>OZ023269.1:68216028-69671028 GCA_964006375.1 Tillus elongatus | reverse complement strand
TCATACCCAAACGACCGACCTTGCCGTCAAAAGCCCACCAGTACCCCAGAACATCGATGAAGTTAAAGAGAAACTACTCAGTTCAATAGCGTACTTTGGGGGAGTTGACCCACTTGATAGGCCAGTGATACGAAATATAACTAGAGCCAAGACAATTATATCAAGAGTCAATGATGCCCTTGCCGAGTACCTGAACCCACACCACGACCTGCGCGAAGTGCATCTGGCTTTATATTGCTCAGCAGTTACGGTTGTTGAGCTGAACGGCCAAAAAACCTTTTATCTAAAGTCAAATCACAACAGAAAGTCTAAATGACAGAAACGCTTAGAAAAAGACATCAACGAGCTCAGAGGCAAAATCGACATCATATCAGAGTTTTTGGATGGCAGTCAATCAAAGAAAGTGTATCGAACGATTAGGATCATCGCAAGAAAAGCCAGGATAGATACGTCCCATACTGACCAACTCTTGGATCTAAAAGATCAACTTAGACAAAAAGCGAAAGTCAAAGGAGCTAGGCTTAGAAGATACAATGAGATTACAAAAAGGAAGAAGCAGAATGTTGAATTCAGAAACAATCAGAAGCAGTTCCTGAGAAAGATTGAGGCCGATGGGAACCTACAAGCTCCATCTAGCGTCAATTGCTCCATCTTCAACACATATTGGAGCACTACATGGGCAAAAGCAGGCGGTTTTAATCGGTCTGCATCATGGATCAAGGACGTGGAAGACGTGCATGTGAACTTGCCCCAGATGTCGGTGAAAGAGTTTATACCAGCTGAGGTGACTGCCACCGTCAGGAAAACTCGGAACTGGAGAGCCCCGCGGCCTGACAGGATGCATAGCTTCTGGCTTAAGTATTTGACTGGCGCGCATGCGAGTATTTCACGTTGCTTTACCCGAGCACTGAGCAACCCAGATGAAGTTCCCGAAATTCTAACTGAAGGAAACACTTTCATGCTCTTCAAAAAAGGAGATGCAAACGAACCCAAAAACTACAGACCAATAACCTGCCTGTCAGTCCTTTACAAGCTTTTTACTTTCCTGATTAATGAAAAGATATATCAACACTGTCTGACAAACAACATCTTCGAGGAGGAACAGAAAGGATATTTTAGAAAATCTTTGGGCTGCAAACACCAGCACAACAATAGACGCTGTAGTACTAAAACAAGCCGAGAGAAGAAAACGAAATCTACATGTATGCTACATCGACTACAGCAAAGCATTTGATTCTGTACCCCACAATTGGTTAAACAAGGTACTTGAAATCTACAAGATCTGCCTAAGGATCAGAAACGTCCTTCAACCTCTCATGAGTACTTGAAGAACAAACATGGATGACCAATAAAAATTGTGGAAAAGTGCAGATCGGAAGGGGCATTTTTTAGGGGGACTCCCTGTAGCCGGTGTGGTTCTGCTTGGCACTGAACCCCATGTCCTAAACAAAACTGGAGCCGGATATAGACTCAATATGAGAAACCGAAGAAGAATATCCCACTTACTATATATGGATGATCTTAAATTATACTCTGAGACACAAGATAAGCTCCACTCACTGATTAATACTGTTAAAATCTTTAGCAATGATATAAAAATGTCGTTTGGACTCGACAAATGTGCTATAATTAACGTCAGGAGAGGGGCAGTCGAAGGTGACCAACAGCCCTTCTGCGATATAGAACAACTACCGCCTGAGGAGACACCGCTACCTAGGGTGTCCTCAAAACCAGCGTGTGGACCATAGCCGGCTAAAGCGAGAGTTTCAGGAGAAATATAGGAAGCGAGTCACGAAGCTCATAAATACTAAGCTTTCCGGAGGTAAACTCTGTGCTGCTATCAACTCTTGGACAGTACCAGTATTGACATACTCTTTTGGAGTTGTCAAATGGTCTAACACCGACTTGGATGAACTGGACAGACTCACGAGAAGGCTTCTTACGAAATTTCGGTGCCTTCACACCAACTCATCTGTTAGAAGACTGTATACACCTCGGAAAGAAGGCGACAGAGGGCTAATCCATATAAAGATATTCTGTTTTACGCAAGAAAGAAATATGCGACAACGTTTTCTTGCATCGCAGGATGAACTGATGAGATTGGTGGTGTGCGAGGATAAGGATTATACTCCACTTAGGCTGGGTCAGCGCAACTATGAGTTCGACGCCCCGGCTGAACAGGACGGTGTAGTCCAGTGGGGCGACCAGGCTATGCATGGAAGGTACCCCAAAGATCTGCAGGCAGATAGTGTTGATAAAACCTCTTCGCTTATATGGTTGGTCGAGGGGCAACTCTACCCGGAGACAGAGGGTTTTGTGATGGCTATTCAGGATAGGGTTATAAAAACTAAAAACTACGAGAAGCATTGCCTAAAATTAGAAGTGATGGATAAATGTCGACAATGCGCAGTTGTTGGAGAGACCATTGAACACGTCATGGCAGCATGTCTTGCTCTCTCAGACTCGGCTTACTTAGGCAGACATAATCAGCTCGCCAAGATCATCCATCAACAAATCGCTTTTAAATGCAGCTTCCTGAACCCGTCAACAACACCAGCTTACTACAAGTACTCTCCAGAGGCGGTGCTGGAGTCGGCGGACTTTCTCCTGTACTGGGACCGACCCATGCTAACGGACGGCACTGTGGACTTCAATAGGCCAGACATTGTCCTGATAAACAAACAGATGAGGCTTGCTGTGATGATATACATTGCTGTACCGCTGTCCCATAACATTCAGAAAACTGAAATTGAAAAGATCACCAAGTATGAAAACTTGGCATATGAAATAAAAAACATATGGAAGCTCTAGAAGGTGGCTATATATCCTTTCGTAATGTCGGCGGAAGGAATAGTCACCAAAAATTTCATGGGAAATATAAAGGAACTCGGATTACCAAATAACATCCTACACATGGGGCAGAGGGCGGTTCTGCTCCATACATGTCACATAGTCCTAAAATTCCTCAGTTAAGTGGCGACCTCAAACACGTCTGCTGTGTTGAATCACCGGAAGTCAGACTGTAATAATAATATCGACATAATGGGATATGATGAATTTCATCCCCATCCACCGAGCCAAACCCCAATGTCGCGCGCGGGGGGTCGGTCAAAAGGTTTCCAGTAGTAATGCTGAGAAAGTGTAACGCTTATATCAATAATAATAATAATAATAATAATAATAATAATAATAATAATAATAATAATAATAATAATAATAATAATAATAATAATAATAATAATAATAATAATAATAATAATAATAATAATAATAATAATAATAATAATAATAATAATAATAATAATAATAATAATAATAATAATAATAATAATAATAATTTATGGTCGATTATTATCCTAGATATTTGCAGCTGCTCTTTAGAGATAATTCAACATCTCCTAACTTAAGGGTGGGTGGCGGTTATACTCTGTGCCTGGTGAAAAAGATAACTGTTGTTTTGTCACTATTTGGTTGAAAATCATGGTCCGAAAGCCACGTTTGTAAGTTTCTCATTATATTTTTCAACTCTTGTATACATTTCTCATATGTTTTTTCTATTGTATATATACAAATATCATCTGCGTATTGCATGCAATGAGTGTTGTTGTTCCAGATATTATGGATACTACTAGTGTACATATTAAAGAGCAGGGGGCTCAAAACAGAACCCTGTGGTAACCCACATCGGATAGTTTGAGGCCCGTGTAAATTGTTGTTACTGTCTCTTACGTAAATTCTCCTTTCCATGAATAAATCTATAAGGTTGAAACAAGTATTGTTTGGTACACTTCTAGTCACAAGTTCCTCCTTGAGTTTTCCTAGGTTTATAGTCATAAGCGGCCTCTAGGTCTAGGAAAATACATGCCAGATATTCATTTTTTGTAAACGCTGTATGCCAGTAGCCAGTTCGGTAACAGCATCTATTGTATTTTTTCCTTTTCTAAACCCATACTAACTTAGCGGGAACACTGCATGATGTTCTCAGAACCACGCCAGTCTCATTTTTATTCATTTTTACAGAGTTTTTGCTATACAAGATAACAAAGAGATAACGATAGGATGCTGGATCGTCGATATTCTTGTTTCGCTTTCTAATTAAACAAATGACTACTTCTTTTAAGCTGTTGAAATAATCTCCATTACACCACCATTCGTTAAAAATGTCTAGCATAAAGCGTTTAGCAAGGTTTGGCATTGTTTAAGCATTTTGTAGGTAAATCCATCCTTACCTGGAGAAAAGTTGTTCATGCTTTTGAGGCAAATGTCCAGTTCTTTCATAGTGAATAGTTGTTCTAGCATATGATTTGGTGCAGCGATTCGTGTACGGTCTATGTATTGTGCCACATGAGGTGGCGCTAACGTGGCAAGTATTTCTTCTACCAACTCTTCGCTTAATACTTTTTGTTACTTCTTGTCCCTGTATTGTTTATTTTTTTAACAAAGTTCCATATTTCTGACATCTAGACAGCACAGACACATTCTGGGAACATACCAGGAATGTTTCGAAATAATATTCATACATCCCCAGAACATTCTCATAAGGTACAATATATATTAATAGAACATTCTATGGACATGAGAATGGGACAGATTCTGTCATACTAATAAGGTTTTTAGAATGTTATTTATAATATTCTTAGGAGCTCCCAGTATCTTCTGAAAATGTTCCACGAACATTCAAAAAAACTTCTCAAAATGTTCATACATATACTCATGGGAACATTGCGTTAAAAAAAGGTATACAGGGTGTTTCGCATAAGAAACGACACAGAGCAGGGGCAACCTAAAATATGGTGATTTAACGCAACTTACCCCTATACTACCCCTATACTAAGGTGCATCCCTGAGAAGTTATAGGCCTTAAAAGTGGGGTTTAAAATTTCGAAAAAAAAATCAATATCTCAGTAATACCTTAACTTAGAAAAACCAAAATTGGTACACGTTTTGGGTGTACCAAGGGCATTAATTGTTGTTGAGTAGAGTTCAATTGAAGCATTTCAAAGAGTTGAATAGTGGTGATGCACCCATAAAATGTGACAGAATTTCTTAATCTATTGGCAGATCTAAAAAATTATGATTTCATTTTATGGGGAAGTAAATTATAACACTTTTTTACTCTTGTTATTTTTCAAAAAACCTTGGTCGTTTTCAAGAAAAACCCGAATAACTGAAGGCACATATATTATTAATGTTACTTAAAATCATCAAAATTCAATAGATGCCTGTGAAGTTATCATGTTGAAGAATTTCTATAACTTATCGATAGCAATTTTTTTATTTCTGTTGTTTGAGTTGTCTGTTTTCTAATAAATGATACTTAATCACACTTTTTTCCTGATTGTCAAATTTGACCTATACATAAGTTTATTGGCAAATATTTAATTTTCAATGATTTTTAGTAGGATTGATAAAATATGTTTCTTTACTTATTGGTGTTTTTATTGAAAACAACAAAGTTTTTTGAAAATAACAGAAGTCACAAAGTTTTAGAGTTAAATTCCTGATAAAATGAAATATTTTCCTAAACCGCCCAATCTGTTAAAATATTACGACAATTTAAGGGTGCATCGCCCCTAACCAACCCTTTCAAATGCCTCAATTGAACTCTACTTACCAGTGATTAATGCTCTTGGTACACTCAAAATGGGTACTAAACTTGGTTATTCTAAGTTAAAATATTACAAAGATATTGATTTTTTTCGAAATATGAAACCCCGCTTTGAAGGCCTATAATTTCTCAGGGGTGTAACTTAATATAAGGGTAAGTTGCGTTAAATCACCATATTTTACGTTTACCTAGATGCCGCTGCCCTGTGTCGGTTATTATGCGAAACCCCCTGTATACATTTTTTGAATGATACAGAAATTAAGAAAATGCAAAGATATTAAATATTGGATTTCTCTCAAAATTTACTGGTTTTCCACCATTTAACTGGCCTTTTATATATTTTCGTATAAGCAACCAACAGGCTAGAATTTGAACTTCAATCACTCACCCTTGTGTAGGTTACCATATTGTTCCAGTTGCTACACACACCTGTAAACTCAAGTTCACATAAGTCAACAATTCCAGTATTGCACATTTATTCAAATATAGTATGCACTTGTAACAAATACAAAGAGATGTCTGAATAAAATATTAATAAAGCAATTAAAATTTCAATAACATTAATATAAAATAAATAAAGATACAGTTCTGGGAGTTACCCGATTACAAAGTTTCCGAGATGAATAATCACGGTTACCCCCACTGAAGTAACTTGAAATTTGTTTAAACTATTGATCCTATAGGGTTTCAGTGTGGCATTAAAGGAATTGCATTACGCAATGGCACTTACACCTTTATAGAATACAACTAAATTGAGCAGAACATGCCACAAAATCAGACTCACTTGCACTTACACAAAACTACAACTGAAAGTCATCGATCAGACCTTTTGGCCCTTTCCTTGTATGGTTGCTTTCTGGTCTGCTTCCGCGGACTTGATTTTGACTTCTAAAGCTATTTCAATATCGCAATGCCCAATGTTTGTCACCAGCAGCATGGATATTCTTGTTGTAAAGGCATACTTTGGCAAAGTGATTCCGTATCTGATAAATTGCAAGTTTTATTGTACATTCATCTTCCTACCATATATTCAGGTCCACATTTTCTGCACATTTTAGTGATACTTCTGACAGCATTAACTTCTTCCACAGGAGTAAAAAGCCTGAGATGTTGCTTAGACAATTCTATAGATTTGCAGTATTCTTGCACTTTTCCAGTCCATCCACATCAAACTTGGTGGTGGTGGTTTATATTGCATGACTTAGGTACTATTGAACATAATACAATTTGTAAATTATATATTATACAATGTAGGTGTACCTAATTTGTGAGATGATCCAGTCTCAAGCAAAATCGGCGAACCCATCGTTAGTGTGAGCTATAGGGATGCTTTAAAGCTTGTTTCTTTACTGGGTGCGTCTTAGTTCTTGATAACCTCACACCATGTTTTAGTTGCTTCTGTACTTTGGATCTATGTTTGCAATTACACACTGTTCTACGTGTTCACGTCACATTATTATTTTTAATTAATTATGTTAGAAAAGAACCTTATACAAGATTGACCACAGACCATTCATTTTGACATTCATTTTTATTTACGTCTAGCTGCCATTTTGCCATTTGCCATTTTTCCTTCCCGGTGGCATGGGCATGCGCTCTATGCCTAAAGAATGGTGCCTTAATATACAATTTCGGATGTGTTTACCATAGACATATAACAGAATCAAACATGCAAAATAGTTACTATAATAATTATCTCCACTATACCATAATCATCATCTATATTTTTCATTAAATTTTAAAGTTGTATAATATTATAAGGACATATCAAGCACATTCTGAGCGAATATTCGGAATAATAATCTATTCAAATATTCTCAGTATATTGATGAAGAACTTTCTTAGGATGCGATGGAATGAATGTACTCAGAATATTCAAAAATTAAAGTTTGAAATTCCATAAATGTTATTAGAATATTCCGAAACAAATATTCTGGAAAAAGAATGTCCTCACATTGTGAGAACATTCTGAGAATATCTTATGCTGTATGAGCAATGGTGTCGACTTATTTAGTTGTCCAACAATTTTTTTCCAGCGTGTTCTGCTCTTGATCTTGATCGTACGCTTTGCTACTGCTTCTGTCCGTTTATATTTAATGTGGTTGGCTATGTTATGAATATGTTTATATTGTTGTAAGGCGGCCTTTTTGTTTTGAAGTACTAATGCGCATTCTCCGTCCCACCAAGGAGGTTGAACTCTATGTTTGTTGTTGGTTGGAATATATTTTTGTTCCATAGCATTATTTGTAGCTTCATCCAGCACCTCTACAAGATATTTAAGTTTGTCTCCTTTATGCGAACCTGGAGATCGAAATATTATCTTATGTACCAAATTTTGTTGAAAGTGCTCCCAGTCAGCTGTTTCCTCCTTCCATTTGAGATATGGCTTTGTGCAAGAAATATAAAAGTTAATGTTTGATTTGATTGAAATAGGCAAATGGCCAGACCCCCAGCTATCCGTAAGCACTTCCCACGTTAATCTATTTGACAAAAGAGGGGAAGAAACTGTAATATCTACAGCTGAAGATGACTGCAATGGGCCTCCAAATCTTGTGTCGGTGCCATCGTTTAATACAACAAAATTCGTGTCATCAATAGCGTCAGCTAATTTATTGACATTTGCGTTGTTACTCACGGAGCATCACAAATTATGATGCTCATTGCAGTCACCTCCTATAATCGAATCACTCTTAAATTGTCTAAGAAAAGTTCTCCACTTATGTTGTTATATTAATTGTTGGCGGTCTATAAAATGTTACCAAATTTAAATTAACATTCTCAACATAAATGGCACAAACCTCTAGCTTGTTGCTACAGTTATACAATGGATTTATTTCTTCCTTTCCAAGCTAATGTGTTATCTATAACAATTGGTACACCCTCTGCCTTACCCCCAGGTCTGTCTTTACGGATGATATTATATGCATTTAAACTGAAATTTGCAGGTTTTTGGCTTGAGCCAAGTTTCGTTTAGCAGAATTACATCAACACGGTTGTTGTTGACGTAGTCTAACATATTAACTTTATTTTGCGTAAGTGACCTACAGTTCCATTGTATAATATTAAAATTTTTAATAAGTCGATTCGTTGTTATTGTCAAAGTTTGGAGTAATATTATTTAACACCTCTGTAACTGTTTCCTGGATTTTAAGCTCGTTTTTGTTCACCGTGATTTTCTCATTTGTTACCAGTCTAGCAATTATTTTATCTCCGCATAGAATAATATGTTCTGTTCATTTATTTTTTTAATCTAAAAATTCTTCTCTATAGGGGTTAGGTAAAATAGATTTCGTTTCTCTATTATTTCTTTTTTGCTCATTAGAAGTTTGTCTAGGTGGTGATCTACTTTGCCTACGTTTTTTACCTTGGCTAAAGATGGTAGGTTTTAAATTAGGTCTTATTGGTGGTAGGTAACTTTGTGTTGTTGACTGAGATGATTTTTTCTCCCTCAGGGCTCGTCCGCAGCCTTTCTGCCCCGATAGCACTGCAACCTTTTGTTGATTGTGCATGCCCTTAGTCTTACTCCACACATACCAAAATCACTGTGCACTGTCTGCGCAGTGATTGGTAGCGTGAAGTTTTATATTGCTGTGTCCCCGGTCTAGACTGACCGTAGATCAATTGTTGTTTGCGGTCCAGAGCTTTGCACTCGCACAAGATGTGCTGGGCTGATCCCTGCCCTCGCCACAGAGTCTGCATGCCAGGTCCCCCTCGAACCGACCCATTTTATGCAGGTGTTTCTTGACGGCCATGTGTCCCGTCAAGAGACCTGTGATGTTTCTGAGCTGTCCTCTGCTAAGATAAGCAGCTCCAGAGCTCTCATTGAACTGGGTTCGTCAGTTATCGACTTCCCATGTCTGAGCCTTGGACAATCCGCCCAGTACACCTTGTGTTGGTTTCTGACCCAGGACTTAATGGCTCCCCTGGCAGTGCTCCTTGTCACGCCCAGAGCCGGTTTTTGTCCCCTAAATGGTTCTGCTGACCCTCTCTTCGCGAGACTGTCAGCTTCTTCATTGCCTTTGACCCCCGAGTGACCCGGCACCCAGATGAGGGTGACCTCATTCTGTCCAGCCAGGTCGTTTGTCTCGTCTCGGCACTCACTCACCAGCCAGGAATTTACCCGTGGGCTACTTAGGGCCTTAAGGGCTGCCTGGCGGTCTGTGGTTCTGAGGAGCCGCTTGTCGGTATAGCCCCTCCTCTTGTTCCCCCGCACACAGTGCAGGATGGCGTGTACATTTCGGCCTGAACACCGTTGCATGGGCTCCGAGGGAAATACTATGACATACCCTCGGTCCTTCCAAATAAACACCTGCCCCCGTCCCACGCTCCCCGCCGGATCCGTCCGTGAACCAGACGAGCGCGTCTTGTGGTATGCCCGGCGTCTACTCTCGCCATGCCTCGCGGTCAGGGATTTCCACTGTAAAGTTGTTTTCCCTGCAGATTCGTGGGGTCGCAAAGTCTGACCTCACTTCAAGCATGGGCTCCTTCCTGAATTTTGCAATGGCCCCTGAAGCCTGGGATGATCTTCAGTCTACCATTGTAGGCTTGTCTGTATAGTCCTAGCCTGGCCTCCCCCACAATAACTAAGGTAGGGGGAAGCAGATACAGCAACGCCTCCTGGCGGCTGTTGGCGTTGAAGCCATGGCCCCTGTGATGCCTAGGCAAGCCATCCTTTGGATCTTGCCTAGTTTTTGTTTGGTACTGGATTGTGCCACCTTAGGCCACCAGATCAGTGCCGTGTATATTAACGATGGTCTGACCACCCTTATGTACAGCCAGTGGGCCATACTAGGTCTTAGTCCCCAAGTTTTTCCATATAGCCGCCTAGTGACAGCTAAGGTCATGACTGCTTTACGCAGTCTTTTTCCAATGTGACCATTCCAGGTTACCGTAGAGTGCAATACGACCCCAAGATATTTTACCTCCCTGGCCATTGGAATGTTCCTACCGAGTGAGAGTTCTGTGGCTCTCACACTTCCTCCTCATCGTAAACGGCATGACGGTTGCTATCTCGGGGCTCACCCGAGCCCTTGACCAACCGTCCACCCTTCCACCACTTTCAGTGCTGTCTGAATGCGCTCCCACATTGACTGTGTAACCTTTCCTAGGACTATAATGACAATTTTGTCCGCATAGCCCTGTACCTGATACCCTTCTCGCGACAGCCTCCCCAGCGGGCAGTCCACGACTAGGCACCAGAGCAAGGGAGACAGAACGCTCCTCTACGGACACCCCGCCGCGACCCCCCCAATAGAGTCCCTCCCGCCCTGTCCCTGAGCATGGAACCAATCCACCTGCAGCAGGTCTCCTCTATTCCACGCTCCCTGACAGCTGCCAGAACCGATCCGAATGAGGTGTTGCTGAAGGCCCCCTTTATGCCTACGAAGGCCCCCAGCGCCACCTCCCTATTCTTCAGCATATTCTCTAGTTTCAGCACCAGTTGGTGCAGTGCTGTTTCTATTGAGAATCCTGCTCTGTATGCATATTGTCTGCAGTGTAGCGGATATGCTTCCCGTACACCGCCCCTAACGTGCCGGTCGAGCAGTTTTTCCAATGTTTTTAGCAAGAAGGACATGAGACTTATTTGCCTCAGGGACTTTGCCTGGTCTGATGGACGCCCGCGTTTAGGAATGAATACAACCCTGGTCAGTCTCCATGCACTCGGAATATACCCCAGAGCCAGGCTGGCCCTCATAATGAGGGTAAGCACCGGCGCCAGTATATATATCCCCTGTTGGAGCATGATGGGCATTATTCCATCAAATCCCAGCGATTTATATGGCTTAAAGCTGTTAATGGCCCATCTGATTTTGCCCCAAGTAACCACCTCTTTAGCGACTGTCCAGTCTACTCTAGATGGGCGCCTATAAGGCGCCTCTATTTCTGAGTGTTCCCAGTCCAGAGGTGACTGGTTTATTATGTTACAGCCGGGCAAGTGCGTCTGGAGTAAAATTTCCATAGTTTCCTCCCCCGAGCTTGTAAAGCCGCCCGTGGATGTTCTAAGGGCGCCTATGTTGGTCTGAGTGCCCTTGGACAGGATCTTGTGTAGTCGAGCACTCTCGGACGTGTTTTCCACTTCCTCGCAGTGCCTCCTCCACGACTCCTTCTTGTCGTTCCTCAGTCTTTTGTTATAGGTCGTTAGGGCCTGTCTATATTCAACCCATGCTCCCGACCTTTTAGCCGCGTTAAACAGCTAACGAATCCGCGTCCTCCTTTGCCTGAGGTCCTCGTTCCACCACGGGACGTTCCTGGTGGACGCCCTCATTTTCAGGGGACAGTTGGCGTTATAGGCCGAGGTGATTGCGTTTCGCAATTGTGCTGCCACAATCTCGAGGTCTATTGAATTGCCTATGGTACTCTTCACCCCTGCAGTTCCACTGCTGGGTCTGACCTGTAGGCTTCCCAGTCCAGCTTGCGGGGGTCCCGGTACCATACCGTTTGCCTTTCGACTTTGGCGATTTCAAACCGGATGTATCTGTGGTCTGAGCTACTCATTTCCCCAGACACAGCCAAGCTCTTGACAAAGTCACCCAGAAACTGGGTGAAAACTGTTATATCTAAAACATGCTCACGCCGTGTTGTGGCGAAGGTCGGTTTATTACCTCTATTCGATATGTCTAAATTAAATTTCATAAAGAAATGTAAAAGTGCCTCACGCCTAGAATTTGTTTCTGAGCTACCCCACAACTCATGGTGCGCATCCATGCCGATGATGGTATGCCATTCACCTGCTCTGCTACCCACCATAAGCTGCTCCAATTCGTTGGGTGGAGGCAGGTCCGTGCTGTCCCCTGGAAGATAGGTGGACGCGAGATAACAATAGCCAACTCATACAATGTATATAAGAAGTACAGATCCCGATTCAACACCCAAGGTCGCTGACGAATGGGTTAATTAAAAGCAGCGCAATTAGAAGAATATACTATTCATAGATGGGTAAACAACCAGACCTTCAAATCAGCAACCAGCCACCTGCTAGGATCACCTTCAAGAATGCAACTTAGGTGGAAACCGCCTCTCGGTCCACGCCCCACCAGAGACTATATATGGAAGTTACCAGACCACGGACGGACATTCCTACATTGTTATTGCTTGAGTCTCTTTTAACTTGTCATAATTTATATTTATCATTTTTTATTATTATTCAGAAGTATTTTATGTAACTATAATCAATAAATTCTTTTAAAAAGTCAAGTGTGTTAACAAGAAAGTTAACTGGCGCAGTCGCAACGGATAGTGCTGAAGAACCAAAAGTATATTGATTCTTTGCGTTTCAACGCTTAACAGCCAAAGAACCGATCATGAAGACAGCAGCAATAGCATCGATTCCGTAAGTTGTTTGCTTCCTTTATTTCCTATATATAATATATATATATATATATATATATATATATATATATATATATATATATATATATATATATATACTGTATTTCCTCATATATTGATAATATTATATGTCTGATAGCGATATTGATAATTTAGAACATTTGGAATATAGATTAAGAAATATTAGTATTGGCGAAATTGATATTGTAGAACAACTTGATATAAATAATTCTATAAACAATTTAAATATGGCAAATCAATTCCAAGAGTTTTACCTTAAAGCAATCCCCGAATTTAACGGACAGCCTGAAAATGTAGGGAACTTCTTAAAAGCTTGTGATCTAGTAATGAACCAATTCTATGATGCAGATAATCCAAATTTATATCATAACCATTTTCTATTAAATTACATTCAAACGAAACTAATTGCACAAGCCAGGTTAATTATTAACACTAAAATTATAAACACATGGGTAGACTTAAGACGGGCAATTGTTGAGAACTTTACTGACCAGCGTGATGAAATCAGCTTACTAGGCGAATTATTGACACTGAAACAGAGACATAACGAGGATGCCTTAGCGTTCAGTAATCGTTGCAGACACATTGAACAATTACTCATCTCTAATTTAATATCTAATAAACGTAACGAGGGAATTTTAGTATTAAAACAAAACATGTACAGACAACAGACACTGAAAGCGTTTATCGGTGGGTTAAAAAATCCCCTTGGTATGGTGGTCAGGTCCACTAGACCAGACAGCATAGAACAAGCGTTAAAATTTATATTTTCAGAGGAAAATTATGAATATAGGGACAGATTATTACAATGGTCAAATTTTAACAATAATAACAATAACATGCACGACAAACAACAAAAACCAGTTTTCCAAAGAAATACCCCAAATTTTAACAATATTCAATTTCAAAAACCCTTCCAACAACAAAATTATCGTGCACCTTTTAACTATAATTCAAACAGACCCCAAATGTCTCACCCACAATTTCAGGGGAGCCCTTCAAATCAATACTCAATGAGAAGACCGACGTACAACCCTAATGACAATACTAGAAGATATCCACAGGCTATGGATGTCGGCAGCAACAACACGAGACATACTAATTTCAGCCGACAACAACCCTCACAAAATAGACGAAACAATTTTCCTTCCAACAATTTTCAAAAAAGACAAAATTTCATACCAGAAGAAGTAAACTATAACGAAACGAATAATTCTTTTCCTTTCAATGAATTAGAAAGAAGACGACATTTCTTACCAGAAGAATTAAATTATGACGCAACATATAATGAACAATCACCCTCCGAATTATACGATGCACAGCATCAAAATTTTCCGATAGCAGGGAGCTCAAAAACAGAACCGTAATAGATATTAATAATTTTAACACAGTATCCCAATTACCCTACGTAATAATAAAAGAACTACCCGGAAAAATACTGCTCGACTCCGGTAGTACTAAGAGCCTTTTAAACCCGTCCATAGCATATAAGAATTAAATTATGACGCAACATATAATGAACAATCACCCTCCGAATTATACGATGCACAGCATCAAAATTTTCCGATAGCAGGGAGCTCAAAAACAGAACCGTAATAGATATTAATAATTTTAACACAGTATCCCAATTACCCTACGTAATAATAAAAGAACTACCCGGAAAAATACTGCTCGACTCCGGTAGTACTAAGAGCCTTTTATACCCGTCCATAGCAAAAAAAACTTTTATAATAAGATTTACGATCACCCGTTTTTGATAAAAAGTGCGCATGGTTACTCCAGCCATAATAATCGAGCTAAAATAATTTTAAACTCACTAACGGACAGTGAACAAGAGTTTTGCCTATTTGAATTTAACAAAAATTTCATAGCTCTTATTGGAATTGACTTCTTGATAAAAAATCAAGCGAACATTGATTTTAAAAACCAGAGACTCAATTTAAAAAATCGAAGCATTAAGATAAACTTCCCTTATACAAGGGGTCATGAAGACAAAATGGGTAGTAATAGTAGTAGCAATAACAATCGGATAAGTAGGAGCATCAAAGCAAATGATGAAATGAATCACCTTAACGTAAGTAATACAATAGACAGAAGCATTATTGCACTTGAACTCGACCTAGGAAAGCGTAATCAGCCATTAAACGATGACGATGGAAGGTTACAACTAACAAAGGACACAGGAGAAATTTTCACCCATAATAAATGTAAACGGGATCAAGTTTCATTAAACACATATGAATATCGTCGAAATAAAAATGTGAGTGATACGAGGACGATACAAAAAGATATAACGGATCAAATTCAAAATAAAACGAATAGGATATTAGATAATTCTTCTCATCACCAGAATTATAATAGGAATTATACGGGAAGTGTACAAAAAAATATTGCAGATAAAATTAGGTTAGATTTCTTGCACAAGCCTCGACAAGAAAAGAGCAATGCAGACAGTATAATGAAATATGTATATTCAATGTGTAAAGAACACATTAAAATCGACCAACCCGTTAAAATCGAAGAGTTTATCCCAAATACAAAAGCACCTTGTTACAAGGCGGTTATTCCGAAAAAAATAAAATATACAGGCACCACGCAAAATGATAAGTTAAGTAATAATTTGATTCAGGTACAGGACTACCATCGGCAAATAGGTACGGAACCAATTTCAGAAATAATAAAATCAGAAATCAATAACGAAAGGAAATTCTCACACAATAAAGTTTACAAGTCGGAAGTAAATCCTGTAAATATGGAAACTCAATCAAAATTAAATAATATGAATAAACCAGAGAAAATCATGAATATAAACGACAATGAAATTAACGACGCAATAGTTTTATTTCACGAAAGTAAAAGAGATCACAGAAATGCAAAGGAGACATATTTAAGAATGAAAACTAAATTCCTTTTTCCAAAAATGAAACAAAAAAATCAAAGCTTTTATTAGAGCTTGCCAATATTGCAACAACGAAAAAATAATTCGTTCCAACTAAATAGATTAAACAAACAGTCCGATTATATCACCTAGCTAAGTCGAACCTAGATATTCGGATAATCGACAAACGAGACATGACGTAAGAAACTGACTAATAAATCCATAATACTAAACGACAAAACTGACGAACAGACGATCACCAATTTACGTAATCTTCACCTTGCAGGTTCATTCTCTTCACCAGAGTAAAACCACAATTAGAAGACCTAACAGACAATCCAGGCATACTGCCACGCAAACTGGGACAAGCCTTTTCAGAAAACGATAAATGGAGAATGATTCATATACATGACCTAAGACAACTATACGACGACTTTAACAGACTAAAAACTTACTTTGACAACATAATAAGCGTAATGAATGCAGAATACAAGTTAGAATACAAAAATTTTATTTTAACAATGAATTTCACCATCAGCAATATTGATGACACATTTTATCGAATATTTCCAAGAACGATTAGGAACAAAAGAGGTATAATAAACGGACTAGGATCGATATTCAAATCAATAACTGGGAACTTAGATGCAGATGACGGCGACAGAATATATAAAGCTCTTGAAATTTTGAGGAAAGATCAAAATCAAATACATCAACTTTTTAGTTCACAGACATCCCTAATGATAGATGCTATAACAGAGTTTAATAAAACAATAGACAACCTGAACCATAACCAAGAAGCCATAGTAGCGAGAATAAACGATTTGGAATATACAATAGATAGTCTAAAAAGCGACCAACTAACAAATTTTCATAGAGTAAAACATTTGGAATTACTCACTCAAATCAGTTATTTGTTAAATAATGTACTAAACATGATATTAACAACAGAAAATGCAATTACTTTTTCAAAATTGAACACGTATCATACGTCAATACTGAAACCGAAATTTATATCAAAAGAATTAGAAAATATTGAAAACCATATCTCAAAATCAAGATTAATAACAAAATCCGACATTTCACTTTATGAAAAAATATTTAACATAAAAACCGTTCAAATTGATTTTAAAATTATATTCCAAATAGATATACCCTTGGTAGACAAATCAGATTATATTTATTATCAATTGTATGCATTACCAGTCCCTAAAAATCCGTATACCTTCAGAATGATTGTCCCTAGAACCAAGTACCTAATCCTTAGCAGCAAACACTACGCTTACAGAAACGAAAAGTGTAGTAATCTAAAAGACCAAACATACTTTTGTGAAAATGACAACCCGACAGCACTTAACGAAAACAACCCATGCGAAATTAAACTGATCAACTTCCAGAAACCGATAAACAATTGCAAGCAAGAACTTGTCAAAATAACAAAAACAACAGTCTCTAAATATGGCAATACCCAATACATAATAGTGGCACCCGAAGAAACGAAAATCAAACTTAGCTGCGAAGAAAATGAAGAAACCAAAATAATCAGCGGAACAAAACTGGCGACTCTGAAACCCAAATGCCAACTTATCATCAATAACGAAAGATTTAGTTCAGTACAAATGGCATCGGAAACACAACAATCGTTCAATCTCCCAACCATCGAATTGGTAACAAATAAAGCACCCATATTCCCAGACAAATTACCAGAACTAAAATTAGAAAATGTCCAACTGCACGACTTGAACAATATCAAATCCCAGTTACAATCCATCAATGGCAAAATTCCAGGAACCATCGATTTGCCCATATACCACCCTAGTGTATGGACAATTATACTATACATTGTGATAATAATAACAATAATCACAATAACTTCAAGATACTTCTGGCAGAAATCAAAAACGAAAACTGCTGACTCCAAACCAATTACTGGATTCCCGATGACTATTCGGAACGAACCATAGGCTTCGTTCTCTAAAGGGTGGAAGAGATAACAATAGCCAACTCATACAATGTATATAAGAAGTACAGATCCCGATTCAACACCCAAGGTCGCTGACGAATGGGTTAATTAAAAGCAGCGTAATTAGAAGAATAGACTATTCATAGATGGGTAAACAACTAGACCTTCAAATCAGCAACCAGCCACCTGCTAGGATCACCTTCAAGAATGCAACTTAGGTGGAAACCGCCTCTCGGTCCACGCCCCACCAGAGACTATATATGGAAGTTACCAGACCACGGACGGACATTCCTACATTGTTATTGCTTGAGTCTCTTTTAACTTGTCATAATTTATATTTATCATTTTTTATTATTATTCATAAGTATTTTATGTAACTATAATCAATAAATTCTTTTAAAAAGTCAAGTGTGTTAACAAGAAAGTTAACTCGCGACAGTAATGTCCCTCGGCCCATCCGCTCCTCCACATCGAATTTTGATTGTTGCCAGGTCCCTGGAACAGAAATTGATTAAAGGTAGAAACTCTATCCCTTCCCTGACAAAAATGCAGACCTTCGGGTTCTCGCAGGATCTGCTGTAGATGAGCTTTCCAGCAGCTACGCCGAGTCCCTTGATCTTTCCTTTATAGGAGTAAGGTTCCTGGATGAGGGCCACATCCGTGTTCCTCAGAGCCATCAGTAGTCCGGCCGTGGCTGCCCTACTGTGTTGGAGGTTGACCTGAAGAAACCTAAGTCCAATTAACCCCTAGTTACTTCACCAGTGGGCGAAAGCTAACCCTTCCCAGGCTCCAGAATGCCTTAAAGGAGGTCCCTTCAAGGGCTCTGTAAGACGCCTGGTCGATCGAGAAGGCGAGAGTCTGTCCTGTCTCCTCTGCCTTCCTACTTAGAACTGACCAGTGTTGTGTCCCCAGTTCAGGGTTCTGGATCTTCCGTATACTGATCACAGTCTCATGCGGGACGGTGTCAGGGATCCGCACAAGGACCTTGCGTCTCTTTGGGAGTCCCTTGGGCTCGACGGCTGTGAAGTCCGCCCCCTCCCAAATCTGACCGAGGCCCCCGATCGTTTTCCGCAGCCACTCCCGCGACAGCGGGCCGGCACATGTTATCCAGAGGATGCCCCCGCCAGGCGCGCCCGGTGGAACTTAGACGGGTTCTCCCCTTCCTGAAGAGAGTCCACCGCAGCTACCACCGAAGCCTGGATCAGGTCCGCCTTCCTCTGGTCTAGCGTGACCTCAGGATGGCGTCTGTCAATCACCGCCATCCCGAGGCCCTCCGCAGCCTCCCTATACAAGCCAGTCTGCGCCGGTGTTCCGGCCTTGCTCCTTTTGGGATGTCTGTCTGTAGTAGGTGTGCTACAGTCAGAGCGCGGTGTCTTCTGACTCGCACTCCCCTCTTGCGCCTTTACAGGTGCCCCAGCCCTTTTGGGACGTCTGTCTGTAGTAGGTGTGCTAGCGTGCTAGAGTCCGAGCGCGTCCTCTTCTGACTCTCACTCCCCTCTTGCGCCTTTACAGGTTTCTCGACGGTTCACGCCCCGGTCGCCATTTTCTGTGCTCTCCGGCGCTTCTTTCTTTCCGCCCCGGAAAGACGCTTGGACTGCCGGTGCAGTCCCTCTACCCCTACAGTAGGGTGCTCACTGGTAAAGGGGCCTACCAGAGTCCGCAGTCCTCGCCGCCCTCCAGTGGGACCCAGCCTTTAGATTGGGTGTCGTGGACAAGTCTGTGGCCGAAGCTGACGCTGCCGCCCCCTGGTTCGTCTCCGTTTCCGTAATAGACTCAAGGCACGACTCTGTAGCCGGAGCCCCTCCTCGAGCCTCATTGGTTTTGGTTCCATATATGTTTATAATCTTCATGTTGTTCCCATGAGAATGGGGAAAGACTGTTCACACCATCAGAACCCCCTGTGTGGTGCAAGGCGGGTTACTCTGGAGGGTTGCCCGGTACTCCAGAGGTTTCGTTCACGACACCATCACCCTGGTGCCATCCATCCCTAGGCACGGGTCACGTGACACCGTAGATTGGGGGAGTTTACTTCGACCTCCCTGTCTAGATCCGTCATGTTTAGTTATCAGCAGGGTCACCTCGTGCAGGATGCGGTACTTCACCGCGCATGAGGGTCTTGGGGAAAGCTTCATCGAAAGTTTATGTTGTTGTTTCCACTTCCTTGGAGTCCTTTGGCCCGCGACTTCTTGACCCCGACTGAGATGACTGCGATGGCAACTCGGGAAAGTTTGATAAATTATCCAGTATACTAAATCTATTATTTGTAGCCATTTTAGAATATGAAGGATTATTTTCTAATATTCTAGCTTCGTTAAGAGATAAATTATTTATTGACATCAATTTTTAATGTTTAATTGCTTCTGGTAGGTCGGGCATGTTTTGTCTATTGTTGCATGAGCATTACTCTTACAATAATTGCAATATTTTAAATTTATGCAATTACTCTTATCGTGGAATTGTCCACACACCCTACATAAAGAGCCAGGTTTCTTGCACTATCTAGAAGTATGTCCATATCTGAAACAATTATAACATTGGACTAAGGCGTAGATATAAGGTCCTAAAATAAAGTTGACGCTATTTATTTTAACTGACTGTGGAAGGGTGGACCCTTGAGAGGTAACAATTATAATCTGCCTGTCCACAAATTTAACTTCTCCATTTTCTGCAATGATTTTCTTTTTCATACGTTTCACATCTGTTACTGGATGATTACTTTCAATTTCGCGCTTTAAGTATCCTACATCAAAAAATGTATCGACCATTCTTACGACACCATTTTTATGCGCATAAAATGTTGGAATGTACGCGACAAGATCATTTTTGTAATTAATTCGTGTTCAATTATATTGTTTGCCGCCTGATATGAATTACATAGTAACTTTACGCGATTAATTTCCACAACCTTAATATTGACAATAGATTTTTTTAAATATTCATTTGCCCGTAAAAAATATCCTACTTTGATAGGGAACAATCTATCAACATTTTGTCTTTTATGTTCGACATATACGTAGTACGGCCCTGGGTCGCTGGTTTTATATTTACTCAATAAATCAAAATGTCGAATATTTACATTATTTGTTTCAGATAGCTTTACAATATTCATCTCAACATTATCGCTGTCTGCTGATAAGCCATTGGATATAGCAGATTTGTCCTCCGTCCCCGAGGGCTCCCTGTCCATTTTTACTATTGAATCTAATCTATTTAAATTACTATTCTAATCTTACCTTTCAGAATCAAAATATTCCAAATATACTAATATATACTTATCTTAAAAATCACTATTAACTTGTTCAGAAGCACTTTATTTTTACGGAATTTCGAAATTAGCACACGCTCGTATCCTGTCACTACCGTGGTACAATCCGAACTGACTTAAAACTTAAAATCATCAAAAATTCAATAGATGCCAGTAGATAGTGCGCCACCTGGGCTCATCCCCTCCACTTTTTACTGCGCATGCGCGAGTCATCATGCGCATGCGCTGACCTGCGCAGACCTGTGACAGTTGACAGCTGACCTGTCAGATTTGACAGGTGTCAAATGTCACTGACCTGACAGCTGTCAGCTGTCAGCTGTCAGCTGTCACCTGACCTGACATGTGTCAACGTCAAATGTCACCTGACCTGTCAGATGACGTCACAAGCATTCCAAGATGGCTGACCTGTCATAGACAGTTGCAACCCGGGTTCTCTCTATGGAACTAACCTGAGATGACGTCACAAGCATTCCAAGATGGCTGACCTGTCATAGACATCTGCAACTCCGGGGTTCTCTCTATGGAACTAACCTGAGATGACGTCACAAGCGTTCCAAGATGTCTGACCTGTGTGTCCATAGATAGCCACAAGTCAGGTTAGGTATTAACTGTCTTGTGATGACGTAAGATGTTCCGTCTGACCTGTGTGTCCATAGATATCTACAAGTCAGGTCTCCATGTGTGTATTTGAAGAATACCATCTGTCTGATTGTTTATTAAGGTTATGTATGTATGTGTTTATTAAGGTTATGTATGTATGTGTTTATTAAGGTTAGGTGTTCGTATACAGACTGATTACCAAGCCATTTTGATTGTTTATTAAGGTTATGTTTGTATTTGTTGATTAAGGTTATGTTCGTACACACACACACACTACTGTCTGTATTTGTTTATTAAGGTTATGTTCACACACGTGTTGATTACCAGTCATATGATTGTTTGTTAAGGTTATGTTTGTATTTGTTATTTGAATGCAAACAGAGATAATACAAGATTGTACTTACATACAACAAGAGACGTCAGCCTTCTTTCACAGCTTAATACACACACTACTGAACAGGTGTCTTCTGTGTTGAGGATACAGACAGACAACTGATTGCCATTGTTAAAGCTTGTATATGTTGTTTGAAAGGATATAACACACGTCATGACAGTTCAAAGTCTTTGCTTAAACTGACAGATGCATGTGTAATAACACAGCTGTTTAACAACAGCTAGAGTGAGTAACACTGGTAACACACAGCAAAACAACACAGACAACTGATTGGCATTGTTGGAGCTTGTACACGTTGTTTTGAAAGGATACAACACACGTCATGACAGTTCGATGTCTTTGCCTAAACTGACAGATGCATGTGTAATAACACAGCTGTTTAACAACAGCTAGAGTGAGTAACACTGGTAACACACAACAAAAACAGACAGACAGACCATTGATTGTCAACAAGTATCATATAGAATCTTGTTGAAGCTTGTACACGTTGTTTGAAAGGATATAACACACACACTCGCATAGGTCATGCCAACACGAAGGCTTTGCTTAGACTGACAGACAGATGTATGTAATAACACACCGACAGACATACGACTATTTAACAACAGCTAGAGCGAGAGTTGAACAGTATAACGCTGGTTAACGTGGAGAGCAGTCATGTTCAAGCTACTCTTGAGTATCTGTGTTCTTTGTCTAAGTGCCTCCTGTGGAGAGGATGTAAGTGAAACAGACAGACAACTGGCCAACGATTATCTCATCAAATATGGTTATTTAAGCAGTAATATCACTAACAATGACCAGCTAACGATGTTAGAGAAGACAGAAGCTTTCACAGAGGCTTTAAACATGTTTCAAACGTTTTTCAGTTTACCCGAAAGTAACAATTTGACTAGTAGAGACATTGAACTGATGAAACGTAAACGATGTGGTGATGAAGATTTTTCACAGAGTTCATTATTAACAGTAAAACCTATATGGAAAAAGAAAACTTTGAAATGGTACATACATTATTCAGATCCTACAGTACTATTGCTAACACAAAAAGCATTCAAACAATGGGAACAACATATTAATTTGAATTTAGTGAGAACAAACAACTATGCGGAAGCCGACATACTTATAAGTTTTTGTGATGACCAACATTTTTACTTGAGAGGTGGGAAACCGTGTACATACCCAATTGGCGGTGATGTTTTAGGACACGCTTATTTTCCAAATGTTGCCAATACACCCATAGAGATCCACATAAGCAATAATCTCACGTGGAACCTTCAACTACACGCATCAAATGGCTCATCATACTATATGGTTATTCTACACGAACTGGGACACGGTTTAGGACTCAAACACTCCAACAATAAAAACTCTCTTATGTATCCACATGCTGGGGCCGGTATATCTGACGAAGATATTCAACGAATGCAGGAACTGTATGGGCAACGCTCTACAACAGCAATAACAACAACATCAACAACAACAACAACACAGCCTACATCAACCAAGACATCAAAGACTACAACAAAGACTACAACAAAGACTACAACAAAGACTACAACGAAACCTTCGATAAAACCAAAGGCTGTCGCTGTAAAACCTGAAACCAAAAACACTATGGACTTGTGTAATTATATAGACAAGATCAAACCGTTAGTCATTATAAACCACAACATGTATCTGTTTTATAAGAAATGGGTGTGGGTTGTCCCGTTGAACAATATGAAGGGGCCCTATCCGGAGGCAAAACTTGTGACAGATTGGTTGCCACATTTGAAAAATTTAAAAGAAATTAAACATATATATCAGAGACCTGGTGGTGAAGTGCGTTTCCTAGCATACAAGCTACATTTGTAGCCCCCTTCAATAATCTCACATATCTGAATACTTTGAGGTTTGACCGGATAAATGCAATGGTAAACACATATACAGGAAAAACCATTATATTTCATTCGGACAACATGTATGAAATCATCGGTGAGAAGGGAGCTAATTTCTATAGACTAGAAGCAGGTTATATAGACAAATTTTCTCCAGAATTTCCAGCTAACATTGATGGTGCATTCCGGTACACCAATGGACGGATATACATATTTCGTAAAAATAAATATTACGAATTTGATGAGTTTACCAATCAGGTCGTTACAATAGGCCGTAAAGATTTATCTATGTTTGGTATTCAATGCCCTACCCGCAGTCTATATGAGCAACTCAGTCTGCTATTACAAAAGATTCTCAGCTATACAAAGGATAACACTGACCACCAACAACCAGCAAATATTGAAGACTATAATGATTATATATAGTGTTTAACTTGTACAAAATATGTGTTTAACAGATCAAACAGCAGACACTTAGCTTAACATATTAATGTATGAAAATAAAAATATTTACCAGCATGTGTATGTGTTTTTATTCCTTCTCAACAAGACCACTGTTCTGTTTAAGACTGTCTAGAGCACACTGAACAGCCGTTCAATATATGAGTTAAATAACACTGTTGTAGAGGCCCCCTTGATGAGCAAACGGTATTCGTGTTTGGACTTGTCTAGAATACAGTCGTTAAAAGTATGACATCATCCACACACCTGTTCTGTTGTAATTTCCGTTGAATGCCATCACCCCATTATTCGTGTTTGAACTTGTCTGTGTATCTGTTTAATATACGCAAGAGAGAGGCCCTCTTAAAGGTAAACAACCTGTCAGTTAATGACCTTGGCGAATGTTATCTTGGGTTATATCTGTTCAATCACCCCATTATTCGTGTTTGAGCTTGTCTAGTACAAACCGAAAGGATGACGTCATCCATGTATTTTAGCCTAATATATAAATAAGTGTGTAAGTTCGGTTATATTATTAGTTGTTGTACCATGTCGTTTAACAGTGTCTTATGGTATGGACACAAAAATAGATTGTTTGAAGAAGACTGTGAATTTGAATTAAAACAGTTGGTGTTAAAGATACAAGAAGAAGCCTTTATCGACGAACGTGATTCTGAAGGAGAAAATTATGAAGCCGGACATATAGTCGAGTTGTGTGACATATATTTAAGTGGGTTCTGCTCTACACAATTTTTTGCTTTGGCACTCATTCGATATCATACAGGAGCTCCGTTAAGTGAACCATTTTTTAAATATTTACCCGAAGAAGCAAAACTTCAATACATACGTTATTACGATAAACAAACCGTCCACACAGAGGCTATTTAGTTTATACAACAGCCCGTGGTATACAGATGAAACAAGAATGAATAGTGAGAACGACACCACAAAAGTTAGACTGTTAGTGTTACAGATACAAAAACAAGCTTATCGAGACGGGCGTAAGTCCGAAGCCGAAGAATATGAAAGTAGACATATGGTAGAGTTGTGTGACTTATATTTAAGTGGATTTTGTTCAACACAATATTTTGCTGTGGCACTCATTCAACACCAACCGGGGGCTCTGTTAAGTGAACCATTTTTTAAATATTTACCTAAAGAAGCAAAAAATCAATACAAATATTATTATGATGCTGATGAGGTCACACTCGAAACAACGAACATTGAAATTGAACCGCCCAGCGAGGAAGAACTCAAACAAGAAACACTCGAAACGATGAGAGAAGGGTTTAATAAAGAATTTGAGTTTTCAAGCTGTGATGACATCCACAAGGTTGCAGACCATCTAAACGATATATTAAAGCACAGTTCTAATTTAAATGATGATGATGCTGAACGTACTAAATCCATTAATTTTCTAACACGAAAACTTCACCGTACAGACGCCACAGACATGTTATATACAATTTGTAACGAATATTTCGACAGTCTTCCAACCAATGCTGATTGGGATAGATATGAGAACAAAGATTGTGTTGCTGTAGACAAGTTTGTTAAAGTCTGGCAGAAATATCTGGATGATCATGCAGTGTAGCACGAAATATGTTAAAGTATTTAGTGATCGTAATAGATTTGTAAAATTTACCAGGAAACCACTCAGAACCATTCAACAGACGTTTGTGGTGGGGGAACAACAAAACCTACTTAACATGGTCAGCAAGCTTCAGTCTAAACTTAAACGAGTTTGTGTAAACATGTCTTGCGATTGTATTAACATGAATATGTCGGTGTCTGAGAGTGATAACAACGATAACGATTATGCCGTTGATGAAAACGATGGCCCCGATTTCACAGAACACCGAACACGACGAGTCTTATTTAACAAGTATCAAGCTGACGACAGGCTATTGATGGAAACCACTTTTAGTGTTCGACGATCCTTGAAATTGATTACAGGCATCAGTGCAAGAAACGACTTTACAAATGTTGTGAAATTTGTCAATCCGTTGGCTCTGAATGAAGAAAACCAATATTTGGCATTGGAAGAATGGGATTTTTACGATTTCCTAGACAACATACGTGAGCTGTATAGGAAATATCTTAAAGGTGAAGACGAGCCAAATAGCTTTATAGTGCATCATCTTAATTACTGCCGCATAACCTATTCAAAGGTGCTAAGTGAAAAAGCCTTGTGTATCGATAACGGTTTCACATCTATGCATCTATTCTTAAACGAAGAGTGTGTAGAACAGCTGCTGAGACTTGAGGTGTTGGTTAAAGCAAGACTGAACTATCTGAAAGAATCTCAATTTACCTGGACTTACACGTGTTTTATGGAAAACATAGTGGAAATATTAAACGATCTGAGTAGATGGGATGCCAGTGTACCGCAAATCATACAAACTATAAAAACGTTACTCAACACTGTAACACCAGCATTTAAATATTACATGTTGGAGTGTTTGCACTACGCTCAAGAACAAGTATTGACAGACATCCACAACATTCGCCATGGTTCTTTTTAAATCAAGTTTCATCGTTCTATCAGCACTGTGTCAGAATGTGTTGTATATTCATAAGCCACCCAATGTAACAGAAGTACGAATTTGTTTCGACATCGATGACTGCATGATATGGTCAGCTCTTACAACAACAACATATCTACACAACGACGACCTAACCCCACTTGCAACATACAACATGTCAGCCAAAAGCCTGTCATCTGATGTGATACGTTACAAAGTTATGTTTCTGTTTGATAATGGTAGTCGGGGCGAGTCACCTGATTGGACCACTCTTGTGTTGACTAACACCCGGCTGTTCACTTCAAAGTATATTTTTGTGTTTATATCAACTGGCTTTCTTACATGTCTTACCATATTCATGTTGATGTATTTTTGTTTCAAATATAGCACTTATCTGCACATGTATCGCAAACTTGTTTGCTAATACAAATATATAAAATAAACACTTGTGTTTTATTTACTAGTTTTAAGGTTTGCTAAGGGGTGTTACTAGAAAAACATATATATATAATTTACAACTTTTTATTTCGGTAACAAGTTTACAACATACGAAAATAATAGCATACAATTATTGATGCTGCATATACAGCTTCTAGTGTATCCTGGTGAGTGATGCATGCACTTAGGAATGTCTGGCACCAACGCAGGACAATCAGTGTTTGTTTCTAAATTGATCACGTCCACACGGTAGCCACAAGTGAGCAGCATCTGTGTCAGAAATCTCTGTTTATTCTCGCCTTTTACATAGATTCTGTCCACGACGATGTGTTTCATCAGGATATTTGGTAATTCTTCTAAATAAACAGTACCATAATTATAGTCGATA
Source organism: Tillus elongatus (assembly GCA_964006375.1). Taxonomy (NCBI): domain Eukaryota; kingdom Metazoa; phylum Arthropoda; class Insecta; order Coleoptera; family Cleridae; genus Tillus; species Tillus elongatus. Next base: position 69,643,304 of record OZ023269.1, on the reverse strand, counting down.
CAGTGGTGACGGGCCTGCAGAAACTTGACTTGTTTGATTACATCAGCAGATAGAAAACGCATTGGTTGTGGTGGCTTAAACACATACTGTACAGTTTGATAACCATTATAAATTACTAGTTCTTTGGGTGTGAAGTCGGGGAGACAGAAACCCTGAGTGTCGACAACAACGAACCTCATCTTGATACTGCCCCAATTCACTATACTTCCGCATCAGCTTATATACACCTCTAGGTTGAGCAGTTGGGGGAACAGCGTTGTATGCCATACTCAGATGATAGAACGAACAACGTTAGAGAGTGGGGAGTATTCGATGATGCAATCATGTATAATTATGCAGAAACATTTAGTGTTATTGGGAAAGTTCTGGTTACTTTCCATTTCCAATTTGATATCGACAGTAGACGGTTTGATGGAATCCGTATACTTTGAACAATCAAACACAAACATGGGATATTTAGCGAAAGCTTTGTAATCCAACGTAGGCTGCGGTTCTCTACCGAGATATGCTCGTTGAAATTCAATCATGTTTTTATATGCTTCCAGATAATTTGCTTGCCCAAAGTTCAGATTCATACCCTCGGTCGGTATTTGTTTTGAATTCAGATGTAGTCTTATATCTCAAACGTCCACATGATCAAACTGATTAATATCTTTTCCTGGGTTGTGGTGGCGATCCGTTTGAAAGACTACGATAACGAAGCGAGGTCGTTCGGTGTTTGATGAGGTCTTTACAGACCACAAGTCTTTGATTGAATTACTTACATTCGGTAATTCGTACATCTCCCATTTTCTAAACGGTATAAGAATCTTTTTATCTTGAGCGATCGATTGCAACAGCTGCTGTTGTATCACATCGCTGGGGTGTATGTGTTTGACTTGCAAAGCCATATGTTCAATATTAAACTTTATAGCTTTGTCAGCGCCTGCTACACTGCTCAGAATATAGCAATTTCTATCGTTCTGACCGCGTGTTAAGCGTACCAACAAACGACTGAAAAGTACTTTTCTGTAATCTTTGAAAATATTACACAGATAGCTGAGCGGTAGGCAATAGCAAAATCTGTTGTTTTTCACCATGGTGTTCCTTTCGTTCGGATGCCAGCCGGCAGGAATGAGAGCTCGTGCTTCATCGCTGTTGGCTTGTAATAATGTTCGTACTGCTGTAACGATGCCTGGGTTTCTAACATGTTCGATAATCTGATTACACATCTCAACAGCCACAGAGGAGAACAAATGAGCTGCAGCATTCGCTGTTACCGACACATCACCAGTTGTACCTGTTGTCTCAGTGGAACCGCTGATCAGGAGAGCTGCCGAAGACCAATCGTAAAACACATCTTGTTGATTGATGGCAAACTCACATGTGTCGTTGTAATCAAACGATCTGGTTTGCGGGGCGTACGTGTGTACTTCTTCTCCTTTGATGGATTCGTCGTGAACGGGGTCTGCGAAGATATGTAGTTTGTTTGACATCGTAACCCAATGATTGTAGAAACTGTACGTTCTCTTTGGATAGAACCGTCTGTGATGCAGACAACAACGATACTGACCGATGTTGCTCGTCGGCACCTGTATTTATAACTAACATACCACCGGTGTCTTGTTCAGCTGTAATATAACGATGATCTCTTCACCTTGAAAGTTCACAGGCACTGCATTCTGATCGATGATGTTTACGTTTATATGGGCGATGATACGTGTGTTGACGGGTAGAAACAGTTTACTGTGGGGGTTGATGTCAATTGCGTAGCCAGGATCAACCATCGGAGCAAACTCGTATAGTGTGTGTGAGGGTTTGCCTTCGTGGTAAGACCCGCTTACTATGTTACACTCCAAACGGATCGTTTTCACTTTAACAATCTCCACTGGTAAATCGGATGCATGCAACACATCCTTAATAAGAGATCTAGTTGAGGAAAAACCCAAGAGAGGAGCTATTGAGGCGTCCCTTGTCAAATCAATGTCATACTTGCACTGTATCTCACACTTCAAAGTGTTGTTGTTGGCTTTCAAACTGAACAGTTTACTTGCATCGTCAACAGAGGCACCCTCTGGAAATTTATTCAACTTGAGATAGATACGGGCCATTTCATTTTGGATACACCGTTCCATATCGCTAATTTCATATGCTCCATTGGGAATTATTATTTCTTGTATAACACCAGCTTTCTTAGGCTCTGCTTCGAGTGTAAAATTAAAATGCAACTTATTACAACCGGTCTCTATATTTGGTATGGTGTTGTATGTGTGAAAATTCGAGAGTGCCACCGAATGATCGAACCGGGGGTCCAACACTATCGGTGGAAATATATCCAATGACAGGGAGGACGTGGAGCCTTTCAACTCGAACGTTAGCGACATGACTGATACACACAGGTTATTGTTTGAGTCTTTTATTGTAAAAATTTTAAACACAAATGACCACAATTAATTGTGTTATATGTTTGATACACATCATGATTATACAGTATGGAATAGTCTTTAAGGTAACGTTGCAGCTCTACAGGAGGCTTCAAGTTTCCATACGAGTCAAAGTACTCGACGATGTCACCGCGTTTCCTCACAGCGACCCAATGACTGCCTGGCTCCTTGTGTGTTTGCAAATTCATGATGAACGATTCATTTTTACGTGGTCCATTGCGAGGTAGCTCGTCTCGCATGTATACACCTCTAAAATATGGGATTTTCATTTTACCAGCAAACTTGACAAGATCTACATTTGTTAGAGGTCTTGCTGGTAAAGGTATTACACGTTTTTTGTCTTGTGTAAATACAAACCGTAGCCGGTGCGTTGTTTCTTCATGTACAAACCATCACCAACACCACGCCCTCGTTTACCCACAGCAATGGCCTCCATTGTTTGATTGTGACGTTTTGCCTCTTCCAATTTCTGTTTCGCAGACTTGGCATCGTTCACAGCTTTAGCAATACCTGCAGCACCGCCACCCAGAGCTCCTAGTGCTGACAGCCCACCAAATATAAGAGGTAACAGCGGTAGGAAGCCACCGCTTTTAGGTATTGGAATAACTCTCGGTACCTTAACTTGCTTTCGACCACCTGCGTTTTTTATGACTTTTCTCGCTACATGCAGTAGATTTTTCACAGACGGCACCTCCTCTCCCACATTGATAGCACCGCGCATCAAAGCCAGTATGTTTTTAAACGGTACCTTACCACCGACTATTCTCTTACTAGTTTTTCTGAGTTTGTTCACACCCATACCAAGTTTTCGTTTAACTTTCATTGTTTTTGCTACACTCCAAGCGGCCGCCTTCTCACCAAAACTTGCGTCCTTTGACTTGACTCGTTCCTTGGCTCGGTGCTCCAACACCTTGTCGGCACGATGCCTGTCACTCAACTGTTTGGATTGAGAGTAGGCGATGTCGTGCTCTCGACAAGCCTGATCTAGTGGGTTGATACCTTGATCGCCTCTGGCAAGACGTTCTTTAAGTTTAGTGCCTGGACCACAAAACTGATAGCCTGGTATGTGTAACTCAACAGGCAGTTTGTTAATGAGTGTGTTAACAAGGCCTTCACCCTTAATGACCAACATTGATACTAAAGCGGTGCTGTATTAAACACCCAGTATTTATACTTACAACAAGCAGGTTGGTGTTAGTCTAGTTAACGATGCGTATCGTAAAACACACAACAACAGCCCTACCAGTTACAAACTTGGACGATGTTGTGCATGTGGAAACAGTTACACAACACAGACACGGACTACTGTTACCCGGCACGGTACGTTGTTTGATATGTGGTCCTAGTGGCTGTGGTAAAACCAATGTCGTGCTGAGTTTACTGTTTGAAGCAAACGGTTTAAAGTTTGAAAACGTTTATGTATATTCAAAGTCACTGTATCAACCGAAATACAAGATGTTAAAGGAGGTGTTGGATGCTACAAAGGGTGTTGGTTACTATCCTTATCGAGAAAACGATGACATATTAGATCCGGGAGATGCCTTGGACAACTCTGTGTTTATCTTTGATGATGTAGCTTGCGACAAACAAGATAAAATAAGAGCATACTTTAGCATGGGCAGACATAAGAATATTGATTCCTTCTATCTTTGTCAGACATACAGCAAAGTACCAAAACAACTGGTACGTGACAACGCAAACGTTGTTGTGTTATTCAAACAAGACGAAACCAATCTTAAACATGTGTACGACGATCATGTAACCACTGATATGACTTTTGAAAAGTTCAAGACACTGTGTGGTGAATGTTGGCAGACCAAGCATGATGTGATGGTGGTTGTTAAAGATTGTGATTTAGCACAAGGACGGTATCGCAAAGGTTTCGATCATTTTATATATATTTAAACTTGTGTGTGAGTGTGTGTTAGTCTTCATGTGTTCAACATACAGTGAGCATGGCTAAAAAATCTAAAAGTCTTCGGCGCCAACAAAAACTATCAACACAGCCGCCCAATATCAAACGTAAAATAGCCGATTTATCAAAGATTATTCGAAACAAATATTTGGCTTTGAAACTGGGCAAAACAGAGACAGATGAAACGTTACACCGTTTATATAGACCTCTGTTAAAACCGTTGGATGATATATCTAAAAACACAGCAAGCACAGCGTTGGCTACTGCTCAAACAACTCTACAGCAACAGCAACCAACTAAAACTGAACTTGATGTCAAACCCCCACCACCACCACCAACATCAACAAAGAAGGAAGTTCAATTTCTTAGTGATGATGAAACGTTTGAGTTGGAAGCAGAACCAGCTGAACCTGAATCTGAATTGTGGGTTACCAAAGCTTATAGAAGACTAGATGCCGCAGCAAATACACCGGCAGCTATTTACGAGCAAACGTTAAGTTCGTATCCTGTAGTTGTTCGCTATTATGTTGATAAATATTTCACAGATAATCAACTATGTGATCAAACATACGGTGTTACTTATGATAAAGCCACCAATACTTGGATGCTTGGCAATAAGTCTGTTAAATTTGTTGTTACTGACGTAGATTTTAGAAATAGAGAAAGCTTTCAAATTGTTGTTGGTGACAGAAGATATTACGGCACTCAACACCTATTGGAATTGATATTTTTGAGAAAACCAGGTATGAGTGCTATGAAAAATAAGAACGCTTTACGTGACTATGCAGACATTATGGCAGCTACGAGTCTTCACAGAAAAGATAACAATCCTAAAGAAGACGTTCTGCGCAACACCTCTACCAAATATCAAAATGTAATAAAACCAATTTTAGAGAAACAAGAAGGTGCTAGAGCACGCTCTTCCTCAGTTACTTTAGGTCATGGTATGCCATACATGCTACATACTAAGCAACAGAAAGAATACGTATACTGGGACGATGTGAACGAACTGGTTGACAGACTTCGTCTTCTCGTGGCTTCCCAAGTTGCAGGTAATAATGCTCATAACAATGAGATACAGTCAATCTTAGAGGAGCTGAAGGAGGCTCGCATCATATAAAGCGTAAACACAAGCCAACCATCAGTTTCATCATGTCTATCGACAAGTTTGGTCGTACTGCTGCAAACTTCAACAGCAACAGCTCTCTACACAATCGCGTGGTTCAACGAGAGATTTTCCCTAGAACTGCAAGTGGTGACTTTGACGTACAAAACCATAGATTGTGTAACGTAGCCAACCCTATCGATTCAACAGATGGCGTAACTAAATCATTTGTTGATGCCTGGGTGGGTGACTATCAGAAACATAAAGCTGAGTATCTGAAGAATAAAGATGAAGTGACACAAAAACTAGTGGCCATTGTGTTAGAAGCCGTGCATAAGCCGGAGTTGAACGATTTGAAGCACGAATTGGAACAGAAATTGAAAGCTTTAACCAAGACCATATCAGCTCAAGTTTTAAAAGATATCGATGTGTCAACGAACCCAAAGCTAAAGAAGAAGTTGGGTGAAATAGACAAAAATCTAAAAGATTTGCATGACAAGTGGATACTTTTAAATCCATCATCACCATGAAGCGTCGCCGGCAACAACAAACACGTAACGATGAACCATCTGATGCTAAGAAACAAATTATAAACGAGCTGTACAAGCCTGCTAGAATCAAATTTAAACGTAGACAGACCATAATTAGAGGTTTGAATGACTTGTGGCAAATTGATTTGGCCGAGTTTACAGACTATCAGCGTGAAAACTCCGGTTACAAGTACATTCTGGTGGTGATCAATTGTTTTTCAAAGTATGTATGGACGCGTCCGCTTAAATCTAAAAACGCCGAAGAGGTGACTAAAGCCATGGCCGATGTTTTAGCCAACAGCACAGCACCATCTCACATTCAGTCTGATCTTGGCAAGGAGTTCTACAACGCTAAATTTAAGGCCCTAATGACCAAATACAGCATCAATCATTACAGTACCTATAGTGTTAAGAAGGCGGCAATGGTGGAACGAGTCATACGTACGTTGAAAGAGAAGTTATATAAAAACTTTCACTTGTCTGGTTCTTACAAGTGGCTACATATCCTACCCAATGTCACAGCTACATATAACGCAACCATTCATCGTACCACAGGTGTAAAACCTTTGGATGTCACTAGGAAAAACGAGGCAGCTATTCGTAAGCAAATCTATTCCAACACCGTACCGGTATCTGTACAAACTAAATTTAAAGTGAGTGATGTTGTACGTATAAGCAAGGCAAAAACATTATTTGAAAAAGGTTATACGCCACGTTGGTCCACAGAATTGTTTAAGGTGGCCACGGTACACCCCACTATCCCAGTGACGTATTTACTAGAAGACATGCAAGGCAAACCAATCAGTGGAGTGTTTTATGAGCAAGAACTACAAAAGACTTTATCTTCTGACCTGTATTTAATCGAACGAGTGTTGAGAAAAAAAGGCCCCAAGTCTTACGTGAAATGGCTTGGTTTTGATCGTACTCATAATTCCTGGGTCAACACTAAAGACATTAAATAACTTGTATTATGTTATGAATAAAGGAAACATGTTAAAAGTATTTTTTTTTATTTCAAATCTTCCTTTATGCATTCACGCCAACAGAATGATTGTCAGAAAATACAGCTAATAAAACACAGAGATTTTTACACATATATTTTATTATCAACTAGTGTTATAGGTAAATCTGTTACATGTTAGCATATCTTTCAGTACAAGTTGATATTTAGTAATAAATTCACACACTATACACAGATTCTCAGAGTATTTTAAGCGGGCAATGAAGAAGGCACAAGGTATAACTGCCCTGTCTCTGAACTTGGACAGTTCCGATCTAATGTCAGCCATAAACATGTTTAGGTCAAAGAAACTCCTAAAACGTAATTCCAATAATAAGTCTTTGACCACAGAGCCAACATCTTCTAGTATTTTCAATGATTCCAAGCTTAGGTTGAAATTAGTGACATATTCATCACTGCACAACCTAAACTTAAAAAACACTGATTTTCGTTGTGTTTGAACCAAGTATTTAGTAAGTGTATACGAATCGGTGTTTTTGTCTGTACCTTGTGATTGGTTTTCCAGGTTGAAAATTATGGTGGGTAACACGTTTAAAAATTCTTCAAATGTCCACATGTCGAAAAACACAGGTATATTACAATTTTTCTGTGAAACCTTAACCAGAGGCATAAAGTTAAGCATGGGGTCAGCTCCGATCGTAAGTATTTTCTCACCGTTTGCCAACAGCGCAAACGTTGTCTGACCAACGAGCTCACAGTCTTGTGTTTTTAGTTTTTTCTCCATACTTTTCTGATTGATCTGCACCAACTTCTCATTGAATAGCTCGTCGTGTGTAGGCTGATATTCGACTGTTTGTATGTTTGTAGGATCTGCAGCATTCATACTAATATCAGAGAGATTATTCGGTTCACTTGTGTTTGTTGTTGTTGGATAGCTTGTGTACAGCTCACCTATGATATTATCCCACGTCTTTGGTTCTTCTTTTGTTATAATACTTTCAACTGCGTTAGCCAGCAAGACATCTTGTAACACTTTAAGCTTTTTACCTCCACCAGCACCTCTACCTGTATTTTCTGTGTTGAGAGATTTTCGTTTTCGCGTATTCTGCACCATATTAGTTTTAGTTACACCTTGTTCAACGTACACCAACAAAACTAGCTTCTAGACAAGCTCAAACACAACTGATGGCTGGATACCACCTAACAGAACTAACCCCTAGATCATAACTGTAAAGACAACGTCAAACAGGTTTATCAGACCAAGGTCATCAACAGACATGTTATTTACCCCTAAGAGGGCCTCTCTCTTGCGTATATTAAACAGATGCACAGACAAGCTCAAACACGAATAATGGTATGATGTCATTCTACAGGATATGAGTCATAACCATGTTGTTTGTTCTCTGTTTTATTGTGTTATGTATTCTGATATGGACATGTGTACAGAGCGACATACTTTTTACTCGTTTACAGGCCTAGGATCGACGTCAGCTCTCTTTAGACATATTTGTTTGTGTCTATAAATGGACGTTCTCAACATTTGTTTATTACAGTGTAAACATGTAACCTTCCTCCTGTCGTACGTGTATTGCCATTTTACGAAATTTTCATAACTTTCCCATGAGTGTGCGTTGTATGGTAGCCATTTTCCCAAGTTTTGACCATTTTTAATGAAACATTTGTCACAACAGCTTCTCTCTGTTGGTGGACAGCGTTTAAAACAAATGACACAGCAACGGAGACCATCATCATTCAGTTCTTGCTTGTCATCCTGTGTTAGTGGTTGTGTTGTTGTTGTTGGTCTCGCGGCTGTATGTTCTTCTTCACTCTCTTGTAGATTGATTTCATTAAACTGCTGTTGGTGCTGCTGCTGCGTCGACAAACCAGAACCTTGTGAAGTGGTTGCTTGCTGGTGCTGTGATGATCCTAGACTTGTAGCTGTTATAGTAAAGGCATCACCTTCAATGGCCCCCTTATTGCTCTGATACATCTTGTACAGCTCAGACCACACTTCTTCAAACGTCAGCAACGACAGCTTCCTAAACGGCACATGATAGTCTCTATCCAAGCCGGAGAATGTAAAGCTTACTTTGGTGTCGGTGTTCAAGTCTCTAATAACTCGGTTATAAATTTCCTGCATACCGTTCTTAAGCCATTGTTCAGGATTATTGACGCCACTGCTATTGAGTGGATTCAACTTGAAACGCACCATGTTCTGTATAATATTAAAACGACTGTTTCTTGTAGTCGACTCTCCAACAATTGAGAACGCCATAGTATGGAACTAAAATGTTTCTTGTTTTTGCGGAATCAAACACAAGACTGGCTTGTGTACGACGACCGTTGTACATCTATAACTCTCTAGTCATAGAGTGCTTGTGTGTGTGTTAACAATCAACAACAGCGTCTATATGTTTTGTTTGGTTCAAGTGGATGTCATTAAACAACTGTGTTATTTCTATAAGGGCCCCCATTCAAGACCTCAACATACGTTAGTGTGTACTAAGCCGTGAAACAAGTATGACGTCTCTTGCTGTATGTAAGTATACTATTATATTATTTATGTTTACATACAAACAATACTTATCAAACAATCCTCGTATATCAAAGTTTAATTTAGTTGTTTTAAATCGAGTTTTGTTACTTGTGTGTTTTTGATCACTCCCTATATAAATTTAGATTCATTCATTCAAAATACAAACACACTAACATAAACAAACACGCCGGCAATAAAACCAAGTCCCCGAGTTTTATTGCGCTATTAAAATAAACTCATTATCATATCTAGATGTAAATACGTTTTTCTTATTGATATAGTTTACTTCAAACGTTTTTGTTATTAAATGATATTAGATAGGTAAATTGGTACGTGTTTTAAATTTCTTTTTACTATAAATAAACAATTGTTTTTAACATTACAGTTCCTATTATTCAATTGGAATGTAATAGAGATACCACCCCCTGCCCACACACATCAGCCTCATAAACTCGTTTTAAATTAGCATATGCAACAGGTTTTTGTTTTATATATACAACTGCGAACAAACTTTTAACGTGTGTGTCTGTGGAATAGTTGGTTTAGCGACAGGTATCTCTCTGAGTAAGTTGTGTGGTTGGGGGTTCAAATCTAATTTCTGGCGAATGCTTTTCTTTCAAAAATCATATTTCAAATTAAAATCAAAATATCAAATTACCCGCTCAATATATCTTCCTCATATATGTATGTGTGTGACTAAACCGAATGACTGTGTCCAACAGATGTCTCCCATCGAGCTAGAGAATATTCTCTACACTCTACAACTTTACAAATAGAATATTCTCTAGCTCGATGAGTCATATCTCTGGACACAACAGACAAATTTTCAAACAAATTCAAATTTCCCGCCAAAAACGAAATACCCTAACAAACTTCAATACACCTTAACAACAACACAATAAACAAACCAAACAGCTGTGTTTACGAACATAACCTTAATAAACAAAATACATAACCTTAATAAACAAACAGATGCATGGTAATCAACACACATGACATAACCTTAATAAACAAATACAAACATAACCTTAATAAACAAACAGATGACACGTGAGCGAACATAACCTTAATAAACAAATACATAACCTTAATAAACAATCAGACAAACACACATGGAGAGCTAACCTGACTTGTAGATATCTATGGACACACAGGTCAGACATCTTGGAACGCTTGTGACGTCATCTCAGGTTAGTTCCATAGAGAGAACCCGGGTTGCAACTGTCTATGACAGGTCAGCCATCTTGGAATGCTTGTGACGTCATCTCAGGTTAGTTCCATAGAGAGAACCCGGGTTGCAACTGTCTATGACAGGTCAGGTGACATTTGACGTTGACACATGTCAGGTCAGGTGACAGCTGACGTTGACAGCTGTCAGGTCAGTGACATTTGACACCTGTCAAATCTGACAGGTCAGCTGTCAACTGTCACAGGTCTGCGCAGGTCAGCGCATGCGCATGATGACTCGCGCATGCGCAGTAAAAAGTGGAGGGGATGAGCCCAGGTGGCGCACTATCTACTGATGCCTATGAAATTATCATTTTGAAGAATTTCTATAACTTATCGGTAGCATTTTTTTAAATTTCTGGTGTTTGTTTTCTAATAAATTATACTTATTGACACTTTTTCCCTGATTGTTAAATTTGACGTATACATAATTTTATTGGAAAATATTGAATTTCTATGATTTTTAGTAACATCGATAAAATATGTTTCTTTAGTAGTTCGTGTTATTCGTGAAACCAAAAAAGTTTTTTGAAAATAAGAGTAGCAAAAGTTTTAAAGTTAAATTCCTCATAAAATGAAATAATAATTTATTTAATACGCCAATAGTTAAAAAATTGTGATATTTTAAGGGTTTACCTACATGCCCCTGCTCTGTGTCGGTTCTTATGCGAAACACCCTTTTCACATTTTCACACAGAAATTAAGGAAATGCAAAGCTATGAAATATTTGATGTATCTTCAAAATGTACTAATTTTCCTTCATTTAATTGGCCTTGTATATATTTTCGTATAAGCTATACCAACTCGCCATATATGTTAGAATTTGAACTTCTATCACTCACCCTTGTGTAGGTTACCATCATTCTAGCGGCTACACACACCTGTAAACTCACGTTCAGATACTTAATAAGTCAACAATTTGAGTATTGCACATTTATTCCAATTAATTAATATAACAAATGCAAGGAAATGTTTGTGAATAAAACATTAATAAGCATACTTTGGCAACGTGATTGTGTATCTGATAAATTGTAAGTTTTATATTATTCAGTATTATTATTTATACATATCATTTTCATTAGATACATTTCTTTGATGTATAACAAAAGCATTTATTCCAGTTGTATTTAATAGATTATACCATACTACCATAGGCCATCTGCGTATGCTTCACTCACACTATTGCCGCCATCTTCTGGTCAGCTGAATCCACATCACACTGTTATGTTGTAGCATGTGATTATCTCCGGTTTATATTTTTTACCTGTCGCTGGATCAATTTTATCATCGTAGAGCATGGAATATATTGCAAGTACGACTTTCTATTTTTTGGGCACATATGAAACCAAAGTAACTTTTTTTTGAAACCCGAACATGGACGAACAAACTGGCCGCGACTTGATGTTCACAAATTGCGGAGGAATTTCTCTTTTGTTTTTCCGAGTAGTTCCTACAATTTTCAGTCGATGAACCTCTAGCATATGCTGTACAATTTCTAAGCTGGTAAAGTAGTTGTCCATCGTTAGGTTTCTGCCTGTGCCATAAATGGGAGTACACATTCTCTTCACAACATCATCTGCTTTGGAGGAAACTGCTAATGGACCAGGTGGTTGAACTCCAAGGTAGACTTCAAAATTGGAGACGTAATAAGTTCTTACATCAACTAAGGCGCATACTTTTATGCCATATCGAGCTGGCTTACACGGTATGTACATGCGCAAAGAACACCTCCCTCTAGATGAAAGAACATTTTGTCCAACGTTACATATTCGCCTGCAGACTAACAATCCTTGCAATTTTGAACAAATTAATTGAACAATTAATTGTCTGATATGTCAAAACTGTCTGTTGTCTTTCTTGTCGAGTGTGTACGTCATCAAACCGCAAGCAATACAATAAAAAAACGAATCTCCGATGAGACACTGCACGAATAATTTCGATTCCTGAACCAGCTTCCACCCAAAAGTCTTTTGTATTCTTGCGTCCGCTTTTATAAAGTCCCATCAATTATAATATCCGAATGAGTGCTTTCATTTGCAAAATGTGTGTTGGTTTCAGATCATTCTGATCTTAATACTTGGCAGCGATGTTTATTTTCAACAATTCCCCAGTGAAAATAACTGACCAACACTCCAAGGGATTTACAACGTCTTAATTTGCGAAGCTACACAAACGCGTTGCCCCATTGGAGATCCGCTCTCGTTGCGACAGTAAAGAAATGAAACAGAATGTTTGTCAGACTGCACTCGAGTACTGGAGGGTTAATGCATGTGAACATTTCTACTTGTTCAAGTTGTTGGTGATTTAGCTTTATATTAAATTTCGTATCCTATCCTTACCAATCTTCATTACTCATTATTATTTTCATTATAATAATTTTTAGTTTAATTTTATTAACACATCATCTAACACACTAAGCATCCTTTGTATTTTTTTCATTTGCTGTATTATCATCATGTACCAATAGAACCGCTGTCCATTTATTTTCACGCCTAAGACTTTTAACGTTACCCTATTTATTGAATGTACTATGAATAAATTGGTTAAATATGGCAACAATGGTCATCTTTGCGGCATGGATTCTTTTATTTGAGCCTTAATTATAAATCCATTACTGTTTATTATGGTGATATGTCATTTAGATGATTGAGAATGATGTGCCGATATACTTTTTCTATTAAATGTTTGCTTTGCCATTGGGGTGCTCTTTTTCAGTTAGTTGCTAGATTTAACATCATACGCGACTTAACTTTACGGTTAAGACGTTAAGCTTTTTTAAACAATATATATTGAACTATTACACAACTAGTATATGAAATACAATAATGAAAATATAAGATATCAACATAAGTGTGATACTAATAAAATACAACACTGCAGCACGCTATGTGCTAAGTACTAAGGTAGGAACAAGAATGAACACCCCGCTGAAGACGAGTTGTCTATTTATAATGTTTCACCTAGGGAGTGGCTCTATTGTCTTTAGAAGTCACTTACGCTCTACTGACTCAGCTTCTCACGCTTCAGGGCGTAGTTTCCCAAGGTGCCTGCTGATCCGCTGACTCTGCTGTCTGCAAAATTGGGTTGCTACATTGTTTCAATAATGGCTCGTTGTTATGGGTCCATTTATCTCCTCCCCCTTCGAAGAACGAAGCTACGGTTCGTTACGGATCTTCATGTGAAGTCCGGTCTCGATATTTTTTGGAGTTGTTTCCTTGGTCTTCTTCAATTTTTTATTGTGTGTTTCGTTACGGCAGCTATGATGGCTAATGTTACCGCTACATATAGCAGGATGGTCCATATACTAAGGTGATGGATTGGTATATTGATCTGGCCTGGTATATCCCTTTTAATTGATTGGAGTTGGCTCTGGATGTGGTTAGTATCGGTTAGCTGGACGTTGTCTAATTTTAGTTCTGGTAGCTCTTCGGGAATTTTGGGTTCTTCTTGTGCCGCGACTTCTAATTTTGGTAGCCTAAATATTTGTTGAGTTTCAGATGCTGTTTAAGTAGTTTTATAAATTTTGTTCCCTGTTTGCAGATTACCATTTGGTTTAAGGATTATTAGTTTGGTTCCCTTAATAATGTTGGTTTCATCTTGTTCCTCGCAAATTACTTTGATTTTCGTTTCTCCCGGTGCTATTATGATATATTGACTGTTTTCATATTTTGAGATTGTTGTTTTGTTAATCTTGACTGTTTCTTGTTTGATGTGATTGTCTAGTTTGATTTCTCACGGATTTGATCGCTGAGTGTGGTTGGATTATCATTTTCGCAAAAATACAATTGGTTCCTTAAAATTTCACATTCTTCGTTTCGGTAAGCATATTGTTTGTTACTAAGGATGAGGTATTTTGTTCTTGGAATTATCATTGTAAATGTGTAAGGATTTTTGGGTATTGGTAGGGTGTACAACTGGTAATATTCATAATTTGACTAATCTACTAAAGGTATTTCTAATAGAAAAATAATTTTGAAGTCAAGTTGGACTGTTTTTATTTTAAATATTTTTCATATATGTTTACCTCGTTCGTTGTTATTAGTCTCGAATTTGTTAGATCATTTTGGATTTTAGCAAGTTCTTTTATTATGAATTTGGGTTGTAATGTGTTAGATGTGTGAAATATTCTTAATTTTGAAAAACGAATGTAATTTTCTGTTGTGAGAATTTATTCTTGTATGTTATTTAACAAGTACTCTGTTTGTGTCAATAACTTAAAGTGTTTTATTCTATGGTAATGGGTTAACTGATCGCTTTGTGAACTATCAATAGTGTATTCTAGTTCTTTTATTCTTATCAATATTGTTTTTTAATTATGGTTTATATTTTCTATGGTTTGATTAAATTGCCTTTATCATTAGGGACGTCTGTGAACTCATTAGTTCATGGATCTTGTTTTGATCGTGAGCCAATATTTCTAATGTCTGATAGATATATGCACCGTTATTATTTGTTCTGTTGTTATTGAGATCTATATTATTACTAACTATGTTTGGAATTATCCGATGAAATATGTTATCCATGCTACTTACCTTAAATTAAGGCTTACTATAAAGTTTTGATATTATAATTGGTAATCGTTAGTCATTCGTTTTGTTATTCGGTATAATATTACCTTATTTTGCTACAATCGTTATGTAACCGCTTTATGTCATGTACGTGCAGTATTTATTAGTTTCGGTTATAGTTAAACATTTCGGTTAGGTATATAGCAAAATATTAAGTCAAAATGAAGTTTTCTACGTCTGTGAGTGTATAGTATAACTCTCTGTGAAGATACAATACGGTATTGGGTCTGCTGGTCTTACATCATCTTTGTATCGTAATTGAAGTCGTCTCAGTTATGCTTAGGTGTGGATATTAATTTCCACCGTTGTTATTTTATTAAGTTGGGTCCACCTGATGTGTAAATATACCAGGGTTGTTCGCCAAGTTGTAATGTAGTTGAGAATTTATTGAGTGAAGTTCAGAAGCCGGATTTTGTGTTTCTAATTTATGACTACATTTAATGTGTGGAATATTTCTAATTATTACACTCTATTATTACTGACTGGGATGTTATAATAATGTGTTAGCTATGACTTTCTTAAAGTGTTTCGTAAATGTTATATGGTCTGTTAGTTTTTTCGTGGTCTATTAAAATTGTTTAATTCTTTTATAGAAGTGTAGCTATCGAATAAGGTCCTAAAAAGGTTTTTTATACTTTTTTTGTGGGATCCGGAAGGAATCTTTTTTATATACAATGTCTCCTTCTTTAAAAGGTTGGTTCGTATTTTTGTCAGTTCTTTGAAGTGTCTTAATTTTCGACTTTTCAATACAACTTTGTACTATTTCGTAAATGATTTGCATCGGTTCTTTGTGCTTCGCATTGTCCTCTTGAGTGATTATTATTTCCGATAATTTTGAAATTAATAGTCTTCGTAAAAGTTAGTATTTTAATTTGTAAAAGTTCTTCGTGATTTTCAGTGTTGTGGCCGTATGTTTAAATTGTAAAATACTTTTTGTCTAATATTTTTTCTGTCGTAACATGTCATTCATTTGTTTATCTACTTCGGTTTTTTGTACATACGGGTGCATATACAATTTTGAATGCATTGGTATATCGTCTGTTACTCTTATTCTGTTTTATTGTCTTTGTATGTGTCAAAGGTTCGTCTTTATTCAAACATGTCTTAGTATTCTGTTTAAAGATTTACCAGTACTTGTTTTTTCTCGTCATTTAAATAATTCGTATTTATTTGGTTAATTACATTAATTAGATTTACTTTGGGTTTTTGATCGACCTTCGTATTATTTAAATATACTGTTCTGTGTTTTAATTGTTAACGAATAAATAGTGGTCAATAAGTGAATCATCACTTACAATCTTTAGCTTATCTGTGTAAAAATAAAATTTGTCAACCGTACAACAATAATTATTATTCTCTTTTTCTATCGATAATATTACGTTAACATTAAGTTATATTAAAATTGGTTATTTTGATTTGTGATTGATTTTTATGATTTTTATATAAGATGGTTTTTCTTGATTTCTTTTTATTATTAATTTAACATTTATCTGTAATTATTCTATCAGTTATGCATGGTTCATCTGTCTATTTGGATTTAATGTTATAGTGAAATTTCGGTATTTGAATTACTTGTTACGATTATTATATTTCAGTGTTACTAGTGTGTTTTTGTCTTATTAGTCAGTCTCTTACGTCATGTCTCTTTGTCGTTTATCCAACAATGCAGATTCGATTTAACTAGGTGATATAATTGGTTTGTTTGTTTATTTTATTTAGCAGGACCGGGTTGTTTTCCACATGTTCTGATGTAAGCTTTAATTTTTTTCTTAATCTTTGGAAAACATAACATCTTTTATTTTTAAATATGCCTTCTCGAATTTCTATGGCTCTTTTTTCCTTCGTGGGAGAACATGATTTTTTCCTTAATGTCGTATGCGTTTTTTAATTCTTCCACTTTTTGTATGGTTGCTTCAGAGCTAGTGGTCGTTTTGAATTTTCTGTTTCCCTGTAATTTTCATTTTTACTGATATTAATTGTGTTGTTACCTAATTCGGTCTTGTCGACATTGTTTATTATCAATTGATTGTTAATATTTATGGGATTTATTTCGGACTTGTAAACTTTATTGGTTGTGAAATTTTTTTCGTTTTTGAATCTAGATTTTTCTATGTATCAAATTGACTGTTTATTTATAGTCTTGCTTATTTAACCCATATTTACACGTATTCATTTGGGCTAAGGGTTCATCATCTTGTGCCCTTATTTCTCTATAACTATCATGTACCTTAATTAAATTGTTACTTAATGTATTATTTTGTGTGGTCCTCGTATGACTCACTTCGCTGGGAATAATAACCGTGTTACAATGTGCTTTCGTAACGGGTATACACTTATCAACTTTAACTGGCTGGTTTGTCTTATTGTATTCTGCACATATTGAATATACATACTTCATTATACAATCTGCATTGATTGCTTCTCGCTGAGACTTATGCCTCTTAGCTGAGTCGACGTAATTCGATTGTTGGCATTCACCTAGTGAGCTTTTAAAATTTGCTGGTTTGCTATACGTTTTCAAGTTCAGCTTGTTTATATAATTATCTTTCATACCTTCATTATAATTACAACTACTACTAATACCCTGCACATTATTTCGTTCTTTATTAATTTGGACATTTGAATGGTTTTTTCTCAATTTGTCTAAAGATAAGCCATATGCGTTGGCGTTATCCCATTCTTGACAATTATTTCTTCCTACATTTTAATTTTAAAATTAATATTACTATTACTAAATGTATTATTTACTGTAAAGTTTAAATGATTAAGATCTACTATCTGTTGACCCTTGACCGACTGGCTATTACAAAATTTTGATAGTTTACGACATATTGTTCTGCTATAGATAATTCGTGATTCATTTCATTATAATTTGGTTCGTCATTATAAAAATCTGACAAAGGTAATTCACGTCATTACAAATTTCAGCATTGTGCAACTGTTCTCTATTCGTTTGGGGTAAATTCTTTCTAAATTGTGTCGAATTTTGCCGATTAAATCGATTGTTTGAACTACTCGTATCCATCGGTTCTGGATATTGTCTATTATTTGGGCTATTTGGATTATAATCAGGACGTCTGAACTGATTTGACTGGGCATTTTGTCTGGGTATTTGTGAGATATTAGGTCTGTTTTGATTATTGTTCTGATTATTTTAAAAGGCCTTTGAAATTGTATGTTACTAAAATTTTGTGTTTGTTGTCTATGATAGAATGGTCTTTGTTGTTCGTCATTTTTATGGATGTGATATTGTTGTTTATGTAACGCTTTGTCTCTATAGTCACAGTTTTCTTCAGCAAATATGAATTTTAAAGTATGTTTGATACTCGGCGAGTTAATCGACCTCAACACTATCCCTAGAGGATTACGTAAGCCTCCTAACAATGCCTTTAGCGTTTGTTGTTGATATATTGTCATTTTCAGTGCTCGAATAGCTTCATTGTTCTCGTTCGGGATAAGGTTTGAAATTAATAACTGCTCTATATGTCTACACCGATTACTGAATGCTAATGCGTCTTCGTTTTGTTTCTGCTTTAACTGTAACAATTCTCCTAATAAACTTGTATCATCTCTTTGGTCTGTGAAATTTTGTATTATGGCTTGTCTCAAATCGATCCACGAATTAATGATTTCGTATTTATAATTAGTCTTGCTTGCCCTGTCAATTTAGTCTGTACGAAGTTTAAAAAAAAAATGATTTAGATATAAATTTTGATCTGCTATGTAGAATTGGTTCATTACGAAATCTAAGGCTTTCAAGAAATTTCCCACATTTGCCGGTTGGCCGTCAAATTCGGGGATTGCTTTTAAATAATATTCTTTGAATTTATCTGCCATGTTTATGTTATTACAATTGGAATTATTTGTGCAATTAGATAATTCGTATATATTATCACCGATATTTATTTGCCTTAATCTATATTCTAAGTTTAATAAACCTGTTATGTCGTCGTCTGAGTCGGACATACAATTATCAATAATACAACAATGGAAAAATTGGATCAAAATATGGGAAGTAGCAAACAACTTACATAACAATAACTGCTACTGCTGCCATTAAACTGGTTGGCGTTGTTTCTGTATTGCTTGCCCCTTACTTTGGACTGATTAGTTCTTTGACCGGTTATTAGACGTCGATACGCTTAAGAATCAATATTCGATTGATTTTTTAACGGATACATACGACTGCGCCACTTAACTTTACGGTTAAGGTGTTAAGCTTTTTTAAACAGTATTTATTGAACTATTACACAACTAATATATAAAATACAATAATAAAAATATAAGATATCGACATAAGTGTGATACTAATAAGATACAATACTGCAGCACGTGATGTACAAAGTACTAAGATAGGAACAAGAATGAACACCCCGCTGAAGGCGAGTTGTCTATTTATAATGTTTCTCTATTGTCTTTAGATGTGACTTACACTCTGCTGATTCAGCTTCTCACGCTTCACGGCGTAGTTTCCCAAGGTACCTGCTGATCCGCTGACTCTGGTGTCTGCATACTTGGGTTGCTACATTGGTTCAATATTGGCTGGTCGTTATGAGTCCATTTATCTCGCGGTAACACTCCCAAGCTACGGAAACATTTCCGTTTGTTCAAGTTGTTGGCCATTTAGGTATACATATCCCTTTCCGCAGTCCTATCCTTACTTATTTTCATTACTTTCGTTTTCGTCATTTTAGATTCTTTCTAACACACTATCCAGTATACTCAGCATGCTTTGCAATTCTTTCTTGGAATCTCCTATCATTGCTCTGCCATCTGTGTACTTTATGCAATGGAACGTTATCTATTTAATTTGATTCATGCTGTCTTTTCATTCAGCTTATTTGTTATATTTTTTATTAATAAATTAAACAAGTATAGCGATGAGAATGATCCTTGCCGGACACCTTTTATTATTTTGGCGTCAATTTTATATTTAAAAATATGTTATGTATCTTTGACTGTTAGATCCTTATTGGTTCAGTGGTAAGAACGTGTGCCTCTGAACCGAAGGGTACTGGGTTCGATTTTCAATCGAGGTTCTGGCATTGTATTAGAGCAAGTTGAATGTCTACGCGTTCCGCCCTTCGGAGGGGGCGTAAAACCGTCAGTCTCGTGTCCATACGATGTTGGGCACGTTAAAGATCTCTACCCTCCCTACAGAAAGTCAGGGGTTTGACAAAATTTCCACGATAGTGAGATGAAACGGCTCCGTGGCGTCGGTTATTGGCCATAGTCGCGAAAATAGATCGACGTTAAAGAAACAATACAGACACACTTGGATAGTTGTATAGCTTGAGAATAATGCGCCTATTCACCTAATCCAATCCAGCTCTTTTTATTATATAAAACAATATTTTCCAATAGAATCCTTTTTCTAGGTGTGCAAAGTCAATAAATGTGTCTATATTTTTCTCAGCGTCCTTCTTTCTTCTATTATCTCTAGGGCCAGCACCGCTTCTCTAATTCATCAGCCAGGTCTTAATCCGAACTAGTCTTTATTCAAACTACTTTGAATTTTGCTTTTTATTATAATTTTATTTACTATGATTAGCTAAATGTTCGCCACATGACTATCTCCCTTCCTGGTTGCATTGTAATGCGTTCACGGTTTTATAAATAATAATATTTTTAATCTTCATAAAGTTACTGGGAAGTTTTTAGGTTTATAATATACGAATTCAGTTGAAAGTGATATTTTAAATTTTTTTCACAAGATATTTTTTTATTTCGCTATTGGTTAGTGAAACGATCGTCAGGTTTTTAAAATTTGTTGTGGTGATCCGGGTCCTCCAAGTGTACTGATCAGTGCTGATCACAAGTTCCAATATTCATATAGCTCTCTCCGGTCTGAGTTCTCTAAGAGTCATCTAAATTTTTTTAATTGAATTAGGCTGGCTCAGATTATCTTATTTTCTCCTCTATATTTCAACTAAGTACATTATATCTTTCGTTACAACTAGTCTCCCCTTTGCCATATAACTCTTATAGATATGCTTTGTAGTGTGTAGCAATTACTTCATTCTCTAGTAATAAATTTTCATCCGTGTCCTTCAAAGCTTCAATTTTTGTTCGTGGTTTATATTGTAGTCTGCGTACCTGTTGGTCAGCTTGATCCAACCGTATCTTTTCTTCCTGCAGTTTTCAATTTCTTTGCTATCTCGTTCCAACCATATTTCCTCTAAATTCCCACATTTTTGTCTCATCATACTTTCACTTTGTTTATACTTACTGCATGCCTTATCGTTCTTGATGTCTCGCTACCTGCGACGTTATTGTATTTACTTTAGTAATTCTGATGTCATCCACGGTTTCCCTGGTTTAAGTTTATTTTTTCCCAGTCTCTTTTACGCAGTTGCCTTTAAACCACTTTTATATGCCTGTCCACCAGGTATTTATTTATTGAGATTTACCTTATTGGCTTATTCTTTAAACTTTTTTTAGCTTCTTTGCACATCTCAGTTTATCTACATTTCATTTCCTGATAGTATTTCCTTTATTCTTTGTTGGCGTGTTCTTGCACTTTGTCAATACTAGATTATAGTCAATTTCCATATCTACTTCAGGATATATCTAACTGGAATTAAAACAAATTTCTGTGACATGTATTGATAATGATAATTTTTTTATACTTTCCGATCTTCTCTGCTGCTTGTCCTGTACTTATATCGCTTTTTAGGTACTTCAAACATTGTGTTCGTTATAATTAGACCATTTTTCTCACAGAAATCCATGAGTCCTTTTTCTACTACATTTATTTATCCTAGTTTAACATTTTGAGCAACAGCAGGTTTTAGTCAATTCTCAACTTTTGAATAAAAAAAATTCTTCAAATGAGCGCAAACCAGGACTCCTAGAACCCATATCCGGGATCAGTTTCAATTTTTATGTGTTTATATATATATATATATATATATATATATATATATATATATATATATATATATATATATATATATATATATATATATATATATATATATATATATATATATATATATATATATATATATAGGGCTTTAATTAATTCCCACGTGCCGGATTCTGTCTCTCTTTTAGTGGAATATGATTTTATGAGTTGGCAGTCCAAGAAGTAACCAAAAAAACCACTAGACTAGGGACTCTAAAGTTACTAAATCAATTGACAATTGACAGTTCAGTCCATTGGCGCTAAATTCCTTTTGACGGTTATTTTGTATGTATTTGTGCTTTTTCCAAGTTCGACCAGTGTTTACCTTCTTCAAATAATTTTCTATCTGTTGGACAACAAAAATAAACATTTTTTATCAACACTTGGCATTTCATTGCGTTTTTACGTAAGTTAAAAGTGTAGGTATGTTAAGGTTATGTTGTTGACGATATTCAACATCGCAAGGAACGAAGCCTTACTAAATCTGTTCGTCCGTAATCTGCTCAAACAGGTACATATTTGTTCAATGTTACACAATACACAATAATAAAACCGTAAATTAGAGGTTTAAATAATCGGACCTCAATTTGTTTACGTACATTACAAAATTTTGATATGTATACAAAATAAAAGCAATATTTTATTGTTTTTAATTTATGTTTTTAACAATCAATAACAGTAAACCATACATGAACAGACTTGCTGTTAAAAATACTAAATAATAAATACATTTAGGACATTTACTGTTTCACCTTATTATAATTTTTATATTTTTTATAAAACCCCAAAGGAAATATGAGACGACACTGGCATCTTAGGGATTTCATTAATTCAGGTTCTACAACCGCGTGTTGCCTAACTTAAGCGGTCACGTGGGGTTCGGGAATTAATGAAAGCCCTATATATATATATATATATATATATATATATATATATATATATATATATATATATATATATATGAGACATGCTTGGTATATATATATATATATATATATATATATATATATATATATATATATATATATATATATATATATATATATATATATATATATATATATATATATATATATATATATATATGAGACATGCTTGGTTCTCGGGTTAAACCGCGTCCAGAATTTATGGAAACTCGACGTTTCGGCTCCTGTTTTGGAGCCATTTTCAAGAGGTAAAAGAAATATGTAAGGACACTCTAAGGCCTCAATCTGCCTACTCCTTAGAGTGATGGACAAAGGTGGGTAAAGGAAAAATGTAAGGACACTCTAAGGCCTCAATCTGCCTACTCCTCAGAGTAGTGGACAAAGGTGGGTAAAGGAAATATGAAAGGACACTCTAAGGCCTCAATCTGCCTACTCCTTAGAGTGATGGACAAAGGTGGGTAAAGGAAATATGTAAGGACACTCTAAGGCCTCAATCTGCCTACTCCTTAGAGTGGTGGGCAAAGGTAGGTAAAGGAAATATGTAAGGACACTCTAAGGCCTCAATCTGCCTACTCCTTAGAGCGGTGGATAAAGGTAGGTTGGGTTGTTGTAGCTCGATTACGGGGCCTCAATCTGCCTACTCCCCAAATCTCGCCGGAGATCGTCTGTGAGGTCTCAGTGTGTTCAACCCTAGGCCTCAGAGACATCTGGCAGTTCGTTGCCAGATCTCTCTGAGGCCTAGGGTTGAACACACTGAGACCTCACAGACGATCTCCGGCGAGATTTGGGGAGTAGGCAGATTGAGGCCCCGTAATCGAGCTACAACAACCCAACCTACCTTTATCCACCGCTCTAAGGAGTAGGCAGATTGAGGCCTTAGAGTGTCCTTACATATTTCCTTTACCTACCTTTGCCCACCACTCTAAGGAGTAGGCAGATTGAGGCCTTAGAGTGTCCTTACATATTTCCTATACCCACCTTTGTCCATCACTCTAAGGAGTAGGCAGATTGAGGCCTTAGAGTGTCCTTACATATTTCCTTTACCCACCTTTGTCCACCACTCTGAGGAGTAGGCAGATTGAGGCCTTAGAGTGTCCTTACATATTTCCTTTACCTCTTGAAAATGGCTCCAAAACAGGAGCCGAAACGTCGAGTTTCCATAAATTCTGGACGCGGTTTAACCCGAGAACCAAGCATGTCTCACATTAAAGACCGCGGAAATCTTTCTGAACATATATATATATATATATATATATATATATATATATATATATATATATATATATATATATATATATATATATATATATATATATATATATATATATATATATATAGGTGGCCCACCACATACGCCTCGAGCTCTCACGCCTATACTTTTCGTTATTTCGAATTTATTTCAAACGGAGCTTGTGTAGATTAAAAAGGACTACAACCTAAAATTATTTTCACATATACAGACTGATCCAAAAAGTATGAGACATCAAAGTTGTTTTTTATTATGGAACACCCGGTATTTGACAAAAATTTTTAATTCTATGGGAAAAATAAGGTTCACTTACTCCAAGGATTCCTAGCTATTACAGTTTCTCAGATATCTTGATTTTTCGACGAGTGCGAGGTTTTAGAAAAAAAATCTTATCTCCATTGTCAGATGATATCTTAAAAAAAAACTCACTAGCTTTTGATGGTGGATTTGGTACTTCATCAACTAGTGCAGTCAATATTTAGCAATACTCTACAAGGCGTTCAAAAATTCAAGTTTTATTATCGGCACATTCAAGCAAATTATTTTATTTATTTCAAATAGAACATACTTCACAAATAAGACCAAACCTCGAATACTACTCCCACGTCTGGGGTGCTGCTGCCGCTTCAACACTCGCTATCCTGGACTCCATTCAGAAGAGAGCTATACGTCTCATCGGTGACCCTACCCTCACCCAAAGGCTGCCGTCCCTTACCCACCGACGTGCCGTTGGTGACCTCTCTCTCTTTTATAGATATCTGCACGGGCACTGCTCAGAGGAGCTTTCTTCCATAGTTCCTCCACCTGTTGCCCCCAACAGATCTACCAGGGGAACAGAGCGAATACACCCTTTTACTGTCCAGGTCACCAGACATAGAACACCTTGTTATGCCCGCTCTTTTGTCCCGTGGACTTCCAAGTTGTGGAATTCCTTGCCCGCACATGTTTTTCCTTTTCCCCCGAACCTCCAAACCTTCAAGTCCAGAATTAGCAAGTTGCCTCTTTCCTCCTTGTCGACACCCACGGTACGATAGTATTTAGGCTGTAATCCCTCGTGGTGTGTTGTTGAAATTTAAAAAAAAATCCTATCTTTTTTGCCACATCCCCCTTATAATAGATAGTGGGACGTCTTCCAAAAGTTCAGGCAAACTTTGACGGAGAACCTATGAAACATATCTCCATTTAGGTGTCTGTTGAAAAAGTGAGGACCTATTACTCTTGACCCTAATATTCCACCCCACACATTAATAGACCAATGATTCTGACTGTTAATATTGTGACAAAAATGTGGATTTTCATCAACGTAGTAATGAAAATCATGTCTGTTTACCAAGCCGTTCTATGCAACGTCGATTCGTCTGTAAACAGCACATAATCTAAATTCGCCAGTAAACAGCACATAATCGAAAAAGTATTCATCCTCACGCAACCTCTCTAATGACCACATACAGAAATCAAGTCGTCGATTGAAGTCAGCATCTGAAAGTTCTTGATTTAATTGGATATGGTAGGGATGAAATGTGTGTTTTATAATTACTCTGCCAATGCTCTGCCTTCTCAACGCCGTTTCCTGGCTGACTTTGCGCTGGCTTATGTAGGGATTTTCTATAAGGGATCCAATGACCGCAAACACATTTTTTTCATTTCCGGTAATTGGACTCTGTTTATTGGTCTTTTCATATGCTACGCTTCCAGTTCTTCGAAAAACCCCTAAGAATCTTTCAAAACTTCTTCTGGATGGATGATTTCGTGCTGGATATTTTTGTGCGTAAACTCGTGACGCCAGCAAACAATTTTCATGACATTTACCAATAGTTAGAATCACATCGATTCGTTCCTATATAGGATACGTTTTCATTTCAAACACAATAATTTTAGAAATGATAAAATTACAAAAGAAAGTAGCGATATAATTGAAGAATCAGAAGTTGTGCAGTAGGTAATTGGTGAGTAATAAGTAAGTCTGGCAACAACGCCAGAGCGCCACCACTCAGGTGAGATAGCAACCAACAACAAGAAGCATCATCCGACATAAGTGACGACGAAGCAAGGACTTTGTAAAGATCATTCATGTAATGTAGTTTGTAGTTGTTGAACATTAAAGTAATAAGTACACGAACCTAATTCATTAAGTAATAATCAGAGATAGCAGAAAGATCTCAACATGGCACTGTGATTGGTAAATGTGGTAACACTATAGATACTTTGAACGAAAACGGCAAGTAAAAGAATTAAAAAAGAAAACAGAAGAAAAATAATAATTCATCGCAAGGGTATAAATATAATGAAATAATGATTGAGAACAAGTGGATAAAGTGTAAATTGAATACTGATGTATGGAGATACAAGAAAGACGAGGTAATTGAACTATTGAATTAATAAAGTGACAAAACCCTTAAAGAAAATGGCGTCTGTCCTTCCCGCATTAAATTTACAAATTGACAATGTTGCTGAAAGTTGGAGTAATTGGTTACAACGGTTCAAAATTTATCTAATAGCAACAGAAACTGACAAGAAGTCTGAAAAATACAAGTGGCACAGTTGTTGCATTACGCTGGTCCGGATCTCCTTAAAATATTCAGTATATTTCAGTTCACCGAAAAGGAAACAGACAAGTTACAGCCATTGTTGGATAAATTTAATTCACATTTTCTCCCAAAAAAGAATTTGACTTATAACAGGTATAATTTTTTTACTATGAAACAAAATGAAGACACAGTAGAAACTTTTGTAACAAAAGTGAACAATCAAGCTGGCCAATGTGTCTTTGGTGAGTTGAGAGATGACCTGATTAAATGCATGTTCATTTGTGGAATGAATAACAGGAAATGCGTCAAAAATTATTACCAGAAGATGATAAATCTTTGCAGGATGTAATCAAGATTTGTAAAATCAACGAACAGTCTACAACTCAAGCTTGCAAAATAGAAAACGCTACAACAGGAGCAATGAAGGTAGACGCAGCCAATTCAAAGGGTACATGGAATGCAAAGGATACTGACAGAACAACGAATAGTGGACAGGTCAGGGCAACCAACTTTTATCAAGCAGGAAACAGCCAAAATACCACGTACAATACTACGAAGAGCAAACGCCTTTTATTAAATATTGTACGAGATGTGGTCGTTCGCATCAATTAAATAATGCAGTGCATATGGCAAACAATGTTTTAAGTGCAACAGAAAAAATCATTTCAGTTCAATGTGTAGAATTAAGGGTAGACAAATAAATTTGCTAGAAGTTGATAATGAGAATGCAATTGATAATTTACACATTGGGACCGTTCAATACTGCGTTTGAATTATGATTGTGTAATTTTAGTGTACATAGATATTTGGTATTTTTCTAAATAGGACATACAAGTGTTTCGTTAATGGTAACTTTGTATTAATATATTGTCTACTCTTGAAACTCTACGATATACTCTGTAAAAGGCGCATGACAGGGCAGCGATAAGAAGAGTCAAGATGGAGAATTGAACCAGGTGGGTTGTAGCTGTAGTTGGCAATAGTTTTAATTAAATCATATACAGTCCAGTCGAAGTAAGCACTCATTGGCGTGCGTCGTGACAGTTTTTTTGGTACCTTCTAACCGGATAGTTTTTGACTTTTTATTCGCGTGATTTGTGCGACAAATTGTAATTAATAACTTTCCTAAAAATATTCGTTTTTCATGAAACTGAGTTAGTGGAACAATTATTGTTAATTGCTGTCCTTTGGTCCTACGGTGGAGATCGCATGCAGGGATAAGTATAGATTAGACAATGTTCTATTAAAATGTATCGTCCTGTTCGATATTTATACATTTGTATGTTATAATCCTTCATTATAATTCATACTCATAATAATTCATATATTGGCAATTAAAATTACTCGAAAATATTAACTTATCGCAGTGAGCGTAGATAAAGTTTTAATAAGAGCTGGGTTTAAACATTTTATTTATTTTCGTTGTTGTAAGGTAATTAGTTGATTTAATAAAATGAGTTCCGATAAATTAGCAAAGCTTATTAAGCAGCGAACTACCTTGGCTAATAGTATTTTCGAAAATTGTGAATTCGCTGTGAAAGTATTAGCGGCTCCTAGTCGATCAAATATAATTGAATTAAAATCTAGAGATAAATATGTTTTAGATGATTTTGATAAATTCAGAAAAGTACACAATAATGTTATTGGTTTAATTTCCGATGAAGATAATGATAAATTTAATCGGCAGGATAAAATTAGGGCTGATATTACAGGGTCATTTTACACATACAAAGCCATTCATAATGATTCAAAATGTTAGTTTTCCAAATACTAGTTCATCAGATGATGCAACTAACTCAAATGTTCGACTTCCTAAATTAGAATTAAAAACATTTAGTGGTAATTTAAATGAGTGAATGACTTTGATTGATATTTATAATATTTTAATTCATAATAATACTGCCTTATCAGATATAAATAAATTTCAGTATCTTCTTGGTTGTTTGGATAAAGAACCCTTAGGTTTAGTTCGTTCGCTACCGATTACAGCAGACAAGTATTTGATAGCTTACAACAGTTTGGTTAAAAAATATCAGAATAGGAGATCACTTTCATCGTTTTATTTGAATAAGATATTTTATAGCCCTTCTGTGAAAGGTGAAAATACAAAAGACCTTTCGCGTCTAGTGAGTATATTTTCAGAAAACCTAGAAGCTTGAAAGTTGCTTAAGTTACCTGTAACAAGTTGGGATGTTGTGTTGTTTAATTGACTTTTACAGAAACTAGATGCTTCAACCAGAAATAGATTCGAAATAGAATATTCAAAAGTTGAAATGCCTACTTATAATAATTTAGTAGATTTTTGGAGGCACATTGCCAAGCTTTAGAAACTTCGAACCCTATTCAATATACAAAAGTAATAGTAGTTTTAAACAATTTTCGTCGGCTCATAAGCAAAGTACTGCTTCTTTTATTTCGGTTAATAAAGGCAAATTGTGTGTATTTTGCGATGGTACTCATAACATAGAAGTGTGTTCGGAATTTCAGACTAAAACTCCATATGCTAGATACCAATTCAGTAAACGTAAGGATCTATGTTTAAATTGTTTACATTCGATACATGAAGCAAAAGGCTGTTCGGCTTCTGGAAATTGTAAGGTATGTGGATCTAGGCATCATTCGTTATTGCATTTTTTTGATAAGTTGGTCAAAAATTCGACTAGCTCAGAAATAGCAGAGGAGAAATCTAGTTCTGGAACTTTGGATGAATCTTAAATTACAACAAAAAACGCTTCTGCCTTTACTAGCATTTCTGAGTCTTCGAAATCATTGGTTATTTTTCCTACAGCTCTAGTAGAAGTGGCGGATCTTAGTGGCAGTTTTGTGCCTGTTCGTGCACTTATTGAGTCGGCAGCCAGTGCCTCTTTCATTTCGGAAATATGTGTAAAGCGCTTGATTTTGCCTCGTCGCAGAATATCGTCGTGTATTTCTGGAATCGGAAACTTGGAGAAAGCTGTTTCGAGGGGAATGACTGACTGTGTTATTAAACCTGTCGGTGGTTTGGAGCCAGTGTTTGATATAGTGGTTTATATTTTTGCCTCAAATCTGTGCATCTCTACCGGAACAAACATTCTCGCTAGATACTTTGTCGCAGTTTAAGTCGATCTGCCTAGCAGATAAGTTTTTCTATCGATCGGCTCCTATAGATTTGATAGGAGCTGAATTATTTCCCTTTGTTGTAAAACATAATCGTATCATCGAAAGGCCGGGAATTCCTACAACAATGGAAACTGTCTTTGGCTGGGTTGTAATGGGTAAGACCGAGCTCAAAGGTTCTCCGTCAGCTTCTAGTTTTTGCACAATCAGTAGCTCAACGGATTCATTGAATAAAAGTATAAAAACGTTATGGGAAATTGAAACCACACCAAACAAGTTGGTTACCTCTCCAGAGGATGACATTTGCGAAAGGTTATTTGGGGAAAGTTTTTATCGTGCTGATAATTTTCGATATGTAGTAGCCTTGCCCTTTCGAATTGAAAATCCTATCTTTGGGGATACTAGGACTTTGGCACTTCGCCGATTTTATGTATTAGAAAATAAATTGTATAAAAATCCTGAATTGTTGATAGGGTATAGAGAGATTATGAGGAACTATTTGGATTTAGGTTATATGTCTTCTGTCAAGTCGGCTTCAAAGGACAATTCATTTTATATACCTCATCACTGTGTTATAAAGAATGATAGCCCGACGACAAAACTAAGAGTTGTCTTTGACGCCTATATGAAATCGACAAACAACGTTTCTTTATTTGATACTTTGTACGTTGAACATAAATTGCATTCGGATATTGTTACAATACTTTTAAAATTTTGTTTACACAAATTCGTCCTTACAACAGCTATAAACCAAATGGTTTTAAGAATACTGACTTGTTCGTCCAGAAGATAGGGATTACCAAAGGATTCTGTGGAGATTCAATAGACATGCACCCATCGAAGAATACAGATTGAACACGGTCACTTTCGGACTTAGCTGTTCTCCTTATTTAGCGAATAGAACTCTTCGCCAGTTAGCATCTGACGAAGAAAAGGATTTTCCGACAGCTTCAAAAATCCTGAATGAGGATATCTACGTAGACGATATACTGACAGGCGCTGATTCTTTGGAGGAAGCTTTGAATATTAGGCGTGAACTCACATCGGTAATGGCAAAGGGTGGATTTTCATTGGCAAAATGGTCTAGCAATTCAGAGGTGATCTTAGCGCATGTTTCATTAGAAGAACAGCAGCCCGTCTGTTTTGATTTAGATCAACCTAGTTATGTCAAATTGTTAGGTTTACGTTGGGAACCTAACCGGGACAGTTTCACATATCAAATTAATGAACTATCCACAACTTGTACAAAGCAAGCTGTGTTGTCTAATTTAGCCAGGATATTCGACCCACTGGGTTTTTTTGATACCTCTCACGTTGTTTGCCAAGCGTATGATCCAACATTTGTGGATTGTTGGACTAGACTGGGATGATCAACCCTCCTTGGACTTTGTTAAGCAATGGAAAATGTTTCAGTCGGAATTACCAGTGATCAAGGAGGAATATGTTTGCGTTTTTGCGTGTTTGTGCATAAACGCAATCCATTTGGAGTTGGCTGGATGCTTTTCTTGCTGCATTTAGGTGATTTATCGCGCGAAGAAGTCGCTGCATTAGTATACATCCGGACCGCGGAACTTGTTTTGTCGGCGCACATCGACAAATCATTGATCTCATGAAATATGTTGTAGAGTCTGAAAAAATTGAGTGGCATTTTGGTCCTCCCTCGGGTCCTAACTTTAATGGTTTTGCCGAGGCCGGTGTTAAAAGCTTTAAAGCTCATTTAGTTAGAGTTATTGGTCAGCAAATTTTGACTTTGAAGAATTTTATACGGTCCTCGTTCAGATCGAAGCAGTGCTTAATTAGAAGCCATTTCATCGTCCTAGTAGTAGTAGTAGCAGTGGTGGGGAGGCCAACGCCAAGCAAGTAGGCCACAATGGGCCCTTTTTGCCAACCCCAGCAACCCAGCAATCATGCTCTACTCTTCCTCGGTTCCGTCGCCAAACCGCCTCGACCTCGAGATGAAGGCCATGACGGTCTTCATTGGACGGTACTTACCTGATTCCTCTGCAGAGTCCTTGATCCGAACAATTCTACTCGAAGACTCCCAAAAGCCTCGCATTCACACAGGTAGTGGTAGGACGTTTCTTCATCCTCGCTGCATTCCTGGCAAATGGGATCCCTCTCTACGCCTATCAATGTGAGGTGTCTTCTAAGGGCGCAGTGGCCTGTCAGCACCCCGAGGATGCGGCGAAGCGTAGGTCGACTCCTTCCGAGTAGCCAGACAGCTTTATCTCTGTCCGGCCCCTCCACGAAGTCCCTCGCCTGCCTGCAGCCACCAACCGACCCCCAGTGCCTCTCCATTGCTTCCTTGGTCCACCTGTCTAAGGCGACAGAGACTGTCTTCCTACTTATGCCTATCGCAGGCTCCGGGCCACAGAACGGCTGCCGGGAACCGAGTTTTGCGAGATTATTCGCCACCTCATTCCCCGCTACGCCACAGTGTCCCGGAACCCACACCAGTTGCACCTCCTTCGTCCTGGCTAGCCCTCTGAGGGCGTCAGCGCACTCCTGAACCAGGGTTGACCTGATTCTGGCCGCGCAGACTGCCCGGAGGACCGCCTGGTTATCCGAGCAAATGCACACACATTTCTCGGGACTCATGTTCACATCCTGTCTATTGGCCACAGACAGGATAGCATACGCCTCTGTTTCGAATGCCGTGGTGTATGTGCCAAGAGCATAGCTCTCGCGCACCCCCAGGCCCTCGATGTATATTCCTGCCCCGGAGGATTGCTGGTCCTCCAGCCGCGATCCGTCGGTGAAACAGATCAGGCTTGCGGGCTGGAATTGAACCTCATTTTCCCTCCACTGATCTCTACTGGGGATCCTGAGGGTGTATCGCCTAGTCAACCTAATATCGTCCTCGGCATCCCTCACCTTTATGGCGGAAATCGGAATTTCCTTTTCCACCTCCTTGGCGACTCGTGCATGCCCTATTATTGCTCCCTCTCCGCACCAGTTACCTGAGTCCCGGATTCTAAGATGCGACGCCATAGCCTCCCTTCTGATACAGATGGGAAGCGGTGGCAGCATCAACAGAACCTCTAGCGCGGCTGAGGGTGAGTTTGGCCAGCTTCCTGATGGTTCTTTGGTTCACACCACACCACCAGACCAACGCCCCATAGAGGATTCTCGGCCTGACGATCGCAGTGTAGATCCAATGAAGGATCCGAGGATTAACTCCCCAGGTCCTCCCTATCACACGACGCAGCTGCCAGAGGGTCGCTACTTCCTTCCTCACAACTCGTTCTATTTGCGACCCCCATGTTAGTTTCGGGTCCAGGATCACCCCCAGATATTTGACCTCCCGCACTAAAGCTAAAGGTTTTCCAAACATCACGGGCGCCCTGAACCCCTCTACCTTCCTCTTCTTGGTAAATAGGATCATCTCCGTCTTCGCCGGGTTTACGGAGAGTCCCTGCTCATTACACCACCTTTCGATTATGCTACAGGCAGCTTGCATGCACTCACAGACGACGCCGAGGAATTTGCCGGTGACTAAGACCAGCCCATCATCAGCGTACGCCTGGGCGTAGAAGCCATTCTCAGAGAGCCGCTCCAAGAGGCCGTCCATGACCAGACACCATAGATGAGGCGAAAGGTAGCTGCCCTGAGGACAGCCACCCGTCACCCCAACGTCCAGCCCTCGGCCCCTCAAGGTCAGCGACACTCTCCTGTCCTCCAGCATGCTCGCCACCCAGCTTATTAGGGACCTCGGCGTTCCCCTCTCCTGTAGGGCGTTACAGACCGTATCCGTCCTTGCCTTATCAAAGGCCCCCTCCACATCGTAGAACACAGCTAATGTGCACTCTCCGTAGTGTAGGGCCCTTTCCACCTTCCGCGTCACAGCGTGGAGCGCCGTCTTAGTCGATTTCCCCCGCTGGTACGCGTGCTGACCTTTGTGGAAGGGATGATCCTTGAGGATCCCTCCCAACATAAACCTATCTACTAACTTTTCCAATGTCTTAAGTAGGAAGGATGTTAGGCTGATTAGCCTGTACGCCTTGGCCAGCGTGTAGTCCTCCCTTCCTGGTTTGGCAATGAAGACCCCCCTAACCCGGCGCCAGGCCTTTGGGACGTAGCCCCACGCCAGGCTGGCCCGAAAAACCTCCCTTATGTTGGGAAGCAGTATATCCAGGCCCCTCTGGAGCAGGGCTGGAAAAATCCCATCGCAGCCTGCGGATTTGAATGGAGCGAACTCGCTCACCGCCCAGGTTATAGAGCCACCTGTGACCACCTCCTCCGCCAGCTGCCAGTCCGCATTCGGGACTGTCCACCGGCCCGGTTCGGCAGCCTCCGTGACGGCTCCACCGCCCTCAAGGTGAACTTCGGCGAGATGACGCAGGGTCTCCTCACCGGTGCTTGCCCAGCTCCCGTCCTGTTTCCTTAAAGATCCTAAATTACTACCTAACTCTTGTTTGAGTACTCTTACCAGCCTGGCTGCGTCAGGCAGGGAATTGACTTCCCCGCAGTACGCGCGCCAACCAGCTCGCTTACTCCGGCGTAATTTCTTCTTAAACTCACTTCTGGCAGTCCTAAACTCGTCCCAGGCCGCTTATTTTTTATTTCATCGTCCTAGTACGATTGCAAATGACCTTAATGCGTTAACGCCAGGCCATTTTTTAACATTGGAACCACTAGCATCATTGCCCTCAAGGGATTTTTTCAAGTTGAAGCTTAACACATTGAGTCGCTGGCAACTGTTACAGCGTTTGCACAATGAATTTTGGTCTCGTTGGCATCATGACTATTTGAGTACATTGCAGCAACGAAATAGACGGACAAACCGAAATCAATCGTTAAAGGTAGGAGACATGGTTGTTATAAAAAATGAGCTACGCACACCGTTGGCATGGCTATTAGCTCGTGTAACAGCAATTCATCCAGGCTCGGGCTGTCGAGTTGCAACAGTTAAGACTGCAACGGGTGTCCTTCAGAGACCTGCATCCAAATTGTGTTTGCTTCCACATCAATATTAGTATTGTTGTAATATTTGCATATTCCTTTGTAAATAGTTTTATTTAATATTTTGGATAATTAGAGCTAAAATTGATATTTTAGGGTCGGCGGTATGTTCAATACTGCGTTTGAACTATGATTGTTTAATTTTAGTGTACATAGATATTTGGTATTTTCCTAAATAGGACATACAAGTGTTTCGTTATTGGTAACTTTGTCTTAATATATTGTCTACTCTTGAAACTCTGAGATATACTCCGTAAAAGGCGCATGACAGGGCAGCGATAAGAAGAGTTAAGATGGAGAATTGAACCAGGTGGGTTGTAGCTGTAGTTCGCAATAATTTTAATTAAATCATATACAGTCCAATCGAAGTAAGCATTTATTGGCGTGCGTCGTGACAGGGACAATAGACATAGTGAAATAACAATGGTAAATAATAAATATAGAGAGAATACCTGGTGGGTCAAGTTAATAATTAACCAGGAGCCAATTAACTGTAAGCTGGATTCTGGTGCGATAGTAAATATACTATCAATCAAAGATTTGACAGATGTGGGGCTTTCGAGATAACATATTAAACCCACACAAATTAATTTAAAAGCGTATATAGGAAAAAATCTAAATGTGTAAGGAGTTTGTACTGCAGAATGTAGATATAAAAATAGCCAAAGGTCATTGGATTTTTTTGTGGTAAATTCATATACAGAATCGTTGTGAGGTTTAACATCATATGTGGAATTAAATTTAATTAAAAGAGTAGATTGTAATTATATAGAGGATATAAGGAAAACAATTATAAATGAAAATAAAGAGTTATTCTTAGGAACAGGGTTAGTAGGAGAACCATATCATATTAAATCAGTTGAAAACGCAAATCCTTTAATTTCATCGATCAGGAAAGTACCACTGGTATTAATGGAACCATTAAAAGAAACGCTATTAAATTCGACGAATAATAAAATAATTGCAAAGGTTGATTGGCTTAAACCTCTTGTGATAGTAAACACGAGTAATGGTTCCATCAGGATGTGCCTATATCCAAAAAATTTAAATAATGTGATTAAGAGGGAACATACTCACTTTCCCACATTTGAAGAAATCACAAGAAAACTGTCAGGTAGCTCAGTACATTCAGTTTTGGGTGCACCTCAAGGTTTTTATTTGATTCCGCTTGACGAGCATAGTGCTAACTTATGTACGTTTGGTACACTTTTTGGCAGGTACAATTTCCTGCGGCTCCCATTCGGTGTAAAATAAAGTTCAGAAGTGTTTAGTGGCAGATATAAAAAAATATTCAGCTTTCCTAATGTAGAGGTATATATAGATGAAATGTTACTATGGGGAAAAATCAAAAGGAGCATGATGAGGCTCTGGCAAAGATTTACAAACTGCTAAACAAAATTGAGTGAAATTTAATCCAGATAAATGTAAATTTTCACAAAATGAAGTAAAATTCATGGGGTATATAATAAATAAAAATGGAATCAAGGTAGATTATAATAATGTAAAAGCCATTAAAGAGTTTCCACGTCCTGCTAATAAAAAATATGTACAGAGATTACTAGGCATGCTCAATTATATGAGTAAATATATTCCAAATTTCTCAGATGATAGCGAACCACTCCGAAATCTAATTAAAAAAGATATGCATTTTGTGTGGGATGAGATCGTGGAAAAGGCATTTCAAAAAATAAAAGATAAATTAACACACACTCCAGTTTTACAGTTCTATGAAATCAATAAACCAGCAGTGATATCAGTAGATGCTTCAGTGTCGGTGTTAGGTGCAACATTAATGCAGAATAACTTGCCTTGTTATTATGCATCAAAAGCACTCACACAAAGTCAGGTAGTAGGTTATGCTCAGATTGAGAAAGAGCTTTTGGCGGTATGGTTTGGCCTGAATAAATTCCATGATTTTGTGTATGGCAAGGAGGTTATTGTAGAAACTGACCATTTTACTTTACTGGGGGTTTTAAATAAACCGCTCAACAAATATCCTGCCCGAATTCACCGAATCTTAATTAAAAAATATCAGTTTACTTTAAAATTCAAAAGGGGGAAAGATTTAATTATAGCTGATGCATTGGGCAGAGCTTATCTAAATGATTCCAAATATTTAAATGAATGGGATAAATAATTAAATGCTCAGATATTATTGATCAGAACGCAAATTAATGCAACTGATAAATATTGGTCAAAATTTCAGGCTGAAACAGTCAATGACAGTGATTTGCTAGCATTAATTAAAGTAATAAAAATAGGGTGGCCAAATAATAAAAGAAATATTAGCAATGTTGTAAAAAATATTCTAGGAATCAAAGTAAGTTGACAGTTTATAATAATATCGTTTATAAGGGACAAGCAGTTGTAATTCCTAGTAGATTGAGAAAAAAAAAGTTGGATAAAATCCATTACAGTCATTTAGGTATCAATAAATGTATACAACTTGCAGAGGATGCTGTGTGTTGGCCAAGCATAAAAAACTAAATTCGACAAATGATAGAAAACTGCCATTTATGTACAAAATATGCAAATTCTCAAAGAGCAGAACCGCTGGAACCACATCACATCAAATCCATACTTTGAGATAAATAGTATTAAATACCTTCTCGTGGTAGATTACTACTCTAAATATGTGGAAGTAGAAATATTAGGAACTAATACAAGTTAACATGTAGTTGACGTTTTAGAAACAATGTTTGCAAGATTTGGCACACCATCAGATATCAGCACTTTAATTGTAACGTCTTTATGGCTAGATGCATTCTCACCACAATTAGAACCGAAGACCGGTTTCGCTCTAAATATGGCTCGTTAGTACGGTATACTAAATGCAGCGAAAATGCACCTATAAAGTAATACGGCTATGGTAGCCAGCCTTCCAGCTCTAAGTGAGATGTAAGACGTGCCGCCACCTTGTTGCAAAACCAAGTAGTATGTTGTCACGGCAGTTCCAAATAACACAGCATGTTAAAAAATAGAGACTGTATACAACCAACTAACAATTTAGTAAATTGTCAGCCCTGGTCCATTTCTAGCCTAATATAGGAACAAAGTATGTAAGGCTAGATGCGGGGTCAAGGAGACAGACGCCATCCTGAGGTCACACTATACCAGGGGAAGGCGAACCTGATCCAGGCTGCGGTGGTAGCTGCGGTGGACTCTCTTCAGGAAGGGGAGAGCCTGCCTCACTTCCAATGGGCGCGCCTGGCGGGAGGCATCCTCTGGATAACCTGTGCCGGTCCGCAGTCACGAGACTGGCTGCGGAAAACGATCCAGATCCTCGGTCAGATTTGGGAGGGGGCGGACTTGACAGCCGTCGAGCTCAAGGAAGTCCGAAAGAGACGCAAGGTCCTCGTACAAATCCCTGATACCGTCCCGCAGGAGACGGTGATCAGTAGACTGAAGATCCAGAACCCTGAACTGGGGACACAATACTGGTCGGTTCTAAGCAAGAAGGTAGAGGGAAAAGGACAGACTCTCGCCCTCTCGATCAACCAGGCGTCTTACAGTGCCCTTAAAGGAACTTCCTTCAAGGCATCCTGGGGCCTGGGAAGAATTAGCTGCCGCCCATTGGGGAAGCAACTTGGGGGTTGATTGGACTTAGGTTCCTTCAGGTCAACCTCCAACATAGTAGAGCAGCCACGGCCAGAGTGCTGATGGCTCTGAGTAACACGGATGTGGCCCTCATCCAGGAACCGTACTCCTATAAAGGAAATATCAAGGGACTTTGTGGAGCTTCTGGAAGGCTCATCTACAGCAGATCCAGCGAGAACCCGAGAGTCTGCATTTTTGTCAGGGAAGGGTAGAGTTTCTGCCTTTAATGAATTTCTGTTCAAGAGACCTGGAGGAGCGGATAAGCCGAGGGACATTATTGTCGGATCGGCCTATCTGCTAGGGGACAGCACGGACCCTCCTCCACCCAAGGAATTTGAGCAGCTGATGGTGGGTAGCAGAGCAGGTGAATGGCAGACCATCATCAGCATGGATGTGAACGCGTACGATGAGTTGTGTGGAAGCTCGGACAGAAACTCTAAGCGTGAGTCACATTTACAATTCTTTATGAAATTTAATTTAGACATATTGAATAGAGGTAATAAACTGACTTTCGTCACAACACGGCGAGAGGAAGTTTTAGATCTAACAGTTTCCACCCAGTTTCTGGGTGACTTTGTTAAGAACTGGGCTGTGTCTGGAGAAGTGAGTAGCTCAGACCACAGATACATCCGGTTTGAAATCGCCAAAGTCGAAAGACAATCGGTATGGTACCGGGAACCTAGCAAGGCGGACTGGGATGCCTACAGGGCAGACCTAGCAGTGGAACTGCGGCGGGTTAAGAGTATCATGGACAATTCAATAGACCTCGAGATTGCGGCAGCCCAAGTACGTCGGCCTATAACGCCAACTGCCCCCTGAAAATGAGGGCGTCCCCAGAAATGTCCCGTGGTGGAACGAGAACATCAGGCAAAGGAGGACGCAGGTTCGTAAGCTGTTTAACGCGGCCAAAAGTTCGGGAGCATGGGCTCTAACCACCTATAACAAAAGACTGAGAGACGCCAGAAGGAGTCGCGGAGGAGGCAGTGCGAGGACGTGGAGAACACATCCGAGAGTGCTCGATCACACAAGATCCTGTCCAATGGTACTCAGACCAACATGTGCTCCCTTAGAACATCCACGGGAGGCTTTACAAGCTCGGCTTCCGGCGGGGAGCGTGGGACGGGGGCAGGTGTTTATTCGGAAGTACCGAGGGTAAGTCATAGTATTTCCCTCGGAGCTCATGTAACGGTCTTCCAGGCCGAAATGTACGCCATCCTGCATTGTGTGCGGGAGAACAAGAGGATGGGCTACACCAACAAGCGGATCCACATAGCCACAGACCGCCAGGCAGCCCTTAAGGCCCTAAGTAACCCACGGGCAAACTTCAGGCTGGTAAGTGGGTGCCGAGATGAGACGAGCGATCGGTCTGGGCAGAATGAGGTCATCCTTATCTGTGTGCCGGGTCACTCGGGGGTCAAAGGCAATGAAGAAGCTGATAGTCCCGCGAACCATTTATGGGACCAGAACCGCTTCTGGGCGTGACAAAGAGCACTGCCAGGGGAGCCATTAAGTCCTGGGTCAGAAACGAACACAAGTGTACTGGGCAGACTGTCCAAGGCTCAGACATTGGAAGTCAGTAATTGACGAACTCAAGTTCAAAGAGAGCTGTGGAGCTGCTAAATCTTAGCAGAGGACAGCTCAGAAAGGTAACAGGTCTCTTGACGGGACACATGGCCGTCAAGAAACACCTGTATAAAATGGGACGGTTCGAAGGGGACCTCGCATGCAGACTCTTGTGCGAGTGTGAAGCTCTGGACCGCAAAAGACAACTGATCTACGGTCAGTCTGGACCGGACACAGAGCAATACAAAACTTAACCCTACCAATCGCTGTGCAGGAAAACATGCAAATATTAAACGATCTGGGTAAGTGGGACGTCGATGTACCGCAGACCATCCAAACTATAAAAACTTTACTCGACACCGTAACACCTGCATTTAAATATTACATGCTGGAGTGTTTGCACTACGCTCAAGAGCAAGTATTGACAGACACTCATAACATTCGCAATGGTTCCTTTTAAAGCAAGTTTCATCATCCTAACAGCACTGTGTCAGAATGTGCTGTATATTCATAAGCCCCCCAATGTAGCAGAAGTACGATTTTTTTTCGACACCGATGACTGCATGATATAGTCAGCTCTTACAACAACAACATATCTACACAACGATGACCTCGTACCGCTTGCAACGTACAACATGTCATCCAAAAGTTATGTTTCTGTTTGATAATGGCAGCCGTGGTGAGACATCCGATTGGAGAACACTTGTGTTGACTGATGCCCAGCTGTTCACTTCAAAGTATATTTTTGTGTTTATAGCCCCTGGCTTTCTCACATGTCTTACCATATTCATGTTGATGTACTTTTGTTTTAAATATAGCACTTCTCTGAAATATATGTATTGCAAACGTGTTTGCTAATACAAATATATGTAATGAACACATGTGTTTTATTTACTAGTTGTTTAATTATTGTGAGGGTAATGGGAATGTACTAGGAAAAAACAGATGTAATTTACAACTTTATTAAGGCATTAAGCTTACAATATAACGAAATAACACCATGCAATTATTTATGCTACATATACAGCTTCTAGTGTATCCTGGTGAGTGATGCATACACAGAGGAATGTCTGGCATCAGCTTCGGACAATCCACGTTTGTTTCGAAATTGACCACATCCACACGGTAGCCATAAGCTAAGAGCATCTGTGACAGAAAATTCTGTTTATTCTCATCTTTCACATAGATTCCACTTGTTGTTCGACAATTTGTTTCACCAGTATATTTGGCAATTCTTCCAAATAAACAGTACCATGATTATATTCGATACAATGGTGTTGGGCCTGCAGAAACTTGACTTGTTTGATTACATTAGCAGACAGAAAACGCATCGCTTGTGGCGGTTTAAACACATGATGCACTGTTTGATACCCATTATATATCACCAATTCTTTGGGTGTGAACTCGGGCAGACAGAGACCT
This sequence comes from Tillus elongatus, assembly GCA_964006375.1. Lineage (NCBI taxonomy): Eukaryota > Metazoa > Arthropoda > Insecta > Coleoptera > Cleridae > Tillus > Tillus elongatus. The sequence goes on along the minus strand of OZ023269.1, from coordinate 69,601,789 downwards.
TGAGTGTCGACAACGACGAACCTCATCTTGACACTGCCCACTCACTATACTTTCATCTTGGCTTATATAGCCCCCAGGAGGAGTGGTGGGGGTAGGGGGATTGTACTCAGATGATATAGCGTACAACGTTATAGAATGGAGAGTATTCGATGATGCAATCATGTATAATTATGCAGAAACCTTTAGTGTGATCGGGGAAGTTCTGGTTACTTTCCATCTCTAATTTGATATCTACAGTGGAGGGTTTGATGGAATCCGTATACTTTGAACAATCAAACACAAACATGGGATAGTTCGCGAATGCTTTGTAATCCAACGTAGGCTGCGGTTCTCTGCCGAGATATGCTCGTTGAAATTCAATCATGTTTCTATATGCTTCCAGATAATTTGCTTGTTCAAAGTTCAGATTCATACCTTCGGTATGGATTTGTTTTGAATTCAGGTGCAGTCTTACATCTCGAACGTTCACATGATCAAATTGGTTGATATCTTTTCTCGGATTGGTGGCGTTCTGTTTGAAAGACGACAATAACAAAACGAGGTCGTTCGGTGTTTGAGGAGGTATTCACAGACCACAAGTCCTTGGCAACTCACATTCGATAATTCGCACATCTTCAATTTTCTAAAGGGTATAAGAATCTTTTTACATTGGGCGATCGATTTCAGCAGCTGCTGTTGTATCACATCACTGGGATGGATGTGTTTGACTTGTAATGCCAGGTGTTCAATGTTAAATTTTATATCTTTGTGGGAACTTGTGCGACGTTCAGAATATAGCAATTTCTATCGTTCTGACCGCGAGTGATACGTACCAGCAAGCGGATAAAAGCACTCTTCGGTAATCTTTGAAAATAGTGCACAGTAAGTGAGCGGTAAGCAATAGCAAAATCTGTTGTTTTTTACCGTGGCGTTCTTTTCGCTCGGATGCCAGCCGGCTGGGACGAGAGCTCGTGCTTCATAGCTGTTTGCTTGTAATAATGTGCGGACTGCTGTAACGATGCCAGGATTTCTAACATGTTCGATAATCTGATTGCCCATCTCAACGGCCACAGAGGAGAACAAATGAGCTGTCGCATTCTCTGTTACTGGCACATCGCCTGTTGTACCCGTCGTCTCAGTGGTACCGCTAATCAGGAGAGCTGCCGAAGACCAATCGTAAAACACATCTTGCAGGTGGCTGGCAAACTCCCATGTGTCGTTGTAATCAAACGATCTGGTTTGCGGAGCGTATGTGTGTACTTCTTCTCTCTTGATGGACTCGTCGTGCACGGGGTCTCCGAAGATATGTAGTTTGATCAACATTATAACCCAATGATTTTAGAAACTGTACGTTCTCCACGGATAGAACCGTATGTGATGCAGGTAGCGAAGATATTGAACGCTGTTGCTCGTCGTCACTGTTATTTATAACTAACATACCGCCGGTGTCTTGCTCAATTGCAATATTTACATTTATATGGGAAATGATGCGTGTGTTGACAGGCAGAAACAGTTTACTGTGAGAGTTTATGTCGATTGCATAGCCCGGATCAACCGTCGGAGCAAACTCGTATAGCATGTGTGTCGGTTTGCCATCGTGGTAAGACCCGCTCACTATGTTACACTCCAAACGGATCGTTTTCACTTTAACAATCTCCACATGTAAATCGGAATCGTGCACCACATCATTAATGAGAGATCTGTGTAAGGAAAAACCCAAGAGAGGAGCTATTGACGCGTCCGCTGTCAAATCAATGTCGTACTTGCACTGTATCTCGCACTTCAAAGTGTTGTTGGCCTTCAAACTGAACAGTTTACTTGTATCTGCGACAGCAGCAGCACCGACCGGCTACTTATTCAACTTGAGATAGATATGAGCCATTTCGTTTTGGATACATCGTTCCATATCGCTAATTTCATAAGCTCCATTTGGGGATTAATATTTCTTGTAGCACACCGTATTTCTTCGGTTTGGCTTCGAGTGTAAAATAAAAATGCAACTTATTACAGCCGACCTCTATGTTTGGTATGGTGTTGTATGTGTGAAAATTCGAGAGTGCCAACGAATGATCAAACCGTGGGTCCAACACTATCGGTGGAAATATTTACAATGATAGGGAGGACGTAGAGCCTTTCAACTCAAACGTTAGCGACATGACTGATACACACAGGCTACTGTTTGAGTCTTTTATTGCAGAAATTTTAAACACAAGTGACCACAATTAAAAGTATTATATGTTTGATACACACCATGATTATACAATATAGAATAGTCTTTAAGGTAACATTGCAGCTCCACAGGAGGCTTCAAGTTTCCATAGGAGTCAAAGTACTCGGCGATGTCCGCACCTTTCCTTGTTTGTTTGCCAATTCATGATGAGCGATTCGTTTTTACGTGGCTCATTGCGAGGTAGAGCATCTCGCATGTATACACCTCTAAAATATGGGATTTTCATTTTACCAGCAAACTTGACAAGATCTACATTTGTTAGAGGTCTTGCTGGTAAAGGTATCACACGTTTTTTGGCTTGTGTAAATACAAACCGTAGCCGCTACGTTGTTTCTTCATGAACAGACCGTCACCCACACCATTGCCTCTCTTACCCACAGCAATGGACTTCATTGTTTGATTGTGACGTTTTGCCTCTTCCAGTTTCTGTTTCGCAGACTTGGCATCGTTCACGGCTTTAACAATACCTGCAGCACCGCCACCCAGAGCTCCAAGAGCAAATAGTCCACCAAATCTCAGAGGCAACAGTGGAAGCAAGCCCCAGCTTTTAGGTATAGGAATAACACGATGTACCTTAACTTTCTTGCGACCACCGGCATTTTTGATGATTTTTCTCGCTACATGCAGCAGATTTTTCACATGCGGCACTTGCTCGCCCACATTGATAGCACCTCGCATTAAAGTCAGTATGTTTTTAAACGGCATGTTACATTTTAAAACTCACACAAAATTTAAAACAAAAATTTATAACCAAACAATCACTTTAGTAGGTATAGATAGGGGGTTCTGGAGCCACCGCCCACCGTCCACCGCCCACCACCCGCTACTGAGCATGCGTGTGACGAAACAAATATGGCGATTGTATTGAGGATGACGTAATCTACAAATTAAGATGGCGTAATCCAACATGGCGGCCAAGATGGTCGACCGGAAGTGAAAAAACTACGAAATTTAAAATTTGAGCCGGTAGGTGATGCCACTAATCAAAGTAAGAGGCTTCGCCATTTTTATTTTTGCAAAAAGTGACGTAACAAATATGTCGGTTAGCGCAGGCGCAAACTTAAATTTTTAGTTTTTGATTAAAGTCCTAAGTGTGGGGTGTCGTTTTACTCGGCTTGGCAAGCAGAATTCAAAAATGATATCTGCGCAGGCGCAAACCTAAATTTTTAGTTTTTGATTAAAGTCCTAAGTGTGGGGTGTCGCTTTACTCGGCTTGGCAAGCAGAATTCAAAAATAATATTTGCGCAGGCGCAAACCTAAATTTTTAGTTTTTGGTTAAAGTTCTAAGTGTGGGGTGTTGTTTTACTCAGCTTGGCAAGCAGAATTCGAATTTAATGTATACGCATGCGCAAACCCAAACTTTTTTCGGTCTAAGCCTTAGGTGTTTGGTCTTAGAGCTCAGCAAGCAGATTTAAAAAATTTTTGAATATGTGAATGCCCGGCATGCTCGATATGGCAACATAGCAACAACTACATGTGTAGAACAACCTTGACACGTGACAGGAAATGAGTCATATGTTTACCATCTCAGTCAGATGATATTATTTAAAGAAAGCAAGATGTTAGCATTTTAAGGTTGAAAATAAAACAACTGATTTAAACAAAATTAATTTATTAGGATAAATTCACAAGACTTACATACTAAAATATTACATAATGGCTCTTACAATGCCAGTTAGAGGTTTATATTCAAATACACAATCATGAATAACTAAACAGTAGGCTTTGGTTCTATTGGGAAAATTGTTTTTACTCATAAACTCCACTTTGATGTCCACTGTTGACGACTTGATTGACTCATTCTGGTGCTGACAGTCAATTACAAATAGAGCTCGATCTTTAAACTCATCATAATTTAGGAGAGGCTCTGCTATGTTTTTATAACAAAAACTTTTTTGAAAATCTGTGTACATCTGGTAAGCTTCAACATATTTAGATTTTTCGAAATCCATATTCATAGATTCATAAGGGTAGCATTCTGAATTGAGGAACACTCGTAGATCTACCATACCAATATTATCAAAAAAGTCACCTTTCTTGCTTACATTATCTTTTCGATCTGTTTGAAATGCTATAATCACATATCTAGGTCTTTCTAAGTTTGTTGCAGTTTTAACAGACCATACATCTTTATTAATATCTCTAAGCGCTGGTAGCTCATATATGTCCCATTTGCGGTATGCTAGAAATATAGATGTGTCTTTTGCAATTTTATCCATCAGTTCCAACTTCATTTTATCGTTTGGAAATACATGTTTAGCTTTTAAAAACATGTTGGTTACAGTTATTTTAGATCTTGCACTACCAGTACTATAATAACTGTTGGCATCACTTCGAGCTCTTGTAAATCGGAAAGTATGTTTACCGCAGAGAACTCCTTTAAAGTGATGGAAGAAACTGAAGAGGTACCAAAGAGGCAGGAGCAAGTGAAACTTGTTATCGTTTAAGGTGATATGATCTGACGATACATTCACTCCGGCGTTGCTAAGAGATTTGGCTTCATTCTTGCTAAACGAAAGCAGGGTTTTGATAGTTGTTGTGGTGTATGGGTCTCGTACTCGCTCCACTTCCTTGTTATTTAATTCATACGACACTGATTCAAACAGAGCGGCTCCTCCATTATTTGACATATAACACTGACCATCGGCATTTTGTATTGCTAAAGGTTCCAGAGCACCTTCGATTATTAGAACCGACTCTGCTAGGCATACAAAGGCATCTTGCTGATTGATGTTTATTTCGACTTCATCACTGTTACCAAAGGATTTAGTTGACGAATAGTAAGACCGAAGCTCTTCTCGATCAATGGAATCGTCAAACTCGGGGTCTTTGAATATTTTGAGTTTTGATGACATGATAACCAAGACTTTTAAGGAACTCAATATTATCGGAGCGAAGTGTACACTTTGAAGTGGTTGACTGTACTGAACTTGTTTTAGTAGATTCACTTGCTTTTATATCCTTAAAGACTAGCATTCTAGGTAATCTTTTTAAGGTTCAGACGAACAGACACCTCTTCACCTTGAAAGTTAACAGGAACTGAATCTTGATCCACGATGTCGATGCTTATATTTGAAATCTCTTGCTTGTTCACTGGTAAATAAATTAGATTCTTAGGTTCGATGTCGATTGCATAACCAGGATCAACCATCGGGGCAAACTCATATAACGTATGTGAAGGTTTCTCGTTATAGTAGGAACCAGACACAATATTAGTTTCTATACGAATCTGTTTAACATCTACTATTTCAACAGGCAAATCAGATTCATGGAAAACACCTGGTCGAAGAACTTGCTTTGAAAATCCCAGCATTCGCCCAATCGAATCATCAGCTTCAAAACTGATACTTGTGAAGCATTTTATTTCACATCTAATGGTGTTCGGATTAGGTCTTAGAATCAAAGCTAGTTGCTTTTGTTCATGTGTCGCTGCAGCACCAACAAGCTCATTTTGAAGCAAGTTTTCCAAATGTGTTATTTCATATGCACCAGTAGGTATCGTGATGGTTCTCCAAGCACCTCCTTCTTTTACATAAAATTTATTTTTACCTTTATATATGTTAGGTATGTTGTTGTATGTGTGAAAACCTATCAAAGCAACAGCATAACTACCACCAGGATCCAATTCAATTGGTGGATCGTAATCTGTTGACAGATGGGAGCTGCGGTCTTTCAACACAAAGGTTTGCGACATGACTGATACACAGAGGTTACTGTTTGAGTATTTTATTTAAAAATTTTAAACATAAGTGACCACAATTATAAGTATTATATGTTTGATACACATCATGATTATAAATTAGAGTATAGTCTTTAAGGTACTGTTGCAACTCGACTGGTGGCTTTAAGTTTCCATAGGAGTCAAAGTACTCGACTGTGTGACCACGTTTCCTAACTGCAACCCAATGACTACCAGGCTCCTTGTTTGTTTGTAAATTCATGATAAACGATTCATTTTTACGTGGTCCATTTCGAGGTAGCTCATCTCGCATGTATACACCTCTAAAATATGGGGTTTTCATTTTAGCAGCAAATTTTACAAGATCTTCATTTGTTAGAGGTCTTGCTGGTAAACGACCTATTCGTTTTTTGGCTTTTGCAGATACAAACCATAACCACCACGTTGTTTCTTCAGATACAGACCTTTGCCGAGTCTCTTGCATTTCGGTTTTAATTTCAAACCACTACCTCTCTTACCCATTGCGATAGCCTCCATTGTTTTGTTGTGACGTTCTTCTTCCTCCAGTTTGTGTTTAGCAGCTTTAGCATCGTTTACGGCTTTAGCAATACCAGCAGCACCACCACCCAAAGCACCAAGAGCTGATAGACCACCAAATATAAGAGGTAACAGTGGGAGGAACCCTCCGCTTTTAGGTATTGGAATAACTCGAGGTTTCAACACATTCTTACGCCCACCAATCTGTTTAACAATTGCATGAGCGATATCAAACACAGCATTCTCTGATGGAATAAGGTTTTTCTCTTTTATAACTTCTCCAATCAGACTAAGAATGTTTTTAAAGGGAACCTTCTTCTTCGGTTTTGAGTTGGTTACATCAAGACCCATACCAAACTTTCTTTTCACTTTCATGGTGTTTGTAACACTCCAAGCGGCTAACTTTTCACCAAAATTTGCGTCCTTTGATTTAACTATCTCCCAAGCTCGGTTCTCCAAAACTTCGTCGGCTCGATGCCTATCACTCAACTCTTTTGATTGAGAGTAAGCGATGTCGTGGTCTCTACAAGCACGGTCTAGCAGATTGATACCTTGATCACCTCTGGCAAGACGTTCTTTAAGTTTAGTACCTGGGCCGCAAAATTGATAACCAGGTATGTGTAACTCAACAGGTAACTTGTTAATAGCTGTGTTTACAAGACCTTCACCCTGTGACACCAACATTGATACTAACTAGATGACTCACTTGCATCTGTCTATATATATATTTATACTTACCGAAAATATAGTTTAGTTTAAGTCAAGATGCGTACCATTAAACACGCTTCTGTCTTACCTATTACAAATATAGATGATGTTGTTGATACATCATCAGAACAACAACGAAAACATGGTCCTCTCTTGCCAAACACAGTTAGATGTATCATATGTGGTCCGAGCGGGTGTGGTAAAATAAATGTTATGCTAAGTTTATTGTTTGAACCGAATGGTTTAAAGTTTGATAACGTGTATGTATATTCAAAGTCTCTGTATCAACCCAAATACAGGATGTTAAAGGATGTGTTGGACACAACAAAAGATGTTGGTTACTATCCATATAGTGAAAACGATGAAATATTAGATCCAGCAGAAGCCTTGGGTAACTCTGTGTTTATATTTGATGATGTAGCTTGTGACAAACAGGATAAAATGAGAGCATACTTTAGTATGGGAAGACATAAGAATATTGATTCGTTCTATCTCTGTCAAACATATACTCGAATACCGAAACATCTAATACGTGATAATGCTAATATGTTGATTCTCTTCAAACAAGACGAAACCAATTTAAAACACATCTACGACGATCATGTAACGACAGATATGGACTTTAAACAATTTAAAAATATATGTTGCGAGTGTTGGAAAGACAATAAGTATGGTGTGTTTGTGATTGTAAAAGAAAACGAAGTCCACAGAGGGAGATATAGAAAAGGATTCGATAGCTACATATTAATCTAATGGTCTACAACCAACAACAACAAAGAGATGTCTAGCATGACAACCAACCAGCTAACAAGACAGACAACCTGTCTAAAACAACCTGTCTAAAACAACTTGTCTAAAACAACCTGTCTAAAACAACCTGTCTAAAACAACCTGTCTAAAACAACCTGTCTAACAACCTGTCTAACAACCTGTCTAACAACCGGGTCTACCTGTTGTGTTAGATACCTAACACTAGATAGGTAGACATACAACCAATTCAAAGCTAGTACACCTTAAACCACCGAACTGTTTGCATCTCTTAACACGAAACAAATAACTTTAGCAAGATGGAGGTGATGGGTAAACAAGAGAGAAAAATCAAGAAAAAGATTTTACAACTTGCCGAAAACATTCGAAAAAAACATTTAATGCTTAAGCTTCGTAGAGTTGAGAATGATGAGGTCCTACAACGTTTATATAAACCAATTGTTGAACCACTAAGTGAAATATCTAAAAACACATCGGTACTTAAACTACAGCCAACGGTTGAAAAAATCAAAGAAGAAGAAGCTTCTGATGATGTACCAGAAAAGAAACCCAAAGTTGAGTTTCTTAAAGACCAAGAAGTTTTTGAAGCCGAACCAGAAGTAGAGACAAGTTCTGATGAGGATATCCCAACATTTGAAGAGCTTGAGGCAGATCTACAAACTGTCACAAACAACCCAGCATATCAAGAATTTTTGGAGCAATATCCTGAACGAGTTCGATATTATGTAGACAAGTATTTTACTGAACCACCGAGGCTTGCTACTATTGATCAAACGTATGGTGCTCGCTACGCTAAAGATACTGGTAGTTGGAGTCTTGGCAATAAACACTTGGACTTTACTGATAATGACATTCGACTAGGTCAAAGGAGATATCCGCAAACACAAGGTCTGCTAGAATTGATATTTATGAAAACACCTAGAGGGTATACCTATGACGATCTTCAACACTATAGAGATATTCTAGAAGCAACTAGTGTTCATAAAATGAACTACGATCCCAACGCACGAACCAAGGGTTGTTCCTCGGAAAAGTATCTGACTCTAATAAAACCAGTTATAAACCCACGAGGACGAAGATCCTCAACTCCTCAAGGTTTTGGTTACGACACACATCATGACGCAGAACAAAAAACTGAACCTAGAGCTCAGAATGTAAGCAGCAACACTAACAACTATATGATACAAAATAACAAACAAATAGAATATGTCTATTGGGATGACATAAATGAGTTGGTTGATAGACTTAGACTTTTAGTAGCTTCTCAAGTTGCTGGTAATAATGCTCATAACAACGAAATTCAATCAATCATTGAAGAATTAAAGGAAGTCAGTGTTATTGCTTAGTAAACCTACATATATGTCATACATACCTACCTATTGCTTAGTATAAAAATGTCTATCGATAAGTTCGGACGTTCCCAGTCCAATACGCGCTTTAAGTTTAAAATCATTGAAAGAGAACTTTTCCCAAGAACTACAAGTGGTGACTTTGATTTGCAAAGCCATAGATTGTGTAACGTTGGTGATCCAATCGATCCAACAGATGGTGTAAATAAAAAATTTGTAGATGCATGGATAGATGACTATCAGAAAAACAAAGACGAAGTGACACAAAGAATAATTTCCATCTTACTTGAAGCTGTGCACAAACCAGAGTTGGTAGATTTAAAAAACGAATTTGAAAATAAATTGAAAAATTTAGCTAAGGACATAACTGCTCAAGTTTTAAAAGACATTGATCTGTCAAAGAATAACAAATTGAAGAAGAAGTTGGGTGAAATAGACAACAAACTAAAAGATTTACATAACAAGTGGATACTCTTAAATCCATCATCACCATGAAACGGAAAATAGTTGAACCATCTGATGCTAAGAAGCAAGTAATAAATGAGTTATACACACCAGCACGAATCAACTTCAAACGTAGACGTACCATAATTAAAGGTTTAAATGACTTGTGGCAGATTGATTTGGCAGAGTTTCAAGACTATCATCGCGAAAACTCTGGTTACAAATACATTTTAGTGGTTATCAATTGTTTTTCAAAGTATGTGTGGACTCGTCCACTTAAATCTAAAAATGCTGAAGAGGTGACTAAAGCTATGGCTGATATTTTAGCTAATAGTACAACACCTTCTAACATTCAATCTGATCTTGGTAAGGAGTTTTATAACTCCAAATTTAATGCCCTAATGAAAAAATATAACATCAATCACTATAGCACTTATAGTGTGAAAAAGGCCGCAATAGTGGAAAGAGTTATACGTACCTTAAAAGAGAAGATCTACAAAAATTTTAACTTGTTTGGCTCCTACAGGTGGTTAAATACACTACCCGATGTCACTGCTAACTATAACTCAACCATTCATCGAACAACTGGTGTAAAACCTAAAGATGTTAACAAGAAAAATGAAGCAGCAATTCACAAACAAGTCTACACAAATATTAAAGTGTTTGATCGGAATAAATTCAAAGTGGGTGATGTTGTACGTCTAAGTAAAGTAAAAGCTCAATTCGAAAAGGGGTATACAGCTCGCTGGTCAACAGAATTATTTAAGATTGTTAGTGTTCATTTCACAAATCCAGTAACATACTTTCTTGAAGACATGCAAGGCAAACCTATCAGTGGAGGGTTTTACGAGGAAGAACTACAAAAGACTAAACAAACAGACATATATCTGGTTGAACGCATCTTGAGGAAGAAAGGCAAGAAACTTTATGTAAAATGGTTGGGTTTTGATAAATCTCATAATTCTTGGATAAATTCAGATGATGTTAAATAAACTTACTTATATTTAATGTATTAATATACTTAGAATAAAATAAAAGTCGTTATTAAAATTAGTGCGTTTTATTTCTCCATATTGTTACATACATACAATTAAGTCAAGTGAGCAATTAAAAATTATGACGTAAATCAATAATATCCTGAATAAACTTCTCCTGTGGCACATCAACTATCTGCAGATCGTTTCTATTAGTCTTGAGGTATTTTACTTCGGCCTTTATTCTATTAAAGAGATTTATAGAATTTGGATCATACAACATGTTTAGAATCACTTCGGAATCGGGATGTTTATTTTTAAAACTCCTGACGGCTCTTCTAAAACTCTTCTTCTGGGTTCGTATAGCATGATACGGGTACTTAGCGTCTTTCTCATTTCTTGAAAGTACACCAAACATACTTATTTTTCCGGGGTTGCTTGGTTTTGGAGATATATCTTCAATATGTTCTGTGACTTTAGCATCTGCTTCACGCATGCGTTGTACTTCATCCTCTATCTCCATTAATTTCACTTCAATTTCTTTAAGGTTTTCCTTGTATTTTTGATTAAATTCGTTTACGAAAAAATCAAAAATAATTTGGTTGCACTTTTCATAGAAAGGATTAGATATCCAACAGGCTAAATTTAATATCAAATCTTTACAGACATATGTACCAGATATCAAGTTGTTTTCAGTCTGTGTTCCACCAAAGTCCACTAAGTATGTAGCGGTTGTAGGTGTTAGTTGAGATGTTGCTTCCGGCACATCTAGGGGGCCGGTATTCCGGCCCCCTAGATGTGACTCTGAGTGAACTCCTTCGGTTGAAATATTTAGGGTATCGGTATTCTGGTTACCTAAATGTTTCTTTATCTGACCATTGTAATAGGCGATCAACTCTTTAGTTTTCTTATTTTCTAACCAATGTCTGAATCTTTTCTCACCATTTTTACATAGTTTAGTTGCATTAAAGTAACCAGTGTTCTTGTCAATAATTAATTGAAAGTCTCCAAATAAACCATACCAGAAGTTGTCTTTAATTTGCTGGTAGCACACATCACTTAATGTAGCCATTTTAAACACACTACTAAACACTTAGATACTCAAGAGCACGTCTTACTTCCAAAAATTTTGAATGAGCTTAAGAGTATGTGTACGACAATTTATAGATGTTAATCCCACTCTACGGCTTAAAACTGTGTTTATTAATGTTTATTTCCAGCCACATTAGTCGCTCCAACATCCACCCACTTTCGGCTTCTGCAAACTCCAAAGCTTTTGTGTAAATCTCATCGACGAATTCACTAAATATATTTTCAAAGTTAGTTGAAACTGTAACATTTTTATTTTTAGTATTGAATGACTTAATTTCTTTTCTATTTCGGCTTTGGAGCATATACAAACCAAACAATTCCAAGTTCATTTTAATTTGGTTATGTTTAGCTAAAGAAGCTTCAATTAGATGAAACACTTTATGTTTCACAGTATCCATGGCTAAGTTTATGTCATTACCATCTATACTAATACGATAGGTGGCTACTCTATTTTTAAAAGCTTGAGCTAGCATATGCACTTGTTCAACATGCCATGGCTCACATACTTTTGCCTTGTGAGCTTCACTACGTAAATGTCCAGAAAATTGATTCTTTTTCACTTGTAACGAGCATGACTCACAATATCTCATCTTAACTACAGATGCTTAACTAATGAATAAAACACATGTGTTTAGTTTATATAGATATATTAACAAACATGTTTACGATACATATCCTTAAGTGTTGTACAATGTTTAGCACAAAAGTAAATTAACATAAATATAGTTAGACACATAAGAACGCCAGTTGATATAAACATGGAAATATAATTTGAGGTAAACAGGTAAGAATCATTTAATACAAGAGTTCTCCAATCATATGTCTCACCACGTGTACCATTATCAAACAGAAACATAAGTTTGTAATACACCACTTCAGACTTGCTTTTTGATAAGTTATACATTGAAAGTTGAATACGTGCATCATTGTGTAGATGTGTTGTTGGAAGTCCAGACCATTTCGTACACTCATCGAAACAAATTCTTACTTCTTTCACATTTGGTGGTTTGTATATATAAAAAACATTTTGACATAGTGCTGTTAGGATGATGAAACTTGCTTTAAGATGACTCATTGTATATCGTGTGTATTTCTTTGAAACGATCAAGTACTTGCTTCTCTGTAAAGTGTAAGCACTCTAACATACTAACTCGGAATGATGATTCATAGTCTTTTAACATGGTTTTTATAAGCTTTATCACCTCCTCATCACGTGGTAGCTCCTTCTTATTAACACACTTGAGAACATCAGCAACACAATAAAGGAAATCACTAAGTCGAATATCAAAGTTCAAATCGGTTAGAAACTTCAGCTTTTCGTTGATGATTTCAACCAGATCTAGTAGCCGTTGAACTGCGTCTTCGGTTAAATAAAAAGTAATAGAATCATCTGAGATTGATATACCTTTACTGTCTACTACTTTAATAGGTTTGATGGTACATATTCCAATATTTTCAGGTTCGATCTTATTAGCTTTGGTAAAATACTCTTCAGCTGTGTTTTTCAATGTTGAAATAAAATACTCCCATTCCCATGAGCCAGATGAGATTGTTATATTTGTATTTGGTGCATATAAGCTTGTATTTATAATTTTAATTATTGGAATCAATCCGGCCGCTTTTGATATACCAATTGCAACACTTAGAGCTGGAGTAATGGCATACCTTGTTTCCAGTAGCATTCTACTTTCTTGCTTAATATCACTAATATTCTGACGTAGAGCTGCATCAATTTGGCCCCAATAACAATCACAAACATTGCTATTAATAGGTTCGTCGTTAACATCCATACCATACATGTTGAACAGAACAAATACACTAATATATAACTACTGGGCGCAGACTACAGACAACAACTGATGTACTTGCTTGCTACCTAATGTATATACTTATACCCCCACTTTTGGCTTGTTATTGAAACTCATTTAACCGTCATCGGTGTTGTTGCTATGGCATGTTTGTTAGAACAATATTTGTCGAAGGTCACTCTCAAATTTGAAAACATATGACTCATTTCCTGTCACGTGTCAGGGTTGTTCTACACATGTAGTTGTTGCTATGTTGCCATATCGAGCATGCCGGGCATTCACATATTCTAAAATTTTTAAAATCTGCTTGCTGAGCTCTAAGACCAAACACCTAAGGCTTAGACCGAAAACTCTAAAAGTTTGGGTTTGCGCATGCGTATACATTAAATTCGAATTCTGCTTGCCAAGCCGAGTAAAACAACACCCCACACTTAGAACTTAACCAAAAACTAAAAATTTAGGTTTGCGCCTGCGCAAATACCATTTTTGAATTCTGCTTGCCAAGCCGAGTAAAACGACACCCCACACTTAGGACTTTTATCAAAAACTAAAAATTTAGGTTTGCGCCTGCGCAAATATCATTTTTGAATTCTGCTTGCCAAGCCGAGTAAAACGACACCCCACACTTAGGACTTTAATCAAAAACTAAAAATTTAAGTTTGCGCCTGCGCTAACCGACATATTTGTTACGTCACTTTTTGCAAAAATAAAAATGGCGAAGCCTCTTACTTTGATTAGTGACATCAGCTACCGGCTCAAATTTTAAATTTCGTAGTTTTTTCACTTCCGGTCGACCATCTTGGCCGCCATGTTGGATTACGCCATCTTAATTTGTAGATTACGTCATCCTCAATACAATCGCCATATTTGTTTCGTCACACGCATGCTCAGTAGCGGGTGGTGGGCGGTGGACGGTGGGCGGTGGCTCCAGAACCCCCTATCTATACCTACTCACTTTCTTATCATTATATTGTTGCTTACATTTTGCTCTACGGTATTTGGTTTACATCTGACCAATTAATCAACTGTCAATATATGCTTTCTGATATATTAATTTTCTCTTTGAACGTCATTGGAGCAAAGGATCTACCATACACCGTGTCTTCTCATACAACAATGGTTGGTTGTTGGTTATTTCATTTTTCATTAAGCGTTGTTTACGCTTATTATCTCTTGTGTCAGTTTAGTTTCAGGGTTCGTGGGCTTCTTGAACAGAACACATAAGCTTTCTGGCTTAAGCGGTAAGCCAGTGGCGCCTCCTCAGGCTGGAGTGTGCTTCCTTTCGTATCCACGCCCAGTATCTTGCTTTGCACGAGCTAACCGGTGTAATTACCAGCTCACAGCCCTCTGTCGTCTATATTAGTCTCTGTTTCATTCTTCTTCTCTTTCGCGCAAGGCAGATGTAACAATGGCGCCCAACTATAAACGAAATCAACTATTATTGCTTTGGAAAATAATTGCAATAGGTATACTTTGTGTCAGCAAAAAAACCCTTATTAATGCGGTTATATATATTATTTGAGTAAATATAATATTGGATATTTTGTTATTTACAATCTTTTACCGTTTTGTTTGCAAATTTCCTTGATACTTCACATTTGTTAATTACTTTTTGTCATTTCGATATTCGAGTCCTTTTCTTTTTTTTGTGGGTAAGACATGGCTTTTCAAGTGAATCGGTTACTCCGTGACGAATTGTCTTTTGAGCTTATGATTAGAGGTTTTCCCACCGATGGTACTGTTACAGATAGCGTAGCATATTAAGTGGTTTGCTGCGTTGTGAGAAATTGAAAATGAATCCCACTTATGCCAAAGTCGAGCTGGATTTTGATGCAGAAATGGAAGTATGTGGACAAAAGTTGGACAGTCTGGCAAACGATGTAAATAATTTTGATTATGCAAATAGAGATAATGAACTTGGACGTACTGGTTCAAGACTTCTAAATGTTAGTAATAGATTGAACCTTTTGACAACTTTAGATAGCGAAAAGTCACCATGTAAAATTAGTTTATTAGCACGTTGTATGCAACTGATTGATGAAGTGGGTGAAAAATGTTCAAAGAGTGTCCCTGTAGTAAGTGAACCCGGTCTCAGACCTCAAAGTCGCTTTTAGATGAACCTATTCCCCCAGTTGGTACTTCAGAAACACATAATTCAAGGTACTTAGAATCAGAGGTATTAATAGACATTGGTAATGAACCTTTACAGCCACATAATTCCCCTGTCAAAATTGCCGACGGTTTTCAAATGCTTAACCTCAACTCAACCTCCATGTTACCAAATCCTCCCTCATGTACCAGTCATTTTGTACCTTCTAACGTTCCCCTGTACAAATGGAATCTTACCTTTGATGGTAAAGGTAGCGTTTTGCACTTCTTGGAGAGAGTTAGTGAACTAAGCGAAGTTCGTAGTGTAAAGTTATTTAGGTCTGCTGTTAAACTTTTTACGGGCAATGCTCTTACGTGGTTACGGTCAATCAAACAGTCCTTAATGTCTTGGGAAGATTTAGAGTCCTGTCTTAGTGTTGATTTCTTGCCTCACAACTATGAATCAAATCTATGGGATGAGATAAGGCGACGAACTCAAGGTGTTGATGTTGTTTATGTGGCCAAGATGGAAAATATCTTTAATCGTTTGAATAATAAACCTTCTGAAACCTCTCGAGTACAAAATATTGTTAAAAATTTATTGCCTCAGTTTCAAAGTCAGCTAGCAGTTCACAGAGTTTCCATTATCTCTGAGCTTGTCAATTTATGTCGTGCTATTGAGGAAACCCATCTAAATATAAATAATTTTCGACCTCCCCCTATGAATGTTGGCAACGTACTGGAACCAGACTTGGCATACCATAGGCCTCGTCGAACCAACCAGCTTTCGTTTGTGACTTCAACAATGCAAACATCGTCCAGTGAGTCTTCATCTCGTGGGATACATTGTTGGAATTGCAGTAAGTTAGGACATGTATCCAAAGACTGTAAAGGTTTGAAAAAGAAGCACTGTTATCGATGTGGTAAACCAGCAAGAAGAACTTGTCCAGTTTGTTCGGGAAACTAAATGCAGTTTGCAAAACGACCGAGTCGCGAACACGCCTGTCGTTAATTCGGTCTCTGACTTCCGATACTGACTTTCTTCGAACAAAATATGCCTTAGATTTTATATTTAAATGTTTCTGGTGATGAGCGTCCCTACTTGAATGTCGAGATCTTTGGTCAGAGGTTTTTAGGGCTTTTAGATTCAGGTGCGTCTAGAACGGTTATTGGTCAAAAAGGTTACGAATTGTTTCAGCAATTTAAGTTCCGATTGTTACCTCCAGACATTCCTTCTTGTAATGTGGTGAATGGTGATGATTGCTCTGTTCTTGGTGTGTATTGTGTTCCATTTCGGATACAGGACAGAGTGAGGCTGATTCATGTTTTGGTCATACCGTCTATATCTTCAACTTTAATTTGAGGCACTGATTTCTGGAAAAAAAATTAGTATAGTCCTAGACATCCGTCATGGGCAGTGGAAATTTACTGATACTCCTAGAATAGAAACTAGCGCCATATTGGGTAATTCGGACTTAACTATTTCGCAGTCTACACAAATGGAAAACTTGTTCAACTCCTTTTTTTGACATGGGTGATCATTTGGGTTGTGCGAAAGGCATAGAACATGTCATTAGAATGAATGCTGAAAGAGTCCGTAAAAGATGTTATCCTGTTTATCCTGCTTTGCTCAAACACGTTAATGCTGAGTTGGATAGTATGCTTGAGCAAGGTATTCTACAACCTTCTTCGTCACCCTGGGCATCACCGATAGTGATGGTTAAGAAGAATGATAACACCTAGAGATTTTGTATAGACTATCGTAAGGTTAATCAATCTACAATTCGTGATTCTTACCCACTACCACCCATCACACAAATTTTAGATAGGCTGAGAGATGCCAAATATCTTTCTTCTATTGATATTAAGAGCGCATATTGGCAGATACCCATGAATGAAAAATCAAAGCAAATTACCGTTTTTACTGTACCTTTACAGGGACTCTTTCAATTCAAAAGGATACCGTTCGGTCTTCATTCAGCTTCAGCAACATGGCAACGGTTTATCGATAACGTTCTCAAAGGCGATCTCGAGCCCTATGTCTTTGTTTATCTCGATGACATAGTCATAGCAACTAATGAGTTCGACAAACATCTGGAGGTGTTACAAAAGGTATTTCAACGCTTAAAAAGTGCAGGTCTTACGGCTGGTAGAGAGAAATGCAATTTTTTTCCACCTGAACTTAAATATTTGGGCTACGTGGTAGATAAAAAATGGTCTGCACGTAGACCCCGAAAAGGTCAGTGCTATTTTAGATATGTGCCCACCAACCGGCAGGAAGTCTCTACGACGTATTTTAGGAGTTGCATCATATTATCGTCGCTTTGTACCTAACTTTTCGACAGTGGTAACGCCCATTACCAACTTATTGCGGAAGAATGTATCCTTTAATTGGACATCTGATTGTGCAAAAGCTTTCGAAAGCCTAAAAGAACATTTGGTGTCCGCCCCGATTATGAGTTGTCCAGACTTTGAAAAGTCCTTCTGCATTCAAACTGATGCAAGTGATTTTGGTTTGGGTGGCACACTAACTCAAGTCATTAATGGCGACGAAAAGGTGATCAGCTGCATTAGCCGTTCATTAACATCAGCCGAACGCAAATTCAGCACCACTGAAAAAGAATGTCTTGCCGTATTGTGGGCAATAGAAAAATTCAGACACTATGTCGAGGGTACGCACTTTACAGTTATGACTGACCATTTTTTTTATTGCTTTGGCTACATAACCTAAAATTGCCAACAGGTAGACTCGCACGCTGGGGCGTAAGACTCCAACAATACAGTTTCGATATTGTACAACGCAAGGGTAAGGAAAACATAGTTCCTGATATTCTCTCACGTTCCGTACCAGCAGCTGAGTCAGTCGTCAACAGCGTGGATCTCTTTCCACACCCTATTGACTCTTGGTATGCTAGGATGATTGATAAGGTACGAGTAGACCCAACTAAATTCCCCTCATGGCATTTTGGAAACAGTCATTTATTTAAACTGACGAAACCTGCTCGTCATCCCATAGACCCCACTATGACTAATTGGTCTATCGTTCCTAAACACTACCGAAAGGAGATTATTAGGTCTCACCATGATCCTCCTACTTGTGGTCATCCAGGAGTATTTAAAACCTTCCATATGATCGCAGCAAAATATTATTGGCCCAAAATGAGGTATGACATCGCAAAATATGTCAAAGGTTGTGAGATTTGCTCACAAATTTAACCTGAGCAGAAAGCTCCACCTGGTCAACTTTCTGGGAGACCAGAAGTGAAGAGACCTTGACAATTAATCTGCATTGATTTGGTTGGTCTCCTCCCTAAGTCGACGTCCGGAAACAT
Organism: Tillus elongatus; assembly: GCA_964006375.1. Classification (NCBI taxonomy): domain Eukaryota; kingdom Metazoa; phylum Arthropoda; class Insecta; order Coleoptera; family Cleridae; genus Tillus; species Tillus elongatus. Next base: position 69,582,801 of record OZ023269.1, on the reverse strand, counting down.
GTATATTTTGACAGTGCAGGATCACTTCACTAAGTTCTGTTGGTTCTTCCCTGTTCGTTCGGCGACAACAGCCAGGATCGTTAAAATCTTGGAAGAACAAGTCTTCTTACTGTTTGGAGTACCAGAGACTTTGGTCTACGACAACAGCCGACAATTCATCAGTGGAAACTTCCGTAAGTTAGCCCAGACCTATGATGCCAAGATTTCACATACAGCAAACTTCTACCCTCAAGCTAATGCTGTTGAACGAGTTAATAGAATTTTAAAAACTATGCTCTCAGCATATGTAAAGGATAACCACCGTGCTTGGGAAACTTACAGAAGATTGCTTGTGCTATTCGGACATCTACACATGAAGTCCTCAAGGCCACACCTTATTTTATAAACTTTGGTAGAGAAATAACTTTGACTGGCAAAGTCCTGCCAACTCCATGTGACATGATACCAGACATAGACCCTCAAAATAGAGTGACGAATCTAAAAAAACTGTGTTCTGAAGTAAGGTTTCGTTTGGATAAGGCCTATCAACGCAGTAGGCACACTTACAACTTGAGACACCGGGATGTCCAATATAAGATAGGTGACAAGGTATGGAAACGCAATTACGCACAGAGCAATGCAGGTCAACATAGAACAGCCAAGTTTGATCCTAACTTTGTTGGTCCTTTCGTAATAAATAAAAAACTTTGGCCTTGGACAAACGAATTAAGCGATCGTAATGGTACCACACGAGGTGTGTGGAATGTCAAAGATCTAAAACCATACACCCCTGATATGTAGCACAATTTCATTTTTTTATCCCCTTAGTAACTACAGCAAGTGTTTAGCTTAATTCTTATCTGGTATTTATGTACTTATTTTCCTTTTATGTATTTATTCTCCTTGTATGTATTTATCCTCATGGGTTGATTTTTCATCTGTTTTCTATTGTTCAGTCACATGTGCTTACATCCCACGGCTTGTTGACTGCCAAACTCTCACAGTTTGACATTAAATTTTCTAGAAAATTTTTCTTGGGTAAGGGAGGGATGTTACATTTTAACACAAAATTCAAAACAAATATTTATAACCAAACAATCACTCTCTTATCATTAGATTGTTGTTTACATTTTGCTCTAGCGAATTTGGTTGACATCTGACCAATTAATCAACTGTCAATATATCCTTTCTGATATATTCATTTTCTCTTTGAACAATTGTGGAATTTTTAATTTTGATAAAGGACAGATAAGGAACTTTTCACTTTTCACTGCATGGTTAAGGATAATAGATGCTGTTCTGAAAGTTTTTGATCAATCTATTTATTTGAAGGATATTTTGGACTCATTCTATATAAGAAAATAGTTTTTCTCTTTTGGTAGTACACTATTTTTGTGAGAAAACCAAGCCCTCATGGGATTTGTTACTTTGGCCATGTGAAGTAAAGTTATCCAATCAAGAAAGATCAGTTTGAACATTGTAGTCGCCACAAAAAGAAACAAAAACCCACCAAGAGGTCAGTGAACTTTAATAATTAAAACTTAGACACATGTGCTCATCTCAATTAAAACGTTTTAGGGCTTTTTCTTTTCCCTTTCCTTCCGTGTAAATCTTTTCCTTTGATTCACCCCTTTACATTTGCATCTTCCCTTTCGCCCTGTCTTATGTACCATACAACACTACTGTTCACTTTGATTGCGTTTCCGTTGACACTACATTATCTCACTGTTTTACTATTCCCCTGTTAATATCACCTTCCTCCTTAATCTTCCCCTGTTGCTGCTCCACCACTGGATATCTGGCCGCAGTACTCGATCCACCAGCTTGCTGTCAAATATCCACTAGAGGTTCGTCTCAGGTCACACAGCTACACTAGATGTCCCATCGAGTCGATTAAACTAGAATTATGCACCAGGGTAGTACATATATTAATTTTTGTGTACAGCCATCTAAAACTAGAGACAGTTACTATTTAGCGGATAGTCAAAACTCATATGTAGATACTTAATCACTTTATCCTTTTAACGTTCCTTTAAATATCTTTGCCAACAATTAACTAAGTCATTTTAATGATCATTAGTACTTACGTAAACACATTGTACCTAATTAGATTATGTGTTGAAGAGTACATTCCTAGGAGTGAGATCTTAAATTACTCACACCTTCCTCTTTGTTGATATCTCCATTATATTGAAACATGTGTAAGTCGACCGTACATGCATGAGCGAGATATTACCAGCTGTAAACAAGCATAAACAATACGTAATTGTAAATTACTTTTCACTTTAAGATGACATAAATGTGTTAAAGGTCATTAAACAAAGGCTTTATAGCGTATTACTTCTTTTTTAATTACTAACCTGTGGTCCTTTTTTTTAAACATAAATCAATACCATGTTTCAGCATTTTATCAATCTTTTGTCTAACCTTAACTCTCATAAATTCAGGCTGATTTTTTTCGTGGTTAGATATCAGATATATTAATATTAGTGACATTTCGTTATATTTGATTTGACGTGACATTTTGTAGTATTAGATCAACTGGTAGAAATCATTGGTGCAGAGGATCTACCATACACCGTGTCTTCTCATAGGCCATAGAGTACGTAACACTCTATGTTACCTACCATCGAATAACAACGGTTGGTTGTTAGTTATTTCATTTTCATTAAGCGTTGTTTACGCTTATTATCCCTTGTGTCAGTTTAATTTCAGGGTTCGTGGACTTCTTGAACAGCACACAAGAGCTTTCTGGCCTAAGCGGTAAGCCAGTGGCGCCTCCTCAGGCTGGAGTGTGCTTCCTTTTGTATCCACGCCCAGTATCTTGCTCTGCACGAGCTAACCAGTGTAATTACACCGCCTCACTACCAGCTCACAGCCCTCTTTGTCGTCTATATTTGTCTCTGTTTCATTCTTCTTCTCTTTCGCGCAAGGCAGGTGTAACAGGCACCTTGCCACAAATTTTTATCTTACGTGTACCAGCACCATTACCAGCTTTTCTACGTTTGTTCACGCCCATGCCGAGTTTTCGTTTAACTTTCATTGTTTTTGCTACACTGAAAGCGGCCTCCTTTTCACCAAAACTTGCATCCGTCGACTTGACTCGTTCCCTGGCTCGGTGCTCCAACACCTCGTCAGCGCGATGCCTGTCACTCAACTGTTTTGATTGAGAGTAAGCGATGTCGGGGTCGCGACAAGCACTATCTAGAGGATTGATACCTTGATCACGTCTGGCAAGATGTTCTTTAAGTTTAGTGCCCGGACCACAAAACTGATAACCGGGTATGTGTAACTCAACAGGCAATTTGTTGATGAGTGTGTTGACGAGACCTTCACCCTTAAATACCAACATTGATACTAAAGCGTCGGTGTATTAAACACCAGTATTTATACTTACGGCAAACAGGTTGGTGTTAGTCTAGTTAACAATGCGTCTCGTAAAACACACAACAGCAGCCCTACCAGTTACAAACTTGGACGATGTTGTTCGTGTGGAAAGAGTTACACAACACAAATACGGTCTTCTGTTAGCCGACACGGTGCGCTGTTTGATATGTGGTGCAAGTGGATGTGGTAAAACAAATGTCATGCTGAGTTTATTGTTTGAAGCAAACGGTTTAAAGTTTGCGAACGTGTATGTGTAATCAAAGTCTCTGTATCAACCGAAATACAAGATGTTAAAGGAGGTGTTGGCTGATACAAAAGGTGTTGGTTACTATCCGTATAGTGAAAACGATGAAATCTTAGATCCAGCCGATGCCTGAATTTTTTTAAGAAAATTCACTAATACCGAAGAGGTGATTAAAGCCATGACTGATATTTTAGATAACAGCACAGCACCTTCCCACATACAGTCTGATCTTGGTAAGGAGTCCTACAACGCCAAATTTAAGGCCTTCATGACCAAATGCGGCATCAATCATAACAGTACGTATAGTGTGAAGAAGGCGGCAATGGTGGAACGAGTCATACGTACGTTGAAAGAGAAGATCTATAAAAACTTTCACTTGTCTGGTTCTTACAAGTGGCTACATATCCTGCCCGATGTTACAGCTGCATACAACGCAACCATTCATCGCACCACCGGTGTCAAACCTCAGGATGTCACTAGGAAAAACGAGGCAATTCCTAAGCAGGTCTACTCCAATCTTATCCCGGTGTCTGCACAAACTAAATTTAAAGTGGGTGATGTTGCACGTATAAGCAAGGCAAACACATTATTTGAAAAAGGTTATACACCGTGCTGGTGCACAGAGTTCTTTAATGTCGCTACGGTGCATCCTACGAGTCCAGTGACGATTTTACTAGAAGATATGCAAGGCAAGCCAATCAGCGGAGGGTTTTATAAGCAAGAACTACAACAGACTTTATCCTCTGACATGTATTTAATCGAACGAGCGTTGAGAAAAAAGGAACCAAGTCATATGTGAAATGGCTCGGTTTTGATAAAACCCATAATTTATGGGTCAACACCAAAGACATTAAATAATTTGTATTATTTTATGAATAAAGAAAACATGTTAAAAGTATTTTTTTAATTTCAAACCCTTCTCTATGCATTCACGACAGCAGATTGGTTGTCAGAAAATACAGTTAATGAAACACATACAGAGATTTTTACAAATATCTTTATTATCAACTAATGTATTAAAATCTGTTACAAGTCAGCATATCTTTCAGTACAAATTGATATTTAGTAATAAATTCGCCCACCATACACAGGTTCTCAGAGTATTTCAGCCTGGCAATGAAGAAGACACAAGGTATGACTGACCGGTTTCTGAACTTGACCAGTTCCGATCTGATGTCAGCTATAAACATGCCTATGTCGTAGAAACTCTTGAAACGTAATTCTAACAATAAGTCTCTGACAACACAGTCAATGTCTTCTATTATTTTCAATGCTTCCAGGGGTAAGTTGAAATTACTGGCATATCCATCACCGCACAGGTTAAACTTAAAAAACACTGATTTCCTTTGCGTTTTAATCAATTATTTAGTTAGTGTTGGTTGGTTTTCCATATTGTAAATTATGGTAGGTAACACGTTTAAAAATTCTTCAAATGTCCACATATCGAAAAACAGGTATATTACAGTTTTCTGCGAAACATTCACCATGAGTAGAAACTTTAACAAGGGGTCCACACCAACAGTGAGTATTTTTCACTCCGTTTGGCAAAAGAGAAAACGTTGTCTGACCTATAAGCTCGCAGTCTTGTGTTTTAATTTTTCTCCATACTTTTCTGATTGATCTCCACCAACTTCTGATTGAATATCTCGTCGTGTGTACGCTGATATTCGCCTGTTTGTATGTTTGCAGGATATGCAGCATTCATAATAATATCTGCGAGATTATTTTGTTCACTGGTGTCTGTTGTTGTTGTTGGATAGATTGTGTACAGTTCACCTATGATATTATCAAACGTTTTGGGTTCTTCTTTTACTGTAATATTTTCAGCTGCATTCGCCAACAAGATATCTTGTAACACTTTAAGCTTTTTACTACCACCAGCATCAGCTTCACCAGTATTTTCTGTGTTGATAGATTTTCGTTTTCTAGTATTATGCACCATGTTCGTCTTTAACTACAACTTGTTCTACGTACGCCAGCAAACCAACTTCTATGCAAGCTCGAACACAAATGAAGTGATAATGTTATCCTACTGGGTATGAGTCATAGCCGTGTTGTCAGTTCTCTGTTTTCTTCTTGTGTTTTGTGTATTGCTGGAGTATGCTTATGTATTCTGATATGGCCGTATGTACAGGATGACATACTTTTTACTCGGGTACGGGTAGCAGAAAGGTGTCTGGTCTCTTTGGGCATATATTCTTGTGTCTATATATGGACGTTCTCAACATTTGTTTCTTACAGCACGGACATGCAACCTTTCTCCTGTCGTATGTGTATTGCCATTTTAAGAAATTTTCATAACTTTCCCAGGAGTGTGCGTTGTACGGCAGTCATTTTGCCAAGTTTTGATCGTTTTTGATGAAACATTTGTCACAGTAGCTTCTCTCCGTTGGTGGATGTCATTTTGAACAAATGGCACAACAACGGAGACTCTCATTATCCAGTTGTTGCTTGTCATCTGGTGTTGGTGGTTGTGGCGGTGGTGATGGTGTTGTTGGTCGGGTGATGACTAGCTCTTCACTCGCTTGTTGATTTGTTTCCGTAACGTGTTGCTTCGACAAAAAACCACAGCCTTGTGATGTGGTTGCTTGAGCAGTGTTTTGTTGTTGGCGTTGTGGCGATCCTAGGCTGGTGGCTGTTATGGTGAATGCATCACCTTCAACGGACCCCTTATTCCTCTAATACATCTTGTACAGCTCCGACCACACTTCTTTGAACGTCAAAAGCGACAGCTTCCTAAAGCGAAAATGGTAGTCTCTGTCCAACCCGGAGAATGTAAAGCCCACTTTCGTGTCGGTGTTCAAGTTTCGAATCACTCTGTTGTAAATTTCCTGCATGCCGTTCTTAAGCCATTGTTCAAGATCATTGATGCCACTGCTATTGAGCGGATTCAACTTGAACGCACCGTATTTTGTATAAGATTAAACCGACTGTTTCTTGTTGTGGACTCACCAACAATTCAAAACGCAATAGCAACAAATCTTTACGTATTTGACACACACAGGAGCTAAAATCTATGTTTCTTACTTTTTGAAAGCTAACACAAGACTGGTTTGTGTACGACAGTTGTCATGTCTCTAACTATCCTTTCAAACAACAGCGTGTACAAGTCCACACAAGAACAAAGGTCACACTCCCACCATCGACACGCGTCATGTTTGCGTGTGTCAGATGTTAAACAGCAACAAAGGCATTCAGTTCCATCTGTCAGTACCTGTCATATGCGTCTGTGCGTGTGTGTGTGTATGTGTGCGACATCTAGAGGTATCATCCCACTAAGCATGGTAACTTACAAATGCTTACCGCAACGTTAGATAATTTACCATTAAGCAAGTTAAGTTTGCAACATTTCTAAATGTTTGCAGCCAAAAAACCAATGCAAACTTACAAATGAAACTTTAACATAAGTTTCAAATGTAATATCTTCTTTGCGGGCTTGTTGTTTTTCCATTTGTAAGCTCACGTAAAGTTTTTTTTTTGTTCTCTCAGGGCTCGTCCGCGGCCTTGCCGCCCCGATAGCACCGCAACCCTTGGTTGATTGTGCATACCCTTAGTCTTACTCCACCCATTCCAAAATCACTGTGCCTTAAACTAGTCTGCACAGCGATTGGTAGGGTGATGTTTTATATTGCTCTGTCTCCGGTCTAGACTGACCGTAGATCAGTTGTCTTTTGCGGTCCAGAGCTATACACTCACACAGGATGTGCTGGACTGATTCCTCCCCCTCGCCGCAATGTCTGCATGCGAGGTCTCCTTCGAACCGCCCCATTTTATGCAGGTGTTTCTTGACGGCCATGTGTCCCGTCAAGAGACCTGTTGTGTTTCTGAGCTGTCCTCTGCTAAGGTTTAGCAGGTCCACAGCTCTCTTTGAACTGGGTCCGTCAATTATTGACTTCCCATGTCTGAGCCCTGGACAGTCCGCCCAGTACACCTTGTGTTGGTTTCTGACCCAGGACTTAATGGCTCCCCTGGCAGTGCTCTTTGACACGCCCAGAGCCGGTTCTGGTCCCATAAATGGTTCTGCTGACCCTCTCTTCGCGAGACTGTCAGCTTCTTCATTGCCTTTGACCCCCGAGTGACCCGGCACCCAGATGAGGGTCACCTCATTCTGCCCAGCCAGGTCGCTCGTCTCGTCTCGGCACTCACTCACCAGCCAGGAATTTACCCGTGGGCTACTTAGTGCCTTAAGGGCTGCCTGGCTGTCTGTGGCTATGAGTATCCGCTTGTTGGTGTAGCCCCTCCTCTTGTTCTCCCGCACACAGTGCAGGATGGCGTACATCTCGGCCTGAAACACCGTTGCATGGGCTCCGAGGGAAATACTATGACTTACCCTCGGTCCTTCCAAGTAAACACCTGCCCCCGTCCCACGCTCCCCGCCGGATCCGTCCGTGAACCAGACAAGCGCGTCCCGTGGAATGCCCGGCGTCTCCTCCCGCCATGCCTCGCGATCGGGGATTTCCACTGTAAGGTTGTTTTCCCTGAACATTCGCGGGCCCGCGAAGTCTGACCTCATTTCAAGCATGGGCTCCTTCACGATCTCCTGAATTTTGCAGTGGCCCCTGAAGCCTGGGTTGATCTTCAGTCTACCATTGCAGGCTAGTCTGTATAGTCCTAGCCTGGCCTCTCCCATAATAACTAAGTGTAGGGGGGGTAGATCCAGCAACACCTCCATGGCGGCTGTTGGGGTTGAAGACATGGCCCCTGTGATGCCTAGGCAAGCCATCCTTTGGATCTTGCCTAGTTTTTGTTTGACACTGGATTGTGTCACCTTAGGCCACCAGACCAGTGCCGCATATGTTAACGATGGTCTGACCACCCTTGTGTACAGCCAGTGGGCCATACTAGGTCTTAGTCCCCACGTTTTTCCATATAGCCGCCTAGTGACGGCTAAGGTCATGACTGCCTTACGCAGTATTTTTCCAATGTGACCATTCCAGGTTAGCTTAGAGTCCAATACGACCCCAAGATATTTTACCTCCCTGGCCATTGGAACGCTCCTACCGTATAGAGTGAGAGTTCTGTGGCTTTCACACTTCCTCCTCCTCGTAAACGGCACCACGGTTGCTTTCTCGGGGCTCACCCCGAGCCCTTGATCAACCGTCCACCCTTCCACCACTTTCAGTGCAGTCTGCATACGCTCCCACACTGCCTGTGTGACCTTTCCTCGGACTATGATGACAATGTCGTCCGCATAGCCCTGTACCTCATACCCCCCTCCCGAGAGCCTCCCCAGCAGGCCGTCCACGACTAGACACCAGAGCAAGGGAGACAGAACGCTCCCCTGCGGACACCCCGCCGCGACCCCCGCCAGCAGAGTCCCACCCGCGAGTGAGGTGAACACCGCCCTGTCCCTGAGCATGGAACCGATCCACCTGCAGCAGGTCTCCTCTATTCCACGCTCCCGGGCAGCTGCCAGAACCGATCCGAACGAGGTGTTGCTAAAGGCCTCCTCTATGTCTAGGAAGGCCCCCAGCGCCACCTCCTTGTTCTCCAGCGTATTCTCCAGTTTCAGCACCAGTTGGTGCAGTGCTGTTTCTGTTGAGAATCATGCTCTGTATGCATATTGTCCGCAGTGTAGAGGATATGCTTCCAGTACACCGCCCCTAATGTGCCGGTCGAGCAGTTTTTCCACTGTTTTTAGCAAGAAGGACATGAGACTTATTGGCCTCAGGGACTTTGCCTGGTCTGTTGGACGCCCAGGTTTAGGAATAAATACAACCCTGGCCAGTCTCCATGCCCTCGGAATGTACCCCAGAGCCAGGCTGGCCCTCATAATGAGGGTAAGCACCGGCGCCAGTATATCTATCCCCTGTTGGAGCATGATGGGCATTATTCCATCAAATCCCGGCGATTTGTATGGCTTAAAGCTGTTAATGGCCCATTTGATTTTGCTCCAGGTAACCACCTCTTTAGCGACTGTCCAGTCTACTCTAGATGCCCGCCTATAAGGCGCCTCTATTTCTGAGTGTTCCCAGTCCGGAGGTGATTGGTTTATTATGTTACAGCCCGGGAAGTGTGTCTGGAGTAAAATTTCCATAGTTTCCTCCCCCGAGCTTGTAAAGCCTCCCGTGGGTGTTCTAAGGGAGCCTATGTTAGTCTGAGGGCCCTTAGACAGGATCTTGTGTAGTCGAGCACTCTCGGACGTGTTTTCCACTTCTTCGCAGTGCCTCCTCCACGACTCCTTCTTGGCGTCCCTCAGTCTTTTGTTATAGGTCGATAGGGCCTGTCTATATTCATCCCATGCTCCCGACCTTTTGGCCGCGTTAAACAGCTTACGAACCTGCGTCCTCCTTTGCCTGAGGTCCTCGTTCCACCACGGGACGTTCCTGGTGGACACCCTCATTTTCAGGGGGCAGTTGGCGTTATAGGCCGAGGTAATTGCGTCTCGCAATTGGACTGCTGCAATCTCGAGGTCTATTGAATTTTTTATGGTACTCTTAACCCCCCGCAGTTCCACAGCTAGGTCTGCCCTGTAGGCTTCCCAGTCCGCCTTGCGGGGGTCCCGGTACCATACCGTTTCTCTTTCGACTTTGGCGATTTCAAACCGGATGTATCTGTGGTCTGAGCTACTCACTTCCCCAGACACAGCCCAGCTTTTAACAAAGTCACCCAGAAACTGTGTGGAAACTGTTAGATCTAAAACTTCCTCACGCCGTGTTGTGACGAAGGTCGGTTTATTACCTCTATTCAATATGTCTAAACTAAATTTCATAAGGAATTGTAAAAGTGCCTCACCCCTAGAGTTTGTGTCCGAGCTACCCCACAACTCATGGTGCGCATTCGCCTCCATGCCGATGATGGTCTGCCTACTGCTCTGCTACCCACCATCAGCTGCTCCAATTCGTTGGGTGGAGGAGGGTCCGTGCTGTCCCCTGGCAGATAGGCTGACGCGACAGTAATGTCCTTCAGCCCATCCGCTCCTCCACATCGGATTTTGATCGTTGCCAGGTCCCTGGAACAGAAATTCATTAGAGGGAGAAACTCTATCCCTTCCCTGACAAAAATGCAGGCCCTCGGGTTCTCGCTGGATCTGCTGTAGATGAGCTTTCCAGTAGCTCCGCCGAGTCCCTTAATCTCTCCTTTATAGGAGTACGGTTCCTGGATGAGGGCCACATCCGTGTTCCTCAGAGCCATCAGTAGTGGCTGCCCTACTGTGTTGGAGGTTGACCTGAAGGAACCTAAGTCCCATTAACCCTTAGTTGCTTCCCCAGTGGGCGGAAGCTAACCCTTCCCAGGCCCCCAGAATGCCTTCAAGGAGGTTCCCTCAAGGGCTCTGTAAGACGTCTGGTCGATCGAGAAGGCGAGAGTCTGTACTTTCTCCTCTGCCTTCCTGCTTAGAACGGACCAGTGTTGCGTCCCCAGTTCAGGGTTCTGGATCTTAAGTCTACTGATCACCGTCTCCTGCGGGACGGTGTCAGGGATCCGTACGAGGACCTTGAGTCTCTTTGGGAGTTCCTTGGGCTCGACAGCTGTCAAGTCCGCCCTCTCCCAAATCTGACCGAGGCCCCCGATCGTTTTCCACAGCCAGTCCCGCGACTGCGGGCCGGCACAGGTTATCCAGAGGATGCCCCCTGTCAGGCGCGCCCGGTGGAACTGAGGCGGGCTCTCCCCTTCCTGAAGAGAGTCCACCGCAGCTACCACCGCAGCCTGGATCAGGTCCGCCTTCCCCTGGTCTAGCGTGACCTCAGGATGGCGTCTGTCAATCACCGCCATCCCGAAGCCCTCCGCAGCCTCCCTATAAGAGCCAGTCTGCGCCGGTGTTCTGGCATTGGTCCCTTTGGGAGGTCTGTCTGTAGTAGGCGTGCTAGAGCCAGAGCGCGGCGTCTTCTGACTCGCACTCTCCTCTTGCGCCTTTACAGGTGCCCTGGCCTTTTGGGACGTCTGTCTGTAGTGGGCGTGCTAGAGTTCGAGACGCGTCCTCTTCTGACTCGCACTCCCCTCTTGCGCCTTTATAGGTTTCTCGACCGTCCACGTCCCGGTCGCCATTTTCTGCGCCCTCCGGAACTTCTTTCTTTGCGCCCCAGAAAGACGCTTGGACTGCCGGGGCAGTCCCTCTACTCTAACAGTAGAGTCCTCACTGGTGGAGGGGCCCCCGGAATCCGCGGAGCTCGCCGCCCTCCGGTGGGACCCAGCCTCCAGCTTGGGTGTCGGGGACAGGTCTCTGGCCGAAGCTACCCCCTGATCCCCCGTATCTACGCCGGTCGTGAGACCTCCAGAGTCCGCTGCCGCCCCCTGGCTCGTCTCCGTTTCCGGAACAGACTCAAGGCACAAGTCTGTAGCCGGAGCCACTCCTCGAGCCTCATTGGTTTTGGTTTTATATGTGTTTATTATATTTATGTTGTTCCCACGAGAATGGGTCTAGATCCGTCATGTTTAGTTATTAGCAGGGTCACCTCGTGCAGGATGCGGATTTTTACCGCGCATGGCGATCTTGGGGAAAGCTTCATCGAAAGTTTATGTTGTTATTTCCACTTCCTCAGCTTGCCCCCTGGAGTCTTTTGGCCCGCGACTCCTTAACCCCTCACGTAAAGTTACAATTGTAATGTTTCTGAAAGTGTGTTTTAATTAGTAAACATTTATTTGAATTTCCTCCATTTTCGTATTCGTGTATGTTCGATCGTATGTCATCGTCGTCCAATAGCAACATATAACACTAACGCCAACAGCGAACTGACTCTGACAATGCGCCCGGTATTAATGATTAATGGCGGATTGTTGTTTATATTATATTTATGATATCATAAGCTGTTATTTGATCTATGTCTATTGTCTATTTATTTTTCTGGAAGTTTTAAAGATTGAACAATCTTATTGTAGCCTGAATTGTTTGAATTTTGGGTAATTAAGTAATTTGTTGTCTGGAGTGTAGATAATGAAACATGGAGTATATCGGCAAACATGTTAGGTAAGAATCCCTAAAACAGCGGCGATCCTTGGGAGCCGTCTAAAGGATCGCCGATGAATTATTCTAAAATGGCTGCATTTATATTTTTGTTTCTTTTTATAAAATATACTCAATGAAAAAGAAAACCAAAGTGCTAAATACGAATTTTGTTATGTCCTTAGAAGCAGCCTGGAAATGTGTTACCTGGTCAGACCAATTCATTTTAAAACGTTAAATATGATTGACCTGTGGAAGAATGAGGCTTATCCAGAGCAATCGACATCATAAGGAACAGTACAGTGCCTATCAAGTTGCCAGGATTGCTTATTTTGTACATTGACACAGTATCCTATCGTATGGAACATTCATATGGGTTAACTCGTCAGCAGCGGAACATGTGTTTATCACGCAAAAAAGAGCAATAAGGACAGTGAATGGTAAAGCTCGCAACATCAATACCAGGTGCAGGCATGAATTAAAAATACAGTTGCACAAAAAGGAGAAAACAAAGCAGATGTTTGATTACTTGGGAATCAAATTCCTCCGTTTTTTACCTAATGCTATTAAGATGCTCCCACTAACAAGATTACAGTAGGCACTAGGGGATGTTATAAAACAAAAACCAAGGTGAAGGAATTTATTGGTGCTGTAAACTAATGTGTAGTGTGTGTGTGAGTGCGTTAGGCAAAAGCTTTGGAAGGCAAGTTACACTAGCTACAGACTTTTTTTATATATACATAATTCATTGCAGTCATAATTTTGTTTTACTTTAATTCAATGTTTCTGAATGTACACAGTACTATACCTACTCGATATGCGTGAACACTTTCTGAGAGTGTCACCATATTTAAGCTATTTTCGCATTGAAGTTGTATTCATTTCCATGCGCTTGATTTATCCATTGCATATTCTTACGTTTGCTTAATTAAACTTTCTCTAAAATCGAAATGAACGCACCATTTTAGATATTTCTTTATTTTATGTCACATATGTTACCACATATTTTAGAAGCTAAAAAAATTCTCGCCCCCCAAAATAAGTAATGCTACTTCGTTTTTGTTATTGGTGTTTCACACATTTTTCTAGACGACAGAGTTATTTAGTAAAACAATATCAAAAACAATTAATTGGTATTAATTTAGAAAAAATAATTTTTGAAATCGGTCAATTAATAACGATATAACGAGTTCAAGTTATCTATTTTGTCGCTGAGTTTTGACTAGAACTGCATTTTAGGCTAAACATGGACACTCGCTATATGTCTTAACTATCTCTATCTAGTAACTATAGTCGGTACTTATAAAGACAGTGACTTACCATGCACATTTGATTGTCAATAAAGTGTATATATCTATCTATCAGCAGAAATGAAATGTGTTGTAAGTCTTTAATTTTTTTTATGTAATAAAGATTTTATTCTAATTAACATTGTCTCAAGTCTTTTTTTTTACAGTTTTATAAGAAATATATATTATGTATAAATACACCTATACCTATATTCAGTATTAGTTTGTAACTTGAAATAAATTCAGTTAATCAAATACAGTTTCTTTTTTTCAAAAATGCTTGGACACATTGGATAGTATTTCAAGTTGCAGTCTTTTAAAAAAGCTATACAGTATGTACCATATTTGAAAAATGACTTCATCGATAATTTCTATAAATCAACCCTACGTTTTTGTTGACTATTTTTAAAGTTCTTACATGTGAAGTTGTCGAAAACCAGCAGATTTAAAATTTTTATTCATTGATAACTACACAATTTTTTTCGTGCTTTCAACTCCAGATTTATAATAAAAATTTGAAATTTGGTAGTTTTGTATTGCTTGGTGTGTACTTTAAAAATAGCCAAGAAAAAGCTAAGGCTGTCATTTACAAAAATTATCAATGGCATTTGACACAAATTGTATAATATATTTTTGAAAAGATTGTAACTGAGAATATTATCTGACTCCGATCATTAAAAAAAAAGCTGAAGTAGATTAATTGGAATTATCCCAAGTTACAAACTTGCACTGTATATATAATATATACAATTGCAGATAAGTTGCAAATGTAAGTTTAAATTTTACAACTTTGCTAGGTCCTTTTAAAATTGAAGCTTGCTGTAAGCTAACATTTGTAAGTATAAAGAAAGTTTGTAACAGCTCACTACAGTTAACTTGCAGTAAAGTTATAAAAGAAACACTTACATATGTAAAGTCACTGGGGGGAAGATTTGCCATTTGAAACAAACTTGCAGGAAGCTTTCTGTAAGTTATCTATCAAACTTACACTTGCTTTGGCAAAGATTCTGCAATGTTAATGCAATAGTACCTTGCTCAGTGGGATGTGTAGGCTTTATGTGTTCAACCGTCATACAGTGCGACATCTCTGTTGGCAACCACCAACGACATCTATATGTCATGTTTTTTTGTTTGTTTTACGTGTATGTCATCAAACAGTGGTGTGTCATCTGTTACCCATTGTGGGCATCTCGCTCTCGAACTGCCTATAACATATTATGTCTTCATACAACGTGCGCAAGCTCAACAACCCTCTCCCTCCCAGTAAACTATATAGATGACATTAGTATGTGTTGAGACGTTAAACTACAACGACATCTTATATGTAAGGATATATATATATATATATATATATATATATATATATATATATATATATATATATATATATATATATATATATATATATATATATATATCTGTGTTACAACTGTTTGTTATTTCAACCAATATTATTAGCTTTATTCGTTTGCACACGGCCTGTGTGTGTGTGTGTGTGTGTTTGTATTTAAATCACATTCTTAATAGCATTGAGTACCCCCCTCGTATACGTCATACAGTCTTAGTGAATATATTTTGTTCATCTTATTATTGAACGCTCCTCGTATTTGTTTGCCAACAACCGTTTATAACGATAACTAGGCAGCGTGATACCTATTTCTCTTCTACATTAATTACAAATACGACTCTGTTGGTAAGGGTTATTGAGATATCTTTTTACTTAAACCGTGTGTAAATGAATGATTTGTTTTGATATATAAAGTTAGGCTTTTCACCCATTAAAAAGTACGCTTATTATAAATATAAGCATTTCAATATAAGCTGTTGTTACATAAATAATTCTATGAAGTTCAACCAACCTCTCGTATGTGTTTGCCAGTAATACGCCAGAGGCGATCTATACAACGTGATACCCTTTTCTCTCTCTCTCCTTCATTAATTGCAAACACATCTCTGTAGATAATAATTATTCTGACGTTTTTAATTGGGCCGTGTGTAAAATGTATTATTTGTTTTGATATATAAAAGTAGTTTTTTTTGCTTATTAAAAAGCACGTTAACTAATATAAACATCGAAATAATAGACTGTTGTTACAACGTATATCAAAAAGTTTAAAAGCATGCTATCTCCCTCTCTCTCTCTCACACTCAACTTGTCTATTTAAATATTCTCTCTCTCTCTCTCATAATGCCATCTAGGTATTTGTTGATGTAGCCAAACTTACCGAGATAAACGAATTTGGTCTTTAGTTTTAGCTGTACTTAGGCTGACATATATCTCACAGAGTACATAACTATATATATTAAATTGCTTTGTTATTTAAACTATTAAATATACTTTAATATACTACATATAAGTCGTTTGTTTTTGTTAATTTCAGATATTATTTTACAAGCTAATTTATATATATATATATATATATATATATATATATATATATATATATATATATATATATATATATATATATATATATATATATATATATAATGATACGCTAACACTGCTATTTTCATCTACCCCCATGGTCCCAACGTTTCCATGCTCGCATGCTATTCGGAGGCCTCAGGTTCAATTCCCAGATACCATTTCAGCACGATTTTCTTTAAACTAATTCGTTTCAAACACTCTATTTCTGTCCCTCTTTCTCGAGCTCCATCTAGTTAGCTTTCTCTAATGCTATCTATCTATATATATATATATATATATATATATATATATATATATATATATATATATATATATATATATATATATATATATATATATATATATATATATATATATATATATATATATATATATATATATATATATATATATATATATATATATATATATATATATATATATATATGAAATACCTAAGATTCCGGGACCGAAATTACACAAAACGCTAGATACCGGGACCAGCCGAAGATTCCGGGACCGGGGTCGAAGATTCGAGGACCATCTGAGTTTACACACTCTGCAGTTTCGGGGACCGGTCCTCAAATCTGTCGAATCTTATTAGAATTCGTAAATCTGGTGGGGATATAGTAATGTGAGGGGAGGTAAATACAGTATACTGCATAAATTCTATATTATAGTGACTGTAGGAGTGTATAAAGAAAGGAAGTAAATTAAGATAGGTAAACAAATTTTATTTGCATTAAATTATGATGTTCTGCACCACTAAACAATAAACTACTAAATTAAAATAATTATCCCTTATACATATAAAAAAATTGGTATTCCCAGGCAAAGTATTTTCACCTTTGTTTTGAAAACCTAAAGTAAACAGTAACGAAATATTTATTTAATAACAATATCATCCCCATTGATTAAAACATAAAGGTGGTACGTTTATATGTAATCAAATATAATATCTCTCCGAGTAAAAATTATAATACAAATTTTGTATTTTAATATTTCCATAATTTGTATGGGACTAAGCACCAAATATTTCCGCTATACATGCTAATTCGCGAAAACTTGTCTATATATGTCTTTTTTTAACAGAACAGCCTCTATATTGCTATATACGAAAATTTTACGCTTTAATGGATTGTTTCGAAGTTATTCAAAAAGTAAAACTTTTAATATTTTCGTGTCACCAGAAAGTAAATAATATATCACTGCTTTCATAATACATGACCATTTCATTGTTAATTAAATAAAAATCCTGCTAACTTTCTGAATGGAGATAGTTGAAAAATACTATTGTGTGTGAGAGTTTAGATGCACTCCAAAAGAACGAGAATTTATAGCGAATTGTTTGACATGTAGCTAATTGGCCAGTGAAGACGTGCGCTTTCTTGCTTAGATGAGTTTGCCGAGTAAAGGTTGCAAGTAAAGGTACCCAAGAAGCAATCTCTGAGAGGCCATGTCGATAGAAGAGCAGAGATCTCCAACATTTTTTCTGAAATATAGAGAAGTGAGAGTGACCGTAATAGATGAATCTTCTATAAGGCACATAGTTAATTTATGAGTGTAATTATTATTAAATCTAAGAGAGACAAGGTGATCTTTGGGTAGCACCTCAGATATGAGAACAATATTTCAACTGTGAACGTTTCTGTGCTTTCTACAACGTAAGAAGCCGCAGCGTGAAAATATGCATTTTTAATCCAAAAGGGAAACTTAAGTTTGTTTGCTGCTGCTGTTGCAGTACTGAAAATAAGTAAGTTGGTTTTGAGAATTCTCATTAATAAGGAGCTGGAAGTAAATACTGAGCCAGTGAATCAGAACGTATTGTTAATAGTGCTACAATAGCGAAGTTGTTAATCGAATAGTTGGCTGTTGATAGGAAGTCATTAATATACAAAAGAAAACTTTTCAAGCCAAAACCGAACCCAGTGGAACACCCGCATCAATTTATTGTTTAGTCGATAAAAGTTAAAACAATTTGTTTTATTAATAATCATGCTTTGACATGCTTTGCGCAAGAACTTAATACTTGTTGTATGACCGGTGGATCAAAAGACTACTTGGGCAAAATTAAAACCCAGGTACATGTTAAAAAAGTTTACATTCCTAAGCAGCAAAAATTTCACGCAATATGAAACGTTTTTTCTGTTTGGAAATCTTTAAAAAAAACAATGTTTGTATGTACGTTTTTTCTGTTGTCTACTGAACGTCGGTCTATTTCCGCGTCTATGGCCTGTCACGACGTCAGCGAGCAGTTTAACCTTACTATGCTTGAAATATTGCCAAACCCCTACCTTTCTCCATATGGATATTTAACGTGCCCATCATCACATGCTACACGAAATTGAGATAGATTTTAATCCCTGCTCCTCAGAATATACTGAAAAAGTTAATTGATATCATACTAGTATTTGAACCTAGTTATTACTAGGTTCAAATACTTTGTCTCAAGAACATTTTCAGTCAAAAAAGCGACAAAAGTGTAGAAGCCATTGAAGGCTTTATATCTTAATAATGAAGGCTTTCTATTTTAATACAATAGTATTAAGATAGAAAGCCTTCAGTGGCTTCTACACTTTTGTCGCTTTTTTCACTGAAAATGTTCTTGAGACAAAAATAAAAAGCGAAGAATACAAAAAATTAAAATTGTGTACATACATAAAATTATAATACACAATAAGTTAACCGCTTAACTGCGATGCTCTTTGTTTACTGGAATGCCGGACGTAAACAAAAACGTAGTATATATTTATTTATATCAGTATATAACTATTTTTCTTAAGTGATAATTAATTAGTATGAGAAAAGCAGGTTAGAGTGTATTTACAAGAATCTACACATAGCTATGAAATCTTAGTTGCTGCGAAACATTTTTATTGAAGAACGATGTTTTCATCATGTTGAAGCATCACTTAATTTATCACGTGCGATTATGAATTTTTTTAATATCTTACCGCGGTGATCTACGCACCCGTGGTTTCTACAATCGCGACATTTTAATCTACCCGGGTATTATTTATAAAACCTTTCAAAGCCAGAATTATTGAAAAATGAAAATATACTAAATATAAGCTAGAAGATTATAAAATATTGCCATTATACGAAAATACTTACTCTAGATGTGATTCAGAAAATCATCTTTCAGGTCAGAAAAACAAAATAAACTGAACCTACAAAATCCTGTAGTTTTAATTTTACATAATTTGCTTTGCACTTTGAAGTAAACAATTCGTGTTGCCTTTGACGTTTCCGAATGCTAAATATCTATTTGATCTGGATTGATGTGTAATGATTGTGGTCTAAAAACATACATTCTTTTATTTTAAATTAAATGGGTTAACAAACATAGGTATATCTATTTTGTCATATTCAAAAATATTAAATAAATTTGAGTTTTTGCACCTACTACACTTGGGAAAATGTTACTAAAAATAAAATTTGCCTTTTCAATAATCAATAATTGATATGTTTCGTTTTTCTTGAATTTGTAGGAAATAGTAACCAATAAAATACTATTATTGTATTTAAATCCAAAACAGAAACAAGTCTGGCTCATATAAAGTACAAAAAACACTTGATCCAATAGTAAATTGTATATACTTGTCTACATATGTTTGCAATATTCTGACAATAATATTCTTACAAAAAAAGTTGTCTTACGGTAATAAATGTTTTTTAATTAGAGAATCCCAAAGCTCTAATAGAAATAAAAACCATTCAATATAAAGACTAAAAAAAACGCGAAATTATTTATTTAAGAAATATCTAACAAAGCAAAATCACTTAGCAAGTTAATAAATTTTATATTATAGCTTCAATATATATAGTGATATAGTATTTACTCATATTTATAATTTCACATTGTTTGGCCAAATAAATATTTTTTACTGTTACATTCTATATTTTTTCAACAATTTTTCGTCACTGACATTAAAAAAGAACAGAAATGACGAAGTGGGGAAAAATAATAGGTTGGTTCTTAAAGTAGTACACTTTGGAGAACCCAATTTACCACAACACATTTTTAAGATCTGACCATCGTTTTACTAGCTACTGGACGCTTTTACACCCTCTAATGACGCCATATTTGTTTGATCGTCAGGACTTATACATATGTTGTGGTAATTGGGTTTTTCAAAATGTACTTATCAGTGCTCATCACACATCTCCACTTAGGTAGGTACTTATCACATAATAAGTACACTTGAGAGATAATAATTCTCTCTCCTCTAAT
Source organism: Tillus elongatus (assembly GCA_964006375.1). NCBI lineage: Eukaryota > Metazoa > Arthropoda > Insecta > Coleoptera > Cleridae > Tillus > Tillus elongatus. Next base: position 69,562,377 of record OZ023269.1, on the reverse strand, counting down.
GACGCTAACTTGGTTAGTGAAGCGATCGTCAGGTTTTCTAAAAAAGGGTGGGGTGATTTGGGTTTTCCAAGTGTACTTATCAGTGCTTATCACAAGTTCCACTCTTCAGTCAGTCACTTATCGCATATGTTTGCTACACGCGAGCATGTCTCTCCTCTTTTTTTTTTACTAATTTTAACCGAAAAAAACAATTAAAAACTCGCGGTCTCCCTATAACGAATTTTTTCTACGAACATTCACTAAAAGTTATAGACTATTAAAGCATCAAAAAAGCTGATACTTAAGGCTTTGTCAAATTAACTACTTACAATATTTCCTCTACATAATCAGTATTCGCTTCAGGTTCTTTGTCTAAAAATTGTCAGTTTTGACGTTTCAAATCGCGAATTTGAAATTTTAAAAGAAAATGTATGAAATTTTCAAAGTAATTTTTTTGCTGTTTCTTGACCTTTTTGCATTTCTCAAGTCATCACTGGCACCTAAATTTGTTTTTTTTAATGTCTATAACTTTTTTTCTTTTAACTTATAAATCCAAATTTTTGTATATATTATATGTTATACTTTGCGTAATATAAATTTGCATACCAAATTTGGGTCTAGAGCTTTGTTATTCTCGGAGATAAAAATTTTTTTTTCAAAGGGAACTTAAAATTTTCCTGGAAAAACTCTGCATATTTTTCTAGATACCAAACTTATCAAAGCCACTTACAAAAGGAAGGTACCTACCAAATTTCATCAGAATCGGCCCATCATTTTTTGAGTTATCGGTGTGATAAGAGGCAAACATATCTTGAATATAAATTCTAGACACTTGTGCCTTCATTTGAAAAAAGTATTGGATAGCCTTACAATTGAAATCTCGTCAATAGTTAATTTTTTCACAAAAACTCGCTTTAAAACCAGATATAGCACACATACTGTGCATATAGCCTCAAATGAAAAACATTTATCTGTTTAATTTAAACAAAGGAAAGGAGGGAATAAGGTCCGCTCTTTTTACAGCTTTAGTTTTCGTCAGGTAGGTACCAAATTTTATAATACAGTTTTGCTACCTTTGTCAAAGATCTGGTTGTAAATTATCTAAAGATATGAAGGCCCTTGGATACCCCTATAGACTTTAGCCGAAGGAAGACGGAGCATATTTTGATTACATTGACAATGCAGTCGGCACTTTGCTTGTAAATTATGTCAGATATTTATGACACCTTACACCACTCGCATTTTGAACTGAGCTACTTAGTTTATGATAATTGGATTATTAGAAAATAAAATCGCCTTCCATGTAAAAATATTTAATGTCTGTCTTATACTTCTCATACAAGCCGTCTTGCAAGTTTTCTACAATACATATATTTTGACCTTAAACGACCAATTATGAAATTAAGCTATTCTAGAAGTTTTAATAACTACACTTGGAGACCTAACGATCGTTTCGCTAACAATGTTAGCTTCATCAGATGATGAATTTTCAGAATAGTCATCATCTGATGAAGCTAACGATCTTATCGTTGGGTCTTTAAAAAGATGTGTTGTGGTGATTTGGATTTTTCCAAGTGTACTTATGTGTGCTCATTACAGATTCCAGTCCACATCTAGAAGTTTTAACAAATCGGTAGGTCCATTTCGTGGAAAAAATCCAGTGTTTTACTTAATATACTATGTCATGTAAACATTTTGCAATTTTTAAAAGTATTTTTATTTTTTTAGGTATCACAAATATAAAAAACTTTCATTTCGTATCTATGTGTACATATCTTTAGTCGGTTATTAACAAAACACTCTGTCTATTGCTTTTTATTTTTTTATGTCAGTATATTGTATGATTTACTGTAAATGACACTGTCGTTAAATGAATAAATAAATGATTCACGACACCTCATTAGAACTTTATTGGCCGTTTTGGCTCTATACGTTATAATACTTCATTCGCATGACTTGATGAACCCCTTCTGGAGATTCAGGTTAAATAGCTAATTTTGTGTACTAAATGTTACTTTGCTATCGCGATCCTTTTTCTAACTTCTTTGCTACATTGACCACCTTCTATAATAAAACTCATTGTCTGATTTGCAAATTTGTCATGAACATTTATCAAACTTAGAAATAAAATGGTAAGTGTTCGTTTCAATTTTTAGGTATCATCCTATAAAATAATTCTGTCAGTTTGCACGAAAAGTGTTCTCGACAAGTGTTTACATAAAAGCTGACCTCTGTTTCCAAATTACATCAAGTAGCACACTAATTAAAAAATAGCTTTTGATCATGTCTATTTTGTGCTGTATAGTAAAATCATAATCCTAAGATCACCCGAACTTAAAAATTTATTAACAAAAATGATTTGACATAAATGCAGAATACTAGTTTAGACAGTCGTTTTATTTTGAATGTGCAAGATTGACAAAGTTAATTTTTTATCTCGCAGTATAAAACGCTGTTTTACAATTATTATACGAAAAGTAAAAAGAAGTTCTTATCAACCTATGCCTAATTATATTCGAATTACGATTTAAAAAAAATTGCTTCAATATTAACAAAAAGTTAAAGGAGGTAGACTCTAATGTGGACACCTGTCGGTATATTCACATAGACTTATTCAGATATTTTTTTCAAAATGTCTTGTACTTCATTGTTATTAATAGTTGCAGAACATAATATAATATATCATGGTTTTATACATAATGGCAAAGTTTTACGTTTAGGAGTTATTGTGAGTTGTTGCATTATCTGTAAGTTGCCACTAGTCTTTGAAGTCGTGTCTGATGATGTCTGCTAAATCTATTTTTAACCACTGTTTAAAAATACAGCAGCAGCTATAACATAAGTTGATTATATTAGAAGGATTAATTTTGCATCGAACTAAAGCTACACAACACTTAAATCTAAAAAATGTAATTTAAAGGCTGCAACAATGTTAACAGATAATTATTTGAAAATAAAACTTTACCAAAGCAAACTGCTAGGGGACACCCCAAAAACCCCGAAAACAATTTTGTTGTTTGATCAAATAGTTAATCCAAATTGAGAAAAATAAAATAGAAACTAAACACATAAGTTTTCACATAACCCCGAATATTAAAAGTGCTAGAAAATTAAATGAATTAACCTGATTTACAAAAATGTTTATTCTGCCCGAAAATATTTTTAAAAATTGAAATTTAGGTAGATTTCTACTTTTGCGAGAATTTAAATCAAGAGACTATGTCTAAAGCTGATAAGTTTTTAAATGAAGAGGTAAAAGTATTACAACAAATGAGAAGCTACTTATAGATACACTAATGTTTATAAAAAACACCAAGTGTCATAAACAAATTAATTTTACTTACCATTTAACAATGTTATTTCATACTTTTAAGCAAAATATTTTGACAGTTTAGTTTGGAACGCGACCCCTAAAAAATGGTGTTGACTGCAAGCACAAGGTTATGCTTATTTGTATAACACACTTTGAAAGTTGATTTAATAAAATTTACTATAAAATATATACTCCTCTACTTTTCCTTAAAATAGGCTTTAAATAATTTTTCCTTTGTCAATAAAGTAGGTGTACCTACATATATTTAAGGAAAAATTTCTCTCACGCACTTTTTTTGTAGACCTTACAAAATTTTAATTATCAGGTTATAATAAATAAAATATAACAGTCAACGATTACATTTTTCTCACAAACCGTCAATGTAAGGTGAAAATAAATACTCTAAGTCAACCTTAGTGACGCTTTTTCACAAAGAAAATTTGAGTGACAAATATACTCAGTGGTTTGCCATTGCCTTCCGAGGGCATTCATCAGCACACACTGTTCCTAGGTGGTCACCCATGCAAGTACTGACCACACACGACGTTGCTTAACTTCGGTGATTGCATCGATATGTTCAACGAGGTGTGGTCGTTAAATGTATAATAATGTACATACGAGTACCTATAACGTATTCGGCGGTTAAATATGAAAATTTAATTGTGTGGGTATTCTTCGCATATTAAACATACTTTTATAGCATTTATAGCTACTTTTCAATAATCCAGCACTGAAAAAATATTTCGCATATTACTGGACTTTCTTACACATATTATCACATTATGTGCTTAAAACAGCACAGTTTTTATGATAAACGTCCTTTATGACCATGACAAAAAATTCTATACTACTATATAAGTAATACTATATGCAAGTGGTGTTATGAAAAAAGGTTCATATTACTGATACATGGTCAACCCAATTTGCAACACCCATTTTTAGAGCAACTATGTCAAAAATCTAGTTGAGTTTTTGATCAACTGCTTGAGATTTAACGATAAAGCCACAAGAGAGTAGCGAACTAAAAGCAGACAAATTTGCGGCTATCAGACTAATTTGGAATATTTTAGAGAATGTTGCAGACAAAATTATACACCTCTGGAATGCGCAACCACAGATAAAACCTTGTTGGGTTTCGGAGGCAAATGTCCCTCTAAAATTTACATACCCAACAGGACAGACAAGTATGATCTAAAATTGGTTACTATGTTTGATGCAAAAATATTATATCTGTGATCAGCTAAGTCTTTTATTGGTAGTGAAGAATAAGAAAAACAATATTCCATTCCTACACAATAGATGATCTATTTGGCGACTGCCAATCAGGTTTTTTTTTTGTACTTCAACGTCGGCCTATTTCCGCGACTATGGCCAATCACCGAGCAGGTTCACCTCACTATCTTGGAAATTTTGCAAAACCCCAGATTTTCTGTAAGGACGGTAGGGATCTTGAACGTGCCCATGGACACGAGACCGACGGCTTTACGCCCTGTCCGAAAGGCGGAACGGGTAGACATTCAACTTGCTCAAATAAAATGTCACAACCTCGGTTGATGTTAATTTTACATGCAGTATGCACTGAAAAAGTGAAAGTAGAACCCTGGGATCGAACCCAGTACCCTTCGTTTCAGAGGCATGTTCTTACCATTGGACCAACGAGGCCTTGCTATTCAGGGTTCAAACAGAAATTGTACCATGAATCATTAGTTTAGTTCTTACGATGTCGCGGAAAAATTGTTAGAAAAGAAGCTAAGCATTGTATGGACAATGAGGAAGAACAAACGTGATATACCGAAGCAATGGCTGCAACCAAAAGGATGTCGATTCATCTATGTTCGTGTTTGATGAAATCAGTACGATATCCTTCTATGTGCGGAAAAAAACTATAGACTTGTTATTTTATTATCGACTATGCATACACAGGGTGATATAACGAAGAAACCCAAAATACTATTATCATACAATAACACTAAATGAGGTGTTGGCGCCTTTGATCAGCTGTATGATTTGACAGCTGTCAAAGAAAAACTCGCAGATGGCTACTTTGGATATTATATTCTATGGTTTACGCTGTAGCGATAAACTCATTTGTAATTAATAAGTTCAATCTCTACTAATTAAGCACCTAAACGAGCAAAATTTTAAAATAACTTCTATTCGCTCTAGTTGAAGACTAACTGAAAAGAAGAATGTTCAGTGGTAAGTACTATTCGACTCTAGAAATGCGATGAAGAAATTTTACACAAAGCTAAAGGTCCGGTTGGTTGTTGTGATTTTTGCCTGTGAAAAAAACAACAGAAATGCACGTAATAAATGCGAAGGTTTTAATAAACAAGTATGTACCGAACACCGCTTTAGCATTTGCATTGACTGCAAATAAGAGATTTTTTTGCAATTATGAGTCATGAGCTTCGAAAATCAGGACCCGGTAGGGTAACACGCACAGATCGTTATCATGCGAAACCTTGTTCTATCAGCTAGAGCGTTACGTAAAGAAATTATTACAAAATATGTAAAGAAAAAAAAACAAGAACTCATTTAATTAGAGAAAATGAAATGTTAGAAGCTTGCTGAAGACAGAAAAACTAGAGGTAGCAAAGAACATAATCATAAAAATGGATATAAACTACTTGTCATGTCGGAAGTAAGGTGGTTGAACAATAGAGACTTCAAGAGTGATAATATTAGAATTAGATATATAGTGGAAGGGAAGATTCAAAGAGCAATGGAGCCGCAATCTAATTATGGAACGAATTGACCACTAAAGTCAGGCATACATACCGTGTCAACGATAAGGTAGTGATGGTGATAATTGAAGCAAAGCTCTGACATAGCACAGCGAAAAGAAGGATGTGGAATCGAAAAGAAATATGTAAGAAAAGTGAGAAAGCAGGCTCAGATGTTGGGTATAATGGGGATTTTAATGCGGTAGTGGAAGGAGCTTTAGCTGGAAAGTTTGGTTTATGAGAAATGAAGAAAAAATAAAGTACTTAATAAATGACTATGGAAAATGGTCTAATTATAACACACACAATATTTGAAGTACCCAAAAGGAGACGATATAAGTATATGAAAAACACCAGGGAGTACAGGTGGGTATCAAATACATTATATCACTAAAAAGAACTGTCACATATAAAAATGCTGTGAAGCAAAAGAAGTATGGACGCAAAGAAATGGGGAAGACATCAAAAATAGCGTAAAGAAGGCACGGCTGGATCACGCAACAGGTTAGACGACTATAATATTGACCAGGGACAAAAAGTCAAAAGAAGAACGATGGAAATTCATCACTAGACAATGAAGCCATTGGACACTGGTAAGCCTATTAGAAAAGTTTTGACACTGGGAGAAAATGAAATATGGAAAAGTGTATATGGGGGAAATGACAGATAAACCCAAATGAGATATTCCCTATTTCAACACATGATTTCAAAAAGGGTCCTAAATAACGTAGACAAGGAAAAAGTTATTGTGTAGATGAATTAACAGCGGAACATTTAAAAAATCTGGTGAAAAAATTTAAACCAAAACTATGTAAACTCTCAGAAAAAGTATACATCAGGAATATTGCCCAGTTAGTTTATACAGAGTACAAGTATCACTATATCAAAAGCACTGAACACATAAAAATGCAACCAGCATAGGACAATAAATGTACAGAGACATGTGGAGAATATTCTGCTAATCATAATAAAAAAATAGAATAAAGAGCAAAATTAGAAATTTCTAGGATCAGTATCAATTCGTGTTTGGAGTTGGACAAGGAACTATAGAAGCAATATTTGAAACGTTATATTACTTGAGTTTTATTCAAAAAATGTAAATTTTCACCAAATCACCCTATTTATCGCCAACGCCCTAAAGCGATCTTACCCAAAAACAATTCGAAGCGCTCCTTTGTCAGGTGCCAACTGGATACCAAATTTGAAGATAAGATCTCAATTCGTTCGAAAGTTATTGCGCCTATTAACAGACAGACGTACAGGCAGACCCACCGACCGACAGATCGACAGACAAAAATATTCTCAGTTCAGAATCAAGTTTTCTATATGTTCTGAGACTTCTTATGCCGTTTTGGCAAAAAAATATAGAAATTTTTGTCAACAATATTCCACCCCCACACATTCAACCTCTAATTTAATTTCAGCACAGAATACCAGATGTTTGATGAAATAAAAAGTTTTCTAATCAATAAACCATAAAACGTTATATTACTCGAATTTTAACCAAAAAAAGTCAATTTTTACCAAATCCCCTACCCACTAAACCAATTTAGCCAAAAACAATCAGAACCGTTCGTTTCTCGAGTGCTATGAGATGATATCTCAATTCATCAACGGTCAACAACTTGAAAAGTGTAAATGTTCTCCCACATTGAAAGTATTTTTATAAATGTTAGTAAATGCAACAAAGACCCGAGCAAGATGATTGCGATTGTAAAGCAAGCATTCAATAAACACAATAGTCTTCTCACTGAAACATTTAAACTTGGATCTGAAGAAGAGGTTCATTAAGTCCTGCCTATCGAGTGTAGTAATGTATGTGGAAGAAACTTAGATGTCCACTTAGCATGATATGAAGACAATATAGGATTTTGAACTATGACTATAGATAAAAATCACAGAGACACGATACAACGATAGAGAGGCGAATAAAAGTGTGCTGGAAAAGGTGCAAGAAGAAAGATGCATGCTAAAAGTAATTAAAAAAGGAAAGGCAAAATTTACTGGTTCATATTCTGACATAATAAAATTCTAGCGACATTATTTGAAAAAATAAGAAAAGGTAGACCTAGGGAAAAACATCTGGGAGAAAACTGGCACAACTTATGAAGTGTGGAAGCTATGAAATGAAGAAAGCTGCTGGAGACAGATAATCATGGTTGCGACAACAGGGCGACTTCCCCTGTAGACAGTGATGATTTGAAACGCAATAGTATGAAAAAAAATGTGGAAGGAACACAAGTACCATTCTTAAATAAGTAGGTTCAGAAAAGAAAAACAAAAGAGGGGTTATGCTAATTGTTCTTAAGTTGCAATTGTTAACATATTGTAAAGACAGATTTTCTTAATTAAAAGCAAATATGTTTTGGGGTTTGGAAAAAAACCAAAAAGCATCTTAAAATTTGCCGGTCTGGCTAGTTTTTTTATTTACTTTATTCTATAATTACGAAGACTGCAGTAAATGAGAATGAAATGATTAGTTCAAAAGGCTTTTTAGCGTCATTGTCTTAACCAGGTGGTTCTACATAATACACACAATAGCCGCTATTTTGAAATGCATCAGTTTAGTAAAAAGCAACTAGACTATAAATTTGATATTTTTCATGTCAAGTTTTCACGCTATTTATCCTTACACACCTTACAACAGAGGCAAATTAAACTATTCACCAAGAAATCGCTCTCATTTAAAATAAGCAAGTTTATTTAAAAGTCTTATTACCTATCTTTGAGATTTTTCAAGCTCATCATTTATTAAAGGGATTTGCTAGATTAATATTATAGCAATCTTTTTAATCGCCATACTTCAATCTAGTTAGGTTTCTTATTAGTTTGGCTCCCTTCTTAATAAATTGCATACACCAATATGCATGAATATCCACACGCCCGCACGCACCCATGCATACTTACCTACACAAAATACACACACAAACATGCAGAGACACTCACATTTATTTTGTTAAATAGGTAGAATAATATCTGTTTCTAATTATCTTTTTGCTACCAGAAATGTCTCAGAGTAACTAAGAATGATTATTATAATAAATACGTTAAATTATTTAAAAATATGACATGGTCCTCAAATCTTGCGAGTTATGGTTACCCCTCCATATCCCCCCACTACAAATAAGCACGGTCCTGGAATCTGTCGAAATATGAAAGTTTATAGATCTATGCTAGCGGTCCCGGAATCTTAGGTTTTTCATATATATTGAGATTGCCCCCCCCCCCCCCCTTCTCTTTAAACTCCCCTTTTTCCCTTTTTTTAATTTCCACATCTTATTATTTTATTTACGCAACACAAATATTTATAGTTAAATGCAACTCAATAAGTGCCACCATTTGTAGCACAAAACAATACATGATCTTACCTTTGATTATCTAGTTTGCAATAAAATAATTACCTGAAATATATGGCCAGTGATCGTATAGTGGGCGTCTTCTACATCGTGATAGCACGAGACCTACTCCAATGTTCACTTTTTCACTATTGCACATCCTTAAATCTAATTTTTACTGCAGGAGGGTGAAGGGAAGAAAGAAAAATCAGATCTCGACTTAACAAATTTATTGCATGACCTCAAAAATGGACATGACATTTTCAAATACCCTAATAGTAAATATTTCGACGTCACGAGGGCAAGCTGATCATATTCATCAATAAATTAAAAACGCGTTACTTACAGAGCCCGTAATGAACGCTGATTCCCTGTTTTTAAATAGGACGAGCCGTTACTGACCTGCGATACACGCACACTTCTCTACGCCAAGCATTCTCTAAAGTAATGTGGTTTCCGTTATTTGGATATGATACCTATTTGGTTTTCAGTTGTGTTTTTGTTTTAGTTAACCCTTAGTTTAGTTCATTCTTAATTTCAATAATGATTAAAGCTGTTGTCTTAAATGGATAACCACAAACATAGAGTGCTCAGAGAAGATAGTGAAATGTACTCGCGACTTGTTCGCTACTCGTCTGTTCGCGCTGAAAAGCAGTCAACCAGGTCACGCATGTATAATTTACATGCATGCCTGTTTATTTCATGACTCCTCTCCATGTCCAGCTCATTTGTATTTTACACTGCATGCTAAATTGCCTTTTGCATTTCTATTATGCACAAAATATATGTGATTTATTTGTTGGTTTAAAGTTGAGTGCCGCTATTGTTGCGGTCTTAGGTTATCGTTGAGGTGCCACTGTAGGTGGTCTGAATGTCATACCTATGTGCAGGTCAAGAAACGCAAGGTTCATTTAGACATGTTAACCCTTTCGTTACTCATTAAGCAAGAGCCGGAAGACATGGTGGGAAGTCACCAAAAGAGTGAAACCTTACAAGCCTGACTTAATATCGAGGAACCAGTCGTACATTCCGGGAATTTCCTTTATTTTTAGCCTCCCTGTACATCTACCCCCTTTGTGAGTACATGACCCCTACTATGACTCCTATTCGGTGCAGTTAATGCCTGCCTGTGTGACGTCAGAAGAATGATACACTCATTTGGAGCCAAGCCGCTTCGGAGTGGCTACTACTGAATTTGCACGAATTGTGTATACATAATTACCCCTAACTATGCTAGGTCAACACCTATCTGAAAAATCTATTTAAGCAATTTATACCTTGCCTTGAAATACCCTTGAGTAATGTACATGAATCATTACTCTACTATGCCAATCTGAACAATTTACATTTTCCCTAGAAGTACCTTTTAACAATGCATACAAATCATTACCGTACTATACCTAGTTAAGCCACAGTTGATAAATTTATTTATATAATTTATACCTCGCCTATAAATACCCTTTTAACCATGAACGTGAATCATTACTGTTATATGCCAAGTTAGGACAAATTTGAACAATTTATTTAACTAATTTATACCTCTCCTAGAAACACATTTTAACTATGAACAGGAACCATTACCTTTCTATGCCTATTTAAGACACATTTGACCAATTTCATTTAAATTATTTATACTTCGCCCAGATATATATTTTCTTACAATGAACATAAACCATTACTGTTCTATGTCTATATAAGACACATTTGAACAGTTTATACATTCTTGAAATGAGCATGAGTCATTCCTGCAATTATCTAGTATGACTAAACGTTTTACCGCATAAAATAGGACATTTTATGTTGACATTTCGTGACCTCTTAGAGGACAGTCGAGCCCTTTGCGTGACTCCCGATATCGCGACTCATTCCACGTTATTATGGCCACCAACCATAGCTTTATCCGGACACTAAAGTACATAAGTAAAATGAAAGAAACTCACCCTCTGTATCACTGCTGGACATTATTACCCGTGGGCAAGCTGCGATATTTCAATTTCCGAGAAGTATAGGGGTATTTGTCTGATGCTCGTGCGGTCAACGGAGATGGCGGCAACTCGGCGGTAGTGAGGGGATCACCTAGGGCCGCTGAAGGAAGTCCGTGATGATTGTTGGGCTTGTGAACTCGCGAAACGATATTCAAGCTCCACGAGTCCTAGGACAGACGTGGGGTCTCCTGAAAAACGTACGCTTATTCACAAGAGCAGGGTAATTAGGGGAATAATGTATGTGGCTGGTAATTAGTGCTTACTTGTAAACTTGCGGGACGGTATCTGAGCTCCACGAGTCGTAAGACAGACGTGGGGTCTCCCAAATAGCGCACGCTTATTAACAAGGGCAGAATAATTAGGGGAAATAATGTAGGTGGTCGGTAATTAGTGCTTACTTGTAAATTTGCGGGACGGTATCTGAGCTCCACGAGTCGTAAGACAGACGTGGGGTCTCCCAAATAGCGCACGCTTATTAACAAGGGCAGAATAATTAGGGGAAATAATGTAGGTGGCCGGTAATTAGTGCTTACTTGTAAATTTGCGGGACGGTATCTGAGCTCCACGAGTCGTAAGACAGACGTGGGGTCTCCCAAATAGCGCACGCTTATTAACAAGGGCAGAATAATTAGGGGAATAATGTATGTGGCTGGTAATTAGTGCTTACTTGTAAATTTGCGGGACGGTATCTGAGCTCCACGAGTCGTAAGACAGACGTGGGGTCTCCCAAATAACGAACGCTTATTCACAAGGGCAGGGTAATTTGAATAAATACTATATGTGGCCGATAATGAGTAGAAGTAACGAGACGGAGCCGGGAATGAATGCCTGATCAGAAATTTGAGGCGAGGTAAGGCTGGCAAACTCCGTCTGAATCCCACACGAAACACGCTGGTCTTATATAATTCAGTCACCCCTTCCTTGTTTACGCGACGCTGAGGTTGGTCACATTACGGCGACGTCCCCCCTGCTCTCAATATAACATACGTTAAGCATAGCCACGCTTTATGATGATATTAGGCCTATATTCCCGTGCATTCTGCACGCTCCCGCTTATACAAAGTTTCTCTATTGACTTGATATTTTCAGTTAGACCCACAACAATTGCATAATATTTAACGAAATATTCTAAGAACTTACACAAAAATTACTTCATGTCCTACAAAGGTACTTACTCTCATTACCAATTACAATTTTCTACATAATCAACATGAGACAACTAGTGTATGAGTGAAAAGTTCAATTTATCTGTCAGAATATATTTACAAAATATAGTGGCCAATATTCATTTCATGAAGCATAGTATCAGGGATAATTTCAAGCTACCTGTTAAAATAGACCTACAGATATAGTGGCAAATATTTACTTTATGAAGCATTTCCACCGGCCCTATTACTAAGTTCGCCGACTATAAAAAAGAACTAATTTATATAATTTCCACACGCGCCTGAGCAATGCAGAAAAATTGCACATATTGTCGTTAGCGACAATATATTTTTATTATATTATTTATTTTAATTAACCGACACAAGTATGACTTTGATTCCTTGCATGAACAAGTATATCAAATTCAATTAAGCGATAATAAAGCTAGTCTATTAGAGTGACAAAACCTACCTACTTGTACGAACAAACATAGCATATTGACTTTTTATTTAATGTCCGATGCCTGACTTTTAATTACTTGGGTACAGGTACATCAATTTTTATCCAGTAGTTGTAAAGCTGATTTCGTTAGCGAAACGGTTGTCAGGTATAAAACTGTATTGTGATGAATCAGGTTCTCCAAATTGTACTTATTAGTGTTCATCACAGGTTCCAATCTGCACAAATTTATAACATTTAAAATTTTGCCAAACCGCTTCTAATTACTGCAAGCATACTCCAAAGAATACAGTGCATCTATCATAAAATATTTATGTGTGCTTTCTTTATATCGATAAATTGCATGTTAACATTGTCCTAAAACAACAGAGTTTGCTTTTAAAGACAACATTCCCTTTTAGACCTATATAACTGAAGTGACAGATGCGTTTCACCTTGCTATAGGGTGCACATCAGCCAATTGCAACATCAAGTACGTTCTGCGGCTACTCGTGTAATCATTATATTTAATTACACATTTTAAATATGACTCAATTATTTTCGGTGAGAGTTTTTTCTTACGGCAGATTCTGTGCGTAACATATACAGGCGCCTTAAATTTATTATGTGGACCACCCGTCATATCTTTAAAGAAAACATGTGGTTTTAAATGTGTCATCAGGTCGCTTTTAGAGAATGACATTATTTTATCTGTGTTCTCTTAGAGGGTGTATAACGGTGAGATCTCCCTTTATTTATAGCCTACTTGAACATAAACAACTTAATAACCCTAAACGAAATGGATTTTTGTTGTCAGTTTCACTGCACATGATTATTAAAACATCACTTTTACAGCGTATGAGATAGTTCAGCAATATATATATATATATATATATATATATATATATATATATATATATATATATATATATATATATATATATATATATATATATATATATATATATATATATATATATACTGATCTAAACTCAAATTCAAACACCAGAGTCATAAACATTTTATTCAGCCAAAAAAATATACACTATAAAATTTACAGGGCATCCATAAACATTGTGTAAATTATCAATATAAAAAGGTTTCTAGTTACATGTAAAATTACAATCAATAAAATAATATCATCCCTAAAATTGTATCAATTAAAAAAATACAAAAACAACCAAAAATATTTACACATCTACAGGGTGATTATTTATATGAGATAACATAAAATTATATAAATCAAAATATAAATAATTAAAGATATAATCAAAGTATTAATCAGTATAATTGGCGCCCAACAATTACCAATATAATTGGCCTCCCAACATTGGGCTTTCTTCTCTAATATATATATTTGAAAAATATGTAAAATAATAATAATATAAATAAATAAATATTATACAATACAAATAAAAACTGAAGAATATATATATATATATATATATATATATATATATATATATATATATATATATATATATATATATATAAAATATAATATATATATATATATATATATATATATATATATATATATATATATATATATATATATATATATATATATATATATATATATATATATATATGTTTAGAAAGATTTTCGCGGTCTTTAATGTGAGACATACTTGGTTCTCGGGTTGAACCGCGTCCAGAATTTATGAAAACTCGACGTTTCGGCTGCTGTTTTGGAGAGGTAAAGGAAATATGTAAGGACACTCTAAGGCCTCAATCTGCCTACTGCCTACTCCTTGGTGGACAAAGGTGGGTAAAGGAAATATGTAAGGACACTCTAAGGCCTCAATCTGCCTACTTCTTAGAGTGGTGGACAAAGGTGGGTAAAGGAAATATGTAAGGACACTCTAAGGCCTCAATCTGACTACTCCTTAGAGTGGTGGACAAAGGTGGGTAAAGGAAATATGTAAGGACACTCTAAGGCCTCAATCTGCCTACTCCTTAGAGCTGTGGACAAAGGTGGGTTGGGTTGTTGTAGCTCGATTACGGGGCCTCAATCTGCCTACTCCCCAAATCTCGCCGGAGATTGTCTGTGAGGTCTCAGTGTGTTCAACCCTAGGCCTCAGAGAGATGTGGCAGTTCGTTGCAAGTCTGGTCTTATATATGTCGTTCCGTCCACCAGCTTCGTTATCAGTGAAAGTAGCGGGGTCACAGTCAATTAAGTGGGGGGCTTTGGTCACGGTACTTAAAACATGAGGATTAAGAGGGTCACCGGCATTTGTTGAGGCAGATAATGGGGCAATAAAATTGTCTGTGGAATTTATGTTCTTTTTGTGTGTTTGTAAAGAAGATATAATAGTTTTCCAAGTAGTCGGAAGGCGAAGACCATCATCTCTCTTATTTAGACAATCGGGACGTTTTTTAATATCGATTGCTTCGCGGATAATTATCGTTTTGAAGTTGTGAACCGGTGCTATTGTTTTGGCATTATCGAAGTCTAGTGCCCTGTATGAATATGATGCATGGCCAGAGCCGATGAGGGGTCGAATTTTCTAACTGCGAGGGTGTGTTCATATATTATATTGTGGATGCGTCTATTTGTTTGTCCTACATAAGTTCGGGAATAGTCGGAACAAGGAATTTCGTAAATTCCGTGGGATTCATTTGGAATCGTATCCTTAGGAGTTTTTATCAGATTTGACAGTTTTTGCTCTGTTGTGAAAACAGTTTTGATACTATGGGTTCTAAAAATTCTGCTGATTTTGTCGGTGACACCTTTAATGTACGGTAAAAACGCTGTGTGTTGTTGTGTTGACTCTGTTTGTTTTTGCTGTGGTGTAGTGGTTTGTTGTTGTGCGTTTCTAATGTCTCGTAGTATGTGATTGTTGTCGTATTCGTTTTCTAGCAATGTCTGTCTTAAAAAGTTTCATTTAGTCTGTTTGTTGTTGTTGTCTGTTAGTGTAAGGGATCGTGTTACTAGTGTTCGAACCACGGAATTTAGTTGCGATCGGTGATGGTGAGATTGGGCGTTAAGATAACGATTAGTGTGGGTTGGTTTTCGGTAGACAGTGTGAGAAAATCATCTGACTGCGTTTTTAGTGATGCGTACATCTAAGAAAGGCAAAGAAACATTATTTATTATTTCCATGGTGAACTGGATTTGGGGGTTGATGTTGTTTAGGTAAGAAAGGAATTCGTCTAGAGATTCTTTGCCGTGTGGCCAGACAGCAAAAATGTCGTCAACACATCTTAACCAACAGGTTGGTTTAAGTTGGGATGAATTGAGGGGTTGGTCTCGAAGTTTTCCATGAAAATGTTAGCCAATGCTGGAGAGAGAGAGGTGAACCCATTCGAGCACCTCGAACTTGTTTGTAAAATTTGTTTTGAAAAAGGAAATAAGTGTTAGATGTGCAGTGTTCTACAAGAGCTAAGGTATCGTGGGAAATTTTGGGTTTATTTTTGAGAATGTCAAGGGTTTCAGATAGAGGTATATTGGTGAATAAAGAAACTATATCAAAGCTAACTAGGATGTCGTTTTGAGTAATGGTGTTGTTTTGAAGAAGGTCAATGAAATGGATGGAGTTTTTGACATAGGATGTAGCGTTTTCTACTAATGGTTGGAGAGTTTTGGCTAGATGTTTTGCAAGTTTTTGTGTGGGTGAACGGTGGGCACTTACGATAGGGCGAAGGGGAATATCAGGCTTATGGATTTTCAGGAGACCGTATTTTCTAGGGATGCGACATGATTTTTTGCGGGGGATTAGTTCTTTTTTGAGGTCAGGACTGAGTTGAGAGTTGTTGATGATAGGTTTGGTTTTCTTTTCAAGATAAGTTGTAGGGTCGTTAGGGATTTGTTTGTAGTCTGTGTTGTTTAGTATATTGTCCATCTTTTGTTAATAGTCTGTTTTGTCGAGTATGACTGTAGCGTTGCCTTTGTCTGCTGGTAGGATTATAATATATGTGTTTCGGTTTAGGTCTCTGATTGATTGTCGTTCGTGAGAAGAAAGGTTGGAAGGTGGAGGTTTGGCAGAACGTAATATCCTGGCAATGTCCTGTCTCGTAATTTCAGCTTCGTCAGTCGGCAAGTGTGCTATCGCATCTTCTGATTGAGAAATTATATTTTCTATTGGGATGAATTTAGCGGTTGGTGCAAAATTAAAACCTTTGGATAGGACTTTGATGGCGACATCACTTATGTTGGAATTTGAAAGGTTGTGTCCTACTATAGTAGGATTGGCATTATGTGTGTATTGTGTGAGAAAATAAACACAAAATTTCCCACGATACCTTAGCTCTTGTAGAACACTGCACATCTAACACTTATTTCCTTTTTCAAAACAAATTTCACAAACAAGTTTGAGGTGCTCAAATGGGTTCACCTCCCTCTCTCTCCTGCATTGGCTAACATTTTCATGGAAAACTTCGAGACACAACCTCCTGTGGGCGTTGGGCTGTACCTGGCCCTTGCACACGCCTCTGGATCAGCTAACCTATTTAGCTGAAATACTAAGTAAAAAAAGCGCTTAACGGTAAAATGTACAAATGTTTGTTAATTTGATAAGAGAAATTGCGAAAATATATGCGCCCAGTTACGCGTGAAATCCATTAGAGCATTTGTATTAAAATTGTTAAACATTTATCGTTTATTAGCAAGTCCTAAAAATAACTAATAGAGCTCTATATGCAAGTGTGTACATGACATACTTTATTTCAGGCCGATGGTGATTTTCGTATACAATAATAAGATTTTAATATATTTTTAGATATCAAAAGTGACTTCAATAGTTTGGAAAATGAAGCGAAGTGGAATCATGATTACATTAGAAAAAAGCGTTATCTGGGATTAAGCAAACGTTTTAAGGTTAGTCGGTAATATTCAATAAATATCTATTAGTCCGTATTTTTAGTAATAAAATAATCTTGTATGTATGCCTGTGTGTGTGATGTCGTATTTTAAAGCTGTGGTCGTCAAACTATTCGCAAATTTTTAAAAATAATCTTGACAAATAAAAATATTTTTAGCTTAATAAACGCTACCAAGAATGCGTTGGTCCTGGTGATGCTGAAGCACATTGCAAGCATTTAACATTTTGTCCTATGAACGTTTTGGGCAACGTAAGAAATGTTTTGGATTTTCTGTGCGTAATCGAAAAGAGGTCAGTATACATAATTTAGGCACATTTATTTCATAGTAATATAAGTTAAATAGTCAATCTTTATCTTATAAGAATTGTGGTTTCGACATTTCTCTCAGAGAATAGGGTAAATCGATTTGTGGAGTAGGTTTTGCAGTACCTATTATATAAAATTGCTGTTTAGCACTTGTACAATATTTCTTATAGTGATTGTTTTTTTTTACGTTTATATAGCTTTTCGCTTCTGAATTATAATGTAATTCAGGAAACATTATTGACAAAAGGTATTTCTTAAATTAATAAAATCTTTGACGTTTTTACTTAAACATCTTTTACCCGCTCGAAATGTATTCACAATATATCCAAATATATCTCATATTTTTTATGTATTTTAATAATAATACAAAGACTTAATGACTGAATAATAACATTTCAATAAACGTACTTGTCGACTTGTCATGCTGTACAGGTCACATGTTCATGCATCGCGCATGGCTGTCAACAACTTGAAAATCCTAAAAGCTACTATAAAGTGTTTCCAACTCAAAAGTATTTTAATTCATTACATTTCTCCACTTGTTTAATTATCTTAGGGATAAAACATAACTAAAAATAAAATATTAACAATTGGAACTCAAAAATAGTCTTTCCAGTGTCTTTATATAGTCTTGAACGAGACACTTGTAGACCTTTTGGTGAGACCTAGGGCACATTGATGGAACAGGGACTCAAAGTGATACTAAGTTTGACAACTTCAGGATTACTTGGCAGATTTTCGAGGAAGTCACCATTCGGAATAACCGCTGGCTCTCCCATACTAGTTGCACTATTTACTTTAGGGCTTACACTTACAGTGACATCATTTGGCAACACAATTTGATTACTAGCGATACTATTTTCACACAATGTCTAATAATTATAGCGAATTTGCTGATTTAAAGGGACATTTGTCTCCAACAAATTATGACGTATATAGTCTGCATGTACAAATTGTATGTCAGGATCAACTTGTACTAAATATGTATAAAAACTTGGATTTCAAATTTTTTTCTTTTCTCCCATAATTTTGTTTGTTTTTAACAAAAACCTATCATTAGGCTTATATAAGCTGCTTTGGCTTTTTCAATTTCTGTGAGCCTTTGGGACTTACATTATGACAAGAAGGTTTTAACAGATCAGATCTAGTTCTAGATTGATTTCTAAGAATACTCTCGGCTGGAGACATATTTGTAACTGTGAATGGAGTGTTGCAATCTATAAATAAATAACTTGACAAAATAATACTTTCCGAGACAACTTCTGTTTGTAGAAATAAGGCCATTTCTAATACCCTTTTTATGGTTTGAACACCACGTTCTATCAAGCTGTTATTTTGAAAAGGCGGAGATTTAGCAGGTTTGCTTGACAGAAAGATGTGAACTTAAATAAGTTGAATGGTGGATCAAGGTTCGAAAATATTTCTTTCACTTCCAAAAAAGCTTGGATGCACTGGTGCCATTTTTCATCATTTTGACATCAATCCAACTCTGATCAACCAGAATTAAAAATACATTTTCAGACTTAAAAACCAACTTATAGCAACAATCACATTTGACTTACAAATATCATAAAATGCCTTTGACTTTCTTGGTAGAGGAGCAGATTTTATAAGCAATATTTTTTCTTCAGTAGGGTATATACCATTAACATCCATCAGGTAACCCAAAAACTCGACATTAGTATGGAAAAGCTTACAATTACCTCCATTTACTTTGACACTACATTTATTGATCCTTTTGAAAACATTTACATTCTCATAATATTCTTGCAAGTTTGGAAGAAAAACTAGTACGTAGAGATATTTTGTATTTTTAAGCCTGACGAAATATTATCCGTTACAGTTTGCAATATTCCAGGTACTGCAATTATTTCAAAAGTTAACCTGGAGTAAGCAAAAAATCCTACATGTGTTTTCATAACCAACAATTCATGAAATTGCTCACTGACTTTGAGTTGCTCGTAAGCTCCTTTGAAATCAATCAGAGTGAAATATTTATCAGCATGGACATTTTGTCTACAATAATTTAATGACTGCTCAAAAACCTTTTCAAATCGATTTTGTATTTTGAAAACATAATTAACGATGACTAAGTTATTTTCGACTACCTTTAACATTTTCTGACTTGTAGACATCCTCGCAGGGAGTAAACCATTTCAAAATCTGGCGCTCGAGACCGTTTCAATTAACCCGACCCATTCTACTGAATAAACAACTCTGCAAATCAAGGCCTCGTTACAAAATGGCGCCCGAGCAGTGTAGCCAAGCAGGGAACCGCAACTGAAAAGCTGACCGTTCCGTGTTAATACCGTCCCGTTCCAATACCGCCCCGTTCCGATATCGTCCGTTACATATTATTAAATAAAAACCGTCACCGTTATATCCACTCCGCAAGAAAATACCGAAGTTACCGTCTCAGAAACGGAAAATGGTCCCGTTTCTTCCGCCACCAAAGTATCGTAGGTATATAAATTAAAGAAGCCAGATTTAGAAACCGAATTGGCCAAATTTGGCTTGACCACCGTCGGTACAGTGGACGAACAACGCAATAGATTGATTCAGTTCCTACGAGAAGGCATTTCAGAAAAGACACCGCACGATAATGATAGCGAACTTGTCCCAGAAGTTCATTCAGAACTGGCAACAGGTAGAGGAAATACTCCGAACCGGGTCTACACAGGCGAGCCCTTAAATCTCTCAAACTGCCACAATGGTTAGATGAACCACCCCCGGTGTGGTACCGCAAGGGAAGATTTCCGGACGGATTTTCGTCAATTTTACTTCCCGGTTAATTACTTGGTGGATATAGAAACGGAGATAAGCCGTAGCGTCCAGATACCGGAGGAGCCGGTCGTAAGCTATTCCACCGACCTCCAAACACTCATCAGGAGACATGGTAATATGTCCCCGGACAAGGAACAGACATGGCTCACGAGGAATCTATTACCGCAATACCGTTAAATGCTGTGGAATTGTGACATTCCAGACATTAGAACGTTCATAGAGAAGGTTAAGTCCGCCGAATCCCTCTTTCAAGAAACCCGTGGTAACCAGCGGTTGTCTGGGCTACCCACGAGGCCACATTAAAATCATGCTCCTTACCACTCTCCCACACCGAGACCCGCTGCCAGGGTAACACTGCCAAAGTCCGATATCCAACACCGCACGTTTATAGCAGCAAACAAGAGAGCTAACCCAAACGAGATACAGTGCGAAAACAACACCCGTAGAACAGTGAGATTTGCTCCTACTTGCGGGCGGTGTGGCCAACCCGGACACATGAGAGGCCAGTGTCAAGCGCCGTCAGCCAGGTTATTTTGCTCGCGCTGCGGGAGTCCCGATACGCTGTCGAGGGACTGTCCTTGTTTACCCCGTCAGGGAAACTGTTAAGGAACTGTGTCGGACCGAGGCCCCCGCAGTTTCCGTCACATGAACCCTCGGAAACAGCCGTCGTAACAGACAACGAACCGTTTACATCCATAAGCATCGACGAAGGCTTCGTCGAAGCGCTGGTGGACACCGGGGCCACACGCTCGTTCGTGGGTGGCAAGGTGCCCGATTATTGTCACTCGAAGGGTATCCTCGCGATCTCCATAGGCGACGCAGCCACCTGGGTCGCTGACTGCAATATAATAAACATTAGATAGGCATACGGCCTGGTGATGAAGATTAGCTCGCGGACAATTACACGCCGTATGCTGTATTTGCCCACATTACCAGTCGATATTATCTACGGAATGGACATCTTGAAGGACTAAGGGTGTGAGGTAGACCTCCGTACCGCTCAGTGTCGACTAAATGGAGAATTGATACCGCCCTCTATTGCCGATTGCACACAGCTCACTGTTGGAAAACAAGTAACAACCGAAGGCCCTTCCTTGCCCCACTTATCTACTTTCGAACAGCAGGAGCTCCAGCAATTCCTAGCTAACGAATTGCACGCGTTCGTGAATATCAAAGGTCCTACCCACCTGATTCAACATCGTAATCGACTTGCTAATACCTCGCCTATTAAGCAGCGGTATAGGCCCCGTAATCCCAGAATGCAAGAGATAATTGATGGAGAGGTGGATAGGATGTTAGCAGAAGGTGTTATAGAGCCGTCGTCTAGCCCCTGGAGCTCGCCGATCGTGAGAGTCCAGAAAAAGGATGGTACCCCACGATTCTGCATAGATTTCCGCAAAGTAAATGAGGTATCGGTTAAGGACGCGTATCCCCTGCCTTATATATCTGCCATACTAGATAAACTAAGACGAGCTAAGTATATCACCACCCTCGACCTGCGGCAGGGATACTGGCAGATACCGTTAATGCCGGAAAATCGACCGATCACGGCGTTTACCGTCCCCGGAAGAGGCTTATTCCAGTTTAGGGTTATGTGCTTCGGACTACACTCGGCAAGCGCGGCATTGAAACGTCTATTAGATTGGATCATAACTCCCGATATGGACGACATTGCGTTCGCTTATTTGGACGACGTAATTGTGTTGGAAGAGACCTTCGAACAGCACCTGAACAACCTCCGCGAATTATTTCGCCGACTCCGTGACGCTAACCTGCAGCTGAACCCAGACAAGTGCCACTTTTGCCGCTGTTCCCCCAAAGACTTAGGACACGTGGTGAACGAAAAGGGAATACACACCGATCGGGATAAGGTGGCGGCAATTCGAGCTATGCCCCCTCCGAACAACGTCCGTAGCCTACGTAGGTTTTTGGGAGTTTGCTCGTGGTACCGGAGGTTCCTGAAGGACTTCTTGAGAGTAGCAGCCCTACTAACAAGGCTTCTAAAGAAGAGGGCAAAATGGGGTTGGACCGTACACCACCAACAGGCGTTTGATGATCTAAAGACTGGACTTACCGAGACCCCAGTGTTAGCGTGCCAAGACCTTACGAAGCGTTTCACGTTACAAACCGACCACTCCAGTGACGGACTGGGTATAGCGTTAACACAAAACCTGGAAGACGGGGAACGAGTAATAGCGTATGCTAGCCGTACTCTGACCGGCCCGGAAAAGAACTACTCCGTAACCGAAAAAGAATGTCTGGACATAGTGTGGGGCATAGAAAAGATGCGGCCGTATTTGGAAGGATATAGTTTTATCGTATTAACCGATCATATGTCCCTCTGATTGCTACAGTCAATCCGCAGCCCCTCAGTAAGATTGGCACGTTGGAGGGAATTGGCACGTTGGAGTGTGTTCCTCCAGAAATATGATTTTGACATAAAATACAGAAAAGGCGCCATGAACCGGGTGGCCGACGCGTTATCGCGAAGCGCGCTGCCAGCAAGAGACACGCCTGAGGAACATGCATGCTTCAGCCGCGAAGACGCCCAATGTACATGGTATAAAAACAAAATCGCCAAAGTGCAGAAAAACCCCGATTTGTTTCCGGAAGGTCTACAGACACTTCTGGGATTCTAACGAGTTCGCCGAGCCTGATGTCTACAACTCATGGAAAATATGTGTCCCGAAAAACTTCAGGTCAAAAGTGCTGGAACAAAACCATGATGCGCCCACCGCGGGGCATTTAGGAGTCGCCAAGACCATAGCGCGCATAGCCAGAAACTATTATTGGCCTGGCATGTTCAGGGACATAGTGCGGTATGTACGGCTGTGTGATCATTGCCAGAACTTTAAAGTGTCGCAGCAACAGGCATCTGGGAAAATGCAGGGGCCTTGGGAGGTCGTGAGCATAAATCTGGTAGGACCGCCACCCCGATCCAAGAAGGGCAATAGCTACCTGGCTGTCATGCTCGACAGGTTTACGAAGTGGGTAGAAGCGGGACCGTTACGAAAGGCGTCCGCTAAAGCCGTAGCTGATGTACTTTTTGAGCGAGTTATGGTGCGCTTCGGGGCCCCACAAATAGTCATTAGCGACAACGGTCCCCAATTCACCGGGCGGATATTCAAAGGGTTACTAAAAGAAATGGGCATCAAACACCGTTTGACACCCCCGTATACGCCCCAAGGAAACCCTGTGGATAGAAGCAACCGGACCCTGAAGACCATGATATCTCAATTTTGTGACAGTGACCAGGCCAGATGGGACGAGAGATTTCCAGAGCTTGTGTTCGCCGTAAACACCGCGAAACAGCAGTCGACCGGCTTCTCCCCGGCGTTTCTTAATTTTGGACGGGAATTGCCGGCGCCGCGCATGATACCAACCGCAGAACCACAAGATGAAAGGGACGCAGAAGTGAACGCTCCCCAAGTCAAACAACAATTAAACTGAGTGGAAAAGTTGCGAGAGACCTTCGAGCTTGTGGAAATCAACCTCGATAGGGCTTTTTCTCAGCAGAGCGCCATTATAATCTGAGACGACGCGAGGGGCGATGCGCCGTAGGTGACCGCGTTTTAAAAGTGGATCGTCCGCTTTCTCACATCAAATATCTCAAACCATATCACCCTCCGTCTCTGTTGTTTCCAGCCGACATGAGAAGAAACCCCGTACGCCAAGTGCGTGGTCCAGGGGAACCCCTCCAGGCTACACTCACGCTCCAGACACGATGTCTCGCCACCGAACATGTCCTCGCCATACAGCAACGTGTACGACAGCCCGCACAGGGTTGTCGAACCAGAACACCAGGCTTCCTGGAGCTGTACGAAGGCACCGATCAACGTCTGGGAGAAAGGGGTTTCGGTGTAGTCTACCAGGCGACCTGCAAACTGACGCGAAGACAAGTCGCCGTCAAAGTGGTGAATCCAAGGAAAATGGATCCACGGGAGGCGGTGGCACACATGCGGACCATTGAGCACGTGAACATAATGCCCCTCGAAGCCGTGTTTACCGATCAATCC
Source organism: Tillus elongatus (assembly GCA_964006375.1). Taxonomy (NCBI): domain Eukaryota; kingdom Metazoa; phylum Arthropoda; class Insecta; order Coleoptera; family Cleridae; genus Tillus; species Tillus elongatus. The sequence continues at coordinate 69,537,525 of OZ023269.1, read as the reverse complement.
TATTGCATGATGGTGATGCCCCTAATGGAAAAGTCCAAAACTCCAGATCAAAGCCAGGGACACGCCTTGATGGTCCAACCGCAGTGAGGTTGCCACGCTACCCACGACACTCGGGCATGGACGACGGACTGGCCATGAACGCCGCCAAACGTTTCCGTAAGTGATGGGTCCCAAAACACGTTACTACTTAATGACTAGTGTCCGACTTGTAATAGGTTAAGGTTTAGTAAGTAAGGTAGATAGCCTTGTTGGGCATCTAGGGGTTATTTGAAAATTTCAATGTTTTATTATCTTTACTTTAAGTTTTATTTAAGTGACGGCCAATAAAGCATCGAAAAGAAAATATTTGTAAACAAATATTTATTTTTCGTACGAAGAGGGGCGTGTAATGAAGTAGATATTTTCGGAACAGCTGTAGATGCTAAAAGCGATTGTTTGAAAATAAATTTAATACGAATTACTCTGGTGAGAATATTCTCCGTAGTAAACATATTTATTTATCATTAATATTTTTGACAAGTACGCATTTCGAATTGTCTCTTTGTAGTAAAAACATATCTGCACAAGATAACGATAAGGTATCTACCACCGATTAGGATTTTGATGTGTAGCCGGGGACTGGAGATACAAGAACGGCTGGTGAAAGAAAGAGTTTTCCGCTTGTCGTAGTGTGGTTAAAGTTAAAATCAAGCTCCGTGTTAAGTGATTAGAACATCTTGTTTAATTATAATAAAGTCTTGAAGTAACGTACCGTCCGTCACGTACCGCATATAATAATTCTTTTAGGTTCTTCAAATACAGTCTAGGTAAGAACCCTTTAAATTTTACGGTATTTATATATAGCGAATTTTCATATATTTTCTTAGAATAGGGTATCTCTCCGGCGACGTAGAGATCGTGGGACCGGGCTAAGGTTCCTTCCGTTCCATATCCTGTTGCTGTTAGCGTGTTGTAAATCATTCGAAAAGTGATGCTGTAGTTGCCACAGACTTTTCGAATAGATTACGCACGGCCGTTCTAGTTTGGCCCTGACTTGGACGCTGTAGTTACACAAGCAGGCTTAGGTCAAATTAGTACGCGGCGGCATCCCTTTACAGGACGTCTCCCTAGCGCCTCCCGTTTATTCTCGACACCCTGGGTTCCGAGGTGCTTTGGCCCCACTATACCGATTTCGACCGGATATATGCTACTTATTTATTTGAGGGACATTTCATGGAGTAATCCACTTACTCATCTACGAGTCGTAAACCGCGGTTCGTGGAATATTCATCGTCGTGTCCTCCGGACAAGGCCACGTCAGTCCACACGGGGGAACAGCATTCATTCTCTCGGGAAAGGAGAGGCATATCAGGGCCGGGTTGACGCCGGACTTTCTCCGTTAGGGAACAATTAGTTTTGTTGGTCCGTCATCGGGGGTATATTTTTAAGGCTACATTAGCGTAATAATTGTCACCAAGATTGTGAATACTGTTGAGTTATAGTGTATCGTTATATAATAAATAGTGTGAAACGAATACCTAGTCTATTCTATCCCCGTAAACAAATCTGCTACATCTATACAGATTTTCAGAAGGTCAGGATATTGTCGAGGGAGCGATTAAAGCCCGCAACCTCACAGGTGACTAAACGGCCTGTCACACCAAAGGCTACCGGATCCTCTCCACAGAGCTATCCAGGCACTCTGATCACAACTGTGGCCAGAGTCTTGTGACGAGGTCGCAGACATCCTCGCAGGGAGTAAACTCTCTCAAAATGTGGCGCTCGAGACCGTTTCAATTAACCCGTTGACCCGTTCTACTGAACAAACAACTGCAAATCCAGGTCTCGTTACAATCTTGTTTTTTTATTGACATTACTTTGTGGATTTTTAGACTGACACTTTTTTGATACAGACTGATTAATATTTTTGACAATGGACTTCTTAGACTCAATAACAGATGATAAATTTGACAATTAATTAATGGTGATTTTTTCTCTCCATTGGGGATTTAACTCATCAAACAGTTTCGACCTAACACTAGTGAACACTTATGACTACAATCGAAGACTATCAATAGTACACTGACAACTTCATTTTGATGTTTGACGAACACATCGGTCTTCCCAAGAACTGTAATAACTTGACCTGTTGGTACTCTTAGGTCACAACTGACAGAATACAGATTTAGATCTGACAAAAATTTGCAAAATCATTGACATGGATTACTGACTGACAAGTTCCACTATCAGTTTCAAAGAGAATCTTCTAACCTTCGTTGAAAAAATTAACTAATGATGAGATCCCGACTTTTGAATTGAACACCTGTATTTTCTAATTAGAATTTTCCCGGAAAACCTGGTCCGATTTTCCTGGCTAATGAACTTATCCAAGCCACTTACAAAAAGAAGGTACTTGCCAAATTTAATCAAAATCGGCCCAGGTTCTCTGGGCAAATTTTAATTCAAAAATGCAAGTGTTAAAGATTTATTTTTAAAAGTCTGGACGCTGTAAGTGCGTTATGGTAGTGGATTTTTTATAAAAATGTGTTGAATAACAATTATTCTGTATTTTTTTCAAGAAAGCAGGCATGAAATTTGGTTACCAGTATAACCTATATAGTAGAAACAAGGAACCATATCATAAAATAACTTTGTTAATTGAAAATGTACAAAAATGTTTCTAAAATAAACTTAAAATGTTCCCGAAAAAACTAGTTTCCTGGCCAACGAACCTTGTAGGTTAATAGCAAATTGAGCTATTCAAATTTGAAGCATTTATTAAAAACTCGGGGGAATCCGATTATCTAATTAAAACAAAACATTGTTTAATCTACTTGGATTAAGCAGATTTTAATAAAAATTTGCTATCATAACGCACTTGCTGCGTCTCGCATTTCTTTTCTTACAAACATGCATTGTAATTACGTGGTCGAAATTTGATACAGTAAAGGTCAGGTCAGAACTGGCAGGGATCGGGGGAATCCGACTATCTAATTAAAACAAAGCATTGTTTAATCTATTTGGACTGAGCAGATTTTAATAAAAATTCGCTACCATAACGCATTTGCTGCGTCCAGATTTTTTTCTTATAAACATGCATTACAAGTAAAGTGGTTGAAATTAGATACATTTAAAGTCAGCTCAGAACTGGCTTGGACCTGTAAATCCGTCTAATTAAACAAAGCAATGTTTAATCTTGGCTAACGAACTTATCCAAGCCACTTGCAAAAGGAAGGTATTCACTAATATATATATATATATATATATATATATATATATATATATATATATATATATATATATATATATATATATATATATATATATATATATATATATATATATATATATATATATTGTAATGTTATTACTCGGTTGTAATAGTTTTAATAGTTATATATATTTTATATTTTTAAAGCCCCACGATTGGGTGACAACTTTGTAATATAGTTAGTTTTTGTATTGTATATTTTTAATTTAATATACGTTTTTGAGTTCTATATAGTTATATATAATGTCACACGATTGGGCGACAATTGTAATAATTTTTACTTTGGGGTATTAATATTTTTATATAGTATATATAATGTATATTTAAATGCCCCACGATTGGGTGATAATTGTTATGCTTTTATTTTGCAATGTAATAAATAATCTTAAATTTTGGTTATTGTATATAGTTTTAGTTTTTGATCACCCTGTATATGATTTTATTAGGGTATGAATTTATTTTAAAATGAGAATATGTTTACTTTGTGGTTTGTTTTATATGTATATTATAATTTAATTTGACTTTAAGAATAATATTTATAGCGTGCCTTCAATATCTATGCTCAACTATGTAAATGTAAATCTTGTATTTGATTTTGTATAATGATATGTATTATTGGTGGTATATTCTTTGCCACTGTTATAGCAGTAATAAACACAGATATATATAATTATACTTGCCCTTTACTTATTCTTCTCAGCTGCTCAGCAATATTGACTCTCTTTCCCAGTTAGTCAGTTCTAGTTGCTAAATGATGTTAAATATCAATAATTCCTATATTTAAAAAATATTTCAAATAATATATGTCAAAGTGATAGGATTTTAGCAATTGTTTGAATTTTATAAAAATGGTAATTTGTTTCTGCAGTTCTGGCTTTTACACGTGATGCGCCCTCTATGAATTTGCTTATGAAATACGATGGGAGTTATATTTAAATTTCTGTTAAACTAATGACATTTGCTTTTCTGCTTTAAGTATTTATATTTCAATAATAGATGGATCATTTATTTAGATTTCTGCATAGACGAAACTTGCTTTTATTAAGGTTTGTGTTAATGGTGAATTAATATGGTACCTTATGGCGTCTACTGATCGTTGATACTGGTAATACTTGCTGTTTATTACCGACACATTGGTTTCTCTTCGTGATCGTATGGTTTGAATAATTTACTGGGTGTTTGTTGACTTCCTAGAAACATTGAACAGTACTTTGCGGACAATTTACTTAAAATTTTATATTATATATGAACAGTGAAATATAACGCCGGCACTTTTTCGGAGTTTATCAACAACGTCTCTCATATTCTCCTCCGGAAAACGGATATCGTCCCAAAATAATCTCGAACCCATTTACTCCCTGGTTAAAGCCATCGCTAGCTGCCTGGAAATTGTTTTTAACATTTTTATACTCCTTTCTTTCGTTCCTAAGCTGGATATACTTAGTCAGCCAGTATAGAGTATGGAAATCTTCATTTTTTTTATTTGACAGGTAAGTCGAATTTTGATACCCGCCAAATTCAAATCCTTCACTTGAATGTCATTTACAAACAGAAATTCTTAAAAACTAAATACAACATTTAACTAACCTAACTTATGCAATATTTAAACAATGATTTATAACACAACCAAAAACACTTTTAATTGTTCTCTTGTTTGGGAAGTTCTTTTAGCAACATCACAAATGTTCATTTCACTATTTATGAATATATAGCGTTTTAATACATTTTTGTTTCTTTCAAAATTGTGAGTAAAATCCTTTGACAATATTCCTTTAGTTTTTTAAATTAAACCTGTTTTTAAACATCCGGCTATACATACATATTAGGTATGTAGCTTAATTACCCTTTACTATTTATTGTTCCCTTATATAGGTTATATTTATTTTGATCTATTATTTAAATGCAGTATTTCCTTTCAGCTTATTGATATCATGCATCCAGTACTAAATAACAATAACAAAGAATATATAATGATATAATTGTGTCATTTATGATTTTCACATGGCTAGTGTGGTGTAATATGGATAATTTATATTGGTATAGTCTTGGATATTTGTAGTCATTAAATATAATTTACAAAAATGAGCATATACACATTTCGTACACACTGTAAGTATTATTTGAAACATTTTCTCATATCAATATGTATATATATATATATATATATATATATATATATATATATATATATATATATATATATATATATATATATATATATATATATATATATTTATATATATATATATTTATATATATATATATATATATATATATATATATATATATATATATATATATATATATATATATATATATATATATATATATATATATATATATATATTGTTCGCTCCTCGTATAGTGTAAAAGCAGTGGAATTTATAATCTTTATTTTGCGATAAGAAGAACAGACCAGAATTCCACGAATCGTCAAGAAGAACAAAACTTAAGTAGTCAGCAACGCAAAACCGCGATATCGTATAGTACCGCTACCTTAAAATTATATGTGTGTGTGATACAGTCAAACCAGCCTTAACAAATCCATTAAACGCACCGGCAACCCAGGATAGCCTTTTCCGGGACACGCACGAGTTTCTGTGAGTCCAGTACTCGACAAGAGAAGAAATTCACAAAGGTAAGTGGCTTTTTGGTCATTCACGAGTTTGCATCAATTTCCACTGCTTTTGCCCCTTCTCTTTTCATTAAAAACCGTTACTTAATTAACAAACGCAAATTACAGTCCACTTTGTTCGTAATAGCCCGCTTAACGCCTATTTCTTCGCCCGCTCTAGCCCATTTCTTGGTCCTTCTCAGCCGGATAGTTTTTTTGTCTCGGAAATAATACGCAAGTAAATTTGGCTATTCAACTTTGTTAATTTTGAAAATAACTAAAGCGCGCTGGTTTAGCTGTATTCAATGCAGATTTTAAATTAATTTCCCGCAATTTTCATGTATATATCGCTAGAACCTTTATAATTATAGAATTTTTAAAAGTTATTTTCTTATCGCAAGAATCCGCCATTCAGTTAAATTTTGCTTTATTTTGAACAACGAGCACGGCTTTAGGAGTCGACGCATATCATTTCACGCATATATCGCTCTTTGCTTCTGTTTCATTCTTATCAATTTGTACCTGAATAATTCTTTGTTTCACATTGGTACGTATATCTGTTATATTTCCATATACGAGGCCTATTCAATTAATATCATGACTGACACTAAATTAAGGAAATACAAAAACCAACGCAATATTCAGCTATCTGAAATAGACACATTGTCTTCTCTAGCCCAGAAAGCCCAGTCAGATGTTTCGCTTTATAATTTACTTAGGGTTAGATCTTCCGAAATCGACTATTTAAGGGAACAGTTTATTCAAACGCACGAAAATATCGTTTCTGTAATTTTAAGTAGTGAACATGGAAACGCTTCTGATGAAAACACTATTTACGCTGGATTTATGGACGCTTATTTTGAAATTAAAGCCATTTGTTCTAGGTTATTCCCTGACAATAAAACAAATGTCCAGGAAATTCTAAATTCAAATACAGCTGGTCTTAATGAAGGTGCTAAAGCAAGGCTAGCTAAAATAGAAATTCCTAAATTTAGAGGTGACTATAAAACCTTTAACACTTTTATCGATTTATTCAATGCCTTAGTACATGACTGTCCCGCATATTCCGACATTGAAAAGTTTCATTATCTAACTATATCAGTAGAAGGCCCGCCGTTATCTCTAATAAGATCTTTGCCTCTGACCGCTGACAATTATCAGATAGCTTATAATACATTAGTCACTCGTTATTCTAACAAACGTCTGCGTGCCCAAGAGCACTGGCATGCTATAGATAGCATTTCGAAATTTAATTCTGATGACCACGTCAATATTCGCAATTCGCTAGACATTATTTCGGAAAATCTTTCTGCTTTAAACACTTTAGGCTTTCCTACAGACCAATGGGACTTTGTTATGTTTATGTTGGTGTCAAAACGCCTTGACAGGAACATGTTGACGAAATTTGAGTTAGACCACGCTTCCAACGAGGTCCCTACATTTACGCAATTGCTTGACTTTCTAAATAAATATTGTATCGCTGGTGATGCTATGAATCAGAAGTCATTCCTTTCGCACTCTCAAAAGAAATATTCTGACAAATCGCAAGCTAGACCAACGCCTCGAACTTCCGCTTTTTTCGCTGATAATTTAAATTGTAAATCTATCTTACATACTTGTGTGTTTTGCAAAGATTCTTCGCATTCTATTTATAATTGCTCCTCATTTTGTAATAAAACTCCAAAAGATCGCTATAATTTTGTTAAATCTTCTCGTCTTTGCCACAACTGTTTAAGTAGCCTACATTATCTTAACAAATGCAAATCGACCAGGTCCTGTCGCAAGTGTGGTCAGCGTCATCATACGCTCTTGCATTTTGATAAAAGCTCCGCGCCTATTCCGTCGCCAGTGTGTAATAACCCTTCCAGATCTCCAGTTCCTTCCGCTCCGCTCGACCAAGAGCAGGTCTTTGCTGCTTCTGGGATTGTATCTAATCAAACCACGGTCTTATTGGCCACTGCGCTGATTGAAGTTCTTGATAACCATGGAAATTATCAGATTATGAGATGCCTTTTGGATGGAGGTAGTATGATGTCTTTTATCTCGCAAAGGGCTTTTAAGCGTTTGGGGTTGCCTAAGCAAAACTGCATGTTTGCAATCAAAGGACTGGCATCTATGCAGACTTCTTCTCAGAGTGGTTGTGTAACGCTCACTGGAAGACCGGTTGGTCAAGATTCTTTCAATTTTATTGTCGACGCATTGATCTTGAACGCCATTTGTGATAATTTGCCAGCAACCGCTATTTGCTCTTCCAATTGGTCTCACATTCGCAATTTAAAATTGGCTGATCGCCATTTTAATCGTCCAGGTCAGGTCGATATATTGTTAGGAGCCGACGTTTTTTCTAAAATCCTTTTAAATGGACGCATTTCCGGTGGGGAAGGTCAACCTGATGCCGTCAACACCGTCTTTGGTTATGTGCTCATGGGTAAGATTGGCAACACAGTTCATTCTTCTGCTGTCTCTTCTTTCTTGTGCAGTAACTTTGAATCAAATCTCGATCGCACCCTTAGGGATTTTTGGGAAGTGGAAAGTGTTCCGACTTCGTCGCATCACTCTAATGAAGATATTTTTTGTGAACATCATTTTAAGACTAAAATATCTCGCTCTCCTTCTGGCAAATATATCGTTTCGCTCCCATTTAAATCTGAGTCGCTGCCTATTTTTCCTGGCATTCGCGACCTCGTCGTCCAAAGATTTCTTTCCCTGGAACGCCGCCTTGCTAGAAACATGGACTTGTATACCCAATATTCTGCTTTTATGAGAGAATATTTGGAACTAGGCCACATGAAACGTGTTTATGACAATAAAGATTCTCCCGACGCATATTATATTCCGCATCATTGCATTTTGAAACCAAATAGCTTGTCTACTAAACTCAGGGTAGTTTTTAATGGTTCGGCGAAACTTCCCAACCAAAGCTCTCTTAACGATTGTCTACATACTGGACCAAAACTACAACAAGATATTGCCACAATTCTGTGTCACTTTCGCCTTCATAATTATGTCTTGTGTGCTGACATCAAAATGATGTATCGTAACATTCTTGTCGACCAATCACAGCATGATTATCAAAGAATTGTTTGGAGGTTTGCTTCTGATGAACCTTTGGTGGACTATAACCTGGTTACGCTTGTATATGGACTAACGCCATCCCCCTTTCTCGCGATACGCACTCTTCATCAGTTAGTGAATGACGAAGGGGGCTCTTACCCGCTAGCTTCTGCCGCCATTTTAAACGACACTTATGTTGATGATGTTGTAACCGGCTGCTCTTCTTATGAAGACGCAAAGCTTTTACAGTCAGAGCTGATCTCGCTTTTTGAACGAGGCGGCTTTGAGCTTAGAAAATGGTCTAGTAACTGTTCCGCATTACTTTCACATTTACCTCCGGAACATTTGTCGCAAAATCCGCTTATTTTTGGTTCACTGGCAAACGACACTCCTTTAAAAATTCTCGGTCTGCAGTGGAGTCCCTCTGAGGATACATTCTTTTTCTCAGTCTCGCCGTTGGGGAAACCCTGTACGAAACGCAACATGCTCTCGGAACTGGCCAGAATCTTTGACCCGCTTGGATTTCTTTCGCCTATTACTATTTTTCAAAAGATTCTAATCCAGTCGCTGTGGACTTCTAAATTAGATTGGGACCAAACCCCGCCCTCGCATATTGTTGAGGCTTGGAACCGTTATCGAAATGAACTCGGTTTACTAAGCAATTTACGCATTCCTAGAAAAATCCTTCCACCTCATTCTGGATGTGGTTATGAATTACATGGGTTCTGTGACTCTTCTGAAAAGGGTTACGCTGCCGTTGTTTATATACGATGCCTCCGCCCTGACAAAACAGTTTTTGTTCAGTTTGTTTGCTCTAAAACCAAAGTCGCTCCGGTTAAGAAACTAACCATTCCTAGGCTAGAACTGTGTGGTGCAGTTTTGTTGGCGAAACTCCTATCGTTTCTTCTGAACGTTTATCAGACTCGCATGACTTTCGAAAGAATTTTTGCCTGGTCAGATTCGCAAATCGTCTTGAGTTGGATAAAATCTTCGCCTCATCGTTGGAAAACCTTTGTGGCAAATCGAGTTGCCTACATTCACGAAAGGGTTTCTTCTGAATTTTGGCATTATATAGATTCTGCTAATAATCCCGCCGATATCGCCTCTCGAGGTGTTCATCCTTCTCAATTTCTCGCCCATGATATTTGGTTCAATGGTCCATCGCTACTATGTCGTTCTGAGCTGTCTGCCTGCTCCCCGTCTTCAGAGCTGCAGTCTGAAGAGGTCTCTGTTGAGGAAAGGACAGTTTCGCTTTTAACATTTACAGGTGAAGAAAATCTGCTTGATGATTTGTTAGAAAATCATTCTTCTTTACATTACATACAGTCTATTTTGTCATACGTATTACGCTTCGCTTTTAATTCTAGACATTCTTCTATTGCGAAATTTGGACCGCTATCTCGGTTAGAGCTTCATGATGCTCTGACCCTTCTGGTCAAGCGCACTCAAGCGGTCTACTTTGAAAAGGAGTTATCTAGTAAAAAATTCCCTAAGTCCTGGAGAAAACTCGCCGTATTTCAAGACAGTACTGGTCTTTTGCGTGTAGGTGGTCGCTTGACTCACTCAAGTTTGTCTTATGAGCGAAAGCATCCGCTCTTACTTCCACAAAAGTGCCGACTCACGGTGCTTTTAATTGAACAATACCATAAAAGGTATCTTCATATTGGCCCTCGCACTCTTCACTTTTTGTTGTGTCAGAATTTTTGGATTTTGTCTGCAAGACGTGCCATAAACACTGTTATTTCGAAATGTATGCCATGTTGGAAAATAAAGCCTCAACCTTATCAGCCACCTATGGGTGACTTACCCCTTTCTCGAGTTTCGCAAGTCAAACCATTCTCGCATACTGGGGTAGACTTTGGTGGTCCATTCGCGATCACTATGAATCGATACCGAGGTGCTAAAACCTCTAAGGCATATATTTGCCTCTTTGTGTGTTTCGCGACTAAGGCTATACATCTAGAACCTGCCTGTAGTCTTTCGACTGACGCTTTTCTCGCTGCCCTCCAACGATTTATTGCTCGTCGTGGTCGATGTGATAATCTCTATAGTGATTGTGGTACAAATTTCGTTGGCTCCGCCAAGGAGCTTAAACGCATTTTTTCTGATGCAACTGCTAGGGAAGGAATCCATTGGCATTTCAACCCCCCTTCTGCACCACATTTCGGTGGTCTTTGGGAATCTGGTATCAAGAGTGTAAAATCTCATCTCTCTCGTGTTGTTGGCCAACAAATCCTATCGTACGAAGAATTCTACACTGTCCTGACGCTTATAGAATCTGTCTTGAACTCCCGACCTTTAAATCCCATGAGTTCGGATATCGATGACATTCACGCTTTAACTCCTGGACACTTTCTTCATATGGAGCCAGTTTCTACGCTTCCAACTCCCGATTTGTCGTCTGTCCCCTTAACTCGTCTGTCAAGATGGCAACTTCTCCAACGTATGCACCATGATTTTTGGATTCGCTGGCACAAGGAGTACCTTCACACCCTACAACAACGAAGCAAGTGGCTTGACGCTGGTGCTCTTCCTACTATTGGGGCGATGGTGGCCGTGAAAGCTGAAAAACTTCCGCCTTCTAAATGGCTACTAGGTCGTCTATTGTCTCTAATTCCTGGTCCTGATGGTGTCGTAAGAGTTGCTATTGTAAAGACCTCGAATGGTATCCTTCGTCGCCCTTTGGTGAAGTTGTGCCCGTTGCCAACTAATGACTAGTAGTAGTAGTATTTGTTTCTAATTTAATTTAATTTTTATTTTAAGTCTTTTTATTGTTTTGTGGATTCTTGCTAACCGGGATAATCATTTATTTTGTTTCTTGTTCTCTTTTTTCTTATCCGCCGCATGTTATCGCTTCTCCTTCGCGTTAATTATTTTTTTTGTGTAGAAAAATGTCTTGCTTATAGCAGCCATTTTGGCCGGGCGGGATGTTCGCTCCTCGTATAGTGTAAAAGCAGTGGAATTTATAATCTTTATTTTGCGATAAGAAGAACAGACCAGAATTCCACGAATCGTCAAGAAGAACAAAACTTAAGTAGTCAGCAACGCAAAACCGCGATATCGTATAGTACCGCTACCTTAAAATTATATGTGTGTGTGATACAGTCAAACCAGCCTTAACAAATCCATTAAACGCACCAGCAACCCAGGATAGCCTTTTCCGGGACACGCACGAGTTTCTGTGAGTCCAGTACTCGACAAGAGAAGAAATTCACAAAGGTAAGTGGCTTTTTGGTCATTCACGAGTTTGCATCAATTTCCACTGCTTTTGCCCCTTCTCTTTTCATTAAAAACCGTTACTTAATTAACAAACGCAAATTACAGTCCACTTTGTTCGTAATAGCCCGCTTAACGCCTATTTCTTCGCCCGCTCTAGCCCATATATATATATATATATATATATATATATATATATATATATATATATATATATATATATATATATATATATATATATATATATATATATATATATATATATATATATATATATATATATATATATATATATATATATATATATATATATATATATATATATATATATATATATATATATATATATATATATATATTGTGCTGGGAAATTGCACATTATAAACTGTTAGTACATCAGAGTGTACATAATGCAAAGGCCATATAAATTTCTATAAAACAAAATGAAAACCCTTACGGAAACTAGTATGATGACGTTAAGTTCCGATTATTGTTTCAATAATGTAAACCGTCAGACCTTCAAAATTGGGGGGTCAGCTTAGCAATGGGGGGTTATAGTAGGACCACTGGTCAGTAGTAAGTACAATACTTACGGTTTACACGTGATGCATATGGGTTCTCTGTAGATTGTATACATATCCACATCGTTCGACATAATTCCTTTACACTAAAACAGAAAACAAAATAATAACATTAATACAAGCATATTCCCTATTATTGTTAGTCAGTGTTATTTGGATAAGCAATGACAGATATAAAGCCATAATTTGTTAAAATGATCATTAATTAAACTTTTGAAATTTATAACTAGCAAATTTGGAAAGTATCTCAGTTTAAATGAATTTAAAAGAGCCAAAAATCTATATGTAAATATATCAAACTCTTAAGCATGAAATACATACCAAAGAATTATGTTCTAAATCAATTACCTAAAGGTAATGAATAAACAAACACTTTGTATAATGTACCTAGATATAAGTTTGTTTTTGTTATGTGAACAATGAACTGGAGTTTACCAAATACAGTGTTTGTGTTGTGGGACTTTTCAAATCAAGAGTGCAACAAATATAAACTTATTTTAGTTTTGGAAAGTTATTGTTGGTTATGATTGTCTAAGAAGTAAGATTAGGCCGAATGTCATTTTAAGAATAATGATATTTAAACTTACCGGGTGAATAGCTGTCAAAAATGTATTAATTAAATTCAAGAAAGGATGCTTTGATATCAAACAGGAAACAACATTAGATGAATTTGGGCAAGATTTCCGCTTTTGTTATGGAATTATTGTTGGTTGTTAAATAAATTGAGACGCCAGAGTGGCGTCATTCTTGCTTCCCAAAGAATTTAAATATTTTTAAAGTATATTTTGTGTAAAGAAGATCCATTGTATCACTGAAACAAACAGAAGGTGTTACATGAAGTTTTAAAGTAATAAATTACAAGATAAACAGTATATATATCAAGAATAACCACATTTAAAGATACCTACCACAACTAGTGAGGAACCAAAGTTTGAAATCTATTTTATTTTATCTAAATCAGCACAAGGAGGAAAATTACTTTAATTAAAAGACAGTCTATTCTGTCAATCATCCGTCAAGCAAAAGCATTTATGGGAAAAATAAGATTTTATGCATAAACAGAAATCTTAGTTTACATTTCACCGAAGTTCAAAGCTAAGAACTTAGAGGATCGCAGGTCGGAAAGCCATTTTAGTTTGTAACGAACATTTGAAAATCAGCCGAAATTCGGTGAATAATATTAATCATTTGATTTATGAGTAAGATTGAGAGTTATAACAACGGATCCGTTTAGGTTTAAGTTTAAAAATTGTGTCCAATAAAAGTTGTTATGAAAATTTTTCTAAAAACATAATTCTTTGAAAAAATTTAATAAGACCCAAAAATAAGGTTAATTGCATATTAGCAGGCTATTTCTTTTCCCCTATTTAGCAGAATCCACGACTGAGACAAAGTAAGTACATTAATTATTTGATTACAATTTAATTGGCATAAATACCTATAATATAGTAGAGGGGTAGGCAACCCATATTACACTGAAGCTAGCTTTAATATGACAAATATATATATATATATATATATATATATATATATATATATATATATATATATATATATATATATATATATATATATATATACTGATCTAAACTCAAATTCAAACACCAGAGTCATAAACATTTTATTCAGCCAAAAAAATATACACTATAAAATTTACAGGGCATCCATAAACATTGTGTAAATTATCAATAGGGGTGTAAAGTTAGTTCGCCTCCCCGTGGTGCACCCTGGATAGCGTCTACTATTAGACGTGAACTAAATGAACTAACCAAACCGTAACCCTTCCTAGTCATGTCTTAGGAGGGCCGGGAATGCTTGCCTTAATTGGCCGGCATTGCGAGGAGAGTCCTCTATAAAAAACCCACATCGCAAGGTCGTTGGCGGGTTGGTGTCGAGGCGATGATGCTTCTGGCCGATATGGCCGGACATTGGCAGGATGGTAATTCTGTCGCTAACGTTAACCCTCCCCAGGGAAACCGGGCGACCTCCCTGTGTAAATGCCTATTCATGGGATGCGGGGCTCTTCCATGGAGGTCTATTTTCCCTTGCTGCTCGTGGGACCAAACATGGACACGACTTACACAGACCCAATAGAGGAGGTGGCAGGATTCAACCTTCCACTGGAACCTCCAGAGGGAAACAACAGGGGAAAGGAAAGTCCACCCCTAGGACGACTACCAAAGGTAGACCCTCCTATAGGAAGCTTGGTTATCGAGCTCCTAAAAAGGAGGAGGAACCTGCACCATAATTCCATTTTCCTTTAAGCTCCTCAAACTACTCCTTTTTCCTCCATACATTCCTATATTCCTACCCACATGCCCACCAACTTAAGGTGCATTCAAGCTAATCTGCATCATGCTAAGGCTGCGACATACCTCGTTAGCATGAAATTAAAGGAAGAGCAAATAGATATTGCTCTTCTCCAAGAGCCCTGGACCGCTAATTCGGAACGAACTAAAGGGCTGGGTAACACTTCTGGTAAGATAGTAGAGGTGGGCTCTGGTACCAACCCCAGAGCCTGTATCTGGATCAGAAACAACTTGCAGTATTTTACACTTTCAGAGTACTGCACCAAGGACATGGCATCCATCCATCTCGTGATCACATCCGGGGGACCAGGCTGAAAGTAGTGACCTGTTCGGCCTATTTCCCTGGAGACAGAGATGCAGAACAACCACCTCCAGCAGAGGTGCGGAAATTGATCGCCTACTGCAAGAGAAACAACTATCACCTCGTAATGGGGTGTGATGCGAACTCCCATCACTTGGCTTGGGGGAGCACGGACACTAACAGACGAGGTGAATCACTATTTGAATACATTTTAGGGGAGGAGCTGGTTGTCAACAACATAGGCTCGGAACCCACCTTTCTTACAGCTAACCGGAGAGAGGTTTTAGATCTTACGATCAGCTCAAGGCTTTTGAGCTCAAAAATCCTCAAATGGAGGGTGTCGTCTGAACCCTCATGTTCAGACCATGCCCATATCCTATTTGAGATTGAAACAGGCCCTAGACCTGTGGTGGAGTATCGGGACCCGAGGAGGATGGATTGGGAGGGATACAAACAGTCCCTCGCCGGCAGACTTGGGTCCGCAATCCCCACAGTGAGGGATCGTGATGAGATCGAGATTGCCGCCGAACAGGTTAGGGAAGCTGTGGTCTCTGCCTATCACGAAAACTGTCCACTGAGGTCAAAGAGAGACAGTCGGGGGTCTACTTGTGGAATAATAACGTCGATAAACTACGAAGAGAAGTTAGACGTCTCTTCAATCGTGCTAAGATTACAGGCAACTGGGAGCAATATAAAACTGCTCTAACACATTATAATAAAGAGATCAGGAACGCTAAGAGGGAGTCCTGGAGGAGGTTCTGCGGGGACATTAATAATTTGCCCAGCAGTGCCAGAATCCACAGGATTCTCTCACGCGACCGTGTACAGGAACTGGGATCGATAAAACGACCAGATGGTTCCTTTACTGAATCTCGGAAAGAAACGTTAGAGCTCTTAGCACACACACACTTCCCAGATTGTCTGATCCTGAGTAACGGTGAGGTCCTACCAGCTGAGGGACGATCTAAACGCCCCCAAAGGGAGGACTGGCTAGTTGCTCGGAGAATAGTTACAGCCTCGGCAGTGGAGTGTGCTGTGAATCATTTCCAGCCATTCAAGTCGCCAGGGGAGGATGGGGTGGTACCGGTCCTACTACAAAAGGGACTGGAGATTCTCCTACCCTTCCTTATCAGGCTGTTCAGAGCCAGTCTGGCCTGGAACTATATTCCTTCCAGCTGGACGGTGGTTAGGGGGGTTTACATTCCCAAATTGGGACGTAATGACCTCCTACCTACTTCACTGAGACCTCTCAGTATTATACATCATTCCTCCTGAAGGGATTGGAAAAAATACTGGACGGACACATTAGGGGGAACATCTTACCCAAGAACCCCCTAAATACCCACCAGTATGCCTATCAAACTGGCAAATCAACTGAGTTAGCGCTCAATAACCTCGTCGAGAAGATCACACACTCTCTGGAAAATGGAGAGGTTGCGGTGGCGGCATTTCTCGACATAGAAGGAGCATTTAATAGTGCATTACCGATCTCCCTCTACGAGGCCACTATCGCTAGGGGGGTGGAACCTACCATCTGTGGCTGGATCGGAAACATGCTGCACAATCGGACCATTATTACCTCATTACGGGGAGAGGTGGTCAGCGTTAGGGCTGCGAGATGGTGTCCTCAGGGGGGCGTTCTATCCCCCCTGTTGTGGTCCCTCTTTGTGGACGACCTGCTGGCTATCCTCGGACTCTGGGAGGTTGAGGTCCAGGCGTATGCGGATGATCTCGTCATAATGGTTAGAGGCAAATCTGAGGAGGAACTGTCTAGTACTCTTCAAGAAGTACTAAATGTAGTCAATGATTGGTGCCGTAGGGAACAGATGTCTGTGAACCCTCGCAAAACGATCATTGTCCCGTTTACCAGAAGAAGAATGTTGGACAAATTAAAACCACCTAATCTTATGGGGGAAAACATTCCATTTTCGGACCAAGCAAAATATCTGGGAGTTATCCTAGATAAGAAGCTCAACTGGGACAGACAGTTAGAAAATGTTAGCCGCAGGGCTAAGATGTCCCTGTGGACCTGCCGGAGAATCTGTGGGAACAACTGGGGAACAAACCCCCAACAGATGTACTGGCTCTATGTAGTGGTTATCAGACCTATGATAACATATGGAGCCATAGTTTGGTTGCCTAAGGTACTTCGTGGTACCGCGAGGGCCAAACTGGCTCATCTACAGAGACAAGCATGTCTGATGATAACGGGAGCGATAAGCACCGCACCATCAGTCGCTCTGGAGGTCCTCCTCAATATTCCCCCACTTCACATATGGTTGGAGAGGGTGGCGAGGTGGACAACGTACAGACTAATACAAACGGCAGATAACATGCCGAGGAAAGTCAGTCTGAGGGGGTCCGGACTCCTTGATGACAGTGATTGTCACAGGATTCTGGGAATGGTCTCGGACTTGATGCCTACAAAAATCAGCAGAGATCTGTCTTTCAAGACCGTCCTCCCGGAAAGGGAGGACTGGGACCGGAACCAATCGACCCTGTTGAGAGCGGACCTTTGCTGGTACTCTGACGGCTCCAAAACCAATATGGGAGTAGGAGCCGGCGCATATGGGGGCAGCACCGATGCTAGACTATCAGCTAGCCTCGGCAAGTACGCAACCATACACCAGGCAGAAGTTCATGCCATCGAGATGTGTGCAAGGGAAAGCTTAAAAGACCTATGCACAAACAAATCGATAAAGATATATGCAGATAGCCAAGCTGCAATAGACGGTATGGAGTTGTAAATCTGCCCTTAACGAATTGGGCAGCTGTAATGAGGTGTCGCTGGTCTGGATACCGGGTCACTCGGACCATGATGGCAACGTTGCAGCAGACGCGCTTGCCAGGAGTGGTGCCCAGTGTGACTTTGTCGGACCAGAACCGGTGCTGGGAATAACATCTTGCACAGCAAAACGCACCTTAAAGACCTGGACAGATAGAAGGACAATTCAATATTGGCAAAATCTTCCAGGATTAGCTCACTCTAAGGCCTTCATAAATGGCCTGTCTGAGTCAAGGGCTAAGAAACTTCTAGAGTTGAACAGACAACAACTGAGTACTCTAGTCGGCCTGTATACAGGACACTGTCGCTTGCGGCATCACATGCACCGTATTGGGATCGGTCAGGAGACCGAGTGCCAGCTGTGTATGGAGAATGACGAAACAGCAGAGCACGTGCTGTGTTCCTGTCCGGCAGCGGATAGGACTAGACACCTGCTCTTTGGCAAGGTAAAGCTTGCTCCAGAGGATCTGGATCAACTTTCGCCCGCAAAGGTTATCGACCTCTGTAGGAGGCTGGATTTGTTGGGCGAAATATAGACATTAGGCGTGAGCCACAATAGACCTTATGGTCGCGGTGGAGGGACCGATATGGACCACTCACAATCTAACCTAACCTAACCTAACCTAAATTATCAATATAAAAAGGTTTCTAGTTACATGTAAAATTACAATCAATAAAATAATATCATCCCTAAAATTGTACCAATTAAAAAAATACAAAAACAACCAAAAAGATTTACACATCTACAGGGTGATTATTTATATGAGATAACATAAAATTATATAAATCAAAATATAAATAATAATAATATAAATAAATAAATATTATACAATACAAATAAAAACTGAAGAATATATATATATATATATATATATATATATATATATATATATATATATATATATATATATATATATATATATATATATATATATATATATATATATATATATATATATGTTCAGAAAGATTTCCGCGGTCTTTAATGTGAGACATACTTGGTTCTCGGGTTGAAACGCGTCCAGAATTTATGAAAACTCGACGTTTCGGCTGCTGTTTTGGAGCCATTTTCAAGAGGTAAAGGAAATATGTAAGGACACTCTAAGGCCTCAATCTGCCTACTTCTTAGAGTGGTGGACAAAGGTGGGTAAAGGAAATATGTAAGGACACTCTAAGGCCTCAATCTGACTACTCCTTAGAGTGGTGGACAAAGGTGGGTAAAGAAAATATGTAAGGACACTCTAAGGCCTCAATCTGCCTACTCCTTAGAGCTGTGGACAAAGGTGGGTTGGGTTGTTGTAGCTCGATTACGGGGCCTCAATCTGCCTACTCCCCAAATCTCGCCGGAGATTGTCTGTGAGGTCCAGTGTGTTCAACCCTAGGCCTCAGAGAGATGTGGCAGTTCGTTGCAAGTCTGGTCTTATATATGTCGTTCCTTCCACCAGCTTCGTTATCAGTGAAAGTAGCGGGGTCACAGTCAATTAAGTGGGGGGCTTTGGTCACGGTACTTAAAACATGAGGATTAAGAGGGTCACCGGCATTTGTTGAGGCAGATAATGGGGAAATAAAATTGTCTGTGGAATTTATTTTCTTTTTGTGTGTTTGTAAAGAAGATATAATAGTTTTCCAAGTAGTCGGAAGGCGAAGACCATCATCTCTCTTATTTAGACAATCGGGACGTTTTTCAATCTCGATTGCTTCGCGGATAATTATCGTTTTGAAGTTGTGAACCGGTGCTATTGTTTTGGCATTATCGAAGTCTAGTGCCCTGTATGAATATGATGCATGGCCAGAGCCGATGAGGGGTCGAATTTTCTAACTGCGAGGGTGTGTTCATATATTATATTGTGGATGCGTCTATTTGTTTGTCCTACATAAGTTCGGGAATAGTCGGAACAAGGAATTTCGTAAATTCCGTGGGATTCATTTGGAATCGTATCCTTAGGAGTTTTTATCAGATTTGACAGTTTTTGCTCTGTTGTGAAAACAGTTTTGATACTATGGGTTCTAAAAATTCTGCTGATTTTGTCGGTGACACCTTTAATGTACGGTAAAAACGCTGTGTGTTGTTGTGTTGACTCTGTTTGTTTTTGCTGTGGTGTAGTGGTTTGTTGTTGTGCGTTTCTAATGTCTCGTAGTATGTGATTGTTGTCGTATTCGTTTTCTAGCAATGTCTGTCTTAAAATTTTCATTTAGTCTGTTTGTTGTTGTTGTCCGTTAGTGTAAGGGATCGTCGTGTTACTAGTGTTCGAACCACGGAATTTAGTTGCGATCGGTGATGGTGAGATTGGGCGTTAAGATAACGATTAGTGTGGGTTGGTTTTCGGTAGACAATGTGAGAAAATCATCTGACTGCGTTTTTATTTTATATATATATATATATATATATATATATATATATATATATATATATATATATATATATATATATATATATATATATATATAGAGCTCCTGGAAGCCATACAACGAAGTCCAATCTTCCTGATGCAAAGATGCCATAAACAACGCTATGTTATATTCGCTGTATCTTCTACACCTTGTAACAATATTTTGATCACTAACTGTAGATGTAAATTTATATAAAACCGTTCTGTGGCCAGTAAAAGTGTTATCAATAACACAGAGTGTCCCGTCCATATTACTAACAAAAATTTGATCGATCAAAGTACAGGACCTCTCCGTGACACAAGTAGGCCAACCCACAATAGGTGCAACGTTAAAAGACCCTAAAATTGTACATAGGGAATTAAAATTCGGATTATACTTTAGACGATCAAAGTTAAAATCACCAACTAATATAAAATCTACATTAGGCTAACAAATATACTCCAAAACATCAACAATCTTTTCAAATTAGAAAGAAACGTCACCCGAAGGCGGGCGATAAAAGTTACCTATAATATAATGATTATTGTTTTAAGGCTATAACAGCAGCACACACCTCAAATTCATATATATGTAATAACAAGATATATTTAGTAGTAGTAGTAGTAGTAGTAGTAGTAATAATAAGATATATATATATATATATATATATAATATATATATATATATATATATATATATATATATATATATATATATATATATATATATATTATATATATATAATATATATGGATATATGTAGATATAATACCTAACCTAAATGAAATGATAATGAACCACCCTGAAAACGAGCTGAATTTTTCTGGTATTTAACTACCTTAAGAACTAATTTCAGGTATCGTTTATGGGGTGGAGAATCATTTCAACAACGAATCGTGAGGGAGAAGTCCGTGTTACACTTTCACGATGTTTTGGTGACCACAAGCGAGTGTTCTATAACAGTCTGGGATAAGGTAGCGTTTGTCGTCATAATATGATAACGCTACCTTATTTACCAACTGTGTGTAAATATTATGCAAGCGGGTACGAAATAGACTTATAAATGCTGCTTGAAGATATACATGTTTAATGATAAACAAAATTAAATAGATTACACTTAATAATACAAGAAACAATAAAAGTAAAACTAGGTTATAACATCTGACCGTTAACCACACATGTAACATATGACATCTGTCGTCAAACTACTATCAACTAACAAGTACACGGCACAATAATAATAGTTACCGTAACATAAATAATCTAGATAACTTCCATATTAGAGCATCCCTCCACAAGTTGAAAAGTCTCAATTAAAAAAAAAACTTCGTACAATCCAATCTCAACTTGAACTCGAGGAAACGTATGCACACTTCCAGTCTTTAACATCAGTTTGTCTCTGAAGAGTTGGAGATTCAATTTGTTTAGAGGTTTGGTGAAGATGTCGCTCACATTTTCCTCGGAGATAACCTATAATATTGATATTAAATTCTTTAGTACGAGGTCTTTTAGGAATAATGATATTTTATATCAATATGACGAGATCGTGAACTGTTCTCATAACTTTCTCACATCTTAATTGCACGCTGATTATCACTATATAACAATGGAGTCATTACCGAGTCAGTTATTTCATTAAAGACACTCTATAAATATACCAAATTGGTTGCTGAAAAAGCACAGGATATATACTCCGCTTCTGCCGTCGACAAGGCAACCACTATCTGTTTCTTGACGACCAAAGTATTGGATTCTGTCCATGGTAAATAATACACCCACTAATACTTTTCCGATCCACCTTGTCTCCACCCGAATCTGCATCTGCGTAGCACATCAGTCCAGACTCAACGTACTTGTTATATACTAAGCACAGGTCCACCGTCTGCTTCAAATATGTCAAAACTCTCTTACCCGCTGACCAAATTTGGTTGGTAGGTTTGTTAAGAAATCTGCTGAGATAGCATATAGCAAAACAAATATCTAATCTACTCACTGTAGCAACATACATTATTAGTGATCCAATGAGCTGTCTCAATAGTATATTCTCATTAATGGCTTCCTTTATATTTATTTGAAAACTACTTTCCATGGGAGTCCTCATGCCATTGCAATTTTCCATTTTAAATTTGGTAATGATTTTATTAATGAAATTTTTATGTGAACAACTTACTCCAATCTCACTTCTATTGATGGTTATTCCTAGAAATTATTTCAACTTACCAAAATCTTTCACATTGAATTCTTCTGCCAATAAACGCTTCAGATCACTACAAACATTTGAGTCTCCTGCAATAATCATATCATCAACCCAGATAATTAAATAGCATTTGTTACCAATATACAGGCAAAAATCACTACCTGATCTTTTCATTCCAATGTTTTCCATAAATGCACGCAATCTTTTGTTTCATCTTTTTAGTGCCGTTCGAAGACCATATAAGCTTTTGTGTAGCTTCAAAACTTCTTGATCATTTCTCATACCGATTATCTGTGTATAATCGAATTTTTCCTATCTCTTGATACCATGCAATCACCATTTGCCACCTTTATTGTGTTTATCAAGAGTGCTCACGTTCTTCATGTATCTCCCCATGCTTTCTGTTACCAAGTGATGTGTTGCCCCACTATCTAGAATAAAATAAACCCTATTTGTTGGCAAATCTATAAACATCAATGCTCTTTCTTCTGATGTACAGATCATAAAAGTCACCCCATATTGTATAATGATCCATTTTGCAGCGCTTTTTCGTCTACCTGACCGATTCCCCTGGTTCCTAGTGCAGTATTTCTTGAAATGTGTCAAAGAGCCACACAAATAGCATATATTTTTCTTCACAGACATAAAGGGTGTTTCATGTGCTGAGTTGCCCACCTCAGATAGGTCCTTTTGTTACAATTCAGCATCCAGAGGTTTGCTCTTGACAAAATCAAAGGTTATACCTCTTGACATTGTTTCTAAAGCAATAATCGTGGCTTCATATTTTTCTGACATTGTCAGCCGTAGAAAACAAGACTTGTCATCAAACTTCGAACCCAATGACTCAAGTTCACGCAGTAAAGCTTCTACTTGCACAAAGTGATCTTGCAGTTTTCTCCCTTGAAACTGCAATTTCAACAATTTCTTCATTATAAACAACTTCGACAACGGACTCTTTCTTTCAAACAAAGTCTCCAAAGAAATCACCATCTTTCTGGCTGTTTCTGCATCTTTCAGACATTCAATATGGTTGTCAGTCACCCACTGTACACTAATACACTTTTCTTTATTGTCTTTACTGATAAAATCACTTTACTTCTTTATTTCATCATTGTCTCCGAGAACTTCAAGCAAGCCTTCCTTTTCCAATAAAACTCTTACTCTGAATTTCCAATTGGAGAAATTACCACCAGTGGAAATGGAAGCACGGAGACGCCACGTTATATTTTTAACTTCCAGGCACAAGTTTTCATACAAAGAACCAGGGCCGCCGGTTTGTTCGAAACCATAAATTGTTCAATCTACCCGCAACAAGGTGCACATAACCCGTTAGACTTATAAATGCCGCTTATATATATATATATATATATATATATATATATATATATATATATATATATATATATATATATATATATATATATATGTTTAATGATAAATGAAATTAAAGAGATTACACTTAATAATATAAGAAACAAGAAAAGTAAAACTAGGTTCTAACATCTGACCGTTAACCACACATGTCACATATGACATCTATCGCCAAACTACTATCTACTAACAAGTACCATATACCATCACAGAATAGTGCACAATAATAATAGTTACCATAACATAAATAATCTGAATAACATCCATATTCCGACGATACATTCATATGTTTGAAAACCCGCCCATCCTGTACCAACATACATCCATCCACATCTATCGTTGTATCACCCACTACTTTCAACAACATTCCTATAATCATCCACACTTAGATCTTTCGCCGTTACACATTCTCGCTTTTTTTTAGATAAAACACCCTTCTCATCAACCATGTATGATTTTGCACCCGCCCCAACCATTTCATATAAAATTTTGACTTTATATTCACCCTTCATTCCCCCTAATACACTTTCATTCATCGGTATGCCGTGTGGGTTGTTAGCCGCATAGTTAGATGTGTCGTAACTATCAATGTATTCCTTCATGTCCTTGTAAAAGTTGTCTGTCTCAACTAAAATAATTAGAGTCAGTATTCGTGTACAGTAATGTCACTTTGTCACCGTATTCTAATTTTAAATATCCAAACAAAAAGTCGTATATGACGGTTTTTGATATATCTAATATCGAAAAATCGACATATATAGGTCTGTCATACGTAACCTGAGTTCTGTTCATTTGTATGGCAACAAAGTCATCTGTGAAAATGGAATGATTTTTAAAGTTTGGTTTGTTGATGTACGTTGAAGCCCCAGATTTACGTCCAATAGTGTCCCAGTGTGTCACGAGTTTAACGTTCACCCTTTTTATTTAAGTTCTGCATGGTTTTCCCGAATACCGCGTTGTTCATTATCTTAAAGAAACCTTTTTCAAATTCATTCAGGGCCTGATTACGTAATTTTGTGATATTATCTATGCAAAGTTTTAACCATGACGACTGCCTAAATCTAACGCGATGGATTTTCTTAAAAAAATTACCCGTTTGCCAAACACATTTTTAAATTTAGATAATGAATAATATACTTTGTTTGATTATTTAAATTGGGAATAAGTTTAGGTAATTTCGAGTTTGAGGGGATGATCGACTCTGGGCAAAAGGGTAAGTCGTTGTGTAGGTCGTGTAGATGCTCCAGATATTCCAAATCAACTTCCAAAACATAGCCAAATTCATCGTTATCCCCCAAATGTTCAATTATTAGATTTTGAATTTCGATTTCTGACAGCCAACAGGAACCCCCCACCATCAAATGTTGCTGCAGAGACATACCATACAGATTTGTGGCCTCGAAGTATACAACACACGATTTAGGCTATGTTTTGTCATAATTAGGGGTGCGTTCGTTGTTAGCTACTGTCCGCCTAACACCACACTAACTGACGCCACCCCGTATGCCTTTTTTGAAGAAGTTCTGCATTTCAATATCTGTTGACAGGTCAAGTTCCACCCCCGTAGCTTTGAGAGCAGTATCCCAAGCATGATATGGAGCTGTAACATGTTGGCAGGGGTCGAGATTGTAAACCTACATACAAACATTTCGGAGAGTCTCGGTGGTTCAGGGGTAAGAACGTGGGCCTCTGAACCGAAGGGTACTGAGTTCTGGCATTGTATTTGAGCAAGTTGAATGTCTGCACGTTCCGCCCTTCGGAGGGGGCGTAAAGCCGTCGGTCCCGTGTCCATGCGATGTTGGGCACGTTAAAGATCCCTACCGTCCTTACAGAAATGCAGGGGTTCGGCAAAATTTTCAGTAGAGTGAGGTGAAACTGCTCCCTGGCGTCGGTGATTGGCCATAGTCGCGGAAATAGGCCGATGCAAAAGAAACAAAAAAACACACAGACATTTCGGAAATTCTCAAACTCATCAGCTAAAAGTAACACATCGGACTTTAAATAAATATCTGAATAATCCCCTAAAGTTTTACATTCAAACAGCTTCCACACCTTATATGCACGCTCATATAGTCTTCCTGCATAATATGTACACCTTTTAGACTGTCATAGAAACCTTCTCTGGATGGCAGCTTAGTCTCGTCTAATTTTTCAAAGGAATCTACATACGTACACGGAAATACACCCTTCTGCCGAATTCAATTAAATTTGTTTGTGTCCGCGAAATATTTTTTGGCTTCCCTACACTGATCATTATCTAAATTTTTTGTTAGCATTTCTAAGATTTATGCCATAAACCCAAATGGATCCAAAAACTAAGTTTAATATATATCTTTTGTGTTTTACTATCTTCCGCCTTCATCTGTTCAACCAAAACATGTTTACTAAATGTGATATATCGCTCTTTATTTTGAGCAATAACATCTAATTTTGTTCCGTACTCTGCTAACTATTTGATAAGAGATGGGCATCGTAGCCGGATAGATTGTGGAAAAATACCGGAAGGAATTTTGGAACTTTATAATTTAGACTGCAGATGGAGTGCGCCGGTCCGCGATAATGATTAAAGTCAAGCAAATGGTCGTGGTCGAGAACTTTTCATCATTAAGAGCGAAAGGTTTTTCACAAATGTGACATAATTTAGAATTTAGAAAATCGCGTTGTTCTTCGGTTAATGGAGTCATAGGCCAAACTTTTTTTAAATGATTTTGATAAGCCTCTTTAGTATCGTTTTCTAACCGCTCAGCAAAAACTTGGGCGGAGTCCGGACCACGATACGTTTCAAATTTTGAAAGCGAGTCGTCGAAAGAGTATTTAATGTAATAACCAAACTAATATGAAACGTGTTTATGGTTCTTTTGTGTAAATGACTCGCAATAATTTTGGGGTTGTTCTTTATCTGGAGGGCACAAAAGACTCTTAAAGTCCGCGTAAACGACAAAGGGCATACGCATTTTCTTCTCAAAATCTACAAACCTAAGTAAATTCTCGGGTACATATTTACCCCATTTATCCTTACGCAAATCGGTGTTGGGTAAATTGACTATAAGCTGTTTACAATAATATTTCTGATGTTGTAAATTTTCCAATTCTTTTCCAAAAAAGACTAAACCCATCACATATTTTTGTGTGTGTTGACGTCTTGAAATTTGACTTCTCACAGGACGAGACATATCTTTAATTAAACAATGTGTGTTGTTTTCGACCTCGTCGGTCAATAGTAATATATTGATATATCTCGTCAGTAGACAGGGAGTCACTTGGGGGGACCCATCCTAGCGTTTTGATTGGACGTGACGTAAGAGGAGTGGAAGGTAGGCCCCGTCCCCTTTTCTGTGTGCGCATGTGCGTGACAGCTGTCATCTGTCAGCTCTCATATGTTACCTGTAAGCTGTCACCCGTGACCTGTCAGGTGTCATCTGTAGTTAGAATATGGCTGCCGCTCATGCGCACGTGGTGTTTGTTGTTGATTCCCGCTCGCCGACTGTTTGTTTGTTGTGGCTACACACACACCGAATGTTAGGTTATGTGGTTTGTTATGCCGGCCACCCGCTCGCCGAGAATGTTAAGGATAAGTTTGATTGTTGTTGTTTGACATATAAGCTCATGTGTTGGCTCTTTGACGTATGTTAGGTTAGGACTCCCCTACCAGAATGATTTCTTAGGTTGTCTCCACTCACACGCTTGTTTGTTTGTTAGGTTATGTTTGTTTGTTGTGACCTATAAGCTCACGTGTTGGTTCTTACATGTGTCGAATGTTAGACTAAGTTTCTACACGATTTCGTTTGTTTGTTGAGGTTAAGTACACACACACACGCGCATTGTATGTTTGGTTATGTTTGCTATTGTTTGTTGAGGTTAAGTCTCTACACGTGCTTGTTTGTTGTATTGTTGCCAGGATATATACAGATTTGGCGGGAAATTTTAATTTTATTGGAAAATTACTGTCTCTGTGCGCATGTGTGTGTAGAGTACGTCCGATGTGCATAGGTACATTCGTTGAAATGTTACTATCATGATGATGAATGTTCCCATCTACAGCTGACGTACTCTACACACACACACACATACAGGTTTTCAAACCTTTGTGCCATCCATGACGGGATCGTAATTTGTGGCATCTTCCATTCTACGCACGCAGTAACTAGCTAGGGTGTGTGAGTTGTTCGTAGATATGGTCACAGTTAGCTTACCCTCCATACAGTTGGAGTAACAACAATATTTCAAATATGGCATCGCTGTCACAAATATTGGTTTTCCAACTATGTGTATCGTGGATGCCATAAATATGAGGATTCTGGTGATGTGTGAAATTAACTTAGAATGCGACGTTGACAAATTACAAGCTCCGTCGCAAAAGCTAATGAAAATTGTTGCTAACTAGGTAAAATGTATTTTGTTACATTTAAATCGTTCTTGTACTTTCGTGTCCATTTTTTGTTTGGTATTATACTTACTCTACTATCTTAAATTCTTATCTTAATTAGGCGGCGATCAGTTTAGCTTTTAAGACATAGAATGGTAAATTTTAACGTTTTTGAAAAGAATTTTTTATAACTTTATAACTAAAAATTTTAAAACATCTGGCTAATAAAATTGAAAGTGTTAAAATATATGACAGTATATAAATATGATCAGCCAAAAACTAATTCCGACTGTAATCATTGAGATGACCGTATCTCCGTTACTATGCGTTTTCTGTAAATAAGTTAGCTGAAATTCTCCTAATTTTTTGTTGCACTATTACGTCATGGAAAGCACAAGAGTCGCAATACACTGATATAATGGCGTACATTTATTTGTTTGGTCTTCTACTTCGCTTAGGAAAAATAGTTTTCCAAGTAACTGTCTTTCCTAACCTCGTTTAGCATTGTCTTTACTGCTTCTTAGTTAATACTATGCCATGGAGGGTCAGTTTTTTATTTTTATCTACTAATTGTTTTCTATTATGTTTACACTGTTGTCTCAGTTTACCGATGATTCATCTATTATACTATAAACAAATCATTACACCTTTAAAGTATTTTTTAAGTATAAGTAAAAATTAGTTTTTTTTTCAGCAAAATGTTCCATCTTTTACATTTTAGTGATACTATTTACTTTGTATGTCTTACAAAACATAATAGTAAAAACAAAAGGACACAAAGTACTGCCGTTAGGTGGTCAGATGGCAGGTTCTATGAAGCGACGGTATTAACTACGTCTAAAGAAAGAAGTATGGACATCAATCTAAGTAATACAACTCCAAGAAACTATCCTGGATATTTTCCTGGCCCCTCCCCTTCCTAGGTCAGGATATTTAACGTGCTCAACATCTCATGGTACACGGGACTGACCACTTAACGCCACCTCCAAAGAGCGAAACGTGCAGACATTCAACTAGCTCAAACACAATGTCACAACCTCGATCGATCTTAATTTACAGTATGTAGGTTCTGAAAAATAATTTGACGCTTCTGCTGGGAACCGAAGCCAGGAACTTTGGGTCCAGAGGCACACGTTACCAGTGAACCATCTATACTGCTAAGCCAAATCGTAGACTACCCATACGATGGTATATATATATATATATATATATATATATATATATATATATATATATATATATATATATATATATATATATATATATATATATGCACATACGCACATAATCGATTTTTTATGTTGCTGTTTTTTTTGGTCAATAACGTTCCCACTAAGCATGGTAACTTACAAATGCTTACCGCAACGTTAAATAATCTACCATTAAGTAAGTTAAGTTTACAACATTTCTAAATGTTTGCAGGCAAAAAACCAATGCAAACTTACAAATGAAACTTTAACGTAACTTTCAAATATAATATCTCGTTTTCCGGCTTGTTGTTTTTCTCCATTTGTAAGCTCACGTAAGGTTACAATTGTAATGTTTCTGAAAGTTTGTTTTAATTTTTAAACAACTAAAACAACATTTATTTGAATTCCCTCGTGTATTCTCGATCGTATGTCATCGTCGTCCAATAGCAACACCGACGCCAACAGCGAAAGCGAAAGCGAACTGACTCTGACAAAGCGCCCGGCTTTAATTAATGGCGGTTTGTTGTTTACATTTTTTATAATTGCGTCATCATAAATTGTTATTTGATCTATGTCTATTTATTTTCATGGAAGTTTTAAAGATTGAACAATCTTATTGTGGCCTGAATTGTTTGAATTTTGGGTAATTAAGTAATTCGTTGTCTGGAGTGTAGATAATGAAACATGAAGTATATCCACAAACATTTCAGGTAAGAATTCCTAGAACAGCAATAAAATTAGTCACTTTTCTGTTGCATAATTATTTTGGTATGTGGCTATTGGTGAATTATTATGAAATATACTGTACAAAAAAGAAAACCTAACCTTGCTAAATACGAATTTTGTTATGTCCTTAGAAGCAGCCTGGAGATGTCTTACCTGGTCAGACCAATTCATTTTAAAACGTTAAATATGATTGACCTATGGAAGCATGTGGCTTATCCATAGCAATCGACATCATAAGAACAGTGGAACAGTATCCTATGCTATGGAACATTCATATGGGTTAACTAGTCAGCAGCGGAACATGTGTTTATCATGCAAAAAAGAGCAATAAGGACTGCAACAAGAAAGCTGCCCAAATGTGTTCGAGGCTATATCCTTCTTCAGTTTATGTATTTAAAATATCCAGTGAATGATGAAGCTCGCAACAATACCAGGTGCAGGCATGAATTAAAAATACAGTTGCACAAAAAGGAGAAAACAAAGCAGATGTTTGATTACTCGGGAATCAAATTCCTCAATTTTCTACCTAATGTTATTAAGATGCTCCCACTAACAAGATTACAGTAGGCACTAGTGGATGTTATAAAACAAAAACCAAGGTGAAGGAATTTATTTCTGCTCTAAACTAATGTGTATAGTGTCTGTGTGTGTGAGTGCGCTAGGTAAAAGCTTTGGAAGGCAAGTTCCACTAGCCACAGACTTTTTATATATGTACGTAATTCATTGTAGTCATAATTTTGCTTTATTTTCACTCAATGTTTCTGAATGTACACGGACATTGGCGGTTCTATACTTACTCGATAGGGATAGTTACGACATGTGTGAACACTTTCAGAGACTGTCGCTATATTTAAGCTATTTTCGCAGTAAAGTTGTATTCATTTCCGTGCGCTTGATTTATCCATTGCATATCTTACGTTTGATTAATTAAACTTTTTCTAAAATCGAAATGAACGCACCATTTTAGATATTTCTTTTTCACAATAGTATTTGATATGTTGACTTTATTTTATGTAACATGTTACCACATATTTTAGAAGCTAAAAAAATGCTCGCCTCTCAAAACATAATGCTGCAGAAGACTTTGTTTTTGTTATTGGTATTTCACACGTTTTTCTAGACGACTAAGAGTTATTTAGTAAAACAATATCAAAAACAATTAATTGGTATTCATTTAAAAACAAGAATTTTTGAAATCGGTCAATTAATAACGATATCACGAGTTCAAGTTATCTATTTTGTCGCTGAGTTTTGACTAGAACTGCATTTTAGGCTAAACATGGACACTTGCTATATGTCTTAACTATCTCTATCGAGTAACTATAGTCGGTACTTATAAAGACAGTGACTTACCATGTACCTACATTTGATGGTCAATAAAGTCTATATATCTATCTATCAGCAGAAATGAAATGTGTTGTCTTTAATTTTTTTATGTAATAAAGATTTTATTCTAATTAACATTGTCTTAAGTCTTTTTTTTACAGTTTTATAAGAAATATATATTATGTATAAATACACCTATACCTGTATTCAGTATCAGTTTGTAACTTGAAATAAATTCAGTTAATCAAATAGTTTCCTTTTTTCAAAAATGCTTGGACACATTGGTTAGTAATTCAAGTTGCAGTCTTTTAAAAAATCTATCAGTATGTACCATATTTGAAAAATGACTTCATCGATAATTTCTTTAAATCAACCCTTACGTTTTTGTTGGCTTTTTTAAAGTTCTAACATGTAACGTTGTAGAAAACTAGCAGTTTTAAAATTTTTATTCATTGATTACACAATTTTTTTTCGTGCTATCAACTCAAGATTTATAATAAAAATTTGAAATTTGGTGGTTTTGTATCGCTTGATGTGTACTTTAAAAATAGCCAACAAAAAGCTAAGGTTGTCATGTACAAAAATTATCAATGAAATTTGACACAAATTGTATAATACATTTTTGAAAAGATTGTAACTGAGAACATTATCTGACTCCGAGCATTTTTGAAAAAAAGCTGAAGTAGATTAATTTGAATTATCCCAAGTTACAAACTTGCACTGTGTATATAATATATACAATTGCAGATAAGTTGCAAATGTAAGTTTAAATTTTACAACTTTGCTAGGTCCTTTTAAAATTGAAGCTTGCTGTAAGGTAACATGTGTAAGTATAAAGAAAGTTTGTAACAGCTCACTACAGTAAACTTGCAGTAAAGTTACAAAAGAAACACTTACGTAAAGTCACTGGGGGGAAGATTTGCCATTTGCAACAAGCTTTCAGGAAGCTTTCTGCAAGTAATCTATCAAACTTACACTTGCTTTGGAAAAGATTCTGCAATGTTAATGCAATATTACCTTGCTCAGTGGGGTGCATATTTTCTTTTAGGTAATTTTTGTAGAACAAATTCGTTAATGCATTTTTGCATTTTTTATCGAAATACGATGCGTTTGTAAGAAAAAAACTGGACATAGTAAGTGCGTTTTGGTAGCGAATTTTCGGTAAATTTGCAGTTTAGCTCCCGAACTCTTAAAAAAAACTGTTTTCAGAAACCTGCCTAGGGCCCCCCTGAATCCACAAACCCCAAGAAAAATTTATTGTTCACACCCCCCAAGGAAGTTATGAGACCAGGAGTGCATATTTTTTAAGCTAAATTTCATAGAACAAATTCGTTAATGCATTTTTGCATTTTTGTCGAAATATGATGCGTTTTTAAGAAAAAAATCTGGACGCAGTAAGTGCGTTTTGGTAGCGAATTTTCGGTAAATGTGCAGTTTAGCTCCCGACCGTTTTTCAAAAAACTGTTTTCAGAAACCTGCCCACAAAAACATTTTTATGGAAATTCACTTCCATAACACATTTGCTGCATCTAGACTTTTGAAAAATGTTTATATCTTTTTTAACAATAAATTTATTTCAATGAAATATGGTACATTGTTTCTACTATATAGGCAACCAAGTTTGATGCCTGATTTCATCAAAGAAATACATTTGCTATTAAAAATATTTTAAAGAAAATTCGCTACCATAACGCACTTGCTGCGTCCTGACTTTTTTATGTTGAATTTGCACATTAAGCTTGTAAGAATAAGTATCTTTAACCCTAGAATACTGGACATTCGTAAAATTTACGACGCGAGCTTAAAGTCGTTAAAGTTCGAATACTTCCGGGCTATGCATCGCCGCGTGCCTCTAGCTATTTTCCTAATTAGTCCACAGCTAGCCAATGGTGCATTCGGTTGTCGCATTTTTTACCGCTAAGTGACATATTTCGCGGGCTCGTCGTAAATTTAACGAAAGTCCAGTGTTTACGTTAGTTTTTATTGTAATAATTATTGTGACTAGTGCGTCGATAAATTGGGCTAGTTGTTATCTTTTTGAGAGGTAAGGCACATTTTTGATATTTTGATACTTAGATAATTGTTTTTTTGTTAAGATGGCGCGTAAACCCTTAACACAAAAGGAAATAGAGGCCGAAATTCAGCGTATAATGGCTGGTGAAGACTCAGAACCCGATCCTTTTGAAGACAGTGGAAGTGATTGGGAAGAGGACCATGTAGAATTCGAAGCGGAAAGTTCAGATGATGAATGTGATGACGATATGTTTTTACCACAGCCCCCACCCAACGTCAATCAGTCCAATCAATTCGAAGATTCTTCAACTGCCGAAGAAGAACATTTAGTAGAAAAAAATGGCGATGACATTGAAGAGGAATTTCATACCAACGAGGATCAGTCCAGTCTCCCTGACTACTGCCTACCTGCTGAAAGTGATAAATCAGAGAGGAATATAGCAAATAGCCCTTTTTTATCTAGCTATATAATAAAGCCCAACAACACCAGTTTGAAAGGAAAAAATGGTCATAAATGGTCAACGGTATTACCTTCCAAGCGTGGAAAAACCAAAGCAAGAAATATTATTCATTTTGTACCAGGTCCTAAAGGGGATGCTAAAAAGTGTTCAACTTTAGATGAATTTTTCTTACACTTTTTTTCTAATGAAATACTACATACCATACTTTTGCATACAAATGCCGAAATTCTTAGACAAGCACAAAAATATAAAAGCAATGCCAATGTATCGCAAACGACAAAAAACGAGATAAAGGCCCTTTTTGCAATTTTGATAAGGGCGGCAGCGAACAAAGATAATCATTTGTCTGCAAAATATATGTTTAACACCAATTTATCAGGAACATTTTATAAAGCCTGTATGAGTGGTGAGCGCTTTTCGTTCCTAATAAATTGTCTTAGGTTTGATGACAAAGAAACCAGATCGGAAAGAAGAAATGTGGATTCGTTCGCACCGAACCGTGAAATATGGGATATTTTTATTGCGATATGTAGAGACTCCTACACACCTTCTTCTTACTTGACTATTGACGAACAGCTGGTTGGATTTCGCGGACGTTGTCCCTTTCGTATGTATATACCGAGTAAGCCGTCCAAATATGGAATAAAAATAATCATGGTTTGCGATTCGTCTTCGAAATACATGTTAGATGCCAGCCCCTATTTAGGAAAAAACACAAAAACAAATGGATTGCCATTGGCAACGTATTTTGTACAAGAGCTTACTAAATCTGTCCATGGTAGTAATAGAAATATTACCATGGATAACTGGTTTACATCAGTAAGTTTGGCTGATGATTTACTGAAAGATCCCTATAAACTTACTCTGATAGGGACCGTCCGTAAAAACAAAAAGGAAATTCCCAAGGAACTGTTAGATGTTAAAGGTAGAAATCCTAATACGTCTATGTTTTGTCACGATCAGATGAAAACCATGGTATCGTACATGCCAAAAAAGAACAAAATTGTGTTACTTTTATCTACTCTTCACGAAGGGGCTGAAATATTAGCCACAGGAAAACCTGCAATTATAAAGAATTATAATGAAACAAAGGGAGGAGTAGACACTTTCGACCAGATGTGTTCTAATATGAATTCTGGTCGAAAAACTCGAAGGTGGCCGATGGTCATATTTTATGACATGGTAAATATTGCAAGCATAAATTCTTACGTACTTTATACTTCAAAATTACTGAAACTAAACAAAAACCATTGAATAGGTATCAATATATGATTGAAGTAAGCCAATGTCTTGCGGAACCATGGTTGAAAGTGAGGCTCAACAATAAAACTTTGCGGCGTAATATTCGGCAAGATATTGGTAATATCCTAAATATTTCTTTGGAAAGTGTGACACCAGAGTATCAAAATAAAAAGCGAAAAATTTGTTTTTACTGCCCCAGTAATAAAAGACGCATGACCACCACATACTGTAACCAGTGCGAGCAAGCCATATGTGGTGAACACCGAGGAAATATATGTACTGTATGTGCAGCTGTTTAAGACTTTACTTCTTAAAAATATTTTTTTACAAGCTCAATAGTATACTGTATTTTGTAAAATTTTTGTAGATTTTTCTGTAATAAAAGCTTTTTCTAAATTTGGTGTTTTATTAAACGTCGTAAATTTTACGATACTCCAGTATTAACGTATATTTCAAATAGTCCATTAATCTAGGGTTAAAGGCAACATGAGAGGGTTAAGGATTAATTAGATTTATTTTATACTTTTTTTGACACATTTTTAAGTGTAATACGCTTCCATTTATAAATCGTTGAAAACAACTTCTTTTGTGTTTGCTCCGGTACACGTATCATACGTATACGGCACCAACAATATTGACAAATCTACATATTAGGTTTTTGCTTACTACTAAGAGATCCTGTCCTTGGCCTTGTTAGTTTTTCTATTTTAGGCCCTATTATTTGTCTGGAACCGGTAAAAATCTCGTCTTAAATAGACTGCAAAATATTGGAGTATATTTATTTATATTAACTCTTTACTTGTATCGCTTCAAAAAGTTACAAAAAAAAAACGAATGACTTGACCTAAAAATACCCCTCTATATTTCAGAATAAAAACTGGGTTCCCGTAAAAACTTTCGTTTACAATACTTACCGAAAGAATAGTTATGTGAGAAGAATAACTAGATTTTGTTTAATCCTTTGTCCTCATTAAAAACGGTTAGTTTTATTTTAAAGCTTATACTTAAATAAACACTTTTTTATTTACTTATTATGCTTTTATGTTTATTCATATACTATTTGTCTACTGTATTATTATTATTATTAAGTTTTGTATAAATGAATTTACTATTAAATCCAATTATTTCATCATAGAATACCAGATGAGTAATGAAATTGACAGTTTTCTAATACACAAAACCTGAAAGTTATACAACTCAAGTTTAAAAAAAAATCAACTTTCATTAAATCAACCCTCATTCATCCCCTACGTCCTGGAGCGATTTTACTCAAAAACAATCCCAACCATTCGTTTGTCAGGTTCTAACTGCACACCAAATTTGGAGACGATTTGTCAATTCGTTCGAAAGTTATCGTGCCTATTAACAGACAGACATACAGGCCGACAGACAAAAAAATCTTCGTTTCCGAATCATGTTTTCTATGTCTTTTGACACTTTTTACGCCATTGCAGCAAAACAAAAAACAAATTTCTGTCACCGTTAACATACTTTCACACGTATTGACGATTTGGAAATAAAAATAAAGTGTTGGGCCTAAAAAAGTCGCCAAGACAATTTTTTTTGTTAGAAAATTGTTAATTGCCTAACTAGTACATTAACCTTTACGTAGCTAACGAAATTATTTTGTATATAATATTGTCTTTTTGATTAATATTTCTAGTTATCTAAAAGGGCTAATAGTGAATAATCGGTGCACATATCATATTTTAATTTCACAATGTAGTAAATACAGCAGTCACAAAAGCTATGACAGTAAAAATGCTATTAAAACAAATGCCATAAAAGTCTCAACATGCAATTGACTTTTGATTGAACCCAATAATTCTTAGTTTTTCGACGTGAATAAAGGGTGCTTGGCAGTTATTTCCAAAACATTTTAGCTTTCCAAAGCGGCAGTATATATGTATATATGCTCATATTATTACTATATAATGCAATCTTAATCATTATGGTCTAAATGCGATGTACCTTGTTGATTGCTACTATGGCTATTTGTTTTCCGTAGCTCTTTTAATTTCACTATAGCTTCTACACTTTACCAATTGATCTAAAGTTTCCAACTTTCCGCTCCATACATTAGAACAATGAAACTTTAGACGTTATAAACATTTTCTTTAGGTTTAAGTTATTACATAAAGCCCCACACCAAGTGTCTGTTAACTTTCATGGTGTTTGTAACGCTCCAACTTTTCAGCAAAACTTGTGTCCTTATTTGTTAATAACAACCCTCACCCTGTGACACCAACATTCATACTGACTGGGCGTCTCACCTGCATCCATAAATATACACACATCAAAAATATAGTTTAGTTCGTCAAGGTGCGTACCATCAAACACGCTTCTGCCTTACCCACTACAAATATAGACGATGTTGTTACGGATACAGCAGAACAACAACTGAGGCATGGTCCTCTCTTTCCAAACACCGTTCGATGTATCATATGTGGTCCTAGTGGATGTGGTAAAACAAATGTCATGCTGAGTTTATTGTTTGAAGCAAACGGTTTAAATTTTGATAACGTGTATGTGTATTAAAAGTCTCTGTATCAACCGAAATACAAGATGTTAAAGGAAGTGTTGAATGCAGCAACAGGTGTTGGTTACTATCCTTATAGAGAAAACGATGAAATATTAGATCCGGGAGATGCCATGGACAACTCTGTGTTTATATTTGACGATGTAGCTTATGACAAACAAGATAAAATAAGAGCATACTTTAGTATGGGCAGACATAAGAATATTGCTTCATTCTATCTCTGTCAAACATATACTCGAATACCCAAACATCTGGTACGTGACAACACAAATGTTATTGCGTTATTCAAGCAAGATGAAACCAATTTAAAAGATGTGTACGACGATCATGTGGCCACCGATATGGACTTTAAACAATTTAAGACTATATGCTATCAATGCTGGAAAGACAATAAGTATGGTGTGTTGGTGATTGTGAAAGAAAACGATATACACAAAGGCAGATATAGAAAAGGATTCGATAGATATATATTAATCTAACTGGTTACAACAAATGATAGACAGGACAGACAGCTGTCTAACACAACTGTCTAAAACAGCTGTCTAAGACAACTGTCTAACACAACTGTCTAAGACAGCTGCCTAACACAGCTTTCTAAGGCAGCTGTCTAACACAGTTGTCTAACGATGTACACAAAGGCAGATATAGAAAAGGATTCGATATATATATATATATATATATATATATATATATATATATATATATATATATATATATATATATATATATATATATATATATATATATCTAACTGGTTACAACCAATGATAGACAGGACAGGCAGCTGTCTAACACAGATCTCTAAGACAGCTGTCTAACATATCTTAGCGGCTCAACAATTGGTTTATATAAGTTGTAAAATCCTTTTCTTAACTTTTCTTTCTTCCTTACCCATCACTTCCATTGTGCTGAAGCTGGTTGGTGTTACCCGCTGGTCTAATCATTTGTTAGAGCGATACAAGCTGTGTGGTGGTTTAAGGTATACTGACTCCGCCATGGTACATGTCTTCTTATTTATCACGATGTCGGTCTGTCATGTTAGACAGCTGTATGACAGCTGTGTTAGACATCTGTGTTAGACAGCTGTGTTTGGTAGCTGTGTTAGACAGCTGTGTCATACACGTTATCAAACTTTAAACCGTTTGATTCAAACAATAAACTCAGCATGACATTTGTTTTACCACATCCACTAGGACCACATATGATACATCAAACGGTGTTTGGAAAGACAAGACCATGCCTCAGTTGTTGTTCTGCTGTATCCGTAACAACATCGTCTATATTTGTAATGGGTAAGGCAGAAGCGTGTTTGATGGTACGCATCTTGACTTGAACTAAACGATATTTTTGGTGTGTGTGTGTGTGTATATATATATATATATATATATATATATATATATATATATATATATATATATATATATATATATATATATATATATATATATATATATATATATATATATATATATATATATATATATATATATATGAATGAAAGTGAGACGCCCTGTCAGTATGAATGTTGGTATCACATACAATTTTTGCAATAAAAGACTCAAACAGTAACCTGTGTGTATCAGTCATGGCGCACACCTTCGTGTTGAAAGACCGCAGCTCCCATCTGTCGTCAGACTATCATCCACCAATTGCTTTGGATGGTAGTTATGTTGTTGCTTTGATAGGCTTTCACACATACAACATACCTAACATCTATGAAGGTAAAAACAAATTGCATGTAAAAGAAGGAGCTGGTTGGCGGAGCATCACGATACCCACTGGTGCTTATGAAATAACACATTTGGAAGAGTTACTTCAAAATGAACTTGTTGGTGCTACAGCAACACACGAACAAAAGCAGCAGGCTCTGATTCTGAGACCTAATCCGAATACCATCAAATGTAAACTAAAGTGTTATACAAATGTCAGTTTTGAATTTGATGGTTCGATTGGGCGAATGTTGGGCTTTTCAAAACAGGTTCTTCAACCGGACATATTTAATGAATCTGATTTACCTGTTGAAATAGTGGATGTTAGACAGATTAGCATAGAAACTAATATTGTGTCTGGTTCCTATTATAACGGACAACTCTCACATACGCTGTATGAGTTTGCTCCAATGGTTGATCCTGGCTACGCAATCGACGGACCTAAAAACTTAATTTACTTGCCGGTGAACAAGCAAGAGGTTTCCAATATAAGCATCGACATCGTCGATCAAGATTCAGTTCCTGTCAACTTTCAAGGTGAAGAGGTGTCTGTTCGCTTGAAACTTATAAAGGTTGCTCAGTATGTTGGTCTTTAAAGATATAAAAGCAAGTGCATCTACCAAAACAAATTCAGTTGAGTCAGACACTTCAAAGAGTACACTTCGTCCCGATAATATCGAGTTCCTGAAAAGCCTGGGCTATCATGTCGTCAAAACCAGAAATATTCAAATACCCCGTGTTTGATGATGCCATCGATCGAGAAGAACTGCGCTCTTACTATTCACCAACTAAATCGTTTGGTAACAGCGATGAAATTGAAATAGCCATCAATCAACAAGATGCGTTCGTATGTCTGGCCGAGTCAGCTCTAATAATCGAAGGTGCTCTGGAACCTTTAGCAGTACAAAATGCCAATGGTGCATGTTATCTATCAAATAATGGAGGAGCAGCTCTGTTTGAATCGATGACCTATGAGTTAAATAACAAGGAAGTGGAACGAGTGCGAGACCCATACATCACAACAACCATCAAAAGTCTGCTATCCTTCAGTAAGAATGAAGCGAAATCTCTTAGCAATGCCGGACTTAATGTGTCGTCGGAGCACATCAGCTTAAACGATAACAAGTTTCACATGCTCATACCTGTTTGGTTCCTCTTCAGTTTCTTTCATCATTTCAAATGAGTTCTCTGTGGCAAACATACTTTCCGATTTACAAGGGCTCGAAATGATTCCAACGGCTGTTACAGCACAGGTACGGCACGAG
Organism: Tillus elongatus; assembly: GCA_964006375.1. Taxonomy (NCBI): domain Eukaryota; kingdom Metazoa; phylum Arthropoda; class Insecta; order Coleoptera; family Cleridae; genus Tillus; species Tillus elongatus. The sequence continues at coordinate 69,496,640 of OZ023269.1, read as the reverse complement.
CAAAAATTACCGTAACCAATATGTTTTTAAAGGCAAAACATGTCTTTCCCAATGATAAAATGAAATTGGAACTAATGGATAAAATAGCAAAAGACACATCAATATTTCTCGCATACCGCAAATGGCACATATATGAGCTACCATCACTCAGAGATATCAACAGAGATGTGTGGGCTGTTAAAACTGCAACCAACTTGGAAAGACTTCGATATGTGATCAGAGCATTTCAAACAGATCGTAAAGATAACGTAAAGAAGAGGCCAGACTTTTTCGATAACATTGGTATGGTGGATCTCCGAGTATTTCTAAATTCCGAATGCTACCCTTATGAATCTCTGAATATGGATTTCGAGAAATCCAAATATGCTGAAGCCTATCAGATGTATACAGATTTTCAAAAAAGCTTCTGTTATAAAAACATGTCGGAGCCTATCTTGAATTATGACGAGTTTAAAGACCGAGCTCTATTTGTGATCGACTGTCAGCACCAGAACGAGTCAATCAAGTCTTCAACGGTGGACATTAAGGTGGAATTTATGAGCGCCGAGCGAATTTCCGTAACACACTAGCTTACTGTTTAGTTATTCACGACAGTCTATTGGAATATAAACCTATAACGGGCATTGTTAGAGCCATTATGTAATAAAGTATGTCATTTATGTATCAATATGTACAGCCTAATTAATCCTAAAAATTTTTTATTGTATGTAAATCAATTGTTCTATTTTTATTTTGTTGAATTTTGATTAACCCTCATATATATTCATATATCAACAGCCTGTTTACATTCATTTCAAACAACACATATAAAACAACCCTCGTATATCATATGGTTAATTTGTTGTTAAACTGAGTTTTGTTACTTGTATTTTTGATCACTCCCTATATATACACCCACATTTAGGAAACAGGTTAATTTGCATCTGCAAATGCGTTTTGTTTTAGATTTAGTATTATATATTATCGCAAACGTATGTTTTTTAGATTTGGTATTATAAAGAAGTGTGTTTAAATCTATTTACTGTATACAACCGTATTTACCAATATTTTAAAATCAAGTTCCTCTTATGTTAAATATTCACTGTAATAGAATGAACGCTCACGTAACTTGATAACACGTTTAATTATCATATGTGCTTGTCAACTACAACTGGTTTTGTTTAATATATACCAGCATCAAACAAACTTTATCTATAGTCTCTGTGGAACAGTTGGTTTAGTCATGAATGCATTTATGTTGAATTATACAGTCAATTCAAACTCGGGTTCAAATCCAATTTTCTTTAAAAACAAAAGATTTCAAATTGTCTGTCTATCTCTCTCATATCTGTATGTATGGCTTACCTGAATGTTTATGTATCCAAAAGCCTAGCTCGTCGAAGAAGGGAATATTCCCTCACTTTACCAACTTCCAATGAAATATTCCCCTGTTCGGTGAGCCAGAGCTTTTGGACAAGAGAGACGCGAATTTTGAATAAAATTCAAATTACCCGCCAAAACTAAAATATCCTAGCAACCCCAAGACAACAAACAACACACCTAACCTCAACAAAGAGTAAACACATGGGTGAGCTTATATGACAGCCGTGTGTGTAACCTACAAACATAACCTAAGAAACGTTAGCAACAGTTCGTAACAAACAAACATTCGGCTAGCGGGTAGCCGACATAACCTAAACAAACAATCAGATAGCTGGGAATCGATAAACACATGGAGACCAAAACTGATTGCGGCCATCTTGGAACATTTGACGTCATCTCTGACAAGTGACTGCCCTGACAGATGACAACAAACACATGGAGACCAAACATGATTGCTGCCATCTTGGAACATTTGACGTCATCGGACAGGCCAGGTCAGGTCAGGTCAGGTCAGGTTTTTCGATTTATTTGGTTTTTCGATTTATTTGGGTAATCATTACAGTCTAAAGGTAATGCCACCCTGTCGTCGCAATTGATTTGTCTGCAATAGCTCTTTTTATTTCACTGTAGCTTCTACACTCATGAATTGGGGCAGGATTTCCAGAAATTTAGATCTCTGTCTCCCTCTCCCATTTTTCCAAATATATGCGCTCCAAACAATATTGTTAAAGAGTTATTATGTTCCAGAATATATCCAAAAAGCTAGTCCTGTCAATTTCTTTTAGCAAGCCTTTTTATTCTGTCACATCTCCTAGCTTAGTTTTATTCATATCCTTGTTCTCCATGTGCACATTTCAAAAGCTTCTATCCTCTTCATGTCCTGCTTATTAAAAGTCCATTTCTTAACCAAAATATTATAACATACCCATACGTATGATTTAATGCATTTGTTCCTCAGAAACAAGGGAAATCGTTTTTTAGTTAGGAAAGCATTTTGTCTTTTATTTATTTTTTTAGTTCTTTGCTATATTTACCAATCATCAATACTATCAAGGTACGTGGATATTTCTATTAGTTCAAATTGTTGTCATTTTCGTTTTAAACTAATCCCACTGAGCAAGGTAATATTGCATTAACATTGCAGAATCTTTTCCAAAGCAAGTCTAAGTTTGATAGATAACTTGCAGAAAGCCTCCTGCAAGTTTGTTGCAAATGGCAAATCTTACCCCCAGTGACTTTACAAATGCAAGTATTTCTTTTGTTACCTTACTACAAGTTTACTGTAGTGAGCTGTTACAAACTTTCTTTATACTTACACATGTTACCTTACAGCAAGCTTCAATTTTAAAAGGGCCTAGCAAAGTTGTAAAATTTAAACTTACATTTGCAACTTATCTACAATTGTATATATATATATATATATATATATATATATATATATATATATATATATATATATATATATTATATATATATATATATATATATATATATATATATATATATATATATATATATATATAGTGCAAGTTTGTAACTTGGGATAATTGCAATTAATCTACTTCAGCTTTTTTTCAAAAATGCTCGGAGTCTGATAATATTCTCAGTTACAATCTTTTCAAAAATGTATTATTCAATTTGTGTCAAATGTCATTGATAATTTGTGTAAATGACAAACTTAGCTTTTTGCTGACTATTTTTAAAGTACACATCAAGCGATACAAAACCACCAAAATTCTAATTTTCATTATAAATCTTGAGTTGAAAGCAAGAAAAAAAATTGTGTAGTTATCAATGAATAAAAATTTTTAATCTCCTGGTTTCCTATAACTTCACATGTAAGAACTTTAAAAATAGTCAACAAAAACGTAGGGTTGATTTAAAGAAATTATCGATGAAGTCATTTATCAACTATGGTACATACTGTATAGATTTTTTAAAAGACTGCAACTGGAAATATTAACCAATGTGTCCAAGCATTTTTGAAAAAAAGAAACTGTATTTGATTAACTGAATTTATTTCAAGTTACAAACTAATACTGAATATAGGTATAGGTGTATTTATACATAATATATATTTCTTGTAGAACTGTAAAAAAACGGTTTAAGACAATGTTAATTAGAATAAAATCTTTATTACATAAAAAAATTAAAGACTTACAACACATTTCATTTCTGCTGATAGATAGATATATACACTTTATTGACCATCAAATGTACATGGTAAGTCACTGTCTTTATAAGTACGGACTATAGTTACTAGATAGAAATAGCTAAGACATATAGCGAGTCTCCATGTTTAGCCTAAAGTGCAGTTCTAGTCAAAACTCAGCAAGAAAATAGATAACTTGAACTCGTGATATCATTATTAATTGACCGATTTCAAAAATTATTTTTTCTAAATGAATACCAATTAATTGTTTTTGATATTGCTTTACTAAATAACTCTTAGTCGTCTACGAAAACGTGTGAAACGCCAATAACAAAAACGAAGTAGCATTACTTATTTTGAGAGGCAAGAATTTTTTTAGTTTCTAAAATATGTGGTAACATATGTGACAAAATAAAGTCAACATATTAGATACTATTGTGAAAAAAGAAATACCTAAAATGGTGCGTTCAATTCGATTTTAGAGAAAATTTAATTAAGCAAATGCAAGAATAAGCAATGGATAAATCAAGCACAGGGAAATGAATACAATTTCAATGCGAAAATAGCTTAAATATGTCTCTGAAAGTGTTCACGCATATGTCTTATTTATCCCTATCGACTAACTATAGTACCGTCAATGTCTGTGTACATTCAGAAACATTGAGTTAAAGTAAAGCAAAATTATGACTACAATGCATTACGTATATACAGGCTGTTTCAAAAAACATGCACCATCGCTCGTGGGGCAATTCCTTACTAAAAAATAAGAAAAAAAGTTCCTGTGCACATAGGCCCGGAAACGCATAGTTTCCAATATACAGGGAGTTGAATTTTAATTTTTTTTTAATTTTTTATAAATAATTTCAAAATCACAGGATTGATTTTAATGAAACTTGGAACTTGAAAGTGTATTATGAAAGTGCATATTTTCAAGTGAAAATCTGCTTACAACTGCGTCAGTGGCGTGCGTACGGGGTAACTGTAAAAATTCATTTGGGGAAAAATATGTGCGCCACTGTCTTTTTCCAATTTTGATACATCAGTTATGAAGCTTATTACATAAGCCACAAAAGCTGCCTCTTGGTATTTTTTCGTTCAGGGTATCCCCTAGGAGATATGATTAATTTTATAAAAAGGGGCAAAATACCGATTCCTTGGAGTAATGAAAACAGTAATCGTAAAGTGTCATGAAACTATAATTTTTGACAGTTCTCTAAATTCTACAATTTTGAAGTGCTTTGTAGGCGTCAAAAGAGTTTTCGTGCTATTCTTTAAATTTTGATACGGTGCAGTATTTTCGTTTTTAGTTATTTGTTGATGCTGAGCTGCTCATTAATATTATTTCCTCCTCTCAAGATGGTTTTCATTAAGTACACTTCAGCGGATTTGACTGATATGTTGTTAATTTATGGACAAACAAATCAAAATGCTAGACAAGCTGTGCGAGTTTATCAGGAAACTTATCCGCAAAGAAGAATTCCTGACAAAAATATTTTCCCACGTATTGTAAGACATTTGAGAGAAACTGGTTCTTTAAAACCTTTAAAAGCTGACTCTGGACGCAGAAGATACCGCCGAACTGTACGAGTTGAAGAGGCAATATTAAATAGAGTTGAACGTGATCCTAGTACAAGTACGAGAATTATTGCCACCGAACTGGGTAATATTTCGGCATCATCAATTCACAGAACTCTGAAGGATCAAAGTTTATATCCCTATCATTTTACACGTGTCCAGGAACTTCTACCTAGAGACTTTCAACCAAGGGTATTTGCTGCACCAAGGGTTGCGGTGCTATCGGGGCGGCAAGGCCGCGGACGAGCCCTGAGGGAACAAAAAAAAGGGTAATGTTTTGTCAGTGGTTCTTAAACAAACTTAGGCACGACCAACATTTTTCTAAACGTGTACTATTTACTGATGAGGCGTCATTTACGCGAAAAGGTATCGTAAATTTTCAAAATTTACATACATGGGCCGATGAAAACCCACACTCTCTAAGAGTTGCAAATTCGCAGTATCAATTTTCCATCAATATTTGGGCTGCTATTATTGAAAATCACATAATTGGTCCTGTTGTTCTACCGAATCGTCTTGACCATGAATCATATTTAAATTTTTTACAAAATGATTTGCCGTTGTTACTACCGCTTTTTATGAGAAATGGTACAATGTGGTTCCAGCATGATGGTGCGCCCGCACATTTTGCAGCAGTTGTAAGAACATATTTAGCCAACACATACGGTCACCGATGGATTGGTCGTGGAGGTCCGGTGTCATGGCCACCTCAATCTCCGGACCTGAATTCTCTCGCTTTTTATTTTTAGGGTCATTTAAAAGAAATACTGTATAAAACACCAGTAAATACACGAGAAGAATTGTTGGGAAGAATAGAATATGCATTTGACAGCATTAGAGAAGATCAAAATATTTGCAGAAGAGTAAGAAGATCTTTGCGCAGAAGGTTAAATAATTGTAACGACGCTAATGGTGGTCACTTTCAACATTTTCTTTAGCTTTGTTATTAAAGTCAATTGAGTAATGTACAAAAAACAAGAGTTTGGAAAAATCATGATGTCTTTACGATTACTTTTTTCATTTTTTATTTTTATTTTTTATTTATCATTTTTTATCAATGTTTGTAATATTCATTTCAATGTTTATCACCAATAAGTTTTACGTAGGTTAGTTATTTGCACGTTTATTGCTGTAATGTTTACTGTATGTTTTGTTTTTCATATTCTTATGGTTGCAGTAAACATATATTATTATTATTATTATTATTATTACGCCGACTAATCGGTACTTTGCCCCTTTTTATAAAATTAATCATATCTCCCAGGGGATACCCTGAACGAAAAAATACCTAGCTTTTGTGGCTTATGTAATAAGCTTCATAACTGATGTATCAAAATTGGAAAAAGACAGTGGCGCACATATTTTTTCCCCAAATGAATGTTTACAGTTACCCCGTACGCACGCCACTGACGCAGTTGTAAGCAGATTTTCACTTGAAAATATGCACTTTCATAATACACTTTCAAGTTCCAAGTTTCATTAAAAGCAATCCAGTGGTTTTGAAATTATTTATAAAAAATTAAAAAAATAAAATTCAACTCCCTGTATATTGGAAACTATGCGTTTCCGGGCCCATGTGCACAGGAACTTTTTTTCTTATTTTTTAGTAAGGAATTGCCCCACGAACGATGGTGCATGTTTTTTGAAACAGCCTGTATAAGAAAAGTCTGTGGCTAGTGGAACTTGCCTTCCAAAGCTTTTGCCTAACGACTCACACACACACACAGACACACACACACACTACAAAGAATTAATACAAGTAGCATGTAACACTATACACATTAGTTTAGAGGACCAATAAATTCGTTCACCTTGGTTTTTGTTTTATAACATCCACTAGTGCCTACTGTAATCTTGTTAGTGGGAGCATCTTAATAACATTAGGTAGAAAACTGAGGAATTTGATTCCCAAGTAATCAAACATCTGCTTTGTTTTCTCCTTTTTGTGGAACTGTATTTTTAATTCATGCCTGCACCTGGTATTGATGTTGCAAGCTTTATCATTTACTGGATATTTTGAATACATATACTGAAGAAGAATATAGCTGGAAGGGTACCTAAGCATCCCATTGGCCTCGAACACATTAGGGCAGCTTTTTCTTGGACCTACTGACACAATGTCCTTCTTGCTCTTTTTTGCATGATAAAGACATGTTCCGCTGCTGACGAGTTAACCCATATGAAATAAGCAAGCCTGGCAACTTGATAGGTACTGTACTGTTCCTTATGATGTCTTGCTCTGGATAAGCCTCATTCTTCCATAGGTCAATCCCAACAAACACAGTTATGTAACATTCACATAACTGAAATAATATTTTGTTATTTACAAAAGTATCATTTATGTAACTTGTTATGAACTTGTAAGTTACATGTAACACGAAATGTCATGCATATAGTTCCTCTCGTGACATATCTATGCAACATACTTGTGCATATATATCAGATATATTTATTCACAATTTCATCAACATTACATGTTACATTTTGTTGTTAGGAGTAGAGCTTTTTCTATATAACCACACAAAATAATAGTTTAGAAAAACCAAACAAAAAATTATTGAAAACATAATTTATTAAACACTTGTAAGAAAACAATATAATATAATACATTCTTATTGTATTAAAATATTTATAATTTCAATTTTACTTTTAAAATTGTTTATAATGTTTACATTTAGCTGAAAGCTATGAATAATTTGAAATTCAAAATTAAATCTAAACATCAGTAGAAGTTTATATGTAGGTATAATTAAATATAACTGCAACTTTAAACTGTAACTAGAGTAGTATCATCCATATTAAAATTGCTTTAACAAATTAGTCTTCATTGCTTGTGTCCAAAACTCAGCTCCTGTAAATTTTAACCTGCTAGTAGATAACAACAGTTGCAAATTTAATCAATAAGTTCAGATGATCATACAAAACTAAGTACTACTAATTACCTTTGGCAATGTTTAAAACGTTGAGCTTGCTGACCTTATTTTCTTGGGTTGATCTAGCGGCAATTAATTCTGAACTTCTTATAGTGAATAGCATTGTTTAAATTCAAATTCGCTGTGTACGGTCATTTCCAGCCTTTCAATAACAATGATCAGAAACGTATGCTGCAATGGAAACATATAGGTTAACTCGCATTCCGTCATAAAACGCTAGGATAACACAATCATAAATACAAAATGTACAATATAATTTATTTTAACATGAAACACCAATAAGAATTCAACATCCACATTAATGTAGTTCTTCACAATCTGTCGTCGCTTTTGTCGATAAAATTATGTACAAAACATAAATTCTTACACCTTATAGGTATTAAATACTGTAATTTTTCAAGAAATAGAGAAAAATAAAATCCAATACTCACCACAAAATTTTCACTTTACCTTTTGTATGAGGAATAAGAAAACAATATAAATCACAAACACGGGCACAATCAAAATAAACATAACATAACCTCATAATCTACTAGCAAACAGTAACATCAAGAATCAAGACTCAACATTCGCTTTCGCTCTGCGCAGTTGCCCGAACAAAACGACCAAAATGGCTAGAACATATAGGTGTTAATTTGTATTTCCACTTATTTTCCGTTTATTTTATTTATATAAATTTATAACAAAATAAACTATTGACGAGTTTAAAAGTTTAAATCATATTTCAGTTGACAGGTTTTCTTAATTAACATTTCATTAGCTGGGTTTGATAATTATTTGATTTAATGTAAACTAAAAATATTACGTTGTTATCAGTGTGTGCTTTAAAACCATAGAACACCATGAAATTTGTATCATGTGTATGTTACATAAAAATATTACATAACTTTTATGTTATAATACTTGATGGTATGCAATATTTCATTTGTTACTTAAATGTGCTCCATTTGCAAAGTACATTTGTGTCATTTTTAGGTAACAGTGTCATGTTACAGTGTTATTTTATTGAGCTTCCAATGCCATGTAACGGTTACAAACGTGTTTGTTGGGATCATATTTAATGTTTTAAAATGAATTGGTCTGACCAGGTAAGACATATCCAGGCTGCTTCTAAGGACATAACAAAATTCGTATTTAGCAATTAGGTTTTCTTTTTCCTTGAGTATATTTCATAAAAAGAAACAAATATAAATGCAGCCATTTAAAAATAATTCACCAATAGCGATATACCAAAATTTAATTATGCTACAGAAAAGTGACTAATGTTATTGAATTCACACATGTATTTAGTATATTGCTGTTTTAGGGATTCGTACCTGACATTTTGTCGATATATTACATGTTTCATTATCTACACTCAAGACAACGAATTACTTAATTACCCAACATTCAAACAATTCAGGCTGCAATAAGATTGTTCAATCTTTAAAACTTCCAGAAAAATAAATAGACATAGATCAAATAAGAGCTTATGATATTATAAATATAAAATATAAACAACAATCCGCCATTAATCATTATGGCCGGGCCGGGCGCCGGGCACATTGTCAGAGTCAGTTCGCTGTTGACGTTGGTGTTGCTATTGGACGACGATGACATACGATCGAACATACACGAACACCTAAACGGAGGGAATTTTAATAAATGTTTACATATTAAAACAAACTTTCAGAAACATTACAATTGTAACTTTACGTGAGTTTACAAATGGAGAAAAACAACAAGCCGGCAAAGGAGATATTACATTTGAAAGTTATGTTAAAGTTTCATTTGTAAGTTTGCATTGGTTTTTTGGCTGCAAACATTTAGAAATGTTGCAAACTTAACTAGCTTAATGGTAAATTACCTAACGTTGCGGTAAGCATTTGTAAGTTACCACGCTTAGTGGGATTTATGCAACAATCTTCTTAGCTTTATTAATTTTGTTTAAGTGATTTTTTACTTTAGTTTCTTTTAACAAAGCTTTCACTACAGAAAACGTCCTTTGCCATCCTTCTTCTTTTAGACCAAAATTTGTTGGATAAAAAGGCTGCTTCAATAAGCTTTAATTAGACATACAGGATGGATCCAAAGTGTACTTTTTGACATAAACTTCTTTTTTTTTCAATAAAACACTCTGTATATTAGTCAAGATTTGGATTTTCTATTTTATTCTGAATCAATAATTTGTCAAACATTTTTCTCATTTCAAGAGTTTTTGAAAAAACCCAACAAAAAATGGTTTTCATGTTCCTTTCAATAATGATTATATTTGTCAACAATGACAGCATCACAACTATTATGTCAATATCATACCTGTTCGTTCTAATGTCTATGTCAAATTTTATAAACAATAAATTTTGAACAAGGTGGATAGGGAACCGAGGGCCAGACAGGTGGCCCACGAGGTCGCCTGACTTGACACCATTCGATTTTTTATAGGGTTATGTAAAATATGTGCTCTATTTTGTTCAACCAAGAAATTTGGAGGATTTTATGAACAAAATTACTCGTGTCTGCAGATAAATTTTGCCTCCAGATATTAGAAAAGCATGCACTGTAGAGCTTACTAGAAGATATGACGTTTGCCAAATAAAAAATTGTCGCCACTTTGAGCATCCTTTATAATTTACTTGGTCATCGTTAGCAATGTTAATTAACTGTTAATTATATTTTTGTGATTACTTTTGAACAACTTAGTTAAGGGAATCACAAGCATTTGTAATTTTTTTGTTACTGGAAAGCAGTGTTAGACACAAAAAGAGTTAGGAAACCTTTTTTAATATAAAATATAGCACTATTCTGATAATAATTTTTGCTTTTGAAAAAAGCAGCAGCGTATTTTATTTTTATTTAAAATGGTACGTCAAGGTGATATTTATGTGGGTGCGGCTGGTTAAATGTGAAAATTTGTTTTTCACCTCAAATATGTGTCTGCAGCCCTTATTAAAACCCACCAAATTTCATAAAAATAGATAATATACTTTCCAGTTTAGGTACCTATCAAAACCAACAAATTTTTAACACTCTGTATTTTAAAAATCAAGCAAAAATGGACCCATGTTTATAGAGATCTTTTTTCTCTAAATTATAGACAGATTTACACCCTTCATTGCCGACATGACGTTATGTAAATACCCTGAATATTAGAAATGTGGATGAATTAGTAAACGGATGTAAGAAAGGTGTAACATATACGTCACGCACACGCTATAGTTATGTATTAACGTATACAGTGTTAGTAAAAAGTATGGAAAGGCACTCATATTTCCAGAGATATTCGTTTTAAAACAAAATGTTTAAACAAAACTTTTTCAACATATTTTTTGCTACAAACTAGCGATATTCAAATTTTCCCAGCGTATAAAACGTCGTTCCTGTGACCTCTAGATCTTTTTTTTAAATCGCAAGATATGATTTTTTTTCATCTACGGAAAGGACATCTTAGAAACGGCACTATGAAAATTTAATCGGGTTCCATAACAAAGAAAAATGAGAAAAAAACTTTCTTGAAAATTACCTTTGGCTGGACTGCATTAATCAATTTCTTACGAAGTTACCTATTGAAAAAATGTGATAGTATTTGTAGCTGCCAATTTTAAACATTGTTTTCTGTCAGTTATCTGCAGCTTGTAATACTTTAGAGAGCTTCACATTAGAAAATAGAGAACTGAAACATGAATAATTATCATTACTATGGCAGGATTGAGCGAAAAGAATTGATATATTAATGATGTTGAAGTACGGTGCCAGAAAGCGTAATTGTAGAGAAATGTGTATGTTTTTTCATGAATCTGGCCACAAATTAATAAAGGGTATGCTTCCAAAATATTGAAAAAAAAATAACTAACCGGTAGTGTCAAAGATAAACCAAGAATAGCAAAACCAAAAACGGATGTAGTTGGTGATGAAGGGTATATTTCCAAAATATTGAAAAAAATTAACCAACTGGTAGTGTCAAAGATAAACCAAGAATAGCAAAACCAAAAACGGATGTAGTTGGTAATAAGTGTGTTATATGTCTATAGTTATTACGCATTTGTTATATGTCTATAGTTATTAATATTATCAACCGTCAATTAACCGTAGGTTCATTGGCATGGATCACTGGTCGTCCTAATGTCCTCAGTCAGATAGCATTACATGCTGGGGAATTAGCATGGCGGGAGTTCATGGAAAGGCGCAGTTATGTATTTCTGAGTTATAATAAACGTAACTGAATAATAAGTAGTGTGTTATTATCAACTAGGTACCCAAAATAATACATGGTGTCAGGTCGGTGCAAGGTTTGCTTCCACGAGTAAATGTAAATGCGAAACCGGTAGTCGCACAAGATGGAAGGCTTGTTTAAACCACCCGAACCCCTTGTTCTTGACAGCGACATCGCTGCAAACTGGAACAGATTTGCTCAAAAATTTGATGTATTTATGACTGCCACAGAATTATCTTCAAAATGTGAGGCAAAGAAGGTTGCAGTATTCCTAAATAATATAGGTGATGATGGGCTCGAACTTTTCAACAGTTTTGCATGGGAAAATGAAGACAACAAAAAATTGGATAAGGTAATAGAACAGTTTAATACTTATTGTTCCCCGAAGAAGAATATAATATTCGAGCGATATAAGTTTAACAGTGCTTGTCAGAAGAAAGGGCAAATGTTTGACAATTTCTTGACAGAACATTGCAAAGCTGTGAAAACCACTGAGTATAAAGATCAGAATGACATGATAGGGGCCGTATAGTAATGGGTATTCTAGATAAGCAGACGCAGGAGAGATTATTACGTGAGTGTGACTTAACGCTTGATAAAGCTGTCCAATGTTGTAGATCCACAGAAGCTATCAAAGCGCAATGAAGAGTCCTGCAAAGCGACAGTCAAGTGCATACAGTGCAAAAGTCTCCCCATGAGTTACAGAAAAGTAAAATAACATCCGAACCAGAACGAGTATTCGGTAAAAATAAATGCAGATTCTGTGGATATAGACATGACAAATCAGAAAGGTGTCCCGCCATTAGGAAAACATGTGCAAAATGCCAAGGAAGAAACCATTTCACTAAAGTTTGTTTGAAAGGTGGAGTAGCTGATTTTGGAAGCCGCCGACAAGAGAATGCAAACTACAATAAAGGTATAAGACGCAAAGATAAGAGAGTTAATGATGTTGATATGGAACATAGTGATTCAAGTGAAGAATTCAGTGTAAGTGAAGTGAAATTTATTGATTCTATTGGTAACGAAGGTCGAAATATGTGGGTGCAAGTAGTGAAAATTGGTAAGCTTTTTGTGAAATTCAAGCTGGACACAGGAGCAGAGGTCAGCGTGTTTCCCCTGCATATTATCCAACAATTTAACCTGGAGAGTAGAATTAAGAATACGAAAGTAACAATTGTTTCATATGGAAGCGCTAAATTTAGAATTACACCTTTAGGTGAAATATCCTTGTTGTGTGAAGTTAATAACAGGGACGCAGTTTTAACATTCATTGTTGTTGATACTGTAAATCAGAAGCATTTGCTTGGGATAGAAGCATGTATAAATTTACAACTTATAAAGAAAAAGGCAAGTATTGAGAACACACAGTTTGTCACCTTAGATAGTTAATTCATATCCTAATGTTTTTGAGGGCCTTGGTCAGTTCCCAACTGCACATCGTATTACTTTGAAAGAAAATTCAACGCCACGTGTGCAACCACTAAGAAGTGTTTCCCGTGTATTACGTGAAAGACTTAAAAACAAACTTGATTCTTTAGGGAATCAAAAAGTTATTCGCAAAGTAGATAATCCTACAGAGTGGTTGCATGCATTGGTGATTGTTGAAAAGAAAAATGGTGATTTACGTTTATGTTTAGATCCAAAATATTTGAATCAAGTAATAAAACGTGAGCACTCTGTAATACCAACTGCAGATGAAATTGCAGCCATGTTGTGTGACAAACAGTATTTAACACTGTTAGACATGAAGGATGGATACCTTCAAGTAAAAATTGATGATCAGAGTGCAGATTATTGCACATTTAGCACACCATTTGGGAGATATCAATTCTGTAGATTACCATTTGGGTTATGTTCAGCTTCTGAAGTATTTCAGAAAAAAATTATGAACTCTTTGGTGATATACGTGGAGTGGGTTTATATTTTGACGACCTTATTATTATAGGCGGTAATGAGGCTGAACATGACAAAAACCTGCGCTTGGTATTAGAAAGGGCTCTTAGGTATGGTGTCAAATGTAACAAAAATAAGATACAGTTCAAATCACAGCATGTTAAATTTATGGGACAAATTTACTCAAAAAAGGGCGTTGAGCTAAATGACACACACACACACACACACACACACACACACACACACACACACACACACACACATATATATATAAATATATATATATATATATATATATATATATATATATATATATATATATATATATATATATATATATATATATATATATATATATAAAGGCTATACTTGACATGCCAGATCCCAAAGATAAACCAGGTGTAATAAGAGTATTAGGGATGGCCAAGTGTGTCCCAAATATGTCTAAAATAACTGCACCCCTTAGAGAATTAAGTAAATAAAAGGTTGCATGGAACTGAACCAGCAAACACAAACAGTCAGTATCTCAGCTGAAGCACTTGATAACCTCGGCCCCCATATTAACGTTTTTTGATTCCGATAAGCCTATAGAGATTGAAACAGATGCATCAAAGGATGGCTTGGGGGCTTGTTTACTTCAGGGTGGGCATCCTGTGGCATTTTCTTTAAGGACGTTAAATTCGGCTGAACAAAAATATGTTCAAATAGAGGATATGTTGGCTATTGTTTTTGGTATACAAAAATTTAATTTTTATATATGGACTTCATATAACCACGAGATCTGATCAAAAGCCACTGGAGGCAAGCTTTAGAAAAGAGTTGGCAGTTATCACACCAAGATCACAGAGAATGCATTTACGTTTGCTGGATTACAATATAAATGTAGTATACAAGCCAGGTAAATACCTCTATATTGCTGATACGTTATCACGTGCCTTTTTGCTCGAAGTAGGACCAAAATCAGATAATGAATTTCAGTTTGCGGTTCATTGCATAAGCACCTACATTCCAATGTCTTCTGAAAAAAATCCCAGTTTATAGATGCTTTGAACAAGGATGATGAGTTGAAACTAGTAATCACTATTGTCAAGATGGCTGGCCTGAACATAAAAACAAATCCCAGTAAACATTCAGCATTATTTGAAGTTGAGAGAGAGTCTGTTTGTGTCGGATGGTCGTCTGTTTTTAGCAAACAAAATTGTGGTCCCTGTTATGTTACGCCAAAAAAATGTTAAAATTGTTACATGAGTGTCATTTTGGTATAGAAAAATAAAAAACGCGAGCACACAAAATTTTTTATTGGCCAAAAATAGATACCGACATAGAATCATTCATTAAATGCTGTCAAATTTTTGAAAGAAATTCGAGAAAACAACAAAAAGAAACGCTACTGCCATACTCACTACCAAAACGACCTTGGGAGAGAATTGGGTTAGACATATTTACATATGGGAACCAAAGTTACTTAGTTTGTTTTGATGCCTATTCAAATTGGCTCGAGCTAGTACCGATTAAAGACAAATCAGCAAAAACTATAATCTCAAGTCTAAAGATTACATTTGCTACTCACGGATGTCCTGATAAAGTAACATGTGACAATATCCCATTTGCATCATATGAATTTAAAACGTTTGCTGCACAATGGAATTTTGAAGTCATTACACGAAGTCCCCATTATACACGTTCAAATGGTTTTGCTGAAAAGAGAGTGGGAATAGGGAAGCGTATAATAAAGAAATGTTATGAAGGAGGTGAAGATATTGAAGGTGCTCTGTTACAGTACAGAAACTGTCCACTGAAACATATAGGGTACTCACCATCTCCACTTCTTATGAGCCGCAACTGTAAAACAAAATTGTCCATTAGCAACAATTTACTGAAGCCTCAGCTATGTGAAAATGTTTTAGGACAATTGGAGCATAGACAGCATACTTATATAACTTATTACAACAAGCACGCTAAAGAATTAAACCCCTTAGACCCTAACAATAATATATCTGTCTATAGTCATGTCCATAAGAGGTGGGAAAAGTACTTCTCGCTCTTACTTGATAAAAGACTGTAATGGAGCCATACTACGACGAAACAGAATAGATTTGAAGGAGTCGACCAATGAGTATGCCCCAGAAGTATCTACTCCTCTGGAACATGAGATTACCCCAGAGGTAGTGCATCATAGGGACTCGGTAAGTGATCAAGCTACACAATATACAGAGCATTATGATCAAATGCAATTAACCAAAACGAGGTCTGGTCGCATTATCAAAAAACCATCAAAACTTGACTTATGAGGAGAGATGTGTTATATGTCTAGTTATTAAGCATGTGTTATATGTCTATAGTTATCACGCATTTGTTATATGTCTATAGGTATTAATATTATCAACCATCAATGAACCGTGTGTTTATTAGCATGGATCACTGGTCGTCCTAATGTCCTCAGTCAGATAGCATTGCATGCTGGGGAATTAGCATGGCGGTAGTTCAAGGAGAGGCGCGGTTATGTATTCCTGAGTTATAATAAACGTAACTAAATAATAAGTAGTGTGTTATTATCAACTAGGTACCCAAAATAATACAATAAGGCATTAGATATATAGTTGTATTTTCATTAAACGCCTCATCTGTCCAATGCGACAAATGAAGTTGCTACATTACACGGTGTTTCACAAAAATATGTGGTAAATTTGTTAAAAAGAGAAAAAATTACCCATACAAAGTACAGCTGGCACAACAGCTTGTAGGTGGCGATTTTAAGAGGCGTCTTGAATGTTGTAATATTATGACAAATTTAATGAGAATCCGGACTTTGGCAGAAACATTATTTCCCAGATGGAGCTACGTTAACACCGCGTTGATTTGTTAATAAACAAAATTATCGTTATTGGTTTCAGCAGAATCCACCTTGGATGCTGGAGGCTCAAACACAACGACCACCAAAAAAAAGTATGGGCCGATATATTAGACGGTAGTAATATTGGGCGGTTATTTATTCAGGGAAATCCAACATCTGAAAAGTATTCAATTTTTTTAAGAGAAGAAATTATACCACAGTTGCAGTACGCCCAGTTAATGAAGTTTGGTTTGAGCAACATGGAGCACACAGTCATTTAGGGAGACGCTTGCGGCAGTATTTGGATGAAGTATTTAGAGAAAAGTGAATCGGGCGCTGTGATACCCTTAAATGAACTGCTCGCTCTCTTGATTTGAAGCCATGGGTTTGTTTTCTTTGGGGTCACTTGAAAAATGTTGTCTACAGAGACAGGCCATTGAATCTCGAAGACCTGAAAGCTTCAATTGCTGGCCAAACAAGCCGGATTTTGCATTCCAGGTTAATTAAGGTAATAAATTTCTTTGAAACGCGAGTTCACTTATGTATTGATAATAATGGACAGCATTTTGAACATTTAGTTAACCTCGGTAGTTCAGTAGTAAGACCGTGTGCCTCTGAACTAAGGGTACCGGGTTCGATCCCAGCGTTCTCCTTTCACTTTTTCAGTACATACTGTACAATTAAAATCAACTGAGGCTCTGACATTGTATTAGAGCAAGTTGAATGTCTGCCCGTTCCGCCCTTCGGAGGGGGGCGTAAAGCCGTTGGTCCCGTGTCCATGCGATGTTGGGAACGATAAAGGTCCCTACCTTCCTTACAGAAAGGTAGGGGTTCGGCAAAATTTCCAGGATAGTGAGGTGAAACTGCTCGCTGGGGTCGGTGATTGACCATAATCGCGGAAATAGACCGACGTTAAAGAAAGAAAAAAACATTTTGTTAGTCGACAATTATTATTGCTGTTTTATTTTATTTTTGTTTTGTCAATCTCTTTTAGAATTAAAGTTAATAATCAAAACTAGTTTGCCTCTCATGTGCAGTATCACCAACGTGATATCGACTGCTGATAGATAATGTTTACTATTTTATATGCCATTTTATACTATTTTTATGTTGTGGAAATTCATTTTTACGTTATGAGAATTTGTTGTTGTCAGGTTATTAATATTATTGGTTCGTCGCTGGTCACATAGTGAGTTTAAATGAACATTGGTTTTTTTGTGTGTAAAATGCATGTTTTTGTGTTTTCTTGGGTTTTATCGTACGTTTTTGGTCAGGTCACGTCAGGTCAGGGTCACGTCAGAGTCGGGTTAGGTCAGGTCGGGTTGGGTCAGGTCAGGTTGGGTCAGGTCATACCAGGTCAGGTCTGGTTAGGTCAGGTCAGGTGGTTCAGACCTGCCTGGTAGAGTGCCTTGCGCATAAGCGACAACAAAACTGTCGTCCTTTTAACTTGCAAACCGTGTTGGAAGTGTTACTTTGTTTTAAACGAGCAAACTGATTCAATGAATTCCCCTTTCTTGGATATTCTTCTTCCTAATTAAATAAGTCAAAGTAAATAAATTTAACTATTCTTTCAAAAAAGTTGTAATAAGATAATGAGTTGATGTATGTCGATATTTTCGTTGTATAGAGACTGCTTTTATACTGTTATTGTTTAGATATTTTATTGTTGTAACTGTTATCATAGTTATTATAGGCTAGTTCTATTTTTATGTTAAATATTGACATACGTCACGTAGACATTTTGAAAGCCTCATCTGTCATCTGTGTTTCATTTTTTATGTTCATTTTGAATATTTTTTTTAATCAAAACATCATATCATAACATAGCAACAGATCTTTATTTGTAGTTGTCATGATTTCGTACGAATTCAATTTATAATCTGTCTGAGAATGCTGTCAAGCAGCGAAACTATAGACACAGAAACGTTGAAGAACATCCTAGAACTTCCAGAATTCGTAAGGGCCACTTGCTCCAGTTAGCTTACGCGCTGGCTACGTCCTTCACAAACGAAAACCAACAGTGAAGCCAGAGAAGTAGTCTCCAAATCTCTATGTAGTATATATACTAATTTATATATATATATATATATATATATATATATATATATATATATATATATATATATATATATATATATGTAAAAAAATATATAAAGCAATGTTTCCATCCCAAATATGAGTTCTGTTTCATTTGAAAAAAGAGCGAATGTTTTCTATGAAATTTCGCTAAGATATAACTTTAACAATATCTCAATATTCTTCGAAATATAACATAGTACATAAACCCAACGCTGTAGTGCTTTAGTGCCCAAGTAGAAATAATGTACCGTTATTTCCCTTCAATAACCCTTGCAGATGAAGCAGTAAAAAATAACAACAGAGGCTATTTATAAAAGGAACAAGTCACTCGAAAACAGGTTATTTACTACCCTTACAAGGTAAACAAATGTTATATTTATCGGGACTTACACAAATTTTACCAAACAGTTGTCGAGTCTAACACATAATTATGTCTGTTTCAAAAATTGGCCACGGCGGTCGTTTTTATCAGTCACTTTTATAGAGCCCGACAATTTTAGTAACATGGACTCAAACATTAACACATGCATATATGTATATCAGGACATCGTCAGAAAATTAATTATTTATACTATTTAAGAGGTGGAGAATCCGAAAAACCACGTCTCTAAATTGTCGGGACGTGTGTATGGTCCGACAAGTTGGAAAGAGCTGACAAATCACGTCCACGCATGTGGTTTGTTCCCATAATTATACGGACACAAACATTTCGCATCTGACCTCGCTAGATAAACGTTATCAGTTTTCATTTCCTGTCTGCTTGACCTCGTTCCTGTTTGAGCTTACTTACATTCTCTCTTGTTATCAGTTGTCATATCCGGTAGGGTAACATCATCATTCGTGTTTGAGCCTGCGTAAGATTGCAAACTATCACATTAGTCTGCGACCTGTTCAGAGCAGTTATATTAGATAAAAATGTTGTTGTTGTCGTTGGACATGATGGATGGTGTTGATATTAATGATGGGTCAGGGGTCTTAAGTAATAATAATGTTTGCCTAGATCATTATTGGAGTCGAAGTAATACATTTCTACGTGAAAATATTAGTGACATTAAACGAGAAAAACGATTACTTTTGGAAACAAGATATGATGTCAGTCCAATCCTAAGTGTGGTGATTGGTATATGTCAAGCAGCTGGTTTGATGGCGCTAATTACACTCGTAAACATAAATCCATGTACACCACACCCCAACCCTTGTATACCAATACCATCAGGCTCATGGAAATGGTATTATTTTGTAGCAACATCGAAAGGAATCGCAGAAGGCAATACCAAAGGCAATTATGATGAAGCTGAAACTGCAGACGTCGGCTTCTGTGTCGTCAGACTGATTATAATAGTGGAGAAAAAGGTGTTGCAATCTCAGATGAATCAGCTAATTTTCATTTAAGTGAGGAATCAGTTAAACAGCTTCTAGATCTGGTTGAAGCCATTAGAAAAAACTTTTAGGTTTTAATTATAATAAACTTTGACATTCAGTTTGATAATTTCCTGTATAGTGTTGTTGACGTTTACAAATGCACGGATAAGACAGAGCTACCATGTGACGAGGACGAGGTGGTAAAGCTTATAAATGTCATGCTGAAAACAGTAAGCCGTTATTTAGATTCTGTATGTTGAAGTGTTTACACTTTAGTGCTAAAAAGGTACTTGGTCGTTTCAAAGAAATACACACGATATACAATGGTTCCGCTTAAAGCAAGTTTCATCATCCTAACAGCACTATGTCAGAATGTGTTTTATATTCATAAACCATAAACCAATGTAACAGAAATACGAATTTATTTCGACACCGACGACGACTGCATGATCAGCTCTTACAACAACAAGATATCTACACAACGACGACCTCGTACCGCTTGCAACGTACAACATGCCATCCAAAAGCATGTCGTCTGATGTGGTGGTGCGTTACAACGTTATGTTTCTGTTTGATGATGGCAGCTGTGGTGAGATACCCGATTAGAAAACTCTTGTGCTGACCAATTCCTATCTGTTCACTTCAAAATATATTTCTGCGTTTACAGCCACTGGCTTTGTCACACGTCTTACCACATTCATGAAGATGTACTTTCGTTTTGAAGATAGCACTTCTCTGAAAGATATGTATCGCAAACGTGTTTGTTAATAGAAATATATAAGCTGAACAGATGTGTTTTATTTATTAGTTAAGTCTTATGTGATAAGAAATATAAACAAATACAGGTTTACAAAAAAAACGGAGGTGGTATCAACATGTATAAATTGCTGTTCACGCACACTCTTAAGATCATTCACAATTGAGTTGTCGTAGAGAGACAAGACGAGCTTCAGTTTGCTCTAGAGTATCCAAGTCTGTTTAAATGGCTACATTAAGTGATGTGTGTTATCAGCAAATTAAAGAGAACTTCTGGTATGGTCTATTTGGAGACTTTCAATTAATTATCGATAAGAATACTGGTTATTTAAATGCAACAAAATTGTGCAAGAGTGGTGAGAAAGGATTGCGATATTGGTTGGAAAATAAGAAAACTAAAGAGTTGATTGCCTATTACAACAGTAAGTTAAAGGAACATTCGGATAACCGGATAGCGAGCCTTGGTGGTTCAGTAAAATACTTGTCTACATAATATTGAACTCGTTCAGGATATTGCTCCAAGTATTCTTGATATGCTGGTGTGGCTGTGATAGCTTGAAAACATTCCTCAAGCTCTTCAAATGTTGGAATATCCTCATCTGTACTTGCTTCCACATCTTGTTCGGCTTCAAAAACTTAATGGTCTTCAAGGAACTCGACTTTGGGTTTCTTTTCTGGTAGCTTCATCTTTGATTTGTTCAGCCGTTGGCTGCAGGTTAAGTGTTGATGTGTTTTTTGATATTTCACTTAATGGCTCAACAATTGGTTTATATAAACGTTGCAAAGCATCATCATTCTCAGCTCTACCAAGCTTAAGCATTAAATGTTTTTTTCAAATATTTTCAGCAAGCTGTAAAATCTTTTTCTTAACTTTTCTCTCTTGTTTACCCATCAACTCCATCTTGCTAAAATTATTTGTTTCAAACAACAACAACCTGTTGGTCCGATGTAAATCACTTGTTAGAGATACAAACTGTTTGGTGGTTTAAGGTATACTTACTTCGTGTTGTTGGCTGTCTTCTTATCTATTGTTAGTTATCTATGACGACAACTGTTAGACAGCTGTATAACAGCTGCTAGGCAGCTATATGACAGCTGTTAGACAGCTACATGACAGCTATTAGACCGATGTATAACTGCTATCTGTCCTGTTAGACAGCTGTATGACAACTGTTAGACAGCTGATGTCGTTGGTTGTAAGCGATTAGATTAATACATAGCTATCGAATCATTTTCTATATCTGCCTTTGTGTACATCATGTTCTTTTACAATCACAAACACACCATACTTATTGTCTTTCCAGCAATGACAGCATATATTTTTAAATTGTTTAAAGTCCATATCAGTGGTCACATAATCATCGTACACATGTTTTAAATTGGTTTCATCTTGTTTGAAGAGAATCAAAACGTTAGCGGTATTACGTATCAGATGTTTGCATATTTCAGTATATGTTTGACAGAGATAGAATGAATCAATATTCTTATGTCTTCCCATACTAAAGTATGCTCTCATTTTATCATGTTTGTCACAAGCTACATCATCAAATATAAACACAGAGTTATCCAAGGCCTCTGCTGGGTCTAATATTTCATCGTTTTCACTATATGGATAATAACCAACATCTTCTGCAGCATCCATCACCTTTTGTAACATCGCGTATTTCGGTTGATACAGAGACTTTGAATACACATACACGTTAGCAAACTTTAAACCGTTCGCTTCAACCAATAAATAAACTTAACACAACATTTGTTTTACCACACCCACTAGGACCACATATGATACATCTGGCGGTGTTTGGGAAGAGAGGACCATGCCTTAGTTGTTGTTCTGCTGTATCCGTAACATCGTCTATATTTGTAATGGGTAAGACAGAAGCGTGTTTGATGGTACGCATCTTGACTTGAACTAAACTATATTTTTTTGGTGTGTCTATATATATATATATATATATATATATATATATATATATATATATATATATATATATATATATATATATATATATATAGAGAGAGAGAGAGAGAGAGACAAATGCAAGTGAGGCGCACGGTCAGTGTCAATGTTGGTGTCACATGGTGAGAGCCTTGTATACACAGCTAAACTGAAAAGTTGGCCGCCGCTTGGAGTGTTACAAACACCATGAAAGTTTAATGAAAACTTGGTATGGGTCTTGATGTTAGCAACTCGAAACCAAAGAAAGTCCCCTTTAAAACAATAATAATACTGACTGGTGAAGTTATAAAAGATAGAAACCCTATCCCGACAGAGAACGCTGTGTTTGATATAGCTCATGCAATCGTTAGAAAAATTGGTGGGCGTAAGAATGTGCAGAAACATCGAGTTATTCATATACTTAAAAGCGGAGGCTTCCTTCCACTGTTACCTCTGATATTTGGAGGTTTATCTGCTCTTGGGGCTCTGGATGGCGGTGCTGCAGGTATTGCTAAAGCCGCTAACGATGCTAAATCAGCCAAACATAAACTAGAGGAAGAAGAACGTCACAACAAAGCAATGTAGGCTATCGTGATGAGTAACAAGAGAGGCAGTGGTTTGAAATTTAAACAGAAATGCAAGAGACTCGGCAAAGGCCTGTATCTCAAGAAACAACGTACCGGTTATGGATTGTATCTGCAAAAGCCAAAAAACTAATATGTTTACCAGCAAGACCACTCACAGATAAAGACCTCGTAACATTTGCTGGTAAACTGAAAATCACGTATTTTAGAGGTGTATACGTAAGAGATGCTCTGCCGTGAAATGGGCCACGTAAAAATGAATCGTTCCGCATGAATTTGCAAACAAATAAGGAGCCAGGTAGTCATTGGGTTGCTGTTAGGAAACTTGGTGACATCGTTGAGTGCTTTGACTCGTATGAGAACTTGAAGCCTCCTGTTGAGTGGCAACGTTACCTTAAAGACTAGTCTATATTGTATAATCATGATGTGTATCAAACATATAATACATATAACTGCGGTCACTTGTGTTTAAAATTTTTAAATAAAAGACTCATAGAGTAGCCTCTGTGTTTTAGTCATGTCGCACACCTTCTTGTTGAAGGATCGCAGTTCCCATTTGTCAACAGACTACCATCCACCAATTGCTTTGGATCCGAATGGTAGTTATGTTGTTGCTTTGATATGCTTTCACACATACAACAACGTACCTAACATATATAAATGTAAAAACAAATTTTTCGTAAAAGAAGGAGCTGGTTGGAGAACCATGTTTATTATTATATTTAGATTATTATATTTAGATACCCACTGGTGCATATGAAATAACACACTTGGAAAATTTACTTCAAAATGAACTTGTTGGTGCTACAGCAAGACACGAACGAAAGCAACAAGCTTTGATTGTGAGACCGAATCCGAATACCATTAGATGCAAATTAAGTGTTACACAAATATCAGTTTTGAGGCTGATGATTCGATTGGGCGAAGGCTGGGGTTTTTTAAACAAGTTCATTAACCAGGCATCTTTTATGAATTTGATTTACCTGTTGAAATAGTGGATGTTAAACAGATTCGCATATAAACTAATATTGTGTCTGGTTCCTTCTATAACGGACAACCTTCACACACATTATATGAGTTTGCTCCGATGGTTGATCCGGGCTATGCAATCGACATAGAACCTAGGAATCTAATTTACCTACCAGTGAACAAACAAGAGATTTCAAATATAAGCACCGACATCGTCGATCAAAATTCAGTTCCTGTAAACTTTCAAGGTGAAGAGGTGTCTGTTCTCTTGAAATATATAGGTATGCTTAGAATGTTGGTCTTTATAGATATAAAAGCAGGTGAATCTACCAAAACAAATTCAGTTCAGTCAGACACTTTGAAGCGTACACCTCGTTCCGATAATATTGAGTTCCTGAAAAGAGGGCTATCATGTCATCAAAACTAGAAATATTCAAAGATCCCGTGTTTAAAAATGCCATCGATCGAGAAGAACTGCGCTCTTACTATTCACCAACTAAATCGTTTGGTAACAGCAATGAAGTCGAAATAACCATCAATCAACAAGATGCATTCGTATGTCTGGCCGAGTTATCTCTAATAATCGAAGGTGCTCTGGAACCTTTAGCAATACAAAATGCCAATGGTGAGTGTTATGTGTCAAATAATGGAGGAGTAGCTCTGTTTGAATCGATGACCTATGAAGTAAAAAACAGAGAAGTGGAACGAGTACGAGACCCATGCACCACATTACATAATAATCAATTGCTTGTCTTTTAAATATTCCATATATCGATGTCAGCCTTAGTACTGTAAAAATTCGTTTGCATTATAATCTCTCTCATAATCATATGGTAATCTCAGTTTTGTATTCACTTTAATTTACGCGACTTAACTTTAGCGTTAAGACAATTAACTTTTTTAAACAATTTATTATTACTTAAACACAATGATTACTTAATACAATAATGAGACAAAAAAAATATATATAAGTGATATTAAAATACTTGACACGCCATGTGCCAGACTAACTAGGAAACAAGCAATGAACACTCCTATCTCGGTGCTTATCCTATTTATAGTCTTCCCCTCCAGGCGTGGCACTATTGTCTCTGGAGGTGACCTGTATCTGCTACTGCTGAATGTCACCGGAGATATTCCGTTCGCACTTGCTGGTTTTACGCCTGCATTCCTACAGGCGCCACTTCACTATTATGATGACACTGCGGTTTCTAAGGAGGCCAGGATACATTGTTGCACAATAGCCTGTTGTTGTGGCTCTATTTATCTCCTCTCCCCTTTGAAGAACGAAGCTACGGTTCGTTCCGGATTTTCAAGGGAAATCCGGCTTCGGTGGTTCCTGGGTTGATCTTCAATTCTCCCTTGTCGGTTCTTGGGTTGATCTTCGTAGTTCTTCTAGTGGTTCTTCTTCTTATGACTCCCCATTTGACGGCTATCATTATGATGGCGGTTAAAATAGCCACGTACAATAATATGGTCCATATACTCAGGTGATGTAATGGTAGTTCCATTCGGCCTGGTATATTTTTCTTAATGTTTTGGAGTTGGTGTTGGATCTGCTCGATGTTATGCAGCTGTACGTTGTCTAATTTGAGTTCGGGTACCTTTTCGTAATTTGTTTCTTCCTTCGTAGTGGTGGTTTCTAATTTGGGGAGATTGAATAGTTGTTGTGTTTCCGCTGTAGTGGGGCCGGTTTTATAAATTTTGTTTCCTACTTTCAATTGGCAATTTGGTTGGAGGTTGACCAATTTGGTACCCTTGATGATATTGGTCCACTCTTGTTCCCGACAAGTTATTCCTGTGGCAAGGAACCTGCAACACGTAAATTTCTTAGATGTGCTATTGTCTGTTCGTCATTTTTATGGTTTATTAGAATAGCTTTGTTATGTTCTAATAAGGATATTATTGAATAGGGTCCTGAAAAGGGGTTTTTATGTTTTTTATGAAATCCCGGTGGTATCTGTTTGTATACCACGTCGCCTTCCTTGAACGGCTGGTTCGTGTTTTTATTAGTTCGTTGTAAGGTTTTTTGTTTTGACGTTTCTATGCGACTTCTAACAATTTCGTAGATGATTTTCATAATTTCTTTGTGTTGTACGTTATACTCTTGCGTAATTATTACTTCCGGGTCGTAGTTAAACATTTCCGGTATATAGCCGAATATTAAGTCGAATGGTGGTTTTAGTGTTTGTGAGTGTATCGTGGAATTATAGGCGAATATACAGTAGGGTATTAATTCTATGGGTTTCATATTTTTGAATTTCTCCTTAAATAATCGATAATGTTCAATGATGGTGCTGTGAAATCGTTCTATGGGTCCGTTTGATTCGGGGTTTTGGGGTGTTGTGGTGTGCAATTCTATTTGGTATGTCTCTAGTAGTTCTTTTACTACTAAATTCGAGAACTCCGTTCCTGGGTCCGCAATTAGGGTTTTACACGCTCCGTACTGTGAAAAGTATTTAATTAAGTTTTTTGCAATTTCTGTAGCGTTTTTGCTTTTGATGGGAAATGCTTGACCGAATTTACTGAATGGATCCAATATGGTTAAAAATATTGCTCGTTCAATTTGGAACGTATCTACGTGGAGTGTTTCTAAAGGTTTGGATGCTGTTGGAGTGTGTTCTAATGCTATCTGTACCGGGTTCCTGTTATATTTGCACGTTTTACACAGCTCACACGTTTTTACATATTCTTCTATGTGTTTCTTTAAATTGGGGTAATAGTATTTTCTCTTTATTCTTAAGTAAGTCTCCTCAGCCCCGCGATGGTTGGACTTACCCTGATGATATTTGACTATCATATCCGTTAGCTCGTCTTCCTGGATTTCTTCCCTCATTTCTAAACATCTATAAAATTTTGGTGACTACATTATTAAAGTTTTTGTTGATTGCCGAACTGACTAGTTCGTAATCTTGTTCATTTACGAAAAGGCAATAATATTTTCTTTGTGGTAAACAGTATTCCTTTATAAATTTTTCTATTTGATTGGGGTCATTTAAATTAAAGTTTGCATAAATAAAGTTTCGTTTGTCTTTCCTTACTGAGAATATTTCTGGTTTGTCTGTGTTTTTAAAGACTATTTGATTTGTTTTACTGTTAATAATTTCTTCCTCTAATATTGGTATACCGGGTGCTGAGTAAGAATCCGCATTTGAATTAGCTGTTTCGTCCTCGTTTATTTCTATTACACCTTCGTCGTCCTCTATTTCTATTATTTCTTCTTCCTCGTCGACATTATTGGCCATTGATTGGTTGTCTATATCTATGGGGTGGATCTCTACTCGAGAAAGGGCGTCCGCTGCGCAATTCAGCTTTCCTTTCTTGTATTCAATTTTGAATTCGTATCCTTCTAATTTTAATCTCCAACGGAGTAATTTTGAATTTGGTTGTTTTAACGAAAATAGCCATTTTAATGGTTTATGGTCCGTATATATAGTGAATTTGCGTCCGTATAAGTATGGACGGAAATAATTAGTTGCCCACACGATGGCTAGCAATTCCTTCTCTATGGTGCTATACCTAGATTCGGTTTCGTTTAAGGTACGACTGGCATAGGCTATCGGGTGGTCTGAATTGGGTTCCCCTTGGCTTAATATGCCCGCTATCGCCACGTTTGAAGCGTCGGTTGTTAGTATAAAATCCTTAGAGAAATCGGGTGGTATAAGCACGGGTGAATTCATTAAAATGTCTTTACATGAGTTAAAGGCACCAATGTATTCCTCGTTATTAACGTCTATTTTAGAATTCTTTTTTAAACACTTGGTTAGTGGTTTCGTGACGTGTGCGAAATTTTCAATAAATTTTCTGTAATATCCGACTAGTCCTAAAAATGATTTAATTTCTTTTTGGGTTTTTGGTATCGGGAATTTCCTTATTGCGTCTAGTTTCCTCGGATTCGGACGGATCCCGTCTGGGCTTACAACGTGTCCCAGAAACTCGGCTTCCTTCTTTAGGAAATCACTTTTGTCTAGCTGGATCTTTAAGTTGCTTTGTCTGAAACGTTCGAATACCAGTTTTAGTTTCTCTATGTGTTCTTGTAATGACGTGGAGAAAACTATGACGTCATCCATGTATACAAGGCATGTTTGGCCAATTAGACCCTCTAACACGTTCTGCATGAGCCTGGAAAAGGTCGCTGGAGCCCCTGATAACCCAAACGGCATCCTAGTGTACTCCCAGTGTCCCGTATCGGTGGTAAACGCCGTTTTTTTCTATGTCCCGGGGGTCCATTTCAATTTGGTGATATCCAGAAATCAAATCGATTGTCGAGAAATATTGAGCTCGTCCAATTTTGTCCAGTATTTCATCTATTTTGGGAATTGGGTGTCTGTCCGGTATTGTTTTCTCGTTTAGTTTCCTATAGTCCACTACAATCCTCCATTTTTGTTTATTTGACTTGTCTAGTTTTTTTGATATGACCCAAATGGGTGAACTGTATGGGCTGTGACTTTTCCTGATTATTTTTTGCCTTAGCATGTCATTTATTTGTCGATCTACTTCCGGTTTATGTATGTATGGATATCTATATAATTTAGAATGGACTGGTATGTCGTCAATGGTCCTTATTCTATGTTTTATAGCATTTGTGTGCGTCAATGGTTCGTCCTTGTTTAAAAATATGTCCTTATATTCTGATAACAAATTAAATAACAACTGTTTTTCCTCATCGTTTAAATAATCTATTTGTTCCATTATAATGTTTTCGCAGTTAATCTGTTTTTGCTCGCTCCCTGTATGTCGAGTATTCGTATTATATGGTTGAATTGTCGATATAACATTATCTTGTGTTATAGTAGGCGTCCTTGAGCTGCGCTTGCGTTCATCTGTAACGTGATACTTATATTGGTTACGTAATCGGCTAGTCTGTAGGTTCTGCGGTGTTTCATAATCTTCGTCCTTGTGCGCTAACATGTAATTTACGATTTCAAGTTCTCCATTACAATTGAAGTACTCTTTTGTTATGATACTGTTTACAGTGGCTGTAGTATCTGGGTCTTGTGAACCATCTGCTTTGGCTTTTATTTTTGCCGGTTGATTGACATTGTTTAATTGAGGGTATTGAATTTTAATGATTTGCTTACCTAGATGCATGACTTCATTTTTAAAATCTATTCTGGCTTCATTGTCCCTTAGGAATTGGATCCCAATGAGACCTGAATATAAAGGGTTAAAGTCGAAAAGGCAGAATTCTTGTGCCTTGTTCGAAATTGATTTAAGGGTGATATTTATGCGTTCTGAGTGCGTCGAAGTTCCGTGCGGGGTCCGAATAATGAATGGTTGTGTCCTTATTTTGTTTGCGAAATCTTGATGGGCTATTATTGGGTTTAATAAATTTTTCGACGATCCGCTGTCTATCAATAATTTTCCTCTAATTCCTTTAATTTCTATATATGGTAACCTATTTAAATCATTAATATTAAGTACATCGACTACGTGTCGTGTTGGGAGGTGCTCGCGATGGGAAAATTTCCGTGTTGGTTATCGTATTCGTCAGCAGGTGAATTTCCCTGGCTTGCCTCATAATTTGCGTAATTTGTATCGTTTGTTTCGTATTCTATGCTATTTGATTCGTAACCCCCGTTGGTTACGTTGTAATCGCTAAACTCTGTATTATGTAATGGGGCTGCTCGTCTTTGTGACAACCTCGTATTCGAGCTGTCTACTTCCATTGGCTCGTGATAGTTCCTATTGTTAATTATAGGGTTTTGTCCCTGTGGGTTATTAAAATTCTGTCGTCTAAAATTGTTTGAAAAATTAGTTCTATTCATAAATTGCGGATTTTGTCTATTTTGAAAATTCGTTTGATTATATTGCGGTCTATTTTGTTGCTGAGATGGTCTAAAATTAGGTTGAAAGTTTGTTGGGTTATGTTGTTGGTTATTGTGTTGTTGAAAAGGTCTGAAATTAGGTTGAAACGGTCGTTGAAACTGCACATTGTTAAACGGTGCGTTATTTTGTCTTGGAAAGAATTTTTGTCCGTCTGACCTATTCTGATTAAAATTTTTTTGTACTGTTTTGTCCCTATAATCGAAATTTTCTTCTGCGAATACAAACTTTAGGGCGTCTTCTATGCTTCCTGGTGACCTACTTCTAAGAGCTAGACCTAACGGGTTCCTAATTCCGCCTAAAAATGCTTTTAATGTTTGTTCCTGGTAAATGTTCATTTTTATTACTTTAACGCCTTCGTTCTGTTCGTTAGCTATTAGATTAGATATGAGTAATTGTTCGATATGCCTGCATCTGTTAGCGAATGCAAGGGCATCTTCCGCATTCCTTTGTTTCAAGGTGAATAGTTCTGCTAGTAGGCTACTAGAATCGCGCTGATCGCAAAAATTATCCACAATAGCGCTTCTCAAGTCGGTCCATGTGTTTATTATCTTAGTGTTAATTATAAGCCTCGCTGTTCCCGTTAGTTTTGTTTGAATGTAATTTAATAAGAAATGATTCATATATAAATTCTCGTTTGGCATATAAAATTGGTTCATTACGAGGTCGCATGACTTTAAAAAATTACCTACATTAGCTGGTTGCCCGTCAAATTCGGGAATAGCTTTTAAGAAAAATTCTTTGAACTGGTCAGTCATGTTGCTACTACTATTACTACTATTTGAATTAGTTACTGTTGCGATATTATCGCTTATACTTATCGATCTCAATCTGTACTCAATATTCCCTAAGCTTTGTGACTCGTCTTCTGAGTCTGACATATAATTATATCAATACACACACATACAATTGAAAAATATGGCAGGAAAATGTGAAATTGGATAGCAGTAAACAACTTACAATACTATGATGGTTTCTGCTCCCATTTGGCTGCTTGGCTATGACTTCTGCGTAACTTGGTTCTAATTGGTTATTGGGCGTCGATACGCTTAGAAATCGATATTCTTTCGGTTTCTTAACCAATACTAACGACTGCGCCACTTAACTTTAGCGTTAAGACAATTAACTTTTTTAAACAATTTATTATTACTTAAACACAATGATTACTTAATACAATAATGAGACAAAAAATATATATATATATAAGTGATATTAAAATACTTGACACGCCATGTGCCAGACTAACTAGGAAACAAGCAATGAACACTCCTATCTCGGTGCTTATCCTATTTATAGTCTTCCCCTCCAGGCGTGGCACTATTGTCTCTGGAGGTGACCTGGATCTGCTACTGCTGAATGTCACCGGAGATATTCCGTTCGCACTTGCTGGTTTTACGCCTGCATTCCTACAGGCGCCACTTCACTATTATGATGACACTGCGGTTTCTAAGGAGGCCAGGATACATTGTTGCACAATAGCCTGTTGTTGTGGCTCTATTTATCTCGCGTAAACAAGGTTATCACACTGGTGTTGTTGTTGCTGGAAAAACTCTGTGTGTGTGTGTGTGTGTGTATGTGTGTTAGATAGAGATATATCATGCTACTTATATAACACACAAGGGGCGGTAAGTGTGCTAGGATTGTGATATACGCTTTGATATTACACGGTTTCCTTCAAGCTATGTATCAAATTGGTCGTATTGGGTATATATTTAATACAACGTTTCTTTAAAGATTCACACAGCAGGTGTTATGGTAGGGGTAACCTCAATAAGAGCTGTGATGGCTTCAGCTTTCTAGAAGATAACTGAAACTATCAGATATCACTCAACTTAACACATTAATAACTCTTTCAATTATTGCATCTAGTCCTGTTGTCTTATTTCAACAACTATATCATAATATTCAGTACTCTAATTTTAAATATATTTTATATTCGGTTGATAGTAGTAGTCTCTCTCTCTCTCTCTTTCTCTCTCTCTCTCGTATCGGTATATAATATTCTTTGGTAATAGCAGAGGAACATCTACAGGCTGTTTCAAAAAACATGCACCATCGCTCGTGGGGCAATTCCTTACTAAAAAATAAGAAAAAAAGTTACTGTGCACATGGGCCCGGAAACGCATAATTTCCAATATACAGGGAGTTGAATTTTTTTTTTTTTTTAATTTTTTATAAATAATTTCATAACCACTGGATTGATTTTAATGAAACTTGGAACTTAAAAGTGTATTATGAAAGTGCATATTTTCAAGTGAGAATCTGCTTACAACTGCGTCAGTGGCGTGCGTACGGGGCAACTGTAAAAATTCATTTGGGCAAAAATATGTGCGCCACTGTCTTTTTACAATTTTGATACATCAGTTATGAAGCTTATTACATAAGACACAAAAGCTACCTCTTGGTATTTTTTCGTTCAGGGTATCCCCTAGGAGATATGATTAATTTTATAAAAAGGGGCAAAGTACCGATTAGTCGGCGTAATAATAATAATAATAATAATAATATATGTTTTCTGCAACCATAAGAATATGAAAAACAAAACATACAGTAAACATTACAGCAATAAACGTGCAAATAACTAACCTACGTAAAACTTATTGGTGATAAACATTGAAATGAATATTACAAACATTGATAAAAAATGATAAATAAAAAATAAAAATAAAAAATGAAAAAAGTAATCGTAAAGACACCATGATTTTTCCAAACTCTTGTTTTTTGTACATTACTCAATTGACTTTAATAACAAAGCTAAAGAAAATGTTGAAAGTGACCACCATTAGCGTCGTTACAATTATTTAACCTTCTGCGTAAAGATCTTCTTACTCTTCTGCAAATATTTTGATCTTCTCTAATGCTGTCAAATGCATATTCTATTCTTCCCAACAATTCTTCTCGTGTATTTATTGGTGTTTTATACACTATTTCTTTTAAATGACCCCACAAATAAAAATCGAGAGGATTCAGGTCCGGAGATCGAGGTGGCCATGACACCGGACCTCCACGACCAATCCATCGGTGACCGTATGTGTTGGCTAAATATGTTCTTACAACTGCTGCAAAATGTGCGGGCGCACCATCATGCTGGAACCACATTGTACCATTTCTCATAAAAAGCGGTAGTAACAACGGCAAATCATTTTGTAAAAAATTTAAATATGATTCATGGTCAAGACGATTCGGTAGAACAACAGGACCAATTATGTGATTTTCAATAATAGCAACCCAAATATTGATGGAAAATTGATACTGCGAATTTGCAACTCTTAGAGAGTGTGGGTTTTCATCGGCCCATGTATGTAAATTGTGAAAATTTACGATACATTTTCGCGTAAATGACGCCTCATCAGTAAATAGTACACGTTTAGAAAAATGTTGGTCGTGCCTAAGTTTGTTTAAGAACCACTGACAAAACATTACCCTTGGTTGAAAGTCTCTAGGTAGAAGTTCCTGGACACGTGTAAAATGATAGGGATATAAACTTTGATCCTTCAGAGTTCTGTGAACTGATGATGCCGAAATATTACCCAGTTCGGTGGCAATAATTCTCGTACTTGTACTAGGATCACGTTCAACTCTATTTAATATTGCCTCTTCAACTCGTACAGTTCGGCGGTATCTTCTGCGTCCAGAGTCAGCTTTTAAAGATGTTAAAGAACCAGTTTCTCTTAAATGTCTTACAATACGTGGGAAAATATTTTTGTCAGGAATTCTTCTTTGCGGATAAGTTTCCTGATAAACTCGCACAGCTTGTCTAGCATTTTGATTTGTTTGTCCATAAATTAACAACATATCAGTCAAATCCGCTGAAGTGTACTTAATGAAAACCATCTTGAGAGGAGGAAATAATATTAATGAGCAGCTCAGTATCAACAAATAACTAAAAACGAAAATACTGCACCGTATCAAAATTTAAAGAATAGCACGAAAACTCTTTTGATTCCTACAAAGCACTTCAAAATTGTAGAATTTAGAGAACTGTCAAAAATTATAGTTCCATGGCACTTTACGATTACTGTTTTCATTACTCCAACGAATCGGTACTTTGCCCCTTTTTATAAAATTAATCATATCTCCTAAGGGATACCCTGAACGAAAAAATACCAAGAGGTAGCTTTTGTGGCTTATGTAATAATCTTCATAACTGATGTATCAAAATTGGAAAAAGACAGTGGCGCACATATTTTTTCCCCAAATGAATTTTTACAGTTACCCCGTACGCACGCCACTGACGCAGTTGTAAGTAGATTTTCACTTGAAAATATGCACTTTCATAATACACTTTCAAGTTCCAAGTTTCATTAAAATCAATCCAGTGGTTTTGAAATTATTTATAAAAAATTAAAAAAATAATTAAAATTCAACTCCCTGTATATTGGAAACTATGCGTTTCCGGGCCCATGTGCACAGGAACTTTTTTTCTTATTTTTTAGTAAGAAATTGCCCCACGAGCGATGGTGCATGTTTTTTGAAACAGCCTGTATATGTGTGTTTGTTATGTATCAACTGTCGTGTATGTCTGTCTGTTCTACCAACAACACTGCGCGATATGTTAAACAACCGTCCTCGACTGTCAAACATCTGTTATGTATGTTCTTTCAAATAATAGTTGCATGTTGAGGCATTAAAGGCCTCTAACAGTCTGTTTGTTATTCCAAGCAACTGTCGTCTATATGTCTTTAAACAAACTTGTATTAAACTGCCATACAGTGCGACATATATATGTTAATACCCGTTGGGGGCCTCTTACGTCTGTTATGTCAATCATATGTTAAACAGATGTCATGTTAGCACACATGCGCAAGCTCAAACAGGAAGTTAGATGTCAAACATCTGTCATGAATGTTAGCAAGCAAGCTTCGGAGGTCACTCACCCTAAATGACAGCTGTAAACGAGGTCACAATAGATAACGCTCAGAGGTCACAAGCACTAAATTATGTTGACAGATGTCATTTACCACTGACATCTGTATGTTCCCATTGATCGCCTCTCTAACTGTCTGTTATTTCAATCAAGTGTTAAACAGATGTCGACTGTATTCTAGACAAGCTCAAACAGGACTGCGGTCACAAGAGATAACGTTCATTTTCCACAGTCTAACTGTGAAAACTGGGTCACTAACCACAATGACAGCTGTAGACAAGCTCAAACAGGAACGAGGCCACTCGCAACAGACAACGATCAGAGGTCACAAGCAATAACTAACAGATGTCGTTTACCAGTGACATCTGTATGTTATTGTAGACCTCTAACTCTCATATGTTAAACAGATGTCGACTGTATTCTAGACAAGCTCAAACAGGAAGTTATATGTCATCTATGTGTGTCATGTCTGTTAACACGCATGCGTGTGACAGATGTTAAACAACAAAGGCATTCAGTTCAAACAGTCTGTTAGCAACTGTCATGTGTGTGTGTGTGTGTGTGTGTGTGTGTGTGTGTGTGTGTGTGTGTGTGTGTGTGTGTGTGTGTGTGTGTGTGTGTGTGTGTGTGTGTGTGTGTGTGTGTGTGTGTGTGTGTGTGTGTGTGTGTGTGTGTGTGTGTGTGTGTGTGTGTGTGTGTGTGTGTGTGTGTGTGTGTGTGTGTGTGTGTGTGTGTGTGTGTGTGTGTGTGTGTGTGTGTGTGTGTGTGTGTGTGTGTGTGTGTGTGTGTGTGTGTGTGTGTGTGTGTGTGTGTGTGTGTGTGTGTGTGTGTGTGTGTGTGTGTGTGTGTGTGTGTGTGTGTGTGTGTGTGTGTGTGTGTGTGTGTGTGTGTGTGTGTGTGTGTGTGTGTGTGTGTGTGTGTGTGTGTGTGTGTGTGTGTGTGTGTGTGTGTGTGTGTGTGTGTGTGTGTGTGTGTGTGTGTGTGTGTGTGTGTGTGTGTGTGTGTGTGTGTGTGTGTGTGTGTGTGTGTGTGTGTGTGTGTGTGTGTGTGTGTGTGTGTGTGTGTGTGTGTGTGTGTGTGTGTGTGTGTGTGTGTGTGTGTGTGTGTGTGTGTGTGTGTGTGTGTGTGTGTGTGTGTGTGTGTGTGTGTGTGTGTGTGTGTGTGTGTGTGTGTGTGTGTGTGTGTGTGTGTGTGTGTGTGTGTGTGTGTGTGTGTGTGTGTGTGTGTGTGTGTGTGTGTGTGTGTGTGTGTGTGTGTGTGTGTGTGTGTGTGTGTGTGTGTGTGTGTGTGTGTGTGTGTGTGTGTGTGTGTGTGTGTGTGTGTGTGTGTGTGTGTGTGTGTGTGTGTGTGTGTGTGTGTGTGTGTGTGTGTGTGTGTGTGTGTGTGTGTGTGTGTGTGTGTGTGTGTGTGTGTGTGTGTGTGTGTGTGTGTGTGTGTGTGTGTGTGTGTGTGTGTGTGTGTGTGTGTGTGTGTGTGTGTGTGTGTGTGTGTGTGTGTGTGTGTGTGTGTGTGTGTGTGTGTGTGTGTGTGTGTGTGTGTGTGTGTGTGTGTGTGTGTGTGTGTGTGTGTGTGTGTGTGTGTGTGTGTGTGTGTGTGTGTGTGTGTGTGTGTGTGTGTGTGTGTGTGTGTGTGTGTGTGTGTGTGTGTGTGTGTGTGTGTGTGTGTGTGTGTGTGTGTGTGTGTGTGTGTGTGTGTGTGTGTGTGTGTGTGTGTGTGTGTGTGTGTGTGTGTGTGTGTGTGTGTGTGTGTGTGTGTGTGTGTGTGTGTGTGTGTGTGTGTGTGTGTGTGTGTGTGTGTGTGACATTTGTAGGTATCATGTTTGCTTTATGTGTTCAACTGTCGTACAGTGCGACATCTATATGTTTGTTCCAAGCAGCTGTCATATGTTAAACAAATGTCTTCAAACAATATGCGTAACCTCCAGTCGAATCAGATTGGAACTGCCATCTATGTGTGTCATATATGTTAGTACGCATGCGTGTTGCGGATGCTAAACAACAACAAGAACATTAATTTAAAACAACGGTAACTGTCAAACAGTGTGCGACATCTGTAGGTATCATGTTTGCTTTATGTGTTCAACTACCATATATCTATTACCCATTGGGGGCCTCTCTAACTGTCTGTTATGTCAATAATATGTCATGTCTTCAAACAACATGCGCATACTCAGCACCCTCTCCCACCCACAGAACATATAGATGTATGTGCTGAGATGTTAAACCACAACGACGTCCGACGTCTTAGATGTAAGTATCTATTTGTCATATATATATATATATATATATATATATATATATATATATATATATATGTATGTATATATATATATATATATATATATATATATATATATATATATATATATATATATATATATATATATATATATATATATATATATATACAGGGTCGCTGATAAGTCTGGAAACGGTCGATTATCCGGGAAAATATACAAGGTGTCGAAAAAAGTTTTATACAAAAGTTTTTGGGTTCTTCAATGTCTACTAGGCGGTGATAATTTCATTTATACAGGGTTGGTCATACAGGCGTGGCACACCAATATTAATTTTTTTTAATGGAACACCCTATATATTATTCGATATTTCAATAAATAAAAATAAACGCTATTGTTTTTAAAATCTATTGGATGAAGAACAAAAATAAATGAAAAGTAGAATATCTCTTGAAAACAATCTGTGAGTGTGAAAAGAACCGGTTGCGATGTTTTTAACATTGTTTGAAATCCTATTTTATAAGATGTTCAAAGTGTTCTCCATTGACCTCCTGACAATAATGAATTCGCTTAACAAAACATTGCACTGCATTTACAAGAGCGTTTTGAGGAATGTTATTAATTTCATGCACAATCCTTGCTTGCAACTCTTCAATATTCTGCGGTCTATTTTGGTAAATTAAATTTTTTACATGACCCCACAAAAAAAGTCAAGCGGCGTCATGTCGGGAGACCTAGCTGGCCATTCAATAGTTCCCCTGCGCCCTATCCATCTGCCAGGAAAGGTTTGATTCAGATATTCCCGTACCTCAATTCCAAAATGAGGGGGTGCCCCATCCTGCTGAAACCATATTTCTTCCGCTGGTAGATTTGGGTCGTTATTGTTCGGAAATAATCGACTAACGTGTGGAACAATTGATTCTTGCAAAAGTGTCAAATATCTAGCAGAGTTCAAATTACCGTGTATAAAATAAGGTCCTATGATATGTCCACCAATAATAGCACACCAAACATTTACTTTTTGCGGTCTTTGGGTGTGAATTTGTTCCATCCAATGTGGGTTTTCGTCTGACCAGTACCTACAGTTGTGTCGGTTGACTTGTCCATTCAAACAAAATGTAGATTCGTCGGAAAACAAAATGTGGTTGGCAAAGTTAAAATTTTGGCGTAACTTCTCCATAATAAGTTCACAGAACTCGATTCTGCGATCAAAATCGTCTTCACTCAGTTCTTGCAATAAATGAATTTTATATGGACGGAACTTTTCCCGCTTCGTAATCTTTTGAATTGAATATCGACTCATATTGTGATTTAAAGCCAATTGCTGTGCCGAAGTTTTCGGATTTTCCACCACATCCAATATTACATTCAAAGAATTTTCTTCATTTGTAACGGTTACTGGCCTTCCAGTTCTAGGTTTATCCTTGATACCGCCAGTTTCGTGAAAACGATGCAAAGTTTTCGAAACTGTGGATTTGGAGATCGATTCCCGCTCAGGATGCAACTCATTGAACATAATCACCACTTGAGCAAAACTTCGTGTTCTATCACCGTACCCTATCATCATTAAAATTTCGATACGTTCGGTTTCACTTAAACTTGCCATTTTGCACAAAAACTGTTGACACTAAATTACTAATGTTTCAAAACTGTTGACACTGAATGAATGTTTGACATTCGTTGTCCTGGAAACATTTTAAAACAAAAGAATAATACTGCGTTTCTTATGGGCATCTTATCTTATCTTGGGATTCCAAACAATGTTAAAAACATCGCAACCGGTTCTTTTCACACTCAGATTGTTTTCAAGAGATATTCTACTTTTCATTTATTTTTGTTCTTCATCCAATAGATTTTAAAAACAGTAGCGTTTATTTTTATTTATTTTTTTACCCGGAAACGATTGAGTTTAGGTACATTATGCTTCTCATAAATGTTGCTCAAAATTAAGAGAAGGATTGAAATATCGAATAATATATAGGGTGTTCCATTAAAAAAAAATTAATATTGGTGTGCCACGCCTGTATGACCAACCCTGTATAAATAAAATTATCACCGCCTAGTAGACATTGAAGAACCCAAAAACTTTTGTATAAAACTTTTTTCGACACCTTGTATATTTTCCCGGATAATCGACCGTTTCCAGACTTATCAGCGACCCTATATATATATATATATATATATATATATATATATATATATATATATATATATATATATATATATATATATATATATATATATATATATATATATATATATATATATATATATTTGTTAACAAACATGTTTGCGATACATATCCTTAAGTGTTGTAATATATTTAGCACAAAAGTAAATTAACATAAATATAGTTAGACACATAAGAACGCCAGTTGATATAAACATGGAAATATAATTTGAGGTAAACAGGTAAGAATCATTTAATACAAGAGTTCTCCAATCAGATGTCTCACCACGTGTACCATTAGCAAACAGAAACATAAGTTTGTAATACACCACTTCAGATATGCTTTTTGAAAAGTTGTACATTGAAAGTTGGATACGTGCATCATTGTGTAGATGTGTTGTTGGAAGACCAGACCATTTCGTACACTCATCGAAACAGATTCTTACTTCTTTCACATTTGGTGGTTTGTGTATATAAAAAACATTTTGAGATAGTGCTGTTAGGATGATGAAACTTGCTTTAAGATGACTCATTGTATATCGTGTGTATTTCTTTGAAACGATCAAGTACTTGCTTCTTTGTAAAGTGTAAGCACTCTAACATACTAACTCGGAATAATGATTCATAGTCTTGTAACATGGTTTTTATAAGCTTTATCACCTCCTCATCAGGTGGTAGCTCCTTCTTATTAACACACTTGAGAACATCAGCAACACAATAGAGGAAATCTCTAACACACTTGAGAACATCAGCAACACAATAGAGGAAATCTCTAAGTCGAATATCAAAGTTCAAATCGGTTAGAAACTTTAGCTTTTCGTTGATGATTTCAACCAGATCTAGTAGCCGTTGAACTGCGTCTTTGGTTAAATAAAAAGTAATAGAATCATCTGAGATTGATATACCTTTACTGTCTAATACTTTAATAGGTTTGATGGTACATATTCCAATATTTTCAGGTTCGATCTTATTAGCTTTGGTAAAGTACTCTTCAGCTGTGTTTTTCAATGTTGAAATAAAATACTCCCATTTCCATGAGCCAGATGAGATTGTTATATTTGTATTTGGTGGATATAAGCTTTTATTTATAATTGTAATTATTGGAATCAATCCGGCCGCCTTTGATATACCAATTGCAACACTTAGAGCTGGAGTAATGCCATACCTTGTTTCCAGTAGCATTCTACTTTCTTGCTTAATATCACTAATATTCTGACGTAGAGCTGCATCAATTTGGCCCTAATAACAATTACAAACATCGTTATTAATAGGTTCGTCAACATCCATACCATACATGTTGAACAGAACAAATACACTAATATATAACTACTGGGAGCAGACTACAGACAACGACTGATGTACTTGCTTGCCACCTAATGTTTATATATACTTATACCTCCCACTTTTGACTTGTTATTGAAACGCATTTAACCGTCATCGTTGTTTGCATTTTTGTAGAAGGTCACATACATTTGTAGGTCACCAACATTTGTAGAAGGCCACGTACATTTGTATTTGAAAACACATTATTCATTTCCGGTTACATGACTCATTTCCTGTAACATGTTGTAGTCGAGGTTATAGTTTGCAGTTGTTGCTGTCGCATGTCTGGTCTTAACATTCTTAGGATTTTTGCTTGTTGCTATGTTACCATGTTGTCATATTTAGCATGTTTGATCTTAACATTCTTAGGATTTTTGCTTGTTGCCATGCTTGATCTTAACATTCTTAGGATTTTTGTTTTTGTTCTGTCTGGCATGCCTGGCGTTCGCATTTTTAAAATCTGCTTGCTAAGCCGAGCAAAATGAGACCGAACACCTAAGGCTTAGGCTAAAAATTCCAAAAGTTGGGTTTTTGCATGCGCAAATACCATTTCTGAATTCTACTTACTGAGCTGAGTAAAATGAAACCCCACACTTAGAGCTTCAACCAAAAACTAAAAAGTTGAGTTTGCGCTTGCGCCAACCGCCATATTTGTTACGTCACTTTTTGCAAAAATCAAAATGGCGGAGCCTCTTACTTTGATCAGTGGTGCCAACTACCGGCTAAAATTTTAAATTCCCCGGGTTTTCCACTTCCGGTCGGCCATCTTGGCCGCCATCTTGGTTTACGTCATCTCATTTTGTAGCTTACGTCATCCTTACTACAACCGCCATATTTTTTACGTCACACGCATGCTCAGTAGCGGGTGGTGGGTGGTGGACGGTGGGTGGTGGGCTCAGAAGGAACCATCTATACCTACTTTTTTATGTACCACCGTCAAAGAGAATGAGCCAAAGTCAGTGAGAAGCCCTCTTCAATGGTCTGAGAAGGCCGTATTTGATATGCGGAGATGCCAACAGTCACCATACTGCTTGGCGCTGTTCCATTTTTGAACCCAAAGGAAATGAGCTGTTATCGGCTATAGAAAATTGTAACCTGACCTTTTTAAACACAGGAGCCGAAACTTGTGAGAACGCCTCATCACCAAAATGCTTCCGCGGTGGATCTATCTTTGTGTTCCCCACACATAACTGTTAGATTTTTGTGGTCCGTGGAAGATACGACGTTGGGATCAGATCACTATGTAATTCACATGGACTATACATGTAGTCACTATTGTAACAATTTAAATAATTGTATTTCACCGGGTTTTATTAATGTTAACAAATAGAATCTAAATCAGGCGGATTGGATGATGTTCTCACTACTGATGGAAATCATAACCAATTTAAAATGTTCGGATGACTTATGATAGTTTGGGTTATATATATATAAGACGGTTTGTCAGTCAACAATTCCACAGAAGAGGACAACATTCAATTCCGCTTTTAGAAAAGCTTGGTGGAATGGCGAATGAAAATTAGTAATTGATAATGAGAAACAGGCTTTCCGGGAATACAAAAGAGATCCATCATTTGATAACTTTTTAAAGTATAAACATTTGTCCGAACTTAAAAGACGCACAATACTTACAAGCAAAAGACAATGTTGGAAGAACTTCTGTAACCAAATTAACAAAAATACTCCAGTAAAAGAAATCTGGAGCATGGCAAAAAGATTAAATAGCACACAAACAATAAAGTCGCCTACGTTATCAGATGATGTATGTGCTGGAAACTTCCTTGATATCATGATACCAGCGTAAGTGTAAAAGAAAAAATTTACGATGATGGTGGGACTTTAGAGAACCATGTGTTATTACAAGATCTCACCATTGAAGAACTCAACTTTGTATTAGATCGTAAGCAAACAGGGTCTTCGCCAGGATCAGATAGAATCCAGTACGAAATTTTGTCACACCTATCAATCAAATCTAGAAGGGTTTTTCTAAAAATCTTAAATGAGATATGGCAAACCGAAAACTATCCAAACGACTGGAATACTTACATTTTAATTGCGTTTCTTAAACCATTTAAAGATCCTTCCATTCCTAATTCATACACAGGTATTGCACTTGCGTCTTGTATAAAGAAAACTTTCGAACGCATGGTGAAAAATAGACTAGAAAAATGGCTAGAGAGAAACCAAAAAATATCAACATCACAGCGTCCCTTTCGTTGCAATTGTTCAACAATAGATTGCATAGCTGCTCTTACTCTAGATATTTATAAATCTTTCACGAACAAGAAATCTCTAGTAGCAATGTTTGTCGACATTCAAGGCGCATTTGATAACGTTAACCTTAAACTTTTATGTAATAAAATGATACATTTAAGCATACCTCAAAGCTTTGCCAGGAAAATTATCAAACTCTATGAAGACAGGGTGATCTTTTTGAAAACGGCACAAAAACTCTGGAAACCTAGGATTAGCAATCAGGGTCTTCCCCAAGGTAGTGTGCTTAACCCATTACTCTACCTAATTTATACGTATGACATCGAATTTTGTAGTAACAATACACAACTTATCCAAT
Source organism: Tillus elongatus (assembly GCA_964006375.1). Classification (NCBI taxonomy): domain Eukaryota; kingdom Metazoa; phylum Arthropoda; class Insecta; order Coleoptera; family Cleridae; genus Tillus; species Tillus elongatus. Next base: position 69,453,020 of record OZ023269.1, on the reverse strand, counting down.
ACGCAGATGACATTTGCTAATACAAATCTTCATGTGAAATAGAAGAAGGGAAAAATGCCTTGCAGCGAGATATGACAAAATTAGAACATTGGGCACAACAAAATGGGTCTACAAAAAAAACACAAATATGCATCGTTACAAGAAAACGACAAATACCAACGACAATGACCATCAATGATAAAGTGTACTTTATTCATAATTCAGTAAAATATTTGGGGATGATCATCGACCGTAAGCTTCTATGGAGTGAACTAGTCAAGATGATTGTGGGAAAAACAGAAAAAGGTATCAATTTACTGCGATATATTTGTCACAAGACTTGTGGAGGAGACCCCAACATCTGCATCACTTTTTACAAATCTTTTGTGAGAGCTATTCTAGATTATGGATCCATAATATATGGCAACGCGGCAAAAAGTCACCTTAATAAACTCCAAGTTATACAGAATAGATGTTTAAGACTGTGCATAGGGACGTTGAGGAGCACGCCTATCACCAATCTTTTGGCAGAGTGTTGCGAGATACCTCTCCAACTTAGTCGTGAACAACTATCGCTAAAATTTGTTCTAAAAGAAATTTCCAAAAACAGTGACATTAGCATAAAGTTACATGATGGACTAATACTGGATCTTACTTCCACGTACTGGATACGAAATCTAAGCCAGCTAATTGTTGGTGTCTACGGTGAAATTATTTCCTTGAAAGAAAGCACTTTTAAAAGTTACTCGGATCCTGTGTATAGCATTGATTTTGTATTGGTGAAAAATATTCCTATACTTTACTTGCCACATTACTCCAGGTATCCGAGTTTTATACGGAACCATATGTTTACTTCAGATGTAACAGAATTATTTGCAGAGGCACTCCATGTATACACAGATGCGTCTAAACAAAACGGAAATACTGGTTGCGCCTTTTATATCCCAGAATATAACCATAAACATCCAATAAAACTAGACAGTAAACTATCAGTATACTCTGCAGAAATCGTAGCTCTAATTGAAGCCACAAAATATATAAAACAACAACCAAGAAAAGAAGTGGTCATCTTTACTGATAGTAAGACCTGTCTGCAAAAAATACATAATTTTTCACCGACAACGAAGTGCAACTACTTGTTTTCCAAACTAATCTGTGCTATGTTGGAGTTGTCATCAAAAGGTACACAAATATCTCTAGTGTGGGTTAAAGCTCACTGTGGCATTGACAATAACGAGGCGGCTGACTACCTGGCAAAGTGTGCTACATTAGAAGGTGAGGAAATACGTTAAACTTGTCCAGTCTCGGACATTTATTCTGATCTCGTGCAAAAAGTTATTAAAAAATGGAGTCACCAATATAAAAGTGACGACAAAAGTCACTACTTTGAAAGTATTCAAATACTTCCACCCATTATATCATGGTTTAACAAATGATCTGTAAGTAGATCTCTAGTAACTAACATTTGTAGGTTAAGATTCGGGCATGTTTTAGTACCTCAATATCTGTACAAAATAAATAAAAGAGACAATCCAAATTGTGAGTGCGGTGAGGTTGGGGACCCGGAACATGTGCTTCTAGCTTGTACCATCTCTGACAAAAAATTGAAAATTAAATCTTTTTTAGGTGAAATAATTGGGATGAAGATAGTTTCCAGTCTTTTTAATCTATCTCACTAGAAACTAGAAATGTACACATATATCAAAGTATTCTACTACATATTACAAATCTAAAGATACATCTTTAAATTCTGTAACCTGTTACTAGTAGCCAGTGTATAGTTATTTGCATGTGTGCGTGTATGAATGTGTACGTTTATATGTACGAACGGGATTTTGTGTGAGTGCTTAGGTTAAAGGGAATAAAAACTGTTAAGAAAGTATCAAATAATATAAGTCTTAAAACCCGCTAAAAATAACAAAAATGTAAGGAAATAGAATCTAGAGTCCTATCGTTTTTCCATGTCTTCCCATTCTTACCAGGGTCCTCTTGTGTGTCTTTAAAATTGTCTTGACCGACCCCAAGACATAAAGATTATATCCCAGTCGTACCCCAATTAAATTAAGTACATAAAATAATAGTATCAAAATTAATAAGATTTTCAATCCAAGACAGATGTTTGTTTGTGTGCGTGCACATATATAAAATAAAAACAAATAATTTTGTAATCCAGTGCCTGTCAGAATGAGTAATTTATGTATTGAAATACATAGTGATCTGAAAAAAACAAACAATTCATATTTACATATGTTCATATTACCCCACTATGTATTGTTCAGACAGATATATCCCGAAAATATTTTTAAAAATCACAGAAAAATGTGCGAATGGCAACCTGTCGCAGGCATATACTGCCCTAAGAACTACTTTAATCTTTGTATTTTTTTATGATTCATAAGTATTTTCTATAATTATAAGTCAATAAAATCTTTTAAAAATTCAAGTGTGTTAACAAGAAAGTTAACTGGCGCAGTCGCAACGGATAGTGCTGAAGAACGAAAAGTATATTGATTCTTGGCGTTTCAACGCTTAACAGCCAAAGAACCAATCAAGGAAGAGACCATGGAGACAGCAGCAATAGTATCGATTCTGTAGGTTGTGTACTTCCTTTATTTTCTTTATATATATATATATATATATATATATATATATATATATATATATATATATATATATATATATATATATATATATATATATATATATATATATATATATATATATATATATATATATATATATATATATATATATATATATATATATATATATATATATATATATATATATATATATATATATATATATATATATATATATATATATATATATATATATATATATATATATAGATTGTATGTCTGATAGCGATATTGATGATTTAGAACATTTAGAATATAAATTGAGGAATATTAGTATTGGCGAAATTGATATTGTGGAACAACTTAGTATAAATAGTTCTAGAAACAATTTAAATATGGCAAATCAATTCTAGGAGTTTTACCTTAAGGCAGTTTCCGGAATTTAACGGACATCCTGAAAATGCAGGGAACTTTTTAAAAGCTTGTGATCTAGTAGTGAATCAATTCTATGATGCAGATAATCCAAATTTATATCTTAATCATTTTTTATTAAATTACATTCAATCGAAACTAACTGGACAAGCCAGGTTAATTATTAACACGAAAATTATAAACACATGGTAAGACGTGCCATTGTTGAGAACTTTACAGATCAACGCGATGACACTAACTTACTGTGCGAAATACTGACATTGAAACAGAACGGAACGAGGAGGACGCTTTAGCGTTCAGTAACCGTTGCAGGCACATTGAACAATTACTTATATCTAATTTAATAGCAAACGAACGTAACGGGGGAATTCTAGGATTAAAACAAAACATGTACAGACAAACTCAAAGCATTTATTGAAGGCTTAAAATATCCGCTTGGTATGGTGGTGCGATCCACGCACCCAGACAGCATAGAACAAGCGTTAAAATTTATATTTTCTGAGGAAAATTGAATATAGGGACAACTTATTACAAAAATCAAATTTCAATAATAATAACAATAACAAGCAACAAAAACCGTTTTTTCCACAGTAATGTCCCAAATTTTAGCAACATTAAATTTCAGAAACCTTTCCAGCAACAAAATTATCATGCACCTTTTCACTCTGATTCAAATAGACCCCAAAGGTCTCACCAACAATTTCCGGGAAGCCACTCAAATCAATACTCAATGAGAAGACCGACGTACAACCCTAATGACAATAATAGAGGATATCCACAGGCTATGGATGTCAGCAGTAGTAACACAAGACATACAAATTACAGCCGACAACAACCTTCACAAAATGGACGGAACAATTTTCCTTCCAATAATTTTCAACGACAAAATTTCATACCAGAAGAATTAAACTATAACGAAACAAATAATCCTTTTCCTTGTGCCAATTTAAGCCTAAAAATCCGAGTGTATTGATTTGATGGTTGTCCGCGATTAATATCTCGTGACAGATTTCAATTGGATCTAAATCCGGTCAATAGTGAGGTCATCATCACCTCACAAACCCTAACATATTTGTACTTATCTCTCAGATTTATTATTTTGTAAGATAAAGAACACACTGTTTGGTTTAAAGATGAAAAGATAATCAAATACTTAGTCAGCTTTTATCTTGTTCTGACCAAAGTCCTAGATTTGTGAGATCTTCGAGTCAAAACACCGGCACTACGTTAGTCAGTTTGAAGAGATCTAGATAATATATATGAAGAATGTCTAGCTATAGCACCACCAGAATTGAGAAAGGTTAAATGAGGAATTTGTTATTCAATCAGAACAGATATTAAAAACAGAAATATTTAAATTTATTGACAAATTAATAATGGGAGTTATTTAAATCAAGACCAATTTAAATGTAGGAAAGTTTATGTCTGTCTAGTCTTAAAGATCACGTAGTGCGCTCGTATTTCCAAAGATTCACCAGCTGGTCTGGGCTGACACCTGAGGTACCAAAGGGTTGACTTGCCTGCTGACGGAATGTAGAAACTGTACAGGGTAACATCGGTATTCAGCGCTTACCATAGGCGCTTAATTTCCCCAAGAGAGGAGTCAGGAACTGGTGGAAAACGCTTTCAGGGGTGGCGACAGGAAGAGAGTGTACGTGCAATGTACTATCAAGAGGCCAGGCACACACTGGGGTTGAAACTGGATATACTTGAATCGGAACAGCAAAACTGTATTTTAACGGTAAATTCTGAGACAAAGGTTTGTTTGAACGTACACGGAAAAATCGGACATCAAGGCAAACTTGAAACTGAGACTGAAATTGATAACTTGAACTTGGAAACTCGAAAGCGTTTACTTGAAAGTGTTCGCTTGAAACTACGCCAAAAACTTGTCACTGCACTAAGACATTTATTAAAAAATCACGGTTAAATCCATTTTTTTTTCAAGCGGGATGCTAAAGCAAACTGAAATTATTAGCAGCACTTGCACGATATAACTATACTAGGCGTATATGACCTACGGAAGTCACGCTTTACTTCATTGCCTGATAGAAAAACTCCTAAACTGAACTCGGGAGGTAGGGCAGTTCTTGCTTCTTTAGTGTCTGTCGGCAGACCTCCAGCGAACCAGGCATTCACGCTCTTTAGTACTCGGCTGGGTTTTGTTCGGTGCTCGATGTCTTTGCCGGCGATATTCTCGCTGTCCTTAGTTACCCGTCCACCTCCATGTGTATGAGAGAGATGCAGAGAATCATGTGTTTCGCGCAAGTTTCCGCAGACCCAAGTCGTAGCTTCGCAGTCCCAACGGTTATATGCGACCAGTATCTGTTAAATATACTTTATTGCTTAACGATAGCGTTATCTTTGTCGGCCTTTCTAAGTTGTTAACCTGTACCATAAATTTCCGACTTTATGACTCTTGATATCTTTAATAATATTTCCATATCTAGTTTCTAATGCTTTAGATCATGTTATTACGTCATTCATCTCTGCAATAATATTTTACTGCTTCTTGATTTCCAATTTACAAACATCTTAGTAGGAAATTATAATAAATAACGATCTTTTTCCTTAAGGCAAATATTCCGTCTGTTGATATTTTAATTTAACGTACATAAAGGGAATGCAGTATGGGCACTACAATGGTAAGTGTCAATAGCGAATTTTGAATAAATCTTTTCAAAACCAAAACTTGAATTGCTCTTCAAAAATAAAGTCACCTTTTCTTATTTAAGCTTCTTTTGAAGTTATCGTTATGTCAGTAAGAGAGTTACGGTAATGAATAAAACACAACACGTTACATCCTTCCAATGATTTTGAACAAAGACAAAATTTAAGACCAGAGGACCTAAACTATAACGTAACAAATAACGAACAATCACTTTCCAATAGCAGGGAGCTCAATAACAGAACCGTAATAGATATTAATAATTTTAACACTGTATGCCAACTACCCTGCGTCACAATAATCGAATTACCCGGAGAAATACTGCTCGACTCAGGTAGTACTAAGAGCCTTTTAAACCCCTCCATAGCATATACAAATTTTTATAATAATATCTACGATCACCCCTTTCTGATAAAATCAGCGCATGGCTATTCCAGCCACAATAATCGTGCTAAAATAATGTTAAAATCACTAACGCATAATGAACAAGAATTTTCTTTGTTCAACTGTAATAATAATTATGTAGGTCTAATCGGAATAACTTTTTAACAAAAAATCAAGCGATCATTGATTTTAAAAATAAGAGACTCAATTTAATAAATCGAAGCATTAGAATAACCTTGCCCGGTACAAATAATCACGATAACAGTACGGGAAATGATAGTAGTAGCAATAACAATCTAATAAATCTGAGCATCAAAGCAGATGATGAAATGAATCACCTTAATGTAAGTAATACAATAGACAGGCGCCTCACTGAACTTCAACTCAACATTAGAAATCAACACAAGAGAATAAATGCTTACCAAGGATTAGAAAAGCTAATAAATGAAACAGGATAAATGTTCGGCTACAACAAACGTTAAAGAGATAGTTTCACTAAACACATAAGAGTATCGTGGAAATAAAAATTAGAGTGATACGAGGATGATACAAAAATATATAACGGATCAAATTCAAAATAAAGGGAATAAGATATTAAATAATTCTTACCATCACCAGAATTATAATAAAAGTTATACGGAGAGTGTACAAAAACATATTGCAGATCAAATTAGGATATATCCCTTGCATAAGCCTCGACAAGAAGCGAGCAATGTCGACAGTATAATGAAGTATGTATATTCAATGTGCAAAGAACGCAATAAAATCCACCAACCCGTTAAAATTGAAGAGTTTATGCCTAGTACTAAAGCACCTTGTGACAAGGCAGTTATCCCGAACAAAATGAAACATACAGGGACCACGCAAAACGATAAGTTATGTAATAATTTAATTCAGGTACATGATAACTATATGCAAATAGGTAAGCAACCAATTTCGCAAATAAAAAAATCAGAAGTCAATAACGAAAGAAAATTCTCAATCAATAAGGTTTACAAGTCGGAAGTAAATCCCGTAAATATTGAAAATCAATCAAAATGAAACAATATAAATAAACAAGAGAAAATCATAAATATAAACGACAATGAAATTAACCAAACAATCGTATTATTTCACGAAAGCAAAAGAAATTACAGGAATGCGGACGAGACATATTTAAGAATGAAAACCAAATTCCTTTTTCCAAAAATGAAACAAAACATCAAAGCTTTTATTGGAACTTGCCAATACTGCAACAACGAAAAAAAAATAACTCGTTCCAACTCCCGACAATAGGCATGGATGCAAAATGATGAAAATGTTTTGTATCCTCCTACTATGTCGAAAATCATAACTACTGGACAATTGATAGTCCCTTTATTAATCTTATTTTTAAAGGGGTAGACATTGATCCAATCCAATCCTTAGCAGGTGGTAGTGGAATTTTCCTTTATGTAATAGTAAAGGATTTTTTCACGCCCGAGGAGGTACCACCCCATACATCAAGGGGCCGGTGAAGTCCCAACGGACGTTTCCGGTTCTGGTGTATGAGTCGGTTTCCCTTATAAGCAAAAATGATGATGGCTCCTCCTTGTATAAAATATTCCGGAGGCAAAATACCCCTCCATTCGGATCTCCGGGAGAGGGGTGTACAGGGGGCGCCAACATCAAGATTTAACATATCCTTTTCGAATATATGTGGCCTAAATTCTAACCTGAACTCCGTCCACCATTTCCTCCAGGCTAACAGGCCCCAACTCCTCTTCCTCACCGAAACCCAAATCAGTGCCAAAACAGCCACTAATCACCTTAATTTCCCGGGGTATGAGCTCCTTACTGCCTTTAGATTGCATGGAGGCGTGTGCGCATACGTCCGTAGCAATCTACCCTGCACCAGACTTCCCAATTTAGAAGCTGGAAGAAAAGACATACTATGGATAAAACTCTCTCTCAGGGCTGCAACTAAATTCATCTGTTGCATTTACCGGTCACCTTCTGACAACAACTTTGTCCAGCTCTTTGACTACCTTTCTGAAAAAACCGACTATCTGATTTCTGAATATCCTTCCTCCGAGGTCACTATTCTTGGCGACTTCAATGTACATAATAAGGAATGGCTAGGATCTTCAAAAACCGATCCACAAGGGAGAGCAGCGGAGGCCTTTGCAGTCAGCAATTCTTTGGCCAATATGGTTCAGCAACCTACTTACTTTCCTCGTATCCCAACACACAGCTCAAATCCCTTGGATCTCCTTCTTACTACAAATCCTGAATGCTATAAGATATCAGTCACCGCCCCCCTTGGTCGCTCAGACCACGGCATGGTCACTGCTTCCTGTGCAATGCAACCCGAGGTCACACAGTCATCACACCCACGTATCGTTTGGCACTACAACTCCGCAAACTGGGACGAAATGCGGGATTACTTTTCCTCATTTCCATGGGCGTCTGTCTGCTTCTCTCATCCTGACCCCTCTGATATCTCACAAAACGTCACCGAAATTATCCAAGCTGGCATGGAATTATTTATTCCACGTACACAGAAAACCTCTTCAGCCACTCAAAAGCCCTGGTTCTCTAAATCCTGTGACAAGGCCAGACTTGAAAAGGTCAAAGCTCACAAAACGCTTCTACACAATCCCAGTCAAGAAAATCGTCAAGCATTCAACGACGCAAGAAACCGCTATGTCCGCATTCTTTCTGAGGCAAAAAACTCGTTTAATAACCATATCAAAAACAAAGTCCTCTCAAGCTCCAACGGCGGCAAACCCTTCTGGACTCTTGCTAAGTCTATTGGGAATAATTTCTGCAAGAGCACGTTCCCACCTCTTGTCTCAGGTGATGAAATTGTTTCTACCGCCCTGGGCAAGTCTGAACTTTTTGCTTCGTTGTTCGCCGGAAATTCTACTCTCAACCCACCTCCAAATGTTCAACCACTAACAGTCCCCAATGTCGCGCATAAAATGACTGATATCATTTTCAAAACTAAAAAGGTACGAAAGATGCTCTCTTCTCTTAATACCAGGAAAGCCTCTGGCCTTGACGAGATCCCAGCAATTGTTCTCAAAAAATGCGCACCAGAACTTGCTCCTGTCCTGACTCGTCTGTTTCAGATATCTTACAATAAAGGCATATTGCCTAGTAACTGGAAAACTGCTCGAGTACAACCCATCCCCAAGAAAGGATCCAAAGCGCTTCCTAGCAACTACAGGCCTATTTCTCTCCTTTCAGTCATCTCTAAAATGATGGAAAAGTATATAAACACCGAACTACTAAAATTCCTTGAAACACACAGTCTAATCCACGACAGGCAGTATGGATTCCGTCAGGGCAGATCAACTGCCGACCTCCTTTCCCTTGTCACCCATTCTTGGAACAAGTCTATGGAACAACACGGTGAATCCCAGATTGTTGCTCTAGACATATCCAAAGCATTCGACCAGGTCTGGCACGCAGCGCTGCTTAATAAACTTCCGGCCTATGGCCTACCACCAAAACTTTGTACCTGGACAGCAAATTTCCTCTCCAACAGGAGCATATCTGTTGTTGTGGATGGCCATTCCTCTAAACTGTATCCAATTAATGCAGGAGTTCCTCAAGGTTCAGCTTTAGCCCCTACTTTGTTTCTTCTCCACATCAATGACCTCCTCTCTAGCACATCCAACCCAGTTCACAGTTACGCGGACGACAGCACCCTCCACTCAAACATACAATATTCTAAGCCTGTCTCTTTAGCCCAATTAGATGAGGATCGCAGACTCATGGAGGGTTCTGTCTCCGTAGACCTCCAAAAAATATTAGACTGGGGAAGTAGAAATCTTGTACAATTCAACCCCACCAAAACTAAGTCTTGCTTTCTTTCTCACAAGAGATACAGCAGCCCTAGACCCATCACAATGAACAACCAAGTTATTCAAAGTAATGAGTCTTTTTCTCTTGTTGGCATTTCTGTGGATCGAAATCTTAATTGGCACCAACATGTTACATCAATTGCAGAAGCGGCTGCTAAGAAATTGGGTTTCCTCTTCCGGGCTCGCAAATACTTTTCACCAACTAATCTCTATACCTTATACACTTCACAAATAAGGCCAAACCTCGAATACTGCTCCCACATCTGGGGTGCAGCTGCCGCTTCTACACTCGCTATCCTGGACTCCATTCAAAAGAGAGCTATACGTCTCATCGGTGACTCTACCCTCACCCAAAGGCTTCCATCCCTTGCCCACCGACGTGCCGTTGGTGACCTCTCTCTCTTTTATAGATATCTGCACGGGCACTGCTCAGAGGAGCTTTCCTCCATAATTCCCCCACCTGCTGCCCCCAGCAGATCTACCAGGGGAACAGAGCGAATGCACCCTTTTAATGTCCAGGTCACCAGACATAGAACATCTTGTTATGCCCGCTCTTTTGTCCCGAGGACTTCCAAGTTGTGGAATTCCTTGCCGGCACATGTTTTTCCTTCTCCTCCGAACCTCCAAACCTTCAAGTCCAGAATTAACAAGCTACCTCTTTCCTGCTTGTCAACACCCACGGTACGATAGTATTTAGGCTGTAAGCCCTCGTGGTGTGTTGTTGACATAAAAAAAAAAAAAAAACTAAATAGATTAAACAAACAGTCCGATTATATCACCTAGCTAAGTCGAACCGAGATATATGGATAATCGACAAATGAGACATGACGTAAGAGACTGAATAATAAAGCCATAATACTAAACCACAAAACTGACCAACTGAAGATGACCCATTACGTAATCTTCGCCTTGCAGGTTCATCCTCTTCACAAGAGTAAAGCTATAATTATAAGATCTAACAGACAATCCAGGCATACTACCACGTAAACTGGGATAAGCCTTTTCAGAGAACGATAAATTGATACATGACCTGAGACAACTATACGCCGACTTTAACAGACTAAAAACTTACTTCGACAACATACTAAGCGTAATGAATGCAGAGTACACGTTGGAATATAAAATTTTTATTATAACAATTAACTTCACGATTAGCAATATTGATGACACATTTTATCGAATATTTCCAACAACAATTAGGAACAAAAGAGCTATAATTAACAGACTAGGATCATTATCCAAATCAATAACTGGGAACTTAGATGCGGATGACGGCGACAGAATATATAAAGCTCTGGAAATTTTGAGGAAAGAACAAAATCAAGTACATAAACTTTTTAGCCCCAAAACAGCATTAATGATAAATGCTATATCAGAGTTTAATAAAAGAATAGGCAACCTGAACCACAATCAAGAAGCAAAATTAGCGAGAATAAATGATTTGGAGTATACAATAGATAGCTTAAAAACCAACCAAGTAACAAACTTTCATAGGGCAAAACATGTGGAATTACTAACACAAATATGGTATTTGTTAAACAATGTACTAAACATAATATTAACAGAAAATGCAATTAACTTTTCAAAATAAAACACGTATCATACGTTAATACTGAAACCAAAGTTTATATCAAAAGAATACGAAAACATTGAAAACCATATATCAAAATCAAGATTAATAACAAAATCAAAAATTTAACTTTGCGAAAAAATATTTAAATTAAAAACAGTTCAAATTGACTTTAAAATTATATTCCAAATACATATACCTTTAGTAGACAAGTCAGACTATATTTATCATCAATTGTATGCAATACCAGTCCCTAAAAATCCATATACCTTTAGAATGATTGTCCCTAGGACCAAGTACCTAATTCTTAACAGCAAACACTACGCTTACAGAAACGAAAAGTGTAGGAATCTAAAAGACCAAACATACTTTTGTGAAAATGACAACCCGACAGCACTAAACGAAAACAACCCATGCGAAATTGAATTCATGAAGTTCCAGAAACCAATAAACAATTGCAAGCACTTGTCAAAATAACAAAAACAACAGTCTCTAAATATGGCAATACACAATACATAATAGTGCCACCAGAAGAAACGAAGATCACACTTAGCTGTGAAGAAAACGAAGAAACCAAAATAATCAGCGGAACAAAATTGGCGACTCTGAAACCCAAATGCCAACTTATCATCAATAACGAAAGATTTAGCTCAGTCCAAATGGCATCGGAAACACAACAGTCATTTAATCTCCCAAACATCGAATTGGTAACCAAAAAGCACCCATCTTCCCAGACAAAATACCATAATTAAAATTAGAAAATGTCCAACTGTACGACTTGAATAATATCAAATTCCAGTTACAATCAATCAATGGCAGAATTCCAGGAACCATCAATTTGCTCATATACCACCCTAATGTAGCATTATATTATACATTGCGATAATAATAACAATAATCACAATAACTTCAAGATACATCTTGCAGAAGTCAAAAAAGAAAACTGCTGACTCCAAACCAACTACTGGATTCCCGATGACTAATCGGAACGAACCGCAGGCTTCGTTCTCTAAAGGATGGATGAAAAAGCAATAGCCAACTCATACAATGTATATAAGAAGTACAGATCCCGATTCAACACCCAAGGTCGCTGACTAATGGATTAAATAATAGCAGCGCAATTAGAAAAATAGACTATTCATGGATGGAAAAACAACTAGACCCAACTCAGCACCCAGCCACCTGCCAATATCACCTTCAAAACAGCAACCTCGTGTGGAAACCGCCTCTCGGTCCACGCCCCACCAGAGACTATGTATGGAAGTTAGCAGACAACGGACGAACATTCCTACATTGTTATTGCTTGAGTCTCCTTTTAACTTGTCATATTTTATCTTTGTATTTTTTATTATTCATGAGTATTTTGTGTAATTATAAGTCAATAAAATTGGCAGACTAAATATTGACCCAAAATTCTCACCGGTATCAGTTTTGCATAAAATTGAGACCTTCCATACGATAACGTTCAATAAATATTAAAATTTCAGTTATTAGAGTTGAGAATTTTAGTTTGACACGGACCGAACTTTATCAGATTTATTGCCATAATTTTAACTTAAGGGTGGCATTTAGCTAACACTTTAGTATAGGAAAACAAGGCCTCCTTAAATTGTAATTATCTTAAGAAATAGTAGGTGTACAGGAACAATTTTAAAATCTGCATAATCTAGACAAACCACAAGTGGTGATGAATGTTTGCAAATTTCAAAAAATGTTTTGTGTTATTAGTTATAGTTAATTGAAGTTCACTTAAATATTCCAATGATTTAGATAAGATTATATATACGAACGTGTTTCAAAAGAGATGACTTTGACTATTCATTACCTGCAGGAACGTGTAAAGATTCGACTGCAATAATATATAAGTATGTAGCCCTTCTAGTTTTTTTAAAATTACGTTTTTATTAAATGTCCAGACAATACGATTTGTCCGGCTGCCCGAGGTAAATTCAATACAAGTGCAACTGTATTGTCACTGAACTGAGAGATGACAGCTTGTACAATTGTATAACAGAGGGCGTTTGCGTCGGATACAATGACTGTCTACCGCTGGCATAAGCAGTGTTGTCAGTGTTATAAAAACTCACTGAAATTGAATACTTCTATAACCACAAGCTTTTGACAACGTAAAATAAACGAGGTACTTAACAATGTTGAAAATAACGGTAAAGTTTGCTATTGACATTAATTTTACAATGCATTATTTGACGGACAAAATTTAATCGGGTGCTTAAACATTAAATTTTCGTTTCTCAAATAAAGCATTTTATGAATCCCGTGCAATAAGCAAATTTTCTACACAGAAAATTATGCTTATAGAAAAAAAAGGATATAAGAATATCCTCACACTTTTATTAGGACCTAATCACATTAAAAATCTTATAACTTATATTGAAGTAAAAACTAACATAATTGAGTTAAATTGTTTCAATGGTTCATCCACTAATTTTGTTTTGCTAGTGTCTATATAATGTTACAAATATTATGGTAGGCGTAAATAAGTAAGTACAATATATGTACTAATTTCGCACTACAGTAAAGAGATTGGATATTAGTGCAAATGTATGGGTTATATGTTTCGCTTTTTAATGCTTATAAATTTTTTTACGTGTCCTCATATAATATTATATTTTCCACGAGTTCGTTAGCCAGCACAAGCGCACCAGTATTTCAGTGAAAAAATCAAGTCTCTTTTCGGAAAATGTATCTCTGAAAATATTAAAGTTATTGAAATAAAACTTGGTAGGCAAATTGCATTGACATAGACTATAATACTATTAACCAAATTCTAAATTTTTAGCTAAACGAAAATTTGAGTCATGGACATAACTATTTTTCCCCAGGAGACCAAAGAATTTCGCTAGTCCTAAACTGAAGAAGGCCGAGATTAATTATTCCATCACGGAGAAGGAACTGTTGACCGTTAACACAGATTTACAATAATAACGGATCATAGGCCATTGAGATGGATTGAAATCTGGGGTTACCAACGCCACCAACAGTCGACTAGTCAGGTGGGTGCTCCTGCTTTTGGAGTATGACTTCGAAGTGGTCTACCGGAAGGGGAAGAAACACTGTAATGCGGACATATTTAGTAGGAATAATGATGGTACGGACTATTTTGTAGACAATTCTTACAACGATTTTCAGAATTATTGCAAAACTCACCCCTCCTTACCCCAGGCAATAGTGTATAGGATTCCGGGGGACATTTTGGAAAGTCGTGGCGACACAACGGTAGCCCGCTGGGTCTCGGAAGACGGGAGGACCAAGAACCACGTGGACAGTTATATATTAGACAGGTTTGGGTCATGTAAAAATCAGGAAGAATAGGGTATCTTGGGAGAAACGATCCGGGTTAAAGATGGAGACCTAGTCATCTATTGCATGGTGGTCAGGAATGCTCATTTTGGAGACACGTCCTGCGAAATAATATGGGAATGTCTAAGAATCTTAAATGAAAAGTGTTTGGAGGACAATGTGGAGGAGATAAGCATGACACACCTAGACCCGGATATGGTTGCTAGTGCGCGACTACAAGACATGGTAGGATTTATTTTCTATGGCACGGGTATAGTCATAAATCTGTATATATGCGAAGAACATAAACATATTGACCTGCTACAAGGGGATCAGCCGCTCGCTGAACCAATCTGGGACAAGGAAGAGATAAGACGCAGTCAAACTACGGACGAGTTTTGCAAGGTTATTTTGGAAAATTTACAAAGTAATAACGCCGCTACGACAGCGGTATATTATAAGGACACCAAATGAGTTCTATATAAACTGGATCCTAGGGACAGGGTGGATAAGCTGATATTACCCCAACGGTACGTGAATAAGTTACTGAAGGACTACCATGACATCCCGCTAGCAGGGCACACGGGCAAACAGAGGACGTTGCTAACATAAGGCGAAGATTTTATTGAGCCGGTATGTACAGAGGCGTGGAAAAATATTGTGAGAATTGCATTGCCTGCAATAGACCGAAAACTTCGCTGCATTTCAAGAAAGTCCCCTTTATAAAGTTCGAAAGTGCCACTGAACATTGGGCCTTGACCTCCATGAATATAGTGGGTCCTTTGGTAACTTCGTATGAAGGGAACCGATACATACTTACATTCATGGACTATTTCACTATGCAGAAGCAATACCGTTGCCAGACATAAACGCGGAGACGGTAGCCAGAGCTTTCGTTGAACAAATACGGCTGTCCGGCCAAACTACTCACAGACAGGGGTACTAATTTTATGTCTAGTTTATTTGCCGACATGTTAACTAGGATAAGTGACATAGCGACTAAAGTAGTAAAAAAATACCAACCGAGCGGTGAATGCACGAAACAAACAGTATGATAAGGGTAAGCGAGAAAGGACCTACCAGCTAGGCGAATTAGTATATGTCAGGAATGATGCGGTAGGAGTCGGGATATCCAAGAAACTAGCACCCCGATGGGACGGACCCTATCGCGTAGTCAAATGTGTTGGATCCGTGGCATACAAGGCGAGGAAGGTAAATTCACGGACGGAACAAGTAACGCACGCCAACCGCCTGAAACCTTTTGTAGTACAGAAAGGGGCCGACTCAAGGCTACGCCGGTCTCAAACTTCGCCCGCTAGGGCCAGAGACGACTGGTTACCAGAACCAAGAGTGGAGATTGTTGCACCGCGCACAGGTAACCTGTTTTTCTTGCTACCAGATAAGACATTTCGTTATCACAGGCGGTCGGAGGTAGCCCTAGCGACCCCTATGCATGAACGCCCGCAGGCATCCAGTAGCTACGACTCGACACGCGAATCAGGGAGCATCGGTAGTCTGCCAACGTCACCGCTGAATGAGAGGGAGACAACTCTAGGTACCCCAATACGGGAGCCCCAACCTACACCCGGCATGCGCGATTCCCTGCGGGAATCAGAAGGCACGGGTCACCCGCCCGCGGAGTCGAGGTTCGAGAGGTTCAGCAGAGGTTCCTGAGGAAGTGAATAGTCCCAGGCCGACCAGGGATCGGAGGGTGCCAGAAAGGATTTTTTTCCGTATAGACGCGGAGAGAGAGAGAGAGAGAGAGAGCGCGAGAGAAGGCCGGTAAAGAGATACAGCGACACAGAATATTATTGAACTAATCTGGAAAAAGTAGTGGGGCAGCACATTGACGACGTGAACACGCACGACTGTGGGAGAAACTTCTACTTCTACTTCATCCATCGCAACATAACGGCTTAGTGTTCGTACTGGACTCCCGGGGGAAAGGTAAACATTGTTGGGAAAGACGCAGTGCAGTTTTTAAAAGGATTTAATGCATAGACAGTTTTCGAAAGACTTAGCGAAAGACTTGACCAGTAGTGCAATGGTTAAACGGATAGACAGTGTGGGGAGGAAGGTAGAATTAACAGGACAATACAAGGGGCTTACTGCCGAAAGATAAATGCGACCGGGCTATGTTAAGACAGCACAGCAGTCAACCTAAAAATAAATTCGCGGAAGCCAAGTAATAGACTTATCATAAAACGAGGTGAACGCAAACGGACCTAGTTGGGACAGGTAGTGTTCGCGTAAGTGAAAGAGACTTTCAGAGATAGTAACGGCATCGTTAAAGACTTTAGAGTACGAGCCCGAACATTTAGGAAGACAATAACTCTCCGACACATGGTATGGTACAAGGTCAAGCAGTTTACAGCGAAGGGATGCAGCAACTTGAAGCACACCACCGGTGCCTCTTCAGCCTCAGATGTCACGAAGCCCAGATATAACCTAATGGAAGTACGGGGTACAACGATTTTGATGGAGGATGCGTTGCAGAAGCAGCGTCCTAAGGCAAGGGGGTATTACTTGCCCTGTGGAGATGAATACGGTTAAGTGTAAAGCAAAACAACACCCCTGGGCAAAAGTCAATGGTTGTCTTGTGGAAAGGGGACAGTGCTGTTTGTTAAGAGCACATACCTTCCCTAGTACCTTATGGGAAGGCGTCTCTCCTAAACCAAGTAGAGTCAGAAATATAGTCCAGGGTAAAGGGAAGTTTGGTGGTTTGGCATCAGTTACTTTTATGGCAAAAGCATGGGCTGTGGAGGGTATATGAAACCACATACCACGTAACCTCCAGGAACTGGCAAGCTTAGCCAGGCAGCCTAGCATTCCTAATCGGCACTAAGGTAAAAAGCAAGCGAGCAGAAGTTCAGTAGGGAAGTGATATAACATTTCCGCCGCATCAAAGTATATGAGGCATCGAGGCTCGATACAACAATATTAGTTAGTACATGGTGTACCCAGACATCTTTGGTGTTACAGAATCAGCTGACGACGATGGGATGATGAACCGATAGAGGTAGCCACCAAATAGTCAACCCCTTCGGAAGAGCCGAGTCGAAGCCAGATGCGGTACTACACTGAGCTGTTAGTACACAGGAGCTACAGCAGCATCGCGAGAGGCCAACAAGGATCAACCTACAACGTCACCACGATCGCCAATGTTTAAACAAACCCAGTGTTTCTAAACAAAATTGCGGGTAAGGTAAGGTGAGGTGAGGTGAGGTGAGGTGAGGTGAGGTGAGGTGAGGTGAGGTGAGGTGAGGTGAGGTGAGGTGAGGTGAGGTGAGGTGAGGTGAGGTGAGGTGAGGTGAGGTGAGGTGAGGTGAGGTGAGGTGAGGTGAGGTGAGGTGAGGTGAGGTGAGGTGAGGTGAGGTGAGGCGAGGCGAGGCGAGGCGAGGTGAGGCGAGGCGAGGCGAGGCGAGGCGAGGCGAGGCGAGGCGAGGCGAGGCGAGGCGAGGCGAGGCGAGGCGAGGCGAGGCGAGGCGAGGCGAGGCGAGGCGAGGCCAGGCGAGGCAAGGCGAGGCAAGGCGAGGCAAGGCGAGGCAAGGCGAGGCAAGGCGAGGCAAGGCGAGGCAAGGCGAGGCAATGCGAGGCAAGGCAAGGCAAGGCGAGGCAAGGCGAGGCAAGGCGAGGCAAGGCGAGGCAAGGCGAGGCAAGGCGAGGCAAGGCGAGGCAAGGCGAGGCAAGGCGAGGCAAGGCGAGGCAAGGCGAGGCAAGGCGAGGCAAGGCGAGGCAAGGCGAGGCAAGGCGAGGCAAGGCGATGCAAGGCGAGGCAAGGCGAGGCAAGGCGAGGCAAGGCGAGGCAAGGCGAGGCGAGGCGAGGCAAGGCGAGGCGAGGCGAGGCGAGGCGAGGCGAGGCGAGGCGAGGCGAGGCGAGGCAAGGCGAGGCGAGGCGAGGCGAGGCAAGGCGAGGCAAGGCGAGGCAAGGCGAGGCAAGGCGAGGCAAGGCGAGGCAAGGCGAGGCAAGGCGAGGCAAGGCGAGGCAAGGCGAGGCAAGGCGAGGCAAGGCGAGGCAAGGCGAGGCAAGGCAAGGCAAGGTAAGGTAAGGTAAGGTAAGGTAAGGTAAGGTAAGGTAAGGTAAGGTAAGGTAAGGTAAGGTAAGGTAAGGTAAGGTAAGGTAAGGTAAGGTAAGGTAAGGTAAGGTAAGGTAAGGTAAGGTAAGGTAAGGTAAGGTAAGGTAAGGTAAGGTAAGGTAAGGTAAGGTAAGGTAAGGTAAGGTAAGGTAAGGTAAGGTAAGGTAAGGTAAGGTAAGGTAAGGTAAGGTAAGGAAGGAAAGGAAGGTGAGGTGAGGTGAGGTGAGGTGAGGTGAGGTGAGGTGAGGTGAGGTGAGGTGAGGTGAGGTGAGGTGAGGTGATGTGAGGTGAGGTGAGGTGAGGTGAGGTGAGGTGAGGTGAGGTGAGGTGAGGTGAGGTGAGGTGAGGTGAGGTGAGGTGAGGTGAGGTGAGGTGAGGTGAGGTGAAGTCAGGTGAGGTGAAGTCAGGTGAGGTGAGGCAAGGTGAGGCAAGGCGAGGCGAGGCAAGGCAAGGCGAGGCAAGACAAGGCAGGGCAATGCAAGGCAAGGCAGGGCAATGCAAGGCAAGGCAAGGCAAGGCAAGGCAAGGCAAGGCGGGGCGAGGCGAGGCGAGGCGTGGCGTGGCGGGGCGGGGCGAGGCGAGGCGAGGCGAGGCGAGGCGAGGCGTGGCGAGGCGTGGCGGGGCGGGGCGGGGCGAGGCAAGGCGAGGCGAGGCGAGGCAAGGCAAGGCGAGGCGAGGCGAGGCGAGGCGAGGCGAGGCGAGGCGAGGCGAGGCAAGGCAAGGCGAGGCAAGGCGAGGCAAGGCATTAGATAAGACATTTAATCTCTGAAGGGGTAGGACAAAGGGACTTGTGTGAAAATTATATTTTAAACGATGGCTAATACTATCAGATTTATTTTCGTCACAATTTTGAAAACAAGAAGACCTTGTCATTTACGGTAAGAGTAAATTAAACCATATTCATTTGAGGCGCATTTGCGCAAGATATAACGCTTCGTTCACTGGAAGCGCAATTAAGTAAAGTTATACTATAAATAAATGTTGCTTATTTTTGGGTTAAATCTTATGTGTTAAATTTATTTAAATTATATAAAAGTTGTTTTTAAACTAGATGACTGATTTTCGTTGGTAGATATAATAAACCAATCACCCTAAGCTTTAATAAGTATTATAAAATAGTACAAGGGCGACGTTAAGAGGTCGCAGGGTATATGATACTGTAGTGGATAAAGCAAAATTGAGGTTTTAAATTAAATATCTCATGCTCTACAGTATTCCCTTCCAACACAAATTGGATAGGCCTATTGAGGGCTGATTAAAAGATTATTTTCTTTTAATAAAATCACGGACAGCTTTTATCTCTCAAAAACGCCAGCCGCTCGGCGTTGCCACGTAATCCCCATATTATTCGCTCTTGGTTTGACCAAGTTATTGACAATAATTATTGTTTAAATTAGAAATTAAAGGAGATCAAAAGCGCCCGTTAAACACAGAATGTTCAATGGCAAAAGCATGGGCTGTGGAGGGTATATGAAACCACATACCACGTAACCTCCAGGAACTGGCAAGCTTAGCCAGGCAGCCTAGCATTCCTAATCGGCACTAAGGTAAAAAGCAAGCGAGCAGAAGTTCAGTAGGGAAGTGATATAACATTTCCGCCGCATCAAAGTATATGAGGCATCGAGGCTCGATACAACAATATTAGTTAGTACATGGTGTACCCAGACATCTTTGGTGTTACAGAATCAGCTGACGACGATGGGATGATGAACCGATAGAGGTAGCCACCAAATAGTCAACCCCTTCGGAAGAGCCGAGTCGAAGCCAGATGCGGTACTACACTGAGCTGTTAGTACACAGGAGCTACAGCAGCATCGCGAGAGGCCAACAAGGATCAACCTACAACGTCACCACGATCGCCAATGTTTAAACAAACCCAGTGTTTCTAAACAAAATTGCGGGTAAGGTAAGGTAAGGTAAGGTGAGGTGAGGTGAGGTGAGGTGAGGTGAGGTGAGGTGAGGTGAGGTGAGGTGAGGTGAGGTGAGGTGAGGTGAGGTGAGGTGAGGTGAGGTGAGGTGAGGTGAGGTGAGGTGAGGTGAGGTGAGATGAGGTGAGGTGAGGTGAGGTGAGGTGAGGTGAGGTGAGGTGAGGTGAGGTGAGGTGAGGTGAGGTGAGGTGAGGTGAGGTGAGGTGAGGTGAGGTGAGGTGAGGTGAGGTGAGGTGAGGTGAGGTGAGGTGAGGTGAGGTGAGGTGAGGTGAGGTGAGGTGAGGTGAGGTGAGGTGAGGTGAGGTGAGGTGAGGTGAGGTGAGGTGAGGTGAGGTGAGGTGAGGTGAGGTCAGGTGAGGTCAGGTGAGGTCAGGTGATGTCAGGTGAGGTCAGGTGAGGTCAGGTAAGGTAAGGTGAGGTCAGGTAAGGTAAGGTGAGGTAAGGTGAGGTAAGGTAAGGTAAGGTAAGGTAAGGTAAGGCAAGGTAAGGTAAGGTAAGGTAAGGCAAGGTAAGGCAAGGTAAGGCAAGGCAAGGCAAGGCAAGGCAAGGGAAGGCAAGGGAAGGCAAGGCAAGGCAAGGCAAGGGAAGGCAAGGGAAGGCAAGGCAAGGCAAGGCAAGGGAAGGCAAGGGAAGGCAAGGGAAGGCAAGGGAAGGCAAGGCAAGGCAAGGCAAGGCAAGGCAAGGCAAGGCAAGGCAAGGCAAGGCAAGGCAAGGCAAGGCAAGGCAAGGCAAGGCAAGGCAAGGCAAGGCAAGGCAAGGCAAGGCAAGGCAAGGCAAGGCAAGGCAAGGCAAGGCAAGGCAAGGCAAGGCAAGGCAAGGCAAGGCAAGGCAAGGCAAGGCAAGGCAAGGCAAGGCAAGGCAAGGCAAGGCAAGGCAAGGCAAGGCAAGGCAAGGCAAGGCAAGGCAAGGCAAGGCAAGGCAAGGCAAGGCAAGGCAAGGCAAGGCAAGGCAAGGCAAGGCAAGGCAAGGCAAGGCAAGGCAAGGCAAGGCAAGGCAAGGCAAGGCAAGGCAAGGCAAGGCAAGGCAAGGCAAGGCAAGGCAAGGCAAGGCAAGGCAAGGCAAGGCAAGGCAAGGCAAGGCAAGGCAAGGCAAGGCAAGGCAAGGCAAGGCAAGGCAAGGCAAGGCAAGGCAAGGCAAGGCAAGGCAAGGCAAGGCAAGGCAAGGCAAGGCAAGGCAAGGCAAGGCAAGGCAAGGCAAGGCAAGGCAAGGCAAGGCAAGGCAAGGCAAGGCAAGGCAAGGCAAGGCAAGGCAAGGCAAGGCAAGGCAAGGCAAGGCAAGGCAAGGCAAGGCAAGGCAAGGCAAGGCAAGGCAAGGCAAGGCAAGGCAAGGCAAGGCAAGGCAAGGCAAGGCAAGGCAAGGCAAGGCAAGGCAAGGCAAGGCAAGGCAAGGCAAGGCAAGGCAAGGCAAGGCAAGGCAAGGCAAGGCAAGGCAAGGCAAGGCAAGGCAAGGCAAGGCAAGGCAAGGCAAGGCAAGGTAAGGTAAGGCAAGGTAAGGCAAGGTAAGGCAAGGTAAGGCAAGGTAAGGCAAGGTAAGGTAAGGTAAGGTAAGGTAAGGTAAGGTAAGGTAAGGTAAGGTAAGGTAAGGTAAGGTAAGGT
Organism: Tillus elongatus; assembly: GCA_964006375.1. Classification (NCBI taxonomy): domain Eukaryota; kingdom Metazoa; phylum Arthropoda; class Insecta; order Coleoptera; family Cleridae; genus Tillus; species Tillus elongatus. The sequence goes on along the minus strand of OZ023269.1, from coordinate 69,430,676 downwards.
AAGGTAAGGTAAGGTAAGGTAAGGTAAGGTAAGGTAAGGTAAGGTAAGGTAAGGTAAGGAAGGTAAGGAAGGAAAGGAAGGTGAGGTGAGGTGAGGTGAGGTGAGGTGAGGTGAGGTGAGGTGAGGTGAGGTGAGGTGAGGTGAGGTGAGGTGAGGTGAAGTCAGGTGAGGTGAAGTCAGGTGAGGTGAGGCAAGGTGAGGCAAGGTGAGGCAAGGCGAGGCAAGGCGAGGCAAGACAAGGCAAGACAAGGCAAGACAAGACAAGACCAGGCAAGGCAAGGCAAGGCAAGGCAAGGCAAGGCAAGGCAAGGCAAGGCAAGGCAAGGCAAGGCAAGGCAAGGCAAGGCAAGGCGAGGCGAGGCGAGGCGAGGCGAGGCGAGGCGAGGCGAGGCGAGGCGAGGCGAGGCGAGGCGAGGCGAGGCGAGGCGAGGCGAGGCGAGGCGAGGCAAGTCAAGGCAAGGCGAGGCGAGGCGAGGCAAGGCAAGGCAAGGCAAGGCAAGGCAAGGCAAGGCGAGGCGAGGCGATGCGATGCGATGCGATGCGAGGCGAGGCAAGGCAAGGCAAGGCAAGGCAAGGCAAGGCAAGGCAAGGCAAGGCAAGGCAAGGCAAGGCAAGGCAAGGCAAGGCAAGGCAAGGCAAGGCAAGGCAAGGCAAGGCGAGGCGAGGCAAGGCGAGGCGAGGCGAGGCGAGGCGAGGCGAGGCGAGGCGAGGCGAGGCGAGGCGAGGCGAGGCAAGGCGAGGCAAGGCGAGGCAAGGCGAGGCAAGGCGAGGCAAGGCGAGGCAAGGCGAGGCAAGGCGAGGCAAGGCAAGGCGAGGCAAGGCGAGGCAAGGCATTAGATAAGACATTTAATCTCTGAAGGGGTAGGACAAAGGGACTTGTGTGAAAATTATATTTTAAACGTTGGCTAATACTATCAGATTTATTTTCGTCACAATTTTGAAAACAAGAAGACCTTGTCATTTACGGTAAGAGTAAATTAAACCATATTCATTTGAGGCGCATTTGCGCAAGATATAACGCTTCGTTCACTGGAAGCGCAATTAAGTAAAGTTATACTATAAATAAATGTTGCTTATTTTTGGGTTAAATCTTATGTGTTAAATTTATTTAAATTATATAAAAGTTGTTTTTAAACTAGATGACTGATTTTCGTTGGTAGATATAATAAACCAATCACCCTAAGCTTTAATAAGTATTATAAAATAGTACAAGGGCGACGTTAAGAGGTCGCAGGGTATATGATACTGTAGTGGATAAAGCAAAATTGAGGTTTTAAATTAAATATCTCATGCTCTACAGTATTCCCTTCCAACACAAATTGGATAGGCCTATTGAGGGCTGATTAAAAGATTATTTTCTTTTAATAAAATCACGGACAGCTTTTATCTCTCAAAAACGCCAGCCGCTCGGCGTTGCCACGTAATCCCCATATTATTCGCTCTTGGTTTGACCAAGTTATTGACAATAATTATTGTTTAAATTAGAAATTAAAGGAGATCAAAAGCGCCCGTTAAACACAGAATGTTCAATCGTTTTTCTAAAAAGTAAATTAAAAATAGGAGAAAAGATTATATGAAACCTATCTAACTAGGATAGAAAAGGTTTAGAGAAAAAATAAAATTTAATTTTTTGACATATGAACTTTTAACAGGTAGGTACACACTTAGTCTAACGTTTCTCGAACAAGACGATACGCACATTTTTTAAACTCCTCAAAAATCCAGATATGGCTTGTTTTAGTTTTTCATCTCAAGTAAATCGACGCCCTTGTAAATGTTTCTTCAGCTCAGGAAAGAGGCGGGAGTCGGATTGAGGTAGGTCATGGCTGTAAGGGGGTTGTTGTAAGTCAACCAACTCGCAATTGTTAATTTCTTCCTGAACGCTGTTATTAACCCCGTAATTGTCGCGCAGCAATAAAGTCTTTTTGGAGAAATTCATAGGACCACTTTTGACGTATAGTATCTTTTAAATTTTCAATTATTTGTGGTAAGTGTATACTCTTTCTGCATATACTCAATCATAAGAATAGCCCCATTAGAAAATTTGGTGATCACCTTTCCTGAACCTGCTTGCATTTTTGCTTTTTTTGGGTAGTGGAGATCCTTTGTGCAACTATTGCGTTGGTTCTTGTTTCAATGAAACACTAGCTCCCTTTGCAATTTTTGAAGAAAGATTTTAGCTACGAGTTACAGTCTCCAAGTTTTGTTTTAAAAATTTGTTGCCTGTCCAAATTTTGTTAATGGATCAGGATTCTCGGAATCCAGAATATTGATAATTTATTCACGTCAAATCTTGGTGCAAAATTCTCAACATGAATGCTTTATAGATTCTGATATTTATTGCTGATAAATTAAATTTTGATTCCTTGACCTTGCAACACAATTTCTTCTATTTTCTTAATAATAATAATTGTCTTCGATCCTTGCATGCATAGGTTGTCCACTGCTTCAGCTAGAATTTTAATTGATAACGGGGTGGATTATTTTAACCATACACAGAAGTCATACGTTCGTCTATAATTTCGGCTAATTCACTTTTTTTGTCAAAAAATATATAATGATTTTGTCCTTTGGTTTAAACCACTTATTTGCAGCTTTACAAGAGGCACAAAAATAAACTGATTTACATATAACTTAAAGAGCCTCGGTGGTTCATTGGTAAGAACGTGTGCCTCTGAACCGAAGGGTACTGGGTTCCATCCCAGGGTACTCCTTTCACTTTTTCAGTACATACTGTACAATTAACATCAACCGAGGTTGTGGCATTGTGCCCTTCGGAGGGGGCGTAAAGCCGTCGGTCCCGTGCTCATGCGATGTTGGGCACGTTAAAGATCCTTACCCACCTTACAGAAAGGCAGGGTTTCGGCAAAATTTCCAGGATATTGAGGTGAGATTGCTCGCTGGCGTCGGTGATTGGCCATAGTCGCGGAAATAGGCCGACGTTAAAGAAATAAACATACACACACGCACACACATAACTTTTAAAAATTGCAGCGATTTGACAGTAAATAATTCACATGAGCGCGTTTTTTCATGGTTAAGCAGATTTCGCTTTAATGTTTCCTAGTAAAACAAGATTCGTTATGTATTTATTATTATTATTATACTATTGCCTAAACTAAAAATAATAAATGCCATGGGGGATAACATCTTTTCTATGAATCTCTCTGTAAAAATGTTTTTGAACATCAACGTTATACATTAGACTATAAAATTTTGCTTCTAAGCTGTTATGTTGTGGTTAAATCTACTTATTGTGCAGGTAGACATTTCTCACAAACTGGCGATAGCTATGTTGTAAGAAACGACTACTAATCCATTAACTGAGTTTTTGACCACTGCAGAATAGCAGGAACCATTCCGCATTTCAACCAATGTCGATGTAAAGAGCAAAAATCGTCATCTTAAGTTGTTTAAATAGTACAAAATTTAATTATTTATTTCCTTTGTAGGTTTGTAGGTGTTTGCTGTCCTGATGACATAGCATTAAGTGGTGTATCAGGTTCTCAGATTGTTATGGATCTGCCAGCAGGTGGTTCTGATTATGATGATGCAGATAATACAACAGGTATATATTAGAATCCTTAAATTTAATTCTCAGTAACAATTGTTATTATTTGGCACCATTCACACTAGATAATTTAAGCGTTGAAAACTTCATACGTGATATCAACTTTTTTTTTATTTTATATTTACGTATTTTGATGGCTAAAGGAACCCTCCTCGGTAATTCTTCAAATCAAAAAGAAGACAAAAAATTTCCGATGCTCTTTTCAGAGACTATTTGAAGACTTAACTTTTTGGATAGTCTAGTCTCATTGGTATAAACCACACTAGTGAACATGATATCCTTCATGACATACCTTATTCAATTTATTAGAAACGTAATAAACAAGTTAACTACAAAAATAATTTTCATTTGGGTTGACGTTTATTTTATATATATATATATATATATATATATATATATATATATATATATATATATATATCCCTTTTTTATTTTTAAAACAAATGCATATTGACAGGCGTATGATATACAAAGGCTACATCATATATTGTAATGCCCAATTTAAACACTTTGTATTTTAAAGAAAAGGCATACTGGTCTGGTTCGCAAAGTTGAATTTTATGCAGTTAAATCCCTGACTACTTTAAATTACTACGGGTGACCTGAAATGTATTCACTTACCTTACCATAAAGGCCTCTACACTTGCTTAGTAAGAATGACTAATTTTCTGGGCTACCAGGATAAATATTAAGGCGTGAAAATCTAGGGCTAGGACCAGGTTGTGTTTGTTCAGACTATGGCTTGGAACATTGTGAGAAAAACGCAATAATTCGTAAACATATAATTTATTTAACAAAGTTTCCCATTTTACGAATACAGTGAAACGGACATGAAAGCACAGACATCTAGGCACCTTTCGCTACGAACAATCACACGGCTGGGGTTAATCTTAAACATATGGGGAGTGCACTAGCATAAATAATTTGGATCGCTTGGAGGGTTGATGACTTGGTGCGTATCGAGATCCCTGATGTCACTCTCAGTCTCCACAGTGGCGTAGAATAAAAGATTGATATTTTCATTGGAATATTCATTGTTTAGATTTTACTGGTTTCATGGTTCGCATTTCAGTTTTGGTTTGTCTTTGCTTTATTACTGTGGGACTGATTGAGCAACACCGCAGAACAGGACACCACACCCAGGCATATATTTGAGGCTTACCGACACTTTCCTCTACGCCTCTCATATGGTTATTTATCACTAGGAAATGACGCATTGCGCATTTGGGTTGCCTTTTCCACAACCATTGTGCCATAGTTAAGGTTTTTCACGAGCCCTTCTTGGACTATAGCCTCATTGGAGGTCTTTGATTTTCGGAGGTTTGGCAAGTCAAGAAGTAGCAGGTTCACCCAAATACCGCTTGCAAACTATCTTGTTTAGGACCTGTGGGCTGTATGAGACGCAAGGGAAAGGTATCATTGTCATTCAGGCCAGATCACTGTTTACTGACTAAGCGGAAGCGATAAGAAACCTACCATTACTTCACCCAACATTATGAGGTATATCGCAAGGCTTTCAACTAAATACTGACCTCCAGGTTGCCCTCTTGCAGCACTCATGCCGAATTTATATATATATATATATATATATATATATATATATATATATATATATATATATATATATATATATATATATATATATATCACGAAGCCTTCAGGGCTGGCCTGACATCTCAGGTCTTTTATTTACGGAAATTGGCACTTCATGGAGCGAGACTTCACCTGAATGTCATTCTAGACATCAAGAGAATAATTACACAAATTTGTCAGAACACAGGGGGAAGTACTTCATTTACTTTCTTTTCTTTCCTTTCTTTTCCGAACCGTCCAGTGCACACCACATACACTCAATTTCAAGTTTCAGTTTAATGCACAAAGGGGAGATGTCTGTTTCAGGTACAAAATAATTTCATCCGGTAACATACAAAACAATGAGATTCCTAACTTCGAGTTTCAGTTTCAAAGTGCATTAGAATGGTGCCACATGTTTAGACTTCAAGTTTCATTTTCAATATTTACACAAAAATGGAATTACATACCTTCAGTTGTAAGCTTCAGGTTTAAAATTACATTATGTAGTGCTAGTTACTTCCGATTTCAAGTTTCAGGTTCAAATTATCTTATATAGAGCTACGGACTTTTTGTTTTCAAATTTCAGATTCAAACTTATATTATATAGAGCTTCTGGTTTTCAATTTCAGGTTCAAAATTATATTATAACGAACTACATGTTCCTGGTTTTGCGATTCAAATTTTGCATTATGTTATAAAGAGCCACATGTTACTGGTTTCACTATTCAAATTTAAATTATATTATAAAGAGCTAGATACTTATGTTTTCATGGTTCAGATTTAAGTTATATTATAATGAAATATATAATTCTGGTTTTACGTTTGAGATTTGAATTATATTACAATGAACTACATAATTCCGGCTTCTTGATTCAGATTTAAATTATAGTATAAATGAGCTACATGTTTCTGGTTTCATGATTCAAATTTAGCATTATGTTATAAAGAACTACATAGTTCTGACAATTCAGATTTAAATTAGGCAAAGCTACTACTTCTGGGTTCATGATTCAGATTTAAATTGTACTATAAGGAGCAACATAATTCTGGATTCACGATTAAGATTCAAATTATATTATAAAAGGGTACATAATTCTGGTTTCACGATTTAGATTTAAATTATATTATAAAAAGCTAAATACTTCTGGTTTCACAATTCAAATTTAAATTATATTATACAGAGCCACGCAATCATAGTTTCATGATAAATATTTAAACTATATCATAAGGAACTACGTAATTCTGGTTTCACGATTTAGATTTAAATTATATTATAAAACGCTGCATGCTTCTGGTTTCACAATTCACATTTAAATTATATTATAAAGAGCTACGTAATTATGGTTTCATGATTAATATTTAAACTATATCACAAGCAGCTACGCAATTCTGGTTTCACGATTTAGATTTAAATTATATTATAAAAAGCTGCATACTTCTGTCTTTAAGTTTCAGATTCAAAAATCATTTCACTAAATAATACACAAGCTAGTAATATTCCCGACTCCAAGTTTCAGTTTAAATATTATTAAATGGAAACAAGATTTCCTTTTCAAATGCAACGGACTTTCATAAAGTCCTGCACGAGCTAATAACGTTCCTGATTTCAAGTCTCAGTCTAAGTATCATTAAATTTGGCAACTTTTAGATGCGGAAGTAATTTCTTTAAATAATAGACAAATAAATTAAGATTCCAGGCTTCTAGTTTCAGTTTAAATATATCAAATTTCGCAACATTTCACTGCACAAAATAATTTATCTATACAATATAAACAAACCAAATTCCAAATTTCAAGTTTAGTTTAAATATATTAACTTTGGCAACGCCTTAATGCTCAGGTGTTCTCTCTACACTATATGCAAACAAAAATAAAATTCCAGCCGTCGAGTTTAGTTTAAATAAAAGAATTTGGCAACATTTAAACGCACGAATGCAGATAAACAAAGTCCCAGCTCTCAAGTTTTTAAACATATCGAATTTGACAACCTTATATGCCCAAATAATTTCTCTACATGATCTATAAGTAACTAAAATTCTAGATTTCAAATTTAGTTTAAATATAACAAATTTGGCAACATTTAAAATAATTTCTTTGAATAATACGCAGACAATAAATTTCCGCGGTTCAAGTTTTGTTTAAGTATATAAAATGTGGCAACATTTGAATGCACAAACAATCTCTTCAACAACATAAAATTTCCGGTTTCAAGTCTAGTTTATAAATATCAAATTGGGCAACGTTCAAATACACAAATAATTTCTTTAAATAATATGCAGAGAAATAAACTTCAAGAGTTCAAGTTTCTGTTTAAATATATTAAATTGGGCAACATATTACGGATGCCTCCTTATACTACCCCTATTCCTGAATAGCACTGTCGAGGCACGCAAAACATTTTCTTGGCCGTGCAATTTTGAGACACCCGATAACATATGTCAGTTTAAAGGTACGGAGACAGAACCCTCCATGAGTCTGCGATCCTCATCTAATTGGGCTAAAGAGACAGGCATAGAATATTGTATATTTGAGTGGAGGGTGCTGTCGTCCGCGTAACTGTGAACTGGGTTGGATGCGCTAGAGAGGAGGTCATTGATGTGGAGAAGAAACAATGTAGGGGCTAAAGCTGAACCTTGAGGAACTCCTGCATTAATTGGATACATTTTAGAGGAATGGCCATCCACAACAACAGAAATGCTCCTGCTGGAGAGGAAATTTGTTGTCCAGGTACAAAGTTTTGGTGGTAGGCCATAGGCCGGAAGTTTATTAAGCAGCGCTGCGTGCCAGACCTGGTCGAATGCTTTGGATATGTCTAGAGCAACAAACTGAGATTCACCGTGTAGTTCCATAGACTTGTTCCAAGAATGGGTGACAAAGGAAAAAAGGTCGGCAGTCGATCTGCGCTGACGGAATCCATACTACCTGTCGTGGATTAGACTGTGTTTTTCAAGAAATTTTAGTAATTCGGTGTTTATATACTTTTCCATCACTTTAGAGACGACTGAAAGGAGAGAAATAGGCATGTAGTTGCTAGGAAGCACTTTGGATCCTTTCTTAGGGATGGGCTGTACTCGAGCAGTTTTCCAGTTACTAGGGAATATGCCTTTATTGTAATATATCTGAAACAGACGAGTCAGGACAGGAGCAAGTTCTGGTGCGCAATTTTTGAGAACAATTGCTGGAATCTCGTCAAGGCCAGACGCTTTCCTGGTATTAAGAGAAGAGAGCATCTTTCGTACCTTTTTAGTTTTGAAAATGATATCCGTCATTTTATGCGCGACATTGGGGACTGTTGGTGGTTGAACATTTGGAGGTGGGTTGAGAGTAGAATTGCCGGCGAACAACGAAGCAAAAAGTTCAGCCTTGCCCAGGGCGGTAGAAACAATTTCATCCCCTGAGACAAGAGGTGGGAACGTGCTTTTGCAGAAATTATTCCCAATAGATTTAGCAAGAGTCCAGAAGGGTTTGCTGCCGTTGGACCTTGAGAGGACTTTGTTTTTGATGTGGTTATTAAACTAGTTTTTTGCCTCAGAAAGAATGCGGACATAGCGGTTTCTTGCGTCGTTAAATGCTTGACGATTTTCTTGACTGGGGTTGTGTAGAAGCGTTTTGTGAGCTTTGATCTTTTCAAGTCTGGCTTGTCACAGGATTTAGAGAACCAGGGCTTTTAAGTGGCTGAAGAGGTTTTCTGTGTACGTGGAATAAATAACTCCATGCCGGCTTGGATAATTTCGGTGACGTTTTGTGAGATATCAGAGGGGTCAGGATGAGAGAAGCAGACAGACGCCCATGGAAATGAGGAAAAGTAATCCCGCATTTCGTCCCAGTTTGCGGAGTTGTAGTGCCAAACGATACGTGGGTGTGATGACTGTGTGACCTCGGGTTGCATTGCGCAGGAAGCAGTGACCGTGCCGTGGTCTGAGCGACCAAGGGGGGCGGTAACTGATATGTTATAGCATTCAGGATTTGTAGTAAGAAGGAGATCCAAGGGATTTGAGCTGTGTGTTGGGATACGAGAAAAGTAAGTAGGTTGCTGAACCATATTGGCTAAAGAATTGCTGATTGCAAAGGCCTCCGCTGCTCTCCCTTGTGGATCGGTTTTTGAAGATCCTAGCCATTCCTTATTATAGACATTGAAGTCACCAAGCATAGTGACCTCGGAGGAAGGATATTCAGAAATCAGATAGTCGGTTTTTTCAGAAAGGTAGTCAAAGAGCTGGACAAAGTTGTTGTCAGAAGGTGACCGGTAAATGCAACAAATGAATTTAGTTGTAGCCCTGAGAGAGAGTTTTATCCATAGTATGTCTTTTCTTCCAGCTTCTAAATTGAGGAGTCTGGTGCAGGGTAGATTGCTACGGACGTATGCGCACACGCCTCCATGCAATCTAAAGGAAGTAAGGAGCTCATACCCCGGGAAATTAAGGTGATTAGTGGCTGTTTTGGCACTGATCTGGGTTTTGGTGAGGAAGAGGAGTTGGGGCCTGTTAGCCTGGAGAAAATGGTGGACGGAGTTCAGGTTAGAATTTAGGCCACATATATTCGAAAAGGATATGTTAAATCTTGATGTTGGCGCCCCCTGTACACCCCTCTCCCGGAGATCCGAATGGGGGGGTATTTTGCCTCCGGAATATTTTGTACAAGGAGGAGCCATCATCATTTTTGTTTATAAGGGAAACCGACTCATACACCAGAACCGGAAACGTCCGTTGGGACTTCACCGGCCCCTTGATGTATGGGGTGGTACCTTCTCGGGCGTGAAAATAATCCTTTACTATTACGCAAAGGAAAATTCCACTACCACCTGCTATGGATTGAATTGGATCAATGTCTACCCCTTTAAAAATAAGATTAATGAAGGGACTATCAATTGTCCAATAGTTATGCTTTTCGACATAGTAGGGGGATACAAAACATTATCATTTTGTATCCATGCCTATTGTCGGTGAGCTCAAACTAGATCTCCCTTGTCTGTACAAATCCACGTTCTTTTATATGAATTCGCTCCGCCTCCGCGTGGGAACCATGAAAAACAGACATAGTCGTCATGGTTGAAGAGATATCAACTATGTACACAATTATCGACCTAATGCTGCGTACGTGCCACCTTACACGGCCTGATCACATATCCCATACAAGAAAACTTTCTGGATGCTGCAATACATTGTAATACGTTGTTTTAATTAAAATTTAACTTTACTAATCAATTACTCCATTTATGACAATTATTCTGTGAGTGTACCTGTGAATCACTGCTTTGTTAGTTGCCCCTTTATTGCTATCAGTACATGTACACAAGTTGTATTACTACAGGTACTTGTTAGTTACCGAACAGTAGTGGTAATCTAAATACAATTTAGAAATAATACAAAAATATTTATTTGTGCCGGGTACGCGATATTACGTAAAACATTATATATATATTTAAAACAGTGCCGAATTATTCTGGCAATTCCCTTTCAAATTGCATACGAAATATCGTGTGCATATTTTCCATATCACCAAGATAATATACCTGCTTGCTACGAACCTGCAAATAATATGTATTTGTGTCTGCCAGTTTAAAAATTCGCATATACTGCTGGCAATTAACTCACAATACCGGTTGTAAGGTGGAAACTGGATTTTTACTTTCACAACGTACTAAGTTTACTTAAAATTTAATCAGCCACGAGATTCTTTATGCAAAGCGTGTGTTACAATTACCCTAGTAAAAACAAAAACGACTGCAGTTAAAATAAGACGAGAATGGACAAATACATATTTTTTTGCGAGTCTCCCGACATCGATTTCTGATTAATTACCTTACTTCACAAGGAATAATGTATATAATTATAATATTCATAACTTGCATTGATTATTGCATATTGGTGGCATGAAGGTTTACATTTCATTGTCAATTCCTTATGTCTTTTGTTTTTATGTAACGATGCTCGATCTAGATGACACAGGAATAAAAATTTCTCACGATATTCGGGTGTCTGTGTCTGCTTAATAGTCTAAACCTCTCAAACTCTTGAGATATAAGTAATATATACATCGACCCTCCCTTTGTCATGTTCTTTTAGGAATAATCAGACCCAGGCCAATTAATTATTGTATCTGCAGGAGAGGACCGTGTGACTTAAAGCATGACATTCTCAATATAAGTTTACGTAAAAACCTCGAGTCATTGCTTTATTTTTATAAAGCAGTTTGAATTACTTCGTCTAGATCGAGCACCATCTGTAGCTTAATTTCTATTTTATACAGGGCGTAGCAAATACAAAGATATAAACTTTCAATCAGCATTGCACCTGTGGTATGAGAATTATTTATCGAAATAATTTATAAAAAATTTAGAGGCCAATGAAATCCAGAAAACTTGCAAAATAAGTTCTGAAGGGTCAAAAATAAATGTTTAGTGACTAAAAGTTAACTGCTAATATACCAAGACCTTATACAATATATATATATATATATATATATATATATATATATATATATATATATATATATATATATATATATATATATATATATATATATATGAGGTAAAATGCCCAATAATTGGTACTTTAAGGTAGATATCTGATGAAAATAGGTTCGTTCGCTCCTACAATTAGTAATATTTACGATTTATGTGTCACTGTATAGTAGTGCACTGTTTTCTTTTAGTTAGTAAATTAGCAAACAGTCATAATTACAGCCAGTTTCTTCATAATTTAAAAAACAGAAGAAAAACAGCATTTTCCGGAGATTGGCACTTGAAATCCTAATAACTGGCACAACGAAAAGCCCAGTTATAGGCACCCACAATTCTTTAATGTTGGATTAAAAGTTTAAAGAATTCAAAGGCAAAGATACAAAAACTCATCAAGGTACTTTCTTTCAAAATTAAGTATTTCTACAATTTACTTACTCTGCAAATCGTATGTCAATACTAAAATAACAAAACTCCTTCAAATAAATCAACAGAAGTAACCTCTTAAAAACTTAAAACTTTAAAAAGCAACAGAAAACAAAATTCAATAGGTATATAACAATCGTTTAGATTTACAGTCCCTAGGACACACTAGACAAACGAAATATTTCTTGTAAATATTCTTACGTAGCAGACATGAGAAGTTGCTACATTTTTGGCACCTGATACCAACATTTGTTCTATAAATTTGACTTGTGCATATAAAGCAGATACATCTAGGAAGAATTATGCTATTTTTTGAAATTCTTGTAAAGGGATATGTGAATACTTTGGAGTATTTTGGCAACTTCAGTTTTTATCAGTCTTCGTCTCTGCAAAACAAATTTTTGATATGATGTGTGTCCTTGGCTTTCCTTATTTAAAGTAGTACATGTCTCGACTAGATTTCCTAAATGTAAATCAGTCTTATCAATTTGCTCAATACCTTCTGGCATATTTACTTTGGTTTGAGTCTTAGCAGTCTTTATATTTGTAGCTGTTTTGCTACATAATTTGAGTTGTCTTGTATTTAGTTTTGCCCGTTTATTTTGGGTTTGTTTTGTTTTTCCATTTCTTCTCTCTCTCTCTCTTTTGTAACCGTTTATTTGTTCTCTTCCTTTTGCATATCTTTTTCTTTTTAGGCTCTATTTTTCTCTTCAGCTATTTTATTATAGGTAGATGAAGTACTCTCGCATTTGAACGTTTTCTTTTACGTTCTGGTGTGTTTTGGTGAAAAAGATGATTTTCTAACTGGACCACCAACTTCTTTTGAAGTAACTAATTCTAAGTCGATAGATTCGGCACTTAAGATACTGGCCATTGGGAGTACACTAAGATACCCTTTGGGTTATCAGGGGCTCCAGTAACCTTTTCCAGGCTCATGCAGAACGTATTAGAGGGCCTAATAGGACAATCATGCATTGTATACATGGATGACGTCATAGTCTTCTCCGCGTCATTACAGGAACACATAGAAAAACTAAAACTGGTATTCGAGCGCTTCAGACAAAGCAACTTAAAGATCCAGCTAGACAAAAGCGATTTTCTAAAGAGGGAAGCCGAGTTTCTAGGACACGTGGTCAGCCCAAATGGGATTCGTCGGAATCCAAGGAAACTGGAGGCAATAAAGAAGTTCCCAATACCTAAAACCCCCAAATGAATCAAATCATTTCTAGGACTACTTGGATACTATCGTAAATTCATAGAAAACTTCGCATACGTCACGAAGCCACTAACCAAATGCTTAAAGAAAAACTCTACAATAAACATCAACGACGAGGAATACATTGCTGCCTTTAACTCGTGTAAAGACATTTTAATGAATTCACCTGTGCTAATACCACCAGATTTTTCCAAAGATTTTATATTAACAACCGACGCTTCCAATGTGAACCAAATTCGGACCACCCGATAGCTTACGCCAGTCGTACATTGAACGAAACAGAATCTAGGTAGAGCACGATAGAGAAGGAGTTATTAGCCATCGTGTGGGCAAATTATTTCAAACCATACTTGTATGGACAAAAATTTAACATCTATATGGACCATAAACCGTTAAAATGGTTATTTTCCTTAAAACAACCAAATTCAAAATTACTCCGTCGGAGATTAAAACTAGAAGAATACGAATTTAAAATCGAGTATAAGAAAGGAAAGTTAAACTGCGCAGCAGATGCACTTTCCAGAGTAGAAATAAACCCACTGGATATAGATAACCAATCAATGACCAATAATATTGACGAAGAATAAGAAATAATAGAAATTGACGTTGACGAAACAGCTAATTCAAATGCAGACTCATACTCAGCACTTGGTATACCTATACTCAAGGAAGAAATCGTTAATAGCAAAACCAAACAGATAGTTTTCAAAAATACAGACAAACCAGAAATATTCTGTCAGAAAAGACAAACGAAATTTCATCTATGCGAACTTTAATTTAAACGAACCCAGCCAAATAGAAAAATTTATAAAATAATACTGTTTACCTCAAAGGAAATATTATTGCGTTTTTGTAAACGAACAAGATTACGAACTAGTAAGTTCGGCAATCAATAAAAATTTTAATAACGTGGAATGACCCAAATTTTATAGATGTTTGGAAATTAGGGATGAAATTAACGAGGACGAGTTAACCGAGACGATCATGAAATATCATGAGGGGTAGGTAATCATCGGGGAGCGGAAGAAACATACCTAAGAATAAAGAAAAATAATACTATCCAAATTTAAAGAAACATATAGAAGAGTATGTACGAAATTGTGAATTATGCAAGACGTGCTGCAGCAACAGAAACCCAGTACAGATTGTATTAAAACACCCCCCCCCACACACACACACACCCCACCCCCACCCCACCCCCCACACAGCATCCAAACCTTTAGAAATACTGCATTTAGATACATTCCAAATTGAACAAGCCATATTCTTAACAATAATGGATCCATTTAGTAAATTTGGCCTAGCATTTCCGATCAAAAGTAAAAGTGCCACCGAAATTGCGAAAAACCCAATCAAACACTTTTCACAATATGGAGCGTGTAAAACCCTAATTGCAGATCCAGGTACAGAGTTCTCGAAATCAATAATAAAAGACCTACTTGCGGCATATCAAATAGAAATACATACAACCACACCTCAAAACCCTACATCAAACGGACCAATTGAAAGATTTCACAGCACAATCATTGAACATTATCGTTTATTTAAAGCTAAATTTAAAAATATGAAACCAATCGACTTAATACCATACTGTATATTCGCTTATAACTGGACAATACATTCCCCAACGCTAAAACCATCTTTCGATTTAATATTTGGCTATATACCGGAAATGTTCAACTACGACCCGGAAGTAATAATTACCCAAGAGTATAACGTACAACATAAGGAACTAATGCAAATTATTTATGAAATAGTAAGAAATCGGATCGAAAACTCGAAATTAAAAACATTACAATGGACAAACACACTAACCAACCATTCAAAGAAGGCGACAATGTCTATAAATTCCGCCCGGATTCCACAAAAAAAACATAAAAATCCATTTTCAGGACCATATTCAATAATCTCATTATTAGAACATAACAAATCTATTTTAATAAACCATAAAATGACGAACAAACTATAGCACATTTACGAAATTTACGGCTTTCAGGTTCCTTACAACAGGAATAAATGGACAAATACAAGACTTGACAGACAATCCTGGCATGCTACCCAGGAAAATAGGAACAGCATACACAGAGACTAACAAGTGGAATTTACTGCACATACATAATTTGACCTAATTACATAAAGACTAAGACCAAATAAAGCAACACTACGCAAGCACTATTAAATTCATGACGACCGACTACCATTCTGAATATCAGAATTTCATATTAACTTTGAATTTTACTATTGAGAACATACATGATATATTTTATAGGATTTTTCCAAATATGAATAATTTTAATAGCAGACAGAAACGTGGCATAATAAACGGACTAGGTTCTATATTTAAATAAATCACAGGAAATATAGATTCACAAGACGGAGAACGTATATATCAGGCAATAGAAGTTTTAACGACAGATTAAATTAAAATCTATGAACTTTTCCAATCGCAGAATTCATTGATGCTTAAAGCGCTAATAGAATTTAGTAAGACAATAGTAAAATTGAGTCATAATCAAGACACAATAGTGAATAGAATAAACAAATTGGGTAATACAATTGAGAGCCTTAGTCGCGAACAACTAACTCATTACCACCGCATAAAAAATCTGGAATTACTCACACAGTTAGGCCATTTACTAAACAATATTCAGGAACTGGCGTTAACAACCGAAAATGCAATCACTTTTTCAAAATTAGGAATATTTCACACGTCAATATTAAAACCAAAATGTATAATAAAAGAAATCAATAAAATACAAAATTATGTAACTAATGCAAAATTAATAACAACCACTGATCTATATCTATACGAAAAAATATTTAAAATAAAAGCAGTTCAAAACAATTTCAAATAGAGATACCTCTAGTAGACGAATCGGAGTATAATTATTATTAATTATACGCTTTACCAGTCCCTAGAAATCCACACACTTTTACCATGATAATTCCTAGAACCAAATACCTAATCCTAAGCAGTAAACAATATGCCTATCGTAACGAAGAATGTCAAAATTTAAAGAACCAAATGTATTTCTGCAAAGACGACAATCCAACAGCCATGAATGATCAAAACCCATGCGAAATCAAATTAATTAAATTTCAAAAACCTATAAATAACTGTAAACAAGAAATTGTCAAAATCAATAAACCAACCGTTTGGAGATATGGAACCAGTCAATACATTGTTATAGCACCAGAGGAAACAAATGTCAGAATAACTTGCCAGGAACAAGAGTGGACCAATATAATAAAAGGTACCAAATTAGTCAACCTTCAACCAAATTTTCAATTGAAAATAGGCACCAAAATCTATAATACCGGCCCAACAACACCAGAAACGCAACAACTATTCAATCTACCAAAATTAGAACCCCCTAATTCCGAAGATCCTGTAAATCCAGAAAAGGTACCTGAATTAACACTAGAAAACGTACAGCTACACAACATCGATCAGATACAAAACCAACTTCAAACGATCAAACAGAATATACCAGGACCAATCAAGATACCCATCCATCACCTGAGTATATGGACCATATTACTATATGTGGCTGTCATAATGGCCATCGTAACAACAGCTACAAAAATGGGGTTGAAGAAATGGAAGACAACCAAAGAAGAAAGTCCAATGAACACCGAATCCGGATTTCCCTTCAAAATCCGCAATGAACCGTAGCTTCGTTCTTCAAAAAGGGGAGGAGATAAATAGAGCCACAACAATAGGCCTTTATACCAACAGGTCACCTTCCCACGAACAGGACAGCCGAGTCAGCACGAAGATTGAAGGCGCCTGCAAGCGAGCAAGTTGAGAATGACAGAATCAACGGAATACCACACGTGGGAAACAGCGTCAGCAAGACCAAAGTCACCTCGGGGAACAATAGTGCCACGCCTGGGAGATTTATTAGAAATAGACTGTTTACCAGTAGAACGCCGTTCATTCTTGTTTCCGAGTTAGACCTTGCATATCGTGTGCTAAACATTTTACATATCACTTGTATGTTGATATTCATATTTGTTTTTATTTTATATTATCCCTTTTTGTATTCATTATTAATTGTGTAAAGTAGTAAATAAATTGTTTTAAAAATTCAAACGTCTTAACCGTAAAGTTAAGTCGCAATATCTTTTACGGTATCATAACACTGATTTGATATAATCAATGGCCTTGTATCAAAATCTCGTTCTGTGTACTCTGTAGGTAAAGCACATTGTAAGCTATCGTCAGGATTATAATACCGTCGATTGTAAAGGTGATGCAAGAATCGTCAAGACTTTTAGGTTCATTATATTTTAAAGTGAAGTAAATTCTTTGCAATAGATCAACATTTTCACAGCTACTACAGTTTTTAGTATTATTGTCTAATTCTTTACATTTTTTAGCCCGTATAATAGTTTCAAAGTCAGATAAATTTATTTGTTGCTTGGTACAATTGACCATGTCACCTTCTTTGCTGTCGTTTTTCTTGGTTCCCAAACACTTTGTGAACTCAATAGTATTGAAATTCCAGGGCTGGAAACCCTTAGCACGAAACCCATTAGCTATAGTTTCAGTTTTAAGACATTTAATGGCTTCACTGAGTATAGGAGCGACATGTTCTTTTCCCATTTGGCAGCATGGATTTTCTCTCTACTTTAAAACATTTTGTTTCCAAAGTGACTTTAAAGGTTTAAAACTTGAAACGTCGGCAGGCTGAAATATACGTGTCGAACTTCCATACAAAGCTATTAGCTATTTCCAAATTCGAGCATAGCTGGCTTATTTCATAGGTGAGATGTGTCTTGTGACCATCAACAAACATAATTACAGAAAATTCAATGTTTTGTTTTTTAAGTCTGGATACAGTATATTAGATATATAATCGTGAAATATTTCAGTTGTCATCCAACTTTTTTCGCTGCAAGCTATACCCCATTCGTTCGGAACACTATTATGTACTGCAGCCTTCAATCTCTTATTTGCATGAATAATCAAGGGTGGAGTGATGTTTCCACTTGCTGAAAATGTAAGCTTCACTGTTAAATTTTGCTTAGCAGACCCTTGATCGATTTCATAGACGTTGGTTGTGCCTTTGGGTGCCACAACTTTTCCTAGTTCCTCCGTTAAATATGCGATTTAGGTCCTCAAGTATCGAAAAATATTCTTTTTTTTCAAGTATAGCTCAATTTCGGTAACCCATTTTCCTATGTCTTGCTGCGATACATTAGCAGACGCATTCGTAACTGCCTCTGTTTTACGTGTTGTCCGAACTGGATGCCTCTTCAAAAACGAATTGCATAAGTGATCAGCTGGAATATTGTTTTTAAACGAATTATTCTTCTTACTGGCATCCATAAAATTTTAACTGACAGCTGGAAGTCAATTTTTCTCCTTGCAAACGCCTTTTCGTAACATTCTATGATCCAGATTACCAACTTTTGTTTTTCGTCCTTCGTAAGGTAAGTGACGGGACTAAATTAAGGTCTCTTGAACCTGGGGCCACGTCTAAGCTGCAATGTTGACCTTGGTATGGACTATTTTATATCACCTGTTTTCTTTGGCATACCGCTCTTTATATCCTCTAGGGCTTTTTGGATTGTAGCCTCATCACAGTTTTTCTGAGAGCGATGATTTTTTTGTACCTTTGGCACCTGGAAAGCAATAAAATGCTAGATAGGTAGGTATCTCTGTAATACTAAGCTACCAAATAGCTATCCACTTACTATTATTCACAGAGTGCCAATGAATAGTCAGCTACTCTTACGAGTAATCCCTAGTCATTGACATTGGTGTCAATGAGTAGGATTCTTTTATTATAATATGCTATTCGTAGGCACACAAGAAAACACAATTAGCATCAAAGTATTTTATTTACGAATAGCTTTAAAACATTCGTAAACCCATTACAGAGATCAGTAACATATTGCGGCGGTCACTATGTCAGTGTGACTGATATGTGGGTAACATACTAACACCGCCATTAAAAAAACAACATAAAATCTTACCTTGTTAGAGGAACCGCGAGATAAATGGAGTCCAAACAATGGCCCTTTATAATACAAACTTGCCTTCCCACAGTAAGGACCGTCGAGTCAGCTGTAGACTTAGAGGAGTCCACAAGTATGCAGGCTCAGACAAGCAAGTTGGACGGAATATCACTCGTGAGAAACTACATCAGCAGATCCTTTGTTACACCCAGAGACAATAGTGCCACGCCTGGAGTGTAGTGTATAAATAGGCTGCTCACAAGGATACGACCGTTCATTCTTGTTCCGAGTAGTTAGACTGCACATCGCGTGCTAGACTTAGATCACATGTATGTTGATCGTAACATTTATCATTAGTTTATATTATTCATTTTTTGTATTAAGTAATTAAGTATTGATTGTTTAAAGTATTAAATAAATTGTTTTAAAAATTCAAACGTCTTAACCGTAAATTTAAGTGGCCCAGTCGTTAGTATTGGTTAGAAAACCGAAAGCATATCGATATTTTTAAGCGTATCGACGCCTAATAACCAATTCGAGCCAATCAGAGCCAAGTTAAATCAGAAACCATCGTATTATGGTAAGTTTACTGCTATCCCATTTTTATTTCCTATAAAATTGATATATATATATATATATATATATATATATATATATATATATATATATATATATATATATATATATATATATATATATATATGTGTGTGTGTGTGTGTGTGTGTGTGTGTTGTATTGAAATGTTATATGTCTGGTTCAGAAGAAGAATCACAAAGTTTATCTAATACAGAATATAGATTTAGATCAATCAGCATTAGCGACAATATCGTAACAGTAAATCGTTCAAATTTTAATAGTAGTAGTAATAGTAGCAACATGACAGACCAATTCAAAGAATTTTTCCTGAAAGCTAACCCAGAGTTTGATGGCCAACCAGCCAACGTAGGCAACTTTTTAAAATCTTGTGACTTGGTCATGAATCAGTTCTACGTAGCAAACGACAATTTGTATATGAATCATTTTTTATTAAGTTATATTCAGACAAAATTAACAGGAACAGCACGGCTTATAGTAAACACTAAAATAATTAATACGTGGGCAGACCTGGGAAAGGCCATTGTACAGAATTTTAGCGATCAGCGAGATGATAATAGTTTATTAGCAGAAATGCTTACGCTGAAACAACGTAATGCGGAGGACGCACTGTCGTTCGCTAACAAATGCCGTAATATAGAGCAATTGCTGATGTCAAGTTAAATCGCAAACGAACATAACGAAGGTGTAAGATTAATTGAAAAAGACATTTACCAGAACCAGACGTTAAAAGCATTCCTTGGTGGATTACGCAATCCATTAGGTATTGTGCTTCGTAATAGACCACCAGACAGTATAGAACATGCTTTGAAAATTGTATTCGCAGAAGAAAATTTCGATTATAGAGACAAAACAATACATAAGAATTTCAGTAATAATAAACCGGAAGGACAGAACCGTACATTTTTCCAGAAACAAAATAACCCACCTTTTCATAACGTACAATTTCAAAGACCTTTTCAACCAAATTTCAGACCGTTTCAACAAAATAATAACGCTCAAAATAGTCACACCAACTTCCAACCTAGACAAAATCAACAATTCGTGCCAAGACAAAATTTCTCGAGTCAATTTAGGAGACCCAATTTCAATAATCAACCGGCACGACCCGATATAAATCACAATGCGAACAGAACTTATCACGAACCCATGGAAGTAGACAGCTCTAATACTAGACTGTCACAACAGCAACCAAGGCGAGCAGCTCACGTAAATAACACGGAATTTAACGATAACGATATAAATGAAATAAATTACGATTTAAATTATGTAAATGATTAATTAAATTATGAAAATTCGCCAGCAGAGGAATACGATATCCAACAGCGAAATTTTCCAATTGCAGGTCCCTCAACGCGAGAACCGTGATAGATATAAATAATATTAATACATTAAGTAGGTTGCCATATATAGAATTAAAAGAAATACCAGGTAAATTTTTATTAGACTCAGGATCTTCAAAAAAAATTTGAATCCTGTTGTAGCATATTATAAGTTCCCTAAGAACATATTTACACATAATTTTATCATACGCACTGCGCATGGAATTTCAGCGCATTCTAAACGTGCAAATATTAAGTTTAAATAAATTTGAGAGGAGACACAAGAATTCTGTCTTTAATTTTAACAATGACTACATTGGTCTACTTGGGATGGACTTTCTCAAACTAAATGAAGCTAAAATAGATTTTAAGGATCACAGGGGGTATATAGGCAAGAATATTAACCAATAAAATTTACAGATCTTAACGATAATCAATCGGTGAAGATAGAAACCAAAGCAGATGGTTAACTATCACCCGAAACCCATTTAAATTTAAATAATATAATAACCCAGCAATATTTCGTACGTAATAACGAACTTGACATAATTAATTACGTATTAAGCAACACCCACAAGGTTTATACTATACAGAATAGGCCATTCAGCAGATTAAACAATATGCCTCTGAAATCAGATATAGCCAGATGCAAAGGTTACATGAGCCAGCAACTATACATAATAGAATTTCTCGTGCAGTTCATATTAATAATTTAAACACCCACAATACGGGGGGTAGTCAAAAACGAATTAACAATCAAGATGCATTAATTGAACAAATAGATACAGGCGACTTAAATGACGAGGAAAAACAATTATTATGTAGTTTATTATCAGAATATCAGGACATCTTTTTGAATAAAAACGAACCTTTGACGGCGAATCCAGATACAGCACAATAGAGAAAGAATTATAAGCCATCGTGTGGGCAACTAATTATTTCAGACCATACTTATATGGACGGAAATTCACAATCTATACAGACCATAAACCTTTAAAATGGTTATTTTCTCTAAAACAACCAAACTCAAAATTGCTCCGTTGGAGATTAAAACTAGGGGAATATGAATTTAAAATTGAATACAAGGAAAGTTAAACTGCGCAGCAGATGCACTTTCCCACTGAATATAGATAACCAATTAATGGCAAATAATATTGACGAAGAGGAAGAAGTAATAGAAATTGACGATGACGATGACGACACAGCAAATTCAAATGCGGACTCATATTCAGCACCAGGCATACCGATACTCGACGACGTGAACGAAATCGTGAACAGCAAAACTAATCAGATAGTTTTTTAAAATACTGACAAACCAGACATATTCTCAGTCAGAAGGGATAAAAGGAATTTTATATATGCAAATTTTAATTTAAATAGACCAGATCAAATAGAGAAAATTATAAAAGAATATTGTTTACAACGGAGGAAATATTACTGCAGTTTTGTAAATGAACAAGATTACGAACTGGTAAGTTCGGCAATCAATAAAAACTTTAATAACGTAGAATCACCCAAATTTTATAGATGTCTGGAAATTAGGAATGAAATTAACGAGGACGAATTAACCAAGACAATAATGAAATACCATAGGGTACGAGTAACCATCGGGGAGCTGAGGAAACCTACCTGAGAATGAAGAAAACATATTATTATCCCAACTTAAAGAAACATATAGAAGAGTATGTACGAAATTGCGAATTGTGCAAAACATGCAAATACAATAGGAACCCGGCACAAATAGCATTGGAACACATCCCCACAGCATCCAAACCATTAGAAATATTACACATCGACACATTCCAAATTGAACAAGCTATCTTCCTAACAAGAATAGATCCGTTTAGTAAATTTGGCCAAGCATGTCCGATAAAAAGTAAGCGTGCAACCGAAATTGCAAAAAACTTAATCAAGTACTTTTCACAATATGGAGCGTGTAAAACAATAATTGCAGACCCAGGTACGGAGCTTTCAAACCAGGTAATTAAAGAACTATTGGAAACATATCAGATAGAGTTACATATAACAACACCGCAAAACCCAACATCAAACGGACCGATCGAAATATTTCACAGCACGATTATAGAACATTATCGATTATTCAAAATGAAATTTAAAAATATGAAACCCGTAGACTTAATACCATACTGTATATTCGCTTACAACTCGACAATACATTCACAGACACTAAAACCACCTTTTGATTTAATATTTGGCTACATACCAGAAATGTTTAACTATGACCCGGAAGTCATAATTACACAGGAATACAACGTACAAGATAAGGACTTAATGCAAATTATTTACGAGATAGTAAGAAGCCGGATAGATAATTCGAATATAAAAACACTACAACGGACAAATAAAAACACGAACCAACCATTCAAAGAAGGTGATATTGTATATAAAAAGATACCACCAGGATTTCATAGAAAACATAAAAATCCATTTTCAGGACCGTACTCAATAATCTCATTATTAGAACATAACAAGGCTATTTTAATAAATCATAAAAATGACGAACAGACTATAGCACATTTAAGAAATTTACGTATTGCCGGTTCCTTGCTACGGGAATAACCGCCCAAATACAAGACTTGACAGACAACCCAGGCATGCTACCAATGAAATTAGGCACATCATACACTGAGACTAGCAGTTGGAATCTGATACACATACACGACTTGACACAATTACATAAGGACTACAACCAAATAAAAAGACACTATGCAGACACCGTTACATTAATGACAAACGATTACCATTCTGAATATCATAATTTCATATTGACATTGAATTTCACCATAGACAATGTAGACGATATATTTTACAGGATTTTTGCAAATAATAATATTATTAATCGACAAAAACGTGGCATGATAAACGGACTAGGTTCTATATTTAAATCGATCACAGGGAATCTCGATTCACAGGATGGGGAACGCATTTATCAAGCGATAGAAGTCTTAACAACAGACCAAAATAAAATTCATGAACTTTTTAGGTCCCAGAATTCGGCCATGCTCGAGGCAATAGTCGAATTTAATAGAACAATAGTAGGATTGAGTCATAACCAGGACACAATAGTAAATTGGATAAATGAATTAGGTAATACAGTCGATAACCTGGGGAGTGAACAGCTAACTCACTACCATCGCATAAAGATTCTAGAATTACTCACACAGCTAGGGCAATTATTAAACAATATTCAAGAAATAGCACTAACAACAGAAAATGTCATCACTTTTTCAAAGTTAGGAATCTTTCACACATCAATATTAAAGCCAAAATTTATAATAAAAGAAATCAATAAGATACAAAATTATGCAACTAATGCTAGATTAATAACAACCACTGATCTAAATCTATACGAACAAATATTTAAAGTAAAAGCAGTTCAAAACAATTTCCAAATTATATTTCAAATAGAGATACCTCTAGTAGACGAATCAGAGTATGATTATTACCAATTATACACATTACCTGTCCCTAGAAATACGCACATTTTTACCATGATAATTCCTAGAACCAAATACCTAATCCTAAGCAGTAAACAATATGCCTATCGTAATCAAGAGTGTCAAAATTTAAAGAACCAGATATATTTTTGCAAAGACGACAATCCAACAACCATGAATGATCAAAACCCATGTGAAATCAAACTAATCAAATTTAAAAAATCTATTAACAATTGTAATCAAGAATTAGTCAAAATTAACAAAACCACAGTTTCGAGATATGGAACCAGTCAATATATAGTTATAGCACCCGAAGAAACTAACGCCAGAATAACTTGCCAGGAACAGGAGTGGACCAACATAATCAAAGGTGACAATTTAGTCAACCTTCAACCAAATTGCCAATTGAGATTAGGCACTAAGATCTACAAGACCGGCCCAACAACAGCAGAAACACAACAGCTATTCAACCTGCCTACATTAGAAACCCCCATATCAGAAGATCACATAAATCGAGAAAAGGTACCTGAACTATCACTAGAAAACGTACAGCTACATAACATCAACGAAATCCAACATCAACTTCAAAATATTAAACAAACTATACCAGGACCAATAAATATACCGATCCATCACCGGAGTATATTGACCATTTATTATACGTAGCTGCCGTGATAACAATAACAACTATAGCCGTCCGAATGGGGTTGAAGAAACGAAGAAGCACCAGAGAAGACAAGGAAAACAACCCAGGAACCACCGAGTCCGGATTTCCCTTGAAAATCCTGAACGAACCATAGCTTCGTTCTTTAAAAAGGGGGTGAGATAAATGGAGCCCAAACAATGGCCCTTTATAATACAACGTTGCCTTCCCACAGTAAGGACCGTCGAGTCAGCTGTAGACTTAGAGGAGCCCACAAGTATGCAGGCTCAGACAAGCAAGTTGGACGGAATATCACTCGTGAGAAACTACATCAGCAGATCCTTTGTTACACCCAGAGACAATAGTGCCACGCCTGGAGTGTAGTGTATAAATAGGCTGCTCACAAGGATACGACCGTTCATTCTTGTTCCGAGTAGACTGCACATCGCGTGCTAGACTTTAGATCACATGTATGTTGATCGTTACATTTATCATTAGTTTATATTATTCATTTTTTGTATTAAGTAATTAAGTATTGATTGTTTAAAGTATTAAATAAATTGTTTTAAAAATTCAAACGTCTTAACCGTAAAGTTGTCGCGTAACATCTCTTGCAACCACAAGAACACAGTGCCGACAAAGCGTAGATTTGCCTGATTGTTGTGAAATTCACAAATTTAGATAATTCCTGCCTAGAACGTTATAAAATATATAAATGTAGCATGTGTGCCAATAACTGGTCGAGTGCCAACGATTGGGCAGTTTACCCTATATATATATATATATATATATATATATATATATATATATATATATATATATATATATATATATATATATATATATATATATATATATATATATATATATATATATATATATAGAAAAATTTCTTGTTCACACCCCCCAAGGAAGTTACGGGACCAGGAGTGAATAGGGGTGCTGGGTGGGGTAGGTAGTAAAAAGGAAATATGAGCAGAAAATGCGAAGAAAACGGGCTTAAAAGCTGTCTTTTTCACATCTTGAAGCCATATCTCCCTTAAACCCTGCCGTCTCTGCACAGTACCCCTATTCCCCCAGGTGCCGTAACTTCCTTGGCGGGTATGTGCAAGACATTTTTCTTGTGGTTTATGTATGGTATTATATAACGAGGGTGGTTGTATGCACGCGAGAGAGGAAGGAAGATCCTCACGACGAAGCACCCACACCCAACAACATCCCTCCCGCCCCGCCAACGTCACAAGTTGAACTGATGGTGGTGGTGGTGGTGGGTGTCAGATTCGTCGTAGGCATTTTCCTTCCCCTCTCGTGTGCATACAACCACCCTCGTTGCATAAACCACAAGAAAAATTTCTTGTTTATACCCCCCAAGGAAGTTACGGGACCTATAGCGAATAGGGGTTCTGTGCGGTTAGGCGGGGTTTAATGGGGATATGGGTTCAAATAGACAGCTTTCAAACAGTTTTCTTCGCATTTTCTACTCCTATTTCCTTTTTATTACCTACCCCCACCCAGCACCCCTATTCAATCCTAGTCCCGTAACTTCCTTGGGGGGTGTGAACAAGAAATTTTTCTTGTGGTTTGTGCATCCAGGGGGGTCCTATTAATATTTCTGAAAACAATTTTTGGAAAAGCGTTCGGGAGATAATCTGAAAATTTACCCAAGAAGGTTTAAAGGCTTATTTGCCGCATCCTGTAACCCATGAAAATGTATATATTTTCCTAGATGCTTGCCACATGATGAAATTTATAAGAAATTGTCCGGCAAGTTGTAGATCTATTAAACATGGCAGCACACAAATCAGGTGGTCATTTCTAGAAAAACTGGTAGAGCTGCAAGATATTGAAATTTTTACTTAATTTTTTCTTACATTTTTGGTGAAAACACTTTTTACTGAATTTGCATAGAAAAAAATCGCTTGTGACGAGATCACAACATTGCAACATTGAGACTTTCAAACATTTTATTCGAGAAATCAATTCTATAAAAATTCATTACCATAACGCACTTGCTGCGTCCAGACTTTTTAGTTAATAGTATACTTAAATAATGTATAGGTGGTTAAACATCTTTTAAATTTTATTTTATTTTTTTAATCGTATTTATGAAAATTTCAATACTAATTCTCGAGACGCCTATGGTCTAGGACTGTGTAAACAGACCTTGTAGCCAATGTTGGTTTCAAACATTATGCATTACAACGCATCGCATTGGGAGATGGTTGGTCTACTCGTAGGTAGATATTCAAAGCTCAGGATCACAAACTGACGTACAAAATGTAACTCTAGTTTTATTAAATATTTGAAGTGTTACTATTTATCGTTAGATGGTGCAAAGATCATGCACGAATGTCATCGCTGCATTGTTTATGTCAAAAAATGTTGACTGTGCTGGCAGCTTTTGGCGCCTGGTGAACTCACCCGTTATTATTCTGAACTTTTACTTTTAACTAACACAATAACAAATTCCTTAAATCCTAAAGAAACTTGATCTGTCAATTTTTGATGTTTTTTAGAAAATCCTGGTTGCAAAAAGGAATCAATTGTCAATTTGGCGTATTAACGTACATAAGACATAAGAAAAGAAACAAAGAAAATTGTTTGCTCTGAATTTCAACCGAATTGCTTAATAATCTCTTCCGAAGATAATTACTGCCTGGGATTAGGATTTTTGTATTATAATTGAAAATGGAGACCCCATATTGAGAATTAAGTACACTATGTCATATGTAGCAGAAAGTGAGTTAATTTTATTTATTATTAGATTATAATATATGATTTAGATAATTGTACAATAAATTCGAATTTTCTAAAAGAATTGTTAGGTATGATGTTGTGTTAACCAAATTATTAATTAATAATAATTTCAACTGTCGCTCACTTTCGGTATGAGTAATGGTTTAAAATCAATAGATCATTATTTATCTGAACTGATGTTCAAAGAAACATAATAATAAATATAGCAAACTAAAAAGATTACACTGCCCATGTTCTATTTAGTCAATGCCAGAATGAAGCAGACAATTGACTAACAGTAACATTCTAATGTTAGTCAATACCAGGACTAAGCCGAGACCTTCGTGTGGCGCATTCTACTGATAAAATCAGAGAGCGTTAATAAAATAGATGTTTTTAGTATTGTCAGATGGGGAAAAAAATTCGCTATTAAAAAAGTAGAAAATATTTTAACAGAATATTCGAACTATTGGTTATCAAAATTGATCAACATTAGTAGACAATAATTTAGGAGATATAAAAATTTTGTTGAAGCGATTGCGTTTCTGAATAGATACAGATCAATTAAATCAACTTTTGTTTGAACAACTTGCAATTTTGGTAATCTGAGACTTCAGGAAACCAAATATGTAACAGGTGTCGAACTAAACGTTACGTGTCTCAGTGAACAGTTTGGACACTTGACGTGCTTGAAGAATGCTATAAACGACATTTGGCTTCCGACTTTCGACACCCTACTCAAACTGCCCCGCACCGTACAAGCTTTCTACGAATTACAACACTTACCACCCGTGCGAAGCCGGGACAGGTCAACTAGCGCCTAGCCGTTAGGCAACTTTTTCAGCACTAACATCAACCGAGGTTGTGGCATTGTGTTTGAGCAAGTTGAATGTCTGTACGTTTCGCCATTCGGAGGGGGCGTAAGGCCGGCGGTCCCGTGCCCATGGGATGTTGGGCATGTTGAATATTCCTACTATCATTGCAGAACGGCAGGGTTCGGCAAAATTTCCAGGATAGTGAGGTGAAACTACTCCCTGGCGTCGGTAGTTGGCCATAGTCGCGGAAGTAGACCGACGTTAAACAAACAAAAACATACACATATTTATATGCTCCTAAGGCTGACAACATTAATTGAGCTAAAATTTCCATGGTCATAATGTTGAATAAAACATTTTTAAACATTAATATATAGTTGTATATTTATACGACGACTTACGTACATAATTAATAAGACCATTATATAAGCACCTATGCACTATCCATTATTCTAAGTGAGATGTAATACACTAAACACGTGCCACCACTTCGTTGCGGAACTAGATAGCCTACCTGGTTCCCCAACGAGATGGCGGCACGTGTTTCGTGTCTTACATCTAACTTAGTGTTGGAAGGCTGGCTACTATAACCCTGTTACTTTATAGGTGTATTTTCGCTGCAATTAGTATACCGTGCTGAAGAGCTCTAATGAGAGCGAAACTGGTCTACGGTTCCAATTGTGGTAAGAATGCCTCTAGCCTTACATGTATTATTTTATTAACACCATGAGAATAATAGTCAATTAACTAATTACACATCAATAATCAATAGGTAAACGTTTTGCAAGTGGCACTACCTCGACGCTGTCTTATAAAACTCTCGAATAATTCTGAGTTTTTGTATCAGAATTCTTGCTTTTTTATCTCAGAATTCTGACCTGTTATGTCACATTTTTAACTTCTTTATTTCAGAATTATTAGAATTTTTTTTTTAACGTGACCCCTGGACGCCGTCGTATCCAACCATCTTTAAATTTCTTTTTGTTTTTATGTCTAATTGAATTTTTTCTTATTATATTTGAGAAGTGTGCTGCTTTCTGCTTCTCGACTGTTTCCTAAGTTGAGAACAAAAATATTTTTATCGCAAAACTTTAGTTTATAATCTGCAGGTTCTTAAAAAACTATGTGCATAGAAAATACTTATTACAAGCTATTTTTCATTTCATTCTGAAAATACACAGTTTCATTATAATTTTATTAGGTATTATAATAGTTATAATATTCAAGACATATGTTTAAAGTTTAAAACTATTTGTTTTATATTTACAATAATTACAGAAATGTAGGAATGTGAAGAAAACAAAGAATACTAAAGCATAACAGATTTGGCAACGTAGCCAAAACTCATGTTTTTGCTTGTGTCCAGCTATTTACGCTAGTACTTATAAAGAAGTAGTATTCATAGCTGGACGTCCAGCTATGATGCGGTTTGTCCAGCAACTTAAGCATAGTCATATTGACACACACACACACACACACACACACACACACACACACACACACACAAATATATATATATATATATATATATATATATATATATATATATATATATATATTTGTGTGTGTGTGTGTGTGTGTGTGTGTGTGTGTGTGTGTGTGTGTGTGTGTCAATATGACTATGCTTAAGTTGCTGGACAAACCGCATCATAGCTGGACGTCCAGCTATGAATACTACTTCTTTATAAGTACTAGCGTAAATAGCTGGACACAAGCAAAAACATGAGTTTTGGCTACGTTGCCAAATCTGTTATGCTTTAGTATTCTTTGTTTTCTTCACATTCCTACATTTCTGTAATTATTGTAAATATAAAACAAATAGTTTTAAACTTTAAACATATGTCTTGAATATTATAACTATTATAATACCTAATAAAATTATAATGAAACTGTGTATTTTCAGAATGAAATG
Organism: Tillus elongatus; assembly: GCA_964006375.1. Lineage (NCBI taxonomy): Eukaryota > Metazoa > Arthropoda > Insecta > Coleoptera > Cleridae > Tillus > Tillus elongatus. The sequence goes on along the minus strand of OZ023269.1, from coordinate 69,399,982 downwards.
AAAAATAGCTTGTAATAAGTATTTTCTATGCACATAGTTTTTTAAGAACCTGCAGATTATAAACTAAAGTTTTGCGATAAAAATATTTTTGTTCTCAACTTAGGAAACAGTCGAGAAGCAGAAAGCAGCACACTTCTCAAATATAATAAGAAAAAATTCAATTAGACATAAAAACAAAAAGAAATTTAAAGATGGTTGGATACGACGGCGTCCAGGGGTCACGTTAAAAAAAAATTTCTAATAATTCTGAAATAAAGAAGTTAAAAATGTGACATAACAGGTCAGAATTCTGAGATAAAAAAGCAAGAATTCTGATACAAAAACTCAGAATTATTCGAGAGTTTTATAAGACAGCGTCGAGGTAGTGCCACTTGCAAAACGTTTACCTATTGATTATTGATGTGTAATTAGTTAATTGACTATTATTCTCATGGTGTTAATAAAATAATACATGTAAGGCTAGAGGCATTCTTACCACAATTGGAACCGTAGACCAGTTTCGCTCTCATTAGAGCTCTTCAGCACGGTATACTAATTGCAGCGAAAATACACCTATAAAGTAACACGGTTATAGTAGCCAGCCTTCCAACACTAAGTTAGATGTAAGACACGAAACACGTGCCGCCATCTCGTTGGGGAACCAGGTAGGCTATCTAGTTCCGCAACGAAGTGGTGGCACGTGTTTAGTGTATTACATCTCACTTAGAATAATGGATAGTGCATAGGTGCTTATATAATGGTCTTATTAATTATGTACGTAAGTCGTCGTATAAATATACAACTATATATTAATGTTTAAAAATGTTTTATTCAACATTATGACCATGGAAATTTTAGCTCAATTAATGTTGTCAGCCTTAGGAGCATATAAATATGTGTATGTTTTTGTTTGTTTAACGTCGGTCTACTTCCGCGACTATGGCCAACTACCGACGCCAGGGAGTAGTTTCACCTCACTATCCTGGAAATTTTGCCGAACCCTGCCGTTCTGCAATGATAGTAGGAATATTCAACATGCCCAACATCCCATGGGCACGGGACCGCCGGCCTTACGCCCCCTCCGAATGGCGAAACGTACAGACATTCAACTTGCTCAAACACAATGCCACAACCTCGGTTGATGTTAGTGCTGAAAAAGTTGCCTAACGGCTAGGCGCTAGTTGACCTGTCCCGGCTTCGCACGGGTGGTAAGTGTTGTAATTCGTAGAAAGCTTGTACGGTGCGGGGCAGTTTGAGTAGGGTGTCGAAAGTCGGAAGCCAAATGTCGTTTATAGCATTCTTCAAGCACGTCAAGTGTCCAAACTGTTCACTGAGACACGTAACGTTTAGTTCGACACCTGTTACATATTTGGTTTCCTGAAGTCTCAGATTACCAAAATTGCAAGTTGTTCAAACAAAAGTTGATTTAATTGATCTGTATCTATTCAGAAACGCAATCGCTTCAACAAAATTTTTATATCTCCTAAATTATTGTCTACTAATATTGATCAATTTTGATAACCAATAGTTCGAATATTCTGTTAAAATATTTTCTACTTTTTTAATAGCGAATTTTTTTCCCCATCTGACAATACTAAAAACAACTATTTTATTAACGCTCTCTGATTTTATCAGTAGAATGCGCCACACGAAGGTCTCGGCTTAGTCCTGGTATTGACTAACATTAGAATGTTACTGTTAGTCAATTGTCTGCTTCATTCTGGCATTGACTAAATAGAACATGGGCAGTGTAATCTTTTTAGTTTGCTATATTTATTATTATGTTTCTTTGAACATCAGTTCAGATAAATAATGATCTATTGATTTTAAACCATTACTCATACCGAAAGTGAGCGACAGTTGAAATTATTATTAATTAATAATTTGGTTAACACAACATCATACCTAACAATTCTTTTAGAAAATTCGAATTTATTGTACAATTATCTAAATCATATATTATAATCTAATAATAAATAAAATTAACTCACTTTCTGCTACATATGACATAGTGTACTTAATTCTCAATATGGGGTCTCCATTTTCAATTATAATACAAAAATCCTTATCCCAGGCAGTAATTATCTTCGGAAGAGATTATTAAGCAATTCGGTTGAAATTCAGAGCAAACAATTTTCTTTGTTTCTTTTCTTATGTCTTATGTACGTTAATACGCCAAATTGACAATTGATTCCTTTTTGCAACCAGGATTTTCTAAAAAACATCAAAAATTGACAGATCAAGTTTCTTTAGGATTTAAGGAATTTGTTATTGTGTTAGTTAAAAGTAAAAGTTCAGAATAATAACGGGTGAGTTCACCAGGCGCCAAAAGCTGCCAGCACAGTCAACATTTTTTGACATAAACAATGCAGCGATGACATTCGTGCATGATCTTTGCACCATCTAACGATAAATAGTAACACTTCAAATATTTAATAAAACTAGAGTTACATTTTGTACGTCAGTTTGTGATCCTGAGCTTTGAATATCTACCTACGAGTAGACCAACCATCTCCCAATGCGATGCGTTGTAATGCATAATGTTTGAAACCAACATTGGCTACAAGGTCTGTTTACACAGTCCTAGACCATAGGCGTCTCGAGAATTAGTATTGAAATTTTCATAAATACGATTAAAAAAATAAAATAAAATTTAAAAGATGTTTAACCACCTATACATTATTTAAGTATACTATTAACTAAAAAGTCTGGACGCAGCAAGTGCGTTATGGTAATGAATTTTTATAGAATTGATTTCTCGAATAAAATGTTTGAAAGTCTCAATGTTGCAATGTTGTGATCTCGTCACAAGCGATTTTTTTCTATGCAAATTCAGTAAAAAGTGTTTTCACCAAAAATGTAAGAAAAAATTAAGTAAAAATTTCAATATCTTGCAGCTCTACCAGTTTTTCTAGAAATGACCACCTGATTTGTGTGCTGCCATGTTTAATAGATCTACAACTTGCCGGACAATTTCTTATTAATTTCATCATGTGGCAAGCATCTAGGAAAATATATACATTTTCATGGGTTACAGGATGCGGCAAATAAGCCTTTAAACCTTCTTGGGTAAATTTTCAGATTATCTCCCGAACGCTTTTCCAAAAATTGTTTTCAGAAATATTAATAGGACCCCCCTGGATGCACAAACCACAAGAAAAATTTCTTGTTCACACCCCCCAAGGAAGTTACGGGACTAGGATTGAATAGGGGTGCTGGGTGGGGGTAGGTAATAAAAAGGAAATAGGAGTAGAAAATGCGAAGAAAACTGTTTGAAAGCTGTCTATTTGAACCCATATCCCCATTAAACCCCGCCTAACCGCACAGAACCCCTATTCGCTATAGGTCCCGTAACTTCCTTGGGGGGTATAAACAAGAAATTTTTCTTGTGGTTTATGCAACGAGGGTGGTTGTATGCACACGAGAGGGGAAGGAAAATGCCTACGACGAATCTGACACCCACCACCACCATCAGTTCAACTTGTGACGTTGGCGGGGCGGGAGGGATGTTGTTGGGTGTGGGTGCTTCGTCGTGAGGATCTTCCTTCCTCTCTCGCGTGCATACAACCACCCTCGTTATATAATACCATACATAAACCACAAGAAAAATGTCTTGCACATACCCGCCAAGGAAGTTACGGCACCTGGGGGAATAGGGGTACTGTGCAGAGACGGCAGGGTTTAAGGGAGATATGGCTTCAAGATGTGAAAAAGACAGCTTTTAAGCCCGTTTTCTTCGCATTTTCTGCTCATATTTCCTTTTTACTACCTACCCCACCCAGCACCCCTATTCACTCCTGGTCCCGTAACTTCCTTGGGGGGTGTGAACAAGAAATTTTTCTTGTAGTTTGTGCCTCCAGGGGGGGGGGGGGGTGGCTGGACAGGTTTCTAAAAACAGTTTTTTGCAAAGCGTTCGGGAGGTAATCTGAAAATGTACCCCTTCTTGAATAAATGTATCTAAATTTGCTCACCAACATTTAACCATGCTTATATTTGCAGCTGCTCCATCGAAAGTTACGGAAGTAACGACTATTCCTGCCTGATGGATAAAACTTAAAGCCTGATTTAATAGGTTTGCTTTTTCTTCACGAGAAATAACAGATAGGAAGAAATAACCCACGCAGTGGCCATTTAAAGCAAGTATTAAGAAAAGCAAAACTTCTTTAGCTTTTGGAAGCTCGTTTGAATTATTCATATCCACGCCAATATCTACGTCACCACAAAACTTTTTTTCTGTCCACTCAACTTGACCTCTTATAAACATCTCGTCGATAACTAGGTTACAAAGTATTTTGCAACCTTTTTCAGCTGCTTCTCTCCTTTTTGAATCTAAAACCGCAAATGCTTCTTTGCAGAATCCAGGAACAATTTAGAAATGGTTCGAGGATGTGGCAAAGATTTCATAAATTTTTCTCGAACGTAATTATAAGCTTTGTGTGAATAAAAATTTAGGATAATAGCAAACGACCTTACGTCTGGTGAATAGTTCCGTTGTGGACCTTTTAAAAGCTGTTTGATAGGGCTTATTTGTGTTGGTAAAGAGGTCTAAAATATTACAAGCAATGATATAAATTCAATAACACTCAAAAGTGAGACGTTCAGGGATGTATCTGTATATTCCGTAAAAGCAATACGACTTTTAAAATGCTCAATCAGCGATTTCTGGTAAAAAACTCTTAAGAGGTCTTTTCTGTTGGCGCAATATATTTATTTTCCTCTTTTGTTTTTTATTACTCGTTTAGCAATAGACCATTTTTAAAGATGTTTTTGGAGTTCCTGACAAACTGGAAATATCTCCAAAATAACTAAGTTTTTTCCTAAAAAATGGACGATATTTCGTAAGTTTTCAGTGAATAGAGTATAACTTAAAAAAATGGTTTCTAGTATTTTCCCTCAATTCTAAGTCTAGGCATATTAACTTTTGACCTGGAGTAATGTTAGCTTTTGGTGTTAATTCAGGAGGGCTGCCAAGTGCCGCATCTGTTGAACATAATAGCTCCAAGGCAGTAAGAGTTGATGATAACGATTGACTGCAATTTTTATCGGGTAATTTATTAATTTTAACAATAATAAAGGTTTACAAAATAGGAAGATAAAAATAATTATTTACCTTTTTTCCGCATGAGCAAGAGCTTTTATGCCAGAAGTAGAAGGCACTGGAGAACGTAAAACTGATGGAGACGCTGCGTTTTTAATACCCTTTTTCCACTTGGGTAAATAATAAAAGTATTATATATTACGTATACTTAAAATTTATCTCTCGGAGTGACATCAGCGACACCCAACCGGTTATCTCATCCAAGTCCAAGTATTGACCGTATGAGTGGTGCTCAGCTTCAATTAATAGCGAGTTTGACGTAAAACCATAGATTTTTTATTATTTTTAATGCCTATGGCAATCGCTTGGCCATTGGTATAATTTTACTCAATCTTTATTAACTTATTCCAATTTGCCATAGAAGGTCAACTGCTTGTAGACCCGCCTGGCTATTTCTTGCCAGGTTGTAAATACATTTTTGAAGAAATAAGAGTATTGAGACAAACTAAGCTCAGCAGTGTCTCAAAATCTGCATGGGGGCATAACACCTATATCTTATTGCTACAATATCTTTTTTTCTGCACTTTTCGAGCTTGGGCGACCAGGTCGTCATTTATGGGGGACGGGAGGGGTAGCGCGAGGTCTGTTTTCGGATTTTTTTTACAAACCATGCCAGCGAGCTACTTATACTAAATTTATATATGGGTACATTTTAATGTGACTATTATTAGCTTTTCATTTGGACAAATCGAATAATCTTTTGGGAAAGAAAGTGGTGACTAAACGTTTGATTCTTTTTGTTTTTTTAAACATGCTTATAGCCACCTTTATAAACCACGAAATAAATCTTGTGGTTTCAACCCCCAAGAAAGTTACGGGACTCATGGTGTGGTATGGGGTAAACATAATTAAAGGAAGTGAAGCTGCAAAATATGAAAAAAAAGCCTCTGATCGAAGTTCAACTAAGCTGCTATTTTTTCGCATTTTGCACTTAAATCTCTTTTTAATTTTCTTCTCCGCCCAGCACCCCAATTCGTTCCGGGTACGGTTAATTGCTTGGAGGTTGTAACCATAACATTTATTTTGTCGTTTATGCATACATGGGTATAATAAATATATTTCAGAAAAAATACATATATACAGAAAGCTGACTCTGGAATAATCTGCAAATTTACCAATATATTTTTTACGTGACCAGACATAGGTATCTCAGAGTAGAGTGGTGACAAGCAATGAAACCACGACTATCAGAAATTACAAAACCTAATGTTTCTTGTCTCTTAAAGTGATTTTGGAGCTATTTCTGAAAATTCGCAATGAGATTTCTTAAATGATAGAGAAAATATGTTTGTTAGATAGCACTTTGGGCAGATAGTTCAAATAAAACTTTCACAATGCTCAAGCTATACTACATTTAAGTTTTGTCATACTTACTTGCACTCTTATTTTTTACCATTCTTAAACCTTATAGTAGTCCACAATGAGCTTTTAATTACTACTGATTTTGCAAGTAATTTGTTTAAAACAGGGCGCCAGGGCTGACAATTTACAAAATTGTTAGTTGGTTGTACACGTAGTCTCTATAACATTTTGTGTTAATTGGAGCTGTCGTGATACAACATACTACCTGGTTCCGCACCGAGATGGCGACCCTGTCGTACATCTCACAATGTTTTAGGAGACTGTCTACCATAGCCGTATTAACTTATAGGTGTGTTATCGCTGTAATTAGTATAGCGCACTGACGAGCTCTAATTAAAGCGAAACCGATCTGCGTTTCTAATTATGGTGAGAATACATCTATCCTTAAATTTCTATTCATGAACAAACCAAATAATGTATATTATTTGTAAAATCGGCAATCGAGCAAATATGATTCGCGTTCCCTCGACCCTAGATTGTTATTTAATTTTGCGGTCCATAATCGTCTGTTCTACTTATGGCTCCATTTTTATATCATGATCTTGCCATGTCATGTGAATAACCATACTAATAATAGTTAAGATAGGTTCATACACTCCCGAATTACGAAATTTTTCCTATATTGTTTAATTTTAAATAAGAACGTCATATTATTTAAACTGAACCAATAGGAATAAGTTTTATAGATCTAGTATGAACCTAGCTTAAATCGATTTCGACATGAAAATTTTCATAAACAAATTTAAGTACATTTACCTATATGTTCTGTATGTCAGTTGTGGGAATAATAATTTGTCACTTATTGTTTCCTTGCATATAGGTATGTAATCTGACATTGACAATAATTTACCTAAATTTTCACAACAAAATAACTTTCATCTGAAAATACTTGTTTTCATAGTATACAGAATTAATGTCAAGTGATTCTCCCGCCTTAATTGTGTACAACGAACATCAATACTACAACTTTCCGCTCCCACTGTTTATATTGTCGCCCAGAATGTCATCTTATGTTGTTCTCATGTAAATTGCTGAATGTGGTTAATAATAACACATTACACTGGTAGATGCAAGAAGTAGCAAACAAATCAAATTTAAAAAATTCTACAAATCAAGAGCACGGAAAGAAAACACCTGATTAATTGTATTGTTCGCACAATTACAAAACGGGGCTCAACATTTAACTTTGAAATTAGCGGGAACAGATTCTATTGACTAACTCCATAACAAGTTATTTAGTCTAGTTTCCTGTTTCATTGTTTCAATGTTGCGCCATTCTTTCTAATTCTAAACCATCTGTCTTCTAAACATTCTTTGTCCTGTGTGTAAGCGCACTTGCCAGATTTGAGTGCTTGCAGTTAAACAACAAAGCAGGTTATCCCTCAGACGACCCCGTATAAAATTTGTTCAGACTTAATTTGATTTTGATGGCGCTATTATAGTTTAGAAATTAGAAGTACTGGATGGTTTGAAAATAATTGCTTTCTTATTATACTTACATATTATCGTTATTACTTATTATCTAATAAACTATTTTCAAAGTACCTGACAAAAGCAGTACATTGTTCGTGTATAAAGTACAATGTTAAAATAATTAGTTTTAAAGTCCAAATTTACAAAATCTGAAACGTCTAACATTTACTCTTTAAATTTAAGCACTCTACTGCGTTTATATGCATATTTGACTAGTGTCAAAAGTTTATACCGTTTTTGATACATTATTGTGTTTGCGCATGGCAGGTTTTCGGCTTAAAAAACCCTACGCTGTCGTTATGATTTTGGGGTTAAAGGAACTTTTTAGAGTATAACCGTATTCAGAGAATAGAGAACCCAAATCACCACAACACATTTTACAAGACCTAACGATCGTTTCGGTAACAACGTTAGCTTTATCAGATTTTCATCCTCTGATGAGGCTAATTTTGTTAGCAAAACGATCGTTAGGTGTTTTAAAATATGTTGTGGTGATTTGGGTTCTCGAAGTGTGCTTATAAGTGGCAATTTGAAGGCTAATTATTACGAGTTTTTATAAACACACGTCCTACAAACCTTTGTTTTTCGAGATACAAGGTGTTGAAGTTTTTTATCGTCTTTCACAAATATCTTAAAAACGCTTCAATGTTTGAAAACCAAATTAAATATCTTCTGCCCTTAACCTAGTTCTGTCATGGATAAGTTTATTTGGGTAAAAATGGTTCCTATTTCTCTGCCTATAAGTCATATATATGTGACCGTAAGATTATCAGATCTTGCGATATTATAAACTGACGAAAATTTGTTAACTGCAACGAACAACCCTTTACAATTTACAAATTATCGTAATTGTTCGCGCCGCTCACCTGCCTGAGAAGGAGCATACCCCTAGTGGTATCAAATACCAAATCCACAGTTCCACGACATAAGTTAAATTATAAAGTTTACAATTTATAGTCAGTTTATATTATCGCAAGTGATTATAAACTAACGATGTTAACAATCATACGGCGACATATACATAGTGTTACAGAATAAGGTTTACAAACAGAAGGGGGTGATCGCGGATCTAAAAAAACTGACAAAAGTTTTAATAAATGTATGTCCTAAAACCTTTAGTTTTTGAGATACAGTTTTTTTCACTAATATCTCAAAAACATTTCGTTATTTGAAAGCCAAATTTTACATATCATTTACTACTCTAAAACTGTTTCTTTCTGTTCTAATTAGCAGTTTACGAAACGTATCAGTGGCGTAGAATTTGAGTCCCATGAGGTTTTATTTACGACCAATAGTGCATATCGTGCAAATTAAGTTTGCCACGACCAGTAAAAGTGGCTTCATCATAAAACGAGGGTCAGGATTTGAGTACGTTCGTTACCCATCTCTCTTAGCCAATAGCAATTGTCGAGCCGCCTATCAACATCATTTTCTTATAGGGCCTGGTGCAAGTCTTTTAAAACTGAAGGGTGAATTACTTGTAAGTGTTAACAAATTTCGCTTGTGCTTAAATAAAGATCCACTTGCACATATGCAAGAACGTTTATAATATTATCTTCATTTCCTAATGGGCACCTTCTGGAAGGAACTGGAATTGGTTGTATACTCCCCGGTTGTCTTAAACGTATTGCTAATAGCCAGATTCTCTTCTACTCTAGTGCCTTCGTCTAGTAGCATTTTCACGTGCCGCATTAGAAGCATTTTCAGTCAGCATGTCATAAGCCTCGGCATTCGTGTAAGCCATTTTTAAGGTATGTGCCACAAATTTTAATAATACGCGACAATTCTTTTTCTACTTGATAACCTGCCGATTAACGGATAGATATCTACATTTATTATTTTAAAACACATGTCCATTCACGCCAGTTCTACTTAAATTTTCGGTAATCAAATTCTAAAGGCCATCTCGCCTTGTCACTTCAAATATGGTTGCGATATGTGGAATATGATATGATGGTACACAGAGGTGATTTCTATTGCCCTCCTCTAAAAAATGAGAACAGCACACGGTGTTCCCTGGCGGTCATCCACCCAAGTGCCAGCAGTGCGCGACGTTGCCTTAACTTCGGTGATCTGACGAAAACCGGTGTTTTCAACGTTTACTTTAAGTGTCACTTAAATATTATATGTGGCAAATGTCATGGAATGTTAGATCACGAAACTCTGAAAACAATAATTTCTAATGTTAAAAATTATTATTTTGGCAATAACTCTAAAACTAACAAAGATATCGAACTGCCGTTTTCAGATTTTCAATGAAAATTTAATTTTCTTTTTAACTACGATATCTTAATTACACCGCGCGGTTTAAGTTTTCGTGACAAAATAAAAAAATCTGCTATTATGGCGAAATGCGTCTTCTAGCACGCTTATTTAGAATTATCGTGTACCACTAAAAACAATGTTTAAAAGTACTGACAATAATCTTTAAAACAAGCGTTAATTAACTAAAATCTGATTAGTTATTTGGAAGTTAGAGTAATTTAAATGATAACACTTTCAATAGCCTCCCCACTCTTATTAAGGTCAGTACGCCACTGCGCCCCGGCCAACAATGAGGTAAAATCGTTCATCTTTCTAGTCCACTAAGGGTGTATTAAACCTTTTGAGCTATACATATTTTTAAATTACACACACCATATTTTAATGTTTTTATACAAAACCTAATCACACTTTATATCTATTCAAACTTATGTTATCAATAATAAAAATCATAGATTTTATCTGTCTTATTCACAGTATTTCACAGTATCACGCTAGTTGACAGAAAATAAAATGTTGAAAATTCGATTCTAAAGAAAAAATAAAAAACGAAAATTATTAATAGTAAGATATTTTTTTTCTGGGAGTGTAGTTTTAATTATCGTAGAAAGTTATTAGATACAAACAAAATTCTTTCTCAGTAGATGAAATTCGAAATACTGCCTGAGGTTACAAATTTCTCTCCCTTTGAAATGAAACATGTATCATAGGCAACGTTGCATCAGCACTGTCCAGCAATTTGCGCTTAAATATATAGAGTTTGTGTCCAGCTAATGACGCATGGACATATAAAAACCGATGTCCAGCAATGAACGCTTTTACATACATACATACATATATATATATATATATATATATATATATATATATATATATATATATATATATATATATATATATATATATATATATATACTGTAATATCCGTAAGGCTCTAATTAAATTTTACAAATAAACAATCACAAAACAACAATGCAAAGAAAATGCATTTTAGTCTGTGTTGCCATGTTGACTAATACGCAATTAAATCTCTCACTACATTAAATCAACACAAGGGACCTGAAATGTACTCACTTATCTTACTTTAAAGTCTTCTGCTTTTGCTTATTAAGGATGACTAATTTTCTGAGTTATCAGGATAAATATATTGAGGCGTGAAAATCTAGCGCAGGTTCTGTGTTGGTTCTGACTATGGCGTCGGGACATTGTGAAGAAAAACGCAACAAATTCGCAAACACTTAGTCCATGTAACAAAGCTTCCCATTTGACAAGTACAGTGGAACAGACATACTGCAGACACCCTGGCGCCTTTCACACTTGGACCTTGAAGCAGTCACTCACATACGGATCAGTTGTCGGAAAATGCAGCAAGGGGAGTATACACGCGTGTAAATTGGAACTACATCGACGAATAGCAACACACCTGCGCAGTTACCGACAAAACAGTAAAGCAAGTTTCAAAACTACACTATATTGAGCGCTAAGGCTAGCTAAACATATTGAAAACTAAATAAAAAGTCCTACATGGAGAAAATTGGAAAAACTTCATAACTTCTATGGCAAAGAACCCAATTACAAGCGGCAACAGAAATGATGACCTTCTCGTTGCACCTGCAACACAGATGCCAAAATTATTTCCAACCTTCCATGCTAGAAACAGAAAGATATCCTAAACCTTTCCCGCCAGTAGGTAGTGGAGGGATCCTTAACGTGCCCAACATCACATGGTACACGGGACCGACGACTATCTGCCACTAAAGGAGCACACAGGCATTCAACTAGATCAAACACAATTCCAACGCCTGAGTTGCTGTGAAATTCACAGCATTTACTGAAAAGAAAATGCCATCCCTACTGGAAGTCGATCCGACGGGAACTTGACCCAAAGATTTCGGTTGCGAAAACGCACACTATTACCACCAGACTATTGATTAACGAATCTCGGAAGGCTAAAGGCAAGACTAACGCAATAACAATAGTAAAACCTGTTGGATATGTAGGACATAAAGGCTTTTGCCAACGTTACTCGACAGATGATAAAGCTCGATCCAGTCAACAAATGGGAAACTACAACAAAATGCAAACTGTTGTAGACAGAGAATCATATCGCGACTTAACTTTAGCGTTAAGACAATTTTTTTTAAACAATTTATTATTACTTAAACACAATGATTACTTAATACAATAATGAGACAAAAAAAATATATATAAGTGATATTAAAATACTTGACACGCCATGTGCCAGACTAACTAGGAAACAAGCAATGAACGCTCCTATCTCGGTGCTTATCCTATTTATAGTCTTCCCCTCCAGGCGTGGCACTATTGTCTCTGGAGGTGACCTGGATCTGCTAATGCTGAATGTCACCGGAGATATTCCGTTCGCACTTGCTGGTTTTACGCCTGCATTCCTACAGGCGCCACTTCACTATTATGATGACACTGCGGTTTCTAAGGAGGCCAGGATACATTGTTGCACAATAGCCTGTTGTTGTGGCTCTATTTATCTCCTCCCCCCTTTGAAGAACGAAGCTACGGTTCGTTCCGGATTTTCAAGGGAAATCCGGCTTCGGTGGTTCCTGGGTTGATCTTCAATTCTCCCTTGTCGGTTCTTGGGTTGATCTTCGTAGTTCTTCTAGTGGTTCTTCTTCTTATGACTCCCCATTTGACGGCTATCATTATGATGGCGGTTAAAATAGCCACGTACAATAATATGGTCCATATACTCAGGTGATGTAATGGTAGTTCCATTCGGCCTGGTATATTTTTCTTAATGTTTTGGAGTTGGTGTTGGATCTGCTCGATGTTATGCAGCTGTACGTTGTCTAATTTGAGTTCGGGTACCTTTTCGTAATTTGTTTCTTCCTTCGTAGTGGTGGTTTCTAATTTGGGGAGATTGAATAGTTGTTGTGTTTCCGCTGTAGTGGGGCCGGTTTTATAAATTTTGTTTCCTACTTTCAATTGGCAATTTGGTTGGAGGTTGACCAATTTGGTACCCTTGATGATATTGGTCCACTCTTGTTCCTGGCAAGTTATTCTGGCGTTTGTCTCTTCTGGCGCTAAGATGATGTATTGACTGGTTCCATATCTCGAAACTGTGGTTTGTTTAATTTTGACTAATTCTTGGTTACAATTATCGATAGGCTTTTGAAATTTTATTAGTTTTATTTCACATGGGTTCTGATCATTCATGGCTGTTGGATTGTCGTCTTGGCAGAAATATACTTTGTTCTTTAAATTTTGACATTCTTCATTTCGGAAGGCATATTGTTTACTGCTTAGGATCAAGTATTTGGTTCTAGGGATTATCATGGTAAAGGTGTGTGGATTTTTTGGGACAGGTAATGTGTATAACTGATAGTAATCATATTCTGATTCTTCAACTAGAGGTATTTCTATTTGAAATATAATTTGGAATTTATTTTGCACTGCTTTTATTTTGATAATTTTTTCATACAGATTCAGATCAGTGGTTGTTATTAGTTTGGCATTTGTTACGTATTTTTGTATTCTATTGATTTCTTTTATTATAAATTTTGGTTTTAATATGGATGTGTGAAAAATTCCTAATTTTGAAAAAGTGATTGCATTCTCAGTTGTGAGTGCTAATTCTTGAATGTTATTCAATAAATGTCCAAGCTGGGTCAGCAGCTCTAGGATTTTGATGCGATGATAGTGCGTTAGTTGTTCGCTCCTAAGGCTATCAACTGTGTTACCTAACTCGTTTATTCTATTTATTATCGTGCCCTGATTGTGACTCAACCCTACGATCGTTTTATTGAACTCTCCGATTGCTTCTAGCATTACCGAATTTTGCGATTTAAAAAGATCATGAATTTTGTTTTGGTCTGTACTTAATATTTCTATTGCCTGATATATACGTTCGCCATCTTGTGAATCGAGATTGCCAGTTATTGATTTAAATATCGATCCTAGCCCATTGATTATGCCCCGTCTCTGTCTCTCATTGATGTTATCTCTCTCTAAGAATATCCTATAAAATGTATCGTCTATATTATCTATAGTAAAATTTAATGTTAGTATAAAATTATGGTATTCGTCGTGGTAATCTTTTGTCATAGACGTAACTGTGTTTATGTAATGTCTTTTTATTTGGTTATAGTCTTCGTGTAGTTGTGTCAGGTCATGTATATGTATCAAGTTCCAGCTGCTAGTCTCTGTGTATGCTGTACCTAATTTCTTTGGCAGCATACCTGGATTGTCCGTCAAGTCTTGTATTTGGGCTGTTATTCCTGTGGCAAGGAACCTGCAAGACGTAAATTTCTTAGATGTGCTATTGTCTGTTCGTCATTTTTATGGTTTATTAGAATAGCTTTGTTATGTTCTAATAAGGATATTATTGAATAGGGTCCTGAAAAGGGGTTTTTATGTTTTTTATGAAATCCCGGTGGTATCTGTTTGTATACCACGTCGCCTTCCTTGAACGGCTGGTTCGTGTTTTTATTAGTTCGTTGTAAGGTTTTTTGTTTTGACGTTTCTATGCGACTTCTAACAATTTCGTAGATGATTTTCATAATTTCTTTGTGTTGTACGTTATACTCTTGCGTAATTATTACTTCCGGGTCGTAGTTAAACATTTCCGGTATATAGCCGAATATTAAGTCGAATGGTGGTTTTAGTGTTTGTGAGTGTATCGTGGAATTATAGGCGAATATACAGTAGGGTATTAATTCTATGGGTTTCATATTTTTGAATTTCTCCTTAAATAATCGATAATGTTCAATGATGGTGCTGTGAAATCGTTCTATGGGTCCGTTTGATTCGGGGTTTTGGGGTGTTGTGGTGTGCAATTCTATTTGGTATGTCTCTAGTAGTTCTTTTACTACTAAATTCGAGAACTCCGTTCCTGGGTCCGCAATTAGGGTTTTACACGCTCCGTATTGTGAAAAGTATTTAATTAAGTTTTTTGCAATTTCTGTAGCGTTTTTGCTTTTGATGGGAAATGCTTGACCGAATTTACTGAATGGATCCAATATGGTTAAAAATATTGCTCGTTCAATTTGGAACGTATCTACGTGGAGTGTTTCTAAAGGTTTGGATGCTGTTGGAGTGTGTTCTAATGCTATCTGTACCGGGTTCCTGTTATATTTGCACGTTTTACACAGCTCACACGTTTTTACATATTCTTCTATGTGTTTCTTTAAATTGGGGTAATAGTATTTTCTCTTTATTCTTAAGTAAGTCTCCTCAGCCCCGCGATGGTTGGACTTACCCTGATGATATTTGACTATCATATCCGTTAGCTCGTCTTCCTGGATTTCTTCCCTCATTTCTAAACATCTATAAAATTTTGGTGACTCTACATTATTAAAGTTTTTGTTGATTGCCGAACTGACTAGTTCGTAATCTTGTTCATTTACGAAAAGGCAATAATATTTTCTTTGTGGTAAACAGTATTCCTTTATAAATTTTTCTATTTGATTGGGGTCATTTAAATTAAAGTTTGCCTAAATAAAGTTTCGTTTGTCTTTCCTTACTGAGAATATTTCTGGTTTGTCTGTGTTTTTAAAGACTATTTGATTTGTTTTACTGTTAATAATTTCTTCCTCTAATATTGGTATACCGGGTGCTGAGTAAGAATCCGCATTTGAATTAGCTGTTTCGTCCTCGTTTATTTCTATTACACCTTCGTCGTCCTCTATTTCTATTATTTCTTCTTCCTCGTCGACATTATTGGCCATTGATTGGTTGTCTATATCTATGGGGTGGATCTCTACTCGAGAAAGGGCGTCCGCTGCGCAATTCAGCTTTCCTTTCTTGTATTCAATTTTGAATTCGTATTCTTCTAATTTTAATCTCCAACGGAGTAATTTTGAATTTGGTTGTTTTAACGAAAATAGCCATTTTAATGGTTTATGGTCCGTATATATAGTGAATTTGCGTCCGTATAAGTATGGACGGAAATAATTAGTTGCCCACACGATGGCTAGCAATTCCTTCTCTATGGTGCTATACCTAGATTCGGTTTCGTTTAAGGTACGACTGGCATAGGCTATCGGGTGGTCTGAATTGGGTTCCCCTTGGCTTAATATGCCCGCTATCGCCACGTTTGAAGCGTCGGTTGTTAGTATAAAATCCTTAGAGAAGTCGGGTGGTATAAGCACGGGTGAATTCATTAAAATGTCTTTACATGAGTTAAAGGCACCAATGTATTCCTCGTTATTAACGTCTATTTTAGAATTCTTTTTTAAACACTTGGTTAGTGGTTTCGTGACGTGTGCGAAATTTTCAATAAATTTTCTGTAATATCCGACTAGTCCTAAAAATGATTTAATTTCTTTTTGGGTTTTTGGTATCGGGAATTTCCTTATTGCGTCTAGTTTCCTCGGATTCGGACGGATCCCGTCTGGGCTTACAACGTGTCCCAGAAACTCGGCTTCCTTCTTTAGGAAATCACTTTTGTCTAGCTGGATCTTTAAGTTGCTTTGTCTGAAACGTTCGAATACCAGTTTTAGTTTCTCTATGTGTTCTTGTAATGACGTGGAGAAAAATATGACGTCATCCATGTATACAAGGCATGTTTGGCCAATTAGACCCTCTAACACGTTCTGCATGAGCCTGGAAAAGGTTGCTGGAGCCCCTGATAACCCAAACGGCATCCTAGTGTACTCCCAGTGTCCCGTATCGGTGGTAAACGCCGTTTTTTCTATGTCCCGGGGGTCCATTTCAATTTGGTGATATCCAGAAATCAAATCGATTGTCGAGAAATATTGAGCTCGTCCAATTTTGTCCAGTATTTCATCTATTTTGGGAATTGGGTGTCTGTCCGGTATTGTTTTCTCGTTTAGTTTTCTATAGTCCACTACAATCCTCCATTTTTGTTTATTTGACTTGTCTAGTTTTTTTGATATGACCCAAATGGGTGAACTGTATGGGCTGTGACTTTTCCTGATTATTTTTTGCCTTAGCATGTCATTTATTTGTCGATCTACTTCCGGTTTATGTATGTATGGATATCTATATAATTTAGAATGGACTGGTATGTCGTCAATGGTCCTTATTCTATGTTTTATAGCATTTGTGTGCGTCAATGGTTCGTCCTTGTTTAAAAATATGTCCTTATATTCTGATAACAAATTAAATAACAACTGTTTTTCCTCATCGTTTAAATAATCTACGTCTATTTGTTCCATTATAATGTTTTCGCAGTTAATCTGTTTTTGCTCGCTCCCTGTATGTCGAGTATTCGTATTATATGGTTGAATTGTCGATATAACATTATCTTGTGTTATAGTAGGCGTCTTTGAGCTGCGCTTACGTTCATCTGTAACGTGATACTTATATTGGTTACGTAATCGGCTAGTCTGTAGGTTCTGCGGTGTTTCATAATCTTCGTCCTTGTGCGCTAACATGTAATTTACGAGTTCAAGTTCTCCATTACAATTGAAGTACTCTTTTGTTATGATACTGTTTACAGTGGCTGTAGTATCTGGGTCTTGTGAACCATCTGCTTTGGCTTTTATTCTTGCCGGTTGATTGACATTGTTTAATTGAGGGTATTGAATTTTAATGATTTGCTTACCTAGATGCATGACTTCATTTTTAAATCTATTCTGGCTTCATTGTCCCTTAGGAATTGGATCCCAATGAGACCTGAATATAAAGGGTTAAAGTCGAAAAGGCAGAATTCTTGTGCCTTGTTCGAAATTGATTTAAGGGTGATATTTATGCGTTCTGAGTGCGCCGAAGTTCCGTGCGGGGTCCGAATAATGAATGGTTGTGTCCTTATTTTGTTTGCGAAATCTTGATGGGCTATTATTGGGTTTAATAAATTTTTCGACGATCCGCTGTCTATCAATAATTTTCCTCTAATTCCTTTAATTTCTATATATGGTAACCTATTTAAATCATTAATATTAAGTACATCGACTACGTGTCGTGTTGGGAGGTGCTCGCGATGGGAAAATTTCCGTGTTGGTTATCGTATTCGTCAGCAGGTGAATTTCCCTGGCTTGCCTCATAATTTGCGTAATTTGTATAGTTTGTTTCGTATTCTATGCTATTTGATTCGTAACCCCCGTTGGTTACGTTGTAATCGCTAAACTCTGTATTATGTAATGGGGCTGCTCGTCTTTGTGACAACCTCGTATTCGAGCTGTCTACTTCCATTGGCTCGTGATAGTTCCTATTGTTAATTATAGGGTTTTGTCCCTGTGGGTTATTAAAATTCTGTCGTCTAAAATTGTTTGAAAAATTAGTTCTATTCATAAATTGCGGATTTTGTCTATTTTGAAAATTCGTTTGATTATATTGCGGTCTATTTTGTTGCTGAGATGGTCTAAAATTAGGTTGAAAGTTTGTTGGGTTATGTTGTTGGTTATTGTGTTGTTGAAAAGGTCTGAAATTAGGTTGAAACGGTCGTTGAAACTGCACATTGTTAAACGGTGCGTTATTTTGTCTTGGAAAGAATTTTTGTCCGTCTGACCTATTCTGATTAAAATTTTTTTGTACTGTTTTGTCCCTATAATCGAAATTTTCTTCTGCGAATACAAACTTTAGGGCGTCTTCTATGCTTCCTGGTGACCTACTTCTAAGAGCTAGACCTAACGGGTTCCTAATTCCGCCTAAAAATGCTTTTAATGTTTGTTCCTGGTAAATGTTCATTTTTATTACTTTAACGCCTTCGTTCTGTTCGTTAGCTATTAGATTAGATATGAGTAATTGTTCGATATGCCTGCATCTGTTAGCGAATGCAAGGGCATCTTCCGCATTCCTTTGTTTCAAGGTGAATAGTTCTGCTAGTAGGCTACTAGAATCGCGCTGATCGCAAAAATTATCCACAATAGCGCTTCTCAAGTCGGTCCATGTGTTTATTATCTTAGTGTTAATTATAAGCCTCGCTGTTCCCGTTAGTTTTGTTTGAATGTAATTTAATAAGAAATGATTCATATATAAATTCTCGTTTGGCATATAAAATTGGTTCATTACGAGGTCGCATGACTTTAAAAAATTACCTACATTAGCTGGTTGCCCGTCAAATTCGGGAATAGCTTTTAAGAAAAATTCTTTGAACTGGTCAGTCATGTTGCTACTACTATTACTACTATTTGAATTAGTTACTGTTGCGATATTATCGCTTATACTTATCGATCTCAATCTGTACTCAATATTCCCTAAGCTTTGTGACTCGTCTTCTGAGTCTGACATATAATTATATCAATACACACACATACAATTGAAAAATATGGCAGGAAAATTTGAAATTGGATAGCAGTAAACAACTTACAATACTATGATGGTTTCTGCTCCCATTTGGCTGCTTGGCTATGACTTCTGCGTAACTTGGTTCTAATTGGTTATTGGGCGTCGATACGCTTAGAAATCGATATTCTTTCGGTTTCTTAACCAATACTAACGACTGCGCCACTTAACTTTAGCGTTAAGACAATTAACTTTTTTAAACAATTTATTATTACTTAAACACAATGATTACTTAATACAATAATGAGACAAAAAATATATATATGTGATATTAAAATACTTGACACGCCATGTGCCAGACTAACTAGGAAACAAGCAATGAACGCTCCTATCTCGGTGCTTATCCTATTTATAGTCTTCCCCTCCAGGCGTGGCACTATTGTCTCTGGAGGTGACCTGGATCTGCTAATGCTGAATGTCACCGGAGATATTCCGTTCGCACTTGCTGGTTTTACGCCTGCATTCCTACAGGCGCCACTTCACTATTATGATGACACTGCGGTTTCTAAGGAGGCCAGGATACATTGTTGCACAATAGCCTGTTGTTGTGGCTCTATTTATCTCGCGAGATAAATGGAGCCCAAACAATGGCCCGTTATGCTACAATGTCGCCTTCCCACGGTAAAAACCGCTGAGTCAGCCGTCGTCATACAGGAGCCAAGAACTATGCAGGTTCATTCTTGTTCCGAGTTAGTCATTGGCACACCGAGTGCATAGACATTAGATCACATGTAGGTTGATCGTCTTATTTTAGTATATTATATTATTCATTTTTCTTGTAACTAAGTAATTAAGTATTGATTGTTCAAAGTATTAAATAAATTTTTTTTAAAATTCAAACGTCTTAACCGTAAAGTTAAGTGGCGCAGTCGTTAGTATTGGTTAGAAAACCGAAAGCATATCGATTTTTAAGCGTATCGACGCCTAATAACCAATTCGAGCCAAGCAGAGTCAAGTTAAAGCAGAAATAGTGGCCAAGCAGAGCCAAATGGAAGCAGCAACCATCGTATTATGGTAAGTTTACTGCTATCCCATTTTACATTTCCAATTTTTTATATGTGTTGTATTGAAACGTTATATGTCTGATTCAGAGGAAGAATCACAAAGTTTATGTAACATAGAGTATAGATTTAGATCAATCAGCATTAGCGACAATAACATAACAGTAAATCATTCAAATATTAAGAGTAGTAATAGTAGCAACATGACCGACCAATTCAAAGAATTTTTTCTGAAAGCTATTCCCGAGTTCGACGGGCAACCAGCCAACGTAGGCAACTTTTTAAAAGCATGTGACATGGTCATGAACCAGTTCTACGTGCCAAACGAGAATCTGTATATGAATCACTTCTTGCTGAATTATGTTCAAACTAAATTAACGGGAACAGCCCGGCTTATAGTAAATACAAAGATAATACGTGGGCAGACCTGAGAGAGGCCATTGGGAGTACACCAGACTGCCGTTCGGGTTATCTGGGGCTCCAGCGACCTTTTCTAGGCTCATGCAGAACGTATTAGAAGGCCTAATTGGACAAACATGCCTTGTATATATGGATGACGTCATAGTTTTCTCCACATCTTTACAGGAACACCTTGAGAAACTAAAACTAGTATTCGAGCGCTTCAGGCAAATCAACTTAAAGATCCAGCTAGACAAAAGCGATTTCCTAAGGAAGGAAGCCGAGTTTTTAGGACACGTGGTCAGCCCAGACGGGATTCGTCCGAATCCAAAGAAACTGGACGCAATAAGGAAATTCCCGATACCTAAAACCCCAAAGGAAATAAAATCATTCCTAGGATTAGTTGGATACTATCGTAAATTCATAGAAAACTTCGCACACGTTACGAAACCGCTAACAAAATGTTTAAGGAAAAACTCGAAGATAAACGTGAACGACGAAGAATACATTGCTGCCTTTAACTCATGTAAAGACATATTAATGAATTCACCTGTACTTATACCACCGGATTTTTCTAAAGACTTTATATTAACAACCGACGCTTCAAACGTAGCGATAGCCGGAATATTAAGCCAGGGCGAATCCAATGCGGATCACCCGATAGCTTACGCCAGCCGGACATTGAACGACACCGAATCCAGGTACAGCACAATCGAGAAAGAATTATTAGCCATCGTGTGGGCAACTAATTATTTTAGACCATACCTATACGGAAGGAAATTCACTATATATACGGACCATAAACCTTTAAAATGGTTATTTTCGTTAAAACAACCAAATTCAAAATTGCTCCGTTGAAGATTAAAATTGGAGGAATATGAATTTAAAATTGAATATAAAAAAGGAAAGCTAAACTGCGCAGCAGATGCACTGTCCAGAGTAGAAATAAACCCACTAGACATAGATAATCGGTAAATGGCGAATAATATAGACGAAGAGGAAGAAATCATAGAAATTGACGATGACGACACAGCAAATTCGAATGCGGACTCGTATTCAGCACCAGGTATGCCAATACTCGAGGAAGAAATCGTTAACAGCAAAACCAATCAGATAGTTTTTAAAAATACGGATAAACCAGACATATTCTCAGTCAGAAGAGACAAAAGAAATTTCATATATGCAAACTTCAATTTAAATAAACCAGATCAGATAGAGAAATTTATAAAAGAATACTGTTTACCACAAAGGAAATATTATTGCATTTTTGTAAATGAACAAGATTACGAACTAGTAAGTTCGGCAATCAATAAAAAGTTTAATAACGTAGAATCACCCAAATTTTATAGATGTCTGGAAATTAGGAATGAAATTAAGGAGGACGAATTAACCGAGACTATAATGAAATATCACGAGGGGAAGAGTAACCATCGCGGGGCTGATGAGACTTACCTAAGAATGAAGAAAATATACTACTATCCCAACTTAAAGAAACATATAGAGGAATATGTACGAAATTGCGAATTATGCAAAACGTGCAAATACAATAGGAACCCGGTACAAATAGCATTGGAGCACACCCCCACAGCATCTAAACCGTTAGAGATATTACACATTGACACGTTCCAAATTGAACTAGCTATCTTCCTAACAATTATAGATCCATTTAGTAAAT
Source organism: Tillus elongatus (assembly GCA_964006375.1). Classification (NCBI taxonomy): domain Eukaryota; kingdom Metazoa; phylum Arthropoda; class Insecta; order Coleoptera; family Cleridae; genus Tillus; species Tillus elongatus. Next base: position 69,377,511 of record OZ023269.1, on the reverse strand, counting down.
TTGGCCAAGCATTTCCAATAAAAAGTAAAAGTGCTACTGAAATTGCAAAAAACTTGATTAAGTACTTTTCACAGTATGGAGCGTGTGAAATAATAATCGCAGACCCAGGTACGGAGTTTTCAAACCAGGTAATTAAAGAACTATTAGAAACATATCAGATAGAGTTACATATAACAACACCGCAAAACCCAACATCAAATCGAAAGATTTCACAGCACGATTATTGAACATTATCGATTATTCAAAATGAAATTTAAAAATATGAAACCCATAGACTTGATACCATATTGTATATTCGCTTACAACTCGACAATACACTCACAGACACTAAAACCACCTTTTGATTTAATATTTGGCTACATACCAGAAATGTTTAACTATGACCCGGAAGTCATAATTACACAGGAATACAACGTACAACATAAAGATTTAATGCAAATTATTTACGAGATAGTCAGAATCAGGATAGAGAATTCAAAAATAAAAACGTTACAACGCACAAATAAAAACACGAACCAACTGTTCAAGGAAGGTGACATTGTCTACAAAAAGATACCACCAGGCTTTCATAAAAAACATAAAAACCCATTTTCAGGACCGTACTCAATAATATCCCTATTAGAACATAACAAAGCTATTTTAATAAATCATAAAAATGACGAACAGACGATAGCACATTTAAGAAATTTACGTATTGCAGGTTCCTTGCCACGGGAATAACAGCCCAAATACAAGACTTGACAAACAACCCAGGCATGTTACCAAAGAAATTAGGCACAGCATACACTGAGACTAGCAACTGGAATCTGATACACATACATGACTTGACACAATTACATAGAGACTACAACCAAATAAAAAGACACTACGCAAATACAGTTACCTTCATGACAAAAGATTACCATTCTGAATATCATAATTTCATATTGACATTGAATTTCACCATAGATAATGTAGACGATATATTTTATAGGATTTTTCCAAATAACAATATTATTAATAGACGAAAACGTGGCCTAATAAACGGACTAGGTTCTATATTTAAGTCAATCACGGGGAATCTCGATTCACAAGATGGGGAACGCATTCAGCAAGCATTAGAAGCCTTAACGACAGATCAAAATAAAATTCATGAACTTTTTAGGTCTCAAAATTCGGTCATGCTCGAGGCAATAGTCGAATTTAATAGAACGATAGTAGGATTGAGTCATAACCAAGGCACGATAGTAAATAGGATAAATGAATTAGGTAATACAGTAGAAAGCCTGCGAAGTGAACAATTAACTCACTATCATCGCATTAAGATCCTAGAGTTACTCATGCAGCTAGGACAATTATTAAACAATATTCAAGAAATAGCATTAACAGAAAATGCCATCACTTTTGCAAAATTAGGAATCTTTCATACATCCATACTAAAACCAACATTTATAATAAAAGAAATCAATAAAATACAAAATTATGCAACTAATGCTAAAGTAATAACAACCACTGATCTAAATCTATACGAAAAAGTATTTAAAATAAAAGCAGTCCAAAACAATTTCAAAATTATATTTCAAATACAAATACCTCTGGTAGATGAATCAGAATATGATTATTATCAATTATATACATTACCTGTCCCGAGAAAGACACACCTTTTTACCATGATAATTCCCAGAACCAAATACCTTATCCTAAGCAGTAAACAATATGCCTATCGTTATGAAGAATGTCAAAATTTAAAGAACCAAATATATTTTTGCAAAGACGACAATCCAACAACCATGAATGATCAAAACCCATGTGAAATAAAGCTAATAAAATTTCAAAAACCTATTAACAATTGTAATCAAGAATTAGTCAAAATTAATAGAACCACAGTTTGGAGATATGGAACCAGTCAGTATATAGTTATAGCACCCGAAGAAACTAACGCCAGAATAACTTGCAAGGAACAGGAGTGGACCAACATCATCAAGGGTACAAATTTAATCAACTTACAACCAAATTGCCAATTAACTATAGGCAACAAAAGCTACAAGACCGGCCCAGCAACAGCAGAAACACAACAACTATGCAACCTGCCTACACTAGAAACCCCCATTTCAGAAGACCAAACAAATCCAGGACCAGTACCCGAAATATCGTTAGAAAACGTACAGCTACACAACATCAATCAAATCCAACACCAACTTCAAAAAATTAAACAAAATATACCAGGACCTATAACAATACCAATCCATCACCTGAGTATATGGACAATATTACTGTACATAGCTGTCTTAATAACCATCACAACTATAGCCGTCCGAATGGGGTTGAAGAAACGAAGAACCAGCAAAGAAGATAAAAGAACAAAAACAGGAACCACCGAGTCCGGATTTCCATTGAAAATCCGGAACGAACCATAGCTTCGTCTTTAAAAAGGGGAGGAGATAAATGGAGCCCAAACAATGGCCCGTTATGCTACAATGTCGCCTTCCCACGGTAAGAACCGCTGAGTCAGCCGTCGTCATACAGAAGCCAAGAACTATGCAGGTTCATTCTTGTTCCGAGTTAGTCATTGGCAGACCGAGTGCATAGACATTAGATCACATGTAGGTTGATCGTCATATTTTAGTATATTATATTATTCATTTTTCTTGTAACTAAGTAATTAGGTATTGATTGTTTAAAGTATTAAATAAATTGTTTTAAAAATTCAAACGTCTTAACCGTAAAGTTAAGTCGCGACAACAAAGCGACGTCGCCTTTAGACTGTAATGATAATTAAACTTGACGAGAAAATACAGATTCCCACACACAAGTGCAAGTCAGGTTACAATACTTTAAAAAGCCCTATATCTAAGCTACATTCCACAAATTTTAATGAGTCAATCGTGCCGAGTCTATGCACAATTTTAGATGCCTATTTCAGCGATGTCTTCCGGAATGTTACCCTGACAGGCAACCCTTCTTGGTTATCTCGCTTGTAGGTGTACAGGAGCGTGCCCATGGGAGTTGGCGTCCTCTTGCTATGGTCGTTGCTGCAGTGTCACTCCCCAGCGACACTGCAGATCTTGCTTGGTTGCTGAAACATATTTCACACGGTAGAAAACTGTACAGTTAGTTTGTTTACCTCTTTCTCTGTACAATGTCCTAATCTTTAAACCATACTCACCTGGTCACAATACAACAGTGTAAGCCGCTTAAGCGACTTTAAAATTCGTAGTAACCCAGAAAAAAATTGCAAAAAGCTAAAGAAAAATTGCAAAATAAATTGCCATCCTGGTCACGGCCTTGAAGTGTAATATCCCTAAGGCTCTAATTAAATTTTACAAATAAATCACAAAACAACAATGCAACGAAGATGGCAATATAGCATGATATTGCGTAATACATAATTTAAACTTATGTTATTTAAAAGAAAATGCATTTTAGTCTGTTTTGCAATGTTAAATCCACAAACACTTAGTGTATTTAACAAGGCTTCCCATATGACAAGTACAGTGGAACAGACATACTGCAGACACCCTGGCGCCTTTCTCTACGGGATCACACGGCTTAGTTCAATCCTAACCACATGGGGAACGCACTGGCATAAACAGTTTGGTTCGCTTGGAGGGTTAATGACCCGTTGTGTATCGAGCTCCCCGATATCGCTTCCAGTTACCACAGCGACGTATGCACAAAGGTTGATATTTTCAGTTCAATTTTCATTACTCAGAATTTCTTGTTTTAATCGTTCATCTTTCAATTTCATCTTATTACTGTGGGACTGGTTGAGCAACACCGCAGAACAGGACACCACACCCGGGCATTCATTTGGGGTTCACCGGCTCCTCCCTTTACATCCCTTATGCGACCATTAATTACTAGGTAATGACGCATTGCACATTTGGATTGCCTTTTCCACATTCCATTATGCTAAAGGTATGCGTTTACCGCGTCCTTCTTGGACTATAGCCTCTCTGGCTAGATCTTTGATGTTCGCATACTAGCAAGTCAGGAAGTAGAAAGTTCACCCAAATACCGCTTGCAAGTTTTCTTGTTTTGGACCTGTGGGTTGTATGAGACGCAGGGGGAAGGCATTGTTGTAATTCAGGCCAAATCACTGTTTACTGACTAAACGGTAACGATAACAAACCTACTATTACCCCACCCAATGTTATGACGAACATCACAAGGCTTTCAACGAATTATTGACCTTCAGGTTGCCCTTTCGCCTTATTCGTACCAAGGTTGTAATAAATCGACAAGCCCTTCATGGACTATAGCCTCCCTAATGAAGTCTTTAATATTCGGGTTTTGGCACTTCGTAAAACGAAACTTCACCTGAATGTCTTTCTAGATATAAAGAGAATAATTATACAACTTGGCCAAAACACCAGGGGATGTACTTCATTTACTTCAAGCCTCTATCCTTTTCTTTTCCGCACAGTCCAGTGCATACCACATAGTTCAATCTCAAGTCTCAGTTTTAAATACACAAAGGGGAGCCAAAATGTCTGTGTCAGGTACAAAATAACTTCATTAGGTAATGTGCAAAACAATAAGATTACTAACTTAAAGCTTCCGGTTCAAAGTGCATTAAAATGGTGCCACATGTTTGACTTCAAGTTTCAGTTTCAACATTACACAGAAATGGAATTACATACCTTCGGTTCAAGTTTCAGGTTTAAAATTACATTATGCAGAGCTAAGTACTTCTGGTTTCACGTATCAGGTTCAAAACTAGAATATGGAAAGCTAGATACTCCTGGTTTCAAGTTTCTGGTTCAAAATTATATTATGTAGAGCTAGATACTTCTGATTTCAAGTTTCAGGTTTAAAATTATATTATGTAGAGCTAGATACTTCTGATTTCATGTTTCAGATTCAAATTATGTTATATTATGTTATATAGAGCTACGGACCTTTGGTTTCAAGTGTCAGATTCAAATTATATGATATAGAGCTACGGACTTTTGGTTTCAATTTCCAAATTCAAAATTATGTTATAAAGAACTACACACTTCTGGTTTCATGATCCAAACTCAGAGCTACATTATAATGAGCTACATATTTCAGGTTTCACGACTCAGATTTAAATTATATTATAAAGAGCTACATACTTCTGGTTTCACGAATAAAATTTAAATTATATTATAAAGAGCTACATACTTCTGGTTTCACGATTCAAATTTAAATTATATTATAGAGAGCTACATACTTCTGGTTTCACGATTCAAATTTAAATTATTATCAAGAGCTACCTACTGCTGGTTTCACGATTCAAATTTAAATTATATTATAAAGAGCTACATACTTCTGGTTTTACAATTAAGATTTTAATTATATTATAAAGAGCTACATACTTTTGGGTTCACGAGTCAGATTTAAATTATATTATAAAGACATACTTCTGGTTTCACGATTCAAATTTAAATTATATTATAAAGAGCTACATACTTCTGGTTTCACGATTCAAATTTAAATTATATTATAAACAGCTACATACTTCTGGTTTCACGATTCAGATTCAAAATAATGTTATAAAGAGCTACATACTTCTGATTTCAAGTTTCAGAAAAAATTATCTCATTAAATGATACACAAGCTAGTAACATCCCGATTCCAAGTTTCAGTTGGATTCGGACGGTAGCGCTTGAACAGAACGGACGTTGCTTTCGATCGTTACCAGTGAATTGTGTTTTGAATTGAATAGTCAGTTTAAATAATGTCTGAAGCTAAAGATTGTGAACCCCCGGACAGGGGGGGAGACTCTAGTAGTGATGAAAGTGCAAACATGGAAGTAGACGACATAGGCGATGAATACGAGGTTACGGGTAAGCAAAAGATATCAGAAAAAAGTGGAATAAAAATGAGTTTAATTAGGAGAAGTAAAGGAAAAAAAGAAGTAAGTAAAAAACTAGATTATCTTAAGCATGTAGAATTATTAGGGAAAATAAATAGTAAAACGGTAGATGTAAATAAACAGATAACAGAAACAGAAATTTATGCTAATTTAAAAAGATCAGATAATACAACGGAACGTATAGGAGAGATAATCGGACGCAAACACAAAACATTTAACAGGTATCAAGAAAATGATTCCGGGCCATTTATCGTTTACTTGGAAAGTAAAAATACAGATTTTAATATAGGGAGGCTCCATAAAATTGGAGCTGCTAAATTAATTATGAATTCTTCAGAGAACATTAAAAATGAGATAGTCAATATTACTAGTATAGGACGTAACAAATTAAAAGTTACACTTTTAACAGCAAATAGTGCAAACGTGTTAATTAATTCGGAATTTCTTAAAACAAAAAATTTAGAGGCATACATTCCCCAATTTCTCTTAAAACGACAAGGAGTAATAAAACAAGTAGATATTGATATAGAAGAAGAGCTTATAAATATAATTGAACCAACGTATAACAATCACTTTGAGGTATTTAATGTTAAAAGGTTAAATCGTAGGGTCGTTAACAATGGTAAAATAGAATATAAAAAGACATCAAGCATACTGGTAGAATTTAAAGGTCAAACACTTCCCACGGAAGTAGTCATAGAAAAAATAATTTTTCAAGTGGAGCCCTATATACAGAGGGTCACTCAGTGTTTAAAATGTTTGAGGTATGGCCACATAAGTTCACAGTGCAGAGCACAGGAACGATGCAAATATTGCGGTAATAATCATAAAAACGAAGAATGTGATCGTAAAAATTCACCAACTTGTATATTGTGCTCAGGACCTCATGAGGCTACAGACCGCAAATTGTGTGCTGAATTTGAAAAACAAAAAAGTATAAAGCATATAATGAGTACAGAGAATTTGTCTTATAACGAATCTTTAGAAAAAGTCAACAAAAGTTATTCCCAAGCAGTAAGTCAAAAAACAGTAGTTATCATCAAACAAAAAACGACAGTTTACCCATACCGACAAGCCCACAAATTATCGCTGATACACAGCAATACACACAATTTCCCACGTCCAACAAATTCACAAAAACCATAACTCGGTACTCCCCATCACAATCACCAAGACGTAGAAACACCATAGACTCCCCTACTATTGTCAATCTGAATGAATCTAGGAAACAAATAATTTCTAACATACGCTTACCACAAACAAACAGCATAATAAATAATTACCCACCATCATATAATTACCGCAACAAAAATGTAAAAAATATAGACAAAACAAGGAATGAAATTATGTTATTTATGACCGGGGTATTTGAACAATTTAATGCCAACTTGGTAGACGAACAAATGTTAAATACCTTTAAAATTCGGATAACGGAAATTCTTTCTCAAAATATTCAGTCATGCGCAGTATAGAGATAATGCAATGGAACGCGAGGTCAATCAAAGCTAATAAAGGGCATTTAGAAAAATATCTTTTTGACAATAATATAAAAGTTGCTTTTATAAGTGAAACTTGGCTAAAGAAAGAAAACTTTATTAGATTTAGTGGTTACAATTTAGTGAGACAAGATAGGGCGGATGGATATGGCGGCGTAGCCATACTTGCAAATAAGAAATATCTAATAACCCAAACAAACTTCTATGAGATTGCAGGTATGATGTGCACTGCAGTTCAATTAAAGGTCACTAAAACATTTAATATTTATTTGTACTCTATTTATATTCCACCAAATAAAAACGTGAGCGAGAGGCAGTGGACAGCATACTTTAGAAGTCTTAAACGACCCTTTGTTGTGTGTGGGGACACCAACTGCCATAATTTGGCATGGGGGTGTGCTAGCACAGACCGAGGAGGCAGAGAATTGTTGTCAGCAATCGAAAACTCAAATATTTGTTTTTTAAATAGTGGCGCGCCCACACTGCTTAATAGGCCCAACAGCTCAAATGTGTCTGCCGTGGACTTATCGATTTGCTCTCCTGATATATTACCTAAAATTACTTGGTTAGTAGATAATGACAATCTAGGCTCAGACCATTATGTTATTCGGATGCAATTATGTTACGATGACTATTCAAATAATATACATAATGCGCAAATAAACAACAGAAACAAATTTTTAAATAAAAGGTGGAATTTAGATAAGGCCAATTGGATGTTGTTTTCCTCTCTGTCGGAGATTGCGGCAGAACAAATTAGACATCAAAATTTAACTTATGACGAATTCATAAAAAAAATTAATCATATATGCGAGGCCGCTATCCCGGAGAGGAGGACAGCCGCCAATCCCCGTTTTAGTAAACCATGGTGGAACGAGGAATGTAGGCAGGCAATTGACAAGGAAAGACAAGCTCTTTCTAATTACAAAAGTATACCTTCTTATGAAAAACTTCTTGCTTATAAAAACCTTTCTGCTTTAAAAAAGAGAACAATACTCACCAGCAAACGTAACAGCTGGAAAAATTTTTGTTTAAAACTAAATAGAAATACTCAGATTGGGGAAATATGGAAAATGGCAAAGCGATTGAATAACATTAACCAAAATGTAACATATGCATCACATAACAATCCTGTGTTAGCAGACGTATTTCTTTGTAATATAGCACCAATAAGCACTAAGGAAAATATATACGAAAATTCAATGTGTCTTGAATGCTGCCATAAATTATCAGAACCATTTACATTATATGAATTAGACAGTAGCTTAAAGAATAAAAAACGCACAGCTCCAGGTATGGATGGAATTTATTATGAAATACTTGCATGCCTGTCTCCAAATATGAGGCGAAACTTCTTGGAGGTCATAAATACTGTTTGGATATCCGAAGTAATTCCACAAGATTGGAAAGTTCACCCAATTGTCACGTTTTTAAAACCGTTTAAAGACCCTTTTCTGCACAATTCCTACAGGGGTATATCGTTGGGTTCGTGTGTACTTAAAACCATGGAATATATGATTAAAAACAGATTAGAAAAATGGCTCGAACAACAATCTTTAATCTCAGATACACAATTTGGATTTCGCAAAAATACATCAACTATGTCTAGTCTAGCTAATTTCATTCTAGATATAAACAATTCGTTAGCAAACAAAACGTCATTGCTGGGTATGTTTATAGACATCCAGGGCGCTTATGATAATGTCAACCTTAAGGCTCTGTACAACAAAATGCTGAAAATTAATATACCTGCATGCTTTGCAAGACGAATTATTAAACTATATGAAGACCGTATATTGTATTTAAAAATCAACAATGAAGTGGTGGGGCCAAGAACAACTAATCTGGGACTTCCCCAGGGAAGTGTATTGAGTCCGCTGTTGTATATTGTCTATACTATTGATCTGCATACTACGATAAAACATTGTAAACTTCTACAGTTTGCCGACGACCTTTGTATATACGTCCCAAGATGTGACATTTCCAGTAGCACGACAGCTTTAGCAGCAGATTTTATAGCTTTGAAGCAGTGGCTTGTTAACAACGGCTTGGCCATTTCCGAAACTAAAACCCAGATATTCAACAACAAAAGAGACAACCAATCTAACATAACAATAGACAATCATACGTATCCTATACAAGAACGTGTAAACTTTTTGGGTCTAACAATTGATCGGAAATTGCTATGGAGGGATCAAGTAGCGAAGGTCATCCAGAAGACTGAAAAGGGACTAAATGCACTCAGATTTATTAGTCACACAAAATGGGGGGCTGACCCATTTATTTGTATTACTTTTTATAGGTCTTACATTAGATCAATGATTGATTACGGTTGTTTATTTTATAGTAATGCTGCGAAAATACATGTGAAAAAAATTGAATCAATCATAACTAAAAGCCTTAGACTATGCCTCGGGTTTCTAAAAAGTACTCCCAATAATGTAGTATTAGCTGAATCTGGAGAACTACCATTTGTAGTAAAGGCAGAATATCTAGCATGCAAGTTTGTTATAAAAGAGTATTCAAAAAACAGTGAGCTGATCTATAAATTGCACAATAGTTTCATGGACGATCTGAGAGCTTCTTATTGGAAAAATAAACCCAGCCTTGTTCTAGTAACAGCATATTATAATATAATAGATTATAGGGAAGATATATATAAATCACATCTTGACCCAATATACAAAGTGTGTTTTCAGTCCACAAACCCTGTTAAAATACAGTATTTCTTATTACCCCAGCAAATTTATAAATTGTTTATTTAAATCTGATATAGGCCTAAGTTTCCCAGACTCCCTTTTAGTGTATACTGATGCTTCAAAGCAGAATAATCTAACTGGTTGTGCGTATCAAATACCAGACTTGGAAATACAGAAGACATTTAAACTAGATTCCAAATTATCTATATATTCTGCTGAAATTGTGGCGATTTTGGAATCGTTGAAATTTGTGCGAAGCCTCCACCCCCAAAAGGCAGTAATCTTGACAGACAACAAAAGTTGTCTTGACAAAATGAAAAATAAGTGTACCAGATAGACTTATGATTGTAAACATATGTAGATTAAGATCGGGGCATGCCTTAACTCCTGCTTATTTGTTCAAACTGGGCATTAGAGACGATCCTAGCTGTGACTGTGGTGAGTTGGGTAGCGCAGAACATATACTTTTAAATTGTACTAATAACAAATTATCGATTGAGAATTTTGTAAATAAAATTTCAACATTTGCAGATATTCAGCGTCCATTCAACTTGTCGCAGTTACTGGGAACAAATAAGCCACAAATATTTAATATTATACATGCGCACGTTAACAACTTAAAAATACGCATCTGAATATTACCTGTTATATGTTATTGTTTCTTTAGTCCATAATTCATATAATGTTAACAAAGTGTAATAGTTATAATTATTTACCTGATATATGTTATTGCTTTTTAGTCCATAATTCATATAATGTCAATAAAGTGTAATAGTTATAATTACTCAGTAATAGCTCCTATTGTCTGTCCCAATGTTTTACCTTTTCTATCCTGGGTCTGCCTGTGAATGTATCTGAAAGTCGCCTAGATTGGCCGCTAGCGCGTGAATATATTGTGTCCCTGTTTGATCCTTAAGTTTAGAGAGAGAAAAAAAGGAGGGAATACAAGAGATTATAAATATCAAAAAATTAACAAAGCTAAAAGTTGAAATATATTAGGTTCTAGATTAAGTTAGATCAAATTTAAAAATAAGTTAAAATGTCAATGTAAAATATAATGGTTTGACAATTTTTATATCACCATTGTTCCGCGGTTGACCCATTGTATATTTGGGTATGATGAGCTAATGGCTTAATGCCGAGGCCACTCAATATAATGTACATACATACATACAAGTTTCAGTTTAGATATCATTAAATTTGGCAACTTTTAAACGCACGAATAATTTCTCTACACTGTATGCAAATAAACAAAACTCCAGTTTTGAAACTCAGTTGAAATGTTTGGCGACATTTAAATGCACAAGTGAATTCTTCTACTAATACACAAATAAATGAAATTCCAGGCTTCAAGTTTAGTTTAGATATATCGATCGGAAAGGAGTGCTAGTAATTAAACCCTTATGGGGAATACCTATTGACAAAGTTCCTACATATCTAACTATTGTTAAGATTTTTAGTTTTACGGATTTTGCACTTGCTTAAATAAGAGGGGGTGGGCGATATGAGTTACTTGCAAATTTACACTCACCGTTTTCAGTGTTGACCTCCATCTCGTCTGGTTTCTGCTGGTTCGAGCTAGCCTGCTGACCTATTAGCTGTCTTGAGGTAGCCCTGAGAGGTTTATTACCTCTGACCCAATTTACTGAATAGTTGGGAACATGAACTGTAGGGAGCGCATACAGTGAATGACCCTCATTACGGCTGGCCTGTGCTAAGATAAATTCCAACCTGTATGGGGCGGTAGCGACTGCCAACAGACAATACAAATAGGTTTTACAGAGGAACACCCTGTGTGAGCTAGTCCCGTGACACGAATTGAATCTGGCGCCAGCCACTTCCTTAAGGATATTCCAAACTGTATGGGGGCGGCAGGAACAGCCAATAGACAAGACAAAATGAGTTTTATATGGAATCCGCCACTCTGTATGTGTGGGAACTATGAACAACAAAGTCATTACGGTTAAAAAGATACCAGTTGCGTACACAATTATCGACATAAGCACCGCCTACTTGACATGCAGCACACTGCTATAACTTAAAAAAACTGCCTGGAGACTCACATGCATTGTAACGCTTGTCTTTTTCTAGTTAATGCTAAATTTTAATACACATATTCTATGTACGATAAGCATTTCGCAAGTGTACCCAGTTGCGAATGCCCGTTGGTTCTCCTAGTTATTAAAAATACAAAAAAAATCATTGGTCTCCTTCCCTCTACTTACTAATTGCATGATGTTTAGATAGCTAAATTACAATAATACACCCGCTGGCCACGAACGTGTGTCAATGTGTACATATACCTAGCAGTTTAATATTCGCAAATCCTCAATACATGCTTAACCGGCCACTTTTACAATACTACTTCATCGTGTCAATTTAATGAAAATGTTCACAAAGTGTCACAGAACTAAATATGGCCAACGTTGCAGAAATAATATGTGCCTTAATGTAATAAAGGGTACCTGGACAAAGGCAAATGTAGCGACCGTGTACACCAGTACAGAAAACATTGCAAGGCTGGTATTTTGGCTTTTATAGACACCACAAATGGGTAAATGCATATTTTCATGAAACATTCGCTAAGCAAATCATACATGTTTCAACTTTCTGTTTGATTAATGGGTACATAGCAAGTTTTTTCTGACTAATGAATTGTCGTATTACCGCTTGAGTGAGTAGTTACAATACCTTAACTCCTTCATTGTGCTAAAAGACGAGGGTAATTGCAAAAAGCTTAATTAACGTAGAAACGCGTGGAAAACTATTTCTTTTACAAAAATATACCTATAATTAAAATACATATATCATAAGCTGCCGAGTTCTAAACATTTGCATAAACATTGGCGGTTAATATATAATCTGCAAGCGTTGTTTTAATTTCATTGTTTTTTCATAAGAATTTTCAGGCGACCTGGCCCTCCGCGTTTCTCACGGTGTTCCTAGACTCTAGAGCAAATATACTTATTTCCAATTGTCATTCAGCTACTTGACGACACTTGTCACCCTATGCAGAGAAGATCCCAGAGTTCTCAAGATGCAGACACATTAAATGGAACTTTACGTACTGTCTGGTGTCTATGAAACTTGACCTTTCATCAAAGGGCATGAGAAATGCCTGTATTAAACTACACAGATACGAATGTGCCTTTATCCTAGGACGGGATACAGAAATCTATGAGTATTATTATTTTATTGCGAAATAACTGTAAGTTGAGAGGGCGAGTAGTGTACGACGAACAGTAGTGAAGAGAGGTTGTAAGGACGCTAGAGTAGGCGTCGAAGTAGGGAAGACGTAAAGACGGACGACAATTATAAGACGAAGAAGTAGAACAATTAAGACGTGAGAGTAGACAATGAAAGTGTAGTTACGTGTGTGACTAATTAGCTATACCCCAGAACATATATTTTAGTTTCACCTTAAGTGTTAGGCTACCATTAAGTTTTGTAAATATATACGTTCATTAAAGTGTTAAAATCGAAGAAGTGTGTCTAACAATTATGTCGCTAACAATTAGCAGCGGTGCGATAAAAGACTCATTACTCAATTCAGTGCATTAAAAAGTCGATAATAAGTGCGATAAAAAAAAGACTCAGAGCAAGTTTAAAAGTCGGAGATAACTCTGTACAGAATTCTGTGTATTAGAAGTTCAGTTAAAGTTGAGAATATTAGTAACATTCAGTGTTTAAAGAGTCAAGAATATTAATAATAATCAGTGTTTAAAAGAGTATTAATAACAATTAGTGAATAATCAGCTGTGAAACGCAGAAGGGAGTCATCTTAGCTGTACGCTGTAGATGCCGTTGACGTAGCCGGAGCAGCAGCAGCAGCAGACGGTGAAGCAGAAGCAGGGTGCGTCCAAATCACGGCCTGCCGCCTGCATCGCTAGAGAACAAGTTTGAAATCGTCTCTGAATAGGTACATATGCCCTTGGCTGAAGTAAGACCCTGAAAATAGATGTTTATGGGTATGTGACTGATTTATTTTATTAATACGTTGCCGAGATCTTCTTGGAATATAATAATTCTTTTAGTGGCAAGGAGAAGCACTTTATTTTTTGTCACTTATGAGATGTTTATTTAAGATGTAAATATAAGGAAGAATTGCCTTGGAAATTAAATAGTTTTAAAGAATTGAGAATAAATCTAGGTAGAAGATTATTTTATTTAACATGGAAACATTATCAGAGATTCCGTCTATTATGACTAATATTAAAAATGCTCAGACCTCTAATATTAAAGCTCTACATATACTGATTTTTGAAGACGAAGGTCAATACGTTATTGACAGTATTGGCGATGACGTAAATAATAAAACTATTCTTTTTGGAGCCAAAGATTACCACGAACTTAAGAAGAAACTTGAAGTTTATTCCCAAATAAGGATCAGGAAAAAGGAATATCTGCCAAGACGTACTACAGAAAGGAAAACTAAACCAATACAGCAAAAAGAAGGCAAGAAAATATTTAGCTGTTACAACTGAGAAAATGGTCATAAAGCATCCGATTGCCAATCAAAAGCTTTAGGAATGAAATGTTTTAAGTGCAACATGTTTGGGCATAAGGCAAGTGAGTGCCAGAAGAGGGAGAGAAGTCCACAACCTCAACAAACAAGATCAGTCAAAATAATTAAGAGTAATTTTGAAAATGATGAGTACCATAAACGAGTCGTCGTAGATGGAAAACATGTTTTTTTCATTTATTGATTTGGGCAGGGATGTAGTAACAATGAGAGAGAGTGTAGCAAACGATTTAAGTCTCAAGTATCTACCATCTGATGTCATCCTACGAGCTTTTGGTTAAGGCGAGTGTACTGTAATTGGACGACGAAATCTGGTTTTACAAGTCGATGATACAGATATTGAGGTTAATGTTCTGATTGTTCCCGACCATGCGCAAGAAGATGACATGATTATTGGGCGTTCTGCACTTGATCAGCCCGGAATCAAAATTGTAAAAGAAGAAGGAAGCTTGACAATTGCAAGAATTATGAGAATGTCGGAAGAAACCTTCGTTATAAAGGCAAATGTTATAGATGTAGGTACCGAAATAAGCCAAGAAGACAAGCAAAACTTGTGCTCGTTGATCAATAATTTTAGTAAAGTGTTTCCCGAGAATCTACAAGGACTAGGAAGTACAGACTTAATCGAGATGAAGATCGAGTTGACGAAAAACGAAATCGTGCGGTATAGGCCATATCGAATGCCATACGTGGACCGTGAAGAGACAAACAAGATCGTCCGTGATCTTCTCGACGCCGGTATTATACGCGAATAGACCTCAGAATACGCGAGTCCGTTAGTGCTCATACCGAAGAAAGACGGAACGAAAAGACTATGCGTGGACTATAGACGATTAAATTCGATAACCCGGAAAGAGCATGTGTCAAGCAATTTAATTGACGAACAGCTGGATCAGTTAGCAGGTAGTATGTATTTTACCACGTTAGACTTTATGAGTGGCTATTATCAGATCCCAGTCGCAGAGAATTTAAGCATCTAACGTCGTTCGTCGTTGACAACGCGCAATACGAATTCAACAAAGTTCCGTTTGGGTTGGTGAATGCACCAAGTGTTTTTAACAGACTGATGAGTGTAGTAGTTAAACGAATAGGTCCCGGAGTTGTTCTTTACTACATGGACGATATATTAATACCCAGTAAGACTATTGGCGAAAATCTGGACAAACTTGAGCGCGTGTTAAAAGTCATTCATGAGCTCGGATTGACTAAAACTTTCCAAGTATAAATTTTTGTGTAAGAACTTAGACTATCTTGGTTTCTAGATTAACGCGAGTGGCGTGAAACCGGGGAAAAATAAGTTGAGTGCTATTAAAGACTTCCCAAGACCGACTACCGTGACGGAAGTGCGGCAGTTCGTAGGACTTTCTGGATTTTTTTGAAGATTCATTCATGGGTTTTCGTTAATATCATCACGGCTAACGAGATTGACAAAGAAGGACCAAGAATTTCAATGGGAAGAAGAGCAAGAACAGGCTTTTGCAACACTGAAGACGCAACTTTGTGAACAATCTGTACTGACGTTATACGACCCGAAGAAGGATCACCAGGTTCATACAGACGCATCTTCGATCGGTCTAGCTGGTATGCTTCTGCAAAATGATGAGAATGTGTGGAAACCTGTTGGTTATTTTAGTCGAAAGACAACCGCATTAGTGCGTAATTATCACAGTTTTGAGTTAGAGGCTCTAGCAGTTGTTGAAACTCTGGAAATATTTCGAGTTTACTTGGTAGGAAAGCATTTTACTGTGGTTACAGACTGTAATTCACTGAAGACTGTGATGACCAAGAAATACATGTCCCCGAGATTGGCTAGGTGATTACTTAAGCTTCAAGAGTTTGACTTTGCGATTAAACACAGACCTGGAGAGAAGATGAAGCACATTGACGCCCTCAGTCGACAACCAGTTGAACCTGAACAAGACACCGAAGAAGCAAGTCTGAAAGTATTTACTGCAAGAATACAAGAGTCTGATTGGTTACTGACGATGCAACTTCAAGATACGAAGATACGAGAAATATATGAAGTTTTACAGAAGAAAAAAGTGAGTCCAGAAGAAAAACAAATCCGGATAAACTATGCATTAGAAAATAACAGAATCAGTAGAAGAATTGGAGATGAGTCAAAATGGGTGGTACCAAAAAGTGTTATCTGGAGAGTAATTCAATTTAGTCATGATGGCATGGGACATTTTGGTGTTGAAAAGACGTTACAACACTTAAAAAGATAGTTTTGGTTCCCGAAAATGAGGAAACGTGTTAAGAATTATATCTCAACATGTGTAAGGTGTGCTTATCATAAAGCCGAGAGAGGACGACCAGAAGGTGAGATGCATGTCATCGAAAGAGTACCTGTACCGTTTCATACAGTGAATATTGATCATTTAGGACCATTTGTAAGAAGTTCAAAGAGAAATGATTGTTCTTGTCTATCAGGACAACTTTAAGTACTGCGTTATAAAGGCTGTGAGAACAACGAAGACGAAACCGGTCATAGCCGTTCTAAAAGAGATATTTAGTTATTTTGGAACGCCTGTGCGACTGATTAGCGACAGAGGTACAGCTTTCACTATAAGAGAATTTGAGGATTTCTGTCGAGAAAATCAGATTATTCATATTAAGAATGCAACCGCGACCCCCAGAGCTAATGGGCAGGTAGAGCGCCAGAATCAGTCGATATTGTCTGCATTATCCACAATGAGTGAGGCAGAAGATAGTAGAGATTGGGACGATAAGCTTCCGCATATTCAGTATGCCTTAAACGATCAGTTGGTGTTAGCGTTATCCAATGCAGATGACCTTATATGCGAGAACCTAGAACAGTTACGAGACAAAGCGCTGGAAAACATAGGCAAGCAACAAGAACAGAGTAATAAATGGTATGATGCTCGACATAAGACGCCAAGAAAGTACCTTCCAGGAGCTTTGGTATTAGTAAGGAGGGACCCAACAGCTACAGGACAATCACGTAAGCTGAACCCGAAGTACAAGGGCCCGTATCAGGTGATAACAGAGCTCGGACATGATCGATATCTATTAGGTGATATCCCTGGAGCAGAGCGCACTCAGAGAAGTCGGTGTTTGCTTCGGATGCAATGAAGCCATGGTGTTCCCTAGATCAACCCGACAGCAAGGATGGCGAAATTTCTGAGGAAGACGGAATTTCAGAAGATGACGAAGAGCCTGCCAATGGCGACGAGGACGCCGCCAGGAGTAGCGTGGCCGAGTGTTATATCCACCCGGGAGCGGCCGTGTATGGCGACGCGGTACGTCCACAGGTTGGTAGTGCGGAGAGCGCCGATCCTAGAGAGGGCGAGTAGTGTACGACGAACAGTAGTGAAGAGAGGTTGTAAGGACGCTAGAGTAGGCGTCGAAGTAGGGAAGACGTAAAGACGGACGACGATTATAAGACGAAGAAGTAGAACAATTAAGACGTGAGAGTAGACAATGAAAGTGTAGTTACGTGTGTGACTAATTAGCTATACCCCAGAACATATATTTTAGTTTCACCTTAAGTATTAGGGTACCATTAAGTTTTGTACATATATACGTTCATTAAAGTGTTAAAATCGAAGAAGTGTGTCTAACAATTATGTCGCTAACACACACACACACACACACACACACACACACATATATATATATATATATATATATATATATATATATATATATATATATATATATATATATATATATATATATATATATATATATATATTCGAGGACCATCTGAATTTACACACTCTGCAGTTTCGGGGACCGGTCCTAAAATCTGTCGAATCTTATTAAAATTCGTAAATGTGGTGGGGATATAGTAATATGAGGGGAGATAAATACAGTATACTGCATAAATTCTATATTATAGTGACTGTAGGACTGCATTAAGAAAGGAAGTAAATTAAGATAGGTAAATCAATTTTATTTGCATTAAATTGAGATGTTATATACCGCTAAACAATAAACTCCTAAAATTAAAATAATTATCCCTTATACATATAAAAAATTGGTTCCCAGGCAAAGTATTTTCATCTTTGTTTTGAAAACCTAAAGTAAAGAGTAAGGAAATATTTATTTAATAACATATCACCCCCATCGATAAAATCATAAAGGTGGTAAGTTTATATGTAATCAAATATAATATCTCTCCGGATAAAAATTATAATACAAATGTTTTATTTTAATATTTCCATAATTTTTATATGACTAAACACCAAATATTTCTGCTATACATGCTAATTCGCGAAAACTTGTCTATATAAGGCTTTTTTAACAGAACAGCCTCTATATTGTTATACACGAAACTTTTACGCTTTAAATGTATTGTATCAAAGTTATTCAATAAGTAGCATTTTAAATATTTTCGTGTCATCAGAAAGTAAATAATATATCACTACTTTCGTAATGCATGACCATTTCATTGTTAAATAAGTAAAAATCCTGTTAACCTTCCGAATGAGGATAATTGAAAAATACTATTGTGTGTGTGAGTTTAGATGCTTTCAAAAAGAACGAGAATTTATAGCGAATTGTTCGACATGTGGCTAATTGGCCAGTAAAGACGCGCGCATTCTTGCTAAGATGAGTTTGCCGAGTAAAGGTGGCAAGTAAAGGTACCAAAGAGGTAATCTCTGAGAGGCCATGTCGATAGAAGAGCAGAGATTCGGAGATCTCCAGCATTTGTTCTGTAATATAGAGAAGTGAGAGTGACCGTAATAGATGAATCTTCTATAAGGCACATAGTTAATTTACGAGTGTAATAATTATTAAATCTAAGAGAGACAGGGGGATCTTTGGACAGCACCTCAAATATGAGAACAATATTTCAGCTGTGGGCGTTTCTGTGCTTTCTACAACGTAATATAGAGAAGTGAGAGTGACCGTAATAGATGAATCTTCTATAAGGCACATAGTTAATTTACGAGTGTAATAATTATTAAATCTAAGAGAGACAGGGGGATCTTTGGGCAGCACCTCAAATATGAGAACAATATTTCAGCTGTGGGCGTTTCTGTGCTTTCTACAACGTAAGAAGCCTCTGCGTGAAAATATGCATTTTTAATCCAAAAAAGAAACTAAGTTTGTTTGCTGCTGCTCTTGCAATACTGGAAATAAGTAAGCTGGTTTTAGGAATTCTCATTAATAAGGAGCTGGAAGTAAATACTGAGCCAGTGAATCAGAACGTATTTTTAATAGTGCTATCAAGAGCGAAGTTGTTAATCGAATTGTTGGCTGTTGACAGGAGGTCATTAATATACAAAAGAAAACTTTTGGAGCCAAAACCGAACCCCGTGGAACACCCGCATCAATTTGTTGTTTAATCGATAAAAGTTAAAACAATTTTTATATTTATAATCATTTGACATGCTTTGCGTAAGAATGTAACACTTGTTGTATGACCGGTGGATCAAAAGTCTACTTGGGCAGAATTAAAACCTAGGTACATGCAGCGCCGGATTTGGGGGGGGGGGGGACCGGGCGTTCGCCCAGAGCGCCGGAATACAGGGGCGCCGCGAATTTTTTAATGTTCTTTTGGATGCTGTGCATATATCTATAAAAGAAAGATTTGAACAGATGCAAGATTTTTATAGGACGTGGAGTTTATTGTTTAACATAAAAAAATAATCAAAATAAACGATTATTAAAACATTGTGCTAAATTACAGGAACAGTTAACTGTCAACTTTATATCAGATATCGATGGCAATTTGTTGTGCGATGAAATTTTACACCTGCAACATTATTTTGAAAACAATTAAGCAACGCCTATTGAAGCCTTAAACTTTATCAAGAAGCACAACCTTCAAGAATGATATCCCAACATCTGGATATCGTTGCGTATTCTGTTAACAATACCAGTGACTGTTGCAAGTGGTGAACGCAGTTTTTCCAAACTGAAATTGATAAAAACCTACTTGCGGTCTACAAAGTCTCAAACCAGATCGACTAGTTTGGCCTCACTATCCACAGAAAACCTAGATTTTGCTTGTCTTATTAGAGAATTTGCTGACAAAAAAGCTAGAAAGTAAAGTTTTAACACGTTTCGGCTTCAACCAACTGCCAGACAAGCTTAGAGTTATCTTAAATTTAAAACAAATGTGCTACCCAATTAACTTCTTTTATTATTTAAATATATAATTATACATAAGTCTTATATCATTATCATATAATAAAGGGCGCCAAATAATTGACTTGCCTGGGGCGCGTGGGTGGTTAAGGCCGGCACTGGGTACATGTTTTGTCGCTTTTTTGACTGAAGATGTTCTTGAGATAAAAATAAAAAACGAAGAATACAAAAAATTAAAATTGTCTACATACATAAAATTATAATACACAATATGTTAACCGCTTAACTGCCATGCTTTTTGTTTACTGGAATGCCGGACGTACACAAAAACGTAGTATATATGCATGTATATTTATTTATATCAGTTAACCTTCTTTTTTAAGTGATAATTAATTAGTATCAGATAAGCAGGTTATGTGAGTGTATTTACAAAAATCTACACATAGCTATGAAATCTTAGTTGCTGCGAAAGATTTTTAGTGGAGAACGATTTTTTTCATCATGTTGAAGCATCACTTAATTTATCACGTGCGCTTATGGATTTTTTAAATATCTTACCGTGGTGATCTATACACCCGTGGTCTCTACAATCGCGACATGTAAAACTACCCGAGTATTAATTATAAAAGCTTTCAAAGCCAGAATTATTGAAAAATAAAATATACTAAATATTCGCTAGAAGATTATAAAATGTTGCCATTATGCGAAAAGACTTACTCTAGATGTGATTCAGAAAATCAACTTTCAGGTCAAAAAAATAAACTAAATTAAAAAAATTATGTAATTTTAATTTTACTTAATTTGCTTTGCACTTGGAAATAAACAATTCGTGTTGCCTTTGACGTTGCCGAATGTTAAATATCTATTTGATCTGGATTGATGTGTAATGATTGTGGTCAAAAAACCGACATTTTTTATTTTAAATTAAATGGGTTAACAAACATAGGTATATCTATTTTGCCATATTCAAAAATATTAAATAATTTTGAGGTTTTGCACCTACTACACTTGGGAAAATGTTACTGAAAATAAAATCTGCCTTTTCAATAATCAATAATTGATACGTTTGGTTTTTCTTGAATTTGTAGGAAATAGTAACCAATAAAATACTATTATTGTATTTATATCCAAAACAGAAACAAGTCTGGCTCATATAAAGTAAAAAACACACTCGATCTATAATCCAAAAGTAAATTATATATACTTGTCTACATATGTTTGCAATATTCTGACAATAATATCCTTAAAAAAGTTATTTTACGGTAATAATTGTTTTTCAATTAGATAATATCAAAGGTCTGATAGCAATCAAAATCATTCAATGTAAAGAGACTTAAAAAAGGCGGATTGAGTTAAATTATTTATTTAAGAAATATCTAACAAACCAAAATCACCTAGCAAGTGATAAATCTTATATTATAGCTTCAATGTATATACTGATATAGTATTTACTCATATTTATAGTTATACATTTTATGTTAGAACTCCCAAATAAATATTTTTTACTGTTACATTCTATATTTTTTCAACGATTTTTTGTCACTGGCATTAAAAAAGAACAGAAATGACGAAGTGGGAAAGAATAATAGGTTGGTACTTAAAGTTGTACACTTTGGAGAACCCAATTCACCACAAAACATTTTTAAGATCTGACCATCGTTTTACTAGCAACTGGACGCTTTTACACACTCTGATGGCGCCATATTTGTTAGCCAAATGATCGCCAGGTCTTATAAATATGATGCGGTAAATTGGGTTTTTCAAAGTTTACTTATCAGTGCTCATCACACATCTCCACTTAGGTAGATACTTATCACATAATAAGTACACTTCAGAGAGAATACTTCTCTATCCTCTAATGACGCTAACTTGGTTAGTGAAGCGATCGTCAGGTTTTCTAAAATGTGTTGTGGTGATTTGGGTTCTCCAAGTGTATTTATCAGTGCTCATCACAGGTATCACTGTTCACTCAGTCACTTATCGCATAATATGTTTGCTACACGCGGACATGCCTCCCTTTTTTTTTACTAATTTTAACCGGAAAAAAAAACAGGCATGCCCTTCCGTGCAGGACAAATTCTGATTCTAGCGACTGGAAGAGGACATAAAAAGTCGTAATGCAGCAAGTGGATTAACTCAAACTTTTAACGCAATCTTCTAGTCTTAAAAATAATATTTGTTTTTATACTTTAGCTATTTTTGATATAATCCTTACAGAAGTAACTTAGGTACAAAATTTCAACAAAATAATTCTATTATTTTCGACGAAACCAACATCTTCTGATGGAAAACCTAAATTGCCCGAAAATAAAATAAAAAGTCTCGTAAGTCGAAAACGATGAATGATATCAACTGTTTTTGCCTTACAAACATACAATATAATTTGATGGAAAGCACAATAATGCAATAATATAAGGTGTTCTATTAAAAAGGAAACGAAAGTTTGTATTACCAACGAATTATGGGCCCATCTGTGATTATCAAATTAATTTTGTAAGACGCAGCTTAAAACACCCTATATTTTTTGGCAGGCCAAATACCGCAGTTCGCGAGGCGAATAGTCTCTAGAATCGGACTAGTAGGCCGCGGGTTCGAGTCCCGTGTTCAGGCAGTCGGTTTTTTTTTCAGTCGAATGTGGAAAGGCCAGTTATTTAAGATGTATTATAGGTGGTGTATTTTGTCTATATGTGTATGTAAGCTCCCCCAGCACAAATCTAAGACTTTTGGGTGCAGAGTTTGTCTACTGTGGTGTTATTATTATTACTTTTATTATTATTATCATTATTATTATTATTATTATTATTATTATTATTATTATTATTATTATTATTATTATTATTATTATTATTATTATTATTATTATTATTATTATTATTATTATTATTATTATTATTATTATTATTATTATTATTATTTAACGTATAATTTTTTTTCATATCCATGGTTAATAATGAATATATTAAGCTTTACCAGAGAAATGCGCCACCCTGTATATATGTAAACAGATAGAAAGTGAAACTAACCCTGGATGTGGGTCCTAGGGAGCCTACTGCGATTATTTCATGAAATCTTCTCAAAATTCAAAAGTCGCGGTCTCCATATATAACGAATTTTTTCTACGAACATCCGCTAAAAGTTATAGACTATTAAAGCATCAAAAAAGGGTCTGTCTAAAATGAATTTTCTGCGAATATTTTAATAAAACGGACAATGGCGGTTAAAGCTGATACTTAAGGCTTTGTCAAATTAACTACTTACAACATTTCTTCTAAATAACCAGTATTCGCTTTAGGTTCTTTGTCTAAAAATTGTCAGTTTTGACGTTTCAATTTGTTAGTTTGAAATTTTACAAAGAAAAAGTATGAAATTTTCAAAGTAATTTTTTGCTGTTTCTTGACTTTTTTGCATTTATCTAGTCACCACTGGCACCTAAATTTGTTTTTTAAATGCCTATAACATTTTTTGTTTTAACTTAGAAAACTAAATTTTTGTATATATTGAATGTTATACTTTGCGTAATATAAATTTGCATACCAAATTTGCGTCTAGAGCTTTGTTATTTTCGGAGATAAAAAAAAATTCGAAGGAAACTCAGAATTTTCCTCGGAAAACTGGGCCTATTTTTTGGATAACAAACGTGTCAAAGCCACTTACAAAAGGAAGGTACCTACCAAATTTCATCAGAATCGGCCCATTATTTTTTGAGTTATCGGTGTGATAAAGACAAACATATCTTGAATATAAATTCTAGACACATGTGCCTTCATTTAAAAAAAATATTGGATAGCCTTACAATTGCAATCTCGTCAATAGTTAATTTTTTTCACAAAAACTCGCTTTAAAACAAAATATAGCAGATATGCTGCGGATATAGCCTAAAATGAAAAACATTGATCTGTTTAATTTAAATAAAGGAAAGGAGGGAATAAGGTCCACATTTTTTGCAGCTTTAGTTTTCGTCAGGTAGGTACCAAATTTTATAATACAGTTTTACCGCATTCGTGAAAGGTCTGGTTGTAAATTATCTAAAGATAAGAAGGCCCTTGATTCCCCTATAGAATTTAGCCGAAGGAATACGAGTGAAGTTCTCTCGGAGTTGAAGGGAGTTTTTAAAACAATTTATTTCAACTACGAGGGGTTGACTATTGCCCCAAGAATACACGATGTGCGTTACTTAATGTTTAATTAACAAAGCAGTACAATCAACCAGAGTTAAATGCGAATGCACATGTTTATATAAACTCGGATTATCCTACTCTACTTCTAATTTAACACGAAATGCGGTAAGAGCAAGATTCATCAACAGTTGCATTTAATTATGCTTTTATAAGAAAATCGTCACGTATGACTCCTCCTGCCCTTGATGAAATTTTACGGTAAAACTGAAACATTTCATTTACAATATGTTTACATAAAATTAACTAAATATTGTAAAAATGCAAATATTGTATAGGGTACAAATATCAACTATTTATTTTAATTAACATCTTAATTAATCAATACTATTACTAGGAACAATCAATTATTAATTTCTAAGCAATAGTTCAAGCTTTACATTGTGGTAATGGAAACGCTTCCATTTATACCTGAGGGGTTTCTTCAATATACTTTGGATTCTTTTTGTTGCTAATACAAAGTGTAACTTTCTTACGGTTTATCCAAATCAATACTATTATGACTATGACTATTAGAAAAATCAGTCCTGTGTGTCCATGTGACCAATAAGTATCTGTAGATATGTAACTAAGGTGATCATTAGCGTCCAAAGTGAGTTTTGCTAATTGATCTAAATTAAATGATTTTAGATTTAGCTGTATTGGTTTCTCATTTGTTTTAACGTCTAATAGAGGTGGTAAAAATACTGGTTCCTCTTTAAGACTTTCTTCTAAATTTGTATTGGTAAAATCTTTCGAATCGAAAGAACAAGAATACGGCACACTTACCAAATATATGCCTTTAAGTCGGTGTATCTCTTCGGTTACACACTTCTCATGTAACAGCGTTTCCTACGGCATTATAGCCAGGTATTTTTCGCTATTAATTGCCTCTATTAGTGACTGTAATATTAACCGGAATATGTTTATATTGAGGGTCACGTTTGACTTGTAGTAAAT
Organism: Tillus elongatus; assembly: GCA_964006375.1. Lineage (NCBI taxonomy): Eukaryota > Metazoa > Arthropoda > Insecta > Coleoptera > Cleridae > Tillus > Tillus elongatus. The sequence goes on along the minus strand of OZ023269.1, from coordinate 69,351,796 downwards.
TTTGAATACAGTTATCTTGTTGATAATTTCTTTCAATAACTTCTGAATTACAATAAAATTCTTGTTGCAATGATCTACAAATTTCTTTCAAATAGTAGATGTGATTATCTACCAACGCTACATATGGCGTGGGTGGTATGATTAAGGTATTATCTAAGGTCAGTAACGAATATAGATGATACAAATTGAAGGTAATTTTGTCCAATATGGGCACATGCAGTAGAAAAACTACATGTTCCGGTGTCACATAATATTCGGCTTTAATTGTTTGGTAAACAAAATATTATCAGCTGAGTAAAACTCGTCATTACTGTGATGCTTTAACAGAGACGCTCCCATTAAGTTAATTTGCTCTTCTGTTATTATATTTAAATACAACATATTCATGGTAGCAAAACTGATTGCTATTTGAATGTTACTTATTAGTGCTTCTAAGTCAACTATGGCTATATTTAGCATGGAAATGGTGGCTTGTATGCTTTCTACATTTTGCAATGCTGAGATTACTGTTTTGATTGCATCAAAATTACTGGAAATATTCTTTACGGTCTCTTGATAATTTTCTATTAATTTTGTATTGATTGAAAGTTGTTTATTGACCTGACTTATAATGTTTTGTTGGTTTTCTTTTGATTTTGAAATCGCGACTTAACTTCACGGTTAAGACGTTTGAATTTTTAAAACAATTTATTTAATACTTTGAACAATCAATACTTAATTACTTAGTTACAAAAAAATGAATAATATAATATACTAAAAATAAGACGATCAACCTACATGTGATCTAATGTCTATGCACTCTGTGTGCGAATGATTAACTCGGAACAAGAATGAACGGTTCTACCTCTGTGATTAGCCTCTTTATAGTCTTCCCTCCAGGCTTGGCACTATTGTCTCTGGATAACAAGGAATCTGCTGATGTAGATTCTCACAGTGATATTCCGTTCTACTTGCACTTTGAACCTGCAAAGTTCTTGGCTCCGTTAAGACGACGGCTGACTCAGCGGTTCTTACCGTGGGAAGGCGACATTGTAGCATAACGGGCCATTGTTTGGGCTCCATTTATCTCCTCCCCTTTTTAAAGACGAAGCTATGGTTCGTTCCGGATTTTCAATGGAAATCCGGACTCGGTGGTTCCTGTTTTTGTTCTTTTATCTTCTTTGCTGGTTCTTCGTTTCTTCAACCCCATTCGGACGGCTATAGTTGTGATGGTTATTAAGACAGCTATGTACAGTAATATTGTCCATATACTCAGGTGATGGATTGGTATTGTTATAGGTCCTGGTATATTTTGTTTAATTTTTTGAAGTTGGTGTTGGATTTGATTGATGTTGTGTAGCTGTACGTTTTCTAACGATATTTCGGGTACTGGTCCTGGATTTGTTTGGTCTTCTGAAATGGGGGTTTCTAGTGTAGGCAGGTTGCATAGTTGTTGTGTTTCTGCTGTTGCTGGGCCGGTCTTGTAGCTTTTGTTGCCTATAGTTAATTGGCAATTTGGTTGTAAGTTGATTAAATTTGTACCCTTGATGATGTTGGTCCACTCCTGTTCCTTGCAAGTTATTCTGGCGTTAGTTTCTTCGGGTGCTATAACTATATACTGACTGGTTCCATATCTCGAAACTGTGGTTCTATTAATTTTGACTAATTCTTGATTACAATTGTTAATAGGTTTTTGAAATTTTATTAGCTTTATTTCACATGGGTTTTGATCATTCATGGTTGTTGGATTGTCGTCTTTGCAAAAATATATCTGGTTCTTTAAATTTTGACATTTTTCATTACGATAGGCATATTGTTTACTGCTTAGGATAAGGTATTTGGTTCTAGGAATTATCATGGTAAAAAGGTGTGTCTTTCTAGGGACAGGTAATGTATATAATTGATAATAATCATATTCTGTTCATTTACCAGAGGTATTTCTATTTGAAATATAATTTTGAAATTGTTTTGGACGGCTTTTATTTTAAAGACTTTTTCGTATAGATTTAGATCAGTGGTTGTTATTACTTTAGCATTAGTTGCATAATTTTGGATTTTATTGATTTCTTTTATTATAAATGTTGGTTTTAGTATGGATGTGTGAAAGATTCCTAATTTTGCAAAAGTGATGGCATTTTCTGTTGTTAGTGCTATTTCTTGAATATTGTTTAATAATTGTCCTAGCTGCATGAGTAACTCTAGGATCTTAATGCGATGATAGTGAGTTAATTGTTCACTTCGCAGGCTTTCTACTCTATTACCTAATTCATTTATCCTGTTTACTATCGTGCCTTGGTTATGACTCAATCCTACTATCGTTCTATTAAATTCGACAATGGCCTCGAGCATGATTGAATTTTGAGACCTAAAAAGTTCTTGAATTTTATTTTGATCTGTCGTTAAGATTTCTAATGCTTGTTGAATGCGTTCCCCATCTTGTGAATCGAGATTCCCCGTGATTGACTTAAATATAGAACCTAGTCCGTTTATTAGGCCACGTTTTCGTCTATTAATAATATTGTTATTTGGAAAAATCCTATAAAATATATCGTCTACATTATCTATGGTGAAATTCAATGTCAATATGAAATTATGATATTCAGAATGGTAATCTTTTGTCATGAAGGTAACTGTATTGGCGTAGTGTCTTTTTATTTGGTTGAACGGTTGGTTCGTGTTTTTATTTGTCCGTTGTAACGTTTTTATTTTTGAATTCTCTATCCTGATTCTGACTATCTCGTAAATAAATTGCATTAAATCTTTATGTTGTACGTTGTATTCCTGTGTAATTATGACTTCCGGGTCATAGTTAAACATTTCTGGTATGTAGCCAAATATTAAATCAAAAGGTGGTTTTAGTGTCTGTGAGTGTATTGTCGAGTTGTAAGCGAATATACAATATGGTATTAAGTCTATGGGTTTCATATTTTTAAATTTCATTTTGAATAATCGATAATGTTCAATAATCGTGCTGTGAAATCTTTCGATAGGTCCATTGGATGTTGGGTTTTGCGGTGTTGTTATATGTAACTCTATCTGATATGTTTCTAATAGTTCTTTAATTACCTGGTTTGAAAACTCCGTACCTGGGTCTGCGATTATTATTTTACACGCTCCATACTGTGAAAAGTACTTGATCAAGTTTTTTGCAATTTCAGTAGCACTTTTACTTTTTATTGGAAATGCTTGGCCAAATTTACTAAATGGATCTATAATTGTTAGGAAGATAGCTTGTTCAATTTGGAATGTGTCAATGTGTAATATCTCTAATGGTTTAGATGCTGTGGGGGTGTGCTCCAATGCTATTTGTACCGGGTTCCTATTGTATTTGCACGTTTTGCATAATTCGCAATTTCGTACATATTCCTCTATATGTTTCTTTAAGTTGGGATAGTAGTATATTTTCTTCATTCTTAGGTAAGTCTCATCAGCCCCTCGATGGTTACTCTTCCCCTCGTGATATTTCATTATAGTCTCGGTTAATTCGTCCTCGTTAATTTCATTCCTAATTTCCAGACATCTATAAAATCTGGGTGATTCTACGTTATTAATGTTTTTATTGATTGCCGAACTTACTAGTTCGTAATCTTGTTCATTTACAAAAATGCAATAATATTTCCTTTGTGGTAAACAGTATTCTTTTATAAATTTCTCTATCTGATCCGGTTTATTTAAATTGAAGTTTGCATATATGAAATTTCTTTTGTCTCTTCTGACTGAGAATATGTCCGGTTTATCTGTATTTTTAAAAACTATCTGATTGGTTTTGCTGTTAACGATTTCTTCCTCGAGTATTGGTATGCCTGGTGCCGAATACGAGTCCGCATTCGAGTTTGCTGTGTCGTCATCGTCAATTTCTATGATTTCTTCCTCTTCGTCGATATTATTCGCCATTGACTGATTATCTATGTCTAGTGGGTTTATTTCTACTCTGGACAGTGCATCTGCTGCGCAGTTTAGCTTTCCTTTTTTGTATTCAATTTTAAATTCATATTCTTCCAATTTTAATCTCCAACGGAGCAATTTTGAATTTGGTTGTTTCAACGAAAATAACCATTTTAAAGGTTTATGGTCCGTGTATATAGTGAATTTCCTTCCGTATAAGTATGGTCTAAAATAGTTAGTTGCCCACACGATGGCTAATAATTCTTTCTCGATTGTGCTGTACCTGGATTCGGTGTCGTTCAATGTCCGGCTGGCGTAAGCTATCGGGTGATCCGCATTGGGTTCGCCCTGGCTTAATATTCCGGCTATCGCTACGTTTGAAGCGTCGGTTGTTAATATAAAGTCTTTAGAAAAATCCGGTGATATAAGTACAGATGAATTCATTAATATGTCTTTACATGAGTTAAAGTCAGCAATGTATTCTTCGTCGTTCACGTTTATCTTCGAGTTTTTCCTTAAACATTTTGTTAGTGGTTTAGTAACGTGTGCGAAGTTTTCTATGAATTTACGATAGTATCCAACTAATCCTAGGAATGATTTTATTTCCTTTGGGGTTTTAGGTATCGGGAATTTCCTTATTGCGTCCAGTTTCTTTGGATTCGGACGAATCCCGTCTGGGCTGACCACGTGTCCTAAAAACTCGGCTTCCTTCCTTAGGAAATCGCTTTTATCTAGCTGGATCTTTAAGTTGCTTTGCCTGAAGCGCTCGAATACTAGTTTTAGTTTCTCAAGGTGTTCCTGTAAAGATGTGGAGAAAACTATGACGTCATCCATATATACAAGGCATGTTTGTCCAATTAGGCCTTCTAATACGTTTTGCATGAGCCTAGAAAAGGTCGCTGGAGCCCCAGATAACCCGAACGGCATCCTGGTGTACTCCCAATGGCCTGTATCGGTGGTAAACGCCGTTTTTTCTATGTCCCTGGGGTCCATTTCAATTTGGTGATACCCAGAGATCAAATCGATCGTCGAAAAATATTGGGCTCGCCCAATTTTGTCCAGTATTTCATCAATTTTGGGAATTGGGTGTCTGTCCGGTATTGTTTTTTCATTTAGTTTCCTATAGTCCACCACAATTCTCCATTTTTGTTTATTTGACTTGTCCATTTTCTTTGATATAACCCAAATAGGTGAGCTATATGGTCTGTGGCTTTTCCTAATGATTTTTTTGTCTTAACATGTCATTTATTTGTCTGTCTACTTCCGGTTTATGTACGTACGGGTATCTATATAATTTAGAATGGACAGGTATGTCGTCTGTTGTCCTTATTCTATGTTTTATCGCATTTGTGTGCGTCAATGGTTCGTTTTTATTTAAAAATATGTCCTGATATTCTGATAATAAACTAAATAACAATTGTTTTTCCTCGTCATTTAATTCTCCTGTATCTATTTGTTCAATTAAGACATTCTCATTATGAATCCGTTTTTGATTACGCCCCGTATCGTAAGTGTTTAAATTATTAAGATGAGTTGTACTAGAATTGTTATTTTGTATAACTACTGGTGCAAACGGACTTCGCCTTTGGCTGTATCTGGTTTCAGATGCATATTGTTTATTTAATCTGCTGAATGGCCTATCTCTTACATTATAAGCTTGGTTATTATTTAGTACGTGATTAATTGTCTCAAGTTCTTCATTACGTACGAAATACTGCTGGGTTATTATATTGTTTAAATTTAAATGAGTCTCGGGTAGCCCTAAACCATCTGCGTTGGCTTCTGTTTGTCCCGATCGACTTACGCTAAGATCTGTGAATTTTATTGGTATAATATTATTGCCTATATACAGTTTGTGCTCCTTAAAATCTATTTTAGCTTCGTTTCGTTTCAGAAATTCCATCCCAATCAATCCCGAAAAAAATGTGTTAAAGTTAAACAGGCAAAACTCTTGTATTTCCTCTGAAATCGATTTAAGTTTAATACGTGCACGCTTACAGTGCTTCGAAATGCCATGCACGGTGCGTATGGTAAAATCATGCGTAAATATGTTTTTAGGGAACTTATAATATGCTACAGCAGGATTCAAAAGATTTTTTGAAGATCCTGAGTCTAACAAAAATTTACCTGATATTTCGTTTAATTCTATATACGGTAACTTACATAATGTATTCATATTATTTATATCTATCACGGTTCTCTCGTTGAGGGCCCTGCAGTGGGAAAATTTCGCTGTTGGATATCGTATTTCTCGGCTGGCGAATTTTCGTAATTTAATTCTTCGTTTACATAATTTAAATCGTAATTTGTTTCATTTACTTCGTTCTCATTAAATTCTATATTATTTACGTGAGCTGCTCTCCTTGGTAATGACAGTCTAGTGTTAGAACTATCTACTTCCATTGGTTCGTGATAATTTCTGTTAATATTATGATTTACATTGGGTCGACCCGGTTGATTATTGAAGTTGGGTCGCCTAAATTGACTCGAAAAATTTTGCCTTGGTACAAATTGTTGATTTTGTCTAGGCTGGGAATTTGTTTGATTGTTTTGATTATTATGTTGTTGAAATGGTCTAAAGTTTGTTTGGAAAGGTCTCTGACATTGTACATTCTGAAAAGGTGGGTTATTTTGTCTCTGAAAGAACATACGGTTCTGTCCTAACTTATTACTATTGCTGAAATTCTTATTTATTGTTTTATCTCTATAATCGAAATTTTCCTCTGCGAATACGAATTTGAAAGCTTGTTCTATGCTCGAAGGTCCTTGACTACGCAGGACAAGCCCTAACGGATTGCGTAACCCTCCTAAGAACGCTTTTAATGTTTGATTCTGGTATATGTCTTTCTTAATTAATTGCACGCCTTCATTTTGCTCGTTAGCTATTAAACTCGAGATGAGCAATTGCTCTATATGACGGCATCTGTTCGCGAACGACAGTGCGTCTTCAGCATTACGCTGTTTCAAGGTTAACATCTCAGCTAATAAACTGTGATCATCTCTTTGGTCACTGAAATTCTGAACAATGGCCTCTCTCAGGTCTGCCCACGTATTAATTATCTTTGTATTTACTATAAGCCGGGCTGTTCCCGTTAGTTTAGTTTGAACATAATTTAGCAAGAAGTGATTCATATACAGATTCTCGTTTGGCACGTAGAACTGATTCATGACCAAGTCACATGCCTTTAAAAAGTTGCCTACGTTGGCTGGTTGCCCGTCGAACTCGGGAATAGCTTTTAGGAAAAATTCTTTGAATTGGTCTGTCATGTTGCTACTATTACTACTCTTATTAATATTTGAATAATTTACTGTTCTGTTATTGTCGCTAATGCTGATTGATCTAAATCTATACTCTATGTTACATAAACTTTGTGATTCTTCCTCTGAATCAGACATATAACGTTTCAATACAACACATATAAAGAATTTGAAATGTAAAATGGGATAGCAGTAAACTTACCATAATACGATGGTTGCTGCTTCCATTTGACTCTGCTTGGCCACTATTTCTGCTTTAACTTGGCTCTGCTTGGCTCGAATTGGTTATTAGGCGTCGATACGCTTAAAAATCGATATGCTTTCGGTTTTCTAACCAATACTAACGACTGCGCCACTTAACTTCACGGTTAAGACGTTTGAATTTTTAAAACAATTTATTTAATACTTTGAACAATCAATACTTAATTACTTAGTTACAAAAAAATGAATAATATAATATACTAAAAATAAGACGATCAACCTAAATGTGATCTAATGTCTATGCACTCGGTGTGCGAATGACTAACTCGGAACAAGAATGAACGGTTCTACCTCTGTGATTAGCCTCTTTATAGTCTTCCCTCCAGGCGTGGCACTATTGTCTCTGGATAACAAGGAATCTGCTGATGTAGATTCTCACAGTGATATTCCGTTCTACTTGCACTTTGAACCTGCAAAGTTCTTGGCTCCGTTAAGACGGCGGCTGACTCAGCGGTTCTTACCGTGGGAAGGCGACATTGTATTATAACGGGCCATTGTTTGGGCTCCATTTATCTCGCGTTATCATATCTAGCACCATCATCTGCATCTAATGTACCTGAGACAAATTTAAAAATTGAGCCAATAGCGTTTATGAGTCCTCGTCTAGGTCGTGGGGAAATTTGATAAAGGATATCAGGGTGTATACTTAAATTTTGATTTTTTAAATGAATAGTTCGCTGTTTTAGAAATAAAATGTGTGTGTTTGTAAAAATTGAATTTGTCGGTTTCGAGTCTTGCTCTAACTTTTGGATACTCTGATCTAATTTAAATTTGGTCACGTAATGGTTTAAATGCATAGTTATGTATAAATGTGTGGTAAGTCTTTTGTATACGTACACTTCCTAATTTCAGGGGAAGTACTCCAGGATTGTTTTAAGGTCTTTAATGCCTATTCGTTGTTGCTGTGTTATGTTACTAATGAGCAGTAAAAGAAGTACCCGGTGAATTTTCATCTGGAACAAAATGTCTTGTTAGTTGTGACTTTCTAATTGGTTTCAATTCTTGTTTATGATAAATTTTGGATTTGTCCGTTTTTATTTTATCGCCTAAATCTTGTAACATGTTTTCGGTTTTATAGTGTGGAGCTTTCTTATCTCGCGGTCTTTGTTTTAAATAAATCGGTACGTTCGTTGGGATATCGGCGTAATCTGCTCTACTTCGATTCTGGTAGTTAATGATTTTATTTTTGTTCGTTTCCTGTTGTTCCTTGACCATTTCATAGAGTGCCTTAATTCTGTCGTACATTTCGCTCGTAAACTTGTGATAGTAGTTTGCGTCGAAAATATCTAACATGTCGTTTGTTTCTAGGTGACCAAAAAGTAGTTCGATAGGTTTAAATTTTGTTTGTGAATGTATGGTTCGGTTATAAATTATTATTGCGTTTTCAAAAGGGTGTAATGTCAGTATTTTATTTTTTGGGGCTGTTATAGTCTTGATAATTTCTATTAAAGTACCGTGTAGTCGTTCGATAGGTGCATTACTGTTTGGATGGTTGGGTGTGATCATGTGGTGTGTTACGTTGTGCATCTTAAGCATGTCTTTAAATAAAGGTGTAGTAAATTGGTTATCACGTTAAAGATCCCTACCCTCCTTACAGAAAGACAGGGGTTCGGCAAAATTTCCAGGATAGTGAGGTGAAACTGCTCCCTGGCGTCGGTGATTGGCCATAGTCGCGGAAATAGGCCGACGTTAAAGAAACAAAACACACACACAAATTGGTTATCCGTTATAAGAAGCTTTGGCATTTTATATTGCGAAAATAGTCTGACGTATGCTTCTATTATGTCGGGGATATTCATAGAAGAAAGAGGCTGATACATAGCGTATTTGCTAAACGAGTCAATGGCTGTCAAATATTTTTGCCTAGCGATGGAAAATATGTCCATAATAACTGTCTGAAATGGTTCTCTGCTAGTGGGTGTTAATTTTAGTTTGTAATTGACAGGGTGTCGTTCATATTTAGCCTGTTGGCAAATATTACATGTGTCAACATATTTTTGGCAATCATTGATTAGGTTTGGCCAATAATACTTTCTGCTTATCTGGGCCATTAGCTCTTGAGCTCCGCGGTGGTCTGGACTATGAGCTTCTAACAAAATAGTGCTCTGAATTACGGGATCGACTACGTCATTAAGTACTATATTGATATACACGAACCTCACTGAAATTTCAAATGTGTTCTGGATTAAATTTGCTAGCATTTCGTACATGTTTCGGTCTTTAGTATAAATTGCATTTATTACGCTTGGATTTACGAATTATTGCAAAATATTAGTGATCTCGTTTTCGTAATTATTTCGGGATATGTGAACTAACATTCGTCGTTTATTGAAAGGGGAAATCACTTTGTTCCGGGTTTACTGTAGAATGTAAATATGAATTGATTTTTATATAAATTAAGGGCTTTGTCTGTAATCGGTAATGTTGCGCTAGTGTTTTCTGCTTGTGAATGTTGTGTCACCGTTAAGGCCTGGTTATGTGGAGTGATTTGTACGTCTGAAAGTATTTTTATTTTTGAGGCATTTGTTGTGTCAGAGGTTTGTGTGTCTGTAGGTCTGTCCTGTGGAATAAATTCGTCTAAGTCTGTGGGTTCGATCGGTTCTCTCTGATTAATATCGCCAGGGTTGTTGAACATAGATAACAGATCATCTTCCGTTTCTAGGTGATATGCTTCTAATCTCGAGAGAAAGTCGGCATTAGTGTTATGTTTTCCTTTTTTATATACAATGGTGTAATCAAATTCTTCCAATTTTAAGCGCCATCGAATTAATTTAGAATTCGGTTCCTTTAAATTAAATAACCATTGCAGTGGTTTATGGTCGCTTACAAGATTTAATTTTTGTCCGTAAATGTAAGGTTTAAATAGTTTTGTGGCCCAAATTATAGCTAAACATTCTTTTTCGATTGTCGAGTAGTTTTGTTCGTGATTGTTTAGTGTACGGCTGATAAACATTATTGGTTTATCTTTGCCAATAGGTTCTTGTGACAAGGCAGCTCCTAAGCCAACGTGTGAAGCGTCTGTGGTTACGTTAAATGGTTTTGTAAAGTCAGGATAGGCTATAATTGGAGGATTTGAAATTATGCGTTTAATGTTATCAAAGGATTTAATGAATTCTCGTGTATGTATTACTTTGCTGTTTTTCTTAAGGCAAAGTGTCAGAGGTTTCGCAATAGTTGCGAATCCTTTTATAAATTTTTGATAGTATCCAGCGATACCTAGAAATGCTTTGATTTGTTTTTGAGAATTTGGTATAGATATATTTTTGATCTTTTCAATTAATTTAGGGTTCGGTTTGACTCCTCGGGTGCTCACAAGATGTCCGAGATATTCGATCTCCTGTAGACAAAATTCGGATTTCTCGATTTGGACCTTTAAGTTATGTTCTTGTAATCTATGTAGGACTGTTTCCATATTTTTTAAGTGTTCTTCAAAGGTTTTTCCAATTATTATTATGTCATCCAAATATACAAAACAAATATTATCCATAAGGCCCTTTAGGACGTTATGCATTGTACGGACAAAGCAAGCCGGACCATTTTTAACCCCAAAAGGCATACGGACAAATTGTCAATGGGCTTGCTGACAGCTAAACGCAGTTTTATGTCGATCCTTCGCATCGATTTCAATTTGGTAATATCCGCTTTTTAAATCTAATTTTGAGAAACAATTCGAATTTCCTAACAGATCTAGAATGCTAGTGATATTCGGAATAGGATATTTATCCTCAATCGTCTTTTCGTTTAATTTGCGAAAATCGACGACCATTCGCCAGATTTTTTCACCGTTCTTATTTGGTTTTTTATTTATAAGAAACACTGGAGAGTTGTAGGCGGATTCACTCTCGACTATAATATTCTGACGTCGCAATTCTGCGATTTGCTTCTCAAGTTCCTCACGTTGAATATGTGGGAAGCGATAAGGTTTCGTGAAAACTGGTATATCGCAATTTAGCGGGATGGTATGTTTTATGCCGTTGGTAAATGTGAGCACATCGCCTTCGCGATAAAATACTTGTTCATAACGCATACACAGCTCTCTTACAGCCACCTGTTTCCTAGGGTTTAAATGACCTAAGTCAAGTTTAATGTGTGCTGACCTACTTTTGTCTGTGGAGATAATAACGTTGCACACATCAATTTCGTTATGGTTGATGTGTCTTGCTTTTATCAATGGTTTTGATGTCATATGTGGCAGAGTGCCTGCTATCGGAACTTTGCACTGATAGTTATTTGCTATCGTCAAGGTCTCGGGAATGCTTATTCCTTCGACTTCTTGTGTTGGTATCAATACTGGGCCTTTCCTAATTTTTATAGGCAGGGTTTCCGTTTGTTCCGTAACTGAGACATTAAAATTTTCCTGCCGTATAGAGCTGTCGTATCTTACCAATGAATATTTTACATTGTTTAGTATAATACTGCCTTCTCTCAAGCTTATTAACGCGTTCATCCGTTCGAGGATATCTGCCCCTAACAGAGCATCAAAATGATTATGAAATTGAACAATAAAGAATTTTAAATCTTGGTTCTGTTCGAAAAGGTCAACATTCAAGCACGTATCGTGTTTTAAATGTGACATGATTGTTTTTAATGTAAAGTTCTCTTTATACATATTATTAGAAAAATAAGCAACAGCTACATCCGGGTTCATTAATGAGTTTGTTGCGCCCGTATCCACTAAAATTTTTAAAGGTGGGTCTATGGTTATAAGGCAGGGTAAGGTGTTGCTTTGTTTTGGAAAGCTTGCATTACTTACGGCTTTTCCGAGGCAGTTAAACGAAAATTTTCTATTTCTGTATACTGGTCATCTAATTGATTTTCAGCTGGGTCAGGTATGTCTGGTTCGTCGTAGTCGCCATGGTCTATATAATTTATTTCGGCGTTTTCCGAAAAATAAGCGTTATTGTCTAGGGAATTTTCATGTGCATACGTAAAATTGTCATTTGCGTAATTACTCTGATTTTCTTGCTGAGGATCTACCTCAGAGAAATTGACCTGCGGTTGTCTCCAATTTTTAAATGCTGTTTTCTGATAATTAATTTGATTTGAGCCGTTATTGGGTGGTCTATTGGGGTTTCGACTAAAATTTTTATTCGGATTTCGGATTCCTACTGGGTTGTGCTCTGAAATTGGGTGTATAATTTTGGTATGTCGGCACCTGGTTAACAGGTGTGGGTACCGGTTGGTTGAAAAATCGTCTCGGCTGAAAAGCTGGATTTGCTTGGGCTTGATTGTACGTGATAGGGTTATTAAATGCAGGTTTTCTTTAAATGTTTGGTCTCATCATAAAGACCGGTTTTAAGGGCATGACTACTTTCGGTTTTTCAGAAGGGTGTTTAGAAATGTATGTTAGTACAGTATTTGTTGCGGATGCTAGCGTATTATGGTTTTTTACGTCAATTATCGTCTGTAGCATGCTAGGGCAGTTATTGTAAAGAACTTCTATTGCGGTTTGCTAATTTATTTCTTGATAAATTGCCATTTGACCTATCGTTAGATTTTTATCCATAGAGACTTTAACATTTAATTGTGTGATATTTAGCATTTTAAACTGGTGGGCTAGTATTTTTTTTTTAGTTAAGTCTGGTCTACAGACTACGAAGTCTTCGGCTTCGCCCGTGAGCTTGCTACATATTATACAAAAAACGTATTCGTTTAATGTGTCGTCATTTGTATTGCCATATTTATCGAAATATTTCTCTACTTTATTTACGAACGTTTCTAAAGCGATGGGTCTACCATCGAATTTTGGTAAAATATCGCCGTAACTTTTAGCTGCCGATATGTATTTTTCTGTTTCTATCTGTACCTGTCTGATGATGGTAAAGACATATTGAACTGATTTTTATCACTTGTGTCGGTAAATAAGTTTGCTAAATTTAGAGATTCTAAAGACGTACTTATATCGGTTATATTAATTATTTGTACTCTACTATTGTTCAGAATATCGCTATTTTTGTTGGTATTATTCATAAAAATTGCTTAACCTAACTTAAATAACACAAAAACACATATACATACATACACACACACACACACACACACACACACACACATATATATATATATATATATATATATATATATATATATATATATATATATATATATATATATATATATATATATATATATATATATATATATATACATATATATATATATATATATATATATATATATATATATATATATATATATATATATATATATATATATATATATATATATTGCTATGGTATTTATTTTAGTATACCTGCAAATATTTATTTTAGAGCTGAGAACATATATCTTAATCATCAGGTTGGGTTCATTATAATTACAGCTAGCTTCTACTAATTAAAATTCATTAATATGTGCTATTTAAATTCATTTATTGATTTTTACTTGATCAAAAATTAATTTCGCTTTGCACAGATGGCTATACAACAATTTTACTGATTAATTATTAACGAAAAACAATACTTCTGGTTAATTACAATCTGTTATACATTCCATTTAATTCATTACACAAATTTTACGGTGTCTAGGTGACACACATTAAATACAAACAGAAACATTTAAAGCATTTATTACATAAACATAAATTGAAAAATCCTATTAAAACATTCAGGTAACATTATAAATAATTACACAATTACCGGTTAAACATTGATATAACATAAGCAATATACATCGACAATTCTACAGAGATCACAGTCTCTTTCTGTTCATTTCAAGCAAATTTTTGCTTATTGAAATTTATTGGCACTCAATCTTTAATTGGTGCTGTTAAAATGGTGAAATTTTAACCGCACTGATCAATTTATCAAAAGAAAACACTTACTGAAACATTTTCCATTGGATTCTATATTGTTTTTCCATTATTACTGTCCATTATTAGTTATTATTATTTTTCTAATTTGTCCATGCCATATTTTACTGCCCATTTATTGATTATTAATGGATTTAATTTATTAACATGTTGATATATTCCATATTCGTAGCACTCTGGAGGTTTTTTATAATCTCCCTTCGATGCACTCTGGAATCTCTTATGTCCACTTACATAATGATGACGATGATCACATGATCTGGTGAAATGATGCCGATGAATTCACTTGATGAAAAGACCTCCGGACACTCCCGGACTCTTGCTTTTATTCACTTTCTTACAGGTGAAAAAACGCTATTGTTCATCAAACCACCTGTGTTTGAGCTTTCGGTCAAACCTTTAGTGTCTTTTCACGTTTTTTTCTTGCGCGCACATATACCTTAATACTACATAAAGTTTTGTTTTTACAAATGACTTCTGCTCCTTTAATACATCGAGCCTTTAGGTAGCTTGGTCATACCTATTTTTACACACAATAAATCAACAGAATTGCATTTATTAGCTACAATCTCATTCTCCCTACAAAAACTGAAGCATTGTTCTTGGTTTCTTTACGGATATTTCTAGAATATAATTTTTTATTTTATTACTCGAATGAAACTTAACATCGAGGGTTGCTACATGGGTCACTGACATTCATGTCGGGCGTTGACATCTCATGCTACACTCTTTCGTTGCTACATTAGGGTGTATACATTTATTTTATATATACTAGGATGTATAAATTTCCCGTTTTCCCATTAAAATTTCGTAATCTTTTCTATTATTTGCTATCTATAGCAATTCCCCCTTTCTAAAAGTGAGTCTGGATACTGTTTGTTAGTCAGACCATCTTTATTTATTGACTAAAATATTTTGTTCAAAATCGCCTTTTTTGACATTCCAAAATTTTATTTTATTCTAAATCGACTTTTATGACATTTCAATCATTACAACACTTTATTTTATTTAAAATCGCCTTTCATGACATTCTAATATTAAAACTCTTAAATTTAATTCATAATCGACTTGTATGACACTTCAATAATTAAAACATTTTATTTTATTCAACACCGCCTTTTATGGCACACCAATTGTTTTTATATATTTCTTTCTTTTGGCAAATCAATTGATTGTTCTATAAGATCTAAATTTATGCCATCCCCTGGTTATTTCGACTTATTCAAACTTCCCTCAGAATTTATTTCAATAAATGACAGTTATTGGTATTTTTATTTGTCATATTTTTATGGGGTATCTTTCCTTTCAATCTTATTTCATCATGCTAAATTATCATATCTTTATACTACCATGGAATAGGACTATGTAATACTTCTCTTATTTATCAACTTCAAATAATTTATCTTTTCTACATAACATATACGGTCTCCCTACTTCTGACTTTTCACATAGTCCCTATACATATTTCATTATTACTTGCATCATATTATACTTTCATTATTCATTCTATATACTTTCAATATTCTTTTCAATATTCCATTCACATATATACTTCAATAATTCGGGACCGACCTCCTTGGGATCGCCCATATACTATACTTCATTTTAAATGACCGATATCTTTGTATCGTTAATCATTTTACTTCACATTTTTCATATTTTAATCTTATCGCTACACCATCTATACAAATTCTTTCCTATCAATCCGACCCTTATATATTCTATCTTTTTGCTAATTATAACTATTTCTCGGTACTTAACCGGTTTCAGTCTTTTAGACCTTTTACATATTTTTCTCGTCTACTTATTCCATGTTTCCTATTACTCAATAATAATAATAATTTTCTATTTTATTTTAACTTATTTCCCCCCTTTCTACCTTTGAATTATGATTATATTAATTGACTTATCCAATAACTGCATCTAATTCGAGCATTGCTTCTTATTTATTATCACTTAAATTTTCTTATGAAATTTCGCTTTTCTGATTCGTATTTCTTTGGGTCATTATTTAAATGCCTACTTGTTTCATTTTCTATACTCAGGGTAATAATTTAGCTAGTGGTATTTATACACGTGTTCTATATTAAAAATGCCCCTTATCTTATCATTACCTATTTCTTTTAATTCGTAACTGTTTTTTGGCAACTCATTATTCACAATATATGAGCCTTCATTTCTAAATAAAAGTTTGGGACATATGTCCTTTCCCCCTTCTACCTTTTTAAATGATTTCAGGACTACTAAATCTCCCCTTTTAAATCTCACCCTTTTTCTAATTCTATGTTGTTCTCTTCTTTTATATTTTTCTGCTTTTCTTCGGATTTTTCTTCTCAGATCTTCTTTAATTTGATCAAATGCATGTTTTTCTTCAGTTATCCATTTTCAAGGTGGTCTAGTTCCTTTCAGGATGAATATTGGGCATTGCTCGGTATTCGTATTGGGATTATTGTTTAGGTAATCCTCTATTTTTGTTAATTGATCTACCCAATTTCGATGATCATCTTTACATAATAGTCTTAGAAACTTAATGACTTCGGCAATGTATCTTTCCGATGGATTTGCTGCTGGATGTCGGATGCTGGTAAAATTCAATTTTATATGCTTTTGTCTGGCGTACTTTAGAAAATTCTCGCTCCGGAGGTAAGTCGCATTGTCCAATATGCATTCTTTAAATTTCCCTACTTCTTCTACATATTTATCTAATGATTTCATTGTTTCTTTGGCATTAGTTTTCTTGCATGGGTATAATTTTACAAATTTAGAGAACACATCTACTACTACTAATATATGTTTATACCCGTGTTTTCCCTTTAGTAAATTGCTCAAAAAATCTATGGCTATTATTTCCAAGGTCTCGTTGGCCACGATGCTTTTTACGGTATTTTTATTAACTATATTTCTGTTTTTCAATAGCTGACACTCATGGTATTTTTTTTCGCTACTTTCGTATCTGATTTGCTAATAAAATTTTCCCTGAAAAGCAACCATAGTTTCCTTGATCCTATATGCCCGTGTTCTATATGCAAATTTGCTAAAATTTTTGCTGCCAATTCATTAGTTATGCAGTACAGCTCGTATTCATTTATTTTCTTTATTATAATTTCATTTACGACCCAAGTTCCTCTTTTTTCTCTGGATGTTAGTTTTATTTGATCTGATATGATCTCCTGTTGTGAAAATTCTCCACTGCTTTCCCTCAATACATTTACCCCTATTTTGATTTTCCTCGTATCTTTTCCTTTGCCTTCTTCTCTAGTAAGTGCATCGGCTACTACATTTAATTTCATAATTATATTCCTGTAATAATATCGCCCATCTATGTACCCTTTGATTCGCAAATTTATTATCTAATATTGAGGTGAGAGCTGAGTGATCAGTTTCAATAAGAAATTTGCCCCCTAGTAAATAGAAACGTAGCTTTTTAATACAAAATATTATGGAGGCCAGCTCCATTTCACTCACACTGTATTTTCTCTCGTGTGCTTTTGTCATCCTAGAAACAAAGCATATGGGAACTCTGGTGTCGTACGTTTCCTGCAAAAGAACCCCTGCATACCTATACATTGAACCGTCGGTTTGTAAAATAAATTTCGATTGATAATCCGGATAAAATACCTTTAAATTTTGTTGGAATTCTTTCTTTATAGCTACAAAACTTTCTTCTTTTCCTTCATCCCATTTCCACGTCTGATTTTTCTTTAACAATTCCGTGAGTATTCTTGTTTTTTCAGAAATGTCTGGTAATAACCTTTTAAAATATTCTATCATTCCCAAGAAACTCCACAATGTTTTTAAATCATGGGGCCTTTTAAAATTTTTAATAACTTCAACCCTCTCTTCATCCATCATAAACCCTTCTTTGTTCAAAACATACCCTAAAAATTTTACCTCCTTCTGATAAAACTGGCATTTATTTACATTAATTTTCAGTCCGGCCCTGTCTAATTCATTTAAAATGGTTTTGATGTGCGTATAATGTTCTTCCTTTGTTTTGGAAAATATTAATATGTCATCTATATTATGTACCGTAAAATTCTCATACCTATCTAATATTTTATGTACTGCCCTAACAAGCCCACTACATGCAGACTGAATTCCAAAAGGAACTACTTTAAACTGGTATATAACACCATTAATTGAAAAACCTGTATATTTCCTACAGTGTTCTTCTAACGGAATGAGCCAAAAGCTATGTTTTAAATCTATTTTCGTAAATATTGATGCTGGGGTTATATTGCCGAAAATCGCATCAATTGCCAATGGGCTTTCGTACTGTGGGACGGAGTATTTGTTTACATTTCTCGCATCTAGACATATTCTAAGTTCCCCGCTTTTTTTCTTAACTACTACTACCGGATTTATGTATCTCGTATTACTATGTTCTATGATTCCTAATCTGAGTATTTCATTTATTTCTGTGGCTATTTGTTCACGGTATTTAAATGGAATTGGATAGTTTTTGCTTTAAAATTCTGTATATCTTGCACTTCAAATTTATGCGGATATTTATCTGCAAATCTAGTTTCATCCTTTATCAGTTGTTTATGTTTTTCTAGTAACTCTTTTATTGCCAATTTATATTCTGGTGGACATTTCATTTCTGCTATGTCATTCTCTCTTACATTTATTTCTTCATACACACTCTTATCATTTCGTTTTTTAAACGGTTCATAATCATTATATTCATATTTGTTATTGAATATTTGCTTACTGGCAATTTCATTTTTCTCTTGTGAATACATTTTTATTTTAATGTCACTCACTTCAATTATTTTTTCTTTATAATCTAACACAAACTTATGCTTATTTAGCATGTCTGCTCCACATAAAATGTCCATTTCCATACCTTTGACAATAAAACGTTGCAAATCTATACTTATTTCTTTCTTAATATTCACATTCAAAACTATCATTTCATTTATTTCCGTTAATTTTTTATTGTTTACGCCTAACACCGTAATTTTAGGAACTTTTATAATACTTTTATTTAATTTATTTCTCACTAGGTAGTCATAGTTAATAAGGGATACTTCTGATGCACTATCTAAAATATTATTGGCTTGATTACTATTAACTTCTGCCTTTAAATATACCATACCTTCATCCTCTCCCACATTTTCATTTTGCATTTCGTTTAATTTTATATATTCCTTTGGATGTTCATACACGACGTTTGCATATTTTTTTATATAGGGCTTATTTTTGTGATTTTCATGCGTGGGTTGTTTTAAAAATTTCTACGACTTTCCATATAATTTGGAACATGTTCGTAGCTGCCCATGTCGTCGACCTGGGTATTACTAATTAACCTTGCCTGACCGTTCATTTGTGCATTATTAATTAGAGAACTATTATGCCTCGTTAATTCGGATATACTGTTTTCCATCGGGTCTTCCGGGATACTGGGCAATCTATCCTGATCTCCTTGGCGATCGTTTCGCTGCCTAGCCTCTTCACTGCCCACTCGGACTCGATAATTTCTCCTATTGTTTTCGATACGTCGTCCATCAGGATTTTCCGTTTTCCCTTGCTGGCCTGTGTCCTGTTCTCTTTCAGGATTATTGTTCGTGAATCTTCTATTATTATTAATATTGTTATAATAATAATTATTATTGCTCTGCCGATTTGCTCCGCCATTGTTATTGCCACCGGACCTGTTCCGATTGTCATTCGTATTTGAGCGGTTCGGCTGATAATTCGGATTATTTCCTGTGCGATAATTCTTATTTCTCCTACTTTGTTGGATCCTAGCCAGATAGTTGATCAACTGGTCCATGGTTTGGATATTTTGTATAGCGATATTTTCGGCAATTTGCGCCTCAAAATGCCTAGCTATACACATGATGATTTCTTCCTCTCTCATTTTCGGATCTAGGTATTGTGCTATGTTGTATAAATTTAGGCAGTAGTGACTATAGTCGTCGCCCTGATTACTATCAAATTTACCGAAATACAACCTCTCTCTGAACAAACCTTGACTATGTTCACCCCAGTAAAATTGTAAAAATTTTCGTTCAAAAATCGCGAATTCCGACATTTCGCTTTCTTTGGTGGAAAACCACAACAGCGGGTTTCCCGTTAGTCGGGCCCTTATTATATTTTTCATATCGCTCACATTATGGATCAAATGCAGTTTGTCCTTGATCATTTGCACGAACACTTTGGGATGTAATTTGCCAACGTTCCCAGTGAATCTCATACTCGGGTCATTCCCCATTTGCATGTGGTCCATACTATAGCTTGGCATGACGATTGCTTTGGAAATATGCTGTTTAGTTTCATTTTGGATTTCCTCCTTTATTTTTATTAATTGTTCAGCGGTTTCCTGTTCTACCCTGACCACATTTCGGTCCACCGACTTTACTAACGTTTCGACCTTTTTAATGTCGTACCTCCTCATTGCGGTTTCTTCCCGTACTTTGTCATGGCATGCCTGAACTCCCGCGTCCAGCTCCGTCTTGATCGTCTTGTGGCTTACTTGGCATGTTTTTTGTGTGGTTTTTACTTCATCGTCCAGCTGGTGTATTTTTATGAGGAAACTGGTTTCCATAGCTCTTTGTTTTTTGTTTACTTCTGTTAAAATCTCCGTTTTGTTTTGTTGTATATTTTCATACAATCTCCTAAAATTTTCATCCGTATGTTTAATATATTCTTTTTGTAGTTTTTCCAACTTGACAACATCTTGTTTAATTTTATTTTTGTGTTCTTCCAATTTGTTGTTGTTTTCTTCGAATTTATTATTTATGTCTTTTCTCAATTCGAAACTATTTTGTTGGTTTTTCTTTTTGTCTTCTTCCATTTTCTTGAACAAGACGGCGAATAACTTATCCATTTTTGATTCTTCCTCCTGTCCTTTTACTGTTTGCTCCAGAGGACTTTCTTTGACGGCGCTATTCTGCCCCTTTTCTTTTCCTATTATAAAGGTTTCATCGCCCTGATATTCGGTTTCTTCTTCTTTCTGTGAACTTCCTGTGTTCTTCCGAACTCGCTTTACGTCCCCTCCATTCCGTGAACTGTTTAGGTTTTTGTGGTTCTGGCTTTGCCATTTTCTCCGGATCTTCAGGTACGCTGATTATAGGTTCTTCAGATTCTGGCCCAATTGGTTTATCACTTTCTAACTGTTTTTCCCCGGACATGTTCAAGCTTGATTTATTTAATTTACTTGTGAATTTAAAATTTAATTGTCCCCCTTTGACCCTTTAATTAATAATTTTGCTGCAATGTTATATTATACAGAATATTTAACTTACAGTCCTGTATTATCCTTACTTTATTATTTAAATATAACGGGGAAGAAATGCGAAGACAGCTTTCATTAATTAACCCTTTCAAATACACCACCTATATTTATTTTTCACAAAACAATTGGTTATATGTGCAATTTACTGTTTCATATTAAAATATCATACGGTATTAGAATTTTTGCTAATTTTCATTAAATTGGTTGAACTGATTTATTTTAACTTTACTGTATTTAAATGAGGCGTGCTAATTTATTTAAAATTGATTTACTTCTAAATCCCTTGTGTTAAAATACTATTACGTTTTTATGAACATTTGCTTTATTTTAACGTAATTAAAATTTTATGAAACTTTAACAGAAACCCTGTATTTGTGCCAATCATGTGCTATATTGCGAACAAATGTTTATTTTATTAAAATTTTTCTATGAAATTAAATTTATTTTTGACACAAAAAAAATTTTAATGCACCGCTGTTGGGAGCCAAATTTTCTATGGTATTTATTTTAGTATACCTGCAAATATCTATTTTAGAGCTGAGAACATATATCTTAATCATCAGGTTGGGTTCATTATAATTACAGATAGCTTCTACTAATTAAAATTCATTAATATGTGCTATTTAAATTCATTTATTGATTCTTACTTGATCAAAAATTAATTTCGCTTTGCACAGATGGCTATACAACAATTTTACTGATTAATTATTAACGAAAAACAATACTTCTGGTTAATTACAATCTGTTATACATTCCATTTAATTCATTACACAAATTTTACGGTGTCTAGGTGACACACATTAAATACAAACAGAAACATTTAAAGCATTCATTACATAAACATAAATTGAAAAATCCTATTAAAACATTCAGGTAACATTATAAATAATTACACAATTACCGGTTAAACATTGATATAACATAAGCAATATACATCGACAATTCTACAGAGATCACAGTCTCTTTCTGTTCATTTCAAGCAAATTTTTGCTTATTGAAATTTATTGGCACTCAATCTTTAATTGGTGCTGTTAAAATGGTGAAATTCAAACCGCACTGATCAATTTAGGAAAAGAAAACACTTACTGAAACATTTTCCATTGGATTCTATATTGTTTTTCCATTATTACTGTTCATTATTAGTTATTATTATTTTTCTAATTTGTCCATGCCATATTTTACTGCCCATTTATTGATTATTAATGGATTTAATTTATTAACATGTTGATATATTCCATATTCGTAGCACTCTGGAGGTTTTTTATAATCTCCCTTCGATGCACTCTGGAATCTCTTATGTCCACTTACATAATGATGACGATGATCACATGATCTGGTGAAATGATGCCGATGAATTCACTTGATGAAAAGACCTCCAGACACTCCCGGACTCTTGCTTTTATTCACTTTCTTACAGGTGAAAAAACGCTATTGTTCATCAAACCACCTGTGTTTGAGCTTTCGGTCAAACCTTTAGTGTCTTTTCACGTTTTTTTCTTGCGCGCACATATACCTTAATACTACATAAAGTTTTGTTTTTACAAATGACTTCTGCTCCTTTAATACATCGAGCCTTTAGTTAGCTTGGTCATGCCTATTTTTACACACAATAAATCAACAGAATTGCATTTATTAGCTACAATCTCATTCTCCCTACAAAAACTGAAGCATTGTTCTTGGTTTCTTTACGGATATTTCTAGAATATATATTTTTTTATTACTCGAATGAAACTTAACATCGAGGGTTGCTACATGGGTCACTGACATTCATGTCGGCCGTTGACATCTCATGCTACACTCTTTCGTTGCTATATTAGGGTGTATACATTTATTTTATATATACTAGGATGTATAAATTTCCCGTTTTCCCATTAAAATTTCGTGATCTTTATATTAATATATATATATATATATATATATATATATATATATATATATATATATATATATATATATATATATATATATATATATATATATATATATATATATGGTGCAAATAATATATAAAGAAATCAAATACACATATGAAAATTCGTAATATTATATAGTTAATCAATAAAATCGATTATACATCTATATTCACTTGGTTCTTCAGTAATCTATACTGGTAATTAATGTCCTGAAAATTTACATACATATATAGAAAATATATTCAGAAATAAAATCATGTATCAATATTCAAAATAAAGAGAAAAAAAATTATTCGCTTAAATACTCTATATTATTCGTTAAATATTGACGACCTCAGTTGAGTCCTGGGACTGCGGTGGTCCTGGTGTTGCATCGCCTGGTTAGGAGACCTCAGTGGGGTTGTTCCTCGCTGCTTTCTCTAGCGTCGGGAGACCACGGTGTGCCTGGGGTTGATGAAGATCTCGGCAGGGTATATGTCCACTGTTGATCCAGAGATTTCTTCTATCAGGGAGTTCTATTGAAAGACCTCGGTGGGACGACGTCCTCTGTTTTCTCGAAGTTGCTTTCGTTATTGGGGTAGATGAAGATCTCGGCGGGGTAGCTGCCCGCTGTTTGTCCAGAGATGGCTTCTATCTAATGGTTCGACGGACTTTTCTCACTCTAACCCTCTTCCACGGGCTGATCTTTCCCAATTTTGGATATTTAGGGTGTAAAGGGTGGAAACTTTATCCGTTTGCGACTGCGCCAGTGAAGTTCTCTCGGAGTTGAAGGGAGTTTTTAAAACAATTTATTTCAACTACGAGGGGTTGAATGTTGCCCCAAGAATACACGATGTGCGTTACTTAATGTTTAATTAACAAAGCAGTACAATCAACCAGAGTTAAATGCGAATGCACATGTTTATATAAACTTGGATTATCCTACTCTACTTCTAATTTAACACGAAATGCGATAATAGCAAGATTCATCAACAGTTGCATTTAATTATGCTTTTATAAGAAAATCGTCACGTATGACTTACGGAGCATATTTTTATTACATTGACAATGCAGTCAGCACTTTGCTTGTAAATTATGTCAGATATTTATGACACCTTACGCCACTTGCATTTAGAAACTCAGCTACTTAGTTTATGATAATTGGATTATTAGAAAATAAAATTACCTTCCATATGAAAATATTTAATGTCTGTCTTATACTTCTCATACAAGCCGTCTTGCACGTTTTCTACAATACATGTCTTTTAACCTTGAACGGCCAATTGTGAAATTAAGCTATTCTAGAAGTTTTAATAACTACACTTGGAGAAACCCAAATCACCGCAACACATCTTTTTAAAGACCTAACGATCGTTTCGCTAACAATGTTAGCTTCATCAGAGGATTAATGTTTAGAATATTCATCCTCTGATGAAGCTAACGATGTTATCGTTAGGTGTTTAAAAATATGTGTTGTGGTGATTTGGGTTTCTCCAAGTGTACTTATGAGTGCTCATCACAGGTTCCAGTCCACATATAGAAGTTTTAACAAATCGGTAGGTCCATTTCGTGGAAAAAAATCAATGTATTACCATTAGAGCAGTCTACCGCACTGTGTAATAAAATCGAGCATTTTAATAGAAAAAAAGCAATGCAAACTAAAGGTATTAATATTTCTATAACTGCGTTTTTATACACTAAAATTATTTATCACCGATTCCCATTTTCAAAGCGGTCAGTAGCGGGCTTAAAGTAATTAAGAAAAAAACTTAACAAAAACCAATAAACTTGACAAAAACGAAAACTTTCCAAATAAGCTCCCCTCTCATCAGTATTTGCATTTTTTTATTATTAAGACACCTCTCAAAAATATATATGTCTCTATATATATTCATATATATATAGAATAATATTTTATGTCATGTAAACATTTTGTAATTTTTATAAGTATTTTTATTTTTGTAGGTATGACAAATATAAAAACATTTATTTCGTATGTATGTGTACATATATTTAATCAGTTATTAACAAAACACTTTATTGTTTTCTATTTTTTTATGTCAGTATATTGTATGATTTACTGTAAATGACACTGTCGTTAAATGAATAAATAAATGATTCACAACACCTGATTAGAACTTTATTGGCCGTTTTGGCTCTATACATTATAATACTTCATTCGCATGACTTGATGAACCCCTTCTGGAGATTCAGGTTAAATAATTAATTTTGTCTATTAAATGTTATTTTGCCATCGCGATCCTTTTTCTAACTTCTTTGCTACATTGACCACCTTCTATAATAACACTCATTGTGTGATTTGCAATTTATCTTCAAAAATTACATTGATCAAACTTAGAAATAAAATGGTAAGTGTTCGTTTCAATTTTTAACTACCATCCTATAAAATAATTCTGTCAAAATTTGCCCGAGAAGTGTTCTCGACAAGTGTTTACATGAAAGCTGACTTTGTTTCCAAATTACATCAAGTAGCACACTATTTAAAAAAATAGCTTTTGATCATGTATATTTTGTGCTGTATAGTAAAATTATAACCCGAACTTCAAAATTTATTAACAAAAATGATTTGACATAAATGCAGACTACTAGCTTAGACAGTCGTTTTATTAAGAATGACCAAGATTGACAAAGTTAATTTTTTATCTCTCGGTATAAAATTCTGTTTTACAAAATTATTATGCGAAAACCAAAAATAAATTCTTAGTTATCATACCTATGTCTAATTATATTCGAATTGTGATTAAAAAAATTAAAATTGTACTTCAATATTAACAAAAAGTTAAAGGAGGTAGACTCTTGTGTGTACACCTGTCGGTATATTTACATAGACTTATTCAGGTTATTAATAATTGCAGAACATAATATAATATATCATTGTTTTATACATGATGGTAAAGTTTTGCGTTTAGGAGTTATTGTGACTTACTGCATATCTGTAAGTTGCCACTGGTCTTTGAAGTCGTGTCTGATGATGTCTGCTAAATATATTTTTAACCACTGTATAAAAATGACAGCTATAACATAAGTTGATTATATTAGAAGGATTGATTTTACATCGAACTAAACCTACACAACACTTAAATCTACTAAATGTAATTTAAAGGCTGCAACAATGTTAACAGATAATTAGTAGAAAATAAAACTTTACCAAAGCAAACTGCTAGGGGACACCCCAAAAACCCTGAAAACCATTATGTTTAAAGTTAATCCGAAATGAGAAAAATAAAATAGAAACTAAACACATAAGTTTTCGTATAACCCCGAATACTAAAAGTGCTAGAAAATGAAATAAATTAACCTGATTTATAAAAATGTTTATTCTGCCAGAAAATATTTTAAAAATTGAAATTTAGGGAGATATCTACTTTTGCCAGAATTTAAATCAAGAAACTATGTTTAAAGCTGATACATTTTGAAATGAAAAGGTAAAAGCATTACAACAAATGAGAGGCTACTTATATATACACTAATGTTTATATAAACACCAAGTGTAATAAGCTAATAAACTTTTAAGCAAAACATTTTGACAGTTTAGTTTGGAACGCGACCGCTAAAAAATGATGTTGACTGTAAGCACAAGGTTATGCTTATTTGTATAACACACTTTGAAAGTTGATTTAGTAAAGTTTACTATAAAATATATAGTCCTCTACTTTTCCTCAAAATAAACTTTACATATTTTTTCCTTTGTCAATAAAGTAGGTACATATATTTGAGGGAAAATTAATCTCACGCACCTTTTTCTTTCTACACCTTACAGAATTTTTAATTATCAGGTTATAATAAATAAAATAGAACAGTCAACGATGACGACATTTTTTTTTACACGCCATCCATGTAAGGTGAAAATAAGTTCTCTAAGTCAACTTTAGTGACGCTTTTTCACAAAGAAAATTTCAGTGGCAAATATATTCAGTAGTTTAATATTGCCTTCCAAGATAATTCATCAGCACACACTGTTCCTAGGTGGTCACCCATGCAAGTACTGACCATACCGGAGGTTGCTTAACATCCGTGATTGCACTGATATGATCAACGAGGTGTGGTCGTTAAATGTATAATAATGTACATACGAGTACCTATAACGTATACGGCGGTTAAATATGAAAATTTAATTGTGTGGGTATTCCTCGCATATTAAACATACTTAGCATTCATAGCTACTTTTCAATAATCCAGCACTGAAAAAATATTTTGCGTGTTACTGGACTTTCTTACACATATTATCACATTATGTGCTTGATACAGCACACTTTTTATGATAAACGTCCTTTATGACCATGGTAAGTGTTAAGGCGTCTCGTCTGGAGGATTAGACCTCTAAAATTTACACATTTACACATTTCTTAGTAGCCTTCTTTGTTATGATATTTACCATCTGTACAATGCAATTTTAAACATGGTTAGGAATAACCCAACAAGGGTCATTTCTTGTTTACAATTGACCATACGTCTGCTAACCTATATCAGGTAGATAGCGTAGGAAAATTCGATATTGATTCAAGGCAGTTCTTATATAGACTCAAAACAAGCAACACGCTTGTGAACATAATCATTACTCATTTAGTAGAGTTCTCATGGACTCTAAAGCATGCCATAATATAGGTAATTTTGTATAGGTTTACAGCTTGTTATTAAACGTTAAGTGTTACTAAAATCAGCGTTTAATTTAACAAAACATAATCAGGTCCTTCGAGCTAATCAAGAAACAAAAACAAATAAAATGTGGTACATCAGTACAAAACGCAATTAAACATGGTCCTAAACGATCCGGATTATAAAAAGAACCAGTGAACTAAACATCGAGTTAGCAATTTTAATCAGTAATTAATTATTAAACAAATAACAAATACAGGGCATAGTGAATTAAACATCGCGCGTTAGCAATTTTAATCAGTAATTAATTATTAAACAAATACAGTGCATCAAGTCGTTCCGCTTAATAAAAAAACTGTGTGCAATTAAAAGTGCAATCATCGTCCATCGTGATCAATATAAGGGAAAGAGAATTTGCCAGCAGTCATCAAAAGTGTAAGTCCAATTTCCTTTAACATATTTTCCTTTCTTTATTGCTTCATTTGTGTGCATAATGGCTGATTTAAAAACACTAACATTACAAAGAGCACAAATAAAATCACGTTTTACACGTTTTAGAAACTTTTTCGATAGCATTGCTGATAATGAGACTGTGCTTGAAAATGATATACTTTAAATGAAAGCACGCTTATCGTGCAATGAATCATCTCTAGACAAATTTGAACAAATTCATACCGCTATCACAAACATCGCTGATGACGTAACTTCTCATGAAGCTGACTTGGCGGAGTTTGACCAAATATTTTACAAAACCATTGCAAAGGTTAATGGATTTTTAAACAAGTATTCGAACAAAAATAACAGTTCATCACAATCTAATATAACAACAGGTGCAGCTTTAAATTCACTTAGCCCACCTAACATAAACTTACCAACATTTAACGGAGATTTTGAAAATTGGGTAGAATTCCGTGATGCATTTGATACACTTGTAAATAATTATCCTACTTTAACAAATATTCAAAAATTCTATTATTTAATATCATTTGTTAAAGGCGATGCCGCACATTCACTTAAAACTTTAAAAGTATCTTCTGATAATTATATTTTTGCTTGGAACTTGTTAACGAAGCGGTTTGAAAACAAAAAATTAATTGTTAAAAATAACATTAAAGCTCTTTTCAATTTAGATTTTATGAAAAAGGACTCGCATCAACAAGTACAGCATTACTTAGATGAGGTGTTGAAAATTATGCAATCACTAAAAAACTTTGATCAGCGAACATTAGACATTTTATTAATTTACATTATTTCGGCTAAATTCAGCAATGCAACACGGCATGAATGCGAATTATTTAAGCCCGAAAACGATTTTCCCACCTTTCAGGAACTCATAACTTTCCTTAAAAATAGGTGTAATTTTCTGGGCTCTCTTGAATCCAACAAAGGTAATCAAGGTCTATTTAACACACTCAAAGCCAACATACAATAATAATTTTAAAGCATATATCAATACATCTACATCATATTGTGTACTATGTAAAATTTCAACACATTCACTTTTCTCATGTGAAACATTCCTAAAATTACCAATAAACCAACGAATCAGTGAAGCTAGGCGTCTTCAATTATGCTTAAATTGCTTAAGAAAAAATCATACAACAAAGGAATGTACTAAGTACACTTGGACAACACCCAAATCACCACAACACATATTTCAGAGACCTTACGATCGTTTCGTTGACAATGTTAACATCTTCGGAGGAAGAAAATTCTAACATAAAAAAACTAGATCCCGTGTATTTATATCGCGACTTAACTTTACGGTTAAGACGTTTGAATTTTTAAAACAATTTATTTAATACTTTGAACAATCAATACTTAATTACAAGAAAAATGAATAATATAATATACTAAAATAAGGCGATCAACCTACATGTGATCTAATGTCTATGCACTCGTGTGCCAATGACTAACTCGGAACAAGAATGAACGGTTCTACCTCTGTGAGCAGCCTCTTTATAGTCTTCCCTCCAGGCGTGGCACTATGTCTCTGGATAAACAAGGAATCTGCTGATGTAGATTCTCACAGTGATATTCCGTTCTACTTGCACTTTGAACCTGCAAAGTTCTTGGCTCCGTTAAGACGACGGCTGACTCAGCGGTTCTTACCGTGGGAAGGCGGCATTGTAGTATAACGGGCTATTGTTTGGGCTCCATTTATCTCCTCCCCTTTTTAAAGACGAAGCTATGGTTCGTTCCGGATTTTCAACGGAAATCCGGACTCGGTGGTTCCTGTTTTTGTTCCTTTATCTTCTTTGTTGGTTCTTCGTTTCTTCAACCCCATTCGGACTGCTATAGTTGTGATGGTTATTAAGACAGCTATGTACAGTAATATTGTCCATATGCTCAGGTGATGGATTGGTATTGTTATAGGTCCTGGTATATTTTGTTTAATTTTTTGAAGTTGGTGTTGGATTTGATTGATGTTGTGTAGCTGTCCGTTTTCTAATGATATTTCGGGTACTGGTCATGGATTTGGTTGATCTTCTGAAATGGGGGTTTCTAGTGTACGCAGGTTGAATAGTTGTTGTGTTTCTGCTGTTGCTGGGCCGGTCTTGTAGATTTTGTTGCCTATGGTTAATTGGCAATTTGGTTGCAGGTTGATTAATTTTGTACCCTTGATGATGTTGGTCCACTCCTGTTCATTGCAAGTTATTCTGGCGTTAGTATCTTCGGGTGCTATAACTATATACTGACTGGTTCCATATCTCGAAACTGTGGTTCTATTAATTTTGACTAATTCTTGATTACAATTGTTAATAGGTTTTTGAAATTTTATTAGCTTTATTTCACATGGGTTTTGATCATTCATGGTTGTTGGATTGTCGTCTTTGCAAAAATATATCTTGTTCTTTAAATTTTGACATTCTTTATTACAATAGGCATATTGTTTACTGCTTAGGATAAGGTATTTGGTTCTAGGAATTATCATGGTAAAAAGGTGTGTCTTTCTAGGGACATGTAATGTATATAATTGATAATAATCATATTCTGATTCATCTACCAGAGGTATCTCTATTTGAAATATAATTTTGAAATTGTTTTGGACTGCTTTTATTGTAAATACTTTTTCGTATAGATTTAGATCAGTGGTTATTATTACTTTAGCATTGCATAATTTTGTATTTTATTGATTTCTTTTATTATAAATGTTGGTTTTAGTATGGATGTGTGAAAGATTCCTAATTTTGCAAAAGTGATGGCATTTTCTGTTGTTAATGCTATTTCTTGAATATTGTTTAATAATTGTCCTAGCTAGTAACTCTAGGATCTTAATGCGATGATAGTGAGTTAATTGTTCACTTCGCAGGCTTTCTACTATATTACCTAATTCATTTATCCTATTTACTATCGTGCCTTGGTTATGACTTAATCCTACTATCGTTCTATTAAATTCGACGATTGCCTCGAGCATGACCAATTTTTGGAACCTAAAAGTTCATGAATTTTATTTTGATCTGTCGTTAAGACTTCTAATGCTTGCTGAATGCGTTCCCCATCCTGTGAATCGAGATTCCCAGTGATTGACTTAAATATAGAACCTAGTCCGTTTATTAAGCCACGTTTTGTATACAACACAATAATATTTATTTTGTGGTCAACGTGTTCTGTTATAATTTTTCTTCTATGGCTGGTTTCTATTTAATTTAAATTTTACTTATATGAAAGTCTGTCGTCTATTTTCTGACTTAGAATATATTTGGTTCGTCCGTAATTTTGAACTTTTTGATTAGTTTTGTTAACTCATTCTTTTTTCTAGTTTCGGTCGACCGATTGTTGAGTGTGAGTCTGAAATAATCGGTTGCCCCTACGCTGGCTAGTAATTCTTTCTTATCTTTGTTGTACCTCGATTTTGTTGTTAATATAATATTTCTTTGGAAAACTCTGGTGTTATAACACAGGTGAATACATTAAACTGTCTTTACACAAGTTAAAGGCACCAATGTAGTTCCTGTCGTTAACGTTTATTTATAAGTTTACTTTAAGCCTTTTGTTAGTGGCTTCACGACTGCATCGGCTGTTTATGATCAGCTATACAGTATGGTCCTAATTATATGGATTTCCTATTTTTAATTTTTGTCTTGAATGGTCGATAATGTTCGATAATTCTGCTGTGAAAATCCTCTAAAGTGTCTTACGGTCGTTTGGTTACAAGTGTTTTCTTAATAGAGTTGTGAAGAAGTTTCGACGCGACTTTGTCTAACATTTTGATCTGAATATTTATAATATATAAAAAAATTTTTTTTTCCATTATCATTATTGTTATTATATTTTTAGAGGGTTAATTACGTATATTTCATACATCTATAAAATTTGGGTGATTCTACGTTATTACAGTTTTTATTAATAGCCGAACTTACCAGTTCGTAATCTTGTCCATTTACAAAAATGCAGTAATATTTCCTCTGTGGTAACCAATATTCTTTTCTAAAATTCTCTATTTGATCTGGTTTATTTAAATTAAAATTTGCATATATATAATTCCTTTTGTCCCTTCTGACTGATTGGTTTGTCAGTATATTTTTTTAACTATCTGATTTTAAATCTGTGTGCCATACCCCGTGGTGTATCGGTGAATTATCTTTCTAAAATGTTTTCTAATTACGTAATGAATGGTTTCATTATTGATTCTACTTTTGACAAGGTGATAACGATAAGATTTATTATATACGCCTATATGTCCTTTTTCTTTACGACAATATTAATCATCAGCTTAGTTATTCAATTTAAAATTTGTTGAGTGCGGTCCTGAATATAATTTTTATTTAATGTTTATCTACTGGTATATTTTAGGTATTTGTTACAATAAGTGTGTTTTTTCGTCATCTTAGTCGCCTGTATATATTTGTCATGAATGTAACGGTGTCTGCTTAGTGTCGTTTTATTTGTTTGTAGTCTTTAGGTAATTGTGTCAAGTCATGTATGTGATTTATCCGATTTTCCCGTTTTACCTTAGGTAATCTAATTCGATTGCTTATTTAGTTTATTTAATTTAAATATATTGTAATCTTTTTTGTTACAATATTCACAGGTTTTAATATAATTCTCAATTGTCTGTTTCATCTGGGGAAAAGTGAATTTGTTTTGCATCTGTGTACAGGTTTCACTAAATGAACGATGTCGCCTTTAGTTTCATGAGCTAGCATAATTTGTTGTTTAATCTCTGATGCTGATTCTAATTTTTCCAATATGGGTAGTTTTGTTTTAGAATTATTAGTCATATTGGACTTTTGGATTTTTATGGGGTTTGTTTCAGTGCTATTTTTATTTATGGCAAAAATTTGTTTATTATTAATATTAGAGTTTTCTGCTTTAGGTTTTGTTTGGCTTATTACCTGTTTTTCCGTTTTTAGCCCAGTATTCCCCGTGTTATCATGTCGGCCTAAAGGTTCATCTTTATCTGGTTTTCTTACTACTAATTTATTTCTACCTAGTGCTCTATCCGACTGCTTAATTAATTCAGTACTAGATTTTAATTGATTTTTACTTTTTGTTGGGACGTCGTATATATTATATAATCTATTAAGATCAGTTTCCTGGTTACAATGTGCGTTTGTAGTGGGAACTTCATTTAAACTGCTCTGTGGACTTTTGTTTGATCTCCTTATTATATTACCACTGATGAGCCAGGAATTCACATAATTCATAATACTGTTATTGTTCTGTTGAACGTTCTGCTTGGATTTTGACTCATCAGCGAAATCAATCGACTGCATATGTCTCATGTCGCTTGCGTCCTTATTCAAGTTCAAGTTTTATTTAATTCTATGGTCATTCATTCCTTTCTTACAATTATAACTACTATCACTGCCCTCTTTAATTAATTTATTTGTTGGCATATCTATATGGTTAATATGTACTACCGGTTGTCCGTATACGTGTCTGCTATATGAAAATTTTGCTGTTGACTATCGTATTCGTTTGCTGGCGAATTTTCATAATCTAATTCATCATTTATATAATTTAAATCATAATTTGTTTCGTTTATATCGTTCTCATTAAATTCTATATTATTTACATGAGCTGCTTTCCTTGGTAGTGACAGTCTAGTGTTAGAACTATCTACTTCCATTGGTTCGTGATAATTTCTGTTAGCATTATGATTTACATTGGGTCGACCCGGTTGATTACTGAAGTTGAGTCGCCTAAATTGACTCGAAAAATTTTGCCTTGGTACAAATTGTTGATTTTGTCTAGGCTGGGAATTTGTGTGATTGTTTTGATTATTATGTTGTTGAAATGGTCTAAAGTTTGTTTGGAAAGGTCTCTGAAATTGTACATTCTGAAAAGGTGGGTTATTTTGTCTCTGAAAGAAAGTACGGTTCTGTTCTTCTAATTTATTATTATTACTGAAATTCTTATTTATTGTTTTATCTCTATAATCGAAATTTTCCTCTGCGAATACGAATTTCAAAGCTTGTTCTATGCTTGCAGGTGCTTGACTACGCAGGACAAGCCCTAGCGGATTGAGTAACCCTCCTAAGAACGCTTTTAATGTTTGATTCTGGTATATGTCTTTCTTAATTAATCTCACGCCTTCATTTTGCTCGTTAGCTATTAAACTCGTGATGAGCAATTGCTCTATATGACGGCATCTGTTCGCGAACGACAGTGCGTCTTCAGCATTACGCTGTTTCAAGGTTAACATCTCAGCTAATAAACTGTGATCATCTGGTTGGTCACTGAAATTCTGAACAATGGCCTCTCTCAGGTCTGCCCACGTGTTGATTATCTTTGTATTTACTATAAGCCGGGCTGTTCCCGTTAGTTTAGTTTGAACATAATTTAGCAAGAAGTGATTCATATACAGATTCTCGTTTGGCACGTAGAACTGATTCATGACCAAGTCACATGCTTTTAAAAAGTTGCCTACGTTGGCTGGTTGCCCGACGAACTCGGGAATAGCTTTTAAGAAAAATTCTTTGAATTGGTCTGTCATGTTGCTACTATTACTACTCTTATTAATATTTGAATGATTTACTGTTATGTTATTGTCGCTAATGCTGATTGATTTAAATCTATACTCTATGTTACATAAACTTTGTGATTTTTCCTCTGAATCAGACATATAACGTTTCAATACAACACATATAAAAAATTGGAAATGTAAAACGGGATAGCAGTAAACTTACCATAATACGATGGTTGCTGCTTCCATTTGGCTCTGCTTGGCCACTATTTCTGCTTTAACTTGTCTCTGCTTCGCTCGAATTGGTTATTAGGCGTCGATACGCTTAAAAATCGATATGCTTTCGGTTTTCTAACCAATACTAACGACTGCGCCACTTAACTTTACGGTTAAGACGTTTGAATTTTTAAAACAATTTATTTAATTTGTTTAATACTTTAAACAGTCAATACTTAATTACTTAGTTACAAGAAAAATGAATAATATAATATACTAAAATAAGACGATCAGCCTACATGTGATCTAATGTCTATGCACTCGGTGTGCCAATGACTAACTCGGAACAAGAATGAACGGTTCTACCTCTGTGAGCAGCCTCTTTATAGTCTTCCCTCCAGGCGTGGCACTATGTCTCTGGATAAACAAGGAATCTGCTGATGTAGATTCTCACAGTGATATTCCGTTCTACTTGCACTTTGAACCTGCAAAGTTCTTGGCTCCGTTAAGACGACGGCTGACTCAGCGGTTCTTACCGTGGGAAGGCGACATTGTAGTATAACGGGTTATTGTTTGGGCTCCATTTATCTCGCGTCAAGGTAAACGAACTAGTCCGAAGTGAGGTTGTCGTCCAAGAACGATTGTTTGTTTATTGCGCAATGAAACTACGGGGTCGGAGACCTGCTTTAATCTTCTGGTCGACAAATTTATGACCCTTATCTAATATAGGTTTAAAAGGACCCGAGTTATTTGAAGAATCAGTACGTTTCCTTTCGATCTAGAAATTTACTATGTGGATATTGGATCATGCCGATAAAGACATCTGGTGAGATAAACAACATCACCTTAACATATCTTTTTTAAATAGAAAACTAAAAACCCAGGTGTCTGTCTCACCATGTTAACTCCAACAAAGGATAAATAATTCAACTAAAATAATACATCAAAACTGTATATTGATTTTAATTCTACGTGAACGTATTTATATTGACTACATAGATACAACATACCGAACAGGTCTTTAAGTCGAGACAAACATAGAGAATAGTATAAGTATAAACCGGCCGAGTTAATGACAATAATTTTTATTCTACCAGACAAATTAGCAGTGTTTAAGCGGTCAAATGCAAAGAGAAAATAAAGGGCTTGATATTACAGGTGTCGCACGGTTTAATAAAGTTTTGTTCTTAATAGACCTTAATATAAAAATACTTTCTAATGAATCAAGTATAGTTTGATGTCTAACATTTTTGACAAGTTTCAAATTTTCTTTGTCAATGTGGTGATTATTATGCCATATATGTTGTGCCACACCTGTCCACCGTACCATATCGCAACTGTGCGAGATGTTCACGAAATCTGGTGGCTATGTTTCTCCTAGTTTGGCCCACGTATTTAAGATCCCAATCTTTGCAACTAATCTCATAAATGCCCGACATTTCAGTGACTTTGTCTACTCATAAACAAATCTGCAATAAAAGGCGATAATGGATTGCCCATAGCTGTGCCTTCAGTTTGTTCGAAAAACTCATTGTTAAATTGGAAAATATTTAGTTTTATACAAAGGCTAGTTAGAGTTAAATATTCTTTGCAGACGTCTTGACTTATGTTGTTCAATTTTAACAATTCATCCAAATACTCCAACGTTTGTTTTGTGGGTACACTAGGAAATAATGACGTTACGTCGAATGACATCAAAATCTCTCCTTCCAATAATTTAACATCTTTAATTTTATCAATAAAATTAAGAGAATTTAGCACCGAACAACTTTTCTGTTGAATAGATAGTCTTTTAAACTTTTTAGGTACTGATATTGCTTTTTTAAAATCATGTAAACAGAAGTTGGTTTTTCCTAATTTCATTAATTTCAATGTTAAAATTTCTATCAACACAAAAGTTGGTCAAAAGGTTTTAAAGTGTGCTAAGCAAAAATGGTTAGATTTAGAAAGGCAATATATTTATTCGACACGTAGTGAAATAGAAAAATACAAGCTTATAGTTTGTTTAAAAAGTTAACATTTAATTTAGATAACGTAGACTATGATGAATGGTGCAATTTTCAGAGGAACATGTTTGTAGTCATAAACGCTAAGTTAATTAAGAAAATCAATATTCAGAATAAAAAATTAAAAAAAATTGTAAACGATCAGATTAAAATTGAAAAATCAGTTCCTCGGAAAATTGACCTTGTAGAAAATCTTTCTTCGCAGTCGTTTAACAAAAATGAGATGAACCTCTTAAACAGAAGGTTAAAATTCGGATTACAGTCACAAAAAGAAGTACTTTTAGATGTCATTGCCAGTATAGAAACGGGAATTAAAAAATTACCGGATTCTTAAATTAACTTTATTTGTGAAGCATGTAAAAAGAAAATTTCTAAAAATCTAAAAGAAAACAATCCTACAAAAACCAAAAATTATAATCAAATGAAAATAGTTAAACGATTGCGAGAAAAGGATTGTTTTTACATTAAGGCGGATAAAGGCAATAAAGTTGTGATAATGGACAAAAGTGATTATAGAGAGCGAGTGTGTAATGCAATAGTCAGGGCCGTATAGAAAATTAGATAAAAATCCGTTACCAAAAATGCTTAACGAAGTTAACAACAGTTTTAAAAAAATGTCCAAATGTCATAACAAAGGATTTAAGAAGACATTTACAAGTTTCTTATCCTAAAGTCCCCAAAAAATATTGTCTTCCGAAAATTCATAAACCGGGAAAATTAATAAGGCCTATCATTTCGGCTATAGATTCTCCAACATATAATTTAGCAAAGTGGTTGTCAAACGAGTTTAAAAGACTACCTATTCAACAGAAAAGTTGTTCGGTGCTAAATTCTCTTGATTTTATTGATAAAATTAAAGATGTTAAATTATTGGAATGAGAGATTTTGATGTCATTCGACGTAACGTCATTATTTCCTAGTGTACCCACAAAACAAACGTTGGAGTATTTGGATGAATTGTTAAAATTGAACAATATAAGTCAAGACGTCTGCAAAGAATATTTAACTCTAACTAGCCTTGTATAAAACAAAATATTTTCCAATTTAACAATGAGTTTTTCGAACAAACTGAAGGCACAGCTATCGACAACCCATTATCGCCTTTTATTGCAGATTTGTTTATGGGTAGATTTGAGACGGATTTAAAAAATAAAAATGAGTATTTCCCTAGAGTTTGGTTTCGTTATGTCAACGATATTTTTGTCAGTGTTTGACACAAATACATGTAAGGTTGAAGAATTTACTGAAAAACTAAATAGTCAATTTGAGTCAATAAAATTTACCCACGAAATAGAAATCAACAATAAACTTTCGTTCCTAGATGTACTAGTTATTAAAAATAAAAATAATGGCTCGCTTGAATTCGATGTCTATAGGAAGGAAACGGCTACTATTAATTACATTCCTAACGACTCACATCATACGTTTGCACAAAAAACGGCTAGTTTAAATTTCTTAGTAAATAGATTGATCAAATTTCCGTTGAGAAAAATAGATTTAATACAGAATTAAAATATATAAAAATGTGGCGCGATATAACGGTTACTCAGATGGTTTAATAGACAAATTAGTTAACAAACACAGAACAAAGAAGGTGATATCTGAATGTACGACATTTAAGAATGATAAAATAGAGAAAAAATTTGTGTGTTTACCTTATGAACCACAAATCACAAAGGGTTTCGAAAGTATTTTTAAGAAAGCCGATTTACATTTGACGTTTTCGACGAAAAGTAATTTAAAAAATTTGTTGGGTAATACAAAAGACAAAGACAAAGTCACTGAAATTTTGGGCATTTATGAGATTAGTTGCAAAGATTGTGATCTTAAATACGTGGGCCAAACTAGGAGAAACATAGCCACCAGATTTCGTGAACATCTCGCACAGTTACGATATGGTACTGTGGACAAATCATGTGTGGCACAACATATATGGGATAATAATCACCACATTGACAAAGAAAATTTGAAACTTGTCAAAAATGTTAGACATCAAACTATGCTTGATTCATTAGAAAGTATTTTTATATTAAGGTCTATCAAGAACAAAACTTCATTAAACCGTCGGCACCTGTAATATCAAGCCCTTTATTTACTCTTTGCATTTGACCGCTTAAACACTGCTAATTTGTCTGGTAGAATAAAAATTCTTGTCAATAGCTCGGCCGGTTTATACTTATACTTTTCTCTATGTTTGTCTCGACTTAAAGACCTGTTCGGTATGTTGTATCTATGTAGTCAATATAAATACGTTCACGTAGAATTAAAATCAATATAAATACAGTTTTGATGTAGTATTTTAGTTGAATTATTTATCCTTTGTTGGAGTTAACAAGGCGAGACAGACACCTGGGTTTTTAGTTTTCTATTTAAAAAAGATGTGTTAAGTTGATGTTGTTTATCTCACCAGATGTCTTTATCGGCATGATCCAATATCCACATAGTAAATTTCTAGATCGAAAGGAAACGTGCTGATTCCTCAAATAACTCGGGTCCTTTTAAACCTATATTAGATAAGGGTAATAAATTTGTCGACCAGAAGATTAAAGCAGGTCTCCGACCCCGTAGTTTCACTGCGCAATAAACAAACAATCGTTCTTGGACGACAACTTTACTTCGGACTAGTTCGTTTACCTTGACGCGATATAAATACACGGGATCTAGTTTTTTATGTTAGAATTTTCTTCCTCTGAAGAGGTTGACATTGTCAACGAAACGATCGTAAGGTCTCTGAAATATGTGTTGTGGTGATTTGGGTGTTCTCCATGTGTACTTATTAGTGCTCATTACAGGTTCCAGTTTTCACATAGTGAAAGGAATGTACATCAGCTTCGTGTAAAAAATACGGTTAAAAACATAACACACTGTTGCATATAGAACATAATCAAGTAACGAATATTGCACATAATGTAAATGCCACTCAAAATACAAATGCAGGTGACCAAAGAGAAATAAATCAAAATCAATCACGCCGTGTAGAAATCGCTACTCATGAAAGTAACATACCTGCACAAATAATGCATTCATCAAATCATAATTTAAATGATACAAATTTGTTTCAAACTATATTGCCAACAGCAAGCATCGAAGTTTTTGATAATCAAGGCAAATCTCACATATGTAGAGCTCTCCTCGATGGAGGATCTCAAACCAACATTATCACAAGTGATCTTTGCAATCGACTAGGCTTCACTAAATCAAAATATCAGTCATTAGTATCAGGGATTAGCAAATCTATCTGAAACATACATTTTACAACCAACTTTCAAATCACGCATACATTAATACAAGACAAGCATAACATGTTTAGTATTAAATGAAATCAGTGATAATTTACCAAACATGTCATTTCCTTTGTCAAAACTAAACATCCCCCCAAATATACGTTTAGCAGATACAAAATGTAATTCGCCGGGTAAAATAGACATCTTACTGGGAGCCGGTATTTACTTCCAATTATTATGCGTTGGACAACACAAGTTAAGTAATAATGGTCCTATTCTACAAAAAACCACTTTAGGGTGGATTTTAGGTGGCGATTTACATCACAAACAAAATCAATCATTTTGCTTTTTAAACACATCACATCGTACTAATTTACTTGATGATCAATTAACAAAATTTTGAGCATTGGAAGAATGTTCAAATGACCATAGAAATTATACAAGTGAGGAAATATATTGCGAAACTAACTTTATCAATACATTTAAACGTAACAAATCAGGTCGTTTTATTGTTAATATTCCACTTAAATGCGACATAGCAGAATTAGGAAATTCAAAGGACAACGCATTAAATGGATTTTTTTTATTAGAACAAAAATTAAATCGCAATAGTGAATTAAAACCAAATACGTTAATTTCCTGAATGAGTATGAAACATTAGGTCACACGACTAAAATAACAGAACAGGATATCAGCCGTTTAAATTATTTTTTACCACATCATGCGGTTGTTAAGCAAAGCAGCTCTACAACAAAAATTCGTGTTGTTTTTGACGGATCAGCTAAACACATTTAGGCTTATCATTAAAATTAGATAACCTACAACTATTTTCAAAATTTTCTTCATTGACTAGACTACAGTTTACGGTTTATTGAAAATATTAAAAGTTCTAAAAACAAGGTAATTGGCCCCATAACAAGTGCAGAGTTGGAAAATGCATTAATTAAGTTAATTAAGATATCATAAAACAATGTATACTCTAAAGAAATAAATGACTTAACTAATCACAAACAAATCAATCAAAAGAGTTCAATATTGTCATTAAATCCTTTTTTGGATGATCAATTAATTTTACGAGTAGGAGGTCGCATTCAACATTTAGATTTCAGTTATAATAAAAAACACCCAATAATTTTGCCACCATCGCATAAATTAACAATATCAATAATCAGATATGAGGATATTCGACTTCTTCATTGTGGGACAAATCAATTATTATATTCATTAAGGGAAAAATTTTGGCCAATTTCAGGTAAAAATACAATAAAACGTGTCATTCACGAATGTATCAGTTGCTTTCGAGCAAATCCAAAATCGTCAATTCAAATTATGGGTTGCTTACCAGAGCCACGTTTGACACCGGCACTACCATTTTTCAATTGCGGTGTTGATTATGCTGGTCCAATATTAATCAAGGACAGAAAGGGTCGCGGCTGTAAATTAAACAAGGCTTATATATGCATATTTGTGTGTTTGGTAACTAAAGCTGTACATTTAGATTTGGCTACTAGCCTGGAGACAGAGGCACTTTTGGCGGCATTAAGTCGGTTTTCAGCCCAACGTGGTCAACCAATGTCTATTCACTCGGATAATGGCAAAAATTTTGTGGGTGCAAATTCGAAATTGTTGGAGTTGCATAATTTTCTGTCAAACCAAGAAAATCATACAAAAATAAATCAAGTATTAAATAACACAACTACATCATGGCATTTTATACCACCACGTTCTTCACATTTTGGAGGTTTATGGGAGGCGGGCGTAAAATCAGTAGTCATTTAAAACGTGTAACAAAAAAATACTCACTTAACCTTTGAGGAATTTTACACATTATTAACACAAATCGAAGCAGTCCTCAATTCCCGTTCTTTGAGCCCCCTTTCTTCCGATCCTAATGATTTAGACCCTTTAACACCTGCACATTTTTTGATTGGACTAACTTTAACATCAAACCCGGAACACAAAGTTTTGGATACTGCTGACAACAGGTTAAGCAAATTTCAGCATATTCAAAAAATAAAACAAGATTTTTGAAAAAGATGGTGTAAGGAATACATCTCACAATTACAAATTCGCACAAAATGGAAACAAACATCCAATATTCAGTTGAAACCAGGAGTTCTGGTTATTATCAAAGAAGATAATATGTCCCCATTAAAGTGGCAGCTTGGCCGCATCATTCAGTTACATCCAGGAGCTGACAACATCACCAGGGTGATATCAGTCAAGGTGTCGAATGGTAATGTTTTAAGACGGCCAGTGCCCAAAGTGTGCCTTCTCTCTATAGACTGACGAGGACAATTTGATCTCTGGACTACATAATTTAAGCGAACATTTTTAGTATATTTAAAATAAGTTAACATTTTTACGTAGATTAAGATAAAATCAGTTTATTGGTTATAATCCATTATTTTTATTATATAGCATTCGTTGAAAGGTAGCTTTTCAAGGCGGGCGGCATGTCAAGGCGTCTCGTCTGGAGGATTAGACCTCTAAAATTTACATATTTCTTAGTAGCCTTCTTTGTTATGATATTTACCATCTGTACAATGCAATTTTAAACATGGTTAGGAATAACCCAACAAGGGTCATTTCTTGTTTACAATTGACCATACGTCTGCTAACCTATCTCAGGTAGATAGCGTAGGAAAATTCGATATTCATTCAAGGCAGTTCATATATAGACTCAAAACAAGCAACACGCTTGTGAACATAATCATTACTCATTTCGTAGAGTTCTCATGGACTCTAAAGCATACCATAATATAAGTAATTTTGTATAAGTTTACAGCTTGTTATTAAACGTTAAGTGTTACTAAAATCAGCGTTTAATTTAACAAAACATAATCAGGTCCTTTGAGCTAATCAAGAAACAAAAACAAATAAAATGTGGTACATCAGTACAAAACGTAATTAAACAGCAAGAAATTCTATACTACTATATAAGTAATACTATATACAAGTGGTGTTATGAAAAAAGGTTCATATTATTGATATATGGTCAACCCAATTTGCATCACCCATTTTTAGAGCAACTATGTCAAAAAATCTATTTGAGTTTTTAATCAACTGCTTGAGATTTAACGATAAAGCCACAAGAGAGTAGCGAACTAAAAACAGACAAATTTGCGGCTATCAGACAAATTTGGAATATTTTTAGAGAATGTTGCAGACAAAATTATACACCTTTAGAATGCGTAACCATTGTTTCGGAGGCAGATGTCCCTCTAAAATCTACATACCCAACAAGACAGACAAGTATGATCTAAAATTGGTTACTATGTGTGATGCAAAAATATTATATTTGTGATCAGCTAAGTCTTTTATTGGTAGAGAAGAACGAGAAAAACAATATTCCATTCCTACACAATAGATGATTTATTTAGCGACTGCCATTCGGGTTTTTTGTACTTTAACGTCGGCCTATTTCCGCGACTATGGCCAATCACCCACGCCGGAGCAGGTTCACCCCACTATCCTGGAAATATTCCAAAACCCCCGACTTTATGTAAGGACGGTAAGGATCTTTAACGTGCCCAACATCGCATGGACAAGGAACCGACGTCTTTACGTCCCCTCCGACGGCAGAACGGACAGACATTCAACTTGCTCAAATAAGGCAATGTCACAACCTCGGTTGATGTTAAGTTTGCATGCAGTATGCACTGAAAAAGTGAAAGGAGAACCCTGGGATTGAACCCAGTACCCTTTGGTTCAGAGGCATATGTTCTTACCACTGGACCAACGAGGCCTTGCTATTGAGGGTTCAAACAGAAATTGTACCATGAATCATTAGTTTAGTTCTTAGGATGTCGCGGAAAAATTGTTAGAAAAGAAGTTAACCATTGTATGAACAATGAGGAAGAACAAACGTTATATACGCAAGCAATGACTGCAACCAAAAGGATGTCGATTCATCTACGTTTGTATTTGATGAAATCAGTACGATATCCTTCTATGTGCCGAAAAAACTATAAACTTGTTATTTTATTATCGACTACACAGGGTGATATAGAGAAAGAAACGAAGAAACCAAAAATACTATTATCATACAATAACACTAAAGGAGATGTTGGCGCCGTTGATCAGCTGTATGATTTGACGGCTGTGTCCAGAAAAACTCACAGATGAATACTTCGGATATTATG
The DNA here is from genome assembly GCA_964006375.1 of Tillus elongatus. NCBI lineage: Eukaryota > Metazoa > Arthropoda > Insecta > Coleoptera > Cleridae > Tillus > Tillus elongatus. The sequence continues at coordinate 69,307,346 of OZ023269.1, read as the reverse complement.
TTCTATGGTTGACGCTGTAGCGATAACCTCATTTGTAATTTGTAAGTTCAATCTCTACTAATTAAGCGCCTAAACGAGCAAAATTTTTAAAGAAACTTCCATTCGCTCTAGTTGAATATTAACTGAGAGAAAGAATGTTCAGTGGTGGGCTCCCGCGAGAAATTAGGAGTACTATTCTACTCTAGAAATGCGATGAAGAAACTTTACAAAAAGCTAAAGGTCCTCTTGGTCGTTATGATTTTACCCTGCGAAAAAAAACAACAGAAATGCACGTAATAAATGCGAACGTTTTAATAAGCAAGTATGTACCGAACACCGCTTTAGCATTTCCATTGACTGCAAATAAGAGTTTTTTTGCAATGATGAGTTATGAGCTTCGAAGATCAGGACCTGGTGGGGTAACACGCACGGGACAGGCTTCTCAGGTCCTTATCATGCGAAACCCTCTTCTATCAGCTAGAACGTTACGTAAAGAAATTATTACAACATATGTAAAGAAAAAAACTCATTTAATGTGGGAACATTAAATGTTAGAAGATTGCTGAAGACAAAAAAAACTGGAAGTAGCAAAGAACATAATCAAAAATATGGATATGATATACTTGGCATGTCAGAGGTAAGATGGTTGAACAATTGAGACTTCAACAGTGATAATATTAGAATTAGATATATAGTGAATGAGAAGATTCAAAAAGCAACTATCCCTTGTTACATTGAAAGAAAATATTTCTGTTTAACGACCCTCAAGGGAGGTCTTGTTTGATGTTTATTTGGAACACTATGACCGACCATTTGGGACCAATTCCCCAAAATTTTACTATATATTCGGCCTTAGCGTATACCTAGTGACGAAACGCGTCACTGTCATTCTATATTAAACGGTTTAAATAAACTCTGGTTTAGGGTTTTTGTACTAAGAATAAAACCCAGTATCTAGTTTTAAAATTACTTAAATACAAAAATAAAATTTATAAAAACAAACATTTTAACGACACAAGAAATTTTAAATAATTAATTAATCCAAAGGTTTCCTTACGTTGAAATTATGGCAAAAATTTGAGGAAGGTTCTGTCTATGACAGACTTAAATTCTCCATCATGATAGCACCAATTATAATGTTTATTGAACATCATTGTATGAAAGGTTTTTCTAATCTTTAAAAAAAAACTACATTTTTACGCCAAACTGATACCGGTGAAAATTGGTTCAATATTTGGCCTGCCAATTGTTCCCCCAGGTATAATATTTCATGAGTTTAATTTACTCCTTCTTAGCTTAATTATAGTAAAAAAAATTTATGCAACTCCCTTCCCTTTAAATTCTCAACTAAACCCTTATGGCTCCAAACCCTATCTTGCCCTTCGTATTTTAAATCTCACAAAAATTCCTATCTACGTTTTCATATAATTACTTGACTTTAAGACTATTTTAAAAATACTGTCACCCGCCACTAAAGTCCCTCTAAAACAGCATCTAAATTTTAATTTAGTTCCAATTTACTCTAATTCTATTCCAAAACCCTACTGCTCAAATATCTATGCTAATATTCTACCTTACAGCCCTCTGGCTCAAAATATCTGTACAAATTTTATATAAAAATTATTTCAGTACTCGAGACAGCTATCCCTTAAAATAAAAATCGCTTCAAACATATGCCATGGAACATACTCACCGGGCACTGGAAATAACTCCAAAATATATAAGAAAAGCCAGCCCTGTACATTGCTCCTACACTTACCAACTTTACGGAAAACATAAATCCTCTTTTTTAGCTCCCTAGCTCGAACACTACTTCACTCCCGTAAGTTTCACTCGAACTCTTAACTCAATTCTACATTTACTCCAAACCCGATGATACCGTCGCGACGCTTTATCGATATTTTCTCGTCCGCATAGGGTACTCCTAGCCCCAACCGAGGCTTGTAGCCCACTGAAAACTCAATTTTTTTTGTGTCCTCTGGTGAACCATACTGTCTGTTCTTAGTCACTATTCTCTTCCAATTAAAATTCGTATTTTCAAATCAGGCCATTGTTCTAACTAATCAGAGACTGCCTTGAAGACACGTATCTCCACGGTCGACACATCAATCCTTGAGTTTGCAGTTTTTCTGTTGAAACTAAAGTGACCTCTTTAGAGGCCGCGATACTCGCAACTTGCGAATCTAGCATTCCTCTTTACGATGTCTCAAGTGACCGTTTGAACCGAAACTTTATGCTGGCTTGGGTATTCTATTACCATCTAGGTCAACAGCGGTATCTTTTGCAACTTTTTACTTAACTGTTTACAATATAATTTCAACGTAACCACAGCCTACATAATTATGTATATTATGATTAAATAAAATGATCGCATAAAGCATTTGTTTTATCGCAACTTTTCATGAAACTTTTTGAGATCCAACCCGTAATTCATTTACATCTGCCCAAACGTTTATGTACGGAGAAATTTCACAAAAACTTATATACGTAAGCAGGCGTCCTGCTTACATCTTACCTCGACTTGAAGACAAAATTTATTCGTAAGAAAATTTTGTCTCAACATCAAATGTGGTAGCTATCCCGAATATTCAGTGGGAAAGAAGAAGTAATTAACTTAACCTAACCTAACACGCACGTTTGGTTTAGAAACACTGGTTTTGTTTAAAACACTAGCGATCGTGGTGGCGTTGTAGGTTGATCCTCGTTGGCGTCTCACTGCTGGTCCTCTAACAGCTCAGTGTAGTACCGTACGTGGTTTTCGGCTTGGCTCTCTGAAGGGGGTTGACTACATCGGCTACTTCCATCTACCCAATACCTCGTTGTCTTTGACCAATTTCGTACCCAAAAATGCCTGGGCCCACCATGTACTGGCCAATGTCCAGGAATGTCACGCCCAAATGCCTCATATACTTTGACAGTACTATGTCCCCGTCATACTAGACTTCTCGCTTGCATTCCAACATAAGTCGATAACGAAATACAATGCTAGGCTTGTCAGTTTCTTCATGTATGTCGTTTCAATACATCAACAACTAGTCGCTACGTTTCTCATAGGGGCGCTCTTTGTGTTTGCTAGCGCTATCCCAGTTTGGCTTTAAAGCTGGCTGGTATCAACTCAGCAGGCTGCCCTGCATCCTGGACCACCCATCTTAACACTTGGTTCGGGACAACACCTTCCCCATAGGGTACTAGGAAAAGGTATACCCAGACATCCAACAACACTGTCCTCTTCACCCGGCGAATCATTGAGCTTTTTGCCTCGGGTGCTACTCTTACTATACTCGTAACCAACCCTATTTACTATCAAGACTGATTATGTCCACAAGGCAAGTACTATTCCTTCGCCTTATGACTCTGTTTTCCCCCAAAACGTCTCCCATCATACTCGAAAACTAGCTACACCTCGTACTTCCATTAAGATACATCTGGGCATGCGTGACATTTGAGGCTAGTAGGTATAGATAATGCGTTCTGCGCCCACCGCCACACCGCCAGACCTGCGCATGCGCGCAGTGACGTCAGAGGGTGGAGGGGCTTAACCTGAGATGACGTCATCCAAGATGGCCGCCAAGCGGGCCGCCAAGAGGGCCGCCAAGATGGCGGCTGGCAGCTGACAGCTGACAGTTGACATTTTAATATGGCGGTTGGATAGACGACCAATAGGAGGCAAACCTGGGGTGACGTCATCGTAGATGGCGTCCAAGATGGCCGACCGGAAGTTAGAAACGCAGGAATTTTAAATTTGTAAAGGACAGGTGTCAAAATAAAAGGAACCACCATTTTGATTTTTATGAAAATGACGTACGCAAAGACGGCCGTTTGTGCATGCGCAGACCCAACTTTGTTGGTTTTCAGGTTAGCCCCACGTTTTTGGTATCATGTTACTCGCGGTGACGAGTATAATGCAGCTTAGCCGCCGGAGGCGGCGGTGTGTTCTTAAGCGATGTAGAGGTTTGGTGTCATGTAACTCGTCTCGATGAGTCGAATTCAAAAATAGTATACACGCATGCGCAGACCAACGTTTTTAGTTTTTAGATTAACTTCCACGTGTTTGGTGTCATGTTAATCGTCTTAATGAGTAAAATTCAAAAATAGTATACACGCATGCGCCGACCAACTTTTTTAACTTTGGTGTGAAGGAGACAGGGTTTAGATGCTGGAGGTAAACAATGAAAACAAGAGGCACTATTTTTCAAATATTTATTAACAATATGTCACACATTTTTTAAATTATTAAATGTAATAAGTTACAAATAATCTTCATAGTCTTCATCCAGGACATCTTTTAAGGTTGTTAGTTTTTGCAAAAGTTTTCGCAGTTGTTCAAAGACAGTTTCACTCGGGCATTGCATACCAAATATAGCAAGGTCAAAAGGTGCCACCTTGTTTAATATGTTGGTGAATTCGTTAAATTCAAAATATCATTTTTCACGGAAAAAGTACAACATATCATTGGTGTAGCGAAAAACGCTTTCGATTTTTGATGGAATGTCCGGGTAGAGGTCTGATGTAAATCAGGCTTGTAAAGTTGAAAAATTAAATCCATAATCGGTTACTATTTGATACATGTTGTCATCATGAAATAGAATGGTTTGACCCGCATAGGTATTGACTGCTGTATTCAGTTTTTTAATACTTTTAAGCCCCATATTCGCAAATATATTATGATAACGAAGGTGAAAACTTGGATAAGCAATCAAAAATACGCTACCATTAATAAATACAACAATATCACGATTTAGTTTTTGATAAATAGCATCCACTTTTACCAGGTTGTAACCCAACGCAGGTATCCAATCAGTGATAAACTTTGGAGCTCCATACGGTGCTTTCATATTGTTTAAAGGTATAATCCAGACCCATTTCATATAAAACACATACAACTTATGATTTATAATTAAGAACGTATTTATTTTATTTATATATTGACACAAATCGGGAGCCTCTGAATTCGTTGGTCTGGTAACGGTTGCTTTTTGCGTAACTGAATTTCTAATTGTCGGGCTGGTAACTGTAGATGCTTGTGTTGTGGCGGTTGTAGGTTTGCTAGGACTTAGTGGTGGGCCATACAAATCCTGTATACTGCCTATATCTCTAACTCCAAGTCCTAACTGATCAGTAACGATAGGATACATTATAGAGTTTACATCGTTGGTGTGTTGCAATCCTAAGGCATGACCAATTTCATGCGTCATAGTCTGCAATAAGATGACTATCATCTGTAGATACGTTGGTGGTTTCTAACGACCACTCTATATCAGAACTTATATGTATATCACAAGGTCTATCATCTCCTGTAGGTCTGTATGCATGGCCTAAAACTGTACCATTTAGAGGGTTGTAACATGGTGTGTTGGATAAAAGAAAACTGTGTGTGTTAGGTTCAAACACTATAACAACATCAGCCTGCCGAGCATTTGATGTTTTAGTGAAACGCAGATTAGTATGCTTATCTCATTTGGAAAACACCACTCTTGTAATTTTTATTATCTGAACATCTTTAGTATGTGCATACCATTGTAAAGACCTTTTATTCCACTTGTTTTGAACTGTATTCAGTTGTTGGAGCATATCTTCCACAACACATCTTTTATGTTTTATCAACTCTAAAGAATCTTGAGTCAGATGCTGACTATCTGTCAGGTTTTAAGTGAACCGAAACTGTTGCAGTGCAGCTGTAATTTTCTCTTCTGAATGTTTTTCGACAATTTGGCTATCAGAATGAGTTAATGATAAATATCCATATTTAATTAGGTAACTTAAAGCAAATTTCCTGTCTTCAGCACTTATTTGACATATTTCAGTTTGTGCCTCATAAGACACAAAAGACACAACAAACAGTAGCTTAAACATGATATTTGCTTGCTGTCTAAGACTAGACTAACGCAGGTGGCACCAACTATCAATTAAGGAATTCGTCGACGAGATTTACACAAAAACGTTAGAGTTTGCAGAAGCCAAAAGTGGATGGATCTTGGAGCGACTAATGTGGTTTGAAATAAATATTAATAAACACAGTTTTAAACCGTAGAGTGGTGTCAACATCTATAAATTGTCGTACACACTCGTAAGCTCATCCAAAAATTTAGTTGTCTTAGAAGTAAGACGTGCTTCAGTCTGCTCTATCTGTTCAAATGGCTACATTAAGTGATGTGTGTTACCAGCAAATTAAAGACAACTTTTGGTATGTTTTATTTGGAGACTTTCAATTAATTATGTATAAGAACACTGGCTATTTCAATGCGACAAAATTGTGTAAAAGTGGTGAGAAAAGATTCAGACATTAGTTGGAAAATAAGAAAACTAAAGAGTTGATTGCCTATTACAACAGTAAGTTAAAGGAACATTTGGGGAGCCGGAATACCGGAACATTTAGGGAGCCGGAATACCGGCTCCCCAAATGTTCCAGCAGGAGTTGACTTAATACCTACAACTGCTACATACTTGGTAAACATTAGTGGAGCACAGATTGAAAACGACTCGATATCTGGTACATATGTTTGCAAAGATTTGATATTAAATTTGGATTGTTGGATATCCCATTCTTTCTATGAAAAGTGCAACCAAATTATTTTTGATTTTTCGTAAATGAATTTAATCAAAAATACAAAGATAGCCTTAAAGAAATTGAAGTACAATTAATGGAGATAGATGATTAAGTGCAGCGCATGCGAGAAAAACGCTAAAGTCACAGAACATCTTGAAGATATATCCCCAAAGCCAAGTAACCCAGGAAAAATAAGTGCGTTTGGTTTACTTACAAGAAATAATAAAAACGCTACATACCCAGTGAGAACGCAGAAGGAAAGTTTTCGAAGAGCTGTTAGGAACTTTAAAAATGAAAATCCCGATTCCGAAGTGGTTCTAAGCATGTTGTATGATCCAAATTATATAAATCTCTTTAACAGAATAAGCTGATAGACAGCTGTCCGCCCTGCTAGACATCTGTCTGTCGTTAGTTGTGCCCTTGAGAGACTGGTCTCCTTTTGGCCACCATAACATATATGCATATGTGTCCATGAGTTTTACCATAGTCTGGTATTTCCTAAACGTAGCCGTACCATAATAAAAGGTTTGAACGACTTGTGGCAGATTGACTTAGGTGAGTTTGCTGACTATCATCGAGAAAACTCTGGCTACATGTACATTTTAGTCGTTATCAGTTGTTTATCAAAGTATACGTGGACTCGTCCACTTAAATCTAAAAGTGCTGAAGAGGTGACTAAAGCTATGGTCGATATTTTAGTTAACAGTACAGCATCCTCTAACATTCAATCTGATCTTGGCCGAGAATTCTATAACTCTAAATTTAACACCTTAATGAAAAATACGACATTAATCACTACATCACTTATAGTGTAAAGAAGGCTGCAATGGTGGAAAGAGTCCTACGTACCTTAAAAGAAGAGATATATAAAAACTTTAACTTGCTTGGTTCCTACAAGTGGTTTAATCCACTACCTGATGTCACGGCTGGCCTACAACGCTACTGTTTATCGCACAACTGGTGTAAAACCTCAAGATGTTAATAAAAAAAATGAAGAGACTATATTTAACCAAGTGTACTCAAATAATAAAGTGTTTGATCAGAATAAATTCAAAGTGGGTGATGTACGTATAAGTAAAGCAAAAGCTCAATTTTGTAAGGGGTACACACCTCGCTGGTCAACAGAGTTATTCAAGATTGTTAGTGTCCGTTTCACAAATCCAGTAACATACTTTCTTGAAGACATGCAGGGAAAACCCATCAGTGCAGTGGCGTCTCCTGACCAAAATGTTCGGGTGTGCGGTAACGAATTAACACTAAATGTACATATATATGTATACACTTTAAAACACGAAAAGAACATGGAATTATTATCAAGCTCTTCTCTTCACACAAATTTGTGTTAGCGTTAGCACTGTCCGGAACGGGGTGAAAACTGAAAACATTAAAAGTAACTCAATGTTAATATGGTACTAAATAATAAAATGCGTAAAAAGCCTGGATGCAGCAAGTGCGTTATGGTAGTGAATTTTCATAGAAATGATCTGGCACAAAATATTTTATTATAACTTTTTTTTCTTGCAACGTAGAAATCTAAATTTTGGTGTATACTTTAATTTTTATATCGTAAACCTACCTACCAAATTTGGTTATCTTATCTTTTTAGTGAATTTTCTTAAAAAAATTTCTTCAAATGAGCGCTAATTAGCCCCCCCAGAAAACATATCCGGGGTCAGTTTCAATTTTTATATGTTTATATATATATATATATATATATATATATATATATATATATATATATATATATATATATATATATATATATATATATATATATATATATATATATATATATGTATCACACCGATAACTCAAAAAATAATGGGCTGATTTTGATTAAATTTGGTAAAAAAATTCCTTTTGCAAATGGCTTGGATAAGTTCGTTAGTCAGGAAAATCTGCCCAGGTTTTCCCGGAAAATTTTGTGTTTTCTTTCAAAAAAATTTATATCTCCGGAATTAACAAAGTAAGGGCAACCAAATTTGGTACGCATGTTTACATCGTTATAGGTAAGTTACTCACCTAAATTTAGCTATGTAGGTCAAAAGACAAAAAGTTATAGGCATTTAAAGAAAAATAAATTGGGGTTTTCCTCAAAATGTCAAAGTGGCGATTTAAAATGTCAAAATTGGCAACATTTAGGCAAATAACTTAAATCTAATACGGGCTATAGAAATAAAATGTCTCAAGAAGGATGTTTTACAAACCCTAAAGTCTTAGTTTCAACCGTCATTGTCCTTCATTTTACTAAAATATTTGCAGAAAATTCATTTCAAATAGACCCTTTCTCTGATGCTTGGCAGTAGCCTTAGCTATAGAGTTTATAATTTAATGGTATATAATTTTTGTCGAATTTTCGTAAAAAATTAATAAAGCTCAATATATCCGTTATTATATAAGATATGAAGAAAATTTGTATATATTAATTATAGGGTGTCTTGAGCTACATCTTAAAATAATATTTCTGCAATCACAGGGTGGCCCATAAGTCGTTGGTGATACAAATTTCCTTTTTTTTTATCAAACACGCCTTATGTTATTGCATTTTTGCATTTTCCATCGAAATATAATGCATGTTTGTAAGAAAATAAATTCTGGACGCAGAAAGTGCGTTATGGTAGCGAATTTTGATGAAATGTTTCATATTTGAACAGCTCAATTTGCTATTAACCTATAAGGTTGACCAAGAAACGTGTTTTTTCGGGAACACTAAGTTTACTTTTGAAAATTTTTGTACATTTTCACACAATAAAGTTATTTTGATGAAACATGGCACATTGTTTTTACTATATAGTTTATACTGGTAACCAAATCTGATGCCTGCTTTCTTAAAAAAACACATATTTGTTTTTAAAAACATTTTAATGAAAATTCACTACCATAACGCACTTGCTGCGTCCAGAATTTTTATTTTTTGAGATACAAATTTTTTTCTAATGAAAACTCAAAATTTTCCCGGAAAAACTCGTCCGATTTTCCTGACTAACGAACTTGTCCAAGCCATTTACAGAAGGAAGGTACATGCCAAATTTTATCAAAATTGGCAGATTATATTTTGAGTTATCAGTGTGATACCTATGTATATATATATATATATATATATATATATATATATATATATATATATATATATATATATATATATATATATATATATATATATATATATATATATATATATATATATATTGTTATATTATTGTTTATGCTTGGGTTTTTATCACCATGAATAATTTTAATGTTATATATAATTGCCCTACGATTGGGAAAGAAATGACTGGCCAGTTTTTTTTTTACTAAAGTTTCTAAATTGCTTAGGTATAATATAAGTCTCTTATTCTACAATTATAGACTAATAAAAACAACAAGAAATGGTAACCGCTCAGCAAAGTTAAATCCTTAACTTTGAAGTGTAGTCAATTGAAGTTTCTTCTTGGCAAATTATGCCTACTGGTCTTACGTTCGAAAGAGTGCCCCACAAGCGCCTTGTTCTGATTGATGTAGACAAATATTGCTGGTTCAATCAGTTGGAAGCCCTTTCAAGTTAACTTTATAATGGTTTTAATGCCTTTTTTACAATATTTCCGGTAGCTGTGAAATTATCCACACAAAGACAGTAAGCGCTTATATTTTACTTACTCACAGTATGTTGTTAGATTAAACTCTGCTTTCTTAACACTTTGTTCCAAACTTATTAGGTTTTGATCTTCTCTTTTAAATTTATTCTTTCTCCCAAAACTCAATAATTGTTTCTTCTCTGTTTACTTTTTTACATCACGACCGTAACCAGTCGAAAAATCCTGTTGGCCAACTTCAAAATTCCTCTTCCGATTTTTACAACAATCCTCTTCATTATTTCTGCGGTTACCACATTTTTAATATTGTTGCATTGACTTTGCTTCCTTAACCTATCTAAATTGTTTGTATTCTCCGTTTGACATCTGCCAGTAAATTTAATCATTTGACAGCATTTCTTAACCTATATAAATTATTTATAGTGTCGACGTCTTATGTTAAACAAAAACATCTGTTCCAAATCCTAGGTTATACAGTTTGACAAGCCTAATCCTAATAAATATTAATACCATACATTTCCTAATTCTACTAAACTACCTAAAAACTACTTACACATTTCTTATTGTCCAATATTTACATTAAATTTAAAAAAAAGGTTTTAGAGTCTTTTTAATCTAGCTTTATAGTCTTTGTATCTTATTTATCCGCACTAAGTTAAATCATTTTTCTGCAGTCTATTCTGTTCAGGATATAATTTTCACTTCGTGTCGACCTTTCACTACTATAAACTAATTTACAACTATTATATTCACATTTTACCTTCCTTAATCTATGCATATAACATATTAGGGAATCAATCCTGATTTGGATTTTAAATTTTTTTGATAACAGATCTTATGATATGCCTGTAAAATTTGACAGACAGACTAACAGTTCATGGACTTTAATCTTTCACCTCCTAGACATTATACATCCAAGAGTAGGTTTTTTTGTTGTTTGTTTGGTTTTGTATGGGGTGTTTATATATGTATATGTGACCCCCTTATAGAAACCATATCAAATCCCCAATAATACATTTTGACTGCTTTAGAGGCTTGCCTTCTGAAGCTTGACAAAATTTTTTATTCACGCTTTAAGTTATACACAAAAATTAAACATAAACATTGATACCCCTTTTCTCATTGCGTGTGTTCGTACGCGTGATAATGAACCGATTTCTATAACGACATGTTCGTATATACCCTGATATTTGGACTCTTTTTTTATTGCTGCAGTCATTGTAAGTTTCTATATGTTTCATTTTGATATTAGGTCCTTTCCTTTTTCAATTCGTTTTATTCTTCTGATACCCAACTTTTTTTAAAATTATTAATCTGAAACTACTGTTTATCAGTCAATATATGTTCCTTTTACTGGACTTTTCATCTCAATCCCCTATAATTCCGCTTATTTTTAATTGTTTACCGCATTTCACTTCTTTTCGGCTTTAATATCTATATTTTCTTGCAACTACTGTGCACATAATCATCTACATTACTCTTTATTATCTCAATATGCCCTCTATGGGTGTACATATTCACTGGTTAGCTTCTCCATCTATTAAATTCATTTCACTGTTCGTACATATATATTTTTGACTTTTCCCATTACTCCTTGTTTTAGACGTCTTTATTCAGTTGTTCATCATACTGAATGTTCCATAATTTTCTCCAAATTTCACTTAATTGACCTTTATATCTATTTATTTCATATTTTTGTTTATTTGTCCTCGTTCGTTGACAGCTCTGGTCCTCTTGTCTTGGGTTTAAACTTGTCCCCACTACTTCTTTTGCATCCGATTGCATTTATTGTTTCCTGCACAATTCTTATGCTTGTTTTAGTACGATCCTTCCCCACGCTTGGCTGATTACTAACCTTATCTACCTCGGTTTTGAATTTGCCTATACTCTTCCTTCATGCTTGACATTTGCTTTAAATTTTGAATTTTTACGTGTTATTTGGTCGAACTAGTTTTGGTTCAGTTTATAGACTTAATCCAGGTCTGCAATTTTGAATTTAGATTATTATGTTATTTCAAAAAATGTTGGTGAGTTTAAAGACTTCCCAGGTCATTCATCTCATTCTAGTTTATTAATTCTTCGTAGTCGTTCCATATTTTGTTGCTGCGTCGTCTCCATATCCATTATGTGGTCTTCTCCACTGCTTATGATTTTCATCATACTCTTCTGCCTGTCTTGCATCGTATTCCATGCCAAAATCATCTCTGGAGGTATCCTTATTCCTCTGGCATTTATACTTATTCGTGCCATCGTTGCCCTCCTTGTTTTGACGTCTATACCTATCATTTCCTTTTCGTTTCCGTTTAAATTTGTCACCCTTATTCCTGATTTCTTCTAGGCTTGCTCGTTTCTTTTTATTGGTTCTATTCCTCATACTCTGTCTCTCTGCTCTTGTCCATTTTTCAAAACATTCTTCCATTTTCATATCTTGAAATGAACCGCGCAGAGTAGGTCGATGTGATATCTCTTCCAGTTTATAAGTACGTTTTTGTTGTGATTTTGCTTAAAAATTATATGGAAATTGGTATGAACGGATGCAGAAAAGTGGCCATTTCAAAGTAGTAAAGTTTTGAATTAGAATAATAAGTGGTTGCGCAGTAATAAATTGTTTTACCAAAAAATTATTTGTCCTCTACACTAGGTTGAAAATTACAGCTCTCTTAAAACAACAAAATGGTATTGTCAAGATCTCAAGAATCTGAGTTAAGAAGTTTTGTAAAAGTCGAATTTACAAAGTGTTTGGAAGATATGAGCATATTTGAGAAAATAACAGAAAAAATAGTGGAGGCAGTGACATCGAAACTTGAACAGAAAGTTGAAGAAATGTTTTCTAATTTTAGAACGATGAAATTGAAAATAGATACTCTCGATAAAGAGAATGAAATATTAAAGCAGAAGGTAGATGACCTAGAACAAAAAGTCAATAATAGAAACATTCTAAGAATGTATGGATTGGAAGTACAAAATGACAGCAGCACTTCTGATACGGTAATCCAGTTTTTAAAAGAAAAGATGGGTCTGGATTTTGGATGCGAAGTTGTTGATGTTTCCTACAAACTGAGACTGAACCAAAAAAATGGAAATCACAGTCCTTTGGTTGTAAAGTTCAAAAGTGATGAAATAGTAAATCAGGTATTGAGTAAAAGAAAACTTTTGAAACACTCTAATGTTTATATTGTGGAAGAACTAACCAAGAGAAAGTTAGATTTGTTAAACCGTGCAAAGCAAAAATATGGGAGAAGCAAAGTATGGGTTTGGAGGGGAAGTATGTACACAAGAAAAGATGGAGTAAGAATCGCGATAAAAGATTCAAGTGACCCAGACAGCACAGACACGTTCTGAGAATATACCAGGAATGTTTGGAAAGAATATTCAAACATCCCCAGAACATTCTCACAACGTACAATATATATTCATAGAACATTCTATGAACATGAGAATTGGACAGATTCTGTCATACTAATAAGGTTCTTAGAATGTTATTTATAATATTCTTAGGAGCTCCTTAGTATCTTCTGAAAATGTTCCACGAACATTCAATGAATCTTCTCAAAATGTTCATACATATACTCATGGGAACATTGTGTTTTGAAAAAAGGTATACAGGGCGTTTCGCATAAGAAACTACATAGAGCAGGAGTATGTAGGGAAACCTAAAATATGGTGATTTACCGCAACTTACTCCTATACTAAGATGCATCCCTAAGAAATTATAGGCCTTCAAAGTGGGGTTTTAAATTTTGAAAAAACAATCAATATCTCAGTAATACTTCAACTTAGAAAAACCAAATTTGGTACACGTTTTGGGTGTACCAAGAGCATTATTCGTTGGTGAGTAGAGTTCAATTGAAGCATTTAAAAGGGTTGAATAGTGGTGATGCACCTATAATGTGACAGAATTTCTTAACCTATTGGCGGATCTAAAAAATTATTTTATTTTATGGGGAAGTAAATTATAAAACTTTTTACTCATGTTATTTTTCAAAAAACGTTTGTCGTTTTCAAGAAAAATCCGAATAACTAAAGACACATATATTATTAATGTTACTTAAAATCATCAAAAATTCAATACATGCCTGTGAAATTATCATTTTGAAGAATTTCTATAACTTATCGATAGCATTTTTTTATTTCTGTTATTCGAGTTGTCTGTTTTCTAATAAATTATACTTATTCACACTTTTTTCCTGATTGTCAAATTTGACCTACACATAAGTTTATTGGAAAATATTTAATTTTCGATGATTTTTAGTAAGATTGATAAAATGTTTCTTTACTTATTCATGTTTTTCTTGAAAATAACAGGAGTAACAAAGTTTTAGAGTAAAATTCCTCATAAAATGAAATATGTTCTTAAATCCACCAATCTGTTAAAAAATTATGACATTTTAAGGGTGCATTACCCCTAATAAACCCTTTCAAATGCCTTAATTGAACTCTACTTACCATTGATTAATGCTCTTGGTACACTCAAAACGGGTACTAAACTTGGTTTTTCTAAGTTATAGTATTAGAGATATTAATTTTTTTCGAAATTTGAAAAGCCACTGAAGGCCTATAACTTCTCAGGGGCGCAACTTAATATAGCGGTAAGTTGCGTTAAATCAGCATATTTTACGTTTACCTATATGCCCCTGCCCTGTGTTGGTTCTTATGCGAAACACACTGTATACATGTTTTGAATGATACAGAAATTAAGAAAATGCAAAGATATGAACTATTGGATTTCTCTTCAAAATTTACCAATTTTCCACGCTTTAACTGGCCTTTTATATATTTTCGTATAAGCAAGTCCGAGAGGCTAGAATTTCAACTTCAATCACTCACCCTTGTTTAGGTTGCCATATTGTTCCAGTGGCTACACACACCTGTAAACTCAAGTTCAGATATGTAATAAGTCAACAATTCGAGTATTGCACGTTTATTCAGATTAAGTATGTACTTATAATGAATACAAAGAAATGTCTGAATAAAATATTAATAAAACAATTAAAATTTCAATAACATAAAAATCAAATAAATAAAGATACAGTTCTTGGAGTTGATAAAAAATGTAATAGCCACATACAAAGTTTCCGAGATGAATAATGACGGTTACCCCCACTGAAGTTACTTGAAATTTGGCTTGGCTATTGATCCTACAGGCTTTCAGTATGGCATTAAAAGAATTGTGTTACACAATAGTACTTACACCTTTATAGAATATAACTAAATTGGACAGAACATGCCACAAAATCACACTAACTTGCACTGAAACAAAACTACAACTGTCATCGATCAGACCTTTTGACCATTCCCTTGTATGGTTGCCTTCTGCTCTGCTTCCGCGGACTTGATTTTAACATCTAAAGCTATTTCAATATCCCAATGCCCAATGTTTGTCACCAACAGCATGGATATTCTGGTTGTAAAGGCATACTTTGGCAAAGTGATTCCGTATCTGATAAATTGCAAGTTTTATTGTACATTCATCTTCCTACCATATGTCCAGGCCCACATTTTCTGCACTGTATAGTGATACTTCTTACAGCATTAACTTCTTTCACAGGAGTAAAAAGCCTGAGATGTTGGCTTAGACAATTCTATAGATTTGGTGTATTTTTGTACTTTTCCAGTCCATCCACATCAAACTGTGGTGGTTTATATTGCATTACTTAGGTACTATTGAACATAACACAATATATATTATACAATGTAGGTGTACCTAATTAGTAAGATGATTCAGTCTCAAGCAAAATTGACGAACCCATCATGAGTGTAAACTACAGGAGATGCTTTAAAACTTCTTTCTTTTCTAGGTATGTCTTAGTTCTTGATAACCTCACACCATGTTTTAGTTGCTTCTTTACTCTGGATCTATGTTGTTTGCAATTGCATAGTTCTCCGTATTCACATCACATTATTATTTTTAATTAATTATGTTAGAATATAACCTTATAACACGTTGTAACCACAGACCATTCTTTTGACATTACTTTTTATTTACGTATAGCGGCCATCTTGCCATCTTCCCTTCCCGGCGGCAAGGACATGCGCTCTGTGCCTAAAGAATTGATGTCTAAATATACAATTTCGGATGTGTTTACCATAGACAGGTAACAGAATCAAACATGCAAAATAGTTACAATTATAATTCTCACCACTATACCGTAATTATCATTTATCTTTTTCATTAAATTTTAAAGTTATATGATATTAGAAGTACAACTCAAGCACATTCTGAGCGAATATTCGGTATAATAATCTATTCAAATATTCTCACTATATTGATGAAGAATTTTCTTAGGATGTGATTGAATGAATATACTCAGAATATTCAAGATTGAAGTTTGTAATTCCATAAATGTTATTAGAACATTCCGAAACTAATATTCTGAAAAAAGAATGTTCTCACATTGTGAGAACATTCTGAGAATATCTTGTGCTGTATGGGGAGTTACAGGCTTAGAATAACAAGGTAGGAGGAAGAGACTATCAATAATGTAGTTTTTTTTATTTTATTTAATATTTACATCTAATATTGGTAACTATAGAATTGTTAGTCTGTTAGGTTTTTTTTACGTGCTTTATAAGTGCATTAAATTTTGTTTGTGTTTTTTTTTTGTTCGATCTACATAATCGTTATATTTTATTTTGTACATAGGTATACTGTTTTCGGATTGCATTGTGGTAGTGGATAAATTAACGTAGGAAAAATTCTCCAATAAAGTTTGAGATTTAAATTGGATTGATACGATAGAGCTATTTTGGATATCTTGCAACTAGTGGGAAGGAATTGTTTAGCTTGTCAGTAAAATATTTTAAGTTATTTTGAAAGATAAATTTCACCGTATTTATTATCGTTTAATTATTTAGATAAGAGATTTAATATTTGTATATAGGTGCGTTAATTTAAATTTATACCTGTTTATTTTGATGGATTGCCCTGCGAACTAGCTTTTAAGGGTAAACTTTCTGTATTGATATCCTATAATATACTTGAGGTTTGGTGTAGGTTGGTGCAGTTTCGTACCTTCGCGGGATGGGAGATGTGGCAGAATTAACTAATTTGTTAGATAATTATTGTAATGTGGAAGAACGACAGTGCTATAACACAGATGACTACATTAAGTTGATAAAAATAAGTAAATTAAAGTATAGTATTGTTAGCCTTAACATAAGAAGTTTAAAAAAAAATTATGATGAATTTATGATAATGTTGGAGGGATTGATGGGTGGGGGAATCATAGCGATTGTTTTAACTGAAACTTGGCAACTAGATAGTATAGATAATTTTGCTATACAGGGTTTTACAGGTTATTATAATGAGGCCTCATATAACCAAAATGACGGAGTGGTAGTTTTTGTGAGAGATGATATAGTAGTGTTAGATATGATAGTTACAGATATTACAGATGTGCGATTAATGAAGGTCTCTATGGATATAGACTCCATCTCAGTCAATATTGTTGGTGCTTATAGGTCACCCGCCACAAACGTAGCGTTATTTGTCGATGAACTGGACTAGTATCTACGTGCTGGTATTGCAGGGGATGTTAATATATTTGTAGGAGATGTAAATATTGACATCTCGGAAAAAAATTGTGACAAAGATCCGATGTCTTCACATTACATGGGCACTTTATATAGATATGGTTTTGTGCCTTATATTCGCTCTCCGACACGAATAACTGATACTACCGAAACATGTATTGATCACATATTTGTTAGAATAAATCCAACTATTCGTAACAAGAATAAAGTTTTTGAGTTGCAGTCTGCTAACCTTCATTCGCATATTACAGACCATAATGCTATTTTATTAAACTTTGGTCTTATTGGTTCCACTGAAAAAACTATGGCGAGACCTGGGGTGCTAAGGAGGATAGATTTTCATAACTTGCATGAGAGGCTGAGAAATGAAACCTGGCAATCTGTGTTTTTTGAATCAGATGCACAATTGATTTTTGATAATTTTGTTGATATCCTAAATAAGCATATAGATAGCTCTACATACAGCATACAAGTTAAGTCAAATAACAGAAGAATAAAACCTTGGATAACTGCCGGGATTATAACAGCCATGAAACATAGAGACGCCTTAAAGCAGAAATGGAATAGGGAAAAAACCGTAGAGTCGGAGGTAGCATTTAAACACTACAGAAATGTGCTTACAAAACTGATAAGAGTGACACGTAATGACTATTATAAAAACTTGATTACGTCACACAATGGAAATTACGGCAAGATTTGGAAAATTATTAATGAAATCACAAACAGTAATAAACGTTCTAATGTAGTTAAAACAATAATAACAGAAAAAGGGGGTGTTTTGACTTCGGCGAGGGATATTGCATTGGAATTTAACAATTATTTTGTTAAGTGGGAAAAGGTATATCTCAGAAAATTAAAAGGCGAAATATAGAAACTAAAGCAAACAAGCAATATGGAGATTCCTATTTCTTGCATTCTGTGACGGAGAACGAAGTTATCGGCATAATCTCTTCACTGAGGTCAGGCGCTGCCGCTGGAAGCGATGGTATTTCGGCCAATATGATAAAAAATTGTCATCTGTTTTTGGCTAAACCTTTGACTCATTTAATGAACACTATATTTCGGACAGCTATTATTCCATTGCAATTGAAAGAGTCTATAGTGCTTCCAGTTTATAAGTCAGGTGATCATAAAAACGTTTCAAACTACAGACCTATTAGTCTACTTAGTGTGTTTTCAAAAATTTTTGAAAAACTATTAAATATCAGATTAAATGAATATTTGGATAAACATAGCATGTTGTCCAAAAGGCAATTTGGTTTTAGACGAGGACTATCCACTCAAGATGCATTGTATGAATTGACAAGTACTGTTCTCGGAAGCTTTAATAGCAATATGAAAACTCTAGCTGTGTTTTTGGACCTAAAAAAGGCTTTCGATACAGTTTGTCATAAAAAGTTGTTGGCTAAACTAGAGTTGATTGGGATAAGAGGACATACGTTGTCACTTTTTGGTAGCTACCTTCATGAGAGAATCCAGCGTGTGAGAGTGGGTGACTGTGTGAGTGAGGGACGAGTGGTTACGTGTGGTGTACCACAGGGAAGTATATTGGGTCCAATATTGTTTTCTATTTATGTAAATGATATAATTGAAGACCTAACTTTGGACTGTATACCTATTGCTTATGCAGATGATATCGTTCTGGTGTTTGTGGGAAATCAATGGGAAAAATTGTTTGAAAGAGCGGAGACAACAATCAATCATGTGACAGAGGTACTAGACAGTAACCTACTAGCGCTGAACCTAACAAAAACATCATATGTGGCTTTCTCACCGACAGCAGCCGGAAGACCATCCTCCAGTCTATCAATTAGTATACATGATGATTGCTGTAAACTGACTGAGTCTCACAGTGTCAAATATCTTGGTCTGCTGGTAGACAATAATTTAAAATGGCAAGAACATGCAGCGTATATGAATGCAAAGGTGAAAAAGATTATATACAAATTCTATACCCTGCGAAATATTTTAACAACAGAAAACCTAATACTGGTTTACAAGTCTCTCGTGGAGTCTTTTGTGGGGTATGGTATTATTTTCTGGGGTGCGTGCTATGAAAATGCATTAGCTGCGCTTCAAGTTACTCAAAATAGTATATTGAGAGTCATTCTTCATAGGGATTCTAGGTCTAGTACGAACTTTCTTTATAGTAACGACTATATTAAACTACTCGATATAAGAGGAATGTTTATATTAAATGTACTAAAACATATGCATCATCATTTTCGGGCAATAAATGTGGTGGACCACACATATGGCACAAGTTGTAGAATAGGTGAAAACTTGACTATTCCACCGGTAAATAGGAGCGTTTATAAAAGATTGGTTTTATTTTGGGGTCCAAAGTTATATAATCAATTACCAGCAAATTTGAGGATTTTATCTAAATCTAAATTTAAAAAAGAAATTTTTAGCTTTGTTATTTTGAAACAGGTCGAACTGAAAGCAATGTTAAAGTAGAGAGCAGTATGATAGTTGAGTGGTATGGAGAAAGTGGAGTGGATGTGTTGCCTGGAAAAGGTGCAGGGAAAGTAAGTGTGTGCTGTGTGGGAGTGTGCTGTCGTGAGTGCGTGTCTGTGTGCATATGTGATTGTAAATATAATATGCATGCGAGGAGAAATGGGTGGGTGAGTACTATGATGTGTATGAACATTTTGGTTGTGGGTGGTATAGAGGTGTTGGTTGTATGGATATCATATATGCAGAAGAAAGATATGAAAAAGGGAGACTAAGGGTTGACAAAGTGAACTATATTGAGTGTAGGATATGCTGTTGATTCCCCTACTGAGGTTAACACTAAGACATTGTTTTGGTTTAAAGTTGCATCTCTCATCTTTTGAGGATCGGGGCACATCTGGTTAGATAGGGGCACAAAAAAAAGATGGAAAAAAAGTAAATATTGTGGATATTAAACCGTTTAAATTAATGTACTGGCGATTATGTGGAGTTAGCTGTAAAGGATACAAACAAGTCATGTTGACTTAGGTATCCAAGAAAATATATTTTAGTTGTATTAATAAATGTCTATTGTATTAATAAATAATAATAATATTAAATAATAATAATATAATAATTTTATATAAAAATTATTTCAGTATTCGAGACAGCTATTCCTCAAAATAAAAGTCCCTTAAAACATATTATGTCATGGAACATACTCACCGGGCAATGGAAATAACTCCAAAATATATAAGCAAAGCCAGGCCTGTGCATTGCTTCTACACTCATTAACTTTACGGAAAACCTAAATCCCCTTTTTTAGCTCCCTAGCTCGGACACTACTTCCCTCCCGTAAGTTCCACCCGAACTCCTAACTCAAATCTACATTTACTCCAACCCCATGATACCGTCGCGACGCTCTATCGATATTTTCTCGTCCCCGGACGGTACTCCTTGCCCAGACCGAGGCTTGGAGCTAACTGGAAACTTAATTTTTTCCCTGTCCCCTGATGAACCCTACTCTCTGTTCTTAGTCATTATTAAAATTGGTATTTTCAGATCAGGCCATTGTTTTAACCGATAAGATTGTCTTGAAGACACGTATCTCCACGGTGGACACATCAAACCCTGAGTTTGCGGTTTTTCTGTTGAAACTAAAGTGACCTCTTTAGAGGCCGTGGCACTCGCAACTTGCGAATCTAGCATTCCTGTTTACGATGTCTCAAGTAAACGTTTGAACCTAAACTTTATGCTGGCTTGGGTATTCTATTACCATCTAGGTCAACAGCGGTATCTTGTGCAACTTTTTAATTAACTGTTTACAATATAATCTCACCGTAACCACAGCCTATATAATTATGCATATTATGATCAAATAAAATGATCGCATAAAACATTTGTTTTATGGGAACTTTTCATGAAACTTTTTGAGATCCAACCTAGTAATTCATTTACATCTGCCCAAACGTTTATGAACGGAAAAATTTCACAAAAGCTTATATACGTAAGCAGGCGTCCTGCTTCAGAGTACATATATTCATATGCACCCGCACATAAAAATTATCTAATAATAATATACCCACCTACTTTTCATCTAGTCACTTGTTTTACATGAGAGCACGCACAAATATCACACAGTTAAACACTCATTCTTTTACTGATACAGACCTATACTTTTAATTGATTTATTTAACTAACAGTGTATCTTTACACCTTAATTAGTAAATTATTTAAATGCATTGCAATTAGTGTATAAATGCTTGCATTTTTTGTACATAGTAGGGGGCGCGGAACATTGTCTATTTCATTAATTATACTTGTATGTATGTATAGTCGAAACTGCTTGGCTGTGGCTAATTTAGTCATTCGCACATTTTCAAAGCATTTAACCGTCGTTCTACTCAATGGTTATACTGTTAAATTCAAAACAAAACCGCAACTTTATTATCGTCAGTTAGAATTATTTGTAGCTATATTTTGGTATCGGCTCTTGTTTGGTTTTAGTTCTAACTTGAATACTTATATATACACGCAAGATAAATGGAGCCCCAACAATGGGCCTTTATGCTACAAAGTCGCCTTCCCACAGTCAGGACAGTCGAGTCAGCAATAAGATTGGAGGCACCTGCAAGTATGCAGGCTCAGACTAGCAAGTTTGACGGAATATCACTCCTGAAAATCTACATCAGCAGATCCAAAGTCACCTCTAGAGACAATAGTGCCACGCCTGGAGTGTAGCGTATAAATAGGCTGCTCACAAGGATACAACCGTTCATTCTTGTTCCGAGTAGTTAGACTCTGCACATCGCGTGCTAGACTTTATATCACTTGTATGCTGATCATTACCTTTATCATTATTTTATATTAATCATTTTTGTATTAAGTATTGATTGTTTAAAGTAGTAAATAAATTGTTAAAAAAAGTAAAACGTCTTAACCGTAAAGTTAAGTGGCGCAGTCGTTACTATTGGTTAGAAAACCGAAAGCATATCGATTTTTAAGCGTATCGACGCCCAATAACCAATTCTAGCCAAGCAGAGCCAAGTTAGAGCAGAAACAGTAGCTAAGCAGAGCCAAATGAGAGCAGAACCATCGTATTATGGTAAGTTTACTGCTATCCCATTTTTAATTTCCTATATAATTTTATGTATATGTGTTGTATTGAAATGTTATAGGTCTGATTCATAAGAAGAATCACAAAGTTTACCTAATACAAAATATAGATTTAGATCGATCAGTATTAGCGATAATAACATAACAAGAAGCAATTTAAATAGTAATAGTAATAGTAGCAACATGACAGACCAATTCAAATAATTTTTCCTTAAGGCTATCCCAGAGTTTGATGGTCAACCAGCCAATGTAGGCAACTTTTTGAAATCTTGTGACTTGGTCATGAATCAGTTCTACATAGCAAACGAGAATTTGTATATGAATCATTTTTAATTAAATTATATACAGACAAAATTAACAGGAACAGCACGGCTTATCGTGAATACTAAAATAAATAATTCGTGGGCAGATCTGAGAAGTGCCATTATGCAGAACTTCACAGACCAGCGCGATGACAATAGTCTATTAGCAAAAATGTTGACGCGGAAACAACGTAATGCAGAGGACGCACTGTCGTTCGCTAACAGATGCCGTCATATAGAGCAATTACTTATATCAAGTTTAATCGCAAACGAACATAACGAAGGTGTAAGGTTAATTAAAATGGACATTTACCAGAACCAGACGTTAAAAGCATTCCTTGGGGGATTACGTAACCCAAAGGGGATTGGGCTTAGGAGTAGATCACCCGAGAACATAGACCAGGCCTTAAAATTTGTTTCTGCAGAAGAAAACTTCGATTATAGAGACAAAACGATACATAAAAATTTCAATAATAATAACCCGGAAGGACAAAACCGTACATTTTTCCAGAAGCAAAATAGCCCACCTTTTCATAACGTACAATTTCAAATACCTTTTGAACACAACTTCAGACCGTTTCAACAAAACAATAATGCTCAAAACAATCAAACAAATTTCCAATCCCGACAAAACCAACAATTCGCGCCGACACAAAATTTCTCGAGTCAATTTAGAAGACCAAATTTCAATAGTCAACCGGGACGACCCCATATAAATCAGAACGTAAACAGAAACTATCAAGAACCCATGGAAGTAGACAGCTCTAATACGAGACTGTCACAACAGCCACAAAGGCGCGCAGCTCACGGAAATAACACGGAATTTAGCGATAACAATGTAAACGAAATAAATTACGATTTAAATTATGTAAACTATGAAGTAAATCATGAAAATTCTCCAGCAGAAGAATACGATATTCAACAGCAAAATTTTCCGGTTGCCGGTCCCTCAACGCTAGAACCGTAATAGATATAAATAATATTAGTGCATTAAGTCGATTACCATATATAGAACTAAAAGAAATACAAGGTAAACTTTTATTAGATTCGGGATCTTCAAAATAATCTTTTGAATCCCGTTGTAGCATATTATAAGTTTCCAGAGAACATATTCACTCAACATTTTATTATATGTACCGCACATGGTACTTCGGCACATTCGAAACGTGCAAATATTAAGCTTAATTAAATTTCAGATAAGACACAATAATTCTGTCTTTTTAATTTTAATAGTAATTAAAGTGGTCTACTGGGCATGGAATTCCTCAAGTTAAATGAAGCTAAAATAGATTTATCACAAGCTGTGCATGGGCAATAAGATTATAAGAATACAATTTCCACGGGATTATAACGATAATCAATCGGTAAAGATAGAAACCAAAGTAGATAGTTTACTATCACCCGAAACACATTTAGATTTAAATAATATAATAACCCAGCAATATTTCGTACGTAATAACGAACTTGACATAGTAAACCACATATTAAGCGAGACACAAGAAGGTTATGGGATATATAACAGGCCAGTCAGTAGATTAAACAGACAATATGCCTCTGAAATCAGAGATAACCAGATGCAAAGGCTATATGAGCCAGTCACTAAACAAAATAGCATTTCTCGTGCAGTTCATATTAATCATACATACACCCACAATACGGGGGGCAATCAAAAACCAATCGTGAACGAGAAAGCAATAATCGAACATATAGATACAAATTATTTAAATGACGAAGAAAAACAAGTATTATTTAATTTATTATCAGAATATCAGGACATTTTTCTAAATAAAGATGAACCCCGAACGCACACAAATGTAATAAAACACCGAATAAGGACGACTGATGATATACCCGTCCATTATAAATTGTACAGATGCCCTTACGTACATAAACCTGAAGTAGACAGACAAATAAATGACATGCTAAAACAATCAAAAAATCATTAGGAAAAGCCACAGCCCATATAGCTCACCTATTTGGGTTATATTTAAAAAATGGACAAGTCAAATAAACAAAAATGGATAATTGTGGTGGACTATATAAAACTAAATGAGAAAACAATGCCAGACAGACACCCAATTCCCAAAATATACGAAATACTGGACAAAATTGGTCGAGCCCAATATTTTTCTACAATCGATTTGATCTCCGGATATCACCAAATTGAAATAGACCCCAGGGACATAGAAAAAACAGCGTTTACCACTGATACAGGTCATTGGGAGTACACTAAAATGTCGTTCGGGTTATCTGGAGCTCCAGCAACCTTTTCTAGGCTCATGCAGAACGTATTAGAGGGCCTAATTGGGCAAACATGCCTTGCATACATGAATGGCGGCATAGTTTTCTCCACATCATTACAGGAACACATTGAGAAACTAAAACTAGTATTCGAGCACTTCAGACAAAGCAACTTAAAGATCCAGCTAGACAAAAGCGTTTTCCTAAAGAAGGAAGCTGAGTTTTTAGGACACGTGGTCAGCCCAGATGGGATTCGTCCGAACCCAAAGAAACTGGACGCAATAAAGAAATTCCCAATACATAAAACCCCGAAGGAAATTAAATGATTCCTAGGATTAGTGGGATACTATCGTAAATACATAGAGAACTTCGCACACGTCACGAAACCACTAACCAAATGTTTAAGGAAAAACTCTAAAATAAACGTTAACGATTATGTGTATATTGCGGCCTTTGAATCATGCAAAGACATTTTAATGAATTCACCTGTACTAATACCACCAGACTTTTTCAAGGATTTTATATTAACAACCAACGCTTCAAATGTAGCGATAGCCGGAATATTGAGCCAGGGCGAACCAAATTCGTATCACCCGATAACTTACGCCAGCCGTACATTAAATGACACCGAATCCAGATACAGCACGATAGAGAAATAATTACTAGCCATCGTGTGGGCAACGAATTAGTTCACACCATACTTGTACGGACGGAAATTCACCATCTATACAGACCATAAACCTTTAAAATGGCTGTTTTGGTTAAAACAACCAAACTCAAAATTGCTCCGTTGGAGATTAAAACTAGAGGAATATGAATTTAAAATTGAGTACAAGAAAGGAAAGTTAAACTGCGCAGCAGATGCACTTCCCCAAGTAGAAATAAACCCACTGGATATAGATAACCAATCAATGACCAATAATATTGACGAAGAGGAAGAAATAATAGAAATTGACGATGACGAAACAGCTAATTCAAATGCAGACTCATACTCAGCACCCGGTATACTGATACTGGAGGAAGAAATCGTTAACAGCAAAACCAATCAGATAGTTTTTAAAAATACGGACAAACCAGACATATTCTCAGTCAGAAGAGACAAAAGAAATTTCATATATGCAAACTTTAATTTAAATGAACCGGATCAAATAGAGAAATTTATAAAAGAATATTGTTTACCACAGAGGAAATATTATTGCGTTTTTGTAAATGAGCAAGATTACGAACTGGTAAGTTCGGCAATCAATAAAACGTTTAATAACGTAGGATCACCCAAATTTTATAGATGTCTGGAAATTAGGAATGAAATTAACGAGGACGAGTTAACCGACACAATAATGAAATACCATGAGGGTAAGAGTAATCATCGGGGAGCGGAGGAAACCTACCTGAGAATGAAGAAAAAATACTACTATCCCAACTTAAAGAAACATATAGAGGAGTGTGTACGAAATTGCGAATTATGCAAAACATGCAAGCACAATCGAAACCCTGTACAAATAGCATTGGAACACACCCCCACAGCATCCAAACCATTAGAAATATTACACATAGACACATTCCAAATCGAACAAGCTATCTTCCTAACAATAATAGATCCGTTTAGTAAATTTGGCCAAGCATTTCCGATAAAAAGTAAAAGTGCCATCGAAATTGCTAAAAACCTAATCAAATGCTCTTCACAATATGGAGCGAGTAAAACAATAATTGCAGACCCAGGTACGGAGTTTTCAAACCAGGTAATTAAAGAACTATTGGAAACATATCAAATAGAGTTACATACAACAACACCGCAAAACCCAACATCAAACGGACCAATCGAAAGATTTCACAGCACGATTATAGAACATTATCGATTATTTAACATGAAATTTAAAAATATGAATCTCATAGACTTAATACATTACTGTATATTCGCTTACAACTCGACTATATATTCACAGACACTAAAGCCATCTTTCGATTTAATATTTGGCTACATACTAGAAATGTTGAACTATGACCCGGAAATCATGATTACGCAAGAATACAACGTACAACATAAGGATTTAATGCAAATTATTTACGAAATAGTAAGAAGTCGAATAGAAAACTGAAAATTAAAAACCTTACAACAGACAAATAAATACACTAATCAACCATTCAAAGAAGGCGAAATTGTCTATAAAAAGGTATCACCGGGATTTCATAAAAAACATAAAAATCCATTTTTAGGACCGTATTTAATAATATTATTAGAGCATAACAAGGCTATTTTAATAAACCAAAAAATGACGAACAGATTATAGCACATTTAAGAAATTTACGTCTTGCAGGTTCCTTACAACGGGAATAACCGCCCAAATACAAGACTTGACAGACAATCCAGGCATGCTACCAAAGAAAATAGGAACACCATACACTGAGACTAGCAGTTGGAATTTGATACACATACATGATTTGACACAGTTACATAAGGACTACAACCAAATAAAAAGACTACGCAATCACCGTTACATTCATGACGAACGATTGCCATTCTGAATATCATAATTTCATATTAACATTAAATTTTACCATAGACAACATAGACGATATATTTTATAGGATTTTTCCAAATAAGAATATTTTTAATAACCGACAGAAACGTGGCATGATAAACGGACTAGGTTCTATATTTATATAGATCACAGGGAATCTCGATTCACAAGATGGTGAACGCATATATCAAGCGATAGAAGTCTTAACGACAGACCAAAATAAAATCCATGAACTTTTTAAGTCTCAGAATTCGGTAATGCTCGAGGCAATAGTAGAGTTCAATAGAACAATAGTAGGGTTGAGTCATAACCAGGACACAATAGTAAATAGAATAAATGAATTAGGTAATACAATCGATAGCCTGAGGAGCGAACAACTAACTCACTACCATCGCATAAAAATTCTAGAATTACCCACACAGCTAGGCCAGTTATTAAACAATATTCAAGAACTAGAACTAACAACAGAAAATGAAATCACTTTTTCAAAGTTAGGAATCTTTCACACATCAATATTAAAACCAAAATTTATAATAAAAGAAATCAATAATATACAAAATTATGTAACAAATGCAAGATTAATAACAACCACTGATCTAAATCTATACGAAAAATATTTAAAATAAAAGCAGTTCAAAACAATTTCCAAATTATATTTCAAATAGTAGACGAATCAGAGTATGGTTATTATCAATTATACACGTTACCTGTCTCTATAAATACACACACTTTTACCATGATAATTCCTAGAACCAAATACCTAATCCTAAGCATTAAACAATATGCCTATCGTAATGAAGAGTGTCAAAATTTAAAGAATCAGATATATTTATGCAAAGACGACGGAATATCACTCGTGAAAATCTACATCAGCAGATCCAAAGTCACCTCTAGAGACAATAGTGCCACGCCTGGAGTGGAGTGTATAAATAGGCTGCTCACAAGGATACAACCGTTCATTCTTGTTTCGAGTAGTTAGACTCTGCACATCGCGTGCTAGACGATCAACATAGAAGTGATGTTGATCGTTACCTTTATCATTATTTTATGTTATTCATTTTTGTATTAAGTATTGATTGTTTAAAGTAGTAAATAAATTGTTTAAAAAAGTAAAACGTCTTAATCGTAAAGTTGTCGCACATATTTTAATTATACTTGGAAATGAATAAATAATGTTTGTTTTTTATTTACAATCTAGTAGCATATGTTCGGCGTTTCCAAACTCACCGCATTAACAATTTGGATTATTTTTTAGGTTTATTTTGTTAAGGTGGGAAGGAGCCAGTGAATGGCGAACCCTCAGTGTGAACCCCCCTGCAAATTTTAACGATAGATTCGCTTACACTTGTGTTAGAAAACCACGAAACTGCGGGTGGAAGAGGCCCTAGACTTTTATATCTACCTTTACTGTTATGACAATAATCGTTATGCCATTTTCGTATTATCTTTTTTGCAAAAGTTGAACAAATGTCAGTAAATGTGCACAAATAATCTTTTTTCGCCAGTTTATACAGCTTTCCTAGCTAGAAAGTTAGCTTTTTCGTTAGAAATTATACCTGCATGTAATTTTACCCATACTAAGTTTATTATTTTGGCAATGATATAGTTGCGAATGAGGCGAGATATTTTTTATCTTGTCCAGGCTACTTTTTGAGTCCGTAAAGATTGTTTTAGTGAATTTTCTTAAAAAAAATTCACTAATGAGGAGATCCCGACTTTTGAATATTGAAAAAATTTCTTCAAATGAGCGCTAATTAGGCCCCCCAGAAAACATATCCGGGGTCAGTTTCAATTTTTATATGTTTATATATATATATATATATATATATATATATATATATATATATATATATATATATATATATATATATATACTTTATTTGTTTGCTGTACGTTTGTGATTTCTTATTGGTTTGCGTGGACTGCAGTTTCGAACCGTCCCGGTTCATCATCAGCACGCTACTGGTGAGACACTTAAAAAAATCACCCAGTACATTTAGATATGGGTATGTACCTACCAATATTTTTTGTAGTTATTCCTTGGTTCTGATATAACGAGATCCGGCTTTTACGATATATAATTGCTGGTCCCTTCACTCCTCGTTAAATCCAGATTCTACTGTATATTCCCCAGGATTGCTTTTTCGAAATAGAATATGAGAAAACCTTTAATAATGTATTATGAGTCATGTCCTCTATGTAATATACATGAACTGAGTTCAAAGTATGATGCAAAGTTACTGCAACATTATTACCTTCAGTATTTTGCACCACAAATAAACATTTTCTATTTGATCATCACAACACTCGTGTGAATAAAAATTTGTATTTGAAGGATTGCGACTATTGTATGACCTTATATTACAAACCATATTCAACTCGAGTTCACACAAAAAAGAATTCGCAAGTAGGAAATCCCCATACAGTAAATCCCCAACACTATCTTAATCCCCTGTAATGAAGAGCTGAATCATTATTTAAAGCACTGATATATCTCGTGTCGCAGCAAAGCTTAAACTGTCACATTTTGTCCTGCTTTCACTTAATAAAGTGAGAATTATCAGCCTTATTTTACACTCGTGCACCATCCTCGAACGCCTACCAGCACTTTTGCTTTCGGTAATTTCATGGGCCATTTATTTTAGAAAGGTGTAAAGAAAACTTTTACATATCTTGCAGAATTGTAGCCTGCGCCATTGTAAGCTCTTAAAGGAGATTAAAGATTTAAATGAGTACGAATTAAATAAGCGCTTAAGCTGAGCTATTTATTACAATTTAGATATGATGAGTGAATATTGGAACTTGTGATGAGCACTGATAAGTATAATTTAGAGAATCCGATTCATCAACAAACAGTATTGAGACTTGACGATCGTTTCGCTAGCAAAGTTAGCGTCTTCAGAGGGATTAATAGAATTCGGACCGTATAAAAAACTAAATGGAAATCCTCTCCAAAAAATGATGTCCGAAGTTAAAAACAATTTAAAGAAATCTCATAACCTTATTACAAAAATTTAGGAAAAAGGTTACAAGTTTTAAATCCTAAATTTCCTAAAAAGTATTACCTCCCGAAAAGCCATAAACCCGGTAAATTGGTGAGACCTATTCTTTCCGCTATAGATTCCTCGACATACAATATAGCGAAATGGTTAACAAATAAATTTAAAGGCTTGCCTATTAACCAAAAAAAATCAGTTTCAAATTCACTTGAATTTACTAATAAAATTAAAATTATTAAATTGGTTGAAGGCGGGGTTTTAACATCCTTTGATGTGATTTAGTTGGTTCCCAGTGATCCTATAAAAGAAACGCTAACGTGTTTAGACCATTTGTTAAAAATGAACAACATAGACAAAGAGGTGGTCTGCAAAGAACATATAAATTTAACAAATCTTTGCAAGAATCAGAATATTTTTCAATTTAATAATGAATTTTTCATAAATAGATTTGAAACAGACCTAGCAAACGAAAATTACCATTCTCATAACGTTTCTCAGCACGTGCTGATGATGAACCGGGACGGTTCGAAACTGCAGTCCACGCAAACCAATAAGAAATCACAAACGTACAGCAAACAAATAAAGTGTATATTTAAAAGTGATTACAGTGTAGTGCAATATTCCTAAATATATATATATATATATATATATATATGATTAAATTTGGTGAAAAAATTCCTTTTGCAAATGGCTTGGATAAGTTCGTTAGCCAGAAAAATCTGCTCAGGTTTTCCCGGAAAATTTTGTATTTTCTTTCGAAAAAAATTTATATCTCCGGAATTAACAAAGTAAGGGCAACCAAACTTGGTACGCAGGTCTACATCCTTATATGTAAGTCACCTACCAAAATTTAGCTATGTAGGTCGAAAGACAAAAAAGTTATAGGCATTTAAAGAAAAATAAATTGGGGTTTTCCTCAAAACGTCAAAGTGGCGATTTAAAATGTCAAATTTGGCAACATTTAGGCAAATAACTTGAATCTAATACGGGCTATAGAAATAAAATGTCTCAAGAAGAATGTTTTACAAACCCTGAAGTCTTAGTTTCAACCGTCATTGTCCTTCATTTTACTAAAATGTTTCCAGAAAATTCATTTCAAATAGACCCTTTCTCTGATGCTTGGCAGTAGCCTTAGCTATAGAGTTTATCGTTTAATGATATATAATTTTTGTCGAATTTTCGTAAAAAATCAATAAAGCTCAATATATCCGTTATTATATAAGATATGAAAAATTTTTGTATATATTAATTATAGGGTGTCTTGAGCTACATCTTAAAATAATATTTCTACAATCACAGGCTGGCCCATAAGTCGTTGGTGATACAAATTTCCTTTTTTTTTTAATCAAACACGCCTTATGTTATTGCATTTTTGCATTTTCCATCGAAATATAATGCATGTTTGTAAGAAAAGAAATTCTGGACGCAGCAAGTGCGTTATGGTAGCTAATTTTTATCAAATGTTTCATATTTGAACAGCTTAATTTGCTATTAACCTATAAGGTTGACCAAGAAACGTGTTTTTTCGGGAACACTTTACTTATGGAAATTTTTGTACATTTTCACACAATAAAGTTATTTTGATGAAACATGGCATATTGTTTTTACTATATAGGTTATACTGGTAACCAAATTTGATGCCTGCTTTCTTAAAAAAACACATATTTGTTATTAAAAACATTTTTATGAAAATTCACTATCATAACGCACTTGCTGCGTCCCGAATTTTTTTGTTGGATGCTGACTAATGTACTGTAAAGCCTCCCAGATCGCAACAAGTTCGGCTGTGTAAGTTGACATGTTATTTAGTTTAAATTTCTTCTGAATTCCAAGATGTGGTACATCATAGGCACATCCACATTGTGAATCTTACTTAGAAGCGTCGGTAAAAATGTTTAGTGATTCTTCAGACTTTTCACTTACGTCCAATGAAGAGATTGGGTTCCGAATAGAGCTTGGGAGCTCTGAATAATCTTGTAAGTATTGTATGTGGCAACCTTGGAATTCCTGAAAATGTATATTAAAAATTGGATTAATATTATCTTGCCAAATGTCGATACTGTTGTCAATTATATTTGAGTAAATGTCGACTACTAGTATGGTTTTCTTTTTTGCCAGAAGGTCATGGTAAGATCTTCTATAAAGCATTGATGCAGTTTATGAATGAGCTGGCTATTTTTTTCTTTTAATTTAAATGTAAACTTCAACGCTAGTTTTTCTCTTCTATAATGTAGTGACGTTTCCCTGCTCTCTGCTAAAAAATTGTTTATTGGAGTACTTTGTAAAGCACCGAGACATAGCCTGAGACATTTATTTTGTATTGACTCCTATTTGCTTAAATAAGTTTTGGCTGAATTCGTATACAGGATGGACCCATAGTCGATGATGGATCGAACAAAGAATTTATAGAGCATAATACTAATGTTTGGATCTGCCCCCAAGTTGTGTTACTGATAAATCTTAATACGTTAATACCTGTCTCTGTGCGACTAACTAGTTCTTCAATGTGTTCTTTCCAGAGCAATTTCCTATCCAAAATCATTCCCAAGAATCTTACAGAGCTTTTTACTGTGTATTTAACTTTTACTATTTCAACAGTTAATGGTACGACATGCATTCTACTGAAAATTGTAATCTGTGTTTTTTTTTAGAAGTTAATAATCACTGGTCCAAGTTTCGATACGTGCAAAATGTATTTCGAGAGATCTTAGACCTGGTTGGATGTCACATAATGATTTCTATATTGCATATCTCATCAGCATATTGTAGAAGAGAACATTCGCTTAGCTGACTTCCTAAATCAAGAGTATAAATGGTAAAGACTAATGGACTCAAAATACTACCCTGGGGCAAACCTGCATTGGTCTTTGTAAATGTTGCCGGATTTAAAATACAGTTGTCTGTCCTCGTATATCTTAATGATTTTTCTAGTAAAATTAGGTGGAATGGCGATTTTTGTCATCTTGTGGCATACAATTTTGTGATTCACATTATTTATGAACATAGCAATTACAGATTTTCTTGTCGCAAAAGATTTGTTGAGATATAGTAAAATATTGGCCAAACTTTCAGTAGTAGACCAATTCCTGCGGAATCCAAACTGAGTCTTTGCTAGAACACTATTTGCATACAGACTTGGAGAATACTTCTCTGGCTTCACTGTTGGTTTTTAGTGGTGAAGGACGTAGCCAGCGCGTGAGCTAACTGGAGCAAGTGGCCCTTCGAATTCTGGAAGTTCTAGGATGTTCTTCAATGCTTCTGTGACTATAGTTTCGCTGCTTGACAGCATTTTCAGACAGATTAAAATTGAATTAGTACTAAATCATGACAACTACAAATAAATATCTGTTGCTATGTTATGATATGATGTTTTGATCAAAAAATTTTATCAAATTGAAAATAAAATGAAACACAGATGACAGATGAGGTTTTCAAAATGTCTATGTGATGTATGTCAATATTTAACATAAAAACTAGAACTAGCCTATAATAACTATGATAACAGCTACAACAATAAAATAACTAAACAATAACAGTATAAAAGTAGTCTCTATACAACGAAGATATCGACATACATCAACTCATTATTTTATTACAACTTTTTTGAAATAATAGTTGAATTTATTTTCTTTGACATATTTAATTAGAAAGAAGAATATCCAAGAAAGGGGAATTCATTAAATCAGTTTGTTCGTTTAAAACAAGGTAGTTATTGTCGTGTGTGTGCCTTTTGACTTCTAAAGCTTCAAAAAAGTCTAGTTTACGTTTGTGATTATAAAAATTTTGTGGTTGTATGCGGTTATTTATTGTAGGTCTATGTTCGGTATCAATAATATGTTTTGCAAATGTAGATTTGTCAGCGTGGTTATTTCTAAATGCAGAAATATGTTCTTTGTATCGGGTGTTAAAATTTCTAGAAGTTTGACCTATGTAGATTGCGTTACAATGTGTACAAGCTAATTTATAAACTCCAGTTTTTGTCAGGAAACAAGATTTTTCTTTCGCGTTAAATAACAAATCACGTGTCGTGTTGTAAGATTTAAAAGCCACCTTTGTATTTGTACAAGTGTTTAAAATTTTTGAAATGTTTTCTGAAATGGTTCCAAAATAAGTTATCGAAACGTATCTGTTGTCTTCTTTGTCTCTAATATTTGGATAAATTAAATTAATCGCTAATTTGTATTCTTTTCTCTCTATCATTTTATCTATTATTTTAATTTGATAAAAATTTTTGATCAAAACATCATATCATAACATAGCAACAGATATTTATTTGTAGTTGTCATGATTTCGTACTAATTCAATTTTAATCTGTCTGAAAATGCTGTCAAGCAGCGAAACTATAGTCACAGAAGCATTGAAGAACATCCTAGAACTTCCAGAATTCGAAGGGCCACTTGCTCCAGTTAGCTCACGCGCTGGCTACGTCCTTCACCACTAAAAACCAACAGTGAAGCCAGAGAAGTATTCTCCAAGTCTGTATGCAGTATGGACAAGTTTCACCAAGTAAGGGCAACAACAATCAATGAATAGAACACTATTTCTTTCTACCCAGGTTTCAAGACGATTCTTAATCATATGTTCTAGGGTATTTAAAAGGTATGAAGCAAGATATATTTCTCTATGTGAATCTATAAGATTTAGGGATCTTTATCTGGCTTGACGAAAGTGGTAATAATGTATATCTTCCAGGCGTTGGGTACGTTTTCTATTGTCCAAGAGAATCTATTACTGGATGCCATCAGCTCCTGGTAAAGATCGTTTGTGTTTGAGACAGAACTCTGGTTCGGACATTGTGAACTCGTTTTCTAGTATATGTATATGACTAGGAAGCGTGGTATAATTTTCTTCTTTACTGCTATCTGGTGCTAAGTTCTTTAAAAATACTTCCGCCCACTCCTCATCAGGCTGGAACTTTGTGGTGTTTGTTTTAATATTTTTCAGCTTTTTCGACATGGCCCAAATGTCTTTGATAGGTGTATTTCTACTTAAATTTGAACAAATTTTTTTCCAAGTTTTTCTCTTGCTGTTTATAATAGTTGTCTTTTTGAAAGCTGAAATTCTTTGATATTCGAGAAAATTGTTGTAGGAATGGTTCTGTTTGTATAACTGAAAACCATATTTTTGTTTTCCAGCGCAGTTTTACAGTTGTCGTTCTACCAAGGCTTTCGGAATTTATTGTTGGGCGGTGTCGTCTTCTCGGAAATTGACAATGACATCGCGTTATATTTATTTGTCATGAAATATTGTTTTCTGATGTCACTTTTCGAGGTCACTTCCATAAAGATGAACGTCCAATCATCCAGATTCCATTCCTTGTTATTAACTACTCTATGATTGTTGTTATAATGAGTATTACTTCTAATTTTTGGGCTTGGATTATCAATTATATAATCTAACTTATAATAACATAGTGAACTGATCCTAGCGTTTCCATTTCGACAAACTTGTCGAATCTGTGTGAAATATCTGATGAACCTGTCGAAACATCCACCGCCAATGCAACGTCTGTGTGTTGTCTTTTCATTCATGTTTCGGACTTGGTATTTAAGAAATTTAACTGATTATTCTCTATTGTTGTGACCAATTATTTTCCAGCAACATCAGCCCTTGAGCAGCCCCAAGCAATGTGATGACAATTTACGTCACCACCTATAAAAAATGTTTTTTTTTTCAAACTATCGAAAAATGATTTCCAGTTATTATGATTTATTCTGGTGTTTGGAGGAACATAAATAGAATATAAATTAATTTTTTGTAATCTGTTCAATGTTAAAGTTAATGCTATACACATGATACCCTGTGTGTGTGTGTGTGACAAAACAGCTTTGGTATGGCTTCAGACGAATCTATTAGCCACAGGTAATGTTATTTACAAGAGAAGAAAAGAAGAATCTTTATATAGTTATTTTTGCACTGTAAATGAATTTAATTATAATATCATATATATTTTTATCTTGCGTGCTTAATAATGTTGTTATATTTAGTGGTAATTTTTGCTGAGCATTGAGTAGAGAGATGATAAAATTAGTTCTTATTGTTTGGTGGTTTTGGCAGTTAAAGAATATGTGATTCAGATCTGCAATAGAGGTATTATCGCATGAACATTTTGGTGAATCTTGCAAACCAATCTTGTGTAAATGTGCTGGAAAGCCACCATGATTCATTTTTAGCCTTGTGATACTTGTAGAGTAAAACTTGGAGACTTTAAAGTCAAAGATATGTGGAGGATTTTTAGGTAAAATTGGGTGGAGAAGGGTGTACTGGTTTTTAGAATCGTTTACAAAACGTTTCCAGTCGGTTTCCCATTCACTACGTACATTACGTTTATAGATGTTAACTAGATCCTTATACTCCCTTAGCTCATACTCTTGTGATAAGTTTGTGGCATCTTTTGCAGCCTGATCTGCAATTTCGTTTCCGGTGATCTCAGAATGACCTTTCACCCAAACAAAAGTGACCGATTTATTGTCCATGTGCAGGCTATAAACAAGCGTTTTGATGTGGCATAATGTTTTGTTATTAAAAAAATGTTTCAGATTTATAGAATTAAGTGAACAAAGGACAGATTTGGAATCGGATAAAATGATTACCTTTCCTTGTGCATTATCTTTTGCCCAAAGCAAAGCATTTTTGATGGCAAATGCCTCTGCTGTGAAAATTGAACAATGATGTGGGATTTTTGCTTTCCAGCAATAACCGGTGGATTGAACATAGAATGCACTACCAGTGGCGTTGTTACTTTTCGAACCGTCGGTAAAAATTACTGTACTGTTTACGTGTTCGTTCAGTATGGTTTTCAGTATGATCTTATTAAAACAATTTATATCAGTGAACGTGGGGAACACGACTTCAGCGCTGAAATAAAATTCGTTATATTCCAGTTCAAAACAAGGATATTTACTAAGAGGTATGAGTGTATCATGTTGGCTAGTATCTGCAAATGCCACAGCTAATGGTGGACTATTTTTTTTTGTCCAGTATTTATTTGTAAAATTTTCTACACATACAGAGCATATAATGTTTAATATGTTATCAAAGCTGAAGAATCTTCTTTCATGATACCCTGAACTTTATAGAATCCGCTTACTATCGAAACAGAACATTTATTACTAGTAAGTATAGAACCTTGGTGGTTCAGGGGTAAGAACGTGTGCCTCTGAACCGAAGGGTACTGGGTTCGATACCAGGGTACTCTTTTCACTTTTTCAGTACAAACTGTAAAATTAACATTGTATTTGAGCAAGTTGAATGTCTGCACATTCCGCCCTTCGGAGTGGGCGTAAAGCCGTCGGTGCCGTGTCCATGCGATGTTGGGCACGTTAAAGATCCCTACCCTTCTTATAGAAAGGTAGGGGTTCGGCAAAATTTCTAGAATAGTGAGGTGAAACTACTCCCTGGAGTCGGTGATTGGCCCTAGTCGCGGAAATAGGCCGACGTTAAGGAAACAAAACACACACACACACACACACACACACACACACACACACACACACACACACACACACACACACACACACACACACACACACACACACACACACACTAGTAAGTATAGCAACTCCGCCGTAGCATCATTTCGGTTCTCTCGAAATAAATTATACCCATTAAATTTAATTTAATTATTACGCTTAAGCCAAGTGTCACTTATGAGAGCAATGTCGATATTATTGTCAAACGAATATTTCTTTAAATGTCCCTTATTTGATTTAAATGATCTAGCGTTCAATTGAATTAATTTAAGAGTGAATGTTATTGGTTTTTGAGAATTTCCCATACCTTACCTTTGATGACATCCATGGTTTGACTATTTATGAGTTGTTTATTTGACTGTTTTAAGATATATATGACCAGCTTTACTATACCATAGACAGTTTCCCTTATTTTAAAGGAAGGTTTTGGGCTTGGGAGAATAAGAATGAGGATAAGGATGGATTATACCACTCTGCTTTGGTGGTTGGATATCTCTTATAATCTGCAGCCTAGTTTTCTTAATGGTGAAGTCTCTTACTGAGTCCATCCCACTTAGCAAGGTAATATTGCACCAGCCTTACATAATCTTTTCCAAAGAAAGTGTAAGTTTGATAGATTACTTACAGAAAGCCTCCTGCAAGTTTGCTGCAAACAGCAAATCTTCCCCCCATTGGCATTACAAATGTAAGTGTTTCTTTTGTAACCTTATTGCAAGTTTGCTGTAGTGAGCTGTTACAAACTTTCTTCATACTTACAAATGTTAACTTACGCCAAGCTTAACTCCTAAAAGGGCCTAGCAAAGTTGTAAAATTTAAACTTACATTTGCAACTTATCTGCAGTTGTATATATATATATATATATATATATATATATATATATATATATATATATATATATAGAGTGCAAGTTTGTAACTTGGAATAATTCCAATTAATCTATTTCAGCTTTTTTTCAAAAATGCTCGGAGTCAGATAATGTTCTCAGTTACAATCTTTTCAAAAATGTATTATGCAATTTGTGTCAAATCATTGATAATTTTTGTAAATAAAAACCTTACCTTTTTGTTGACTATTTTTAAGGTACACGTCTAGCTATACAAAACCACAAAATTTCAAATTTTTATTATAAATCTTGAGTTGAAAGCACGAAAAAAAAAACGTGTAGTTATCAATGATTAACATTTTAAAATCTGCTCGTTTTCTACAGCTTCACATGTAAGAACTTTAAAAATAGTCAACAAAAACCTAGGGTTTTTTTCCAATATGGTACTGTATAGATTTTTTAAAAGACTGCAACTTGAAATAGTAATGAATG
Source organism: Tillus elongatus (assembly GCA_964006375.1). Taxonomy (NCBI): domain Eukaryota; kingdom Metazoa; phylum Arthropoda; class Insecta; order Coleoptera; family Cleridae; genus Tillus; species Tillus elongatus. The sequence goes on along the minus strand of OZ023269.1, from coordinate 69,267,811 downwards.
TGTCCAAGCATTTTTGAAAAAAGAAATTGTATTTGATTGAATTTATTTCAAGTTACAAACTAATACTGAATATATGTAGGTGTATTTATACATAATATATATTTCTTGTAAAACGAAAAAATGACTTAAGACAATGTTAATTAGAATAAAATCTTTATTACATAAAAAAATTAAAGACTTACATCACATTTCATTTCTGCTGATAGATAGATATATAGATTTTATTAACCATCAAATGTACATGGTAAATCACTGCCTTTGTAAGTACAAGTACTGACTATATCTACTAGATACGAGATAGTTAAGACATAAAGCGAATTGTCCATGTTTAGGCTAAAATTCAGCTCTAGGCAAAACTCGGCGACAAAATAGATAACTTGAACTCGTGATATCGGTATTAATTGACAGATTTCAAAAATTCTTTTTTCTAAATGAATACCAATCAATTGTTTTTGATATTGTTTTACTAAATAACTCTTAGTCGTCTAGGAAAACGTGTGAAACACCAATAAATAAACGAATTATTCTGCAGCATTACTCATTTCGAGCTGCAAAATTTTTTTTGCTTCTAAAATATGTGGTAACATGCGACATCAAATAAAGTCCAACATATCAAGCACTATTGTGAAAAAAGAAATATCTAAAATGATGCATTCATTTCGATTTTAGAGAAAGTTTAATTAAGCAAACTCAAGAATATGCAATGGATAATTCAAGCGCAGGGAAACGAACACAACTTCAATGCGAAAATAGCCTGAATATGGCGACAGTCTCTGAAAGCGTTCACGCATATGTCTTAACTATCCCTATCGAGTAATTATAGTACCGACAATGTCTGTGTACATTCAGAAACATTGAGCTAAAATAAAGCCAAATTATGACTACAATGAATTACGTACATATAAAAAATGTCTGTGAGTCGTGGAACTTGCCTTCCAAAGCTTTTGCCTAACGCACTTCACACACTACAAAGAATAAATACAAATAGTATGTAACACTATACACATTAGTTTAGAGCACCAATGAATTCCTTCACCTTGGTTTTTTGTTTTATAACATCCACGAGTGCATACTTTAATCTTGTTAGTGGGAGCATCTTAATAACATTAGGTAGAAAATTAAGGAATTTTATTCCCAAGTAATCAAACATCTGCTTTGCTTTTCTCATTTTTGTGCAACCGTACTTTTAATTCATGCCTGCGCCTGGTATTGATGATGCGAGCTTCACCATTCACTGGATATTTTGAATACTTATACTGAAGAAGAATATGGCTGGAAGGGTACCTAAGTATCCCATTGGCCTCGAACACATCAGGGCAGCTTTTTCTTGGACCTACGCACACAATGGCCTTATTGCTCTTTTTTGCATTATAAACACATGTTCCACTGCTGACGAGTTAACCCATATGAATGTTCCATAGGATAGGATACTGCGACAATGTGCAAAATAAGCAATCCTGGCAGCTTGATGGGTACTGTACTGTTCTACTGTTCTTATGATGTCAATAAGCCTCCTGCTTCCATAGGTCAATCATGTCATTTAACGTTTTAAAATGAATTGGTCTGACCAGGTAAGACATCTCCATTAGGGTAGATCGAAAAAATCAACTTTTGAATTTCACTTGCGGCTAGTTACCAAAAGTTGTCTATTATTAAGTGCGTTAATTTCCCAAAATTTCGAATTTTTTGTAAACCATCTTCAGGTGCCACAATTGAATTGAAATGGAGGAAATTTACAAAATTTGTTTTTAATTAAAATTTCATTTACATTACTAACAATTGAAAACTCCAGTGCGAACATTGGCAACTTTCTGCGACTTTCTGCTGCGTTTGTTGGTTGTAAGTTTTCATTAGAGTGGGGGCGGAAGGGGGATTCATAAGATAGCGGCGTCGCGTTACGTCACAGGCCAGTATTCGTTGTTTTCTTAAGCAGTGAGTGTGTGGCTAAAATTGCAAGTAATGCCGAAAACTCGGAAAAGCGTGTCTTGTCCTGTTTTTGGGGCTCCAAAACAAGTGGTTTCAATGGTTTTACCTACATATGAGGATGTGATGAAACATTATTTGTTCATACGGCTTGAAATAAAGCAATAAAGAACCCGATTTTGCTGAAATTGCCAATGTAGTGATAAGTAGTGTTAAAACCATATAGATTAAAGCTTGTTTGCCGATTCTAAGCGATCGTAGAATTTTTCAGATGCTTAAAGATTATCATGCTAAATTCAGAAAAATTAAAAAGTATCCCACATCAAGAGGAAACTCAAAATCAATTTTATTTGCATCTAAAGCAAAGATTACACTCTTTGATATTTGTTACTGTAAATGTGCTGATTTTAATTATTGTAAGTGTGCAGAAAAGGTTCCGCCAAAAGAACGTGATTTTTTAAAAGACCAAAGAAAGGATAGAAAAATGGTGATTGTTGGAGTGGACCTAGTGACAACAAAAGCATTACAAAGGAAAATTGAGAGAATAATAAACACTGAAAAAAGAACTAGTGCAGCTAGTTCGTCTTTGGAGTTTCAAACAATACCTTTTACAACGGTGTTGAAAGACTCGAATGAAAGTTCCAGCAGCGATTCTCAATCAGGTGATCCGAAATTCGTCCCACAATCTAATATTCCCCGGCACATTTAGAACTTAGCCAACCCTGCACATCACAAATGAGAGTTAATTTAAATAAGTTGGCTTTAGTGTGCGATCGGGCTGGCGTTTCAGACAGATTGGCTGCGATAATAGCTCGCTAGTGCAGTTCTTTAGGATGTGGGGATAGTGAATGAAAAAGACTAATCTAAAGTAATTGATCGAAACATAATCAGAAGAGCCAGAAAAAAGAATAGATCCACAATATTTAAAAAAAAATACATCTGAAGAAGGTAACGTGCAAGTGCATGTGTTTACTTCGATGGACGTAAGGACAAAACCGTCCGATATATCTCCCTCGGTAATAAATTGCATAGAAGAGTAGTCCTAGAAGAACATATCGCAGTAGTTAAAGAACCCGAATCTGAATATCTCGGCCACCTTGTTCCAGTGACAGGATCTGCAAGACATAAAATCATGTTTATTTGAATTTTTAGAAAAAAAATGATACTTCTACTGTAGTTGCTATAGGGTGCGATGGTACTGTGGTAAATACGGGATATAAAAACGGAATAATTGCTCATCTAGAAAGATCACTAGGAAGACCTCTGCACTGATTTCTCTGTATGCTCCATGCGAATGAGTTACCTTTAAGATATTTGCTTCAGTTTTTAGATGGTTCTACCACAGGTCCTCGAGGTTTTTCGGGGGAAATTGGAAAAGAATTAGAAGGTTGTGAGACCCTTCCGATTGTACGTTTTCAATATATTGAAATCGAATTACCCAATGTCGATTACAAGGTTTTAAGCAGTGATCAGAAATATTTACACAAGATTTGTTTGGCAATTCCTTCTGGAAATTTTACAGCTGATTTATCACATAGATATCCAGGACCGCTTGCTCATGCTAAATGGATTACTTGTGCTAACAGATTACTTCGTTTATATGCTGCCACAGAAATACCTTTAAAAAATCTAGACATCTTAGCTACCTTCGTGATAAAAGTATACGCGCCTACTTGGTTTGACATAAAAATAAAGTCTTCTTGCTTGGATGGTCCAAAGCATTTATTAAACTTGGTTAAACGGTCAAGATATCTGCCTGAAAACATTTTAAAGATAATAGATCCAGTGACCCAGAGAAATTCTTATTTTGCTCATCCGGAAAACCTGTTACTTTGCATGTTAAATGATGAAACACTATCTATTCGAGAATTAGGTCTAAGATGGATCTTAAAGTCGAGAGTAGACAGTACTCCTGGATTTATAAGAGAATTTACAATACCGGAACTGAATTTCAGTGCAACCAATTATGAGGACCTGGTCGACTGGCAAACCTGTAAGTTAACAGAACCGCCCATGTTAGCAACAACTCTAAATTCAGAATTGAGGGAACTGATAAGAACACTAACTGACTTGAATTTAGTAAGGTTTCCATGCCACACGCAGGCTGTCGAGAGAATGGTAAAACTAGTTACAGATGCATCGTTAAGTGCTACAGGGACAGAAGCATAAGACGGTTTTGTAATGGCAAAGCTAAAATCAAGGTCAGAAATGTCTATATTTAATTAAAAAAATGGATTTTAATTAGATTTTACAGAAAGAGGGCGGGTGTGTGGAACTCCAGGCACGGGTACATCCTCGTGGTGAGTTCTGTGTAGTTTACTATGTAACTGTTTGAAGTTATATAATGAATTAGCCAAAGTCCGTGAAAAACATTTAGAAATGATTTTTTTTTTCAATTTATTATATATGTATGCGTGTTGTGGCGCCTGAAGATGAACCTCTATAGAGAGTCGAATTTTGTGCAGTAAACGATGTGTATAAGTGGAAACTTTTTGTTACTAGCCCGTTTTAGATTTCAAAAAAAAATGTAAAATATCTATTTTTCGATCCACCCTAATCTCCATGCTGCTTCTAAGGACAACAAAATTCGTATTTAGCAATTAGGTTTTCTTTTTCGTTGAGTAGACTTCACAAAAAAAAGAAACAACCATATTAATAGGAGCAGCCATTTAAAAAAAATTCGCCAATAGCGACATAATTTTTTTTAAATTATGCTACAGAAAAGTGACTATTTTTATTGAATTCACACATGTATTTATTTAGTATATAGCTGTTTTAGGGATTATTACCTGTCATGTTTGTCGATATACTCCATGTTTCATTATCTACACTCCCGACAACGAATTACTTAATTACCCAAAATTCGAACAATTCAGGCTACAATGAGATTGTTCAATCTTTAAAACTTCCAGAAAAATAAATAGACATAGACCAAATAACAGGTTATGATGATGAAATCATAAATATAAACAACAATCCGCCATTATATATTAGTGCCGGGCGCTTTGTCTTTGTCAGAGTCAGGTCGCTGTTGGCGTTGGTGTTGCTATTGGACGACGATGACATACGATCGAACATACACGACAACGAAAACGGAGGAAATTTAAATAAATGTTTACAAATTGAAACAAACTTTCAGAAACATTACAATTGTAACTTTACTTGAGCCTACAAATGGAGAAAATCAACAAGCCAGCAAAGAAGATATTATATTTGAAAGTTACGTTAATATTTCATTTGTAAGTTTGCATTGGTTTTTTTATTGCAAACTTGTAGAAATGTTGCAAACTTAACTTGCTTAATGGTAAATTATCTAACGTTGCGGTAAGCATTTGTAAGTTACCATGCTTAGTGGGATAGTTCTTCAACGTTTAGGAGGTTAAGATCTGGTAAACCGTGTTGTAAGTTCTAAGTTCGAAGGTTGTTGTTGGGTGAAAGAATTTGTAGAAAATATATTTGGATTACGTGGTGGAAATTGAAATTTATCAAATTTAGGGAACTGTTGTTGCCTTGGTTTCAGTAGGTATAGATGGGCGGTTCTGGAGCCTCCACTTCCTCCACTTGGCCATTGCGCCGGCGCGAAGCGCCGGAGTGACGTTATAGTGACGTCACTGGACAGAGAGCCAATAAGAGACAAACCTGGGGTAACGTAATCCAAGATGGCGGCCAAGATGACCGATCGGAAGTGAAAAACCCGGGAAATTTAATTTTTTAAACGACAGGCGGCACCACCTGTAAAAATAAGAGGACCCACCATTTTGATTTTTGGTAGTGTGACGTACGTAGAGATGGCATTTTGCGCATGCGCAAACCCAAATTTTTTATTAGTAGGTGTAGAGGTAAAGTGTTTGATGTCATGTTACTCACCTTGGCCGTGATGGGCGGTTCTGGAGCCTCCACCTCCTCCATCTGGCTACTGCGCCTGCGCGAAGCGCCGGAGTGACGTCACTGGACAGAGAGCCAATAAGGGACAAACCTGAGATGACGTAGTCCAAGATGGCGGCCAGGATGGCCGACCGGAAGTGAAAAACCCGGGAAATTTAAATTTTTAAATGGCAGGTGGCACCACCTGTCAATGTAAGAGAACCCGCCATTTTGATTTTTTGTGTGACGTAATAAATATGACGGTTAGCGCAGGCGCAAACCCATACTTTTTAGTTTTTGCTTTAAGTCCTAAGTGGGGGGTATCATTTTACTGGACTTAGCAAGCAGAATTCAAAAATAGGATATACGCATGCGCAAACCTAAATTTTCAGTTTTCGGTCTAAGCTTTAGGTGTTTGGTATCATCTTACTCGGCTCAGCAAGCAGCTAGATATGGCAACATAGCAACAGCTGCAAACTGAGAGCAACCTTGTCTGTTTAACATACGTAAGAGGGGCCTCTAAAAGGGGTAAACACGTCTGTCAGTTGATGACATTGGAATGTTATCTGGTGTTATTTTCGTTGAATCATCCCATTATTCGTGTTTGAGCTTTTCTAGAATACAGCCGTTGGCAGTTGTCATAGCCGAAAGGATGCCATCATCCTATTATTCGTGTTTGAGCTTGTCTGTACGAGAGCAACCTTGACAGCAACCTGGATTCATGTGACAGGAAATTAGTCATATGTTTTCTAATACAAATTTGAGAGTGACCTTCGACAAATGTATGTGACCTTCTATAAATGTATGTGACCGTCTACAAAAATTCAAACAACAACGATGACGGTTAAATGAGTTTCAATAACAATTCAAACTGAGAGTAACCTCTGGGGAGCCTCTTGCAATCGAGCATATAAATATGTTGTGTTAGTAGTTTTCAGTACAAAAATGCAAACAACAACACCGATGACGGTTAAATGAGTTTCAATAACAAGTCAAAAGTGGGGGTATAAGTATATATAAACATTAGGTGGCAAGCAAGTACATCAGTCGTTGTCTGCAGTCTACTCACAGTAGTTATATATTAGTGTATTTGTACTGTTCAACATGTATGGTATGGATGTTAACGACGAACCTATTAATAACAATGTTTGTGATTGCTATTGGGGCCAAATTGATGCAGATCTACGTCAGAATATAATTGAGATTAAGCAAGAAAGTAGAATGCTGCTGGAAACAACCTATACCATTACTCCAGCTCTAAGTGTTGCAATTGGTATATCAAAAGCGGCCGGATTGATTCCAATAATTAAAATTGTAAATACAAGCCTATATCCACCAAATCAAAATATAACAATCTCATCTGGCTCACGGGAATGGGATTATTTTATTTCAACATTGAAAAACACAGCTGAAGAGTACTTTACCAAAGCTAATAAGATCGAACCTGAAAATAATGGAATATGTACTATCAAACCTATTAAAATATTAGACAGTAAAGGTATATCAATCTCAGATGATTCTATTACTTTTTATTTAACCAAAGACACAGTTCAACGACTACTAGATCTGGTTGAAATCATAAACGAAAAGCTGAAGTTTCTAGCCGATTTGAACTTTGATATTCGACTTAGTGATTTCCTCTATTGTGTTGCTGATGTTCTCAAATGTGTTAATAAGAAGGAGCTACCAGGTGACGAGGAGGTGATAAAGCTTATAAAAGTCATGTTAAAAGACTATGAATCCTCATTCCGAGTTAGTATGTTAGAGTGCTTACACTTTACAAAGAAGCAAGTACTTGATCGTTTCAAAGAAATACACACGATATACAATGACTCATCTTAAAGCGAGTTTCATCATCCTAACAGCACTGTGTCAGAAGTTGTATTATGCATAAGCCAACCAATGTAACAGAAGTACGAATTTCTTTCGACACCGATGACTGCATGATATGGTCAGCTCTTACAGGAACAACATATCTACACAACGACGACCTACTTCCGCTTGCAACATACAATATGTCATCCAAAAGCATGTCAGCTGATGTGATACGTTACAAAGTTATGTTTCTGTTTGATAATGGCAGCCGTGGTGAGACACCTGATTGGACCACTCTTGTGTTGACTGATTCCTATCTGTTTACCTTAAAATATATTTCCATGTTTATATCAACTGGTTTTCTTTTGTGTCTAACTATATTTATGTTAATTTACTTTTGTGCTAAATATAGCGTTATACTTAAAGATATGTATCGTAAACATGTTTCTTAAGAAATATATATAAACTAAACACGTGTGTTTATTCATAAGTTAAGCACTAGTAGTTAAGATGAGATACTGTGAATCATGTTCGTTACAAGTAAAAAAGAGTACATTTCTGGTCATTTGCGCAGTGAAGCTCACAAATCAAAAGTATGTGAGCCATGGCAAGTTGAACATTAGCATATGTTAACTCAAGCTTTTAAAAATAGAATGGCTACTTATCGTATATACGAATAAGTATTGATATTAAACAGTTTATGGAAACGATAAGGCATAAAGTGTTTCATCTAACTGAAGCTGCTTTAGCTAAACATAATCAAATTAAAATAAACTTGGAATTGTTTGGTTTGTATGTGCTCCAAAGTCGAAATAGAAAAGAAATTAAGTCATTCAATACTAAAAACAAAAATGTTACAGTTTCAACTAATTTTGAAAATATATTTAGGGAATTTATCAACGAGATTTACACAAAAGCTTTGGAGTTTGCAGAAGCCGAAAGTGGGTGGATGTTGGAGCGACTAATGTGGTTGGAAATAAACATTAGTAAACAGAGTTTTAAGACGTAGGGTGGTATCAACATCTATAAGTTGTCGTACACACACTCTTAGGCTCATTCAAAATTTAGGTGTCTTAGAAGTAAGACGTGCTTCAGTCTGCTCTTGAGTATCTAAGTGTTAAGTAGTGTGTTTAAAATGGCTACATTAAGTGATGTGTGCTACCAGCAAATTAAAGACAACTTCTGGTATGGTCTATTTGGAGACTTTCAATTAATTATTGATAAGAACACTGGTTATTTTAATGCAACTAAACTATGTAAAAATGGTGAGAAAAAAATGTATCATTGGTTGGAAAATAATAAAACTAAAGAGTTGATTGCCTATTACAACGGTCAGCTAAAGGAACATTTAGGTACCCGGAATACCGATACCCTAAATATTTCAACCGACGGAGCCCACTTAGAGTCATCTCCAGGGGCTCGGAATACCGATCACCTAGAAGTGGCGGAAGCAACATCTCAATTAACACCAACAACCGCTACATACTTGGTGAACTTTGGTGGAAGAGAAGCTGAAAACAACTTGGTATCTGGTACATATGTCTGCAAAGATTTAATATTAAATTTGGCTAGTTGGATATCCAATCGTTTCTATGAAAAGTGCAACCAAATTATTTTTTATTTTTCGTAAACGAATTTAATCAAAAATACAAGGATAACCTTAAAGAAATTGAAGTGAAATTAATGGAGATAGATGATTAAGTGCAGCGTATGCGAGAAACAAATGCTAAAGTCACAGAACATCTTGAAGATATATCTCCAAAACCACGCAACCCCGGAAAAATAAGGGAGTTTGGTTTACTTTCAAGAAATGAGAAACACGCTAAGTACCCGTATCATGCTATACGAACCCAGAAAAAAAGTTTTCGAAGAGCTATCAGAAACTTTAAAAATAAATATCCCGATTCCGAGGTGGTTCTGAACATGTTGTATGATCCAAATTCTATAAATAGAATAATAAATTCTATAAATAGAATAAAGACCGAAGTAAAATACCTCAAGACAAAGAGAAACGATCTGCAGATAGCTGATGTGCCACAGGAGAAATTTATTCAGGATATTATTGATTTACGTCATAATTTTTAATTGTTCACTTGACTTAATTGTATGTATGTAACAATATGGAGAAATAAAACACACTAATTTTCATAACGACTTTTATTTTATTCTAAGTATATTAGTACATTAAATATATGAGTAAGCTTATTTAACATCATCTGAATTTATCCAAGAATTATGAGATTTATCAAAGCCCAACCATTTTACATAGAGTTTCTTGCCTTTCTTCCTCAAAATGCGTTCAACCAGATAGATGTCTGTTTGTTTAGTCTTTTGTAGTTCTTCCTCGTAAAACCCTCCACTGATAGGCTTGCCTTGCATGTCTTCAAGAAAGTATGTTACTGGATTTGTGAAATGAACACTAACAATCTTGAATAACTCTGTTGACCAGCGAAGTGTATAACCTTTTTCGAATTGAGCTTTTGCTTTACTTAGACATACAACATCACCCACTTTGAATTTATTCTGATCAAACACTTTAATATTTGAGTATACTTGTTTGTGAATAGCTTCTTCATTTTTCTATTATCATCTTTAGGTTTTACACCAGTTGTTCGATGAGTGGTTGAGTTGTAGTTAGCAGTGACATCAGGTAGTGTATTTAACCACTTCTAGGAGCCAAACAAGTTCAAAATTTTGTAGATCTTCTCTTTTAAGGTACGTATAACTCTTTCCACTATTGCAGCTTTTTTCACACTATAAGTGCTGTAATGGTTAATGTTGTATTTTTTCATTAAGGCATTAAATTTGGAGTTGTAAAACTCCTTACCAGGATCAGATTGAACGTTAGAGGGCGTTGTACTATTAGCTAAAATGGCATCCATAGCTTTAGTCACATCTTCAGCATTTTTAGATTTAACTGGACGAGTCCACACATACTTTGAAAAACAATTGATAATCACTAAAATGTACTTGTAACCAGAGTTTTCGCGATGATAGTCTGTAAACTCTGCCAAATCAATCTGCCACAAGTCATTTAGACCTTTAATAATGGTACGTCTACGTTTCAAGTTGATTCTTGCTGGTGTGTACAACTCATTTATTACTTGTTTCTTAGCATCAGATGGTTCTACTGTTTTCCGCTTCATGGTGATGATGAATTTAACAGTATCCACTTATCATGTAAATTTTTTAGTTTATTGTCTGTCACCCAACTTCGTCTTCAACTTGTTATTCTTTGACACATCAATGTCTTTTAAAACTTGAGCAGTTATGTCAGCTAAATTTTTCAATTTATTTTCAAATTCGTTTTTTAAATCTTCCAGCTCAGGCTTGTGCACAGTTTCAAGTAAGATGGCAATTATTATTTGTGTCACTTCATCTTTGTTTTTCTGATAGTCATCTATCCATGCATCAACAAATTTATTATTTACACCATCTGTTGGATCGATAGGATCAGCGATGTTACACAATCTATGGCTTTGCAAATCAAAGTCACCACTTGTAGTTCTTGGGAAAAGTTCTCTTTCAATAATTTTAAACTTAAAACGTTTATTGGGCTGGGCACGTCCGAACTTATATCGATAGACATTTTTATACTAAGCAATAGGTAGGTATGTATGATGTATATGTAGGTTTACTAAGCAATAACACTGACTTCCTTTAATTCTTCAATGATTGATTGAATTTCGTTGTTATGAGCATTATTACCAGCAACTTGAGAAGCTACTAAAAGTATAAGTATATCAACCAACTCATTTATATCATCCCAATAGACATATTTTATTTGTTTGTTATTTTGTATCATATAGTCGTTAGTGTTGTTGCTTACATTCTGAGCTCTAGGTTCGGTTTTTTGTTCTTCGTTAAGATGTGTGTCGTAACCAAAACCTTAAGGAGTTGAGGATCTTCGCCCTCGTGGATTTATAATTGGTTTTATTAGAGTCAGATACTTTTCCGAGGAACAACCTTTGGTTCGTGCATTAGGATTGGAGTTAATTTTATTAACCCTAGTTGATTCCAGATTATAGTGTTGAAGATCGTCATAGGTATACCCTCTAGGTGTTTTCATAAATATCAATTCTAGCAGACCTTGTGTTTGCGGATATCTCCTTTGACCCAGTCGAATTTCATTATCAGTAAAGTCCAAGTGTTTGTTGCCAAGACTCCAACTACCAGTATCTTTAGCGCAGCGAGCACCATACGTTTGATCAATGGTAGCAAGCCTCGGTGGTTCAGTAAAATATTTGTCTATATAATATCGAACTCGTTCAGGATATTGCTCCAAAAATTCTTGATACGCTGGGTTGTTTGTGACAGTTTGTAGGTCTGCCTCAAGCTCTTCAAATGTAGGGATATCCTCATCGGAACTTGTCTCCTCCTCTGGTTCGGCTTCAAAAACTTCATGGGATTAAAGGAACTCAACTTTGGCTTTCTTTTCTGGTATATCATCAGAAGCTTCTTCTTTGATTTGTTCAGCTGGTGCTTGCAGTTTAAGCGTTGATGTGCCTTTAGATATTTCACTTAGTGGCTCAACAATTGGTTTATATAAACGTTGCAGGGAGTCATCATTCTCAACTCTGCCAAGCTTAAGCATTAAATGTTTTTTTCGAATGTTTTCGGCAAGTTGTAAAATCTTTTTCTTGATTTTTCTCTCTTGTGTACCCATCACCTCCATCTTGCTAAACTTATTTGTTTCAGATCGTGCTAAGAGATGCAAACTGTTTGGTGGTTTAAGGTGTACTAGCTTTGAATTGGTTGTATGTCTACCTATCTAGTGTTAGATATTTAACATGCCAACAGGTAGACAACTACCTGCTAGCTGTCTGTCTGTCCCGTCAGACAGGTTGTCAGACAGGTTGTTAGACAAGTTGTTAGACGGGTTGTTAGACAGGTTGTTAGACAGGTTGTTAGACAGGTTATTAGACGTTATCAGACAGGTTGTCTGTCCTGTCAGATAGTTGGTTGTCCTGCTAGACATCTCTTTGTTGCTGTTGGTTGTAGTCAATTAGATTAATATATAGCTATCGAACCTTTTTCTATATCTCCCTCTGTGTACATCGTTTTATTATACAATCACCAACACACCATACTTATTGTCTTTCCAACACTCACAACATATATTTTTAAATTGTTTAAAGTCCATATCTGTCGTTACATGATCGTCGTAGATGTGTTTTAAATTGGTTTCGTCTTGTTTGAAGAGAATCAAAACATTAGTGTTATCACGTATTAGATGTTTCGGTATTCGAGTATATGTTTGACAGAGATAGAATGAATTAATACGCTTATGTCTTACCATACTAAAGTATGCTCTCATTTCATCTTGTTTGTCACAAGCTACATCATCAAATATAAACACAGAGTTATCGAAAGCATCTGCTGGATCTAATATTTCATCGTTTTCACTATATGGATAGTAACCAACATATTTTGTTGCCTCCAACACATCCTTTAACATCTTGTATTTGAGTTGGTATAAAGACTTTGAATATACATACACGTTATCAAACTTTAAACCGTTCGGTTCAAACAATAAACTCAGCATAACATTTGTTTTACCACACCCGCTCGGACCACATATGATACATCTAACTGTGTTTGGTAAAAGAGGACCACCTTCGTTGTTGTTCTGATGATGTATCAACAACATTGTCTATATTTGTAATAGGTAAGACAGAATCGTGTTTAATGGTACGCATCTTGACTTAAACTAAACTATATTTTCTGTAAGTATAAATAAATAAATATATATATATATATATATATATATATATATATATATATATATATATATATATATATATATATATATATATATATATATATATATATATATATATATATATATATATATATATATATATATATAAAGATGCAAGTGAGTCGTACAGTCAGTATCAATGTTGGTGTCACAGGGTGAAGGTCTTGTGAACACAGCTATTAACAAGCTACCTGTTGAGCTACACATAGCTGGTTATCAATTTTGCGGTCCTGGTCCTAAACTTAAAGAACGTCTTGCTAGAGGCGATCAAGGTATCAATCCACCAAACCGTGCTTGTCGAGACCACGACATCGCTTACTCTCAATCAAAAGAGTTAAGTGATAGGTATCGAGCCGACGAAGTGTTGGAGGACCGAGCTTGGGAGAGAGTCAAGTCAAAGGACGCAAGTTTTGGTGAAAAGTTAGTCCCATGAAGCGTTCCAAACACCATGAAAGTTAAAAAAAGCTTGGTATGGGTCTTGATGTAACAAACTCAAAACCGAAGAAGAAAGTTCCCTTTAAAAAGATTCTTAGTCTGATTGGAGAAGTTATAAAAAACAGAAACCTTATTCCATCAGAGAATGCTGTGTTTGATATCGCTCATGCAATTGTTAAACAGATTGGTGGGCGTAAGAATGTGTTGAAACCTCGAGTTATTCCAATACCTAAAAGCGGAAGCTTCCTCCCACTGTTACCTCTTATATTTGGTGGTCTATCAGCTCTTGGTGATCTGGGAGGCGGTGCTGCTGGTATTGCTAAGGCAGTTAACGATCCTAAGGCGGCTAAGCACAAACTAGAGGAAGAAGAACGTCACAACAAAACAATGGAAGCTATCGCAATGGGTAAGAGAGGTAGCGGTTTGAAATTAAAACCGAAATGCAAGAGACTCGGCAAAGGTCTGTATCTGAAGAAACAACGTGGCGGCTATGGTTTGTATCTGCAAAAGCCAAAAAACGTGTAATACCTTTACCAGCGAGACCTCTAACAGGTGAAGATCTTCTGAAATTTGCTGGTAAAATTAAAATCTCATATTTTAGAGGTGTATACATGCGAGATACTCTACCTCGAAATGGACCACGTAAAAATTAATTATTTATCATGAATTTACAAACCAACAAGGAGTCTGGTAGTCATTGGGTTGCAGTGAGGAAACGTGGTAACACAGCCGAGTACTTTGACTCCTATGGAAACTTAAAGCCACCATTCGAGTTGCAACGTTACCTTAAAGACTCTAATGTATAATCATGATGTGTGTCAAACATATAATACTTATAATTGTGGTCACTTATGTTTAAAATTTGTAAATAAAAGACTCGGACAGTAACCTCTGTGTATCAGTCATGTCGCAAACCTTTGTGTTGAAAGACCGCAGCTCCTATCTGTTAACAGACTACGATCCACCAATTGAATTGGATCCAGATGGTTGTTATGCTGTTGCTTTGGTAGGATTTCACACATACAACAACATACCTAACATATATAAAGGTAAAAATAAATTTTACGTTAAAGAAGGAGGTGCTTGGAGAACCATCACGATACCTACTGGTGCATATGAAATAACACATTTGGAAAACTTGCTTCAAAATGAACTTGTTGGTGCTACAGCAACACATGAAGAAAAGCAACTAGCTTTGATTCTGAGACCTAATCCGAACACCATTAAGTGTGAAATAAAGTGTTTCACAAGTATCAGTTTTGAAGCTGATGATTCGATTGGACGAATGCTGGGATTTTCAAAGCAAGTTCTTCGACCAAGTGTCTTCCATGAATCTGATTAACCTGTTGAAGTAGTGGATGTTAAACAGATTCGCATAGAAACTAATATTGTGTCTGGTTCCTACTATAACGGGAAACCTTCACATACGTTATATGAGTTTGCACCGATGGTTGATCCAGGTTATGCAATCGACATCGAACCTAAGAATCTAATTTATTTACCAGTGAACAAGCAAGAGATTTTAAATATAAGCATTGACATCGTGGATCAACATTCAGTTCCTGTAAACTTTCAAGGTGAAGAGGTGTCTGCTCGTCTGAACCTTAAAAAGATTGCCTAGAATGCTAGTCTTTAAGGATATAAAAGCAAGTGAATCTACCAAAACAAGTTCAGTACAGTCCACCACTTCAAAGTGTACACTTCGCTTCGATAATATTGAGTTCCTTAAAAGTATTGGTTATCATGTCATCAAAACTCAAAATATTCAAAGATCCCGAGTTTGACGATTCCATTGATCGAGAAGAACTTCGGTCTTACTATTCGTCAACTAAATCATTTGGTAACAGTGATGAAGTCGAAATAAACATCAATCAGCAAGATGCATTTGTATGCCTAGTAGAGTCGGCTCTAATAATCGAAGGTGCTCTGGAACCTTTAGCAATACAAAATGCTGATGGTGGGTGTTATATGTTAAATAATAGAGGAGTGGCTCTGTTTGAATCAGTGACCCATGAATTAAATAACAAGGAAGTGGAGCGAGTACGAGACCCATACACCACAACAACCATCAAAACCCTGCTTTCGTTTAGCAAGAATGAAGCCAAATCTCTTAGCAACGCCGGGTTGAATGTATCGTCAGATCATATCATCTTAAACAAGTTTCACTTGCTCCTGCCTCTTTGGTTCCTCTTCAGTTTCTTCCATCACTTTAGAGGAGTTCTCTGCGGTAAACATACTTTCTGATTTACAATAGCTCGAAGTGATGCTAACAGCTATTACAGTACTGGTACTGCAAGATCTAAAATTACTGTAACCAACATATTTTTAAAAGCTAAACATGTATTTCCAAACGATATAATGAAGTTGGAACTGATGGATAAAATTGCAAGACATCTATATTTCTAGCATATCGCAAATGTGACATATATGAGCTACCAGCGTTCAGAGATATTAATAAAGATGTGTGGTCTGTTAAAACTGCAACAAACTTAGAAAGACCTAGATATGTGATTATAGCATTTCAAACAGATCGAAAAGACAATGTAAGCAAGAAAGGTGAGTTTTTCGATAATATTGGTATGCTAGATCTACGAGTGTTCCTAAATTCAGAATGCTACTCTTATGAATCTGAATATGGATTTCTAAAAATCTAAATATGCTGAAGCCTACCAGATGTACACAGATTTTCAAAAAAGTTTTTGTTATAAAAACATAGCAGAGCCTCTCTTAAATTATGATTAGTTTAAAGATCGAGCTCTATTTGTAATCGACTGTCAGCACCAAAATGAGTCAATCAAGTCGTCAACAGTGGACATCAAAGTGGAGTTTATGAGCAAAAACAATTTTCCCAATAGAACCAAAGCTTACTGTTTAGTTATTCATGATTGTGTATTTGAATATAAACCTCTAACTGGTATTATAAGAGCCATTATGTAATATTTTAGTATGTAAGTCTTGTTAATTAATCCTAATAAATTAATTGTATTTAAATCAATTGTTTTATTTTCAACCTTAAAGTGCTAACATCTAGCTTTCGTTAAATGACATCATCTGACTGAAATGGTAAACATATGACTCATTTCCTGTCACATGAATCCAGATTGCTGTCAAGGTTGCTCTCGGACAGACAAGCTCAAACACGAATAATAGGATGATGTCATCCTTTCAGCTATGACAACTGCCAACGGCTGTATTCTAGACAAGCTCAAACACGAATAATGGGATGATGTCATTCAACGGAAATAACACCAGATAACATTCATCAACCGACATACGTTGTTTACCCCTTTTGGAGGCCCCTCTTACGTATGTTAAACAAACAAGGTTGTTTTCAGTTTGCAGCTGTTGCTATGTTGCCATATCTAGCATGCCGGGCATTCGCATATTCTAAATCTGCTTGCTGAGCCGAGTAAAATGATACCAAACACCTAAGGCTTAGACCGAAAACTAAAAATTTAGGTTTGCGCATGGCTATATCCTATTTTTGAATTCTGCTTGCTAAGCCGAGTAAAATGATACCCCACACTTAGGACTTAAAGCAAAAACTAAAAAGTATGGGTTTGCGCTTGCGCTAACCGTCATATTTGTTACGTCACACTACCAAAAATCAAAATGGCGGGTTCGCTTACATTGACAGGTGGTGCCACCTGTCATTTAAAAATTTAAATTACTCGGGTTTTTTACTTCTGGTCGGCCATCTTGGCCGCCATCTTGGATTAGGTCATCTTAGGTTTGTCCCTTATTGGCTTTCCGTCCAGTGACGTCACTCTGACGTCACTCCGGCGCTTCGCGCAGGCGCAGTAGCCAAGGGGAGGAAGTGGAGGTTCCAAAACCGCCCATCTATACCTACTGGTGGCATTTGTTTTTTTTGCAGCAGATGAATAGCTTTTGGAGCATTTTCGAGAGCATCCTTATATGAGATATTTTCTGTAGCCATTATGTACTTAATGCTTTTTTGTTTCTCAAATTCTAAACAAGCAGTGCGTTCTGTTCCCGGATGAGGTCCCGCATACAAAAGACATGTAGGACTACTCCTAAAGCATACTTCGCTATTGTGGTTTCTCCGCAAATTTTGCACATTTCCTGTGCTTTGCATTGGGAGCTTATGTGTCCATATCTTAAGCATTTAAAGTACTGAATGGTACGCTGTATATACGATTCAACGTTAAATTTAATTTTCTCAATTTCTATTTCTGAGGGAAACACACACCATGTAAATTCAACACGCACTGATGACGTTTTAATATATTCAACGCAATTTTCTTTGACCACATTGAGTACTTCAAACTTATTACCTATTGTTGGAAGAATCAGATTTATAAGATCCTCCTTCTCAATATCAATGTCAACTTGGCTGATTACGCCCTGTCTGCGTGCCAAAAGCTGTGGTATATATCCCTCCAAATTGTGTTTTTTGAGATTTTCAGAATTTATTAGAGCATTACCTGTAAAGTAGATAAAACTATTTTCAATTAATTTTTCCCTATCGCACTATTTTCACTATCCGATGAACAGTTAAAAATTAATTTAGCGGTACTTATGCTGTAAGCTCTACCTATATTATCATTGGGGTTTTTACTTATAAGATAAGCAGTGTATGGTCATGGATGATAATTGTCATATATTCTGATAAATTTCTTTTCTCTTTTTTTTTTCATATCTAGATTATTGTCACTTTCTTTTATCTTACTGCCTGTATTTATGTTATTCATGATATTGTTTACATCCAAAAATTTTGATAAGTCTAAATGTTTTAAGTAATCAACTTTTTTACTCACCTGTTCTGCTGCTATTTATGTTACTTACGTTATCCTTATTCTTATTAAGATTGTTTGAACTTTCCAATTCGTCATCGCTAGAAATAACAACATCCATATTTTCCAGTTTCTTACCATTACTAACTCCATCTGGGGGTCGACCCCTATCTGGTGGTTCACCTTCGCCTTTCTTCGACATTATTTTACTTTTTTTTAAAGGCACTACTGAACTACAAAATAAATAATATGCGAACAACTATCGGGGTAAGTCTACACGTCTCGAATGCTACTCACCGAATCCTATATATATATATATATATATATATATATATATATATATATATATATATATATATATATATATATATATATATATATATATATATATATATATATATATATATTAAGAAAGATTTCCGCGGTCCTTAATGTGAGACATACTTGGTTCTCGGATTGAACCGCGTCCAGAATTTATGAAAACTCGACGTTTCGGCTCCTGTTTTGGAGCCATTTTCAAGAGGTAAAGGAAATATGTAAGGACACTCTAAGGCCTCAATCTGCCTACTCTTTAGAGTGGTGAACAAAGGTGGGTAAAGGAAATATGTAAGGACACTCTAAGGCCTCACTCTGCCTACTCCTTAGAGTGGTGGACAAAGGTGGGTAAAGGAAATATGTAAGGACACTCTAAGGCCTCAATCTGCCTACTCCTTAGAGTGGTGGACAAAGGTAGGTAAAGGAAATATGTAACTAACATAAATTTTTCATGTGTATTCACACCCTTAAATATTCGCATATCAATAAGGAACAGCCTGTATAGCTACGCTAAATTGTCTTGCTAATTGTTCCTGGTAACTAAGTTTACAAAACTTAGTCTTACCTAATTCAAACATTGCATCTATTTTAACACGAATCGCAAACAGGAAGCTCCTAGGAATAATACGATAATATGCATATTATATACACTATACAGATACAGATGCGTTCCTGCTAAATAAAACGCAAACGGCTGCGAAATATGCAGCTCTCTTCTAGCGTACATTCGGCGGTTCCGAAGCCGTCAGATGTGCCCACCGAACGAATCGATTAAGGCTGCCAGAACAACGATGTTAGACAGGGATTTTTTTGACCGGCCTGGTACTGGCGTCTGACGCTTGGACGCCAGAAAACCTCGAGCTTTCAAACAACAACGTATCTATTTCCTGATAATAAATTAGGATCTTAATGGTTTCATCGGTTCATCCAATTAGGAATAATATTGTTCGAACTTTTGGTTGTTCTGCAGCACCACAGCACAAGCCGCCGGTGATATATATATATATATATATATATATATATATATATATATATATATATATATATATATATATATATATATATATATATATATATATATATAGTGTTCCATTTTAAGGCGACAATGCATTATTTCATAGCGGTTCGGCCGATGTCCTTTTTTTTTTAAATAAAGTACTTCAAAATTTCCACATCCTGGTATGCAATATTTTAAGATTCGCTTTCTCCATAGCCAGTACGCTAACAAATAAAACCCCATAAATGACATTTTAGCCATTTTTTACGAAAAAAAAACAAATATCTCTATCGATTTATGCACATCTGTAAGCCATAAATCCCAAGTTTCAATGTAGTAACTTGTCGTAACTACCGAGTGTTCACAACTTGAGTGCAAAAATGAAAAAATCGATTTTTTTGAGTGCCCTGTGTAAACGCTACTAAGTGTCTTGCAAATATCAGAATGTCAATGGATTAAGAGTCACCTAAGAGTCAATTCATACAATATCATCCTTATATCTTATACAGAGTGCTCATGATAAATACGGAAACATACCCTTTTGCATTGTATTACCCAATTTGAACTTTGATCCGACCAGCATCTTAAATTTTGGGAAGACATCGCTCCATTATTTCTGAAAGTAGCTAAGTGATCCGATAAAGTCCCCCTGTGCGCCACCTCTGGCAAGCTATTGCCATCAAGGTCCGACCTACCCGGTATCCAGACCAACGACACCTCATTGCAGCTGCCTAGTTTGTTGAGAGCAGATTTACAGCTCCATACCATTTTTGAACTGCAACGGTAGGAACCAAGTGCCTTTATTGCAGCTTGGCTATCTGAATATATTTGATGATGTACCTAAATCGTTCAAACTTCAAAAAGCAGCGGTTAGCCACAATCTCCTCTACGATTCTGACTGGCTACTGTTTATGTTGAGAAATGCATGGTACATTTATTCTGTGCTCTGATGTATATGCGCATGACTTGTCTGGTCAGTTAGTAGTAGAGAAGAATACGCCGAGGTGGATATACGCGCCATGAATATTTGTACGTTTTGTAGTTATGTATTTTTATAGGCTATATATAATAAAGCCACATATTATTATTATAAAAAGTGTCTTCTGTTTAATCCACTACCTTAATATGGTAGCAGAGGTCCGTGGTTGGTAATTTCTGTCGAGTGTACGAAGAAAATAACGGGAGTGAAAAGATGGCTGAAGACAAAGTGACAATACCGGTGTTTAATGGAGAAGAATACGGTATGTGGAAGAAACGCCTTTTGTTGTTTTTGAGATTGAAAGAATGTGATGAAGTTGTAGAAAGAGCGAAAACAGGCGATGATAAAGATCCGTGGGATAAAAAGGATCTAAGAGCTATGAATTACATATATAGCGCCATATCGATTAAGCAACTGGAATTTGTTTGTGACAAAACGACGGCGTATGGCATAATCAGGAAGTTCGATAATTTATATCTGAAAGAATCTACGGCGTTGCAAATTGTGTGTCGAAATAAACTAGAGAGATTGAAGCTTAAAGATTACAGTGATTCGGTAACGTTTTTTAGTGACTTCGAAAAATGTGTGAACGAGTTGCTAAAATAACTGAAAAAGAAAAATTAAACTATATGTTGAACACGTTGCCAGATTCATATAGTTACATCGGCGACTTAATTGATACGTTAAAGCAGGAAGAACAAACGGCTGATTATGTGAAAAGCAAAATTCAAATGACCGAGTTGAAAAATCAAAACGACATTAATCACGAAAGGAAATCAAATGTCTTTGCTGTGAATAAGGGTCGACAAGAGCGGATTTGTTATAGCTGCGGAGAAGCAGGTCATATTCAGAAAGATTGCAGAAGCGGCGGCCAAGCATCAAGTGGGCGAGGCACACCATGTTGGCGTTCGGCGAGGGGTCGACGAGGAGCAGGTAGAAGCTACGGCAGAGGCCATGACAGCTGGCACAACAGCGGCAGTCAGCGTGGAGGTGCACACCACGTCGATCAACAAGGACATAAGCAGGATGACAGAAACAGCGCGTGGGTTACGACAGTTGCCCATCATTATCATGCAGCGCATAACACGGAAATTAATAATGTAAGTTGTGATACAATGCAATGGTTATTAGATAGTGGTTGTACAGATCACATAATAAATAATGAAAGATATTTTGATCAATCTTTGGCATTGAAAGAACCTGTAAATGTATATCTGGGCAATAATACGATTGTAAGGGCCACAAAAATTGGTAGTGTTAAAAGTTATTTTGATGCTTTCGGTCAGGAAAATTTGGTAGAAATGAAGAATGTTTTTTACGTTAAAGATATGAAGTCAAATTTGATAAGTGTGAGCAAAGTTACTGAGAATAACACAATAATTTATAAAGGAAAAATAGCTAAAGTTCTTGATATTAAAAATAAAGTAACAGCTGTAGCAGTAAAAAATAATGGCTTATACTTTATGAAAAGTAAATTGAATAAAAATGTTTCCCGTGTTAATATAGCAAATAAAAATGTGAATAATATGAGTAAAAAGGAGAAATGGCACCGTTTGCTAGGTCATGTCAATTTCAAATATTTAAAAGATTTGTGTAGAAATCAGCTGTTGGATGGAATTCCAGAAGAAATTGAATCGGAATATATGAAATGTAGAATTTGCATAGAAAATAAAATGACTGATACCTTTTGAAAATAATAGAGAAAAAGCCAAAGATATATTGGAAATTGTGCATACTGACGTTTGTGGACCTTTTCAAACTGTAGGTTTTCAATGTGAAAAATATTTTGTGACTTTTATTGATGATTATAGCAAAATTGCTAAAGTGTATGTTATAAAATCCAAGACAGAAGTTTGTGATTGTTTAATTCAGTATGTAAATGAATGTGAAAACTTGACAGGAAAAAGAGTAAAATTTTTAAGATGTGATAACGGTATAATAATATATATAGTTTTGTAAAAGGAAAAGGTATTGTTATCACTACATGTCCGGCATATGTACACGAATTAAACGGAACTGCGGAGCGGTTTAACAGAACAATTATGAATACATCACGTTGTCTGTTAACAGAAGCAAATATAGATAAAAAATATTGGCCTGAAATTGTGTGTGCGGCTACGTATTTAAAGAATCGTACCTTGTCAAATACTATTGAAAAAAAAACACCGTTTGAAATATTTTTTGGAAAAAGACCGAATGTTTCTCACTTGCATTTATATGGCAGTAAAGTCTTTGTTAGAAGACCGGAGCAGAAAAGAACTTCAAAATGGGAAAAAAAGGCTGATATGGGAATTCTCATTGGTTTCAGTAATGTGAGATATCGAGTGCTTTTAAATGGTAAGGTCATAGTTGCGAGACATGTAGATATTATAGAAGAAAATATTAAATGTATTGGTTTAAATGAAAACAAATCAAAATTTGAGATTAATGAAAATAATGATTTGGAAACTGAAAATGATAGAAATTCTGAAAATGAGTCATCGGATGAAACCGCAACGTTAGAAGAGACTGAAAATCAGAATGAGTCTGATGTTCGTAGATCTGAGCGAACTAAAAAACCTCCACAAAAATTGAATGATTATGTTGTATATAATAGTAGTATTTTTGCAAATTTTTGTAGTACAAATATACCTAGTACTTTTGAGGAGGCGTTAGAATCAAATGAAAGTAAATGCTGGAAAAAAGCTATGAATAAAGAAATTGATTGTCTGAATAAAAATAAAACATGGAAATTAGTTGAAAATGTAAAAAATAATAAAGTATTGGATGTCAAATGGGTATATTCAAGAAAATCTGATGATACATATAAAGCTAGACTAGTTGTAAGAGGTTTTCAACAAAATGATGAAGTGGATGATATTTATTCACCAGTGGCAAAAATGCAAACTTTAAAAATTTTATTGTCCTATTGTTGTCAAATGGGCCTAGAAATTGAACAAATGGATGTAGAGACTGCATTCCTTAATGGTAAAGTTAATTCTGAAGTTTATATTAAGCAACCAAAGGGGTATGAAGATGATTCAAATAGAGTTTG
This sequence comes from Tillus elongatus, assembly GCA_964006375.1. NCBI lineage: Eukaryota > Metazoa > Arthropoda > Insecta > Coleoptera > Cleridae > Tillus > Tillus elongatus. The sequence continues at coordinate 69,243,934 of OZ023269.1, read as the reverse complement.
TAAGTTAGTGAAAGCTTTGTATGGTTTAAAGGAAAGCCCAAGAGTTTGGTACGAGTGTCTCGATGAATTTTTAGTGAGTTTAAGTTTTAGGAGAAGCAACAGTGATTCGTGCTTGTACATCTGTGGTACCGATAGTGATAGTATTTATGTACTAATCTATGTTGATGATTTACTAATTTGTGGTAAGGATAAAAATCAAATTGATAAAATTAAAGTTATGTTATCAGATAAATTTAAAATGAAAAATCTTGGAAAAATTAGAGATTATCTTGGGATTACTGTTGACTATAGTGTTGATCGTAATGAAATGAATTTAAATCAGACTAAATACATTGAATTATTAAGTAAAAAGTATTGTTTAGAAAATAGTAAATTGTATAATACACCCATGGAAGTTAACCTAAAAATTGAAGTCTGATAATTGTGAAAAAGATATTAGATATAGAAATTTAATTGGTGCTTTGTTGTACATTAGCTCGGCTACGAGGCCTGACATTAGTTTTAGCGTAAATTATCTGAGTAGATTCCAAAACTGTTACAACGAAACACATTTTAAATATGCTCTAAGAATTTTAAAATATCTGTATTTAACTAAAGATTTGAAATTACTGTTTAAAAGAAACGAAAATGTTAATATTATTGATTGCTATGTTGATGCCGATTGGGCAGGTGATAATTTAGACAGAAAATCAACTACTGGTTATGTAACAAGGTTGTTTGGAAATGTGATTTATTGGAAATCGAGAAAACAAAAATCTGTAACTAAAGCTTCTACTTTTGCAGAATATGTAGCGTTGTCAGAAGCAGTAAGTGAACTGAAATTTGTGAAAGAACTTTTGAATATTTTTAATGTAAATTTAATAAAGCCGATTGAAATATACGAAGACAATTCTGGTGCAATTGATATTGCAAAGAATGGTAATTTTACCAAAAATTCGAAACATATAGAAGTCCATTATCATTATGTGCATGAATATGTGAAAGATGGTATGATTAATATTGTTAAAGTTGATACAGATTAAAATGTTGCTGATATTTTTACTAAAGCCTTGAGTCGAGATAAATTTGAAACATTTCGAAGTATGTTAAATTTGAATTAATGTAAGTACGATATAAATGTAAGGAGGCGTGTTGAGAAATGCATGGTACATTTATTCTGTGCTCTGATGTATATGCGCATGACTTGTCTGGTCAGTGGATATACGCGCCATGAATATTTGTACGTTTTGTAGTTATGTATTTTTATAGGCTATATATAATAAAGCCACATATTATTATTATAAAAAGTGTCTTCTGTTTAATCCACCACCTTAATAGTTTATTCCATGCTGAAAGTCATGTTTATCTTAATTCTCGCCGACTGGTAATATACGGGTGCCCCAACGAAAAGTATCCATGTTTTTTTCTTTTTTGAATTTGTGGAAAAAACGCTCGGACCCGCGATTTTTTATTTTTAGGGGGACACATTTTAAGCATATTTTCCAACCTACCCCTTCAACCCCCTAGTGGGAAACAAATGAACCCTTAAAATTTCAAATGGGAAGTGGGGTCGAGTTTTACTTTATTTCAAATGGTTACCTTTCCAATGATGCCTTATTTATTGGATTTTACTGCAAAAGTTAAAGCAAAAACGGCTTTACAAACTTAACCTTAACGTAAACCCTGCTGAGTGCACGAGCATAACACCTGATACGCTACAAAATGTTAGAAAGAGGTTTCAACAAAATCTTTATTAGAGTATGGAAACAAATGGGTCACATTTTCAGCACTTAAAGTGTTAATAAATGTTAAAAAAAACAAGTTTATTTATTTTCTTTTTAATAATTTGTAATATCTAACACACATTTAAAGTATCTCAACACAATGAATGACTCGGTTGTTTTGACTCATAAGAACTGAAATTTACGTGACCTTTTCATTGATACCAAAAATATGGGGTTTAACTTTGTAAGGCCATTTTTGTTTTAACTGTTGCAGTAAAACCCAACAAATAAGGCATTATTAGAAAGGTAATTGTATACCCTTTGGAATAATGTATGACTCGACCCCCCTTCCCATTTGAAATTTCCATTTTTTTCCCGCTAGGGAGCTGAAGGGGTAGGTTGGAAAATATGCTTTAAATGTGTCCCCCTAAAAATAAAAAATCACGGGTCCGAGCGTTTTTCCCCAAATTCTCAAAAAAATTAAGCTGAACGCATACTTTTCGTTGGGCCACCTGTATAGATTACATATTGGTAACTATATGAAAGAGAACTAAGTTATCTATGGTTTTGGGCAATGGCACTAAAATAATATTTTATGTAGGGGATTTGTACATATTGTAAATAATAGGGACTAAGATAGAGTACATAGATTATTTCGACTATTATATATCTGACGTTATATTCTTTTTCATACTGAGTCTCATCAACGGTTTTTTTGCATGAACGTCTTCTAACACTGTAAAAAAAGCCGAATATATTAGGCCTAATCATGATCATTAACCATCGAGTATTACAGTCTGACTGAAATAAAAATTGGCGATCTGTATACAGGACGATTGTTATTTAGTAAATGTTAGTGTACTGTTATAAGTTTGGCGACGCTTCCCAGTTATTGAAATAATACAAAAATACTATAATTAGCACGATGTAGACAAATATGATAAAAATCTGCATGTTATTTTGTCACTTTAAAAGGGCATTTACATGCAAGATAGAACTTACCTTGAGTATTTTAACTATAGCCTTACGTTTTGCATTGTGACGAGGTCCTTGCTTGCAGACCGTTTTTTCGGTGACACGGATTGACGGTTACTATCGGAGGACCTCGGGCCACAGATTTTAATTGAGGATATCTGCGATCTCTTCACGAAACTCTGACAGATGTAACGATCAAAGTACCGGGGTAACTCTGTGGAGAAGGGTTCGGTAGCTTTTATGTGATGTTGGCTAAATTTGCGACCCCCCGAATAAGCGGTCTTTAATCGCTGACTCGGCGTGATCCGACCACTTCTGTCCCGTGTGCCTGTAATGTTTTAATTATTCTATGCGTCCAAGCTGTGCCGAATGCCTTTCTTATATCAATGAACAGAGACAAGCATTTTTGTTTTGAGGCGAGTGCTTCGTGTATATCACTTTCCAGAGATATTATGTTGTCCAGTGTGGATCTGCTGCTGCGAAAGCCACTTTGCTGGGCTATAATAATATTTCTATATTCAATAGTCCAGAGCGATCTTCTATTGATAATTTTTTCTAATAACTTGCACATACCACATGTCAGTGATATAGGTCTGTATGACACTGGATTAATTCTTGGATTTCCTGGTCTTAGGATTGAGATAATGGTGGATTGTAGCGATTTTGATGGAAATTTTTGTTTTGCCCATATTATATTAAACAGTTTTAATAGGTGATCATGGGCATTTGTTGGTAATTTTTTAAGGAATATTAGTGGAATGTCATCTGGCACAGCACTTGCCTCCTTGAAATGATTTAAGGGCCTGCTCATATTCTCTTTTTGTAAGGCAATCGTTAAGGAGATCGTCGTCTTCTAATGGAATTTTTAGTTTGTTGAGTTTTCTCTGTGTTTAAAATCTATAAATTTTTTTAAATTATTTTTGGCTCAATATTCTGTAAATGTTTTTTAAAGTAATCTTGAACACGTCAATATTTTAGTTTTATCTTTTTTTTTTGGTGCTAAATTCAGAATGGTAATCAATGTGTAGGTATATAAAGAACGTATTACAAATCTGAAAACTTGAGCTCATTACTTCATTTCTCTACGTAATATGACTGTGATTGTAAATAAAATAAATAATCAAATAACCAGCCAAAAAAAAAAAAACTTAGATGGACTCTTTTTTCAACATTTTTTTAAACAAATTATTTATATAATCAGAATATGTTTTGTGAAACTCAAATATAACGCTGTTATTTTTAAGCTGATTATTGTGAAATGGAAGCCAGTTTTCTGTAAAACAGTTTTTCCTATCGATGTTAACCAACCAAAACTTAGTGTTTTAAAGAATACCTGAATATCGATCTTTTACATATGTAGCACAATGAGGGGCTCAACGAGCACTTCATTACGAACGTCCAGCTCCCACATTTACAACTTTTATAACGTGGTCGATGCATTTTTTCTATGTTTCAGCAATGACGTGTTAAATGGTCTCGTTAAGCAAACTTTTTGCGTCGGTTATTTTGAAGGTAGTATTCATCCTGGCAACTTCTCCTTTGATCTGCGCCCATATTAATTTAATGGGGTCCCCCTCCTTCCAGGAAGCCCCTATCACTACCTATGTGGGCGATTATCAGACGACGTCCTTTACTTAAAGGCACCTTAAACCGTGTGGATAGCCCTTCCAAAAATGCCTGTCTACTACTGATTAACGATCAATATTGCCAAACTTCAAAAACTGTGTGCCCTTCATTCAATTATGTTTAATCCGTCCAGTACATTTTCGCTCCTATTTTCGGAATTCTCAAATTTGACTGAAATATTGCCTCACAAGGCTATGTCATGTTTTATGAATGAGAAGGCTTTTTCGATTTATTTTTAGAAAATGGAACTTAATAACTCTTAACGTCCTCAATAATACGCGACGCGATATCTTACATAGAGGGGCGGTCGGATCTAGCTTACTAACAGGTAAGAAGACTACAATATAAACCCTGAGCAAAAAGTAAAGCCATACAGGGCATCGATGGAAATTTATACCTAGAAAAGAGATGCGTTAAAGAGCACTGGAAGGCCTATCTAGAAAGAGGAGAGGAAATCAATTTTGAAGAGGAGGCTATGTATGAAATAAGATAAACACAGATGAGCTGGTCCCTTATATTTCAAGAGAACAGTTTCAAAAGAGCATTTGAAAACTTTAAAAAGTTAGATAAGGTGTAGACATATTAACAGCGGAACCTTTCAAAAATCTGGTGAGAAAAAGAAAGAAATACTGTTTCAACTTATTGAGAAATCTTATAAATGGGGTCAGGTTAGGTTGGATCTAGGTCAGGTCAGGTGCTCAATGAGTTTATAGAGAGTAAAAGTATAACTACTATTTCAAAAACAGTGAACGCGAATGCAACAAGCACAGGACAATAATAAGTGTGCAAAGTCTGATCGTGAATATTAATTAATCATAATGAAAAATAGAATAAGAGTCAACATTGAGAGTTGCTTATATGCAGATCAGTTCGCCATGTTTGTTCAATTGATTCATAAAAGAAAAAATTAGCTAAACGAAAACATGGTATTAATCGAAATAAATGTGCCACGGTTCCATTACAGAAGGTAGGTAGATGGCATAGCGCTAGTAGGAGAAACGAGGGATGCTAAGTATGCTGAATAATGTGTTAAAACAAATCAAACTAAAGATCGATAAAATGTGAACTGAAGTAATGGAGGTAAAGGAAAGGTGTGGGAAAATGAATGTAAAGGCGAACGGCCATCAACTTGAATAAGTAGAAATAGTCACGTACCTTAAGAGTATTACCACTGCAGGTGTTAAATGTAGCAAAGATCTGAGACGGCGAATTGCATTGGCAAATAAAGCATCCAACAGAGAAAATACTTTTTTTCACTAACACACATTTTAACGTGAACCTGAGAAAGACGTTCATGAAGAAGTACGTATGGATTGTGGTATGGGACGGAAAGCTTAATTTAACTAAGCAGCACATTGGGAGAATAGAAGCTCTTGAAATGTTGTCATGAAAAAATGACTAACACACGGTGCACCGATAGAGAAACGAAGAGAAGTGTGTTAGAAAAAGTGAAAGAAAAGAGATAATTGCTGAAACAAATTGATAGGAAGGCAAAACGTATTGGACATATTCTGAGACGTAATAACTTTCAGGCAACATTATTTTAAGGATATATATATATATATATATATATATATATATATATATATATATATATATATATATATATATATATATATATCGAAAAGCGAAGAGGTAGATTAAGTGAAAAACTTCGGGAAAATCTAGCACAACTGATAAAGTGTGGAAGCTGCAACAAAATGAGAAGTTCTGCCGTAGACAGAGAGCTATGGTTGCGACGACAGGGCGACGTCGCTTTTAGACTGTCATGATGACTTACTATGTACAGACTGTATAATAAAGTCCAGTTATTGTATATAATTATAACTAAGTATTAGCATTTATACTAAACAATTAGTTAAGACATTAAGAAACAAAATGTATGAAAACTGTAAATAAATAATTATACTATTTTAGCTTTACCCCACAACTCCCCCCCCCCCCCCCCCAATGACGTCCACGTTGAAAAAACATAAAATTATTATATTTTGTATAGTTATTGTACCATGTATAAAATTAAGATTATTTAAAGAAACATTGCAATGAGTTTATTTTCCGGTGGGAATTCCTGATCTTACCCTACTTTCTGCAAAACCAGTGTCGTCTGTAACATATGCCAAAAGTGTACTGAAACTGAGAAATGTACTTCTGTGTGGAATATACCTACTGTTCGCATATCACATTTTAAGTATATTATATATATATATATATATATATATATATATATATATATATATATATATATATATATATATATATATATATATATATATATATATATATATATATATATATTATATAGAGATGCGCTTCAAAAACATTTAACGTTGTTCTTAAATCTATAAAAATGAGTGGAAAAGTTCCTAGGAATATGTATCTGGAAATGCCGTACGGGGTACAGATCTTATAAAGCAAGGAAGACATTTTTTTTGTTTGATTTTAAATATGTTTAGTAGAAAATGCAAAATTAATAAAAGGCTTCTTATTTCTGTAACATTTTATGTTAAATTTGATGCATGTGCATCAAGTAATTTTGATGTGTTTTAATACGAACTCTTCTCAAAATTTATTTTAAGGTTAAGGACAGTATTTATTAAAAAAGTTCTTTCTGTTGAAATCGATAGACATAAAGAGTTTGAAATATTTTCACTTATAAATTTAATGCCTTTGTACCAAACTAGATCAATCTTATCTTTACCATCAACATAAAAACAACTTTTATAAGCAATAAAACAAGTTAATTTTTGTAACACCAAAAATGTATAGATTTGCTAATAACAAAGAAGTCTGTCACACCATAGTTTATGAGAAGGATTAGTCATTTACGACGATTTCACCCTAAAGGCATAATTGAATACAGCTGTTGGTAAATCTTGCTCTTGGGGTGGCAAGTGACTACCTGATGCTGTCTTTACTCAGAGATAGTCGCTTATAGGTATTCCTTGAAATCGTATCTAAAAAGTTCTTTATATAAAGGCCGGGTAACAGAGGTACCAAGGCCGCGAATGAGAAGGATCACAGGAGTTGAAATATTATTGTTAGTTTGAATTGAAATGTCTGTCTTTTATTAAAATCAAAATCTGGTTATATAAATTCCAAATTTAGATTTGCCTATATAGTTCTTGTTTAACAAAAAAGACCCAGCTTTATCCTTAAAATAATGTGATTTTTTTTAATATTGGCTTAGTAATACTGCACTAAATTATCAAAATGAATTAATATTATGACTTTATTCATGCACATAATTTTTTGTCAACTCTAGACAAACAGCTGAGCGTTACGGCAGTTATTAAAACAAAAGTCCTTAAAAAGTGGGTACACCTTTTCTTGTAGTGTACAAGGTATAAAGCAAATAATGTACCAGACTTTTAAAGTTTTTATTTATAAAAGCAAGATATTTTTTTTTCTCTTGCTTAATATATATATATATATATATATATATATATATATATATATATATATATATATATATATATATATATATATATACCCATACAGCACAAGATATTCTCAGAATGTTCTCACAATGTGAGAACATTCTTTTTTCAGAATACTTCAATCTTGAATATCCTGAGTACATTCATTCAATCACATCCTAAGAAAATTCTTCATCAATATACTGAGAATATTTGAATAGATTATTATACCGAATATTCGCTCAGAATGTGCTTGAGATGTACTTATAATATTATATAACTTTAAAATTTAATGAAAAAGATAAATGATGATTACGGTATAGTGGTGAGAATTATAATTGCAACTATTTTGCATGTTTGATTCTGTTACCTGTCTATGGTAAACACATCCGAAATTGTATATTTAGACATCAATTCTTTAGGCACAGAGCGCATGTCCTGGCCGCCGAGAAGGAAAGATGGCAAGATGGCCGCTATACGTAAATGAAAAGTGATGTCAAAAGAATGGTCTGTGGTTACAACGTTTTATAAGGTTATATTCTAACATAATTAATTAAAAATAATAATGTGATGTGAATACGAAGAACTATGCAATTGCAAACAACATAGATCCAGGGTAGAGAAGCAACTAAAACATGGTGTGAGGTTATCAAGAACTAAGACGTACCTATGAAAGAAAGATGTTTTAAAGCATCACCTGTAGTTTACACTCATGATGGGTTCGTCAATTTTGCTTGAGACTGAATCATCTTACTAATTAGGTACACCTACATTGTATAATATATAATTTAAAAATTGTGTTATGTTCAATAGTACATAAGTCATGCAATATAAACCACCACAGTTTAATGTGGATGGACTGGAAAAGTACAAAAATACACCAAATCTATAGAATTGTCTAAGCCAACATCTCAGGCTTTTTACTCCTGTGAAAGAAGTTAATGCTGTAAGAAGTATCATTATACAGTGCAGAAAATGTGGGCCTGGACATATGGTAGGAAGATGAATCTACAATAAAACTTGCAATTTATCAGATACAGAATCACTTTGCCAAAGTATGCCTTTACAACCAGAATATCCATGCTGTTGGTGACCAACATTGGGCATTGGGATATTGAAATAGCTTTAGATGTCAAAATCAAGTCTGCGGAAGCAGAGCAGAAAGCAACCATACAAGGGAATGGTCAAAAGGTCTGATCGATGACAGTTGTAGTTTTGTTTCAGTGCAAGTTAGTGTGATTTTGTGGCATGTTCTGTCCAATTTAGATATATTCTATAAAGGTGTAAGTACTATTGTGTAACACAATTCTTTTAATGCCACACTGAAAGCCTGTAGTATCAATAGTCAAGCCAAATTTCAAGTTACTTCAGTGGGGGTAACCGTCGTTATTCATCTCGGAAACTTTGTATGTGGCTATTACATTTTTTGTCAACTCCAAGAACTGTATCTTTATTTGATTTTTATGTTATTGAAATTTTAATTGTTTTATTAATATTTTATTCAGACATTTCTTTGTATTCATTATAAGTACATACTTAATCTGAATAAACGTGCAATACTCGAATTGTTGACTTATTACATATCTGAACTTGAGTTTACAGGTGTGTGTAGCCACTGGAACAATATGGCAACCTAAACAAGGGTGAGTGATTGAAGTTGAAATTCTAGCCTCTCGGACTTGCTTATACGAAAATATATAAAAGGCCAGTTAAATCGTGGAAAATTGTTAAATTTTGAAGAGAAATCCAATATTTCATATCTTTGCATTTTCTTAATTTCTGTATCATTCAAAACATGTATACAGGGTGTTTCGCATAACAACCGACACAGGGCAGGGGCATATAGGTAAACGTAAAATATGCTGATTTAACGCAACTTACCCCTATATTAAGTTGCACCCCTGAGAAGTTATAGGCCTTCAGTGGGTTTTCAAATTTCGAAAAAAATCAATATCTCTGTAATACTATAACTTAGAAAAACCAAGTTTAGTACCCGTTTTGAGTGTACCAAGAGTATTAATCAATGGTAAGTAGAGTTCAATTAAGGCATTTGAAAGAGTTCATTAAGGGTAATGCACCCTTGAAATGTCATAATTTTTTAACAGATTGGTGGATTTAAGAACATAATTCATTTTATGAGGAATTTTACTCTAAAACTTTGTTACTCCAGTTATTTTCAAAAGAAACATGAATAAGTAAAGAAACATATTTTATCAATCTTACTAAAAATCATCGAAAATTAAATATTTTCCAATAAACTTGTGTAGGTCAAATTTGACAATCAGGAAAAAAGTGTGAATAAGTATAATTTATTAGAAAACAGTCAACTCGAATAACAGAAATGAAAAAATTGCTATCGATAAGTTATAGAAATTCTTCAACATGATAATTTCACAGGCATCTATTGAATTTTTAATGATTTTAAGTAACATTAATAATATATGTGTCTTTAGTTATTCGGATTTTTCTTGAAAACGACAAACGTTTTTTGAAAAATAACATGAGTAAAAAAGTTTTATAATTTACTTCCCCATAAAATGAAATAATAATTTTTTAGATCCGCCAATAGGTTAAGAAATTCTGTCACATTTTATAGGTACATCACCACTATTCAACCCTTTTAAATGCTTCAATTGAACTCTACTCACTAATGAATAATGCTCTTGGTACACCCAAAACGTGTACCAAATTTGTTTTTTCTAAGTTGAAGTATTACTGAGATATTGATTTTTTTTTCGAAATTTAAAACCACTTTTTGAAGGCCTATAACTTTCCAGGGATGCACCTTAGTATAGGAGTAAGTTGCGGTAAATCACCATATTTTAGGTTACCCTACATGCCCCTGCTCTGTGTCGTTTCTTATGCGAAACACCCTGTATATCTTTTTTCAAAACACAATGTTCCCATGAGTATATGTATGAACATTTTGAGAAGATTCATTGAATGTTCGTGGAACATTTTCAGAAGATACTGGGAGCTCCTAAGAATATTATAAATAACATTCTAAGAACCTTATTAGTATGACAGAATCTGTCCAATTCTCATGTTCATAGAATGTTCTATGAATATATATTGTACGTTGTGAGAATGTTCTGGGGATGTTTGAACATTCTTTCCAAACATTCCTAGTATATTCTCAGAACGTGTCTGTGCTGTCTGGGTATATATATATATATATATATATATATATATATATATATATATATATATATATATATATATATATATATATATACGTCTGCCTGTCAAGGAACCTACAAAAATCATATTTTTTATTTGTAAAAAAAAATAGAACAATTATGATAATGAAAATTCATAAAAGATATGTGTGCTGTGCTTTGTTTGAATACAGATATCCACGCTTTTCTAGCCACACGTTATGACGTAGATGCAGCTAGACAGTTCACATAGTTAATACCGTTATTAAACGAAGCGGAGAATGCCTAAATGTGCGGCTGTCCATACTTCCACATTAAGCAAGTGCCAGGCTATAATATAATTGTCAAACCTTTTACTTTACTTTAAATACTTAACTGAACGAATAAATCGCATTCTTTAATTCTAGATAGTAAAACTTTGGAACTAAATTCCACCACTATTTTAAAGTATCTAATGGGAATGGGTGACAAACATTTTTGTTTTGAAGTAATTCACACCTTATCATTGTTTAACAGTGTCAGATACCGATACAATCGAAGGGTTTACATTTCTTTTCTGGACTCCTACGGGGTTAAAAATGTTTATGCGACAACAGTAATATCTATAGAGTATATGATTACTTATAAGCGAGCAAACTTTCACAGACGGACGACTCTTATTAATTATTAAGAGTATGACCTTACACTGACAAACATTTTTGTTACAACGGAAACAGTTCTCTTTATAAGAGTACAAATTTCCAGAGACGGACAACATTTATTACAATTTTTTTTATTATTACTTCCACATCGTCAATGGTGGAAGTATTGCATCGGCGACAAAAATTTCGAAATTTTTTTTTCGCTTAAACATCGTAAAAAGGGCGAAAACATATAGAAAACATCATTTCGGAACGAACATTTTTTAGTCTGTCGGTCTGTAGGTCTGTCGGTCTGTATGTCTGTCTGCGTAGCCACGATAACTTTAGAACGAATTAAGATATCGTCTTTAAATTTGGTATAAAGTTAGCATGCGACAAACTAACGGTTCGGATTGTTTTCGGGTAAAATCGCTCCAAAGGGTAGTGGATGAATGGGGGGTGATTTGGTGAAAATCGACATTTTTTCGTTAAAACTCGAGCAATATAACGTTTTAGGGTTTGTTTGTTAGAAAACTTTCAATTTCATCAAAAATCTGGTATTTTGTGCTGAAATTAAATTAGGGGTTCAATTTGTGGGGGGAGTATCGGTGACAGAAATTTCGATTTTTTTTTTTGCAAAAACGGTGTAAAAAGTCTTAAAACCTACAGAAAACGTGATTTTGGAACTAATTTTTTTTTGTCTGTCGGTCGGTTGGTCGGTCGGTCTGTTAGTAGGCGCAATAGCTTTCGAACGAATTCAGTTATCATCTTCAAATTTGGTATGCACTGAGCACCCGACAAACCAACGGTTCAGATTGTTTTTGGTTAAAATCGCTCCAGGGGGTAGGGGATGAATGGGGGGTGACTTGGCAAAAATTGATATTTTTTGCTTAAAACTCGAGTAATATAACGTTTTAGTATTTGTTTATTAGACAAATTTCAATTTTATCAAACATCTGGTATTATGTGCTGAACTTAAATTAGGTTTTGAATGTGTGGGGGTGGAATATTGTTCATAGGAATTTCGATTTTTTTTTTTTGCTAAAACGGCGTAAAAAGTCTCAAAGCATAAAAAAATTGATTCCGGAACGAAATTTTTTTGTCCGTCGGTGTGTCGTATGAGGGTATAGGTTCAATATTTCTGGAAAATGTTGTGCGGACTCGGTGCGTTTCGTGTTCTTTTAACTTGGCAGACTTACTTGCAACGGAAAATATTGACATATATTTGATTGTAAGTAAGGAATCCTTATGGTCTTGTTTCTAATTTTATTTTGTAGTACCGAAAAAAACTTAAATTTAAATTTTGTGTGTAAATCTAAGGAAAAAAATGGCTTAATGGCATACAGGGCATACAATTACTTCTAATACATCTAATAGTTAATTATGTTAAATTTTTTCAACTACATTCTAATTTACTTACTTTCTTTACAAAGTAGGCTGCATTAAAAACACTTTTTTTAATATTGATAATAGTAATATAATAGTCCTATTGATTGAAGCTATTTTTACAATACATCATTTGACAAATAACTCCTATTATTTTAAAGCATTTAATCTGCTTAGCTTACGTACCTGTGCTTTTGACGATTTACGTTCTGTTTTCACAGCAGTTAAAACCATTTGCGAAAACCTTACATTATATATTTATGTAAGTACATTTGGAGAACCCGAATCATCACAACATATATTTTTAAAGACCCGAGGATCGTTTTACTAACAAAGTTAGCGTCATCAGACGGTAAAAAATTCTAAAAGGATTTAGTTAGCGAAATGATTGTCAGGTATTTAAAAAGATGTGTTGTGGTGATTTGGGTTTGCCAAGTGTACTTATCAGTGCTCATGACAGGTTCCAATCTTCACTTGACATATTTATTAAGTTAATTGGAAAGAACTTAATTGCATTACTTCTTAGTAGAGTAATTTACAACGTGTGCTTTCTTTCCATATAACATATAGCCACATATCAAGAAGGTTTACAAATTCAAGTCACAAAATTAAGGTCTGGTTTCACAGCAGTTTATTATCACAATTTAAAAGCATCACTCCTTGTTGTCGCAACCATGACTCTTTATTTCCTATCAATTGGGCCAGGTTTTCGAAAAGTTTCACTTTTAATCTGCTTGTTTCTTTTTATTCAAATATGTATTCTCCTCTTCTATCAAGCGCCTCCGTGGCCGTGTTGGAAAGTCGATGGAAACTTCCCAATTCGGAATCGGGGGACGACGGTTCGACACTCACCAGCAGCGGATGATTTTTCTGTCGTTGGGATCGAGCCTTAGGTGGAGGGTGGGTTAGTTTATATGAGCAAAAAGGGTCAGCATTGGCCTAATTGCCAGTAAGCATCTTACCTTTTTACCTCTTCTATCACATTTTTGATTTGTCTTCATAACGGTGTACTTTGCCTTCATCATCAGTCCACCTTTTAAAAGCTTCTATTCTCTTCATATCCTGCTTCTTCAAAGTCCAACTTTCAGTCCCATACATTATAATATTACATACGTATGACTTTATACACCTCTGCTTCAGTCAAATAAAGGTTATACTTCTTGGCAAGGTACGGCAACACCGCGTTGAACAAATCGCTGCGATCATCAAAGTTAAGCAACGTCAAGGACGGTCAGTACTTGAATTGGTGGCCACTTGGTAATGCAATGACAAACCACGGATTATATTTGCCGATCAAGTTTCCTTCGGTAAACAGCGACGCTTAGGTTGGGTTGCACTGTTTTCCTTTTACTTCAAGACAAACTTATTTATTTAACTATGAAGAATGTGATATTCAGAGGTTTTGATGTTTAGAACATATTTCTTCTTGAGGTCCTGTATGTTTATGATTTTAATATGATTTTCGATCAAATGTGCACTGATATAATGTGATATTTATAAAGCTAACTGCTCTCCTCCATTATTTAACGGCAACAATTACCTTTCCTTTTAACATTTTTTTTATATTTTGTAAAAGCAAACAAAACACTGTAAGTCACAGGAATTTTGAGGCATATTGTTAAAACAAAAACCAGATTTAAAGAACATTTGGCACATCTGAGATACTGTAGCATTGACAAATCATGCGTAGCAAAACATATTTGGGACAATAATCACCACATAGATAAAGAAAATCTTAAGCTTATCAAGAGTGTTAGAAAACCGGTGATGCTAGATTACGGAAGTATTTATATCACTAAGTCCGTAAAAAGCAAAAGTTCCTTAAACCAAGCCCCGCCATTGATTAAGAGCCCACTCTTTGCACTGGCTATTTGATGTAAAAGTAATTCCGAACTTTGTAGGTAAAGATATAACATGACTTTAAAAGGGACGTCCGGCAATTAAAATATAAAGGCAGAGAATTCACCTATGATCTTGCCTACCGGTTTTGTTGTTTTACCTAACACGTAATATAATGTGATGTTCAGTGGTTCATCAATTTAGAATTTTTCATCCTCCGATGACGCTAACCTTGTTGGTGAAACGATCGTCTAGTATTTAAAAAGATGTGTTGTGGCGATTTGGGTACTGCAAGTGTACTTCTCAGTGCTCATCACAGGTTTCAACCTTCAATTAGGGAAACGTTAAAAAAAATTGTAAGCAGGTAAACAAACAAAAATACATCTGTGTATTCTTAAATGTGAATAATTTTCTTAACAGTTTATTTCCAAAGAAAGTCATTAGCTCTAGCCTTTTGAAAATTATCGTATTTACAGATATTAATAGACAAACACACTGGCCACTATTCTGAAGTATTTAACTTCAGTGGAAAATAGCTAGACGTTGCGAATTTGGCACTTCTACGGCTTATCTCTTTATACCTTTTTTTATAATAATAACCTTGGATTTAATTTATTTTAGGTTTATCACAAAAAATAGATCATGCAGCAATCTCGTAGTCATAAAAACAAAATTTATACAAACATTTTGGAAGAAAAAAATAAAAACAAAAATCTTAAAGTAATCCAATGTAGCCGGCCTTTTACTCACCACATTTTATGATTACGAAGATTGTATGAACAGAACTAAAATCATTAGCTGAAAGCTTTCTAAAGTTATCATGTTAAAAAAGCGTTCTAGACACATCCGCACGCACGCACACACACACGCACGCACGCATACACGAACACCCACCCACACCAACGCACCAACACACACCCGCGCGCACGCGCCTGCATTAAGTGGGTGCTCAATGGTAGTTCAACGCCCCGCCTCGAACGGGAAAAGTGGCGCCAAACTACCCGTTAGGTACACAAAAAGGCGCCGAACTTCCCGTTAGACACACACACACACACACACACACACACACACACATATATATATATATATATATATATATATATATATATATATATATATATATATATATATATATATATATATATATATATATATATATATATATATATATATATATATATATATATATATATATATATATATATATTAAAGGCATTAAAAATGTCTAACAATAAAGACATACAATGACATTTTCTGACAATAAAAAAATTGTTTCTTTTAAAGCAAAGTTGAGTATAAATTATACAGATTAAACAAAAAGTTACTAAACGAGTGATTGCAGTAGAGACTGTTTGAGATCTTCTAGCATGTCTATGGTTTCTATTACAATATTACAATATTGACGGCCACTCAAGGCTGCCGAAACTCTTCTATAGTTAGGTTAATTGGGCCCCCATGGATGATGTAGGTCCAGAAGAGTGATGACGCTGGCTCCATTTAACGGTAAAATAAATTGCATAAAACAGGATAAAACGGTGAAAAAAAAAAGTAAAAAACGGGGTAACTGAACGAAACAAACATGACTTGTTAGCTCTGCCTTGTCTTGATTAATTAATATAGTAATGCAAGAGAGGAATATTAACAAATTTCCGGTGTTTATACAGGCTTTGTTATCAACAGGCACCCGCTGTATAGCCAACCGCCAGGCTTTCAAAATGTTCTCATGCATGTAATTCTGACATGGAATAAACATAAGTCTATTGACAAAAATGATGACGTGGGCTTATGTTGGCAAATTTCTTTGAGTAATAAATTATAACATAAGAATAATTATTAATGTAAAAACGGGCGAGTATCAAAACGTGTAACACGTTACACCCTTTTCCTTTTAGCTTAGATATCTTAACTTGGTATATAGCATAAATTTTATGGTAGAAACCTGCGTACCAAATTTGGTTGCCGCAGCATTGTTATTTTCGGAGATAAAATTTTCCGAAAGGAAACCCAAAATTTTTCCGAAAAACAGGTTCGCCTTTTCTGACTAACAAGCTTATTCAAGCCACTCACAAAGGGAAGGTACTTTACTTACTAGATTGCATCAAAATTGTCCAATTATTTTTTGAGTTATTGATATGATATACACACACACGCACGCACACACACACAAATATTATATATATATATATATATATATATATATATATATATATATATATATATATATATATATATATATATATATATATATATATATATATATATATA
Source organism: Tillus elongatus (assembly GCA_964006375.1). Taxonomy (NCBI): domain Eukaryota; kingdom Metazoa; phylum Arthropoda; class Insecta; order Coleoptera; family Cleridae; genus Tillus; species Tillus elongatus. Next base: position 69,226,946 of record OZ023269.1, on the reverse strand, counting down.
TATTTGTGTGTGTGTGTGCGGAAAAATTTTGGGTTTCCTTTCGAAAAATTATATCTCCGAAAATAACAATGCTGCGAGAACCAAATTGGGTACGTAGGTTTCTACCATAAAATTTATGCTATATACCAAGTTAAGATCTCTAAGCTAAAAGGAAAAGGGTGTAACGTGTTACACGTTTACGATACTCGCCCGTTTTTACATTAATAATTATTCTTATGTTATTATTTATTACTCAAGGAAATTTGCCAACATAAGCCGACGTCATCATTTATATATATATATATATATATATATATATATATATATATATATATATATATATATATATATATATATATATATATATATATATATATATATATATATAGGGTGGCGCATTTAAAACGAAACAGAAGAACTATTCAGCGAATATTAAAGCATCATAAATTTCACCCGTATAAAATTCATCTTGTACAACAACTGAATGAAGATGATTTTGATCGGCGGCTGGAGTTTTGTGAAGTTATAACTGCACGAATAGCTGATAACGCGAACTTTCTGTTCAATATCTATTTTTCAGACGAGTGTACGTTTTTATTAAAGTCAATCGTCATAATTGTCGTTATTGGGCAGATAATAATCCAAGAAATTTTCACGAAGTCCACACTCAAACTCCACAGAAATTGAATGTCTGGACAGGCATTTTTGGAGACCGTTTAATCGGACCAATTTTTCTTAATGGAAATTTGAGTGGTGAAACGTATTTGGAGTTACTAGAAGATATCGTTTACCCTCTACTAATTGGCATAGTTGAAAATGATGATCGCTATCAAGAAAATCAATTAGTGTTTCAACAAGATGGAGCTCCTCCGCATTTTTCACAACATGTTAGGGAGTTTTTGAACAGAGAGTTTCCAGAGCAATAGATTGAGCGTAGAGGTGCTATTTAGTGGCCCCTTAGATCACCGGATTTAACTCCTTTAGACTTCTTTCTATGGGCCATTTAAAGAGTAGAATTTATAAAAAGTCTGTGGCTAGTGGAACCTGCATTCCAAAGCTTTTCCCTAACGCACACACACAGCCACACACACTACAAAGAATGAATACAAATAGTATGTAACACTATACACATTAGTTTAGAGCATCAATAAATTCCTTCACCTTGGTTTTTTGTTTTATAACATCCACTAGTGCCTACTTTAATCTTGTTAGTGGGAGCATCTTAATAACATTAGACAGAAAATTGAGGAATTTGATTCCCAAGTAATCAAACATCTGCTTTGTTTTCTCCTTTTTGTGCCACCGTATTTTTAATTCATGCCTGCAGCTGGTATTGATGTTGCGAGCTTTACCATTCACTGGATATTTTGAATACATATACTGAAGAAGAATATGGCTGTAAAGGTACCTAAGTATCCCATTGGCCTCGAATACATCAGGGCATCTTTTTGTTGGACCTACGCACACAATGTCCTTATTGCATTTTTTTTGCATGATAAACACATGTTCCGCTGCTGACGAGCTAACCCATATGAATGTTCCATATGATAGGATACTGCGACAATGTGCAAAATAAGCACTTCTGGCAGCTTGATGGGTATTGTACTGTTCCACTGTTCTTATGATGTCAATTGCTCTGGATAAGCCTCGTGCTTCCATAGGTCAATCATGTTTAACGTTTTAAAATGAATTGGTTTGACCAGGTAAGACATCTCCAGGCTGCTTCTAAGGATATAATAAAATTCGTATTTAGCAATTAGGTTTTCGGCGATCCTTAAGTAGACAGGTCCCGTCCATGCATCGAGAGAGCGGCATTGCCGGACGGTGCTTATGGCTCTAGGGTCTTGCCTGACCTGACCTTCCTGACTTACAGGGCTGCCTGACCTGACCTTCCTGACCTGTCCTGTAGGTCAGGAAGGTCAGTTCAGGCAGGCCCCTGGAGTAATAAGCACCGTCCGGCAATGCCGCTCTCGCAATGCATGAAATGCCGGGACCCGTCTACTTAAGGATCGCCCTCCAGACAACGAATTACTTAATTACACCGAAAATCTAACAATTCAGGCTACAATAAAATTGTTCAATCTTTAAAACTTCCAGAAAAATAAATAGACATAGATAAAATAACAGCATATCATAAATATAAACAACAATCCGCCATTAATCATTATTGCCGTGCGCTTTGTCACGAGTCAGTTCGCTGTTGGAGTTGGTGTTGCTATGTTGCTATTGGACGACGATGACATACGATCGAATATACATGAACACGAAAACGGAGGGAATTCAAATAAATGTTTACAAATTTAAACAAACTTTCAGAAACATTACAATTGTAACTTTAGGTGAGCTTACAAATGAAGAAAAACAACAAGCCGGCAAAGGAGATATTACATTTGAAAGTTATGTTAAAGTTTCATTTGTAAGTTTGCATTGGTTTTTGGAATTTAGAAATGTTGCAAACTTAACTTGCTTAATGGTAAGTTGGCTAACGTTGCGGTAAGCATTTGTAAGTTACCATGCTTAGTGGGTTACTATTATAATTCTCACCACTATACTGTAATCATGACCTATCTTTTTCATTAAATTTTAAAGTTATATAATATTATAAGGACATCTCAAGCACATTCTGAGCGAATATTCGGAATAATAATCTATTCAAATATTCTCAGTATATTCATGATAAATTTTATAGGATGTGATTGAATGAATGTACTCAGAATGTTCAAGATGCAGTTTGAAATTCCATAAACGTTATTAGAACATTCCCAAACAAATATTCTGAAATAAGAATGTTCTCACATTGTCAGAACATTCTGAGAATATCTTGTGCTATATGGGATATCATATCATATTTATTTCGTCACCAAGTATTTACATGACATGTAACTTACACTAGAAACAAAGAAAAAGTGTAAACATCAGACAGAGATACAGCAATACAAACAACAACCATTGTCAATATTAATCAAAATCCACAATTAAAAGATCTGCAATAATATCCACATAAAGAACAACAAAACACCACAAAACACAAAATAGCCACCATGGACTACTTCCATTATTTCTACAGGAACTCCTGGACTCAGTAAAAGGGATTAGAAAGTAGATATTTCTTAACTTTTCTCTTGAAACTTGCTGGTGTGAGTTGTATGATGCTGTGGAGATTATGATTAAATATCTTAATAGGCCAAAAATTTGTTGACTGCTGGCTTGTCTTTAGCCTGTGATATGGAGCCCTGATATTATTCCAACCTCTTGTATCATAACCATGACAGGTACCATTTTCTATAAATTTGTCTTTATTCTCATACATATATCTCACACAAGCAAGTATGTAGACGCCAGGAATGGTGAGTATCTCATTCTAGTGAAGGCCTCTCTGCAAGAGTCCATCGGCTGCAAGTTGCTCAGGTTTCTAATGGCCCGCTTCTGTAACCCCAAAATGTTAACAGCTTCCAATGAAACACACCACAGAAGAATTCTATAGCCTTTAGTACTATGAACAATACCAAAATATACCATTCTCGTCGCCTGGTAAGTTGCTACTCGTTTCATAACTCTCATGCAATATAGAGCTGTCCTTCTAAGGTAAAACAGACAGTTTGCTGAAGGCCCCATCGTTTGATTAGTATTCTGTTCAACGTCCGACACAATGGTCCACACCGTTAAGAATGCCGTGTCATCCGCATAAGAGTACAAACCGTCTGATCTAACCCTTACTTCCAGATCATTTATAAATATAAGGAATACAATTGGTCTCAAAATTAAACCCGGTAGGACACCGTAAGTAATTGGTCTCTATGATTACACGACATTGTTTCATACCACATAGTGCGTTTTCGGTCGCAAGTATGCGGGATGCTGATGTGGGATAACCCTGACTCCATAAAACTTGAGCTTGTGCAGTAGGGCTGATTGCGATACTGTATCGAATGCCTTACTGAGATCGTGAAGAGTTATTCCCACAATTTTTCTGTTATCAAATGATTCTGATATCTTTTTTACCACAATAAGCAAGGCCGGGACAATACAGCCACTCTTCATATAACCTTGTTGACTATCTGAGAAAATATTATACTTTTCAAAAAAACAAACCAACCTATTTTTTATAGCAGTCTCCAGAACAATGGAGAAAACTGATAGCATTGCCACCGCCCTGTAATTTTCCATGTCTTCTGCACTGCCTTTCTTGTGTAGTGGCATTGTCTTTGCTTTTTTCAGTATTCTGGGGAAACCCCTTCTTGGGGACATTTATTGATTATATAGCAGTCAGTGGAGTTATGGGTTCTGCTTTTAGCTGCTCCAGGTCCATCGTACCTATACCATAGATATATTTGGTGTGCTTGGTCTTCAGTTTCCCAATAGTAGGTATTGGGGACTTTGGCCAGACAGTGAGTGGAAGTAGCCACCCCAACCCTTGGCCACATGCAAAGTAGCCTCTTCCCTTTATCCCCTCCCCTTTCAAAGATGGCGGTTCAAAGATGGCGTCAAAGATGGCGGTTTAAAGATGGCGGGCTGAGAGCTGAGCTGTGAAATTTGACACCTGACCTGTAAAGGTGACAGCTGACATGTAACATCTGACAGCTGACCTAATTTGAGACATTACAGTGACAAAGCAAGATGGTGGCTGGAAACCTGGTGGCGTAAACTATAACCTGAAATGACGTAATCCAAGATGGCGGCTAAGATGGCGACCGTTAATGCGAAAATTCAAAAATTTTAAAATGTCAAAAGGTATCTGACCCGACCTGTTGAAATAAGAGGATCCACCATTTTGATTTCATATGCCATGACGTATGTAAAGATAGCGGCTGACGCATGCGCAAACAATTTTTTTAGTTATTAAGTTAGACCCACGTGTTTGGTGTCATGTTACTCGCCTCTGTAAGCAGAATTCAAATATAGCATATCCGCATGCGCAAACCAATTTTTTTTAGTTTTTGGTGTAGAGGTATAATGTTTGGTGTCATTTTATTCGTCTTGATTTGTATAATTCAAAAATGGCGACTAACGCTTGCGCGAAAATGAGATAATAAACTTGAAACCCTTATCGCGGAAGATCGTTGAGATGTACGATAGGTTACATGCACGGTGTTGAGGAGGCCAAACCAAATTGGAATATACAATAAAATGGTCACTTCTGGTCTAAACTTTAAATCCTTATATCTTTTAAACAGAAAGTGATAGAAAGAAACTGACTTTAAAAAGATATCGTTTCGTAATAAGGCCTACATGAAAATGAGATAAAAAACTTAAAAGTTCTTTTCGCGCAAGATCGGTGTGAGATACGGTAGAACCAATGCATGCACGGTGTTGAGGAGACGAAGCCAAAGTGGAATATACAATAAAATAGCCACTTCTGGTCTCAACTTTAAATCCTTATATCTTTTGAACGGAAAGTGATAGAAATGAACCGACTTCAAAAATATGTCGTTTTGTAATAAGGTCTACAAGAAAATTAGATAAAAAACTTAACGTTTTTATCGCGCAAGATCGGTGAGAGGTACGGTAGAACCAATGCATGGTATTGAGGAGACTAAGCCGAAGTGGAATATACAATAAAATGGTCACTTCCGGTCCAAACTTTAAATCCTTATATCTTTTGAACGGAAAGTGGTAGAAATGAACCGACTTCAAAAATATGTCATTTCGTAACAAGGTCCTGAAGAAAATGAGATAAAAAACTTAAAATTCTTATCGCGCAAGATCGGGAAGATGTACAGCGAAACCGGTACTTGCATGGTGTTCAGCAAGCCAAACTATAAATATATACGATAAAAATGTTACGTCCGGTAAGCAATTCCAATATAACTATTCTTAGAACCACATGCATGTGTGACACCTCAAAATAATCTACTTGTGGAGCAGAATTAAGAAAGATAGTTTTTAAGTAAATTAAAACAAGTTGTGTTAACACCTAAAGAGTCACATCTCAATTAACGCCAACAACCGCTGCATACTTGGTGGACTTTGGCGGAGCTTAGACTGTAAACGACTTGATATCTGGGAGATATGTATGTAAAGTTAGCTATTCTTAGAGCTAGATGCTACATGTGTGTGACACCTCAACATAATCGTGTTGTCAAGCTGAATAAAGAAAGATAATAAGTAAATCAAAACAAGTTGTGTTAACACCTAAAAGCAACACACTCACTCCTAGGCTTATTGTCTTGATGTATAGATTAAATTTTTTGTAAACCAACACGTCTCTATCATTTTAGAGTAATCAATCGTCTTGGGGTGTAGCTTTCAAGTTTGTAAGCCATCACATGTCAATCGTTTTAGAACAACATATCCATGTAACTCTTCAACCTAATTTTTGTACTTACAGTTCATTTTGCCAACATTAATTTAAAAATAAAAACGCTAAGAGTAAGAAAAGAACAATATGTTTTCAAACATTCATGCTAAATTACCTAACAACTGAAACTGAATGTCTTGAAATGTAGATGACAATTTATAAACCAACACGTCTCCGGCTTCTCAGAATAATCTTAGTCATGTGCCCACTCAAACTAATTGTCTTGATGAGTAGCTTTTAAGTTTGTGAATCAGCACATGCTAAGAGAAGGATAATTATTTGTTTTCAAACATTCATATTCTAAGCTAGTTTACCTAACAAATCAAGTTAAAGGTCTTGAGGTGTAGCTTTCAATTTGTAACCCATCACATGTTAAGAAAAGAACAATTATTTGTTTTCAAACATTCATGCTAGTTTACCTTACAAATCAAACTAAATGTCTTGAGGCGTAGCTTTCAATTTTTGTAAACCAACACACTCTCTACCATTTCAGAGCAACATAACTACTCAAACTAATATTCATATTCTGAGTTAGTTTGCCTAATAAGTCAAACTGAATGTCTTGAAGTGCATATTTAATTTTGGTGTGTACCAGCATACTCTATCATTTCAGAGTAACCTTAGTCATGTGACCAGCCAAACTAATTGTGTTGAGGTGTAACTTTTCACACTCCACTCGTACACCTTATGAGCTAGTTTACCTAACAAACCAAACTAAATGTCTTGAAGAGTAGCATTCAATTTTTGTAAACCAACACGTCTCAATCATTTTAGAGTGATCTTAGTCATGTGACCAGTTAAACTAATTACCTTGAGGTAATGTAGCTTTCAAGTTTTATTTGTTTTGAAACATTCATATTATGAGCTAGTTTACCTAACAAGTCAAACTGAATGTGTTGAAGTGCAGGCTTCAATATTCGTAAACCAACATGCCGCTATCATTTCAGAGTAATCTTAGTCATGTGACACTCCAACTAATTGTCTTGAGATATAGCTTTTATGTATATGGGATATATGAAAAATAACAAAGCCAAGCGAGTTGATTGTCTATTTCAACAAGAAGTTAAAGGAAGATTCGGGGTCCGGTATTTTTTTTTTAACTTCAACAACACACCACGAGGGCTTACAGCCTAAATACTATCGTACCGTGGCTGTTGACAAGGAGGAAAGAGGCAACTTGTTAATTCTGGACTTGAAGGTTTGGAGGTTCGGGGGGGAAGGAAAAACATGTGCCGGCAAGGAATTCCACAACTTGGAAGTCCTCGGGACAAAAGAGCAGGCGTAACAAGATGTTCTATGTCTGGTGACCTGGACAGTAAAAGGATGCATTCGCTCTGTTCCCCTGGTAGATCTGTTGGGGGCAGCAGGTGGGGGAACTATGAAGGAAAGCTCCTCTGAGCAGTGCCCGTGCAGATATCTATAAAAGAGAGAGAGAGGTCACCAACGGCACGTCGGTGGGCAAGGGATGGCAGCCTTTGGGCGAGGGTAGGGTCACCGATGAGACGTATAGCTCTCTTTTGAATGGAGTCCAGGATAGCGAGTGTAAAAGCGGCAGCTGCACCTCAGATGTGGGAGCAGTATTCGAGGTTTGGCCTTATTTGTAAAGTATATAAGGTATAGAGATTAGCTGGTGAAAAGTATTTGCGAGCCAGGAAGAGGAAACCTAATTTCTTAGCAGCCGCTTCTGCAATTGATGTGACATGTTGGTGCCAATTAAGATTTAGATCCACAGAAATGCCAATAAGAGAAAGGGACTCATTACTTTGAATAACTTGGTGGTTCATTGTGATGGGTCTAGGGCTGGAGTATCTCTTATGAGAAAGAAAGCAAGACTGAGATTTGGTGGGGTTGAATTGTACAAGATTTCTACTTCCCCAGTCTAATATTTTTTGGAGATCCACGGAGACAGAACCCTCCATGAGTCTGCGATCCTCATCTAATTGGGCTAAAGAAACATGCTTAGAATATTGTATATTTGAGTGGAGGGTGCTGTCGTCCGATTAACTGTGAACTGGGTTGGATGTGCTAGAGAGGAGATCATTGATGTGGAGAAGAAACAAAGTAGGGGCTAAAGCTGAACCTTGAGGAAATCCTGCATTAATTGGATACAGTTTAGAGGAATGACCATCCACAACAACAGAAATGCTCCTCTTGGAGAGGAAATTTGCTGTCCAGGTACAAAGTTTTAGTGATAGGCCGTACAAAGTTTTAGTGATAGGCCGTACAAAGTTTTAGTGGTAGGCCATAGGCCGGAAGTTTATTAAGCAGCGCTGCGTGCCAGACCTGGTCGAATGCTTTGGATATGTCTAGAGCAACAATCTGGGATTCACCGTGTAGTTCCATAGACTTGTTCCAAGAATGGGTGACAAAGGAAAGGAGGTCGGCAGTCGATCTGCGCTCACGGAATCCATACTGCCTGTCGTGGATTAGACTGTGTTTTTCAAGAAATTTTAGTAATTCGGTGTTTATATACTTTTCCATCACTTTAGAGACTACTGAAAGGAGAGAAATAGGCCTGTAGTTGCTAGAAAGCGCTTTGGATCCTTTCTTGAGGATGTGTTGTACTCGAGCAGTTTTCCAGTTACTAGGGAATATTCCTTTATTGTAAGATATCTGAAACAGACGAGAAATTATTCCCAATAGATTTAGCAAGAGTCCAGGAGGGTTTGCCGCCGTTGGAGATTAAGAGGACTTTCTTTTTGATGTGGTTATTAAACGAGTTTTTTGCCTCAGAAAGAATGCGGACATAGCGGTTTCTTGCGTCGTTAAATGCTTGACGATTTTCTTGACTGGGATTGTGTAGAAGCGTTTTGTGAGCTTTGACCTTTTCAAGTCTGGCCTTGTCACAGGATTTAGAGAACCAGGGCTTTTGAGTGGCTGAAGAGGTTTTCTGTGTATGTGCAATAAACAATTCCATGCCAGCTTGGATAATTTCGGTGACGTTTTGTGAGATATGAGAGGGGTCAGGATGAGAGAAGCAGACAGGCGCCCATGGAAATGAGCAGCAGTAATCGCGAATTTCGTCCCAGTTTGCGGAGTTGTAGTGCCAAACGATACGTGGGTGTGATGACTGTATAAGCTCGGGTTGAATTGCGCAGGAATCAGTGACCATGCCGTGGTCTGAGAGACCAAGGGGGGCGGTGACTGATATCTTATAGCATTCAGGTTTTGTAGTAAGAAGGAGATCCAAGGGATTTGATCTGTGTGTTGGGATACGAGGAAAGTAAGTAGGTTGCTGAACCATATTGGCTAAAGAATTGCTGACCGCAAAGGCATCCGCTGCTCTCCCTTGTGGATCGGTTTTCGAAGATCCTAGCCATTCCTTATTATGGACATTGAAGTCACCAAGAATAGTGACCTCGGAGGAAGGATATTCAGAAATCAGATAGCCGTTTTTTTTTAGAAAGGTAGTCAAAGAGCTGGACAAAGTTGTTGTCAGAAGGTGACCGGTAAATGCAACAGATGAATTTAGTAGCAGCACTGAGAGAGAGTTTTATCCATAGTATGTCTTTTCTTCCAGCTTCTAAATTGGGGAGTCTGGTGCAGGGTAGATTGCTGCGGACGTATGCGCACACGCCTCCATGCAATCTAAAGGAAGTAAGAAGCTCATACCCCGGGAAATTAAAGTGATTAGTGGCTGTTTTGGCACTGATTTGAGTTTCGGTGAGGAAGAGGAGTGGGGGCCTATTAGCCTGGAGGAAATGGTGGACGGAGTTCAGGTTAGAATTTAGGCCACATATATTGGAAAAGGATATGTTAAATCTTGATGTTGGCGCCCCCTGTACACCCCTCTACCGGAGATCCGAATGGAGGGGTATTTTACCTCCGGAATATTTTGTACAAGAAGGAGCCATCATCATTTTTGCTTATAAGGGAAACCGACTCATACAACAGAACCGGAAAAGTCCGTTGGGACTTCACTTGATGTATGGGGTGGTACTTCCTCGGGCGTGAAAACAATCATTTATTACGTAAAGGAAAATTCCACTACCACTTGGTATGGATTGGATTGGATCAATGTCTACCCCTTTAAAAATAAGATTAATAAAGGGACTATCAATTGTCCAATAGTTATGCTTTTCGACATAGGAGGATACAAAACATTATCATTTTGCATCCATGCCTATTGTCGTAGGTATTCCGGACCCCCGCATGTTCAAGCAGAAGGGGTTGACTTAGTACCTACAACTGCTACATACTTGGTAATCATTAGCGGCACCACGATTTCAGAATAATCTTAGTCATGTGACAGTCAAACTAATTGTCTTAAGGTGTATGTTTTATATATGTGATATATGAAAAATAAGAAGACAAGAGAGTTGATTCCCTATTACCACAAGAAGTTAAAGGAACATTCGGAGTGCCGGTTAACCGGCCCCACAAATGTTCCAGCAGAAGGAGTTGACTTAGTACCTACAACTGCTACATACTTGGTAATCATTAGCGGCACCATCATTTCAGAGTAATCTGTCATATTACAGTCAAACTAATTGTATTGGGGCGTAGCTTTTATATATGTGGTATATGAAAAATAATAACACAAGAGAGTTAATTGTCTATTTCAACAAGAAGTTAAAGGAACATTTGGGTAGCCGGTATCCGCCACCCCCATGTTCCCGCAGGAGTTGACTTTGCACCTAAGCCAACCAATCAACCAACCAACCAACCAATTAACCAACTAACGTTTAGGGGCGTAGAGATAGCAAGCTACCTACATGTGGCCCCTCTGAATCTATGATGTTAATGATGGGTTAAGAGATTGAATTGACATGTGTTTGTATTGAAGGCTTGCAAGCTACGTACAAGTGGCCCCTCTGAATTTATGATGGTGATGATGGGTTAAGAGATTGAATTGATATGTATTGAAGGCTTAGCGGTTTTCACTTGGGTTATCGTCATTGTAAAAGTATCAGAACGAGAACCGGGTCTTTTACTCTGGTATATCTTACTCAGTAGATCTCAAACGTCTTTGAAAACAACATTCTTTGCTTTTCTGAATGGCAAGTGAGCAGCCCCCTTGTTGAATCCTTCCGAGTTAAAGGTAAACCCCACCATGTCTTCGGGATCGACATCATGGAGTATATGGCTCACAACATCTTTAATACGATCTTTGCTCCACTTTTCTGGATCGTTGAGATCATCAGGTATATCTTGTAGTCCAAAGCATACGCTTCGTCTATCAAGTTTAAACTTTTTATTAAAGTTCACTGTGTCTTCAAGTATTTGGAATCCCATTGTTTGGTGCAACACACCTGACTGTTGGTTAATGACCGAAGTTTAGCTTCGTGTTTGCTAAACACTAAAGTTTAGCAGATACTTATTGTTTTCACCTTCACTGTTAGTTAACGACTGAACCTTAGCGGATGCTTCTCGTCTTAATATTACACAGACAGCACAGACAACACAACTTATTGTTTTCACCTTTACTGTTGGTTAATGACTGAACCTTCTCGTCTTAATACTTGACAGACAGCACAGACAGCACATACAGGACAGACAGCTATCTAACAGGACAGTCAGCTGTCTAAGAAACTGTCTAATATCCGTCTAACAGATGTCTAGCAAATGTCTAATAACTACTCTTTGGCGGAACACAAGCTGAATGTTTTTGATTCGCTTCAAACAAGACAAAACCAATTTAAAACACATATACGACCACCATGTGACAACTGACATAGACTTTAAATAATTAAAAAATATATGCTGCCAGGTTAGTTGATCAACCATCCAAGTCAGCCACCGCTGCCGTCACACAAAAAAAAACGGTGGTGGAAGCGAGTGACGTCACAAGAAATGGTGGTGCAAGTGCTCAGGTTAGACCTCCAAGCTTTCCGGGTAAATCCCGGGTTAGCTCGGTGTAGGGTGGTGTAGCCGGTCGGGTCAGGTCGCTGTCGGGTGGCAGACCAGTCGAGTCGGAGGTGGGTGGTGGAACGGTCGGGCCAGCTAGGTGACGTGTGTCGGGTCGGGTCAGCCATCCGAGTGGCTGACCCGAACAGACCCGACACCCGCGTTGGCTGCTGACCTGGATGGTTGATCAAGTAACCTGGCAGCATATATTTTTAAATTATTTAAAGTCCATGTCAGTTGTCACATAGTCGTCGTAGATGTGTTTTAAATTGATTTCGTCTTGATTGAAGCGAATAAAAAACATTCAGCTTGCGTTCCGCCAAAGAGTAGCAGTTAGACATCTGCTAGACATCTGTTAGACAGCTGTTAGGGAGCTGTCTGTCGTGTTAGACAGCTTGTTAGAAATCTGTTCGACAGGTGTCTGTCCTGTTAGACAGCTGTCTGTTCTGTCTGTGCTGTCTGTCAAATATTAAGACGAGAAGGTTCAGTCATTAACCAACAGTGAAGGTGAAAACAATAAGTTGTGTCGTCTGTCCTGTCTGTGCAAATATTAAGACGAGAAGCATCCGCTAAGGTTCAGTCGTTAACCAACAGTGAAGCTGAAAACAATAAGTATCTGCTAAACTTTAGTCTTTAGCAAACACGAAGCTAAACTTCGGTCATTAACCAACAGTCAGTTGTGTAGCACGAAACAATGGGAATCCAAATACTTGAAGACGCAGTGAGCTCCAATTAAGAAGTTTAAAATTGATAGACGCAGCGTATGCATTAGACTACAAGATATATCTGATGATGTCAACGATCCAGAGAAGTGGGTCAACGATCGTAATAAAGATGTGAGCCACATAGTCCATGATGTCAATCCCGAAGACATGGTGGGGTTTACCTTTAACTCGGAAGGATTCGAGAAGGGGGCTGCTCACTTGCCATTCAGAAAAGCAAATAATGTTGTTTTCAAAGACGTTTGGGACCTACTGAGTAATATATACCCGGTTTTCGTTCTGATACCTTTAGAATGACGATGACTCAAGTGAAAACCGCTAAGCCTTCAATACATGTCAATTCAATCTATTAACCCATCATCACCATCATAGATTCAAAGGGGCCACTTGTACGTAGCTTGAAAGCCTTCAATACAAACACATGTCAATTCAATCTATTAACCCATCATTAACATCATAGATTCAGAGGGGCCACTTGTAGGTAGCTTGCTATCTCTACGCCCCTAAACGTTGGTTGGTTGGTTGGTTGGTTGGTAGTTTGGTTGGTTGGCTTAGGTACTAGGTCAACTCCTTCTGTTGGAACATTTGGGGAGCCAGAATACCGGCTACCCAAATGTTCCTCTAACTTCTTGTTAAAATAGACAATTAACTCTCTTGTCTTCTTATTTTTCATATATCACATATAAAAGCTACGCCCCAAGACAATTAGTTTGAGTGTCATATGACTATATTGATCATGGTCATTAACCAGTCGTGTTGTGCGGTCGCGTCAGTTTCGTTTCCTCATTAAATCAAGTGAATAACAGTAAAAAATAAGAAATAAATACAGAAAAAATGCCAAGTACAACACGTTGTGGTAATAAAACGGTTAACACCGAAAAAAGTGCTGAAATTAGTGATGTTATAGGTGTTTTTGAAGATATGATAACAAGATGGGACAATCTTTTTCGAAATGAAATAGACATTTTAAAACAGGAAATATTGACTCTTAAACAAAGCAATATACAGCTAATTAATACGTTAGCAAGTGGGCGGCATTGTTCTGTCTGCGGTAGTGCTGTTGATATCGACCATTTCTATGAAAACACAAATGACAAAGAAGTAGAATTAAATACAAGTATTAATTCTCTACATTCGAATTCAACCACTGATACCGTTATTGCTAACGAACCAAATAAGGTAAAAAACATTTTAAGAAATTTATATAAATGTTCAGAGTTTAAATGGAAATGAAAGTAAAGGTGATGATATTTCGACACATGATGCGGGGTTCCCAGGTTTAACGTATAGTAATAAAATATTCATACTTGGAGGTAGAAATCGCAAGTGGAAAAATGGCATAGAAAGGCCGTAACTTAAGAGAGAGGTGGTTAAACAGTCTGGAAAAATATTATTATTGGTACGGATAGCGAACATGTGGATCTCGATAATGATTTTGGTGCGAGCCAGCCGAAGGCGTGGTTGTATGTTGGTAGGTGTAGGCCTAAACCACGGAAGAAAATGTGGGGCTGTATCTTCAAGCTAAGATTCGGGGCAGACGATTCGAGGTGACAAAGTTGGACAGCAAGGGAAGCAACGCAGCATTTAAAGTCGGTGCCGACTTTGATCTCCTACCCATTTCCAAATATTAGCTGTAAGTTGACTTTTAAAAAAATGCTGTCTAGACCCCTCGTGATTCTGGGTTCAAATGGTAAGCGAACAAAGTTTTTTCCGATTTTTCTCTTCTGAACGTCGATGATTCCGTCAACATTTTCTTTGTTTTCTGGTTGTTGATTAATTTTTTCACTAGGCAAGCAGTGTATCCGTTATATTTTTAAAAAAGTCAACTTACAGCTAACATTTTCAACAACAAATACCTTAAAAAACTTGCTAGGTAACCCAAAAGACAAGGCTAGCACGGACAAAATGTCGGGAATTTATGAAATAAGTTGTAAAGATTGTAATCTTAAATACGTCGGACAAACAAAAAGATCGATTGGAATTAGATTCAAAGAACACATATCCTCATTACGTTACGGTACTGTAGATAAGTTTGCCGTCGCCCGACATATTTGGGATAGTAATCATCACGTTGATAAAGATAATCTGAAATTAATAAAAAATGTTAGAAAACCAGGACAGCTAAACGGGTTCGAAAGCATATATATTGCGAAATATAGTTACAAAAAAAAAAGTATGAACACTTCACCAGCGCCAATTACCAGTCACTTGATCGATTGCTTTGCTAAATAAAATTCCCACGTTTTCGGCACGTTTTACCGATAACATAAGTATACAGTTATTGCCGCCAAAGGAATCGTTGTTAATTTAGCTGTCGTTGAACTTTCTCAAAACTATTACAGATGGACACTTTTTAGATAAAGCAGTAGGGATGGCCCATAGACCTTGTCGGGCGATAAAAATACAATACACTTTGGAATTTGCCTACGAGTAGTGTCTCATATCGGTTCGATCTCTTTACCTGAGATCCGGTATATAAGTTGATGTTAGTTTTTAAGTATTTAGAATGTTTCATCCTCTGATGGCGCTAACTTGGTTAGTGAAACGATCGTCAGGTCTTTTAAAATGTGTTGTGGTGATTTGGGTTCTCCAAGTGTACTTATGAAGGCTAATCTTATACTTTGAGAGGAACAGTTTGTTGACCAAAGAACAGCATGGTTATAGACAAAACAGGTCAAATATTACAGCACTGGTAGCTGTGACAAGAGAAGTTATAGACAGCTTAGAGTGTAAGGAGGAAGTAGAAATAACTTTATGTGATTAAGCAAAGCTTTTGATTCAGTTAGTCACATATTCTTGCTGGAAAAACTTGCATATCCTACCTTAGCAACAGAAGCCAAAAGGTTTTTTTTCAAGGTGCCTATTCTTCCGAACGAGTAGTAAGAGAAGGAGTCCCACAAGGCTTCATATTGGGTCCAATATTATTTGTCGTCTATATAAACGACCTAATGCTTAATACTAATTCAACAAAAGGGTGTCTGTTTGCCGATGATACCACTTTTATAAATAGAGCCCATTCAGAAGTCTAAGTAAAAATCATGTCGGCTAAAGTTCTAGATGAGGCAGAAGATTGGTTTCAAAGCAATAACCTAAAAGAAAATAAAGAGAAGACTAATGTTTTACATTTTTCATTAAAAAGACATGCATCTGAAAACGTAGTCAAGTTTCTGGGACTCTTCGTGGACAGTGGCCTAAAATGGATAACCCACATTGAAAAACTTTGCAAAAAATTGTCTAGTGTGGTATACAGCGTTCGTTATTTGAGAAAGCACGGCACTTACCTTGCAGCTCGAACTGCTTATTTTGCGAACTTCTATTCGTTGATGTGCTATGGACTTTTGGTGTGGGGAGGTTCCGACAGTATTGAGTTGGTTCTAAAGCAACAGAAGGCAGCAATTAGAGCTCTGTGTAGTGTATCCCCAGGCGAGAGCTGTAGAAGACTTTTTTTACAAGAAGGAATACTTACCGTTGTCAGTGCTTACATTATTCACTGTGTGGTTCATGTCCATAACAACAAAGATCAGTTTGTGAGGAACAGAGATTTTCCCGCTTATAACACCCGATGTAAAGATATTTAAGCTTGCAACATTTTCGGCTTACGTCCTCACAGAGAAATATAATATACATTGGTGTGAAGTTATATAACAAGTTGGCAAGCAATGTCAACGACATACATAGCACCAAGGGTTTTAAGGTGCAGGTCAAGAGATTACTCCTTTCAAGAACCTGTTATAGCGTTGAGGAATTTTTAAGTGGTGAAAGTGTGACCGGTTAGCCTTTTGATATTCAAATTTTAAAGTAATGGTATATCTTGGTTTTATTGTTTCTTTGACCCTATGTATCAGTACGTTTTTCAATTTTGTCCCTTGTATACTTAAGGGATTAATTTGTGTAGTTGTTTAAGATTTTTGGTGCCTTTTAAATTTTAAATCTTAAGTCTGATACAGATTTACATGTCTGTTTTATTTTATTTAGTTTTTTAAAGGTGACTTTACTTGTGTATAGTATGAAGTATATGTATCTTTCTATTACGTCTGCTTTCAAATGGTGAATGTGTTATAATTTGAAGGGGGCGACTTCTTAAGTTTTTGTAAAGTGTTGTAGATGGTGGAATTTTCTGTGTGTGTTTATCTGGTGTATAGGTGCCTATATAATGGAATAATGTGTAGCTGATATATTGCTTTTGACATGCCATGTGTGGTTGATGGTAATAAAGATATTATTATGATTATTTCTGTAATGATGGCGCCGCTAATGATTACCAAGTATGTAGCAGTTGTAGGTACTAAGTCAACTCCTTCTGCTGGAAAATTAATGTTCCTTTAACTTCCTGTTGAAATAGACAATCCACTCTCTTGTCTTCATGTTTTTCATATATCCCATATACATTGTAACGGTTGTTTTATTCATTACCGTAACTCCCTTACTGAGATAACAAGAACCTCAAAGGAAGCTTAGATAAGAAAACGTGACTTCATTTTTGAATAACAATTCAAGTTTTGTTTCGAAAAGATTTGTTGAAAACTTGCTATTGAAAATTATCATCGTAGCGCTCCTACTGCCTTCCTTCATTTAAATCAAGTATTAAAATGTCAACAGATGGAATATTTGCCTTAAGGAAAAAGATAGTTTTTTATTACAATTTCCTACTAAGATGTTTGTAAATTGGAAATCTAAAAGCAGGAGAATATCGTTGCAGAGATGTATATTTACTGAAATAAAAGACTCCGCAATGACGCAATAACATGATCTAAAGTATTACAAACTAGAGGTGGAGATATTAACAGAGATAACGAGAGCCCTAAAGTCGTAAATTTATGAGACAAGTTGACAACTGAAAGAAATTCCGCCAAACCAAGCGCTATCGTTAAGCAATAAAGTAGACAGAACAGAAGCTTTGCAAGTGCGAGGCCTCGACGGAGTCTCTGCGGAAACTGGCGCGAAACACATGCATCTCCGCATCCCTCTCATACACAGGGAGGTAGATGGGTAACTAAAGGGCAGAGAACATCATCGGAGCAGCGTTGACGGTGACAGCAGAAACCGGGCGGCTTACTTAAACACGTGCAAAGCTGGCTCTCTCTCGGTTGGTCAACAAACACGACTGGAGGAAGAACTGCTGTACCTCTCGGGTTGGGTGTGCCACAGCGATGTTCAGGAGAGTTTTCTATCGGGCAAAAAAGGAAAACGTAGCTTCCGCAGGGCATGTACGCCTAGTGTAATTATTGTACAAGTGCTGCAAATAATTTGAGTTTGCTTTAGTTATTTTAACGTCCCATTTAAAAGAAAAATGGATTGAACAGCGAGTCTTTAATAAACCTTTTAATGCAGCGGCAAGTTATTGACGGCAATTCTTTGTGGTAATTGAAAGATTCAAGTAAACGGTTTCGAGTTGTCAAGTTCAAGTTCTCACTTTCAGTCTCCGATTCAAGTTTGCCTTTATATCCGATTTTTCCGTATGCCGTTCAAATATACCTTTGATATCCGAGGTGACCGTTAAAATACAGTTTTGCTGTTCAGATTTAAGTTTACATATAGTTTCAAGTTCAAGTTTCAATTCAGTGCCTACCTAACCTCTTGAATGTACATTACACGTACACTCTCTTCCTGTATCCACCTCTGCAAGCGTTTTCTACCAGTTACTGACTCATCTTTTGGGGGAAATTAAGCGCCTATGGTAAGCCCTAAGTGGCGATGTGGCACTGTGCAGTTTCTATTTTCCGTCAGCAGGCAAATTAACACCTGTGGGACCTCAGATGAAGGCCTAGATCCGCTGGTGAACCCCTGGAAGTGCTAGTGCACTGCATTTTACAACTTTTTCGAGTGATTCTTTTTTTAAGACTTTAGACAGACAAACTTTTCTACCTCCATTAAATTTCTCATTAAAGTTTTTATTAAATTTCTCATTAAATTGCAACATAAATTTCAAGTCAGTCAAAATTAAAATCTTAGTGAGATTGATTGTTATATATAAATGTATTTTGTATTTTCTTTTTGGTATGTTATCAAATATGTAAATTAGGAATAGTAGTATGATATTAATTAATTATAATTTTGCTCACGAGCCTTTCAAACCTCCAAATATGTTACTTTACTGAGTACTAAAAAATAGCTTATAACCTTTTATTTAAATTATGGTTAACCATTACTTGATTTTGCAATATCTGGGCTTCTCTCACAAACTTTTAAGGTAACAAAACAGATCAATTAACTAGAAATTACCTAACAAACTAAAATTGGGAGCATTGGTAGATTTAATAGAAAAACCTTCAACTTTACATTTAATTTTCATTTTGTTTCTTTATAATGTACAACATATAATTGCTTTTACCAGAAGTCTTGATTTAAATAACTCCAATTATTAATTGATATCAATAAATTTAAAATATTTGTGTTTTTAATATCTATTTTAATTGAATAATTAATTCCTCATTTAACCTCTCTCAATTCTGGTGGTGCTATAACTGGAAATATTTATATCTATTATCTAGATCTCTTCAAACTAACTAACGTAGTGCCGGTTTTTTGACTCAAAGATCTCATAAATCCAGGGCTTTGGACAGTACAAGACTAGAGCTGAGTAAGTATATATTTGTCTTTACATATTCAAGCCAAACAGAGTGTTCTTTATCTTGCAAAATAATAAATCTTAGAGATAAGTGCAAATAGGTTAGGGTTTGGGAGGTGATTATGGCCTCACTATTGACCGGATTTAGATCCAATTGAAATATGTCACGAGATGTCAATCGCGGACAAACCCCAAATAAATACACACGGGTTTCTAGGTTTAAATTGGCACAACATAAAAGCTACACCTCAAGACAATTAGTTGGAGTGTCACATGACTACGATTACTCTGAAATGATAGAGGCATGTTGGTTTACAAATATCGAAGCCTGCACTTCCAGACATTCATTTTGACTTGGTAGGTAAACTAGCTCATAATATGAATGTTTGAAAACAAATAAAACTTGAAAGCTACACCTCAAGGCAATTAGTTTAACTGGTCACATGACTAAGATCACTCTAAAATTATTGAGACGTGTTGGTTCACAAAAATTGAATGCTACTCTTCAAGACATTTAGTTTGGTTTGTTAGGTAAACTAGCTCATAATGTGTACGACTTGAGTGTGTTGAATTATAAACTTGAAAGCTACACCTCAACACAATTCGTTTGGCTGATAACATGACTAAGGTTACTCAGAAATGATAGAGTGCTCTGGTTCACACAAAAATGGAATCTGCACTTCAAGACATTCAGTTTGACTTCGTACATAAAAATACACACATTCAGAATACACCTTACACTTTGGGACACTTTAGACAGACCCTCACATAGTAAAGCAGAACATGTTACACTGCAAAAAACGGACGTACAAAAAAGAAAATTACAGCATCTTCTAGAAAACAAAAATCTCACACAACACACACATAATGCCAATTAGTAGTTCACAACCTTTCAAATTCCAACATAAGTGACGTCGCCATCAAAGTCCTATCCAAAGGTTTTAATTTTGCACCAACCCCTAAATTCATCCCAATAGAAAAGATAATTTCTCAATCAGAAGATGCGATAACACACTTACCGACTGACAAAGCTGAAATTACGAGACAGGACATTGCCAGGATATTACGTTCTGCTAAACCTCCACCTTCCAACCTTTCTTCTCACGAACGACAGTCAATCAGAGACCTAAACCGAAAGACATAAATTATAATCCTACCAGCAGACAAAGGCAACGCTACAGTCATACTCGACAAAATAGACTATATACAAAAGATGGACAATATACTAAACAGCACAGACTACAAACAAATCCCTAACGACCCTACAACTTATCTTGAACATAAAACCAAAACTATCATCAACAACTACTCCCAACTCAGTCCTGACCTCAAAAAAGAACTAATCCCTCGCGAAAAATCATCTTGCATCCCTAGAAAATACGGTCTCTCGAAAATCCATAAGCCTGATATTCCCCTTCGCCCTATCGTAAGTGCCCACCGTTCACCCACACAAAAACTTGCAAAACATCTAGCCAAAACTCTCCAACCATTAGTAGAAAACGCTACATCCTATGTCAAAAACCCCATCCAGTTCATTGACCTTCTTCAAAACAACACAAGTTTTCAAAACGACATCCTAGTTAGCTTTGATATAGTTTCTTTATTCACTAATATACCTCTATCTGAAACCCTTGACATTCTCAAAAATAAAAACAATATTTCCCACGATACCTTAACTCTTCTAGAACACTGCACATCTAACACTTATTTCCTTTTTCAAAAGAAATTTTACAAACAAGTTGGAGGTGCTCCAATGGGTTCACCGCTCTCTCCTGCATTGGATACATTTTCATGAAAAACTTCGAGACATAAGCCCTTAATTCATCATAACTTAAACCAACCTGTTGGTTAAGATACGTTGACGACATTTTCGCTGTCTGGCCACACGGTGAAGAATCTCTAGGCAAATACCTTTCTTAACTAAATAACATCAACCCCCAAATCCAGTTCACCATGGAAATAGAAAATAATTTTTCTTTGCCTTCCTTAGATGTACTCATCACTAAAAACCCAGTCAGAGGATTTTCTTACACTGTCTACCGAAAACCAATCCACACTAATCGTTATCTTAACGCCCAATCTCACCATCACCCATCGCAACTAAATTCCGTGTTTCGAACACTAGTAACACGATCCCTTAGACTAACGGACAACAACAAACAGGCAGAATTAAACTTTTTAAGACAGACATTGCTAGAAAACGGATACGACAACAATCACATACTACGAAACCCAAGAAACGCACAACAACAAACCACTGCACTACAACAAGAGCAAACAGAGTCCACACAACAACACACAGCGTTTTTACAATACATTAAAGGTGTCACCGACAAAATCAGCCGAATTTTTAGAACCTATAATATCAAAACCATATTCACAACAGAGCAAAAACTGTCAAATCTGATAAAAACTCCCAAGGATACCATTCCAAACGAATCCCACGGAGTTTACGAAATTCCTTGTTCCGACTGTTTCCGGACTGCAGGACAAACAAATAGACGCATCCACAATAGAATAGATGAACACACCCTCGCAGTTAGAAAATCCGACCAATCATCGGCGCTGGACACAAAATAGACTTGGATAATCCCAAAACAATAGCACCGATTTACAACTTCAAAACGAGAATTATCCGCAAAGCAATCGAGATTGAAAAACGTCCCGGTTGTTTAAATGAGAGAGATGGTCTTCGCCTTCCGACTACTTGGAAACCTATTATATCTTCATTACAAGCACCCAAGAGAAAATAGATTCCACAGACAATTTTATTTCCCCATTATCTGTCTCAACAGATGCCGGTGACCCTCTTAATCCTCCTCATCCTCTAAGTACCGTGACCAAAGGCCCCCACTTAATTGACCGTGACCCTACTACTTTCACTGATAATGAAGCAGGTAGACGGAACGACATATATAAGACAAGACTTGCAACGAACTGTCAGATCTCTCTGAGGCCTAGGGTTGAACACACTAATACCCCACAGACGACCTCCGGCGATATTTGGGGAGTAGGCAGACTGATGCCCCGTAATCGAGCTACAAGAACCCAACCACCTTTGTCCACCGCTCTAAGGAGTAGGCAGATTGAGGCCTTACTACTGACTTACTTAGTGTCCTTACATATTTCCTTTACCTCTTAAAAATGGCTCCAAAACAGGAGCCGAAACGTCGAGTTTTCATAAATTCTGGACGCGGTCCAACCAGAGAACCAAGTATGTCTCATATATATATATATATATATATATATATATATATATATATATATATATATATATATATATATATATATATATATATATATATATATATATATATATATATATATATATATATATATATATCGGTGCGGGAGGTATTGTTAACCAAATTTGGCTTCTATTGGAAGAAATGTAATCCGGGTGCAGGAAATGCTGACCAAAAAAGGGAAACGTTGACCGCTGAGAAATGAGGGGAAATAATAGCTCCTCCTACTGACAGGAAATGTTGACCTTTTAAGCTTAGGTGGGGGATCAGGAGAATTTGGAGCCGCTAATGGGAAATGTTGACATGTTTAATGTACTAGTAAAACGGGTATGCAGAATAGGGTCAAAAGTCTACCTCATAAATAACGTACGATAAGAATATTCTTAAATCTTTGAAAAAACTTTAAATTGATTAATTGTGCACTCCATGAGTAGAACAAAAGCTGGACTATGTTTATAACATATTTATTTTATGCATGCGAATTACTATAACTACGATAATTATAAGGAACAGTTAGACCAAAAATTGCAAATCTACTATTTGGCAAAACCAACTTGATTTTCCTCAGTTAGAGGCACCTTTAAAAACAGTTTAGATGCTGATATCACTTCCACATCATCAATACGTGTAGAAGTATGACGTCGACAACAAAAATTTCAAAAATGTTTTTTTCGTTTAAACATCGTAAAAAGTGTCAAAACATATAGAAAACATGATTTGGGAGCAAAAAATGTTTTGCTCGTTGGTCTGTAAGTCTGTTTGTAGCCATGATAACAATGGAACAAATTGAGATATCGGCTTCGAGTGTGGTATACAGTTAGCACCCGACAAAGGAATTTTTCGAATGTATTTTTGGGTAAAATCGCTCCAGGGGTAGGGGATGAATGGGGGCTGATTTGGTGAAAATTGACATTTTTTCGTTAAAACTTGAGTAATATAACGTTTTAGGGTTGGAAAATCCACTCTTTGGTAATTGGTAATTGGTGATTTTCCACACTCAATGGCACTTTCAAAAAAGTTTTGATGCTGTTAATACCCATGCTTATTAAATAAATTCTAGTGTGAAAAATACTAAATGATAGGTAACACCTCAAATATAGGTACTGGAATTGTGGTTACAAACAGTAACACGAACTGGAAAGAAGTAATTGACACAGAAATTTACAGGTAGGCTGGTTATGTGGTCCACAGAACTCTTTGAGAACGACAACTGGCGTGTAAACATTTCTGTTACATAGTGCCATCTGGCATTGGTGGAGAAGACCTAAAGCCATTTTAAGCGATTTTTAGAGAATCTTAAAGACCAAAATTGTTTAATTACATTTAAAGAAATGTTAATTAAGCAAACCTTTAATTCCACGATTAAACATAGAACCACGGTGGTTCAGGGGTAAGAACGTGTTCCTCTGAACCGAAGGGTACTGGGTTCGATCCCAGGCTTCCCCTTTTACTTTTTCAGTACGAACTGTAAAATTAACATCAACCGAGGTTCTGGCATTGTATTTGAGCAAGTTGAATGTCTGCACGTTCCGCCCTTCGGAGGGGGCGTAAAGCCGTCGGTCCCGTGTCCATGCGATGTTGGGCACGTTAGATATCCATACCCTTCTTACAGAAAGGCAGTGGTTCCTCAAAATTTCCAGGATAGTGAGGTGAAACTGCTCCCTGGCGTCGGTGATTGTCCAGAGTCGTTGAGATAGGCCGACGTTAAAGAAACAAAAAACACACACACGATTAAACATTTATTTAGGATTTATTTGCATAAATTATATACGTACCTAAGTAGGTAGAGATGAGCGGTTCTGGGCCTACCGCCACACCGCCAGCACTGCGCATGCGCGCAGTGACGGTACATTGAAGTCATAGTGACGTCACTGGACGGGGAGCCAATAGGGGGCAAACCTGTTATGACGTAATCCAAGATGGCGGCCAAGATGGCGGCCAAGATGGCGGCCAAGATGGCGGCCAAGATGGCTGACCGGAAGTGAAAAACGCGGGAAATTTACAGTTTTAAGCGACAGGTGGCACCACCTGTCAATGTAAGAGGACCCGCCATTTTGATTTTTGGTAATGTAACGTACGCAAAGATGGCGGTTTGCGCATGCGCAAACCAACTTTGTTTAGTTTTTAAGTTAGTGTCCACGTCTTTGGTGTCATGTTACTCGCCTTGGCAAGTAGAATTCAAATATGACATTTGCGCATGCGCAAACCCCACTTTGTTAATAGTAGACGTAGAGGTATACTGTTTGGTATCATGGTAATCGTCTCGATAAGTGGAATTCAAATATGATTTGCGAATGCGCAAACCCAACTTTGTTATTAGTATATGTAGAGGTATAGTGTTTAGTATCATTGTAATCGTCTCGATGAGTACAATTTAAATACGGCGATTTGCGCATGCGCAAACCAACTTTGTTATTGAGCAGTGTAGAGATATAATGTTTGGTATCATGTAACTCGTCACGACGAGTAGAATTCAAATATGGCAATTTGCGCATGCGCAAACCAACTTTTTTAGTTTTCAAGTTAACCTGCACGTGTTTGGTGTCATGTTAATCGTCTTGATGAGTAGAATTCAAAAATAGTATACACGCATGCGCAGACAAACTCTTTTAGTTTTCAAGTTAACCTCTACGTGTTTGGTCTTACGTTAATCGTCTTGATAAGTAGAATTCAAATACGACAGTTTACGCATGCGCAGGCCACATTTTTTTAGTTTTTAAGTTAACCTACACGGTAGCTTCTTCTTATTAACACATTTGAGAACATCAGCAACACAATAGAGAAAATCACTAAGTCGAATATTAAATTTAAAATTACTTAGAAACTTCACCTTTTCGTTGATGATTTAAACTAAATCTAGTAGCTGTTGAACTGCATCTTTGGTGAAATAAAAAGTAACAGTCATCTGAGATTGATATACCTTTAGTGCTTAGTATTTTAATTGGTTTGACGATAAATACCCCAATATTTTTAGGTTTGATCTTATTACCTTTGGTAAAGTACTCTTCAGCTGCTTTTATCAGTGTTGAAATAGAATAATCCCATTCCCATGAGCTAGATGAGATTGCTATATACTTGGTGAATATAGGCTTGTATTTACAATTTTAATGATTGGAATCACTCCAGCCGCTTTTGATATACCAATTGCAACACTTAGAGCTGGAGTAATTGTATACCTTGCTTCTAACAGCATTATACTTTCTTGCTCATTCTCACTAATATTCTGTCGCAGAGCTGCATCATTTTGACCCCAATAACAATCTTCACAAACATCGTTAGTAGCAGGTCTGATGATCTCAGGACCATCGTTTTCATCTATATGACACCGTTTTCTCTTATGTTCTGGATCTGTGACTACAGAATCATTACTATCATTGTACATAATGTTGATACAATTATAATAACTACACCGAGTATCTTCAACATTTATATTTGAAGTGACCTTATTGCTGCATGGTTTGTTCAATAGGTTTCGCTGCCCTCTTCACCCCTTTTTATATACTCTCGTTGGTTGTGTTTTGCTGTTTGGCTTCTGTGTAAACTTTAAAAATCTATTGCGATCAAATATGATTCTCTCATAATAATGTTTCAACTGTAATTATGATTAAATGTGCTGGCCAATTATACGTTTCAAAAAGCACGGCAATTGCATGGCTCTTTAACATATGTATTTAAAATACATTGAGTTACATGTTATTTTGCTTATATTTGTCTTTTTTACATGGTTTCTTATGGGTTATAAGCACAAATTCGATAGAACGGTCGGCCTTTTTTATATCATGCAGAGTTTACCAACGTTTTCTATTTTGAGCGTGCTCAGACTTGCAAAACCGCAAACATCCGGTGTTTGTTTATTTCGATTTCATCAAGACAGCCACCATGTTGTCAAATTTAGCTTCTACTCATCAAGACAATTAACATAACACCAAACACGTAAAGGTTAACTTAAAAACTAAAGAATGAAGTCTGCGCATGCGTAAACTGTCATATTTGAATTCTACTCATCAGGACCATTAACATGAGACCAAACACGTAGGGGTTAACTTAAAAACTAAAAAAGTTGACCTGCGCATGCGTGTATACTATTTTTGAATTCTACTCATTAAGACGATTAACATGACACCAAACACGTGGAATTAACTCAAAAACTAAAAAAAGTTGGTTTGCCCATGCGCAAACTGCCATATTTCAATTCCCCTCGTCGTGACGAGTAACATGACACCAAACACTACCTATACACCGCTTAATAACAAAGTTGGTTTGCGCATGCGCAAAACGCCGTATTTAAATTCCACTCGTCGAGACGATTACCATGATACCAAACACTATACCTCTACGTCTACTATAAACAAAGTAGGGTTTGCGCATGCGCAAATGTCATATTTAAATTTTACTCGCCAAGGCGAGTAACATGACACCAAACACGTGGACACTGACTTAAAAACTAAAAAAATTGGTTTGCCCATGCGCAAACCGCCATCTTTGCGTACGTCACATTACCAAAAATCAAAATGGCGGCCCTCTTGGATTACGTGATCTTAGGTTTGCCCCTTATTGGCTCCCCGTCCAGTGACGTCACTACGCGCATGCGCAGTGCTGGCGGTGTGGCAGTGGGCCCAGAACCGCTCATCTATACCTACTTACCTGATTTATTTTGTCATACTAGTTCATTATTGTGTTTTTATTGCTATGTTACCAACTACATAATTACGTACTTTATGCCCACGGGCCATAAAGTGTACTTTATGGCACAACGTACACTTTATGGCCCGGGCGCACATAAAGACAAATAATTTTTGATTAACTTATTTAATAACGTTTATTAATTAAATTACAAATAATGGAAAGAAGCAATATGTAAATATTTAATTATCATTATTTACTCTAATTAACACAAAATTGGCAGTTCTGAAAATATCCGATGATAGGTTGCTTTCAGCAAACGGTGATTGAGGTTTCATTGTTTGGGAATGACTAGTATGACATAAAAGTTTGTATGCACCGCTGGTATAAATAGTGGTCTATGCCCTCGAGCGACTTACAAACCCTCGGGCCGAAGGGCCTCGGATTTGTAAAATCGTCGCTCTCGGGGCATAAACATCTATTTATACCCTTGGTACATAATTACCTATTATGTACCAAGGGTATAAATAGATGTTTATGATCTATTTATACCCTTGGTACATAAATAACTATTATGTACCAAAGGTATAAATAGATGTTTATGCCCCGAGAGCGACGGTTTTACAAATCCGAGGGCCACCGGCCCGAGGGTTTGTAAGTCGCTCGAGAGCACACATCTCTATTTATACCAGCGGTGCATACAAAATTTTATGTCATACTCAAACAATGAAACATGAATCACCGTTTGCTGAAGGCAACCTAACCATCACAGGATTTTTCAGAACTGTCAATTTTATGTTAATTCGACTAAATTTTGTTAATTAAATATGTACATACTACTTTTATTCCATTATCTGTAATTTTATTAATAAAGGTTATTAAAGAAATCAAACAAAAATTATTTGTTTTTATGTGCGCGCGGGCTATAAAGTGTACGTTTTGCCCGTGCGGGCTATAAAGTACACTTTATGGCCTGTGGGCATAAAGTACACAATTATGTAGTTGGTAACTAAGCAATAAAAACACAATAATGAAATATGACATATAGTTATTCAAGTATCAAGGGTATAGATGTTTATGCCCGAGAGCGACGATTTTACAAATCCGAGGGCCTCCGGCCCGACGGTTTATAAGTCGCTCGAGGGCATAGACCACTATTTATACCAGCGGTGCATACAAACTTTTATGTCATACTAGTCATATCCAAACAATGAAACATGAATTACCGTTTGCTGAAGGCAACCTAACCATCACCGGATCTTTTCAGAACTGCCAATTTGATGTTAATTCGACTAAATAATGTTAATTAAATATTTACATATTACTTTTATTCCATTATCTGCAATTTCATTAATAAAGGTCATTAAAGAAGTTAAACAAACATTATTTCTTTTTATGTGCGCGCGGGCCATAAAGTGTACGTTTTGCCCACGGGCCATAAAGTACACTTTATGGCCCGTGGGTATAATCTACACCATTATGTAGTTGGTAACTAAGCAATAAAAACACAATAATGAACTAGTATGACATAAATAACTATTATGTCATACAAGTCCATTATTGTGTTTTTATTGCTTAGTTACCAACTACATAATGGTGTACATTATGCCCACGGGCCATAAAGTGTACTTTGTGGCCCGCGCGAGCAAAACATACACTTTATGACCCGCGCGCACATAAAAACAAATAATTTTTGTTTAACTTCTTTAATAAATATTGGGGTAGAAATGGGCCAGGGCTAACAATTTTTTAAATTGTTAGTTAGTTGTATACCGTCTCTATTTTTAATACTCTGTGTTATTTGGAGCGGGCGTGACAACATAGTACTTGGTTCCGAACTAGGTGGCGACACGTTCGCTACTCACTTAGTTCTTTAATAACCTTTATTAATGAAACTGCAGATAATGGAATAAAAGTAGCATGTAAATATTTAACTAACATTATTTAGTCGAATTAACATCAAATTGGCAGTTCTGAAAAGATCCGGTGATGAGCAATATAAGATTTCAGAAGTTTATGGGTACAGGAATACGAACATTTTCTTTATGGTCAAGTCATGGACCCTAAATTCAATTCATGAGAATGCCACTCCGAGGAGAGTAGATTATTATAGCTATGTGAAAGTTATGATTCAATTTGCAGCACTATTTTATAACGGCTTTCAATATTATTTTCATTATGCCACACAAACTATGAAAATTAGTTTATGATCTAATGATATCAAAATTTTGGTGTGAAAAAAGCTTAGTAACGATACCAGAGAAAATAAAACATTTAAATAACAGACTATGGAGAAATTTTAAAACTTGTTTAGAATTATTTGCACAGACATCTAAACATCGCTTCAACTTCTTGTTTGTTGAATGGATTTCAGCTAGAGCTACTTCATTAAACGCGTTTCTTATTCTTTCCTCTAATTTCACTTATGAGTGAGTTGTACTACCATTATAAACACAGCTTTAATTCTACCGCATTAATAAAAATCTAAAGGAGTTAGGTTAGTAGATATAGCGGGTCATATTTGAAGCCTTAATCGTCATAGCAATCTATCCAGAAACATAGCTGTTAACTCTTGGTGGCAGCCTCTATGGTGCACTGGTAAGAATGTGGGCCTCTCACAATCTCATGTAGACTGTTAATCAATAGAGTATTTTAAATTAAAATTAATATAATTTTGTCTGTGAACGCAAGTGTCCTGGGTTTGATCCCTAGTGTTTGGGCCATTTTCTCTTCAGTACATACTATATCAATATATAATAATATCAACTGAGGTTGTGGCATTGGGTTTGAACAAGTTGATTGTCTGTATGCACGCTCTTCTTCTTCAAGGGGGCGTTTAGTCATCGGTTTTGTATACCATGGGAAGTTGGGCACGTTAAAGTTGCCTAACCTCCTTACAGAAAGACAGGGATCCGAGAAAATTTCCAGGACGGTGCAAGATGAACCTGCTCTCTGGTGTCGGGGATTGGCCATAGTGGCTGAAAAACTACGCAAAACAAGCAAGATAAAATACAAATACAGAAGTCTTGAGTGTCTTTATGTAGAATGTGTAGGAGCTCTGTCTGGTTGATATTCTGCTAAAGGTAAATTTACATTACCTCAGAAATATTAGTGCATTTTCTGCCATTCAGATTTGCATCCTACATATATACCTCATAAGACAATATATCATCCTTGATAAGACAGAAAACAATAAATCAGAACTTTTCTTGAAAAATCTCTTTCACTTTTCAATTGCTGGTTTTGTGCACTCCAGTAATGGGTGTCTAAATAAATTCTCTCGAAAATTTCACCCTGTCGGCATGTATTCTTTTTAACCGAAAATCGTTATGATCTTGAATTTTAGCGAGTATTCATATGCAAGAAAATTGCCTGTTTAGTTTTTTAGGCGGGATGTAAACTATCAAGTAGACGTAAATTTAAAATCAAGCATTTTGTGATTTTTAAAAATTCTTTCATTGTTGAAAATAAAATTCCCAAATTTGCTTAAGCTTTTCTGATGGATGGAATCTGCAGTAAAATACCTTAATACATTCATATTTTCGTCATTTGGAGATATAGTAACATTACAGACCTTTTTGGTTCCGGTAACTAAGAAATTAGTGCATATTCTCGATTCTAGTAAACTGTCAAAATTTTTGTATTAAATAATCTAAGTTTTCTTTTTTGGAACATATGTATTTAAAGGCAGTAATTTTTGTACCAAATATAAAATTAATACCCAGTGCACTTGGGGACATGTTAGTGGCCAACAGGGCGGCAGCAAACCTACAATCTGGATGAAAATTTTAAATTGACATCACCTGAATTGAGTTTGGTAGTTTGTCTTGTGGAGAAGAAAGCCTACAAAATTGTGTTCAACTACACATACACAAGCTTTAGCTTTTTTATGTGATCGTAAGCTTTTAATAAAAAATAAATAAATAATAAAATTTAATAGGTGCGTTATGACATCTACCATGTATGTCGAGTAGATTTTTAATTAAATTAAATGATAAAATATTTTAATTTATCAACTATATTAATTTCGGGCATACAAATTTTTCAAATTTAATACCGGACTTGTCCAGTGGGGGAACTACCGATGTCACTAACACCGTGGCTACAGTGTAATCACATCATAATATAACCAATTGTAAGTATATGATATCAGCATATATCAGCAACAAGCGATCCTAGTGAATATTTAGTTAATAAATGTGAGCCTGTTGCATTTCACGTGTAAGAAAAAATGGAGGCGTGGCTTATTTCGACCAACTTGTAACAGTTTATTGGGAAGCCTTTTAATGTGTTACAGAAAAAAATCCGACCGCATTATTTAAGTTAGACATCGGTCATTCCAAGAATTCAAAATATATATTTATAGATCCATTGGATCTGTTCTCTCGAAACAAAATTAGGGTTTTCTCGAATCATGTTTCATATCTCCAAAAACAACACAGGTGTTTTATTTAAATTTGACACACACACACACATTACTCTAATAGAGGCCTTATTATGTACCAAAATTACAGTTTCTTGGATAATGGCAAATTGAGTTATTAACATTTGTAGCAGTTAATAAAAATTTACTATCATAACGCACTTGCTGTGTCCAGACTTTTTTAAATATGTTATTATATGTTTAGTAAATATTATTCTGCTTACAAATATTATAAGAGACTTAACAAGTAGTCTAAGCCTGGGTAAACATTACAAATAAGGTATGGTGTAAAATTTGGCGGAGAGTTTTTTTACCGCTAGATAGCATAATACACTAACAAAAAGAAATGTTTGCCTAGCATTTTAAATTTGATGAACATTCAGTGTTTTCAGGTAAAAAATAGTAAGTAGTAGCAAATTATACAATGAGAGCGTAAAAAGAAATTATTATCTGGATATTATTCCAACATTATATATGTCCAAATTCTGGTAAACATGAAACATTTTAAAGAAACGAAATTATTTGTTAAATGTGGTAAGTAAATATATACGACCTTTAGAATAACGTTAAAATTGGTAGATCTACCGAAGAAATGGTGGACGTGGCAGCATTGCTGTATTGTTTATCTCCTAAAGAAGGAATGAGCAAGATTCAGAAACAGATTTCCCAGAAAACCTATAAGGGGTAATAAATACAATACTTCCTTGTAAACAGATCAATTTGTAATAAACAAGCAGAAATATTACCTTTTTTAAGAAATATACATTATACATAAACAATGATTTTTGTTTGGAAGAAAATTTCTATATTATATGTATTCCTTTCTTTGATGGTCTGGCAGTAGTGTTGGCTATAGAGTTTATCGTTTAATGGTATATCATATTTGTCGAATTTTCGTAATTTTTTTTATTAAAGTTCAATATATCCGTTATTATGCAAGTTACGGAAAAAAAAATTGTATACATTAATTATAGGGTGTCTTGAGCTACATCTTAAAAATATTTCCACATTTACAGGGTGGCCCATAAGTCGTTGGTGATTTAAATTTTTTATTTTTTTTATTTAATCGAACACGCCCTATGTTATTGCATTTTTGCTTCAAATTTGAATAGCTCAATTTGGTATTAACCTATAAGGTTGACCAGGAGACCAGTTTTTTCGGAAACAATTTAAATTTTCTTTGGGAAATGTTTGTACATTTTCAAACAATAAAGTTGTTTTGATGAAACATGGCAAATTGTTTTTACTATATAGGTTATACTGGTAACTAAATTTGATGCCTGCTTTCTTTAAAAAAACACTCATATTTGCTATTTAAAAACATTTTAATGAAAATTCAGTGCCATAACGCACTTGCTGCGTCCAGAGTTTTTATTTATTGGAGACCTACAATAAGATTTCTGGAAATCAGTAATGCTAAATTACCCTAATTTATATTCAGTAACTTAGCTTCTCACTTCCACATCGTCAATAGGTGTCGTAGGTATCGGCGAGAGAAATTTAGACATTTTTTTTCGCTAAAACGGCGTAAAAAGTATTAAAACATATAGAAAACATAAGTACACTTGGAGAAGCCAAATTACCGCAACACATCTCTTTAAAGGCCTGACGATCGTTTCACTAACAAAGTTTGCGTCATCAGAGGACGATAAAAAGATGTGTTGTGGTGATTTGGGTTCTCCAAGTGTACTTATCAGTGCTAATCACAGGTTTCAAACTTCACTTTGTGGTCTGTATGTATGTTAATAGGTGCAATAACTTTTGATGAAATTGAAGTAGGCGGGGTTGAATGTGAGAGGGTAGAATATCGGTGACAGAAAATTCGAAATTTGTCCTTGCTAAAACGGCGTTAAAAGTCTCAAGATATAGAAAACATGATTTCGGAACGAAATTCTTTGTCTGCCAGTCGGTGGATTTGTCTGTCTGTTAGTAGGCCCGATAACTTTCTGACGAATTGAGATATCGTCTTCAAATTTGGTATACAGTATACAGACAAATGGTTCAGATTGTTTTTGGGTAAAATTGCTCCAAGCGGGTAGGGTATAAATGAGTGGTGATTTGACAAAATAATAGTTTTTTCTTTAAAACTCGAGAAATAAAGCGTTTCGGGGCTTGTTTATTAAAACAACCTTTTCAATTTGATCACTCAACTGATATTCTGTGATTAAATTGAACTAGGCGTTGAATGTGAGGGGTGGAATATGAATTTAGTTTTGAAAGAATATAACATTAGATTATTAGAGTGTACTTAGAGTTTAGTCTCTCCTCCAATTCTTTTCATCGTGAAGTTTACATTTCACCATAAAGTTATAAATAGGTCGGGGTTGTGTGGTGCCAGAAAAGCAAGAGAATAGTAGAATAACTCTGAAAGTTCAAGTCTCAGAGAAAAAAGTTCCAGGCGAGAGCTCTAGAATTTTTTCCTGGCTATCTCATTGTGACCTTGGATTTGATCTTGACGATGACTTTCAAGGTCTAATCAAGGTCAACTTCATATTTTTTATAAAATTCACGTAGAGGTTGATTAGATAAAGGGGAAATATTACATTCTTTTGTAATTAAGCAATCAATGCACAATAAGCCAAAGGCTGCGGTGCTATCGGGGCGGCAAAGCGCGGACGAGTCCTACGGGGGAAAAAATTAAGCAATCGATATCAAGTTGGTACATAGGCACCTGTTCACAACCTAATAGTTTGAATTATTTGTGAGTAGAATCGTTACAGAAAAAAAGGGAAGAAATAGCGAGTTGGTTGTAAAAAACTGACATTTGCCTATTCTAAATCGATTAATGTATATTATCTGAAGTTTAATGGGTAGAGCAATACGACAATTTTCTTTGTAGTCTAGTCATGAACCCCAAATTCATTTCACGGGAAAGTCTTTCTGAGGACAGTGGATTATCACAGCGATGTGGAAGTTATGATAAAATTTGCAGCACTATTTTATTTCTCTGCTACTTTATTGTTTACATTAGAAAAGTAAATTAAATTCGGTTTGATTCCTAGGCAATTAGATTATGTATATTCAAAAATTAAGGACTTCTATTGTTCAAGAAAGCATATAAAATCAGTTGCACTTTTAAACAATAATAAAACTTACACTAGCACCTTTTTCACATGACAAAACAAATTTAAAGCATTATACCTACTGCGTTAGTAGGTATAAAATAGAATAATGTATTTAACGCAAGATGTATTCTGACCATTCATTACAAACACATACCGGTTCCGCACTTCTTAGAACTTATCACTGTGCTATAGCTGTAACCAACACAATACCTTAAAGCGCATCTTAACATTTATTACAGTAACGCCTTCTCGTTCGTAATTAAGAGCTATGTTGTTTCCACAGTTCTAACATAGGTACACAAAATGTTATATTTACATACTGACTCTGAAAGTAACCAACTATTTTCAAATTGTCAGTTCCGTCACTGTGCTCCCTGCATTCTGACCATCTCAGTAAAAACTCAAACCAATTTCGCTTTCATTGGAGCTCGCCAGTGTGTTAAAGTAATGACAATCAAAACACACCTAAAGTGATTTGGCTAGAGGTAAGTCAACCTTAAAAGACATGGTAAGATGTACTGTAATAATAATGACGTTCAAAGCTAGGAACTTTGTTCTCGCAACAACAAACTCAAAATGATGAGACTCTATTGCCCCAGAAAAACTTACAGTGGTAGAACTGAATATTTAGCTAAAAAGCGATTGTTGTTGAATGTGTCTAAAAGCCGGCATAAATCTAAATTTAACGTTTTATTATTACAACAATAAACGAGAAACCAGTAAGAAATGAGAAACATGTTTGCTTAACACCAAAATGGAAGAATACTTAAAGAAATAAATGGATATAAATAAATATTTCTAATCAAGCGTTATTTAGGTACATTGTGTTTTACTGAACATTAACTTCTTTGTTTTCGGGGTTTTAACACTGCAAACTACTTCTATATATAGTTTTTTTTTTCTTAATGAAAATTCACGAATAGAGAGGTCACGATTGTGACACTTATGTATGCATCTGAGCGATAACTTAAAAAATATTAATCGATTGTTATAAAATTTAGCAAGTACGTTTGTTTTGTAAATCTATTGGATGAGTTCGTTAATCAGCCCAATCGAGTAAGTTTTTCGCAAAAATCAAGTTTAGAAGTACATCAAAATTAATCAAAGTATTTTGATACGGAAGCTTATGGACATACCAAAATTAAGGTTTCTATGTTTATAGAAAATAAAGTTATTAGAATTTGAAGTAAATTCACTACCAGAACGCATTTACTGCGTTTTGACTTCTTATAAACAATATTGAATAAGGTCAAGACGATAATTATCAATTAGATTACCTAAAATAGTAGACGAGTCGGTAGATCTTGACCATGAAGGCAAGACGCAAGTATACATTTTGTCAAAATTAAGTATTAAAATTGGCGACTTTTAAAGAAAAATTCTGCAGCAAGTGCAGTTTGTAATCAACAAATATTCCATGAAATGTGTTTTGCAAGGTCTTAAATTTATGTTTTAATAGTAACTTCCTCCATTTTATGATTATATTGTTACCTCATTTCATTTGTCTAAAACATTTGCATAAACGAATTTAAGTTCAGCTTTTTGCCAGTCTCACATTGAAAGTTACAGTAAAAAGTCTGGACGCAGTAAATCCGTTATCGTAGAGAATTTCTATTAAAAAAAATCAAATAATGTTAGTTAAATAGTAAATAAATGTTGAAAACAAGACTGGATGCAGAAAGCACGTAGTGGTAGCGAATGTTCATTAAAACTTGTTCTCACAAATAAAATTCTATGCTAAATAGTAAATAAGTCTTAAACACGAAAGTCTGAATGCAGCAAGTGTGTTATGGTAAATAACTTTTATAAAAATATTTCAAACCCCAATATATCAATTTACCGTTAAGCTATAATCATTAATTTTACTTCATAATTGAGTCTCTATAACAGCAAAATAGGTACTAATTGTTATATAAATAAGATAAATAACCTACGTACAAATTTGTTAAAAAACTTGTTTTTGTAGAAAAACTGATTCACTTGGGTTGGCTAAAACGAAACCATCCAAGTGATTAACAAGGGAAACTAGATCCACCTTTATAATTTGGCAGGTACCTTCATTTTGTAAATAGCCTGCATAAGTTCGTTGGGCAACGCGATCGGTTCACTTTTTCAGAAGCAAATTAAATTTGTTTACAAAACTTTTGTTAATTTTAATAAAATTTTTACCACAGGTTTCCGCTAATAACCAAATTTTTAATGTCATGCCTGGGAAATTTGAGTTTTAAGATCTTTTACTTTTTTTCTGTGTACAACTATCAGTGTCACATTTCTTATTCAACTGCAAAGATTATGAACAAGCAAGGAAATTTAGCAATATGCCTAGTTCGATAACTACGGAAGTTCTACAGCGTAAAAAATTAAGCATAGAGCGTGTCATTGGTTTTTTGAAATCATCTGGACTTTATAATAAGCTTTAATTTGTTTTTGATATTTGTCACTTTCTTATAGTTAATGTTAATTAGAAATAAGGTTAACAAATATTTGTGAAATAATTTATTGCCCTATTTAAATATTGTAGGTGCCAATGACAATTAATGTTGAGGCACCAATTTTTCTTTAAATAAGAAAAAGGTTATACAATATTGACAGGCTTTGTATGATAAAAACAATTTATTCAATTTCATCGACAAAGGAAAGGATATTCTCTGTTAAGTGAGCGCAAGACAACAAAACATTAAAACTAACTTAAAAAAGAAAAAATTGGAAGAAGCTAAAACATTATATATTGCTTAAGCCATATTAACATTGCTTGTGTATATTAAGAAATATGTACCAGAAGTAGCTTCAAACTGACAGATTTAATAAGCTTAATATTTCATCAATTATTGTTGTCTCACTTATTTTGTGAAACCGTTCTATATCAAATACAGACTTCGAGATTACCTCTCTACATTTTAAATTATACAAGAAAAAACATTTTTGCAGCCAGGGAGATAATTTCTACGTCTGTATTTGGCAACCCAAAAACTTCTGATATATTTTTAAATGTGTGCTCGTTATACATTTATATTTAACTTCCATCGTCAATACGTGTGGTAGTATCGTATCGGTCACAGAAATTTGGGTAAAATCGCTCCGGGTGGTGGAGGTGTGGGGGGGTGTTGTTTTTGATGAATGGGGGTGATTTGGTGAAAATTGACTTTTTTCGTTAAAACTCGAGTGAAATAACGTTTTAGGGTTCGTTTATTGGAAAACTTTCAATTTCATAAAACATCTGGTATTCCGTGCTGAAATTAAATGAGGGGTTGAATGTGTAGGGGTGGAATATCGGTGACAGAAAGTTATGTATATTTTTGCTAAAACTGCGTAAAAAGTGTCAAAACATATCGAAAACATGATTTGAAAACGTTTTTTTTGTCTGTAGGTTGGTCTGTCTGTTAGAAGGTACGATAACATTCGAACGTCTTCAGATTTGCTATACATTTGGCACTCGACAAACTAACGGTTCGGATTGTTTTTGGATAAAATCGCTCCAGGGCATACGGGATAAATGAGTGGTGATTTGGAGAAAATTGGCATTTTTTCGTTAAAACTCGAGTAATATAGCCTTTCAGGGTTTTTTTGTTAGAAAACTTTCAATTTCGTCACTAATATCGTATTCTGTGATGATTTTGAGGCAGGGGTTGAATGTGAGGTGGTGAAACATCGATGACAGACATTTCGATTTTTTTTTGCTAACACGACAGAATAACCAGAAAAGTTGAAATGGCGGATTTTATTGTAATGGTGATTTTGAAGGTGCAATCAAGGTCAACTTCATATGTTCCATGATTCAAGCAGGGGTTCATCATGCAGAGGTGAAATATTAAATTATTTTGTAATTAAACAATCGACATCAAATTTGGTACACTAGGTCTGATCACAACCTTTTAGTCTGGATTATTGAAGTTGAGGAAAATTGCTACGGAATAAAGAGAAAAAATAGCGGATTGATTGGGGAAGGGTTTGTGTGTACAGAATTACGAATATTTTGTTTCTGCTCAAGTCACGCACCCTAAATTCACTCCATGAGAAAGTCTTTCTGAGGAGAGTAGATTATAACAAGGATGTGAGAGTTATGATTCAATTTGCAGCATTATTTTATGGAAACCTCATTCCGATGATAGATAATTCGCTACAATGAGCGTCTGATGCGTCCGGACTTTTTATTTTTTCATTTTACTCCCATTATTACATTTAGAATTTGGCTGAATGTGTGTGCATAAAGTTATTTTTCTTTCCTAATGGAACACACTAATACAGTTTTCCATATTTATTTGGAAATATATTAAATTCTTAAAAAACGATATCAATTACTCAATTTATCTAAACTTGACATTTAACATTTTTATTTAAATTTGAATATCGTTTTCAACAAATATGGATAGTGGGTCGTTAGACAATGCATAACTAATACTAAAAGCACCCTATATTTTGAGTAAATCTTAAACTAAATTATTACAATACTAAAAATTTTAGAAAAATCTACAGTTTTATTCACTGATGCAGTTTTTCAGGTTTGTAACACTGAATAAAATAAGATAAAAACAGGTCTTGTTAATTTTCAATGGAACACGCTGTGCTAGATACTGTTATGAGTTAGAAACATATTTGCATCTAAAACTTTGTTTGTTAAAGTAAATGTTTTTTTTTATATATTGATTACGAATATTATTGAGTTACTAAATTATTTTCCTTCATGAACTTTGTATTGTTCTTTTTTATTTGCTGAGTAGGTTGTTGTCTGTTCAAACTTATTAAGTGAGTGCCATTGTTAGCTTTTAACCTGCGTATTCTGAAAAAGCAATGGTAGGCATTTAACTTTTAACAGTCTGTGAAAAAATTAGTGTTTATTTATTTATGTTGTGAGGAAATTCTAATAATTTTGGGATAGTTAAAATCTGAGAATGAAACTTTATGCATGTTCATGTCGAATTTACTATAGTACCTATCTAACAATAACTGGTGTTTAGTTGCCCGCGAACTATAGTTATCCTGAAGATAATTCAGCTTCGTAGGACACCATGATCTAAATCTGAAATAGTTCCATGTTTGGGTCACTTCCGGTTCTACCGGAAGTGACACCTTACTCTATTATTTTGAGCATAACACACTGCATATTATTTTATTTTTGGGCGGCTCTTTTTAAGACACGTTAGTAGTATGTCTGTCTAAGTAGAACTATCATATTAAATATAGAACATAATTATCTGGAATATCCAAAAAACCAGTCTGAATTTAGAATTAAAAATCGTTAAAATTCAAATTACAAATTAACAACCTACATTACGTTAAATAATTCGTTATAAAAAACAAAGTTACCTCAAATGTATAGATGAACCCAGCTGTTTCTAAGATATGCCAAAATTAAGATTGCTGATATTTATGGGTTATTACTGTCATGTTCAATTTACTTTTTACACTTGCCTATAAAGTATCACATAAACTACTTCAGAAAAAATAAATATTTAATAATCATTCTTAAGCATGTCGATTATTCGAACTTGCACATTTATTGCCTTAACTGTTAATTTCGTACAATGCCCTATTTTGGCTATAACGACAACGAATTTTTAACGATTAAATATCATAGCCGAAAAGGCGTTAATGATACAAATAAAAAGTCTGGACTTAGCAAGTGCGTTGTGGCAGCGAATTTTCTTAAAGATATTACCAATCACGGGAAAAAATATATTAAATGCTTATAAATGTTTTCTTTTAACTCAGAGTACTGAATTTTTGTATGGTACCTATAGTATACGTTTTGCGAAACCTGTGTAGTAGATTTGGTTGTCACAGCTTTTTGTTATTTTCAATAGTAAAAAAAAAAACCGAAGAAAACTTAACATTTTTCCGGAAAAACTGGTTCCATTTTCCTGGCTAACGAACGTACCTAAGCCATTATATCATGCAGGATTTTGTCAAGCATTATATATCACAGCATACAGGACTGCAATTTTCGACGTCTTGTTTCAGAATCCTAGCAGGACAGTGACCTGATAAATAACACTTATAAACAGAAGTGTTCAAGAAACTCTCAATGTTGTTCTTCTATGTGTCTGAAAGGATAGGCTACGTGGGGAAGTATGTAATATTCTCTCGAGATGACCAAGAATGAGTATGTAATACCATGAAAACAAGATAAAAAATAATTTAACTCATACCTACTACCTATTCTATAATGGCTGTAATGCACTTCCGTAGGTACCTGCAGGTTTCTACCCGCTCTACTATCGTTGTACACCTCATCTGTCTCATCTTCTGCAAATGCAAATACCTAGGTATATCAATGCTTGACAAAATCCTGCATCCTACACCATTTACCAAAGGAAGCTAAGTACCATATTTCATCAAAATCGGCCTATTATTACTTCCACATCGTCACAACGTTTGGAAGTATGACATCGACGACAAAAATTTCAATTTCGCTTAAACTCCGTAAAAAGTGTCAAAACACAGAAAACGTGATTTGGGAACGAAATTTTTTTGTCTGTCTGTTTATAGCTACGATAACTTTAGGATGATATCGTCTTCAAATTTAGTATACAGTTATCACCCGGCAATCGAACGGTTCGGATCGTTTTTGGGTAAAATCGCTCCAGGGGGTAGGGGATGAATAGGGGGTGATTTGGTGAAAATTGACATTTTTTCATTAAAACTCGAGTGAAATAACGTTTTATGGTTCATTTATCAGAAAACTTTCAATTTCATCAAACATCTGCTATTATCCGTGCTGTAATTAAATGAGGGGTTGAATGTGTAGAGGTGAAATATCTGTGACAGAAATTTTTTTTGTTGCTAAAACCGTGTATAAATATAAAAACATATAGAAAACTTAATTCTGGAGCGAAAATTTTTTTGGTTGGTCAGTTGGTCGGTCTGTCGAACTGTATATCTTTAAGGGTGATTTGGTGAAAATTGAGATTTTTTTCAATAAAACTCGAGTATAACGTTTCAGAAGTTTATGGGTATAGGAATACGAATATGTTCTTTGTGACCAAGTCATGGACCCTACATTTATTCCATGAGAATGTCTTTCTGCAGAGAGTAAATCATCGCACCTATGTGGAAGTTATGATTCAATTTGCAGCACTATTTTTAAGTTATTGTTGTGATATTACATATACAAATTAAAATTGTAATTGTGCTAATTCGCGCTCATTGGAATAATTTTGTCAATATTTAAAAGCCGCAATTGCCACAATACCGAATTTTTTCAAGGAAAATTCGCCACAACCAACAAATTTTGCTACGCATTTTTCATTTATGCCATACGTAATACCTTAGAGGCATGGGATATAGATGTTATACCCGTATTTTCTAGTTAGGAATTTTTGGGAGGTGATAACAAAATTTGTTTTTAATTCAAACTTTTTTAAACAAAAATCAACAAATAACAAGTCAGTCATTTAGGCTTGTTCGGGCAAAATACCTATATTTCTGTTCTATAGTGATTACCTACTTGGCTACAATTGGTGCAGAGTTTCATATTTTTGTTTAAAACACAATAATGATAGTTTTTTGTAAAATTATTTAACATAAGAAACTACCTAAGACCCTAAAATATTCTAGTAATGCGAAGTTATAAAAGCTGTATGAGATCATAGTTGCCATGTAGGTACATGAGCTATACAAATACAATGCTGTGTTGTCATATCTAAATTCATAGGTAAGATACCTACTATATATGTGACACAGAGTTGCCATGCTCACATGTAGAATTTTTGATATGAAATCTTTGATATGTATATATCAGCGGATGAACATTCCTTTCCTGTTTTGACATTAATATCCACACTTGATTCTTAACAAAAATGGTATGTACAGTAATATTCTAAACTTGAAAATAAAGTTAAAATGATTTGTGTCTATCTATAACCTGTTGTATTGGAAAATGCGAAATTTTTACCAAAAGTGATGAATTCAAGTGCTTAAAACGTTTTTATTTTGAATTTTAGAGCAGCTGAGTTTTTGACATTTTTTATCGAGACTAACATTTCTTCAAAACATGGAAAATTATATGGGGTGCTTCAATAGACAAAACATAGATTTGTACAAGAACAGCGACCGAGAGGTCGCACTGCGATACATCTTACACTGTTATGCAAGCAGCTTATA
The DNA here is from genome assembly GCA_964006375.1 of Tillus elongatus. NCBI lineage: Eukaryota > Metazoa > Arthropoda > Insecta > Coleoptera > Cleridae > Tillus > Tillus elongatus. Next base: position 69,184,076 of record OZ023269.1, on the reverse strand, counting down.
TTTAGCCAAGTTGCTTTACGTGTCCTTTGATTGTTACTAGTATAAAACATTCACAAGCTCAATTAATAAGGTATGTGATTCTAAAGATGGCCAGAATGCATGTAGCCTTACATACATTGTTCTACGTATCGGAAAATGAATGTGACGGGGCCAGCGGTTAGTTGCGTGAGGACTGTTGAGAGAACATAATTTTTAGTCACAGCCGAGAGGTGGCTACTGCGACACATCTTACAATGTTCTAGAAGGAAGACCACATGTCGTCGAGTTACTTTACATTATTTTTGATTGTCATTAGTATAGCAGACTGGCAAGTTCTAAGGGCCAAACCGGCCTGTGTTTTAATGGCGGACAGAATGTATCCTGTCTTGTGTCTTTATATTTATATATTTTATTATAATGGTAATAGCTGCCTAGTAGCTACTAGTCTTCTACACAAGTGGTCGTTTAAATAATGTTGGGATTAAGATATTTATAAAAAACATATACAGATTAGGTACTGCAATATTTCTGATCGTAATAAAAGAAAATGAAAAATAAATTCAGTCTGTTGCGTTTTCAGAATTTGTAATATATACGGTGGCAAAAAAGTCTTAAATATTGGCTGGGCCAATTACGAGTAATTTCCTTTTGTTTATGAAATGGGACATTTCGGGTTTGGTGGGGATATTTTAATGTACGTGGGTATACATGGTGTTTTACGACAATGATCAACATTTTTATTTCAAATTTTACATTGTACCTAGGTACCAAAGTGGCATATCTATGGCGACTCGAATAATTTGTTAAACAGTAACCTATTTATTTACAAGGAAAACAAATCTGGCACAAAGAGAAAGTAACAACAACAGGAAAGTTTACCATAAGAGATGACCAAAATATCTACCACTGTTGGCTAAACAGTAAGCAAGTCTATTTGGAATACCTTAATAACATGCAAGGTGTCTGGATAAACTTTTTGCATTTTAACAGAAATGCGAGCAAATGGGCGAAACTCTCCAGCAGTTTGAAGCCGACGTTGCTAGACTAACACGATCAGCTTACCCCACTGCCCCGGTGTTGAACTACCTGTCGTTGCAAGCATTCATTGACGGCATCAAAGATACTGACACCCAACAGGTGCTGACACAACAGGAGGCGAGACACAAAAACCTGAACGCTGCTTTGGCACATTCACTATTCTTTGAAGCTGCCAAGCAAGCCTCTAAAGGCAATGTGAGTGTTAGCAGCCCCGAAGTTCCAGAAGAGTAAAATAAAACAGATTTATCCAAGGGTGTGCAGCGTCTGGAGAAACTAGTAGAACAGATGAAGCGCACGCCTCATAAGGCAAGCTCATCGTGTAAGTGCCACACGCTGCTGTAACTGTGGCAAGGTGGGGCACATAAGTAGCGCATGCCAGGCTCCAAGATCATCATCAGCCAATGTACAGGAAAACTAAATGCATCCAGCCTTATGTGGCGAGAGCTGGCTGCCCACCACAATGCTCCGAAGTCGACAACTATTTCACTGGTCCACGATTTCGGCTACACATCGTCGTAAATGGATACATCAGTAACAAGAAGGCTCAAATTGTTGTAGACACCTGTGCATTCAGAACGATTATCCGTAGTGATATGGGACCGAGATGGCGAATAAGAGAGCCAGAAAGAGTCTATAAAGTGACTGAAGCTGGTGGGGAACAGACTCATGTATTTGGTGAGACGGAAGTCAAGTTACAAATTGGAGTTTGGCAGATCAAACAGCGAGTTATTCTTGCCGCCGTATCAGACCCTGATACTTGGCCTAGATGTTCTACAAGGTCATGGTGTCAAGTTAGATCTCGTTAACAATGTGTTCAATATCGGTGATAAAGAAGTAGTTATGTCGTCTGTCAATAACCTTGCAGTTAGGAAAGTCACGGCCAAAAAAGATGTGATTGTGAGAGTCCAGAGTATTGCCCAAGTGAAAATAGTTGGAGATGTTTCGGGATAAGCGGTGGTCATTATAGAACCAGAAGACAATGATCTCTCAAGAAAGCTCTACAGTGGGTACAACTCTCGCTCAAGCAAAAGAACTGGCAGCTGCCAGAATACCAAACTTTGAAAGCTTTGATAAGAAGATTGCCAAAGGCTCCGAAATCGGGAAATTCTCGCCAGTAACGATAATACGGCATTGCCACGACCAAGGAGAACCAGCCTCGTCCATCCCGGGTGAATCACTTCCAGAAAATCTCGGTGACGTCTCATCAGAAGCTAGTGGAAACGTTTCTCCACTACAGAAGCAATCAGTGGCTAAATTGCTGTCAAAATATCGCAACGTTTTCCTAACCGGCAAAAACGATATTGGAAGAACAAACCTAGTACGCCATTGCATTAATACTGGGACCGCCGTATCAAACAGGCAACCACCGATAAGAGTACCAGTAGGTATAGATGAGCGGTTCTGGGCCCACCACCACACATACCGCTAGCACTGCACATGAGCGCAGTGACGCCACAGTGACGTCATAGTGACGTCACTGGACGGGGAGCGAATAGGGGACAAACCTGAGATGACGTAATCTAAGATGTCGATCAAGGTGGCCGACCGGAAATGAAAAACGCGCGAAATTTAAATTTTTAAGCGACAGGTGGCACCACATGTCAATGTAAGTGGGTCCGCCATTTTGATTTTTGGTAATGTGACGTACGCAAAGATAGCGGTTTGCGCACGCGCAAACCCAACTTTGTTAGTTTTTAAGTGAGTGCCCACTTGTTTGGTGCCATGTTACTCGTTGTTACAAGTGGAATGTAAATATGACATTTGCGCATGCGCACACCCAACTTTGTTAATAGTAGGCGTAGAGATATAGTGTTTGGTATCATGGCAATCGTCTCGATGAGTGGAATTCAAATATGATATTTGCGCATGCGCAAACCCAACTTTGTTAATAGTAGACGTAGAGGTATAGTGTTTAGTGTCATCTTACTCGTCTCGATGAGTAGAATTTAAATACGGCGGTTTGCGCATGCGGAAACCAACTTTGTTATTAAGCGGTGTAGAGGTATAGTGTTTGGTGTCATGTTACTCGTCTCAACGAGTGGAATTCAAATATGGAAGTTTGCGCATCCGCAAACCAACTTTTTTAGTTCTTAAGTTAACCTTTACGTGTTTTGCGTCATGTTAATCGTCTTGATGAGTAGAATTCAAAAATAGTATATACGCATGCGCAGACCAACTTTCTTTAGTTTTTAAGTTAATCCCTACGTGTTTGGTATCATGTGAATCGTCTTGATGAGTATAACTCAAATATGACAGTTTACGCATGCGCAGACCACATTTTTTAGTTTTTAAGGTAACCTCACGTGTTTGGTGTTATGTTAATCGTCTTGACGAGTAGAAGCCAAATTTGGCAACATGGTGCCTGTCTTGATCAAATCGAAGTAAACAAACATCAGATGTTTGCGGTTTTGCAAATCTGAGCACGCTAGCAATAGAAAGTGCTGGTAAACTCTACATGATATAAAAAAGGCCGACCGTTTTATCAAATTTGTGCTTATTTCATATCAAAAACCATGTAAAATAGACAAATATAAGCAAAATAACATGTAACCTAATGTATTTTAGGTACACATGTTGAAGAGCTATGCAATTACCGTGCTTTTGGAAACGTATTAATGTCCAGCACATTTAATCATAATTGCAGTTGAAACATTATTATGGAGAGAATCATAAGTGATCGCAATAGATTTTTAAAGTTTGCACAGAAGTTAAACAAAAATACAACCAACGAGAGTACTTGAAGGGGGGGGGGGGGCAGCGAAACCTATTTAACAACAAACCATGCAGCAATTGGGTCAGCTCAAATCTAAATGTTGAAGATCGGCATACGTAATTATAATTGTATTAACATGATGTACGATGATAGTAATGATTCTGGAGTCACAGATTCAAAACAAGAGAAAACGGTATAATATAGATGAAAATGATGGTCCTGAGATCATCAGACCTGCTACTAACGATGTTTGTGAGGATTGTTATTGGGGTCAAATTAATGCAGCTCTGCGGCAGAATATTAGTGAGATTAGGCAAGAAAGTAGAATGCTGCTAGAAACAAGGTATTCAATTACTCTAGCTCTAAGTGTTACAATTGGTATATCAAAAGCGTCTGAGGTGATTCTAATAATTAAAATTTTAAATACAAGCCTATATCCACCAAGTACAAATATAGCAATCTCATCTAGCTCATGTGAATAGGATCATTTTATTTCAACACTGACAAAAGCAGCTGAAGAGTACTTAACCAAAGGTAATAAGATCGAACCTGAAAATATTAAAGTATGTATCGTCAAACCAAAAAAAGTTACATGTTATTTTGCTATATTTGTCTTTTTTACATGGCATTTTATGGGATATAAGCACAAATTTTTTATATCATGTAGCGTTTGGAAACATGTTTTATTCCGAGCGTGCTCAGACTTGCAAAACCGGAAACATCCGGTGTTTGTTTACTTCGATTGCATCAAGACGGCATTATGTTGCCAAATTTGGCTTCTACTCATCAAGACGATTAACATAATACCAAACACGTGGGGGTTAACTATAAAACTAAAAAAATGTGGTCTGCGCATGCGTAAACTGTCATTATTGAATTCTACTCATCAAAACGATTAACATGATACCAAACACGTGGGAGTTAACTTAAAAACTCAAAAAGTCGGTCTGCGCATGCGTGTATACTATTTTTGAATTCTACTCATCGAGACAATTAACATGACGCAAAACACGTAAAGGTTAACTTAAGAACTAAAAAAGTTGGTTTGCGGATGCGCAAACTGCCATATTTGAATTCCACTCGTTGAGACGAGTAACATGACACCAAACACTATACCTCTACGTCTACTATTAACAAAGTTGGGTTTGCGCACGCGCAAATGTCATATTTGATTTTCACTCATCGAGACGATTACCATGATACCAAACACTATACCTCTACGTCTACTATTAACAAAGTTTAGTTTGCGCATGCGCAAATATCATATTTGAATTCTACTCATCGAGACGATTGCCATGATACCAAACACTATACCTCTACGCCTACTATTAACAAAGCTGGGTTTGGGCATGCGCAAATGAAATATTTAAATTTCACTCGTCACGGCGAGTAACATGACACCTAACACGTGGGAAGTCTCTTAAAAACTAACAAAGTTGGGTTTGCGCATGCGCAAACCGCCATCTTTGCGTAACTCACATTACCAAAAATCAAAATGGCGGATCCTCTTGACAGGTGGTGCAACCTGTCGCTTAAATATTTAAATTTCCCGCGTTTTTCACTTCCGGTCAGCCATCTTAACCGCTATCTTGGATTACGTTATCTCGGGTTTGTCCCCTATTGGCTCCGCGTCCAGTAACGTCACTGCGCACATGCGCAGTGCTGGAGGTGGGCCCAGAACCGCTCATCTATACCTACCCCATTGGCAAAACAGCACAAAGTTGACACCATGCTAAGGAAATGGAGCAGGCACGAGTTATAGAACCGCCCCAAAGCCTTTGGGGCTCTTCAGTGGTGTTAGTTAAAAAGAAAGATGGCTCCAGAAGACTGTGTAGATTATCGCCGGTTGAATGATGTCACTCAGAAAGACAGCTATCCACTTCCCAGAATTGACGATACACTTGATACACTGGCAGGCGCAAGATGTTTTTCAACATTGGACTTGAAAAGTGACTACTGGCAAGTCGTGATTGAACCAAGACAAAAAAGATTGTGTTTACCACTGGTAGTAGACTGTGGCAGTTTAACCTCATACCGTTTGGTTTGTGTAATGGTTCAGCCGCGTTTGGGCAGAGGCCCAAACGCGGCTGGACCGTCTCCATTAGAGAATGGAGACGGTTCTAAGACGTCTACATTGGAAGACCTGCCTCGTGTACCTAGATGACGTCACTATCTTAGGAAAGTCGTTCGAAGATCACATAAAGAATGTCGAACAAGTACTTAAGAAACTACAGGGAGCCAATTTGAAATTGAATCCGCAGAAAAGCTGTATTTTTCAAAAAGCAGTCAAGTATTAAGGTCACATTATCACCCTAGATGGAGTCAAAACCGACGCAGAAAAGACAGACTGTATTATGAACTGGGGCATTCCAATAGATATACATCAGCTACGAAGTTTTCTAGGCTCTGCACGTATTACCGCTGTTTTGTAAAGGGGTTTGGTCACCTCGCCAAACTCTTGCATAAACGGACAGAAGAAAAGACACGCTCCATGTGAACCAATGATTGTCAAAAAGCATTCGAAACACTAAAACAGGCTCCTTGTTTATCCACGATTCTGACAGCCCCAGTCTGGTCACCGGTTTATTGTGGACACAGATGCGAACAATTTTGGCATTGAAGGTGTTCTTTCGTAGGAACAGGGAGCCCAAGAGAAGGTTGTAGCGTATTTTAATAAATCGCTGTCCAAATCACGAAAGAACTATTGCGTGACGAGAAAGGAACTTCTAGTCATTATCAAGATGTTGGAGCATTATCACAAATATCCCTATGGTCAAGAATTTCTCCTGAGAACCGACCAAACTTCCCTACGCTGGCTTCTCCAGTTAAAAAACCCAGAGTAACAGAGTGCGATGTGGCTTTAGGAGTACAGTTTCACTATCGATCACCGCCTTGGACGACAGCACGACGGTAATGCCGACGCCATATCTAGGAAATCTTGCCCACCAAAATGGAAGCATTACATCTATGCCGAAAATAAAGAAGGACTGAATCTTGAATTGTGTATGAGGACAACAGTGCAACCAGTTAACCGATGGGACCCGCAGAGGTTAATATAGGACCAAAAAGGAGACCCTGATATCCTGCCAGTCTACAGATGGAAGGAGACTTGCTACCAAAAAACGGTGGAAAAATTTGATGCTACATTCGAGTCCCATTTAAGAACATTTGTCAATGAACACTAAACGGATTGGGACAGGCATATTCCACTATTTATCCTGGCATACCGCTCGGCCGTACACGAGACTACCGGATATACCCCAGCCAGTGTGGTTTTTGGGCGAGAGTTAAGACTTCTTTCTGATCTCATATTTGGAAAACCCACAGATGTTCAACGTTCAACTGATGAATACATCACAGATTTGGAAAGAAGAATGGAGTCCATCCATTCTGCAATCAGAATGCATATACGAGTAGAAAGCGACCACATGAAGGCCCGTTATGACATGCGAGCCAGTTCAGCTGGTTTTAAAGAAGAAGATAGGGTGTGGTTCCACAATCCAGTACGACTCAAGCAACGGTTACCAAAACTACAGAAATTATGGGAAGGTCCGTATAAGGTGGCCAAAAAGGACCAATGACTTTGTCTATCGCATTCGCAGAGGGGCTTAAAGAGCAAGATGAAGGTGGTCTTACGCCATACCAAGAAACGTCACTTACAAATACTGGCTTACGATTAGTACATCACTTTGAAAGCTAACTAGAGTGCACGTTGGAAATGGTGTTATATTTGGTCAGCATAACTTCCAATGCAAATGGTAGGCCACGCCTATTTCCCCACCTTTTTCAAAATTCGGTCAACAAAGGTTACTTTGCAGCTCATTTTAATATATATTTGCATTGGTCAACAAAACCTCCCGACCGATATATATATATATATATATATATATATATATATATATATATATATATATATATATATATATATATGTATATATATATATATATATATATATATATATATATATATATATATATATATATATATATATATATATTGTAATTTCCCCACAGCTAATCAAATTTTACAAACAAAAGGCAACAATGCAACTAAAATGGCAACATAGCATGATATTGTGTAATAGCTAATTGAAACATATTTTATTTTAAAGAAAATACATCCCAGTCTGTCTTGCATCGTTGACAAATATGTAATTAAATCCCGGACTACATTAAATTACTACAGATGACCTGAAATGTATTCACTTACCTTACTTTAAAGGCCTCTATATTTGCTTACTAAGAATGACTAATTTTCTGGGCTTCCAGGATAAATATTAACGCGTGAAAATCTAGGGTTAGGACCAGGTTGGGTTTGTTCAGACTATGGGATTGAAACATTGTGAGAGAAACGCTAAAATTCGTAAACACTTAATTTATTTAACACAGTTTCCCATTTGACTAATACAGTGAAACGGCCATGAAAGCACAGACATCTGGGTACCCTATTGCTACGAGAAATCACACGGCTGGGCCTAATCTTACACATATGGGGAATGCACTAGCATAAAGAATTTGGATCGCTTGGAGGGTTAATGACCTGGTGTGTATCAAGGTCTCCGATGTCACCCTCAGTCTTCACGGTGGCGTAGAATTAAAGATTGATATTTTTATTTCAATATTCATTATTTAGATTTTATTGGTTTCATCGTTCACATTTCAGTTTTGGTTTGTCTTTGCTTTATTACCGTGGGACTGATTGAGCAACACCGCAGAACAGGACACCACACCCAGGCATATACTTGAGGCTTACCGACTTCTCCCTCTACGTCTCTCGTGTGGCCATTGGTCACTAGGAAATGACGCATTGCGCATTTGCGTTACCTTTTCCACTTCTATGGTGCCACAGTTAAGATTTTTCCCGAGCCCTTCTTGGACTATAGCCTCACTGGAGGTCTTAGATTTTCGGAGGTTTGGCAGGTCAAGAAGCAGAAGGTTCGCCCAAATACCGCTTGAAAAGTATTTTGCTTTGGACCTGTAGGCTGTAGGAGACGCAAGGGGAAGGCATTGTTGTAATTCTGGCCAGATCACTGTTGACTGACTAAGCGGAGACGGCAACAAACCTATTACTACCTCACCCAATATTATGACGTGTATCGCAAGGCTTTCAACTAATTACTGACCTTCAGGTTGCCCTCTCGTTTCAGTCATGCAAAATAGTGATAAATCGCGAAGCCCTTCTTGGACTATGCCTCGCTGGAGGTCTTAAATGTTCGGCTCGTGGCACTTCGTGAAACGAGGCTTCACCTGAATGTCAATCTTGACACAAGGAGAATAATTACACAACTTTGTCAAAACACAGGGGGAAGTACTTCATTTATTCTATATCCCTTTGCTTTATTTTCCGAACCGTCCAGTGCACACCACACATGCTCAATTTCAAGTTTCAGTTTAATACAAAAGGGGAGCCAAATGTATGTCTCAGGTGCAAAGTAATTACATCAGGTAACATACAAAACAATGAGATTCCTAACTTCAGGTTTTAGTTTCAAAGTGCATTAAAAGTGTGCCACATATTTTTGACTTCAAGTTTCAGTTTCCATACTACACAGAAATGGAATTACGTACCTTTAGTTGGTAGTTCCAGGTTTAAAATCACATCATGTAGAGCTAGATATTTCTGGTTTCCTGTTTCAGGTTCAAAATTGTATTATGTAAGACTGGATACTCTTGATTCCAAATTTCAGATTCAAATTATCTTATATAGAGCTACGGACCCTCTCGTTTACACGATTCAGATTCAAAATTATATTCTAAAGAGCTGCGTATTTCTCGTTTTCAGATTAAGATTTAATTCACATTATAATAAGATACATACTTCTGGTTTCATCATTCAAATTTAAACTAGATCATAAAGAGCTACATGTTCCTGGGTTCTATGATTCAGATTTAAATTATATTATAAAGAGCTACCTGTTCCTGGTTTCATGATTCAGAGTTAAATTATATTATAAAGAGCTACGTACTTCTGGTTTCACCATTTAGATTTAAATTATATTATAAAGAGATACCTGTTCCTGGTTTCATGGTTCAGATTTGAGTCATATTATAAAGAGCTACGTGCTTCTGGTTTCACAATTCAGATTCAAATTATATTATAAGGAGCTACATAATTCTGGTTTTACGATTCAGATTTAAATTCTATTATAAAGAGCTACGTAACTCTGGTTCCACTATTCAGATTTAAATTATATTATAAGGAGCTACATAATTCTGGTTTCACGATTCAGATTCAAATTATATTATAAAGAGCTACATAATTCTGGTTTCACGATTCAGATTTAAATTATATTATAAAGAGCTACATAATTCTGGTTTCACGATTCAGATTCAAATTATAGTATAAAGAGCTACATAATTCTGGTTTTACGATTCAAATTTAAATTATATTATAAAGAGCTCCATGATTCTGGTTTCACGATTCAGATTTAAATTATATTATAAAGAGCTACATATTTCTGGTTTCACGATTTACATTTAAATTATATTATAAAGAGCTACATAATTCTGGTTTCACGATTTAGATTTAAATTATATTATAAGGAGCTACATAATTCTGGTTTCACGATTCAGATTTAAATTATATTATCAAGAGCTACATAATTCTGGTTTCATGATTCAGATTTAAATTATATTATCAAGAGCTACATAATTCTGGTTTCATGATTCAGATTTAAATTATATTATAAAGAGCTACATAATTCTGGTTTCACGATTTAGATTTAAATTATATTATAAGGAGCTACATAATTCTGGTTTCACGATTCAGATTTAAATTATATTATAAAGAGCTACATAATTCTGGTTTCATGATTCAAATTTAAATTTCATTAGGTGTGAAGAAGATTTCTGTTTTCAAATGCAAAGAAATTTCATTAAATACTGCATGAGCTAGTAACGTTTCTGATTTCAAGTTTCAGTTTACCTATCAGTAAATTTGGCAACTTTTCAGATGCGGAAGTAATTTATCTAATTGACGCACAAACAAATAAAATTGCAGTCTTCAAGTTTCAGTTTGAAGATATCAGATTTTGTAACATTTACCGGCACAAATAATTTTTCGACATAATGTAAACAAATAAGTTTCCAAATTTCAGGTTTAGTTTAAATATATTACATTTGGCAACGTCTCAATGCTCGAGTAATTCCTTTACACTATATGCAAACAAATCAAAATTCCAGACGCCAAATTTTAGTCTGAATATATTAAATTTGGCAATATCTGAACGCACAATTAATTTTTCTACATAATACTCAAACTAATAAAATTCCCGATTTCGAGTTTAGTTTAAATCTACCAAATTGGGCAACATTTAAATGCACGAATAATTTCCCTTTGATGATATGCAAATCAACAAAATCCGAGCTCTCAAGTTTTAGTTTAAATATATCGAACTTGGCAACTTTTAACGCACAAATAATTTCTCTACATGATATGCAAACAACTAAAATTCTAGGGGTCAAGTTTAGTCTAAATACGCCGATTTCGGTAACATTTAGATGCAAAAAAATACTTTCTGTACATTATACGTTCACAATTAAAACGCTAGGTTTCAAGCTTAGTTTACATATGACATATTTGGCAACATTTAGATGCAAAAATACTTTCTATACATGATATGTAATTAAAGAAAATGCTAGGTTTCAAGTTTAGATTAAATATAACAAACTTGGCAACATTTAATGCACAAATAAATTAATTTAAATACTATGCAGGCAAATAAACTTACAGGGTTCAAGTTTCTGTTTAAATATATCAAATTGGGCAAGCAATTTAGGGACACCCGATAGCATATGTCATTTTAAAGGTACACTCACCGTTTGCTGAGTTACTTCTCGTCTTGACAGGCTGCGACAGGGCCTTCAAGCGGGGACGGCGGCTCGACTCCTGAGTCTCGTCTATGTGCGGGGGTGTAGTGCGATTCACGTTAACAATACCAGCAGAGGTCCCCTACTTCGACACTCGCTCGAATTTTATTCATGGCGCTAGTGTATACCATAGGCTTTCTCCGCCAGTATGCTATGGAAAACTGAAACCCCAGATGAGTTGTTAGGAAGCCTACAGTGTTCGGTGACAGTATAAACCGACACGCATTGACCTTGGCTATAGTATTGTGCACCTACTACCTATAGAATTTCCGCACTATAACCAGCTGACTTCAAACGAGGTTCTAGGAACCCCACAGTGTTCAACACAGCATAAATCTGCCAAAATCGATCATTGCGATAGTATGCTGTGCCTACTAACCACAGGGAACTTTTCAGCAGAAGGACGTTCAAACACAATTCAAAGGAAAACCACAGTTTTCAACATCAGCACCAATCAGCCCGAATCGATCAAAATGGCGAGAGTGTGCTGTTGCTTAATAGCCCAGGATTTCCAAGCGGTACAGTCTCCACTAGTCTGCTTAAAAAACCTTAAGTTCGGAGACAGATTGGCAGAAGAGACAACTCTAAGGTATAGATGAAGTCTCCCTATCTGTTCCAATCGTACGTGCTCTTATACGAATCCACCACGCCTCCAGCGTGAGAACAAAGAAATCCAGGCCTAGTCACTACGGTTGAAAAGATATCGGCTATGTACATAATTATCGACCTAATTGTTGCGTACATGCTCGCTCGCATCTCGTTGATAGCTTGAACATATGGCTCACATAAAAAACTGCCTGACTGTCTCACTATATTGTAGTATACCTTCTTTTAATTAAAATATAATTTTAATAATTCACTGCTCCATTTATTTCAGTTATTTTGCGAACGTCCCTGTATATTACTATTTACGGGTTCCCCTGATTTGCCAAAGAAATCTGCATGTATAAACACATTAAGTTTTCCAGCTAATTCTAAAATTGCATAATAGTTGAATTGCCAGATAAATAATTCATAAACATCATAGGATACTCGCTTGCATCAAAACATGTGACAATTGTATCGCTATTTCGGACAGCCTTTCCTGTTAAAATTGCATGCTAAATACACTTTTGCTAATAGTGTACTCGTCTGCATAAAGTATTTCGTAATTATTAAACTCGAGAGGTTAATAATCAGCTGTAAAGATAAGATCGGCAGGCCGTTATTTCTATGATCGACCGGTGACCGACAGTGAAAAGTCTACATGATTATCACTCCTTTCTTAACAATTACGCCCTTTAGTACACTAGTAAATGTGCCACCTAATTATTACATAAAACAAGAGAACATATATTTACAATTAACTTTCTTTATTCTAGAAACGTGTAGGCAAATGAAACGTTTACTGTAAAAATTAATACGTAATTTTCAGCGACATTCCCATGAGTGCAAAAATAATAATACAAATCTAAAGATTGGCATATTCAAGAGAAAACGGCCTAAGAATTATTATCTTGCGCCCAAATAGCAAGTGTTCATAGTTCACCATCTGTGGTCTAGGATATTTCCGATCGGTGCACTGGGAGATACGTTCCCATGAAACTAGACACACTTGTTATATTTAATTATCTTCTAATGACAAAACCCTTTTAAGAATGCTTGAACTGAGCTCTTCATTCCCTTTCAAGGAATATGATTTGTGGCAAGTGATCTCAATGTGCGACCTATATCTTGACCTTTGACTGCACAGCGTGTGAAAGTTTTTTGGTCCCTGTATTTTTATCGGCTTAAACTGCGATATTGAAAACTTCTAGATCAATCCAATCGAAACCTCCCTTGTGCATCGTTTTTTTTATTGTTACCTAATATTAATTCTATGCAGGGCATAACAAACCACAAAAATACAATTCTTATCTGGCATTTGACCTGTCGTATAAGAGTTATTTAATAAACATTAAAAGCCAATAAAATGACTAATTGCTGACGGGTCCTAAACAAAATAATATGCTAATATACCAGGATAATTCATGGCCGCCGGAAATTTTGATATCGACTGTGCTTGCTGACAAAGACAATAAAAATGTGAAGAAAGTCACCCTAAGCCCATAACTTATCCGACGCCTCTGTCAAAGTACATGCTAATGTACCATACATTCCCTATCATATTCGGAAATAATATTTGAAGAAACCCGTACCCTAAACATATAAACTATTCGACGCCTCTGTCAACGTACAAGTCGAAACACCATTCATTTACTATCATTATATTCGGAATTAAAAAAATTTGAATAAACTCCTACCCTAAACATGTAAATTGTGCGACGCCTATGCCAACGCACAAGTCGATGTATTTTGCCTACCGTATCATATTGGCCTACCTCGAGCGGGGGAAACATGTTGCCGGATGGTAACGCGTTAAATACTCCTACACTGCCGCCGTATCTCTCTCAGAACATAAGACAGAATTTCCCCATCTCAACAGTGGCGGGCTGCTTAGAATGCAATGTTTAAGTGTCGGGTATTTACAACGTACACTTCTTGTGGAGAATTTTCATATATTAAGTAATCACTTAACCAAAACAAACCCAGACCAACGATGTGACTTGACTGAAAATACACCAATATATATATAGGCGTCTTATCCTTCTTGGAACATACCGTTGACCGCATGATGTCAGAAAAACAACAATTTAAGATTACGGAGTTTGGACCTAAGAGCATGTTTAAAGCTAAGATACAATCGGATTTATGACGGACGTAATGACATCAACTGACCATTGGAAAACGCTGCAACGTTTAAATGAAACCCGTGTAAAAACTCAGCATTGCATTGACAGAAACAAACACAATAATAGAATATCAAAGCAAGTTTCAAAATAAAATATAGACTGCTACGGCTAGTCAGACTTAGTTAAAAAAATTAGGAGAACAAAATTCACATTCGGACCCTGAGGCAGACACTCACATATGTAACAGCTGTTGGACATGGTCGCAAAGCTAAAATAATCGCGCGCAAATTTGAATACATTGACGCAAGCAAGGTACTTACGTAACTACTGACAAAAGACTAAAGCAAGTTTTAAACCATCAAGACATTACGTGCTAAAGATCACGCTTATTGAAAGCAACGCGAAATAAAAGTAAAGTGCACCGATGCTATTATGAATAAATAAACTACAAGCAGTAACAGAAATGATAATGCCTATTTTATCTCACCCGTAACACATACCCCAAAGTTATTGCCACCTCGTCATACTAGAAACAGAGACATATCATAACCCCTCTTCACCCCGTAAGTCGTGTAGGGATCCTTAACGTGCCCAACATTACATGGCACACGGCACCGACGGCTTTATGCCACTGAAGGCGGAGCGTGCAAACCTCCAAAGATCAACCACAATTACAAAGCCTGTTTCTGTAAAATTTACAGCATGTATGGAGAAGAAAATGCCGCTTCCACTGGGAGCCTACCCGACTGGAAATCGAACAGAGGACCTTTGTCCACGGGAGCACACACTATTATCACCAGATCGCTGCAACATATGGATTCAATAAAACTGACAAAATGACAGGTAAAACTAACGCAATAATAATAGCAAAACCTGTTGGATACAATCCAGGACATAAAATGCTTTCAACACGTCACTCGACACATGATAAAACTTGACCCTATCAACGAGGTGCCAAAGCTACAACAAACTGAAAACTGTCGGGAACAGAGAATCATGGATATGGTGACAAAGCGACGTCTCCTTTAGACTGTGATGATAGCCAAATCTGCAGAGAAAATAAAAACTTTCACACACAAGTGTAAGCCAGATTACAACATTTTAAACAGCCCTGTATCTAAGCTACCTTCTACAGATTTTCACGGGCAATCGTGCTGAGATTAGGCACAATTTGGCATGCCTAGTCCAGCGATGTCTTCCGGCATGTTACCCTGACAGGCAACCCTTCTGGGTCATCTCGCTTGTAGGTGTTCAGGAGCGTGTCCACGGAATCTGGCCTTTTCTTGGAATGGTCGTTGCTGCAGTGTCGCTATTCAGCGACACCGCAGATGTTTAACGGCTGCTGAAACATATTTCACACGGTAGAAAACTGTAGAGTTAATTTGTTTGCGTTTCTCCTGTTCAATTGTTCCAATCTTTAAACCATAGTCACCTGGTCACAATGCAGCAGTGTAAGCCGCTTAGCAGCTTTTAAGTTTGTAGTAACCCAGAAATATTTGATAAAATATTGCAAAATTAAATAAAACTGCAAAGTCATTGCAAAATGATTTATCATCCTGGTCACGGCACCAGTGTAATTTCCCCACAGCTAATCAAATTTTACAATCAAAAGGCAACAATGCAACTAAAATGGCAACATAGCATGACATTGTGTAATAGCTAATTGAAACATATTTTATTTTAAAGAAAATACATCCCAGTCTGTCTTGCATCGTTGACTAATATGTAATTAAATCCCGGACTACATTAAATTACTACAGGTGACCTGAAATGTATTCACTTACCTTACTTTAAAGGCCTCTATATTTGCTTACTAATAATGACTAATTTTCTGGGCTTCCAGGATAAATATTAAGGCGTGAAAATCTAGGGTTAGGACCAGGTTGTGTTTGTTCAGACTATGGGATTGAAACATTGTGAGAGAAACGCTAAAATTCGTAAACACTTGAATTATTTATTTAGTTTCCCATTTGACTAATACAGTGAAACGGACATGAAAGCACAGACATCTAGGCACCCTATTTCTACGAGAAATCACACGGCTGGGCCTAATATTACACATATGGGGAATGCACTAGCATAAAGAATTTGGATCGCTTGGAGGGTTAATGACCAGGTGTGTATCAAGGTCTCCGATGTCACCCTCAGTCTTCACGGTGGCGTAGAATTAAAGATTGATATTTTTATTTCAATATTCATTATTTAGATTTTATTGGTTTCATCGTTCACATTTCAGTTTTGGTTTGTCTTTGCTTTATTACCGTGGGACTGATTGAGCAACACCGCAGAACAGGACACCACACCCAGGCATATACTTGAGGCTTACCGACTCCTCCCTCTACGTCTGTCGTGTGGCCATTGGTCACTAGGAAATGACGCATTGCGCATTTGGGTTACCTTTTTCACTTCTATGGTGCCACAGTTAAGATTTTTCCCGAGCCCTTCTTGGACTTTAGCCTCACTGGAGGTCTTAGATTTTCGGAGGTTTGGCAGGTCAAGAAGCAGAAGGTTCACCCAAATACCGCTTGAAAAGTATTTTGTTTTGGACCTGTAGGCTGTAGGAGACGCAAGGGGAAGGCATTGTTGTAATTCAGGCCAGATCACTGTTGACTGACTAAGCGGAGACGGCAACAAACCTATTACTACCTCACCCAATATTATGACGTGTATCGCAAGGCTTTCAACTAACTACTGACCTTCAGGTTGCCCTCTCGTTTCAGTCATGCAAAATTGTTTTAAATCGCGAAGCCTTTCTTGGACTATGCCTCACTGGAGGTCTTAAATGTTCGGATCGTGGCACTTCGTGAAACGAGGCTTCACCTGAATGTCAATCTTGACACAAGGAGAATAATTACACAACTTTGTCAAAACACAGAGGGAAGTACTTCATTTATTCTATATCCCTTTACTTTATTTTCCGAACCGTCCAGTGCACACCACACATGCTCAATTTCAAGTTTCAGTTTAATACAAAAGGGGAGCCAAGATGTATGTCTCAGGTGCAAAGTAATTACATCAGGTAACATACAAAACAATGAGATTCCTAACTTCAGGTTTTAGTTTCAAAGTGCATTAAAAGTGTGCCACATATTTTTGACTTCAATTTTCAGTTTCCATACTACACAGAAATGGAATTACGTACCTTCAGTTGGTAGTTCCAGGTTTAAAATCACATCATGTAGAGCTAGATATTTCTGGTTTCCTGTTTCAGCTTCAAAATTGTATTATGTAAGACTGGATACTCTTGATTCCAAATTTCAGATTCAAATGATCTTATATAGAGCTACGGACCCTCTCGTTTACACGATTCAGATTCAAAATTATATTCTAAAGAGCTGCGTACTTCTGGTTTTCAGATTCAGATTTAATTCACATTATAATAAGATAAATACTTCTGGTTTCATAATTCAAATTTAAACTAGATCATAAAGAGCTACATGTTCCTGGGTTCTATGATTCAGATTTAAATTATATTATAAAGAGCTACCTGTTCCTGGTTTCATGATTCAGAGTTTAATTATATTATAAAGAGCTACGTACTTCTGGTTTCACCATTTAGATTTAAATTATATTATAAAGAGCTACCTGTCCCTGGTTTCATGGTTCAGATTTGAGCCATATTATAAAGAGCTACGTGCTTCTGGTTTCACAATTCAGATTCAAATTAAATTATAAGGAGCTACATAATTCTGGTTTTACGATTCAGATTTAAATTCTATTATAGAGAGCTACGTAACTCTGGTTCTACTATTCAGATTTAAATTATATTATAAAGAGCTACATAATTCAGGTTTCACGATTCAGATTTAAATTATATTATAAAGAGCTACATAATTCTGGTTTCACGATTCAGATTTAAATTATATTATAAAGAGCTACATAATTCTGGTTTCACGATTCAGATTTAAATTATATTATAAAGAGCTACATAATTCTGGTTTCATGATTCAAATTTAAATTTCATTAGGTGTGAAGAAGATTTCTGTTTTCAAATGCAAAGAAATTTCATTAAATACTGCATGAGCTAGTAACGTTTCTGATTTCAAGTTTCAGTTTACCTATCAGTAAATTTGGCAACTTTTCAGATGCGGAAGTAATTTATCTAATTGACGCACAAACAAATAAAATTGCAGTCTTCAAGTTTCAGTTTGAAGATATCAGATTTTGTAACATTTACCGGCACAAATAATTTTTCGACATAATGTAAACAAATAAGTTTCCAAATTTCAGGTTTAGTTTAAATATATTACATTTGGCAACGTCTCAATGCTCGAGTAATTCCTTTACACTATATGCAAACAAATCAAAATTCCAGACGCCAAATTTTAGTCTGAATATATTAAATTTGGCAATATCTGAACGCACAATTAATTTTTCTACATAATACTCAAACTAATAAAATTCCCGATTTCGAGTTTAGTTTAAATCTACCAAATTGGGCAACATTTAAATGCACGAATAATTTCCCTTTGATGATATGCAAATCAACAAAATCCGAGCTCTCAAGTTTTAGTTTAAATATATCGAACTTGGCAACTTTTAACGCACAAATAATTTCTCTACATGATATGCAAACAACTAAAATTCTAGGGGTCAAGTTTAGTCTAAATACGCCGATTTCGGTAACATTTAGATGCAAAAAAATACTTTCTGTACATTATACGTTCACAATTAAAACGCTAGGTTTCAAGCTTAGTTTACATATGACATATTTGGCAACATTTAGATGCAAAAATACTTTCTATACATGATATGTAATTAAAGAAAATGCTAGGTTTCAAGTTTAGATTAAATATAACAAACTTGGCAACATTTAATGCACAAATAAATTAATTTAAATACTATGCAGGCAAATAAACTTACAGGGTTCAAGTTTCTGTTTAAATATATCAAATTGGGCAAGCAATTTAGGGACACCCGATAGCATATGTCATTTTAAAGGTACACTCACCGTTTGCTGAGTTACTTCTCGTCTTGACAGGCTGCGACAGGGCCTTCAAGCGGGGACGGCGGCTCGACTCCTGAGTCTCGTCTATGTGCGGGGGTGTAGTGCGATTCACGTTAACAATACCAGCAGAGGTCCCCTACTTCGACACTCGCTCGAATTTTATTCATGGCGCTAGTGTATACCATAGGCTTTCTCCGCCAGTATGCTATGGAAAACTGAAACCCCAGATGAGTTGTTAGGAAGCCTACAGTGTTCGGTGACAGTATAAACCGACACGCATTGACCTTGGCTATAGTATTGTGCACCTACTACCTATAGAATTTCCGCACTATAACCAGCTGACTTCAAACGAGGTTCTAGGAACCCCACAGTGTTCAACACAGCATAAATCTGCCAAAATCGATCATTGCGATAGTATGCTGTGCCTACTAACCACAGGGAACTTTTCAGCAGAAGGACGTTCAAACACAATTCAAAGGAAAACCACAGTTTTCAACATCAGCACCAATCAGCCCGAATCGATCAAAATGGCGAGAGTGTGCTGTTGCTTAATAGCCCAGGATTTCTAAGCGGTACAGTCTCCACTAGTCTGCTTAAAAAACCTTAAGTTCGGAGACAGATTGGCAGAAGAGACAACTCTAAGGTATAGATGAAGTCTCCCTATCTGTTCCAATCGTACGTGCTCTTATACGAATCCACCACGCCTCCAGCGTGAGAACAAAGAAATCCAGGCCTAGTCACTACGGTTGAAAAGATATCGGCTATGTACATAATTATCGACCTAATTGTTGCGTACATGCTCGCTCGCATCTCGTTGATAGCTTGAACATATGGCTCACATAAAAAACTGCCTGACTGTCTCACTATATTGTAGTATACCTTCTTTTAATTAAAATATAATTTTAATAATTCACTGCTCCATTTATTTCAGTTATTTTGCGAACGTCCCTGTATATTACTATTTACGGGTTCCCCTGATTTGCCAAAGAAATCTGCATGTATAAACACACATTAAGTTTTCCAGCTAATTCTAAAATTGCATAATAGTTGAATTGCCAGATAAATAATTCATAAACATCATAGGATACTCGCTTGCATCAAAACATGTGACAATTGTATCGCTATTTCGGACAGCCTTTCCTGTTAAAATTGCATGCTAAATACACTTTTGCTAATAGTGTACTCGTCTGCATAAAGTATTTCGTAATTATTAAACTCGAGAGGTTAATAATCAGCTGTAAAGATAAGATCGGCAGGCCGTTATTTCTATGATCGACCGGTGACCGACAGTGAAAAGTCTACATGATTATCACTCCTTTCTTAACAATTACGCCCTTTAGTACACTAGTAAATGTGCCACCTAATTATTACATAAAACAAGAGAACATATATTTACAATTAACTTTCTTTATTCTAGAAACGTGTAGGCAAATGAAACGTTTACTGTAAAAATTAATACGTAATTTTCAGCGACATTCCCATGAGTGCAAAAATAATAATACAAATCTAAAGATTGGCATATTCAAGAGAAAACGGCCTAAGAATTATTATCTTGCGCCCAAATAGCAAGTGTTCATAGTTCACCATCTGTGGTCTAGGATATTTCCGATCGGTGCACTGGGAGATACGTTCCCATGAAACTAGACACACTTGTTATATTTAATTATCTTCTAATGACAAAACCCTTTTAAGAATGCTTGAACTGAGCTCTTCATTCCCTTTCAAGGAATATGATTTGTGGCAAGTGATCTCAATGTGCGACCTATATCTTGACCTTTGACTGCACAGCGTGTGAAAGTTTTTTTAACGTGGTCTGTTTTTATCGGCTTAACTGCGATATTGAAACTTCTAGATCAATCCAATCGAAACCTCCCTTGTGCATCGTTTTTTTTATTGTTACCTAATATTAATTCTATGCAGGGCATAACAAACACAAAAATACAATTCTTATCTGGCATTTGACCTGTCGTATAAGAGTTATTTAATAAACATTAAAAGCCAATAAAATGACTAATTGCTGACGGGTCCTAAACAAAATAATATGCTAATATACCAGGATATTTCATGGCCGCCGGAAATTTTGATATCGACTGTGCTTGCTGACAAAGACATAAAAATGTGAAGAAAGTCACCCTAAGCCCATAACTTATCCGACGCCTCTGTCAAAGTACATGCTAATGTACCATACATTCCCTATCATATTCGGAAATAATATTTGAAGAAACCCGTACCCTAAACATATAAACTATTCGACGCCTCTGTCAACGTACAAGTCGAAACACCATTCATTTACTATCATTATATTCGGAATTAAAAAATTTGAATAAACTCCTACCCTAAACATGTAAATTGTGCGACGCCTATGCC
Organism: Tillus elongatus; assembly: GCA_964006375.1. Lineage (NCBI taxonomy): Eukaryota > Metazoa > Arthropoda > Insecta > Coleoptera > Cleridae > Tillus > Tillus elongatus. Next base: position 69,162,451 of record OZ023269.1, on the reverse strand, counting down.
AACGCACAAGTCGATGTATTTTGCCTACCGTATCATATTGGCCTACCTCGAGCGGGGGAAACATGTTGCCGGATGGTAACGCGTTAAATACTCCTACACTGCCGCCGTATCTCTCTCAGAACATAAGACAGAATTTCCCCATCTCAACAGTGGCGGGCTGCTTAGAATGCAATGTTTAAGTGTCGGGTATTTACAACGTACACTTCTTGTGGAGAATTTTCATATATAAGTAATCACTTAACCAAAACAAACCCAGACCAACGATGTGACTTGACTGAAAATACACCAATATATATATATAGGCGTCTTATCCTTCTTGGAACATACCGTTGACCGCATGATGTCAGAAAAACAACAATTTAAGATTACGGAGTTTGGACCTAAGAGCATGTTTAAAGCTAAGATACAATCGGATTTATGACGGACGTAATGACATCAACTGACCATTGGAAAACGCTGCAACGTTTAAATGAAACCCGTGTAAAAACTCAGCATTGCATTGACAGAAACAAACACAATAATAGAATATCAAAGCAAGTTTCAAAATAAAATATAGACTGCTACGGCTAGTCAGACTTAGTTAAAAAAATTAGGAGAACAAAATTCACATTCGGACCCTGAGGCAGACACTCACATATGTAACAGCTGTTGGACATGGTCGCAAAGCTAAAATAATCGCGCGCAAATTTGAATACATTGACGCAAGCAAGGTACTTACGTAACTACTGACAAAAGACTAAAGCAAGTTTTAAACCATCAAGACATTACGTGCTAAAGATCACGCTTATTGAAAGCAACGCGAAATAAAAGTAAAGTGCACCGATGCTATTATGAATAAATAAACTACAAGCAGTAACAGAAATGATAATGCCTATTTTATCTCACCCGTAACACATACCCCAAAGTTATTGCCACCTCGTCATACTAGAAACAGAGACATATAATAACCCCTCTTCACCCCGTAAGTCGTGTAGGGATCCTTAACGTGCCCAACATTACATGGCACACGGCACCGACGGCTTTATGCCACTGAAGGCGGAGCGTGCAAACCTCCAAAGATCAACCACAATTACAAAGCCTGTTTCTGTAAAATTTACAGCATGTATGGAGAAGAAAATGCCGCTTCCACTGGGAGCCTACCCGACTGGAAATCGAACAGAGGACCTTTGTCCACGGGAGCACACACTATTATCACCAGATCGCTGCAACATATGGATTCAATAAAACTGACAGAATGACAGGTAAAACTAACGCAATAATAATAGCAAAACCTGTTGGATACAATCCAGGACATAAAATGCTTTCAACACGTCACTCGACACATGATAAAACTTGACCCTATCAACGAGGTGCCAAAGCTACAACAAACTGAAAACTGTCGGGAACAGAGAATCATGGATATGGTGACAAAGCGACGTCTCCTTTAGACTGTGATGATAGCCAAATCTGCAGAGAAAATAAAAACTTTCACACACAAGTGTAAGCCAGATTACAACATTTTAAACAGCCCTGTATCTAAGCTACCTTCTACAGATTTTCACGGGCAATCGTGCTGAGATTAGGCACAATTTGGCATGCCTAGTCCAGCGATGTCTTCCGGCATGTTACCCTGACAGGCAACCCTTCTGGGTCATCTCGCTTGTAGGTGTTCAGGAGCGTGTCCACGGAATCTGGCCTTTTCTTGGAATGGTCGTTGCTGCAGTGTCGCTATTCAGCGACACCGCAGATGTTTAACGGCTGCTGAAACATATTTCACACGGTAGAAAACTGTAGAGTTAATTTGTTTGCGTTTCTCCTGTTCAATTGTTCCAATCTTTAAACCATAGTCACCTGGTCACAATGCAGCAGTGTAAGCCGCTTAGCAGCTTTTAAGTTTGTAGTAACCCAGAAATATTTGATAAAATATTGCAAAATTAAATAAAACTGCAAAGTCATTGCAAAATGATTTATCATCCTGGTCACGGCACCAGTGTAATTTCCCCACAGCTAATCAAATTTTACAATCAAAAGGCAACAATGCAACTAAAATGGCAACATAGCATGACATTGTGTAATAGCTAATTGAAACATATTTTATTTTAAAGAAAATACATCCCAGTCTGTCTTGCATCGTTGACTAATATGTAATTAAATCCCGGACTACATTAAATTACTACAGGTGACCTGAAATGTATTCACTTACCTTACTTTAAAGGCCTCTATATTTGCTTACTAATAATGACTAATTTTCTGGGCTTCCAGGATAAATATTAAGGCGTGAAAATCTAGGGTTAGGACCAGGTTGTGTTTGTTCAGACTATGGGGTTGAAACATTGTGAGAGAAACGCTAAAATTCGTAAACACTTGAATTATTTATTTAGTTTCCCATTTGACTAATACAGTGAAACGGACATGAAAGCACAGACATCTAGGCACCCTATTTCTACGAGAAATCACACGGCTGGGCCTAATATTACACATATGGGGAATGCACTAGCATAAAGAATTTGGATCGCTTGGAGGGTTAATGACCAGGTGTGTATCAAGGTCTCCGATGTCACCCTCAGTCTTCACGGTGGCGTAGAATTAAAGATTGATATTTTTATTTCAATATTCATTATTTAGATTTTATTGGTTTCATCGTTCACATTTCAGTTTTGGTTTGTCTTTGCTTTATTACCGTGGGACTGATTGAGCAACACCGCAGAACAGGACACCACACCCAGGCATATACTTGAGGCTTACCGACTCCTCCCTCTACGTCTGTCGTGTGGCCATTGGTCACTAGGAAATGACGCATTGCGCATTTGGGTTACCTTTTTCACTTCTATGGTGCCACAGTTAAGATTTTTCCCGAGCCCTTCTTGGACTTTAGCCTCACTGGAGGTCTTAGATTTTCGGAGGTTTGGCAGGTCAAGAAGCAGAAGGTTCACCCAAATACCGCTTGAAAAGTATTTTGTTTTGGACCTGTAGGCTGTAGGAGACGCAAGGGGAAGGCATTGTTGTAATTCAGGCCAGATCACTGTTGACTGACTAAGCGGAGACGGCAACAAACCTATTACTACCTCACCCAATATTATGACGTGTATCGCAAGGCTTTCAACTAACTACTGACCTTCAGGTTGCCCTCTCGTTTCAGTCATGCAAAATTGTTTTAAATCGCGAAGCCTTTCTTGGACTATGCCTCACTGGAGGTCTTAAATGTTCGGATCGTGGCACTTCGTGAAACGAGGCTTCACCTGAATGTCAATCTTGACACAAGGAGAATAATTACACAACTTTGTCAAAACACAGAGGGAAGTACTTCATTTATTCTATATCCCTTTACTTTATTTTCCGAACCGTCCAGTGCACACCACACATGCTCAATTTCAAGTTTCAGTTTAATACAAAAGGGGAGCCAAGATGTATGTCTCAGGTGGAAAGTAATTACATCAGGTAACATACAAAACAATGAGATTCCTAACTTCAGGTTTTAGTTTCAAAGTGCATTAAAAGTGTGCCACATATTTTTGACTTCAATTTTCAGTTTCCATACTACACAGAAATGGAATTACGTACCTTCAGTTGGTAGTTCCAGGTTTAAAATCACATCATGTAGAGCTAGATATTTCTGGTTTCCTGTTTCAGCTTCAAAATTGTATTATGTAAGACTGGATACTCTTGATTCCAAATTTCAGATTCAAATGATCTTATATAGAGCTACGGACCCTCTCGTTTACACGATTCAGATTCAAAATTATATTCTAAAGAGCTGCGTACTTCTGGTTTTCAGATTCAGATTTAATTCACATTATAATAAGATAAATACTTCTGGTTTCATAATTCAAATTTAAACTAGATCATAAAGAGCTACATGTTCCTGGGTTCTATGATTCAGATTTAAATTATATTATAAAGAGCTACCTGTTCCTGGTTTCATGATTCAGAGTTTAATTATATTATAAAGAGCTACGTACTTCTGGTTTCACCATTTAGATTTAAATTATATTATAAAGAGCTACCTGTCCCTGGTTTCATGGTTCAGATTTGAGCCATATTATAAAGAGCTACGTGCTTCTGGTTTCACAATTCAGATTCAAATTAAATTATAAGGAGCTACATAATTCTGGTTTTACGATTCAGATTTAAATTCTATTATAGAGAGCTACGTAACTCTGGTTCTACTATTCAGATTTAAATTATATTATAAAGAGCTACATAATTCAGGTTTCACGATTCAGATTTAAATTATATTATAAAGAGCTACATAATTCTGGTTTCACGATTCAGATTTAAATTATATTATAAAGAGCTACATAATTCTGGTTTCACGATTCAGATTCAAATTATAGTATAAAGAGCTACATAATTCTGGTTTTACGATTCAAATTTAAATTATATTATAAAGAGCTACATGATTCTGGTTTCGCGATTCAGATTTAAATTATATTATAAAGAGCTACATGATTCTGGTTTCACGATTCAGATTCAAATTATATTATAAAGAGCTACATAATTCTGGTTTCACGATTTAGATTTAAATTATATTATAAGGAGCTACATAATCCTAGTTTCACGATTCAGATTTAAATTATATTATAAAGAGCTACATAATTCTGGTTTCATGATTCAAATTTAAATTTCATTAGGTGGGAAGAAGATTTCTGTTTTCAAATGCAAAGAAATTTCATTAAATACTGCATGAGCTAGTAACGTTTCTGATTTCAAGTTTCAGTTTACCTATCAGTAAATTTGGCAACTTTTCAGATGCGGAAGTAATTTATCTGATTGACACACAAACAAATAAAATTGCAGGCTTCAAGTTTCAGTTTGAAGATATCAGATTTTGTAACATTTATCGGCACAAATAATTTTTCGACATAATGTAAACAAATAAGTTTCCAAATTTCAGGTATAGTTTAAATATATTACATTTGGCAACGTCTCAATGCTCGAGTAATTCCTCTACACTATATGCAAACAAATCAAAATTCCAGACTTCAAGTTTTAGTCTGAATATATTAAATTTGGCAACAACGCACAAATAATTTTTCTACGCAATATGCAAACAAATAACAGTCCAGATTTCAAGTTTCAGTTTAATTTATCAAATTCAAATGCACAAATAATTTCTACATATAATATGCAACCAACTAAAATACTAGGTTTCAAGTTTAATTTAAATATATTAAATTTGGCAACGTTTTTAGATGTAGAGATAATTTCTTTACCTAACAAGCAGACAAAATTCCAGATTTCAAGTTATAGTTTATTCATATTAAATTTGAAAACATTAAAATCACAACTAACTTTATTAAAAAACGTATGAGCAAATAAAACTCCTGGTTTCATGTCTGGTGACATTTTAAGTGCACAGTTAGTTTCATGAACTAATATACCAACAAACAGAATTTCCGGCTTTAAGTTTCATTCAAATATATCAAATTTGGCAATATTTGAACGCACAATTAATTTTTCTACATAATACTCAAACTAATAAAATTCCCGATTTAGAGTTTAGTTTAAATCTACCAAATTGGGCAAAATTAAAATGCACGAATAATTTCGCTTTGATGATATGCAAAGCAACAAAATCCCAGCTCTCAACTTTTAGTTTAAATATATCGAACTTGGCAACTTTTAATGCACAAATAATTTCTCTACATGATATGCAAACAACTAAAATACTAGGGGTCAAGTTTAGTCTAAATACGCCGATTTGGTAACATTTAGATGCAAAAAAATACTTTCTATACATTATACGTTCACAATTAAAACGCTAGGTTTCAAGCTTAGTTTACATATGACATATTTGGCAACATTTAGATGCAAACATACTTTCTATACATGATATATAAGTAAATAAAATGCTAGGTTTCAAGTTTAGATTAAATATAACAAACTTGGCAACATTTAATGCACAAATAAATTTATTTAAATAATATGCAGGCAAATAAACTTACAGGGTTCAAGTTTCTGTTTAAATATATCAAATTGGACAAGCAATTTAGGGACACCCGATAGCATATGTCATTTTAAAGGTACACTCACCGTTTGCTGAGTTACTTCTCGTCCTGGCAGGCTGCCGCAGGCCCTTCAAGCGGGGACGGCGGCTCGACTCCTGAGTCTCGTCTATGTGCGGGGGTGTAGTGCGATTCACGTTAACAATACCAGCAGAGGTCCCCTACTTCGACACTCTCGCTCGAATTTTATTCATGGCGCTAGTGTATACCATAGGCTTTCTCCGCCAGTACGCTATGGTAAACTGAAACACCAGATGAGTTGTTAGGAAGCCTACAGTGTTCGGTGGCAGTATAAACCGACACGCATTGACCTTGGCTATAGTATTCTGCACCTACCACCTATAGAATTTCCGCACTATAACCAGCTGACTTTAAACGAGATTCTAGGAACCCCACAGTGTTCAACACAGCATAAATCTGCCAGAATCGATCATTGCGATAGTATGCTGTGCATACTAACCATAGGGAACTTTTCAGCAAAAGGACGTTCAAAAGGGCAGACACAATTCAAAGGAAAACCACAGTTTTCAACATCAGCACCAATCAGCCCGTATCGATCAAAATGGCGAGAGTGTGCTGTTGCTTACTAGCCCAGGATTTCCAAGCGGTACAGTGTCCACAAGTCTGCTTAAAGAACCTTAAGTTCGGAGACAGATTGGCAGAAGAGACAACTCTAAGGTATAGATGAAGTCTCCCTATCTGTTCCAATCGTACGTGCTCTTATATGAATCCACCACGCCTCCAGCGTGAGAACAAAGAATTCCAGGCCTAGTCACTACGGTTGAAAAGGTATCGGTTATGTACATAATTATCGACCTAATTGTTGCGTACATGCTCGCTCGCGTCTCGTTGATGGCTTGAACACATGGCTCACATAAAAAACTGTCTGACTGTCTCACTATATTGTAGTATACCTTCTTTTACTTAAAATATAATTTTAATAATTCACTGCTCCATTTATTTCACTTATTTTGCGAACGTCCCTGTATATTACTATTTACGGGTTCCCCTGATTTGCCAAAGAAATCTGCATGTATAAACACACATTAAGTTTTCCAGCTAATTCTAAAATTGCATAAAAGTAGTTGAATTGCCAGATAAATAATTCATAAACATCATAGGATACTCGCTTGCATCAAAACATGTGACAATTGTATCGCTATTTCGGACAGCCTTTCCTGTTAAAATTGCATGCTAAATACACTTTTGCTAATAGTGTACTCGTCTGCATAGAGTATTTCGTAATTATTAAACTCGAGAGGTTGATTATCAGCTGTAAAGATAAGATCGGCAGGCCGTTATTTCTATGATCGACCGGTGACCGACAGTGAAAAGTCTACATGATTATCACTCCTTTCTTAACAATTACGCCCTTTAGTAAACTAGTAAAAGTGCCACCTAATTATTACATAAAACAAGAGAACAGATATTTACAATTAACTTTCTTTATTCTAGAAACGGGTAGGCAAATGAAACGTTTACTGTAAAAATTAATACGTAATTTTCAGCGACATTCCCATGACTGCAAAAATAGTAATACAAATCTAAAGATTGGCATATTCAAGACAAAACGGCCTAAGATTTATTACCTTGCGCCCAAATAGCAAGTGTTCATAGTTCACCATCTGTGGTCTAGGATATTTCCGATCGGTGCACTGGGGGATACGTTCCCATGAAACTAGACACACTTGTTATATTTAATTATCTTCTAATGACAAAACCTATTTAAGACTGCTTGAACTGAGCTCTTCATTCCCTTTCAAGGAATATGATTTGTGGCAAGTGATCTCAATGTGCGACCTATATCTTGACCTTTGACTGCACAGCGTGTGAAAGTTTTTTTAACGTGGTTTGTTTTTATCGGCTTAACTGCGATATTGAAACTTCTAGATCAATCCAATCGAAACCTCCCTTGTGCATCGTTTTTTTTATTGTTACCTAATATTAATTCTATGCAGGGCATAACAAACACAAAAATACAATTCTTATCTGGCATTTCACCTGTCGTATGAGAGTTATTTAATAAACATTAGAAGCCAATAAAATGACTAATTGCCGACGGGTCCGAAACAAAATAATATGCTAATATACCAGGATATTTCAATATATATATATATATATATATATATATATATATATATATATATATATATATATATATATATATATATATATATATATATATATATATATATATATATATATAATATATATATATATATATATATATATATATATATATATATATATATATATATATCTGTGTGTGTGTGTGTGTATGTGTACTGTGCACATTGGGTTCTCTAATTCCCTCTTTTCCTCTACCTTTGTATATGTTTCCTGGTCACTTTGGATCCAAAGCGAAATAAGGGGAGTATGCAATGTTGCCATTTAGCCATTTCAATATATTATATATAGTATATGACGGATATGTTGAATAATTGTACATATATTAGGTAAAATACCTTTTATTGTTAGATAGGCATTTAATAATAAGCGATGGTTAATAGTAACATCTATCTATTTGATTAATTCTACGTCAACAATTTTCCGTGGTTAGTAAAATTGGCCTTAGTGATGATTGCGAGTGTATAAACTCAGCAATAAAGATATACAGTGTTATGATAAAGTCTCAAACATAATTCATAAATGAGTTATTTAATTTTTTTCAAGAAAAACGCTTAGATGGGTCAATTTTATGTTTTCAATCGCCAACTTATGACGTAAAAATTAGATTTATGACGTCGACTATTTTTGAATGGTGACGTCACCACTAGTTTTTGTTTAATGACAACCATAGTTTTTTGCCCTTTTTTCACGGAACTGCTTACTAATTAAATGATGATGAAAAAAAAATTGGTACTCGACATAATAATTTATTTGGAAAATTGCATTCTTTACTTTAAAAAATAAAAATTAACGAAGGAAAACAAACAAAATTTTGCGCCAATGTTCAAATTGTGCCCCACCTACAATTTGGCATTGACCTATACGAGTGTAAACACATTCTACAGTGCGTTAAAAAATGTCGGTACTAATTTGCTCCACTTCAGCGCGAATTCTTTGCTGTAGCTCTAAGTTATTTGGTCTGTTGAAATAAACTTTCCATTTTAAATAACGCCATAGAAAATAAAAATAACGGATTCAAGTGTGGGGAACGCGGCGGCCACTCAATTGCTCCTCGACGCCCTATCAATCTTTCAGGAAATGTGGCATCTAGATATTGACGCACGTCTATACCAAAATGAGGAGGGGCCCCGTCTTGATGAAAACAAATATCTTGGTGGGGCACATCTGTCTCGTGACTAGTTGGAAAAATTATTGCCAGAGTGGACGCTAAATCAAATCACAAGAAATTTAAGTAACGTGCTGCTGTAAGATTTCCTTGAAGAAAGTAAAGTCCTATGAAATGCCGTCCGATTATTCCCATCCACATTCACTTTGCCATGACGTTGACTGTGGGATTTGGCGACCAATTTACTTACTGTAGATCTTGCAGTTGGTGGTATATTAGGATGTTGTTGGTTAAATAACTCGTATGCTACCTGATGTCTTCCAAGACTGTCGCCACATGCAATTATCATTAATATCTCTATTCTTTCCCTTTCAGCTAAACGTGCCATTTTTGTTAATTCGAATTAGAATTGTACACTTCTATCACTTTTACACTTTCACCAATAAGACTATTAATTAATTTAAACGGCAGGTAATAATTGTAATTAATTCACGATTTAATATTATTGTCTTTCTTCACAGAATTCCAAATCCATATACTGCCGTAAAACTCCAATAACTAAATACTGACAACAGAAAATAATTAATAAATTATCACAACGAGTGTTGTTAGAAATTGATTTTGACTACTTTTTGTTTCACCTGTCAAATAGGTGCATGACAACGTACATTGTAAGATGTACGACAGTGTCGTCATCTTGGTGCGGAACCAGGTAGTATGTTGTCACGACAGCTCCAATGAATACAACATATTATCACAGTTCCCACTCGGCCGTTACACGGTGTACATCGGTGTGAAACAGTCTTGATTGTTTTTGAATCAAAACAGAAAAGTATAACATTATAAAGATATAAAAGTGTAAATAATCATCAAGAATAACCATTCAGATAAGTACACATAAAATAAGTTATGTTTAATTATTATTTTTTAACTTATAAATCATAATTATATTAACTAAATAATACAGGTGTTGGTATGGACGTAGATACGGGTGGCCTTGAGAGGCCACCCGATAAAGTAGAGAGAGATAATATTAACACAAACATAAACTTAATTACCGGTGAAAATAACTTAAATAAAGATTTCCAGTATATAGATTTTAACAATAAATATAAACCATCAGATAAGGGTCCATATTTTGTTCATGTTGAAAGTAAACAAAGGAACTCTTCGAGATTATTACCGGTAAAAGTGGGTTTCTATTTATATAAGAGTGAATTATTCAAAAAATCTGTAGTAGATATTAAGATAGTAGGATTCAACAGAGTTAAAGTTATTTTAAATTCATTTGATTCCGCTAATAAATTAGTAAATAATGAGTGTATCTTAAATAACAATCTTATTGCTTACATTGCGAAGTACTACACTCAAAAAAAAGGAATAGTGAGGTTAGTAGATACATTCTTTGATACTGAATACTTAGAAAAAGAAATAGAATCCAATAAGAAGGTGGTAGAAGTAAAACGGATGTTTAAAAGAGTTCGAGACGATAAAGGTGAAAATAAATTAGTACCGCAACAAATAATTATTGTATCGTTTCTCGGTGACACTTTACCTGATCAAATCAGGATTAATGGCGTTTATTTTAGCGTAGAACCCTACATATACCCTGTAGTTCAGTGTATGAACTGTTTACATTACGGACACACGACTAAGATATGCAAAAAAACACAGAAAATTTGTAAAAAGTGTGGCGAAAATCATGAGTCAGAACATTGCGAAAATGATATTTTTTGTATATATTGTAAAACCAACAATCATTCAACAACCTCTAGATCATGTCCAGTTTATATAAAACAAAAAAATATTAAAAATATTATGGCAAATCACAACGTTAGTTTTAAAGAAGCAGAAAAAATTGAACAAAATCCTAGTTATGCTAAAATAACGACTTTCAATAGATTTCAAATATTAGCAGACCACAACGAATACCCTCCTCTACCAAGTAAGACAAATATATCTAGTACAGATAATGGAGAGCATTTACGCTCAACATACACACAACGAACCACTCACAGACCTCGCTCCAACTCAAACATTCAAACACAACAGAAAAAACGGAAAGCATCTAGATCACCCAGCCCCACACAATCCAAAGAACACACCCATTCATTTACAGCAAACCCTTACAGACAAGACTTTATAGATTATAGACAAAGCATAGCAGACCAAATAACAAATTTAGTTACAAACCTGATAAAGAAAACAAGTCCTCAAATAAGTGAGGGAAACATAGATAAATATAATGTTCGCAATTCAGTATATGAATTATTAAATCAAATAGGAAAAAATAATGACAACAATGATTCAAGTCGCTCAGGGAATTAGGTTAATTCAATGGAATTCATATTCAATAAAAAAGAACAAAAACAATTTGAGTAATTTTTTGTCGAAAAAACAGGCTGAAATAATTATTCTCAGCGAAACCTGGTTAAAGACAGACGACGTTTCGTTTTCTTTTCATGGCTACAACTTAGTGAGACAAGATAGGGTGCAACGCCGAGGAGGCGGTGTAGCTATATTAATTGAAAATAGTTTTAATTTTAACGAATTAGAGCTGAGATACATACCAGATAATAATGTGGATATATGTGGTGTACATATATCTCAGTTGGACGTAAACATAATCAGCGTGTATAAACCACCAGATTGTAGATTAGTTAGTGAGCAATGGAAAAAATTTCTAAATCAATTTAGTAATAAGAGAACGATTATTGGAGGTGATTTCAATTGTCATAATGGGGCATGGGGATCACTAAGAAATGATACAAATGGCATTAATTTGTTAGAGGCCGTAGACAATACAAGTTTTATAATAGCTAATGACGGTTCTCCCACTAAAATCACCAGACCTTTGGAATCGCCTTCAATGATCGACCTAACTTTAATAACTCCAGATTTGGCACAGAAAACAAATTGGTTTGTTGTGCAAGATAATCTTGGCTCTGATCACTTTCCGATAATAATCGAGTTAAATGAAAGGTGTAATAAAAATAATAAAGTTCCATATACGCTTTGGCATGAAAACACGGCAGATTGGGATTCATTCAAACATTCCTTAGATGAAAACCTAAGAGCTTCACCAGAAGACCCTTCAGAAAAATTCACTAACTTAGTTACATGCATCACAGATGCGGCTAACAAATCCATGAAAAAGACATCTATCGTTTCAAAACATCATAAAAAACCGGTTTGGTGGGATCTTGAATGCAACGAGTTGATAACCAAACGAAAGAAAGCTTTACAAGAATATATGGCAATATCAAACTGGGAAAACTTTATAAAACATAAACAAACTGAATCGTTCGTGAAAAAAAAATTCAAAGAAAAAAGTAGACTCGCATGGAAAAAATTTGTTAGCACTTTAAACAAAAGTACATCTATCACAGAAATTTGGAATTTTGTTAAAAAAATTAACGGAAAATACTCAAACAGTGCACCAAAATTTCCAGACCAGGACAAGGCAAGAACATTCTTAGAAGAAATAGCTCCTCTGGGAGCTTCCTTACCAATTGGTTACTTTCAACATGTCTCACAATTTCAGGAAATTGAAGAGGAAATAACTATACAGGAGCTCAAGAATGCAATGAAATCCACAAAAAATACAGCACCAGGTAAAGATAAAATCACTTACTGTATTTTAGAATACATGAGTGATTTAGCAAAAATAGTTCTACTGACAATATACAATAACTGGTGGGTCAAAGGTGAATATGTTGAAGAGATGAAGGAGATTATTGTTTGCCTATTGCTGAAATCAAAGAAAGACCCAAGTAAAATAACGTCATACAGGCTTATATCCTTACTTAGTTGCATTACGAAGACATTCGAAAGAATAATAAAAACAAGACTGGAATGGTTCTGTGAAAAAAATGGAATACTCTCACCTCAACAGTATGGTTTTAGAAAAGGGGTAGGCACAATGGAAGCTGTGAGTCATCTGGTGTCGGATATGCAAAGCGCATTTACAAGAAACGATTATGCCATGTGTCTATTTGTAGATTTGAGATGTGCCTATGATTGCGTTAACCTCCACATATTATTTAATGATCTCAAAAATTATAATATAGGTACCTCATAATGTAGCATTAAACATTGTTAATCTATTCTACGAAAGAAAAATCTACGTAAGGGACAATAACAATCAATCCCACGGTCCAAGAATATTAAGAAGAGGCCTACCACAGGGTTCTTTGCTTAGCCCAATTCTCTTTAATCTATACTCCAGAAGTTTACACGATAAAGTAGGCAGAAAAGTTCGCTGCATACAATATGCAGATGACATATGCATTTACACCACAGCACCAACATACAATGAATGCTTAACGGAAATGAGAAGTGCAATATTCTCGTTAAAGGCATGGAGCCTAAAAAAGCAGCTTCAAATTAATTTGGAAAAAACGGCAATCATGGGACTCACTAGGCACCGTATTCATTGGCCACAATGTATCCAGACAGATCAGATGGATATAAAGTTAGTAAACACATACAAATATTTGGGAATCACCATAGGCAGCAAGCTTTTATGGACAAAACATGTAGAATGCCTTGTAGCAAAGTGTGAGCGAGGTATTAATTTACTAAAAATGACCATAAATTGTAAATGGGGAGCAGATGTCAATGTAGCCCTTCTATTCTATAGAACATACATAAGATCCATTCTGGATTATGGTAGTATAGTTTATGGCAGTGCATGCAAATCAAATATAAAAAAGGTAGAACGAATACAACTTAAAGCCCTCAGAATAGCAATCGGGGCAATGAAGTCAACACCCATAGATATTGTATTTGCTGAAGCCCTAGAACCCCCGATGCATCTAAGAATAATATATTTGGCGGAAAAATTCCTGCTAAAAATGAGAAGTACAGATCAAGAGTTGGTAGATCAATTACATAGTTTATTTATTGAAACTTTGACGAACAAATATTGGAAAAGTAAGAGCAAACCACCACTTACTCAGGCATATTACAACACATTAATGTACGAACATATAGCACCACCAGTAACACTTAACTTACCGTATAAATCTATGGTACAGCCAATGCAGGTACACATTCCTGAGTTCACTGACAATCCATCATTAAATCAGATTATATTTAAGAAGATAATACACGGTAAGTTTTTAGACTATTTGTGTATATATACCGATGGATCCAAAAGTAAAAAGGGAGTGGGAGCAGCTTATTTAATAAAAAAACGAAAAACCCACGATATGTTTAAACTAGCGGATTTAACATCTATACATACAGCGGAACTATACGCGATAGAAAAAGCAGTTAACTGGGTGGTGGAAAATCAAGTAGAAAAAGCTTTAATTATCACTGACTCCCAATCAGCCGCTAAAACAATACAATACAGTCACGTGCATATTAATAACCATCCATCGTTGGGAAACATCAGGAAAAATATTTGTGAACACCCCAATATCAAGGTGACTTTCTTATGGGTTAAAGCTCACAGTAATATACAGGGTAATGAAGGTGTAGACCAACTATCGAAAACAGCATCAACTCAGGGGCACCATCAGGTTATAAAGCTACCATACACAGAATTTGTATTTGACATTAAAAGAAAAATCAAAATTATTTGGGAAAGAGAATGGTTCTCATATACACAGAAAACATCCAACAGATATAAACTCCTTAATCCCAAATTACCAGAAGAAAGTCAGCTAAAAACAATATTTAGTTTACATAGAAAAGCTTTAACCGCCATAATAAGGCTCAGGAATAATCACGGTAGATATAGATCCCACTTATATAGAATAGGTGTAGAATCTACACCGTACTGCAGCTGTGATGAACAAACGGTCTGTGACATAGATCACATATTGTTTTCATGCAGGAATTATGAGAGACAAAGATTGCAGTTTTTATCGGGAATAAAACAAGTAACAGAGATCCAGCTTCCTTTAAACACAAACTATATTCTTAGCTTAAATAACATAGATGTATATAAATTAATAGATAGATTTTTCATGAACATAGATGTAGGTTTATAAGAATGTATATGTATATATGTGTATATATGTATATGTATGTGTATATATAAATTAAAATAAAATAAAATTATATCAATGTACTGAACATAAATCCTAATGTCTGTCCTTTTGTATACCCAGCCTTTCCGTGGCCCAATTCAGTATGTCTATGAGCCTTGGCGGGTCCCTAGGCGACAATGTGTCCCAGTCATTCCTTAAATTTAAGTATTTAAAAAATGAAAAAAATATTTAAAAAAAATATATACATAAAAAACCAACTTAAAAAAACAAAAAAAACCAAATAAAACAAAAAAAAAAACAAAAAAAAGGTGAATAATTATTAAAAAAAAAACAGATTATGTGCCTATATAGAAATTGAAAATCAGTTTTAAAATAAAGGTATAGTAATTAAAATTATATTGTAATATTTATTTTGATGTATAGATTAGGTAGGTATGTTTGGATTGTATGTGTGAAGCAGTGGGTGAAAGAAGGTATTATGTTTTTAAGATATCATGTAGGCGTATATTGGTAACACTAATGTAATGATTGTGTTTACATGAGATTGTGGATATATGTATCCATTTGGGTTTCACTTATAATTCAAAGAATCTGCGAATATAGGTATCACCTGTAGGTTTGCCGCACTGGGTGTGGTTATGATTCGAAACGAAACTTTAGTATAAAAGTCTGTGGTTGATGAATAAAACATTCAAAACCATCCCATGATACAACACACACACACAACATATTATAAATAGATACTGTACAACCAACCAACAATTTTTGTAAATCGTCAGCCCTGGCGCATTTATTTCCTAATTCTGGGAAAATGTATATAAGGCTAGATGTATTCTCACCATAATTAGAAACGCAGACCGGTTTCGCTCTAATTAGAGTTCGTCAGTGCGCTATACTAATTACAGCGAGAACACACCTATAAAGTAATACAGCCTACTAGAATAGTATGAGATGTATGACAGGGTCGCCATGTTCGTGCGGCACCAGGTAGTATCTTGTCACGACAGGTCCAATTAACAGAAAATGGTATGAATAGTGACTCTGTACGACCAACAGTGTCGTGAAAATATATTATCTGGTTCCGCACCGAGATGTCGACCCTGTGGTACATTTCACAATGTTCTCGTTGTAGTAGGCTGGCTGCCATAGCCGTATTACTTGATAGGTGTGTTCTCGCTGTAATTAGTATAGCGCACTGACCAGCTCTAATTATAACGAAACCGGTCTGCGTTTCTAGTTATGGTGAGGATACATCTAGTCTTACATGGTAGCGTATCAAAAATCATAAAATCAAGTGTTTATTACTATAGAAAAGTGAAGGAAACTCCATTATTCTCGTCCTAAAGAAACTCGTCCTAAATAAAAATTGTACAAATGTTTCTTATTTTTTTATTAAATTTACGTTGGCATTTTGTAAAGTAAATAATGCAAAAAAATATGTCAGGTACCAATTTTTTCATCATCATTTAGGTAGTAAGCAAGTTTATGGAAAAACAGAAAAAAAGTATGGTTGTCATTTAAAAAAACGTATGATGAGGTCATCATTCAGAAATAGGTGACGCCATAAATATAAATTTTACGTTATAAGCTGGCAACTCAAAAGATAAAATTAACCTGTCAGAGCGTTGTTCTCGAAAAAATGAAATAACGCATTTATGAATTGCGTTCCAAACTTTATCATCACACTGTATGTGTGAGATATAAATAAATCTTGTCATCTTCTTTGATTACACGTACACTCCTATTTATCTATTTTTCTTCAATGAACTCATTCATTTCTTGTACGATATAATTGGACGATCTATGCTAATTCGTATTGAAAACGTATACCTGAAGTAGGCACTGCATGTGTCTAACATTTATAGATTACAACGTTGATTTATGTTTTGTAAAAGATTTATATCATAGCCCATGGAATGATTCCAAATGATAATTCCTCAAAATTATTTAACGTACCACGTGCCTTTAATATGCACGAATATTGTGAATTTGAAACTCTGTTTTTATTATCCAGTAGCACATACTGCAGTAACTTGGGTCAATACTTTTACAAGGGTGATTTTTCCATATTTGTGAATGACATTTAACATTATATAACAATATTTCATTATCCGTCGAAAAACAAGAAAATTGTTAAGCAAAGAGAGAGAAACTTTGACCGCATACCTGTTAAGAAGAACGTCAAAAGCATATGTCATATGTAAACGTAAGCGTATGTCATATGTAAACTACTTTTTATTTGGTATAATACTGGGTGTTCAGTACGTAGATAGTCTTATATTATATTACAGACATGACAAACGACTACATAAACTGCCTAATAGTTATAATCAAGGATTATGTGCTTATCTTCACAAAACGTATAGAAGGGATTCCAGACAGCACAGACACATTCTGAGAATATATTAGAAATGTTTCGAAAGAATATTCAAACATCCCCAGAACATTCTCACAGGATAAACATATATTCATAGAACATGACAATTGGGCAGATTCTGTCATACTAATAAGGCTCTTATGTATAATATTCTTAGGAGCTCCCAGTATGTTCTGAAAATGTCCCAGGAACAATTCAATAAATCTTCTCAAGTTCATCATACACATCCTCATTGCTTTTTTAAAATATATACAGGGTGTTTCGCATAAGAACCGACACAGAGCAGGGGCATGCATTAGAGGAACCTAAAATATGATGACTTTACGCAACTTTGACAAGTTATATGCATTTAAAGTGAGGTTCAGCCTATTCAACCCTTTCAAATTCATCAATTGAACTCTGCTTGCCATCGATTAATGCTCTTCGTATACTCAAAATGTATACCAAATGTGATTTTTCTGAAAGTATTTCGCAGATATTGATTTTTTTTTCGAAATTAGAAACCCCATTTTGAAGGCCTATAATTTCTCAGGGGTGTAACTTAGAATAGGTGTAATTTGCGTAAAATTACCATATTTTAGGTTTACCTAGATGCCCCTGCCCTGTGTCGGTTCCAATGCGAAATACTCCGTGTACATTTTTTGAATGGCAGAAATTAAGGAAATGCAAAGCTATGAAATATTTTATGGATCTTCAAAGTTTACTTATTTTCCTCAATGTAGCTGGCCTTGTATCTATTTTCGTATAAGCCCAACTCGCAATATATGTTAGAATTTAACAATCACTCACCCTTGTGTAGGTTACCATCATCCCAGTGGCTACACACAAATGTAAACTCACGTTCAGATACTTAATAAGTCAATAATTCGAGTATTGCATATTTATTCACATTAAGTATGTACTGATAACAAATGCAAAGAAATGTTTGTGAATAAAATATTAATAAAACAATTAAAACTTCAATAACATAAGAATAAAATAAATAAAGATACAGTTCTTTGAATTCCCAGAAAATTTAATAACCAAATGCAAAGTTTCCGAGATGAATATTCGAGGTTGCCTCACTGAAATAACTTAAAATTTGGCTAGACTATCGATCCTACAGGCTTTCAGTGTGGCACTAATAGAATTGCATTACATAATAGTACTTATACCTTTATAGAATACAACTAAATTGGACAGAATATGTTACAAAATCACATTCATTTGCAGTTACGAAAAACAAAACTGAAAGTCATCGATCAGACCTTTTGACAATTCCCTTTGGAGGTTGCTCTCTGCTCTGCTCTCACGGACTTGATTTTGATTTCGAAAGCTTTATTGTACACAACGCATCCTCCTGCAATATGTTCAGGTCCACATTTTCTGCACTTTATAGTGATACTTCTCACAGCATTAACTTATTCCATGGGAATAAAAAGCCTGAGATGTTGCTTAGACAATTCTATAAATTTGCAGTATTATTTCACTTTTGATAGTGTAATATCAGTTTCCCTAATAATCCTTTGTTGTACTTGCTTGTCGTAAAGACCCAGAATTAATTTATATTTGATCGTTCAATCTGCATGTGGATTTGTATAATTATAGAGATATATCCATAACTAGCAGGTTGCTTCTTAAGTTGCGTTACAAAAGAGTAAATGGTCTCGTTTTCTTTTTGATAGAAGTTATACAATTTTAACGTGTCCATAGTAATATTTGTCTTTGGCTTCATCAAAACAACCGAGAACATCTTTCAGCTTATTTGTCTTATCTGCTAGAAAATTATTAAATATATCTAATCCTGCTTCACTTATAATATGTAAAAGTAGGGCTATTTTCATATCATTATTTGAATTGTGTTTTCCTGAAGGTTTTAGAAATACATTAAACTTTTATTTTCATTTAGACCCAAGTTTCAGTCCATCCACATCAAACGGTGGTGGTGCTTTATATTGCATGACTTACTATTGAACAACACAATTCTTTAATTATATATTATAGAATGTATGTGTAACTAACTCGTAAGATGATCCAATCTGAAGTAAAATTGGCGAAACCTTTGTCGGTGTCAACTACGAGAGATGCTTTAAAACATGTTTCTTTACTGCGTGCGTTTTAGCTTTTGATAACCTGTGCTTGAACCTATGTTTTAGTTGCTTCTGCACTCAGTATCTATGTTTGCAATTACACACTATTCTCCGTGTTCACGTTACATTATTATTTTTAATTGATTCTATTACAATATAACCCTGTACAACATTGACCCCACAACATTCATGTTGACATTAAATTACATTTACGTCTATCGGCCGGTCCGATAATCGCACTATCGGCTATCGGCCATCTTCCGTTCAGCATGGACATGCGCTCTATGCCTAAAGAAGGGGGGTGCATAAATATGCAATTTTCGGAAGTGTTTAACATAGAACAGGTAACAGAGTCTAACATGCAAAATAGTTACTATTATAATTCTCACCACTATATCGTAATCATCATATATTTCTTTCATTAAATTTTAAAGTTATATAATATAAGGGCATCTCAAGCACAGTCTGAGTGAATATTCTGAATAATGATCTATTCAAATATTCTCAGTATATAGTATAAGAAATTTCTTAAAATGTAATTGAATGAATGTACTCAGAATATTCAAGATGCAGTTTGAAATTCCATAAATGTTATTAGAACATTTTCAAACAAATATTCTGAAAAAAGAATGTTGCCACATTGTGAGAACATTCTGAGAATATTGTGCTCTATAGTATGTGTACGACTCTGTGCAACTGGTTTTCACAAAATCAAAATACGTGGAATTAATATTTCAGTTTAACTTACCTCAAAAAATAACTCGTATATAGTCCGTGCTATATCTGCTGAGATAGAATTCTCAGAAAATAATAAGCCAATAAACAATTTTAAAGTTTTTTATTTAGTTATTCTATTTCACGAAAATTACTTTGACTAATATGGAAAAATTGCTGCTTGAAATGTATTTTAGTTTTATATTTTGCGCTTTTGGTAGGTTTAGATATTACTTTATTCTGCTCTTAGATCTACAATATTTAGTGTACAAACAATATAATCACAGCAATGTAGGTATATGCTGTTATACGTTTTAGGTATTTGTTATTAACATCCATATTCATGCTATGTGTGACTATGATCACGCTGTTTAGTCACTGATATTAAAAAGTCACGAGTCACGACTGATATCGAAAAATAACGGTATTGCCTATCACTATTGTAATTTTACTAACCACAATGAACTTTTATTGGTAGTTATTCCGAAGGGCACTTGGTTCGATTCCCAGGGTTTCCCTTTCACTGTTTCAACACATACCTACTGTAAAATTAACATCAAACGAGGTTGTGGCATTTTATTTGAGCAAGTTGAATGTCTGCACGTTCGCCTTTCGGATGGGGCGTAAAGCCGTATGTTCCACGTCGATGCGATGTTACCCTCCTTACAGAAAGGCAGGGGTTCGGCTAAATTTCCAGGATAGTAAGGTGAAACTGCCCCCTGCCGTCAATGATTGGCAGTAGTCGCTGAAATAAACCGACCTTAAAGAAACAAAAAAACACACATATATTGGTAGTTGGGTATTTAATGTATCGGTGGATATTTCAAGAAAATCTGTCGATTTTTTTTGTGTAGATTTATGTAAAATAAAAACTATGCTATAAAATTTGCTTGTATTTCTAAGCATTGACTAAATGTCATTGTTAAAGGTTATTTAATGACCGACCATTGACTAACCTAAACTACAAATGACTTATGGTTTCAGTACCAAGGTTGAAAATTGACTGCTTGGGCACGACGGTAAATGATCTGTTGTCTGCACGTGTTAGAGTCTCTTTTTATTGTTTGTGGTATAAATTTGTATCTCGTATGTAAATAAAAAGAGTTTCCCAATATCTCTGTATTAATAAAGGCTTAAAGTGAGATGATCATCGAGACATTAAAATTATTCGTATTATATGACATTTTTTTTACTATTTCTATTAATTAGTCTATGTAATTTACACAAAACTCTATTAACAATTTGACAGTTTTTTCCAAACAGGTTATGAATATTTCCTTGCCCTGAGATCTGTGACTGTAAATTAACTCCTGCCTCCTAGAACTTTCTGGCTATCTATATTTTCCCGAAGGCAGTAAATGAGGAGTCCCGCTCAAAATTGAATTTTAAAAACTACGTCAGCTAATGCTGTAGAAACAGGAAATAACATTTTCGAAAGAAATGTTTCTTGCTAAGCACTCGTTGACAGTGAAATCTGCCGCCGAAGGTTCGGGGCGGAAATTTTCACACCACGGTGTTTTAAAAAACCAGGCTATCTGATACTGTAGGAACAGGAGATAACATTTTTAAGGGAAATTTTTCTTGCTATGCATTCGTTGGCGGTGAAATATGCCGCCGAAAGTTGGGGGCGGAAATTACCACACTATTGGCAAGAAATCTGCCTCCGATGGTTGGGGACAAAAATTTCCAGGCTGTGGTGAACAAAAATTCGCCCCCAATTTTCAGCAGCAGATTTTACCGCCAACGAGTGCATAGCAAGAAAAATGTTTCACCAAAATGTTATATTATGTTACTACGGGATCAGATGACATGGTTTTTAAAAACACTGTGGTGTGAAAATTTCCGCCGTGAACTTTCGACGGCAGATTTCACGGCCAACGATTGCATAGCAAGAAAAATGTTGCAGGAAAATGTTATTTGCTGTTTCTAGAGTATCAGATGACGTGATTTTCAAAAACACTTGTAGTGTGAAAATTTTCGCCCCCAACCTTCGGCGGCAGATTTCACCTCCAACGAGTGAATAGCAAGAAAAATTTGTTTAGAAAATCTTGTCTCCTGCTTCTACAGTATCAGATTGCCTAGTTTTTAAAAACACTGTAGTGTGACAATTTCCGCCTTGAACTTTTTGCGGCAGATTTTACACCCAACAAGTGCATAGCAAGAAAAATTACTTCGAAAGGTGTTATGTTCTACTTCAACAACAGTATTGGACAAGTTGGTTTTTACAGATAATGTAACGTAAAAAATCCCCCACCCCCCAGCAATTGGCGGTTGACTTCACAAACGACAAGAATTTTTTTCCAGACATCTCCTATTGCAGCAGTATCGGGCGAGTTCATTTTTTAAAATACTCTGCTCTGTGTAAATTTTTTGGCCCCTGACGTCTTGTGTCTGGCGCCAGCTTTCACCGCCCATAGTTTGATAAAAAAATGTTTCGCAATGATATAACAAGCCTAGAAATGTACAATCTTTTAGAAGAATTTAAATTTACGCTTTTACCATCATAGTATCAGGCCCAATGTACATTAATTAAACAAAACACATGTAAACATCATTTTTGAAAGGCACTGTTAACTATGTCTTATAGCATTTAATATCGCATTGCCTATTTACCCCAAAAATAGTCCCTTACATTGCTGTTAATAAGTATAATTAAATATACCATTTAAATGTCCTCTCGACTCGCCCTTATAATACCAAGCCGCGTGCCATCTAGTGTTATGTAAGTCTATGATGCGATCGGAAATAGTCGGATTTTTTCCGGCTGGGATTTATACGGACCTGTGATGATCACCGATCAGCACACTTTGAGAAATCGAATTCACCACAACGCATCTTTTAAAGACCTAATTATCGTTTCACTAACTAAATTAGCGTCATCAGATGATAGAAAATGCTAAAATACTTAACTACTACAAATAATTGTATTTATATTACGTGTTAGGTAAAAGACCGATTCCTTAGAGATGAGAGAATTGAGGCAGCTTTCTGCGTTTATATTTCAATTCCCGGAAGTCGCTTTAAAATACCGTTATAACTGTTCCTAACCGAGTCTTGGAATACGTTTTATATCAAAGAGGCATTGCGAACACCGAACTATTTATCAGTGGCGGTGCTTGGTTCGGGAAAATTTTGCTGTTTGTGGCTTTAGAGCTATAAATACTCTCATAGGCGTCTAATTGCATCGGTTGTCTAACATTTTTGATATGCTTCAGGTTTTCTTCATCTATCTGGTGATTACTATCCCAAATATGTTGAACCACGCATGACTTGTCTATACTGCCGTATCTCAGTTGTCCCAAATGTTCCTTAAATCTGCTTTCAATGGTTCTTTTTGTTTGCCCAACCTATTTAAGGTTACATAGATACCTGACATTTCAGTGACTTTATCCTTGTCTTTTGTGTAACCTAACAAATTTTTTAAATTATTTTTTTGTCGAAAAAGTTAGCTGCCAAATCAGCTTTCTTAAAAAGGCTGGGGGTCTCGAGAGCAGCAGAAAGTGTTATCAGAAACTCAAAGGGACTGGTGAACGTACACATTACACAGCTATTGAACTGTTGGCGCCTGGTGAAATCGGCCAATATGTTTCAAAGTTCTGTGCTACAGGTTAACTTTTTGTGCAAATTACACTTATATCAAACTTTCCGTTATCAGTTTTTAGTAAATTTTCGGAGAATTTTTTTACAATTTAGAGAGGTCATTTTGAAGTTTTTAAAATTGTTACTTATTCTCATAAAAGACTGAATTATTTCTATTTCCTCAACCTATATAGTAAATATATATAAAATTGAATTTGAAACATAAATTAAAAAATTGTATATAAAATAACTGACAGTTAAGTAAATACATAAACACTACTGTAAGTAACTACAGAGTTAGCCAGTGGCGTAACTATACTCACCAGTGGCGTCTCCTGACCAAAATGTTCGGGTGTGCGGTAACGAGTTGCTGTTAGTGGTGGTTTTAAAAATTATTAACACTAAATGTACATATATATATATATATATATATATATATATATATATATATATATATATATATATATATATATATATATATATATATATATATTCGACCTATATGGGAATGATACGTAGATAAATAAATTAATTTCCCACTGCAACACTAACAAATTAAAAAGTCACTTAAAACTTTAAAACACCAAAAGAACATGGAATTATTATCAAGCTCTTCTCTTCACACAAATTTGTGTTAGCGTTAGCACTGTCCGGAACGGGGTGAAAACTGTAAACATTAAAAGTAGTTCAATGTTAATATGGTACTAAATAATAAAATGTGCAAAAATCCTGGATGCAGCAAGTGCGTTATGGTAGTGAATTTTCATAGAAATGATCTGGCACAAAATATTTTATTATAACTTTTTTATCTTGCAATATAGAAATCTAAATTTTGGTGTATAGTTTAATTTTTATATCGTAAACCTACCTACCAATTTTGGTTATCTTATCTTTTTTATTTTTTGAGATACAAATTTTTTTCGAATAAAAACTCAAAATTTTCCCGGAAAACCACGTCCGATTTTCCTGACTAACGAAATTATCCAATACATTTACAGAAGGAAGGTACATGCCAAATTTTATCAAAATCGGCCGATTATATTTTGAGTTATCGGTGTGATACCTATATATATATATATATATATATATATATATATATATATATATATATATATATATATATATATATATATATAGTTTATTGTTATATAAATAGTACAAAGCATCTTACAAATAAGTCTAAACTTGTGACTGCAAATGATGCAATTTTGACTAAATTTTAATCTAAATGTCAATTGTTCTAAAGTTCTGTCATCTGATTTCTAATCTCCAAAATTACCTCACCTCATTATGTACCATTACAATTTCTAGAAATATGGATGGTACTTGAAATCAGTTTCTTCATTTTAACCAAAAATTTCTATATTTTAAAACTTGACTCAAATTAAATTCTTATATATAAAAATTGAAACTGACCCCGGATATGGGTTCTAGGAGTCCTAGTTCGCGCTCATTTGCAAACAATTTTTCAAAATTCAAAAGTCGAGATCTCCCCATTAGTGAATTTTTTCTACGAAAATTTACTAAAATGTATTATAGTCTTTGATTCTAGAATACTGTGGTCCAGGCAAGCGCAGTTGTAATGTTTGTAAATAATGCTATCACAACGTTTGTTAAACCGGCGTTCCATTCATTTGTCTTGAGCGGTATTTTTACCGCTCACTGCAGTGTTAAAACGAATGGTATTTCCTTACTATTTTAAACACATGGGTGGGGGACTGTATTGTATACCAATACAGCTCTGTCGAGTGAAGTTGTTCGGAAATAACAACGCACACCTAACCCGAATTCATTCCCAGTTGCTATTGACCTACTCATATTTCCGAATGAAGACGTGGTGCCGACTTCATTCCAAGTCACTATTAACCGACTATTTATGAAATCAAATAAGTAAATTAAATCGATTGTCATAACATATGTAGTGTATTAAGACTAAGGGAAAAAGAAAAAAAATATATTTAACTGTGCACATTTTAATTATATTTTAGGGTGTGCGGCGCACACCTAGCTCACTAGGAGAAATCGCCACTGATACTCACTAATAATCGTCACGTTGTAATTTAATTTTAATAAATCACTTAACTAGTTACTCAACAGTATTACTAATATTGTGTGCATTTTAGTTAAATAGTTAAATATCTAATAAATCTTATTTGCAAAAGCATAGGTATTATATAATTTTAATGAAATAACAATTTTGTATTAACAATATATTTATTAATAAAATTCTTTTCTCCAAGCTTTCTGTTCCGCAAAAGTATCAATAACATCATCAAAGTTTAAAGATTGGGCCATAGAATTTTCAATAGACAGAATAGCCAAGTTACGTAGCCTGTCTTTTCCCATAGAGTTTCTTAAATATGTTTTTATTAATTTTAGTTTCGAAAATGATCTTTCAGCACTAGCTGTAGTCATATGTGTTGCAACAAACAACATTAATGCAGTACATACTTCAGGAAAGCTGCACGACATAAAATGATTCTTTATTGATAATAAATCAGCAAGTTCTCTAATACACGAAGAATTTTCTATTTCGTCTCTGAAGTTAGACCGAAAAGAAAATTTCCCTGGAAAATGATTCAAATATGTCTTTTTTATATATATATCAACAAATTCTGGAGCTTTTTTTAATAGTACAGTGTCATCTAAATTTTGCAAAGTGGCAGGTTGCAAAACACTGAAATTGGAAACAATTTCATCTATTGGAAGGAAACGGAATTTCAGTTGATTGATGTCTAATACTCGATAAAATATGTTCACTTTGAGCAAACTTTCCGGGTCTTGGAGACGCTCATCTTCGCAAAGTTCGTCTTCCTCTGACGAGTTTTAAAAAATTCAGGGTTGATGGACCATTTCTCTGCTACACTATTTGCTTCCTTTTTTAAATTTTCAAATTCATGTCGATACCTTTCCAATTCTTCGAGACAAATTTTCAAACGTTTTAATGCATTTAAAAAATCGGTGGCTCTAGACTGAAGTGCTTTAGAGGCTGCACCGATTGTTTGTAGAATTCTGCAATGGAAAACCAACAACATAATAAAATTGTGATTCTCGATCTTCTTGAGTGAGGGGGAGGGGGAATGGCACCGTAGGGTCGGGGGCCCATGGCATTTTGCCAGCCCTGCCACCCTATAGTTACGCCACTGCAGTTAACAAAAAGGATATAAGAAATGGGTATACTTGTTAGTTGACATTCACATCACTACACTTCACAATTGATTTTTACAAAAAGAGAATATAATATTATAATTTCTTGAACGCAAATTTTAACATAGAGTTTGTGGTATCAGCTTGTTGATATTTTTAATATAGGTTATACAGTTTTCTGTACTTCCTTTCTGTTACAAAAGGGTTAGAGGAAATACTTAAAAATAATGACTTGAGAGTTGTTTATAAAGTTGATAATTTAAAGAGCCTTTGGGTCCTGGATCAAAGGGTACTGTTACATCCTGCTCTATGAGGGTTAAGTTCATGCACTCGTAGAGCATATTACATTTCAATGCATTACCTCTATGGTCACAGGCAACTTGTAGAGTGTGTTAATATTAGCAGACGCTCTGGAATTATATTTCTAGAAGGAACCAGAAATGACAGGTCTAGATTCTGTATCGACGCCATCTAGGTGCTGAACCAAGTAGTACATTGTCCCAGTATTAGGGAAGAAAATGGGCCAGGGCGGACAATTTACAAAAATTTTTAGTTGGTTGTACACAGTCTATTTATAACATTTTGTGTTAATTGGAGCTGTCGTGACAACAAACTACCTAGTTCCGCACCGAGATGGCGACCCTGTCGTACATATTACAATGTTTTAGGAAGCTGGCTGCCTTAGCCGTATTACTTTATAGATATATTCTCGCTGTAATCCGTATAGCATACTGATGAGCTCTAATTAGAGCGAAACCGGTCTGCGTTTATAATTATGGTGAGAATATATCTAGCCTCACATACATTGTCATGGTATTAGGGAAGAAAATGGGTCAGATCTCACAATTCAAAAAAATTGTTGGTTGATTGTACACAGTCTCTATTTATAAAATTCTGTGTTAATTGGAGCTGTCGTGGCAACATACTACCTAGTTCCACACCGAGATGGCGACCCTGTCGTACATCTCACAATGTTCTAGGAGGCTGGCTGCCTTAGCCGTATTACTTTATAGGTGTGTTCTCGCTGTAATTCGTATAGCATACTGATGAGCTCTGATTAGAGCTAAAGCAGTCTGCGTTTCTAATTATGGTGAAAATATAGCTAGCCTTGCATACATTGTCCCGGTATTAGTGAAGAAAATGGGCCAGGGCTGACAATTTACAAAAATGTTGGTTGGTTGTACACAATCTCTATTTATATAAGATTTGTGTGAATTTGAGTTGTCGTGACAACATACTACCTGGTTCCGCACTGAGATGGCGACCCTGTCGTACATCTCACAATGTTCTAGGAGGCTGGCTGCCTTAGCCGTATTACTTTATAGGTGTGTTCTCGCTGTAATTTGTATAGCGCAATGACGGGATCTAGTTAGAGCCAAACCGGTCAGCGTTTCTAATTTTGGTAAGTATACATATAGCCTTACATACATTGTCCCAGTATTAGCGAAGAAAATGGGCCAGGGTTGACAATTTACAAAAATTGTTGGTTGGTTGTACACAGCCTCTATTTATAACATTTTGTGTTAATTGCAGCTGCCGTGACAACATATTACCCGGCTCCGCACCAAGATGGCGACCATGTCGTACATGTCACAATGTTGAAGATATTTGCTAAATTACGGTTGCAATTTACTGTTATTTGTTGTCCATTTTCTTAAATTCATATTCGTCGTCGCTAATATATCAACAGCTTTCCTGTGTAACTTCTTTACAGTTTTATAGTATTAATTTTTACAATGTTTTTAATTGTTTTTTACAACGTTAGAATGTTTTCTTAGAACTGCTGCTTGTTAAAACGGATGTACTCCAAATGTAACATATGGTTCATTTTACATAACAAACTATGTAAGCACACTTGGAGAAACCCAATCACCACAACACATATTTTAGAGACATAACGATCGTTTCGCTAACAACGTTAGCTTCATCAGTGGATGAAAAAATTCTAAACTAATTTTCTGCTACAAACTATGTTTATATACATTGTTAGGTAGACGAACGAAACCGAAGGTAAGATTTTAGTCGAAGCGCATCTTTCGACTAAAATTTTACCTTCGGTGTCGTTCGTCTACCTAAGAATTTATATAAATATAGGTTGTAGCAGAAACTTAGTTTAGTATTTTTTCATCCTCTGATGAAGCTAAAGTTCTTAGCGAAACGATCGTTAGGTATTTAGAAGATGTGTTGTGGTGATTGGGTTTCTCCAAGTGTGCTTATAAGTGCTCATCACAGGTTCTAACCTTCGCTTAGTAGTAATAAGGAACTCTGATTAGCCCTCTCCTTTTCAGCTAAAGCGATCTGTAAGAAAGCGTTTCTTCGTTATCTGCTATAGGTAATTGCACTGACAAATAGTTCAATAACATCAGAATTAGGTCAAAAACCATATTTTCACCAGGGTTTAATGCATGGTGCAATGACCCGTGACCCTCGTAAGCCGAACACCGGCACTACCATCAAATACCACAGGTTGTTGTTTTTTTTGTTCTTTCCATAAACGGCTGGAAGATAAAAAAATTCTGGAAGGTCGTTTATAATATTGTTTACATTTTTTCCATAATTGTTTTCTTTATATTCAGGAATGACCATCATATTTAAGGAGTTTTTCAGTTGCTTGTAATAATTTCTTTGTTAATGTCTGAACTCTATAGTGTCATTAGTATAGTTAGAGATACATATTCTTAAATTATTGTCCAATGTTTAAACTGCATCATATCTCTCACAGTTAAATACAATATTGATTTTTATAAACTTGTTTTCTTTGTTCACAAAAATTACCTGCTTCTGTTTGTTTCGTACTTATAAGTCCCAGTTCCCAGAAATTACTCTACTTCTGGTGTTGTAACACTGTTGCCAGATTTGCGTGACATGTAAAGTCCAACAAACCAGTGTATGAACGCGTTAAGGAATCAAAATACGTAAATTATCTCTGGATACAATTCGCCAGTAATTATATGATCTAAGATTGATTCCTGATATAGGCTGTATTCCACAGACTCATACACTTTTTTTTAATCTCAACAACACACCACGAGGGCTTACAGCCTAAATACTATCGTACCGTGGGTGTTGACAAGGAGGAAAGAGGCAGCTTGTTAATTCTGGACTTGAAGGTTTGGAGGTTCGGAGGAGAAGGAAAAACATGTGCCGGCAAAGAATTCCACAACTTGGAAGTCCTCGGGACAAAAGAGCGGGCATAACAAGATGTTCTATGTCTGGTGACCTTGACAGTAAAAGGGTGCATTCGCTCTGTTCCCCCGGTAGATCTGTTGGGGGCAGCAGGTGGGGGAACTATGGAGGAAAGCTCCTCTGAGCAGTGCCCGTGCAGATATCTATAAAAGAGAGAGAGAGCCTTTGGGTGATGGTATGGTCACCGATGAGACGTATAGCTCTATTTTGAATGGAGTCCAGGATAGCGAGTGTAGAAGCGGCAGCGGCACCCTAGATGTGGGAGCAGTATTCGAGGTTTGGCCTTATTTGTGAAGTATATAAGGTATAGAGACTAGCTGGTGAAAAGTATTTGCGAGCCCGGAAGAGGAAACCTAATTTCTTAGCAGCCGCTTCTGCAATTGATGTGACATGTTGGTGCCAATTAAGATTTCGATCCACAGAAATGCCAACAAGAGAAAAGGACTCATTACTTTGAATAACTTGGTTGTTCATTGTGATGGGTCTAGGGCTGGTGTATCTCTTGTGAGGAAGAAAGCAAGACTTAGTTTTGGTGGGGTTGAATTGTACAATATATCTACTTCCCCAGTCTAATATTTTTTGGAGATCCACGGAGATAGAACCCTCCATCAGTCTGCGATCCTCATCTAATTGGGCTAAAGAGACAGGCTTAGAATATTGTATATTTGAATGGAGGGTGCTGTGTGTTGTAATTGAGGCCCTTTACAGGCAGTTCTTGATCCGAGGGCACACGCACATTATCGAGACATCTTTCTGCTATTTCCACAGCTTGAATTTCATTGCTGTATTGACTTCCTAATTTAATTAAAAATTTATTACACATTTTGGACAGGGAACATTTAGAAGATCCAAAAGTAACAACAATTGATATCATGTGTCCCGATTACATCAAGATTTAGCTTTTTAACGGACTTCAAAATATTTTTTATGTATGTGTTCACCGATATTTTTGTTAATTGCGGACCAATTAAAACAAATCTGTTTTTGTTTGAAAGGGTATAACTACCCCTGAGGTGGTCCGATTTTCACCAAATCAGGATCTGTGATGGGATCTAAAGGAAATCGAGGAAAATCCTCAAAAATCATTTTTTATGTATGTTTACCAATATCTTCGTCAATTGTGGACCAATTAGAAAAACGTTTGAAAGGGTATACTGCTGAGATGGTCCCATTTTCACGAAGTAAGAATCTGATGATGGGATCTCGGGGAAATCGACGAAAATCCTCAAAAAATATTTTTTTATGTATGTTCACCAATATTTTCGTCAATTGTGGACCAATTTAAAATAATTTTTTGTTTGTTTGAAGGGAATCTCATGACGGGAAATCGAGGAAAATCCTCAAAAAAAATTATGTATGTTCACCAATATTTTTGTCAATTGTTGACCAATTTGAAGAAATTTTTGTTTGTTTGAAAGGGTATACTTCTAAGGTGCTTCCAATTGCACCAAGTCAGGATCTGATGATGAGATCTTAGGAAAATCGAAGAACATCCCCAAAAAATATTTTTTATGTATGGCCACCGATTATATTATAGCAGTTTTCTAACACAGTACTCACTGCGTACGTAAATCTGTAAATACGAGAACAGAAAAATAAACAAACTAAAAAAGATAAACTGACTTCAAAATTGGTACTAGAAAGCGAATAATAGCTAGATTAGAGGTTTAATTCAAAAGGTAAAAAATAGTTTAAATGAAATATAATTATATGTGTAAATACCACGTGTATTTATTTTATAATGAATAACAAAAAAAACAGAACAAATAGGGCACTGACAATAAGCAAAGTTACCTACCTTTATTCTCCAATAATGCAGGAACATAAGCTTCGTTTTTCTGTATTCACACACAACACCTCTAGGGACCTCGTGTCTCCCAAAGGACTTACAAACAAAATGGATATTTCGAGACCTCGTGTCTCTTCAAGGGGTTGAAAGCAATTCGCTTTCTCGAGACCTCTTGCCTCTTCAAGGACTCAAAAACAAGTGGCAGAGGGATGCAAGCTTCTCTCCCTTCTCTCATTCTTCTTCCCCCTCTCTGGTCTTCTGGCGGAAACCATTAGTAACACTTACTCTATGTCAGTGTAGCGCGCGACATTTGAATTTAAAAGTGACAGAACAACGAGCATGAACATTCCGCCCACCAAAATAAGGATTTATTTTCACAATTATATTGTTTCTCAAATAAACAAACAAAACAAAAATTTACAATAAGCACAAAAAACAAAAAACTGAAGCTATTGGATTTATAATTAACTGTACAAAAAAATTTCAAGGCAGACGTATTACTGCGATGGCAACAGACATAACTTCGTCAGAGGCCTATCAAAAGTGCCACTACTAGTGCGAACTTGAGCTACCCGAGCTATACCATCACGGCCTGGGTATAGTTGCATAATGCGTCCGAGCTTCCAAACAAGAGGTGACGAAGTCTCATCTTTAATCACAACTAAAGCTCCGATCGGGGGGGACGTTTGCACAGTATTCCACTTACCACGCTGCTGCAGTGTATGCAGGTATTCGTTCTTCCAGCGGCGCCAAAAGTCCTGGTGGATCCTTTGCACCAGCTGCCAGCGTGACAAGCGATTCATACTTAACAAAGTCAAATCAGCATCAGGAGGAGCACCTAACGGTTCCATTGTAAGAAAATGTCCTGGGGATAGGGCTAACAGATCATTTGGATCAGTACTCGCACTACACAATGGTCGAGAATTCAAAACTGATTCCACTTGAGCAAGCAACGTGGACATTTCCTCAAAGGTCAGAATCTGCAAACCGATCACCCTTCGCAAATGAGTCTTGACTGAGCGCACTCCTGCCTCCCACAGACCTCCAAAATGCGGAGCTGATGGGGGGTTGAAATGCCACTTAATGGTACAAGCATCTGCTGCCCCCTTTGCATAGTTTAAGAGCTGCTTATTTGAGCCGACGAAGTTGGTACCTCTATCGCTATACAAATTGTCACATCTTCCTCTGCGAGCCACAAACCTCCGAAGAGCTGCCAAGAAGGCTTCAGCTGAAAGATCAGACACGACTTCCAAATGGAGGGCCTTCGTTGCCATGCACACAAACAAACAAATATATGCTTTCACCTTTCGGACACCTCGATATCTGCCCTGTGTCACAAAAACTGGACCTGCAAAATCAACTCCGCTGTGTGAAAACGGCTTCAACTGAGAAACCCTGGCAACTGGCAAATCAGACATCATCGGTGCCATGGGAGTAGGATTCACTCGAAAGCAACGATAGCACCTTGACAAAACATGATGAATAGCTCTCCGAGGGGACAAAATCCAAAACTGTTGCGAAAGCAAATGAAGCAATGTGCGAGGACCAGGATGAAGATTGACATGGTGTGTGTGTGCAATGATTAACTCGGTGAGACGATGTGAGCGGGGCAACAATATAGGGTGTTTCACTTCAACTGGAACATCAGCTTGACGAAGGCGACCGCCCACCCTGAGGATACCCTCTGTATCCAGAAAGGGGGCTAACTTATTTATTGCCCTCGCACACCTCTCACCTTTAACCAAGGATGCTATTTCCCTTTGAAATACTTCACCTTGAGCACATTTGATAAGCATATGAAGCGCCTCCTGTAATTCGGTGGCTGTCAGAGATGCAGTAGTTCGGTCAGATGGAGACACCCTACAATTTCGCACAAACCGCTGACAATATACAACAACACCCTGAATTTTCCGTAGATGCGAAAAGCGATTCAAAAGTTTACTGAGCCACTCCTCATTTGCCAAAGTAACTAGTACGGGGAGAGTTCGTTGCTCCGCCAGGCACTCTTCTGGCGGCTCAAAACGCAACGACTTGGGCCAATTTTCTCTTGCCAATTTTAGCCAGGCGGGTCCCGCCCACCATAGTGGATGCTCACAAAACCCAGAAGGTAACATGCCTCTCGATGCACAATCAGCTGGGTTTTCTTGTCCACTTACGTGATGCCATGACTCTGGAGGAATCTTCTCTTGTATGCTTGCTACTCGATTCCCAATAAAGGTCTTCCACCTATTGGAAGATGATTTTATCCAGGCAAGTGCCACCATAGAGTCTGACCAAGCATACCTAGAGTTAAACTCAAAACGACCTTCATACACCCGACACACAAATTCCAGAAGCTTTGCCAACAATAAACACCCACACAATTCGAGACGTGGAATCGATATTCTTTTTAAAGGTGATACCTTGGACTTGGCACACAGAAAATTGATCCAAACTTGACCCTCCTCTGATACTTGTCTTAAGTAAACAACTGCAGCATACCCTCGCTCCGATGCATCACAGAACCCATGGAGTTCTGTACTGATGATATTATCGTGTTTTACGCCTCTGGGAATTGATAAACCTGCTAGCGCACTGAGTTGTGATTTATACTGAGACCACTGACCAACAATATCCTCTGAGGGCTTATCATCCCATCCCACTTTTTGCTCCCACAAGCACTGCATAAGATATTTTGCCAACAGGGTAACAGGAGACAAAAAACCCAGGGGGTCATAAATTCTTGCCAATTCCGAAAGAAGATTTCGTTTTGTGCACGGACGATCAATAGGTTCAACATTAAAAGAGAATGTATCACCTATGGGACACCACTGCAATCCTAAAATTTTCAACACTGATGGATCATTTAAATCTAACGATCGAGGTTGCTGACTATCAGCTGATACTGTGGACAACAGTTTCGAATTATTGCTGGCCCACTTCTTCAATTCAAAACCCCCCTTAGCAAACAACCCAATCAATTGCCGTTGCAACTCAAAAGCCTCTGACAATGAGTCGACTCCACTGACTACATCATCCACATAGAGATCGGACCGAACTAGCTTTGCTGCCAATGGAAAAGATGATTCCTCATCATCACAAAGCTGCATCATTGTTCGGATTGCCATGTGTGGGCTTGAGGAGACCCCATATGTGACAGTATTAAGGCGATATTTCTGTACAGGTTCCCCCTTTGAGAACCTCCAGAGAATTCTTTGATAATCCCTATGATTATCTACAACCAAAATTTGTCGATACATTTGCCGAATGTCAGCAGTAAATGCAATTTTGTTTGAGCGAAATTTCAACAACACAGTGGCAATATCTGTCTGCAACTTCGCTCCCACTAACAACGTATCGTTCAGAGATACACCATTCGTACTTTTGGAACTAGCATCAAATACCACCCGCAGTTTGGTCGAAAGGCTGTGAGGACGCAACACACAATGATGGGGAATATAGTATGCATCAGATGGTTCCACAGCTACATCTGATACCAGAGACATATGGCCAGACTCATAATAATCCCTGATAAACTCCGAATAGGACTTGTGCAACGCTGGATCCCTACTAAGACGTGCTTCCAGGGAGTAAAACCGCCTCAATGCAACACTGAAAGATTCTCCCAAACACGGAGTACCCTCACGAAAGGGCATATTTAAAATATATCTCCCAGCACTATTTCGGTGCTGAGTCTTCTTGAAGATTTCCTCACATTTTTTATCTTCCGGAGACATAACTAAACCTTGTGGTACCTGTCCCAAGCTCCAAAACTGTTTCAAGGTATGATCCAAGTCGACCAACGTGCATAAACTATTCACAACAGAATGAGACTTTGACTGTTCTACACTGCCCATAAGCACCCAACCAAAAACAGTATTGATGGCCACTGGTGCACCTCGAGGCCCTCTCTTTATTCCAGGTCTAACCACATGAGCATAAACGTCAGTACCCAACAAAATTTCAATGTCCCCTGGTATACCAAACTCTGAATCTGCCAACTCTAAGTTCTGAATATGTTGCCAGTGGCACTGCTCAATTTTAGCAGAAGGGATCTTGGAACAAATGTTCGGAATCACAATCATGTCCAACTCTAACTTTGTTGGCTCATAAATGGACTCTACTCGACATTTGAGAGTGCCTTGGCTAGCAAGCGAGCTCATTTGGTTCAAGCCTTGAACCATCACTGAACGAGATGAGGTGTTGAGCCCCAATTTTTCAACACACTGCTGCGAAATGAAATTAGCCTCACTCGCACAATCCAGGAGAGCTCGACATCTCCTAACCTTTCCATTTTTATCTCGTACTAATAGCATTATAGTTGCCAGTAACACGGACTGTTCCCTTTTTACCACACTTGCCAACACACGCA
This sequence comes from Tillus elongatus, assembly GCA_964006375.1. Taxonomy (NCBI): domain Eukaryota; kingdom Metazoa; phylum Arthropoda; class Insecta; order Coleoptera; family Cleridae; genus Tillus; species Tillus elongatus. The sequence goes on along the minus strand of OZ023269.1, from coordinate 69,126,018 downwards.
ATTGCTCTGCACCTTGTGGCTCTTCCACAGGTGGCTTGTTTGAGTCACTCTCATCTCCCGATGCCGGTGCTTTTGGGAAGTGCAATAATGTATGATGGTGTTTATTACATACACGACAACTTGATGACTTGCACTCCCTGCTGGCATGCGAGTTTGATAAACAGTTAAAACAAAGATTATTTTTTTTTGCGAACGTATACCGTTTATGAGAGGATAAAGATAGAAATCCATCACACTTGAGCATGGGGTGCTCCTCCTTACAATAAGCACATACAAGCTTTGTGCTGGTAACAAAGGACGAAGCGGGCCTAGCAGTGGTTGCTGAAACATGCTGCCTTCTATTAGTCACATAATTGGAAGTTAAGGCAGTTGTCTCCATTGCTTTACACTGCTTTTCCAAGAATCTACATAAACTACTAAAACTGGGAATGTCCGATTCGCAAAACTCAAGCTCAAATTTTTGCTTAAGACTCATATCCACCTTTTGCAGCAACATGTTGAATTTAGTGAAATCCCACATGTCATGTTCAAACTGCTTCAACGCTTCCAAATTTTCACTGAATACAGACAACAACGTTCGTAGGGAAGAAGCAGATTCACTATTTGCTTTGGGGGCCTGTACAATACCCTGCCAATAATTGGTCAACAAAACCCGGGTATTGTGATACCTTGAGACCAGAGACTTGAATGCAATCCCATAATTGCTTCCCGTTAGCGGTAAATTCTTGATTAGGCCAGCTGCATCCTTCACTAACGAAGCACTCAAATATTGGAACTTTTCAATATCTGACAATGATTCGTTCTCATGAATCATTGTTTTAAACAGATCATAAAAGGTTGGCCAGTTTTTCCAATTTCCATCGAATTTTGGCATTTCGATTTTCGGTAACCTCAAATGTCTGTTTAAATTTGAAGTTGACATAATCGCGTTTGCGTTCGTTACTTCCTTTTCACTGAGAGATCGAGCGTTCGATGATTTGACCGAACACCGCGACTTACTCGATGCTCGACTCGATTTCGAACTACCGTGAAAAACGGATCGAGCTTGATTCTCAGCGGCTTTATTTGCATAACCTCTCAGTTCTCGATAGATAGTTTTTATAGAGTATTGCAGTTCATCGAATTTGTTCTGCATTTCATGCTCGCTCTCCAACTCTGATCGATCAACTACCGACACGATGTCCAAATGCAATGAATCAAATAGATTGACCAACTCATTCAACGCCTCAAAACGAACCTCAAATCTATTCAACCTATCTAAATCCACTACTGCGTCTATTTTGACCTGTTGAGCCACGTGCAATATGGCTTCTACTCGTGTATAAACGCTTTCGCGCTTATTTTTTAGCTGAGTCAACTCCATTGTTCAACGCAAAAAAAATTCCTAAACGCGATTTAAACAATATGCAAACGTGATTTCAACAATATGCAATTCGAGTATGTACCTAGTTATATACAAGCAATAACGTCACCTTGAAATTAAATGACTCAACACGGCAATAAACAATTACAAATTTACTAGACTAAAGGAAACAAGTAAAATTACTTCAAAAAATGGACTGTATCAACTAATAACAAAACAAAACAACTATAAAAATCCGGTCGATGGGCCAAATGTAAATACCACGTGTATTTATTTTATAATGAATAACAAAAAAAACAGAACAAATAGGGCACTGACAATAAGCAAAGTTACCTACCTTTATTCTCCAATAATGCAGGAACATAAGCTTCGTTTTTCTGTATTCACACACAACACCTCTAGGGACCTCGTGTCTCCCAAAGGACTTACAAACAAAATGGATATTTCGAGACCTCGTGTCTCTTCAAGGGGTTGAAAGCAATTCGCTTTCTCGAGACCTCTTGCCTCTTCAAGGAGTCAAAAACAAGTGGCAGAGGGATGCAAGCTTCTCTCCCTTCTCTCATTCTTCTTCCCCCTCTCTGGTCTTCTGGCGGAAACCATTAGTAACACTTACTCTATGTCAGTGTAGCGCGCGACATTTGAATTTAAAAGTGACAGAACAACGAGCATGAACAATATGCGCTACCTACTTATCTTTTTTAAGCCGGTGGCAAGCCCGAAATACAATAATACTTAAAGCTATAAACAGCTTAATTAATAACGGATTATAATTCTAACGAAATTCCTAAATCTGTTGGTAATGATCAAAAACTAACCCACGCTCACGCACTCGGTCGCGTGCGTGGAGAACCTTGCGATGTGGCGGGAGTGGACCTACCCTATCTACCTACTGCCTAATTGGCTCGGCACCGACTTCAAAGAGATAAGTAGGTAGCGCATCTAATGTTTCATTTAAATTAATCTTCATCTTTTGAAATAAACCTGTAATCCAGTTATTTTTCGCTTTCTAGTGCCTATTTTGATGTCGGATTTTTTTAAGTTTGCCTATTAGATATATTTTCTTTTAGAGTAACACTTCCACCATCCATGACTAGTCTGATAAGCCACGGTCGCTCTCAGATGCAACGAATGTACAGGCGGTCTGTAAGAAAACCTGCCGTACAGGACACCCACAGGCTGTCCAGTCATGCAAACTGCTTTGACAACTGGTTGTTTTTCCTAAGCTAGTTAGTTATCTATATCCTGAGTCACACATGAAAATATCGTGTCTTTCCTTGCAGATCTGGCATTTAACATTTTTTATTCGGCAGTTATGATTGCTTTTTGTACATCTGAAAAACCTTTAGAGTAAAATTTGATCAGGAAAAATTAATGAATATGTATAGAAAAGACCGATATATCAAAACACAATCTTATCAACCAAATGAGTTCAGTAATTTAATATTTTGTTTTTAATTATTTTTTTTTATTTTTTAAATATTTTTCTGTAAATACGTGGTGAAAATTTAGATATATTTTTTATTTTTATATAAAAGTTTGTAACATACTTTGAATAAATGGTGTATAGTAGAAAAACTATGTGAAATGAAACTTCAAAGTGAGAGATTTAATTACGTTCCTATTTCTGAGAGTTTGTGACATGAATATATGGGTATTTTCCGCTTATATATACCTTATTTCCACTGGCTCAGTGTTCCAAGAAAAGTTAAAAAAAAAACAACTTTTATATTTTCTTTTTTCCTTTTTTTCAATGTCAAATACATATTAGGTCATGTTTCGGATATATTTTTTGTTTCCGTAAAACTAATTCTGTACATTCTTTGTGTGTGAAATATTGGTAATAAATAGTAAGTGTTTTATGAGTTATTGAGAAAAATAAATAAATTTGTGAACAAAATTCTTTAGCAAATTGTATTTGAGCAAGTTGAATGTCTGCACGTTCCACCCTTCGGAGGGGGAGTAAAGCCGTCGGTCCCGTGTCCATGAGATGTTGGGCACGGTAAAGATCCCTACCCTTCTTACAGAAAGGCAGGGGTTCGGCAAAATTTCCAGGATAGTCAGGTGAAACTGCTCCCTGGTGTCGGTGATTGACCATAGTCGCGGAAATAGCCCGACGTTAAAGAAACAAAACACACACACACACTTTAGCAAATTTTGGAAAAAATATAATTTTGGTGTAACAGACCTACTAAAGAAAATTTTTGAAAAAAAAAGCGAATTTTTGTTAAAGAGGTTATATGCGAATTTTCAGGTGAATGTTTTTTAAAATTTTTGCAAACAAGCTTTTTGTAGATATTTATATCTTGGCAAGTGTGTAAATATTTTAAAAAGGTTCGTTTTTCAAGAAAATCGGACCTGTTTTTCGATAACATTTAAAGTTTTTCTTTACTACCACTCGTTCAAACTTCGTGAAAAGTTAAAAAAAAACTTTGTACATTTTCCTTTTTTTCCAATTTTTAAGATTAGGTACATCGAATTTTATGTACTTTTTCAGCAAATTTTTATGCAAAATATATTTGGTCAAATTATTTAAGTGTTTCCGTGGAAATTTTGAAATCAAAGAATATCGTTGGTGGTCTCCTTGCAAAATATACACACTTTATATTGGACACCGTTTTGCCAAACCCATATTAATCATATGTGTGTTTTGGCGAATGCTTTTAATTAAGTTTGTTCAACAGGGAAAAATGCTATACTTAGATAAGAAAACGGCTATATAATAAATATAAAAAATTCTTTGCTATAACAAAAACAATTTGTCAAAGTAAAAATAAAATGTCAAGTGTACCTGGAAACGTCAGTGTTAAATACGTGGTATATAGATTTCCTCGCTTAAGAATACTACATTTGATTTATTTCACTCTGCAACACTGCTTTAATCTTAAAGTGTGGAGGGGGAAGAAATCAGGGGTAGGTGGACTCAAAGGGAACGGTAAACATATAAGGCACTTTGAGCCCGGACCCAAACTGACCGCTGTGGACCCAAACTGAACGGTACACCTATCTATATATATATATATATATATATATATATATATATATATATATATATATATATATATATATATATATATATATTGATATATATATATATATATATATATATATATATATATATATATATATATATATATATATATATATATATATATATATATATATATATATATATATATATATATATATATATATATATATTGCTATAGAGAGCAAATATGTCAGAAAATTAGGAACATTATTGTAGAGTAAAATGGGCCAATGTACATAAAATTAATACGTCCTAATATTTAAATGCCCTGTATAATTGAGAGTGTAAAATATTTTAGTTTTAAAAAAGAAATAGCATTAGGTAGAAGAATACAGAACAATGATTTCTTTTTTACATGTAGTACATTTTAAGTTCACTAAACAAAAGTCGTTGGAATACAATGGAACGCAGACCAATAGCGTTGTTTTTATTTATAGAGTTTTAATAGAATATAACGATTTTATTTCATCCTTAGGCCGTAAGTACATTTACTATGTTATACATTTATAATATTTAGTTAAAAACATTTTTTTTTATAAATACCAATTATAAGAAAACACGCAGTGTTAGTTGATAGGGATAATTTTTGTGTGTGGTTGTTTCAAAAAAGTGCAACGAACAAAAAGTTGGACAATGGGAAAACGCAAGGCTTATGAACTTTGTTTTATCCGAGGTACAGCGAGAAAAGGTTTTTTGTAAGACAGGTGTAGTTTAATTAAGGAGACGACGGCAGGTCGATGAGAACGATTCTTAATTGAACTGTGGCAAGTGAAACTTAAAATTCCTTGACGTGAGACGATACGGTAAATATGGAAGATGAGAATTAAACGTGAAAGGCAAGTGCCTGATAATAAAATCATATTCAATTTTTGTGTAAAGAAAATAAAAATGAATACTCGGTACACGGTCTGTTAAGACCGTTTTAAATAAAAATGTAAATTAAGTAGTAATCACAGGCAAGCTACAAAAGCCAAACAGTAGATCAAATGGAAAGCAATAAGTACACATCAAATGGAAGAAGCAATTAAGACATCATGCAGTAAGTCGTTTTATGAACTTTATTGTAATAAATGTGCAGACTCTTTTTCTATAGTGTGAATAGTTTTTAAGAATATTTTTGTCCCATTGATGGTTTTAATGTATATTTAGTTCACTAAGGGGGATATTAGGTAAAGGCCGAATCACTAGATTATAGTTAGGTAATTCATTGTTTTAAATGAATTTGATTTGTATTGATTTATCGACAATCTGTGATGATAAATTTGATATAACCTTTTTAATGGAAATTTGTGAATTTAATCAATCAAAAATAAAACCTACTAGATTGTACTTACATAATCTGTTTAATTTTGACTACAAATCAAACAAATATTAGTTATATGATAAAGTAAGGCTATGTTTTGAATTAAAAGTAAAATCAAAAGAACCCAATCATATATAATTTTTTTGAAACTTCCAAACACTTGGGAGTCCTATAATTTATAAAAACCATATATTAAACAAAAATGCTAGCCCAAGCACAGAACCCTACCCATGTGATGAGAAAAAAAATTTAAAATCACAGCAGTAAGTAAAAAATTTTTGGCATAATTTCAGTATCATCAATAATAGCGTTTTTAAATTAGGACGCAAATTGAATTCTCATGCTCTACAATTAAAAGTGCTATAAGGAAACACTAAATACCATAGCAATATATATATATATATATATATATATATATATATATATATATATATATATATATATATATATATATATATATATATATATATATATATATATATGGGTCATTCCACGCCAAATCGGACAGTTTTGCAACTTTGGATTTTTTATTTCCTCAATTTTTTGGCATTTTTTGTACCCATCGAAGAACTCTTCCTGACAAAGTTTGATATTTTTTTGATAACCCATTCAGAAGATATCGGATTTTCAACAAAATTGCGGTTTCTATGGTTTTTTGTCCCTCCAATACCATCACATGGTCCCTTACCATGAGCTGTTGCGAAATAATGCTATTCAGCATCAATCTTAAAATCTTCATTATGGTAGTAAATGTTTACAAAATTATTAAAAGTCTTAAACTGCTGCGGAGCACTATTGGAAAAGTCAAAAATTTTGGTTGCATTCGATAATAAATATTTTACAAAAATAGTAACAATATTTAGATACATGTACAGCAATCGTATCATGATTATTGCCATAAGAAATTATAACTAAGCTTCGATCAGTAAGTTCATTATTCTGTTTGTAATAAATTACTACCGGGAAAATCGTCGCTTGATTATTGTTCCAGTGAAATCCTGGTGCTGCATCCTGAATCAGAAATGCGTAGTTTTCAGCAAAATAACAGATCACTACAACTCCATCATCTTCCAATGATTCTTTAGTTATTCTGAGGAATGCAGATTGTTCTTTGGCCACAAAGTCATGTGTTAAAAGATTGAGAACATGGGTACAAAACATATCAATAAATTCTGATGAGCTTTTAATGGGTGTCTGAAGACTGCATCAATGGCTCGATATCCAATATTTATATGTAATATTTTCGACAACATTCTTATCAAATGTCTCTAATAAAATTTTGAAGGACATATATTCCTGGGCACATCACACATTGCCAAAAATAGCAATCAGATGAGGGATGAGGGCATAAAATGAGTTTAAGGTAGTCACTATATTGTAGTAAAGGCACTGTTTGATCATGGGTTAATGCTGCTAAATTAGAACCTGTCATAAAATAATATTATTTAAGCTTACAATAACAATAAAGAGTTTTTCTTTAAATATTTATCTAACATCATAAGTTTGATATTCTGGGAATAGCACAGACACAAATAGTATGTATACCACGGGATCCAGCAAGTACACAATGTGCAGGTCTCAATGAAGCAAAACTCGAAAATCCGACACAACAATCAGGATATTGTTCTTTAAATAATTGATATAATTCTTTCAAATTACGCAAGATAAGTTTCTTTTGGACACTATCATTTCACACAGAAAGAATATCCTTCTTGTCGGGCAAATTGATACTAACACCATATCTTATATAAAATTTAAGAACTTTTTTTATGTCGAAAAATCGGCGTAAAAATATAAGATTTAGTTGATTAAAGAAATGAAACATTAACACATCTAGCTAACTAATAAAAATTTTTAGAACTACCTTTTTTCTCTGGTGCTGACATAACTCCTTCCTTTTCCTTTAAATATTTTGACCCTACTGTCATATGTTTTGTAGCACCTATGATATCACAAATCTGGCTAATGCTCCAAGCAGCAGGTAATAGTGTCAAAATTTGCATCTTTTGGTCTCGAGTAGTATTTTCATTATTAAATTTTTCCTTGAGATTCTCGAGAATATTTTTGTAATTCAAGGAATTCTCATAATGATTCGACTTGCTATCAAATCCTAAAAGTGTTGCAAATGTGGACCAAATCTCATGATATTTTTCTTTCAAATGTGATGGATTATCAATAGAATATTCATCTATTAGAGTGATATTCAATAAAGGAAGAGCTTGATTTATAATGGGCAATTGAGTACCAACGCTTAATTGCGATAAGGTACTTAATTGTTGTGTGATTCCTTCGCTCGATAATGATAATAAACATGAAATAAATAAATAACCATTAACATTTATACTTGAAATGAATAATGTAAAACTGTAATTAAGCTGTACATTGTGTACTTGCTGGATCCAGTGGTACAATACTATTTGTGTCTGTGCTATTACCAGAATATCAAACTGATGATGTTAGGTAAATATTGCAAAAAACTCTTTATTCTTATTGTACGCTTAAATAATATTACTTTGTGACATGCTCTTATTTAGCAGCATTAACCCATGATCAAACAGTGCCTTTACTACAATATAGTGACTGTTTTAAACTCATTTTATGCCCTCATCCCATCTGATTGCTATTTTTGGCACTAGAAAAATAATACACAGTAACAAAAAGTGGTTTTAATAATCGTTAATAGCAACAAATTTTTTTCAAATTTTCAAAAATCGAAAAAAAAGTAGTTGTCCGAACCCCACTATCAACCGATGCTTAAAATTTTTAGAATTAATAGAAATTTGACATTAAAAATTTTCAAAAAAATCAAAGAGTACAAACAGTTTAAAAAATGGGATTAAAATTTTGAATTTTCAAAATCGCATATAAAAACACTTTTCATACTTTTATATTTTTCTGTGCAAAGTACATAAAATAACGAAAATTTTGAATAAAAAAAGTTCCAATTTGGACCATTACTAAAGAAGTTATAAACAAAAAACCGCCAAAACCGCTATTTTTTTGAAAATTCGATATTTTTTGAATGTTACCAAAAAAATCTCAAATTTTGCCAGGAGGGGTTTTTCGATGGGTCCTAAAAAAATTCAAAAATTGAGGAAATCAAAAATCGAAAGTTGTACAACTGTCCGATTTGACGTGGAATATATATATATATATATATATATATATATATATATATATATATATATATATATATATATATATATATATATATATATATATATATATATATATATATAAGTAGGTATAGATGGTTCCTTCTGAGACCTCCACATGGCTACTGCGCCGGCGGAGTGACGTCACACTGACGTCATAAAGAGCGGAGCCGGGGCGGAGCCCGGCCCGCCCCCTTTTGGCCCCCTTTTGGGCTGAGCCCTGCCCACGTGGGGCGTATCTCCGCTCCATTTGGGGCGGAGCCCCACCCCACACACTTGGACGGAGCTCCATACGCGACGACACTTTGACACACCCCGGCCACACCCTGACCACACCCCGACCACGCCCCGACCACACCCGACTACTTCCGACCACGCGCCGAACACGCCCCGACCACACCCCGATCACGCCCAACCACGCCCCGACCCCACCCTAACCGGCGCGAAGCACGAGAGTGACGTCATAGTGACATCACTGGACAGAGAGCTGATAGGGAACAAACCTGCGATGACGTGATCGAATATGGCGTCCAAGATGGCCGACCAGAAGCGAAAAACGCTAGAAATTTAAATAGTTAAACGACAGATGGCTCCACCTGTCAATGTAAGAGGACCCACCATTTTTTTTTGGTAACGCGACGTACGTAATGATGGCGGTTTGCGCATGCGCAAACCTATCTTTGTTAATAGTAGACGTAGAGGTATAGTGTTTAGTATCATGTTACTCGTCTCAAAGAGTGGAAATTAAATATGACATTTTTGTATGCGTAAACCAACTTTGTAGCTTTTTAAGTTAACCCCCACGTGTTTAGTGTCATGTTAATCGTCTTGATGAGTATAATTCAAAAATAGTATACACGCGTGCGAAGACCAACTTTTAAACTTTGGTGCGAAGGAGACCAGATTGAGATGCTGGAGGTAAACAATGAAAACAAGAGACTCTATTTTCAAATATTTAGTAACATGTCACACATTTAGTAAAGTATTAAATGTATTAAGTTACAAAGAATCTTCATAGTCTTCATCTAAGACATATTCGAAAGTTGTTAGTTTCTGCAAAAGTTTTCGCAGTTGTTCAAAAACAGTTTCACTCGGGCATTGTATACCAAATATAGCAGGGTCAAAAGGTGCCACCTTGTTTAAGATGTTGATGAATTCGTTAAATTCAAAATATCGTTTCTTACGGAAAAAGTACAACATACCATTGGTGTAGCGAAAAACGCTTTCGATTTTTGATGGAATGTCCGGGTAGAGGTCTGATGTAAAGCCAGCTTGTAAAGTTGAAAACTTATATCCATAATCGGTTGCTATTTGATACATGTTGTCATCATGAAATAGAATGGTGTGTCCCGCATAGGTGTTGACTGCTGTATTCAGTTTTTTTAATACTTTTAAGCCCCATAATCGCAAATGTAGTATGATAACGAAGGTGAAAACTTGGATAAGCAATCAAAAATACGCTACCATTAATAAATACAACAATATCACAATTTGGTTTTTGATAAATAGCATCCACTTTTACCAGGTTGGAACCCAACGCAGGTATCCAATCAGTAATTAACTTTGAAGCTCCATACGGTGCTTTCATATTGTTTAAAGGTATAATCCAGACCCATTTCATATAAAAGACATACAACTTATGATTTATAATTAAGAACGTATTTATTCTATTTATATAGTGACACAAGTCGGGAACCTCTGAATTCGTCGGTATGGTAACGACTGCTTTTTGCGTAACTGAATTTCTAATTGCCGGGCTGGTAACTGTAGATGTTTGTGTTGTGGCGGTTGTAGGTTTGCTAGGACTTAGTGGTGGGCCATACAAATCCTGTATACTGCCTATATCTCTAACTCCAAGTCCTAACTGATCAGTAACGATAGGATACATTATAGAGTTTACATCGTTGGTGTGTTGCAATCCTAAGGCATGACCAATTTCATGCGTCATAGTCTGCAATAAGATGACTCTATCATCTGTAGATACGTTGGTGGTTTCTAACGACCACTTTATATCAGAACTTACATGTATCTCACGAGGTCTATCATCTCCTGTAGGTCCGTATGCATGGGCTAAAACTGAACCATTTAGAGGGTTGTAACACGGTGTGTTGGATAAAAAAAAACTGTGTGTGTTAGGTTCAAACACTATAACAATATCAGCCTGCCGACCATTTGATGTTTTAGTGAAACGCAGATTAGTATGCTCTCCCCACTGGGAAAACGCCTCTCTTATAATATTTATTATCTGAACATCTTTAGTATGTGCATACCATTGTAAAGAACTTTTATTCCACTTTTTTTGAACTGTATTCAGTTGTTGGAGCATATCTTCGACACCACATCTTTTATGTTTTATCAACTCTAAAGAATCTTGAGTCAGATGCTCACTATCTGTCAGGTTATAAGTGAACTGAAACTGTTGCAGTGCAGCTGTAATTTCCTTTTCTGTATGTTTTTCGATAATTTGGTTATCAGAACCAGTTAAAGACAAATATCCATATTTAATCAGGTAACTTAAAGCAAAGTTCCTGTCTTCAGCGCTTATTTGAGGTATTTCAGTTTGTGCCTCATAACAAGACACAAAAGACACAACAAACAGTAGCTTAAACATGATGTTTGCTTGCTGTCAGAGACTAGACTAACGCAGGTGACACAAACTCTCAATTAAGGAATTCGTCGACTAGAGTTACAAAAACGTTGGAGTTTGCAGAAACCAAAAGTGAACACATGTTTTATTTAGTAGGTAAGTAAGACGTGTGAAACATATATTAATAAACACAAGTTTAAACCGTAAGTAGTGTCAACATCTATAAACTGTCGTACACACTCTTAAGCTCATTCAAAAATCTAGTTGTAGAAGTAAGACGTGCTTCAATCTACTCTATATGTTCAAATGGCTACATTAAGTGATGTGTGTTACCAATAAATTAAAGACAACTTTTGGTATGGTTTATTTGGAGACTTTCAATTAATTATTGATAAGAACACTGGTTATTTCAATGGGACAAAATTGTGTAAGAGTGGTGAGAAAAGATTCAGACATTGGTTGGAAAATAAGAAAACTAAAGAGTTGATTGTCTATTACAACAGTCAGGTAAAGGAACATTTGGGGTATCGGAATACCGATACCCTAAATATTCTAACTGAAGGTACCCACTTAGAATCACATTTAGGGGGCCGGAATTCAGGCCCCCTAGATGTGTCGGAAGCAACATCTCAACTAACACCAACAACTGCTACATACTTGGTGGACTTTGGTGGAACACAGACTGAAAACAACTTGATATCTGGTACATATGTCTGCAAAGATTTAATATTAAATTTGGCTTGTTGGATATCCAATCGTTTCTATGAAAAGTGTAATCAAATTATTTTTGATTTTTCCGTAAATGAATTTAATCAAAAATACAAGGATAACCTTGAAGTAAAATTAATGGAGATAGATGATGAAGTGCAGCGTATGCGAGAAACAAATGCTAAAGCCACAGAACATCTCGAAGATATACTCCCAAAACCAAGTAACCGAGGAAAAATATGTGTATTTGGTTTACTTTCAAGAAATGAGACAGATGCTACATACCCATATCATGCAGTGAAAACGCAGAAGAAAAGTTCTCGAAGAGCTGTTAGAAAATTTAAAAATAAAAATCCCGATTCCGAAGTGATTCTAAACATGTTGTATGATCCAAATTCTACAAATATCTTTAATAGAATAAAGACCGAAGTAAAATACCTTAAGACGAATAGAAACGATCTACAGATAGCAGATGTACCACAGAAGTTTATTCAGGATATTATTGATTTACGTTATACATTTTAATTGTTTCCTGAGTTAAATTGTAATAGATGTGATATGGAAAAATATTACTCGTAAGCTCATTCAAAAATCTAGTTGTATAAGTAAGACGTGCTTCAATCTACTCTATATGTTCAAATGGCTACATTAAGTGATGTGTGTTACCAACAAATTAAAGACAACTTTTGGTATAGTTTATTTGGAGACTTTCGATTAATTATTGATAAGAACACTGGTTATTTCAATGGGACAAAATTGTGTAAGAGTGGTGAGAAAAGATTCAGACATTGGTTGGAAAATAAGAAAACTAAAGAGTTGATTGTCTATTACAACAGTCAGGTAAAGGAACATTTGGGGTATCGGAATACCGATACCCTAAATATTCTAACCGAAGGTACCCACTTAGAATCACATCTAGGGGGCCGGAATTCAGGCCCCCTAGATGTGTCGGAAGCAACATCTCAACTAACACCAACAACTGCTACATACTTGGTGGACTTTGGTGGAACACAGACTGAAAACAACTTGATATCTGGTACATATGTCTGCAAAGATTTAATATTAAATTTGGCTTGTTGGATATCCAATCGTTTCTATGAAAAGTGTAATCAAATTATTTTTCATTTTTTCGTAAATGAATTTAATCAAAAATACAAGGATAACCTTGAAGTAAAATTAATGGAGATAGATGATGAAGTGCAGCGTATGCGAGAAACAAATGCTAAAGCCACAGAACATCTCGAAGATATACTCCCAAAACCAAGTAACCGAGGAAAAATATGTATTTGGTTTACTTTCAAGAAATGAGACAGACGCTATATACCCATATCATGCAGTGAAAACGCAGAAGAAAAGTTTTCGAAGAGCTGTTAGAAAATTTAAAAATAAAAATCCCGATTCCGAGGTGGTTCTAAACATGTTGTATGATCCAAATTCTACAAATATCTTTAATAGAATAAAGACCGAAGTAAAATACCTTAAGACGAATAGAAACGATCTACAGATAGCAGATGTACCACAGGAGAAGTTTATTTAGGATATTATTGATTTACGTCATACATTTTAATTGTTTACTGAGTTAAATTGTAATAGATGTGATATGGAAAAAAAAATTAACAAAGACTTTTATTCTAAGTACATTAAGACATTAAATATAAACTTATTTAATATCATCTGCATTTATCCAAGAAACATACATCACCGACTTTAAATTTATTCTGATCAAACGCTTTAATATTTTGAGTAGACTTGTTTAATAGTCTCTTCATTTGTCTTACTAACATCTTGATGTTTTACACCAGTTGTGCGTTGAACAGTAGCAACATCGGTAGCCAAAAGCAGACAAATCTCTCCAAGATACAACCAACGACAGAGAACTATCCAGCAGAATAGACAGCTGTCTAACAGGATAGACAGCTGTCCAGCACAGGATATACAGCTGTCTAACAGGATAGGCAGCTGTATAACAGGATAGACAGCTGTCTAACAGGATAAACAGCTGTCTAACAGGATAGACAGCTGTCTAACAGGATAGACAGCTGTCTAACAGGATAGACAGCTGTCTAGCAGGACAGACAGCTGTCTTACAGGACAGGCAGGTGTTGGACAAGTGTCTAACACGACAGACAGCTTTCCATGCTAACGAATTTTATAAAATTATTCAACGAAACAGTCGTCTTAAATGTATGTCATAATCTATTCCGAAGGAACCAGCTTTCTAGGTCATACATTCATCATCCTAAGTGTTCTTCATTCCTTCACCCTCTAATGAATCCACCCTGTTGACGAAACAATCGTTCCTCAGACCAATCATCTCACCAGCATCTCAGGTTAGTTGCACACCTCTGACCTGCCAACAATCATTCCTCAAACCAATCATCTTACCAGCCAGGTTAAACCCCTCCACCCTGTGACGTCACCAACTGTGACGACACTGCGCGTATGCGCGTATGACGTCATCTCAGGTTAGACCTCTCCACCCTGTTAATGTCATCTCACGTTAGACTCCTCCACCCTGTGACGGCAACGTCGGGTCGGAACAGCCACGCACCATTTGAACATATAGAGTAGATTGAAGCACGTCTTACTTCTACGACAACTAGATTTTTGAATGAGCTTACGAGTGTGTACGACAGTTTATAGATGTTGACACTACTTACGGTTTAAACTTGTGTTTATTAATATATGTTTCACACGTCTTACTTACCTATTAAATAAAACATGTGTTCACTTTTGGTTTCTGCAAACTCTAACGTTTTTGTGTAACTCTCGTCGACGAATACCTTAATTGAGAGTTTGTGTCACCTGCGTTAGTCTAGTCTCTGACAGCAAGCAAACATCATGTTTAGGCTACTGTTTGTTGTGTCTTTTGTGTCTTGTTATGAGGCACAAACTGAAATACCTCAAATAAGCGCTGAAGACAGGAACTTTGCTTTAAGTTACCTGATTAAATATGAATATCTGTCTTTAACTGGTTCTGATAACCAAATTATCGAAAAACATTCAGAAGAGGAAATTACAGCTGCACTGCAACAGTTTCAGTTCACTTATAACCTGACAGATAGTGAGCATCTGACTCAAGATTCTTTAGAGTTGATGAAACATAAAAGATGTGGTGTCGAAGATATGCTCCAACAACTAAATACAGTTCAAAACAAGTGGAATAAAAGGTCTTTACAATGGTATGCACATACTAAAGATGTTCAGATAATAAATATTATAAGAGAGGCGTTTTCCCAGTGGGGAGAGCATACTAATCTGCGTTTCACTAAAACATCAAATGGTCGGCAGCCTGATATTGTTATAGTGTTTGAACCTAACACACACAGTTTTCTTTTATCCAACACACCATGTTACAACCATCTAAATGGTTGAGTTTTAGCCCATGCATACGGACCTACAGGAGATGATAGACCTCGTGAGATACATGTAAGTTCTGATATAAAGTGGTCGTTAGAAACCACCAACGTATCTACAGATGATAGAGTCAGCTTATTGCAGACTATGACGCATGAAATTGGTTATGCCTTAGGATTGCAACACACCAACGATGTAAACTCTATAATGTATCCTATCGTTACTGATCAGTTAGGACTTGGAGTTAGAGATATAGGCAGTATACAGGATTTGTATGGCCCACCACTAAGTCCTAGCAAACCTACAACTGCCACAACACAAACATCTACAGTTACCAGCCCGGCAATTAGGAATTCAGTTACGCAAAAGGCAGCCGTTACCAGACCGACGACCCAGGTAGCACACTGTCGTCAGTAAAACGTCATTTTGTATACCAGCTACTGACCAATATAACGTCATTCTGACAGTCATAATAACGTCTAAATGACCCAAAAGTGACGGCACTATGTCACAGCTACAAGACGTCTCTTTATGACGTCAAATTGTCGTAGTATTCTGACGTCATTAATGCCTAAAATGCTGTAGTCTTTATGATGTCAAACTGTCATAGTATTCTGACGTCATTAATGCCTAAAATGCTGTAGTCTTTATGACGTCTTAAGTGGAGTCCAAATATTACGTCCATAAAATAAATATACACAATTTATTTTATTAGTTATATTTTTAATAACTGTTGCATACATAGTACATAGGTATATCAAGTTTGTTATGAAACTTATTATTCAAATTATTGCATATTAGAACTTAACTCTATGAAGCATTACAATACAAAACAGAACACGAAACAAAAAATAACAATGACTGTACAAAAACTAATGCATGATTTAATATTTTATAATAGCTATAGTAGCTTTTGATAACACTGAACATAATAAACATGTTTAATCCTAATGACTTTAAATTAACTAATCATATAATATATCACTAGTTTAAAATTGTGAATATGTTTGCTGTTCCCAGCCCTTTAAATCAAAATTAACTGATTAAAAAAATACTTTAAGGCTTTAAGTAATAAAACATGGACCTCATAAATTTAAACATAAAATAGGTGTGGTTCGGAGGGATGGGATCAGCAAACGTGTTCACAATTTTAAATCAGTGATCGGGTAATTCCGAGCAGACAGGGATGGGATCAGCAAACGTATTCACAATTTTAAATCAGTGATCGGGTAATTCCGAGCAGACACTGGGAATGAACATGTTCATTATGTTCAGTGTTATCGAAAGCTACTTATGAGTACAATAAATATTTGTAATATATATATATATATATATATATATATATATATATATATATATATATATATATATATATATATATATATATATATATATATATATATCACGGTAGGTTTGTACTATAAGTATACCTATATGACAACTAAAATAAAACATGTTTTCTTATTGCAAAAAAATGTAACAAGTTTAATTAAAAACAAAATCTAGCCACTAAACAATCTTGAAATATAATTAGTCTGAAACAAAATTCCAGCAATAAATAGAAAAAAGCATGCACACAGATATACACACCATAGCAACAAACTCATTTTTGTTTTCTCTAAGGTAATCGCTAAAATTTGTCACTTCTTCCACAGTAGACAGCGGGAATGACAATGGTACATTTGGTAAACCTATTGCTATGGCAGAGTTTTTATCATTTTGTTGCCTTATCCATTCTAATATATGGTCATTTTGTTCTTTAACCTTGGCGACAAGAGAAGTAAGTTTCTCTAAAATAAAACCTTTTAAATAATTTCTACACTGCTACTCTTACTGGGTCAATTCATACCTATACTTTCAGGAGCAACAAGTACTTGTTTATTCTGAGACAGGGCAGCTGTTCTTTGTATTCCCGAATTTTCTAGAACTGGGCTGTTAATTCTGCAATGAATCGTTGATATTGAACTACAAGGACTGATAGCCAGGATACTTCTCATACTATTTGGAGACGATGTCTGACTGCAGTTTGCACTATCCGTATAATAATCTAAACAATGAAAACATGGTGTTTAAAACTACAATACAATGACAACATAGGCACATCTTTCAGTTTAAATTGGCAAGATATCGTGCAACTCGAATGTAAAATTGCCACTCAGAAAGCAGAATGCTGATTTACGATAATATTGTGATACGTCAGCAGTTGTACTTTGGTTAATGAGAAGTTAGTTACATGACACATAGTCTTTATTATACTAACTGGCAATGCAGACACCCTAAATTACTAAAGTATGCAATGCCACTAAATCAGCATTCAGATTTGCAAGCTCTACCAACGTCACAGAAAGTCTCGTCAATTTATAATGAAACAGCAGTATTCAGTTTAGGACGAACAGATAAGAGCAATTGTTTACACACAAAAAATTAAAACATGCAAAAATGCCAATCAACTTAATAAGATATTGTGCAACTAGTGTAGAAAGTTCGGTATTTGCACCAGTATGTTCAAACATGAGCCACTGGCAAGTATCTAAAAATACAAATGCAAAGCAATATCCTTTTGCGTGAGTTATACATTATACTTATCCGATGGTCACAAATTATTCATAAAAGTGTGTAAATTTGAACGATAAACTTAGTATGTTGCTTACCGATAAAGATACAACTCAATATGGGAAGCGCATTACTTTGAAATAAAATTCTTATTTCAGTTGTCACATTTTGTAGTGATTGGCAGAAAAGGTAATTAGTATTAAGAAATCATTGAAGAATACATACTGCTTTCAACATTTCGAAAAAGTTTTGAGTGTTTAATTGATGGTGGTCTTGCTAACAACTGTTCTTCTTCCTCCTTGGAATCACTGAACCTTCTAAAACACCTTTTTCTTTGCGGACGAACACCATGAACCTCTTCTTCACTTTCTAAATTAGAAGTTTCTTGGGCTTCTTTTAATTTCTGTCGTGCCTTGACAATATCATCTAATGCCAAAAACAGAAATCGCAATGTATGGTCTGCTTCAAACTTAATATCCACAAAATGTGTAAAACCTTAGTCAAACAAAAAACATACAATGTACTTACAACTGTAAAATATTCTAGAAATGCCGTACAGCTGCCATTTATCAGTGTCCACCGCTTCTCGAGTGTTTAGGGCTCTATCAAACCTGCTTTGCTCTTTATATGGAGGCCAGAAAACTTATTTTTTTAACGGTGTTAACCAGCTACTGTGCACCGCTGCTACTCCATCACCAGCTTTCTCATCAAACTCTACGACTGTGTATTCCATTACAAAACAGATGTTTTAGATCTAGTGGTACTACTGAGCCTATTTTTCAAAAGTACAAGTGTTATTAGTAAAAAGTGACACAAATGCACACCTGCAATTTACAGATTACTCCGAACAAATTTTCTACAAAAAATACAACCTTTTACCAATGGCAAATGGTATGCAAGTATAGGATGTATTTTTTGTAAAGGCTTCTTTAGATTAACCCGTAAATTTTAAGTGCATTTGTGTCTCATTTGTTACAAGAGTATTCTGAAACGGGCCCCAGGAAATATGTAAATATACTTACATTATAGTCATAAGCACTAACACTGTTTAATCAATATTAATTAAATTTTTAATATTTTAATAGCTTCAGATTAGCACACTCATCACACCCTATGATTCTGCGAAAACTAACCACATGCCACACACCTTAAGGCATTAAAAATGTGACTATGAGTATGTGAAAAAGTTACACAAACATGTGAAACGAAAACGTGAAATTAACAAATTAACCTATAAACTATAAATAAACGCGGGCGCAAGGAGAGCAGCGCAGTCAAGCGCTATAGTTACAGGTTACAAGCAGCGCGATGCCAACAGAAATGAATTTCATGTTTACATTTCCTTGATTTACACATAATTTCCGAGTTCACAGGATTTCGACCACTGTATAATCACTTAACTATGTACCTACCTATCAGATAATTAGTTTCCGTATGTATTTAATTTTGGTCATTTTATGGGAAACAAAAAAGACGTCATTTAAACGTCCTTTTTTTGTCGTCACCGTAAGGTATAAATCATAACGTCATATTGACGTCGCATTTTGAGTTACTGACGTCTTTCATCGAATCTGACCAAATATTGACGTCATGGCGACGGACGTGTGCTGCCTGGGGAATTCAGAGGTTCCCGACTTGTGTCACTATATAAATAGAATAAATACGTTCTTAATTATAAATCATAAGTTGTACGTGTTTTATATGAAATGGGTCTGGATTATACCTTTAAACAATATGAAAGCACCGTATGGAGCTCCAAAGTTAATTACTGATTGGATACCTGCGTTGGGTTCCAACCTGGTAAAAGTGGATGCTATTTATCAAAAACCAAATCGTGATATTGTTGTATTTATTAATGGTAGCGTATTTTTGATTGCTTATCCAAGTTTTCACCTTCGTTATCATACTACATTTGCGATTATGGGGCTTAAAAGTATTAAAAAACTGAATACAGCAGTCAACACCTATGCGGGACAAACCATTCTATTTCATGATGACAACATGTATCAAATAGTAACCGATTATGGATATAAGTTTTCAACTTTACAAGCTGGCTTTACATCAGACCTCTACCCGGACATTCCATAAAAATCGAAAGCGTTTTTCGCTACACCAATGGTATGTTGTACTTTTTCCGTAAGAAACGATATTTTAAATTTAACGAATTCACCAACATCTTAAACAAGGTGGCACCTTTTGACCCTGCTATATTTGGTATACAATGCCCGAGTGAAACTGTTTTTGAACAACTGCAAAAACTTTTGCAGACACTAACAACTTTCGAATATGTCTTAGATGAAGACTATGAAGATTCTTTGTAACTTAATACATTTAATACTTTACTAAATGTGTGACATGTTGTTACTAAATATTTGAAAATAGAGTCTCTTGTTTTCATTGTTTACCTCCAGCATCTCAATCTGGTCTCCTTCGCACCAAAGTTTAAAAGTTGGTCTTCGCATGCGTGTATACTATTTTTGAATTATACGCATCAAGACGATTAACATGACACCAAACACGTGGGGGCTAACTTAAACAGCTACAAAGTTGGTTTGCACATACAAAAATGTCATATTTGATTCCCACTCGTTGAGACGAGTAACATGATACTAAACACTATACCTCTACGTCTACTATTAACAAAGATAGGTTTGCGCATGCGCAAACCGCCATCATTGCGTACGTCGCGTTACAAAAAATCAAAATGGTGGTCCTCTTACATTGACAGGTGGAGCCATCTGTCGTTTAACTATTTAAATTTCCCGCGACTTAACTTCACGGTTAAGACGTTTGAATTTTTAAAACAATTTATTTAATACTTTGAACAATCAATACTTAATTACTTAGTTACAAAAAAATGAATAATATAATATACTAAAAATAAGACGATCAACCTACATGTGATCTAATGTCTACGCACTCGGTGTGCTAATGACTAACTCGGAACAAGAATGAACGGTTCTACCTCTGTGAGTAGCCTCTTTATAGTCTTCCCTCCAGGCGTGGCACTATTGTCTCTGGATAACAAGGAATCTGCTGATGTAGATTCTCACAGTGATATTCCGTTCTACTTGCACTTTGAACCTGCAAAGTTCTTGGCTCCGTTAAGACGACGGCTGACTCAGCGGTTCTTACCGTGGGAAGGCGACATTGTAGTATAACGGGCCATTGTTTGGGCTCCATTTATCTCGCGTTTTTCGCTTCTGGTCGGCCATCTTGGACGCCATATTCGATCACGTCATCGCAGGTTTGTTCCCTATCGGCTCACTGTCCAGTGATGTCACTATGACGTCACTCTCGCGCTTCGCGCCGGTTAGGGTGTGGTCGGGGCATGGTTGGGCGTGGTCGGGGTGTGGTCGGGGCGTGTTCGGGGCGTGTTCGGGGCGTGGTCGGGCCTGGTCGGGTGTGGTCGTGGCGTGGTTGGGGTGTGGTCGGGGTGTGTCAAGGTGTGGTCGCGTATGGGGCTCCGTCCAAGTGTGCGGGGTGGGGCTCCGCCACAAATGGAGCGGAGATACGCCCCACGGGGGCAGGGCTCCGCCCAAAAGGGGACCAAAAGGGGGCGGGGCGGGGCTCCGCGCCGACTCCGCCCTTTATGACGTCAGTGTGACGTCACTCCGGCGCTTCGCGCCGGCGCAGTAGCCAAGTGGAGGAAGTGGAGGTCTCAGAAGGAACCATCTATACCTACTTATCAAACTTTGTCAGGAAGAGTTCTTCGATGGGTACAAAAAATGCCAAAAAATTGAGGAAATAAAAAATCCAAAGTTGCAAAACTGTCCGATTTGGCGTGGAATGACCCATATATATATATATATATATATATATATATATATATATATATATATATATATATATATATATATATATATATATATATATATATATATATATATACAAGGAGAAAGGTTTAAGGGCAAAGCCGCAAGGAGACAACCGCAAACACGTGTTTCAGGTTTTGCCCTTAAACCTTTCTCCTTGTATAGTACATAAATGCCGTGTTATCAATCCTGTTTTAGTTTATATATATATATATATATATATATATATATATATATATATATATATATATATATATATATATATATATATATATATATACATACATATATATATATATATATATATATATATATATATATATATATATATATATATATATATATATATATATATATATTGTAATATCCCCCCCCTCCTCTTCTTTTTTCTTTATTTCAAACAAATGTATATTGACAGACGTATGGTATACAAATTCTACATCATATATTGTAATGCCTAATTTAAGCACTTTGTATTTTAAAGAAAAGGCATACTAGTCTGGTTTGCAATGTTACATTTTATGCAATTAAATCCCTGACTACTTTAAATTACTACGGGTGACCTGAAATGTATTCACTTACCTTACCTTAAAGGCCTCTACACTTGCTTAGTAAGAATGACTAATTTTCTGGGCTACTATGATAAATATTGAGGCGTGAAAATCTAGGGTTAGGACCAGGTTGTGTTTGTTCACACTATGGGATTGGAACATTGTGAGAAAAACGCAAAAATTCGCAAACACATAATTTATTTGACAAAGTTTCTAATTTGACCAATACAGTGAAACGGGCAAGAAGGCACAGACATCTAGGCACCTTTCGCTACGAAAAATTACACGGCTGGGATTAATCTTAAACATACGGGGAGTGACCTAGCATAAAGAATTTGGATCGCTTGGAGGGTTGATTACTTGGTGTGTATCGAGATTCCCGATGTCACTCTCAGTCTCCACAGTGGCGTAGAATAAAAGACTGATATTTTCATTGCAATATTCATTGTTCAGATTTTACTGGTTTCATGGTTCACATTTCAGTTTTGGTTTGTCTTTGCTTTATTACTGTGGGACTGATTGAGCAACACCGCAGAAGAGGACACCACACCCAGGCATATATTTGAGGCTTACCGACACTTTCCTCTACGTCTATCATATGGTTATTTATCACTAGGAAATGACGCATTGCGCATTTGGGTTGCCTTTTCCACATCCATTGTGCTCTAGTTAAGGTTTTTCACGAGCCGTTCTTGGACTATAGCCTCATTGGAGGTCTTTGATTTTCGGAGGTTTGGCAAGTCAAGAAGTAGAAGGTCCACCCAAATACCGCTTGCAAACTATCTTTTTTAGGACCTGTAGGCTGTATGAGACGCAAGGGAAAGGTTTCATTGTCATTCAGGCCAGATTAATGTTTACTGACTAAGCGACAACGATAACAAACCTACTATTACTTCACCCAACATTATGACGTATATCGCAAGGCTTTCAACTAATTACTGACCTTCAGGTTGCCCTCTTGCAGCACTCATGCCGAATTTATATATATCGCAAAGCTTCAGGGCTGGCCTGATATCTCAGGTCTTTTATTTCGGAAATTGGCACTTCATGGAGCGAGACTTCACCCGAATGTCATTCTAGACATCAAGAGAATAATTACACCAATTTGTCAGAACACCGGGGGAAGTACTTCATTTACTTTATGTCCCTTTCCTTTCTTTTCCGAACCGTCCAGTGCACACCACATACACTCAATTTCAAGTTTTACTTTAATCCACAAAGGGGAGATGTCTGTTTCAGGTACAAAATAATTTCATCCGGTAACATACAAAACAATGAGATTCCTAACTTAGAGTTTCAGTTTCAAAGTGCATTAGAATGGTGCCACATGTTTTGACTTCAAGTTTCATTTTCAATATTTACACAAAAATGGAATTACATACCTTCAGTTGTAAGCTTCAGGTTTAAAATTACATTATGTAGAGCTAGTTACTTCCGATTTCAAGTTTCAGGTTCAAATTATCTTATATAGAGCTACGGACTTTTGGTTTTCAAATTTCAGATTCAAACTTATATTATAAAGAGCAACCTACTTCTGGTTTTTAATTTCGGGTTCAAAATTATATTATTCCTGGTTTCACTATTCAAATTTAAATTATATTATAAAGAGCTAGATACTTATTTTTTCATGGTTCAGATTTAAGTTATATTATAATGAAATATATAATTCTGGTTTTACGTTTGAGATTTGAATTATATTACAATGAACTACATAATTCTGGCTTCTCGATTCAGATTTAAATTATAGTATAAATGAGCTACATGTTTCTGGTTTCATGATTCAAATGTAGCATTATGTTATAAAGAACTACATAGTTCTCACAATTCAGATTTATATTAGGCAAAGCTACATACTTCTGGTTTCATGATTCAGATTTAAATTGTACTATAGGGAGCAACATAATTCAGGCTTCACGATTAAGATTCAAATTATATTATAAAAGGCGACATAATTCTGGTGTCACGATTTAGATTTAAATTATATTATAAAAAACTAAATACTTCTGGTTTCACGATTCAAATTTAAATTATATTATACAGAGCTACGCAATCATAGTTTCACGATAAATATTTAAACTATATCATAAGGAACTACGTAATTCTGGTTTCACGATTTAGATTTAAATTATATTATAAAAAGCTGCATACTTCTGGTTTCACAATTCACATTTAAATTATATTATAAAAAGCTGCATACTTCTGTTTCACAATTCACATTTAAATTATATCACAAGGAGCTACGTAATTCTGGTTTCACGATTTAGATTTAAATTATATTATAAAAAGCTGCATACTTCTGTCCCTAAGTTTCAATTCAAAAATCATTTCACTAAATAATACACAAGCTAGTAATATTCCCGACTCCAAGTTTCAGTTTAAATATTATTAAATGGGAACAAGATTTCGTTTTCAAATGCAACGGACTTTCATTAAGTACTGCACGAGCTAATAACGTTTCTGATTTCAAGTCTGTCTAAGTATCATTAAATTTGGCAACTTTCAGATGGGGAAGTAATTTCTTTAAATAATACACAAATAAATTAAGATTCCAGGCTTCTAGTTTCAGTTTAAATATATCAAATTTCGCAACATTTCACTGCACAAAATAATTTATCTATACAATATAAACAAACCAAATTCCAAATTTCAAGTTTAGTTCAAATATATTAACTTTGGCAACGCCTAAATGCTGAGGCATTCTCTCTACACTATATGCAAACAAAAATAAAATTCCAGCCTTCGAGTTTAGTTCAAATAAAAGAATTTGGCTACATTTAAACGCACGAATGCAGATAAACAAAGTCCCAGCTCTCAAGTTTTTAAACATATCGAATTTGACAACCTTATATGCCCAAATAATTTCTCTACATGATCTATAAGCAACTAAAATTCTAGATTTCAAATTTAGTTTAAATATAACAAATTTGGCAACATTTAAAATAATTTCTTTGAATAATACGCATACAATAAACTTCCGCGGTTCAAGTTTTGTTTAAGTATATAAAATGTGGCAACATTTGAATGCACAAACAATCTCTTTAACAACATAAAATTTCCGGTTTCAAGTCTAGTTTATAAATATCAAAATGGGCAACATTCAAATACACAAATAATTTCTTTAAATAATATGCAGACAAATAAACTTTAAAGGTTCAAGTTTCTGTTTAAATATATTAAATTGGGCAACATATTACGGATACCTCCTTATACTACCTCTATTCCTGAATAGGACTGTTGAGGCACGCAAAACATTCTCTTGGCCGTGCAATTTTGAGACACCCGATAGCATATGTCAGTTTAAAGGTACACTCACCGTTTGTTGAATTGCTTCTCGTCATGACCGGCTGCTGCAGATCCTCCACGCGGGGACATATACTCGACTCCGGGGTCATCTCGGTGTGGGGACGGTTCCCACATCTTTGGATTTCCTGGCAAGGCAGGGCGAGTTCGAAATGAGCCCGCGTGCGGGGTTTTTCCGCTCTGGGGAACCGTGAAAAATTCCGGGGGAGATCCCCGTCTGCGCGCGAGATTATGGCGTTCAGTGCTTGCCACAGGTGTTCTCCGTCAGTTAGGGAAGATGTTTGGATCGCGATATTACCAGCCGCTTTCCCCTGTTTCCACACTCGCGCGCGTGTCTCTGACGCTTAGTGTTTACCACAAGTTCTTTCCGCTAGTGATGAAGAACGTTTTTTTTTTATTTTTTTTAATTTTAACAACACGCCACGAGGGCTTACAGCCTAAATACTATCGTACCGTGAGTGCTGATAAGGAGGAAAGAGGCAGCTTGTTAATTCTGGACTTGAAGGTTTGGAGGTTCGGAGGAGAAGGAAAAACATGTGCCGGCAAGGAATTCCACAACTTGGAAGTCCTCGGGACAAAAGAGCGGGCATAACAAGATGTTCTAAGTCTGGTGACCTGGACAGTGAAAGGGTGCATTCGCTCTGTTCCCCTGGTAGATCTGTTGGGGGCAGCAGGTGGGGGAACTATGGAGGAAAGCTCCTCTGAGCAGTGCCCGTGCAGATATCTATAAAAGAGAGAGAGGTCACCAACGGCACGTCGGTGGGCAAGGGATGGCAGCCTTTGGGTGAGGGTAGGATCACCGATGAGACGTATAGCTCTCTTTTGAATTGAGTCCAGGATAGAGAGTCTAGAAGCGGCAGCGGCACCCCAGATGTGGGAGCAGTATTCGAGGTTTGGCCTTATTTGTGAAGTATGTAAGGTATAGAGATTAGCTGGTGAAAAGTATTTGCGAGCCCGGAAGAGGAAACCTAATTTCTTAGCAGCCGCTTCTGCAATTGATGTGACATGTTGGTGCCAATTAAGATTTAGATCCAAAGAAATACCAACAAGAGAAAAGGACTCATTACTTTGAATAACTTGGTTGTTCATTGGTGATGGGTCCTGGGCTGGTGTATCTCTTGTGAGAAAGAAAGCAAGACTTAGTTTTGGTGGGGTTGAATTGTACAAGATTTCTACTTCCCCAGTCTAATATTTTTTGGAGATCCACGGAGACAGAACTCTCCATGAGTCTGCGATCCTCATCTAATTGGGATAAAGAGACAGGCTTACAATATTGTATATTTGAATGGAGGGTGCTGTCGTCCGCGTAGCTGTGAACTGGGTTGGATGTGCTAGAGAGGAGGTCATTGATATGGAGAAGAAACAAAGTAGGGGCTAAAGCTGAACCTTGAGGAACTCCTGCATTAATTGGATACAGTTTAGAGGAATGGCCATCCACAACAAGAGATATGCTCCTGTTGGAGAGGAAATTTGCTGACACGGTACAAAGTTTTGGTGGTAGGCCATAGGCCGGAAGTTTGTTAAGCAGCGCTGCCTGCCAGACCTGGTCGAATGCTTTGGATATGTATAGAGCAACAATCTGGGATTCACCGTGTTGTTCCATAGACTTGTTCCAAGAATGGGTGACAAAGGAAAGAAGGTCGGCAGTCGATCTGCGCTGCCGGAATCCATACTGCCTGTCGTGGATTAGACTGTGTTTTTCGAGAAATTTTAGTAATTCGGTGTTTATATACTTTTCCAACACTTTAGAGACGACTCAAAGGAGAGAAATAGGCCTGTAGTTGCTAAGAGGCGCTTTGGATCATTTCTTGGGGAAACAGACGAGTCAGGACAGGATCAAACTCTGGTGCGCATTTTTTGAGAACAATTGCTGGGATCTCGTCAAGGCCGGAGGCTTTCCTGGTATTAAGAGAAGAGAGAATCTTTCGTACCTTTTTAGTTTTGAAAATGATATCCGTCATTTTATGCGCGACATTGGGGACTGTTGGTGGTTGAACATTTGGAGGTGGATTGAGAGTAGAATTGCCGGCTAACAACGAAGCAAAAAGTTTAGCCTTGTCCAGGGCGGTAGAAACAATTTCATCCCCTGAGACAAGAGGTGGGAACGTGCTTTTGCAGAAATTATTTTCAATAGATTTAGCAAGAGCCCAGAAGGGTTTGGCGCCATTGGAGCTTAAGAGGACTTTGTTTTTGATGTGGTTATTAAACGAGTTTTTTTGCCTCAGAAAGAATGTGGACATAGCGGTTTCTTGCGTCGTTAAATGCTTGACGATTTTCTTGACTGGGATTGTGTAGAAGCGTTTTGTGAGCTTTGACCTTTTCAAGTCTGGCCTTGTCACAGGATTTAGAGAACCAGGGCTCTTGAGTGGCTGAAGTAGTTTTCTGTGTACGTGGAATATATAATTCCCTGCCAGCTTGGATAATTTCGGTGACGTTTTGTGAGATATCAGAGGGGTCAGGATGAGAGAAGCAGACAGACGCCCATGGAAATGAGGAAAAGTAATCCCGCATTTCGTCCCAGTTTGCGGAGTTGTAGTGCCATCACACGTGGGTGTGATGACTGTGTGACCTCGGGTTGCATTGCGCAGGAAGCAGTGACCATGCCGTGGTCTGAGCGACCAAGGGGGGCGGTGACTGATATCTTAGAGCATTCAGGTTGTGTAGTAAGAAGGAGCTCCAATGGATTTGAGCTGTGTGTTGGGATACGAGGAAAGTAAGTAGGTTGCTGAACCATATTGGCTAAAGAATTGCTGGCTGCAAAGGCATCCGCTGCTCTCTCTTGTGGATCGGTTTTTGAAGATCCTAGCCATCCTTATTATGGACATTGAAGTCACCAAGAATAGTGACCTCGGAGGAAGGATATTCAGAAATCAGATAGTCGGTTTTTTCAGAAATGTAGTCAAAGAGCTGGACAAAGTTGTTGTCAGAAGGAGACCGGTAAATGCAACAGATGAATATAGTTGTAGCCCTGGGAGAGAGTTTGAAAAGATGCGACATTACCAGCAGATTTCCCCTGTCTCGGCATTCGCGCTCGCGTCTCTGGCGCTTAATGCTTACTGCAGGTGTTTTCCGCTAGTTAGGGAGGAAAAAATGCGATATTACCAGCAGACTTCCCCTGTCTCGACACTCGCGCTCGCGTTTCTGACGCTTAGTGTTTACCACAGGTTGCTTTCTGCTAGGCAAGGTGGGATTGGGGAGATCAGGCCGTTTGAAAGCTCAAACTAGATCTCCCTTGTCTGTAAAAATCCACGTTCTTTTATATGAATTCGCTCCGCTTCCGCGTGGGAACCATGAAAAACAGAGATAGTCGTTATGGTTGAAGAGATATCAACTATGTTCACAATTATCGACCTAATGCTGCGTACGTGCCACCTTACACGGCCTGATCACATACCCCACACAAGAAAACTTTCTGGATGGTGCAATACATTGTAATACGTTCTGTTTTAATTAAAACTTAACTTTACTAATCAATTACTCCATTTATGACACTTATTCTGTGAGTGTACCTGTGAATCACTGCTTTGTTAGTTGCCCTTTTATTGCTATCGGTACATGTACACAAGTTGCATTACTACAGGTACTTGTTAGTTACCGTGTTACATGTGCCGGCAAGGAATTCCACAACTTTGAAGTCCTCGGGACAAAAGAGCGGGCATAACAAGATGTTCTATGTCTGGTGACCCGGACAGTAAAAGGGTGCATTCGCTCTGTTCCCCTGGTAGATCTGTTGGGGGCAGCAGGTGGAGGAACTATGGAGAAAGCTCGTCTGAGCACTGCCCGTGCAGATATCTATAAAAGAGAGAGAGGTCACCAACGGCACGTCGTTGGGCAAGGGATGGCAGCCTTTGGGTGAGGGTAGGGTCACCGATGAGACGTATAGCTCACTTCTGAATGGAGTCCAGGATAACGAGTGTAGAAGCGGCAGCAGCACCCCAGATGTGGCAGCAATATTCGTGGTTTGGTCTTATTTGTGAAGTATATAATGTATAGAGATCAGCTGGTGAAAAGTATTTGCGAGCCCGGAAGAGGAAAGCTAATTTCTTAGCAGCCGCTTCTGCAATTGATGTGACATGTTGATGCCAATTCAAATTCTGATCCACAGAAATGCCAACAAGTGAAAAGGACTCATTACTTTGAATAACTTGGTTGTTCATTCTGATGGGTCTAGGGATTGTATATCTCTTATGAGAAAGAAAGCAAGACTGTGATTTGGTGGGGTTGAATTGTATAAGATTTCTACTTCCCCAGTCTAATATTTTTTGGAGATCCACGGAGATAGAACCCTCCATGAGTCCGCGATCCTCATCTGATTGGGCTAAAGAGACAGGCTTAGAATATTGTATATTTGAGTGGAGGGTGCTGTCGTCCGCGTAACTGTGAACTGGGCTGGATGTGCTAGAGAGGAGATCATTGATGTAGAGAAGAAACAAAGTAGGGGCTAAAGCTGAACCTTGGGGAACTCCTGCATTAATTGGATACAGTTTAGATAAATGTCCATTAACGGCAACAGAAATGCTCCTGTTGGAGAGGAAATTTGCTCTCCAGGTACAGAGTTTTGGTGGTAGGCAATAGGCCAGAAGTTTATTAAGCAGCGCTGCGTTCCAGACCTGGTCGAATGATTTGGATATGTCTAGAGCGACAATCTGGGATTCACCGTGTAGTTCCATAGACTTGTTCCACGAATGGGTGATAAAGGATAGGAGGTCGGCAGTTGATCTGCGCTGACGGAATCCATACTGCCTGCCGTGGATTAGACTGTGTTTTTCAAGAAATTGTAGTAATTCGGTGTTTATATACTTTTCCATCACTTTAGAGACGACTGAAAGGAGAGAAATGGGCCTGTAGTTCCTAGGAAGCGCTTTGGATCCTTTCTTGGGGATGGGTTGTACTCGAGCAGTTTTCCAGTTACTAGGGAATATGCCTCTATTGTAAGATGTCTGAAACAGACGAGTCAAAAAATGCTGGGATCTCGTCAAGGCCAGAGGCTTTCCTGGTATTAAGGGAAGAGAGCATCTTTCGTACCTTTTTAGTTTTGAAAATGATATCCATCATTTTATGCGCGACATTGGGGACTGTTGGTGGTTAAACATCTGGAGGTGGGTTGAGAGTAGAATTTCCAGCGACCAGCGAGGCAAAAAGTTCAGCCTTGCCCAGGGCTGTAGAAACAATTTCATCCCCTGAGACAAGAGGTGGGAACGTGCTCTTGCAGAAATTATTCGCAATATATTTAGCAAGAGTCCAAAATGGTTTGCTGCCGTTGGAGCTTGAGAGGACTTTGTTTTTGATGTGGTTATTAAACGAGTTTTTTGCCTCAGAAAGAATGCGGACATACTGTTTTTTTGCGTCGTTAAATGCTTGACGGTTTTCTTAACTGGGATTGTGTAGAAGCGTTTTGTGAGCTTTGACCTTTTCAAGTCTGGCCTTGTCACAGGATTTAGAGAACCAGGGCTTTTGAGTGGTTGAAGAGGTTATCTGTGTACGTGGAATAAATAATTCCATTAGTGATGGGAAAAACGGTTATTTTCTGTTAACAGTTGAAGCCGTTAACGGGATTTAATAATAACAGTTGAAAATAACGGCTTCAGTTATTTTAAACTGGATAGTCGATCGATAGTATCCTACATTCCCAAAGCTGTAGTATAAATGCATTGTATTTTTACCTCGTTATTTCACGTAGTGTATAAATCTCAAATTTTGTCGATATGAAAAGGAAACAAAGGGTTAAGAAATTATAATAAGCGTGTCGTAAATCTTTCGCCACTCTGAAGTGAAACTTTTAGAAATCAGAAAGGAGTCTTATATTAGTATTTACTTAGATGTTTTAGGAATTATAAACTAGTCATTTCTAACAAATTTATTTTATGAGGGGTCTTTACGTAAATGTCAATGCCACAGCAAGAATCAATAAATATCATTATTTATCACGTCTTGGGACGTTAGACGTTAAAACTTTTATTGCTACACAGGGAGTGATTCTAAGAACTCCATAACATAACGCAGCTCATAAAATTTCGGTAAAGAAATTTGCCTTTATTCTGTACATATGGTTTGTTATTACATTATGCTTTTATTCTTTCTTAGAAAGATCTCTATCTCTAGTTACATTTTCGGTTCACTGGTCATCTTTATCAGTCCAGTTTTAAAAACTGTGCAAACAAGAGCCAACAGTATAAAAAATTGAGTTTGAGTTTGAGGTTAAAAAAAAATTGGAAGATATATAGTATTAATTGTTTATTTACTTATTTTAATATTCTTTGTTTTAAAATTAGTTTCAAAAATTTCAAAGGGCTGTAACTTGAAGGAGAAGGGGTTTCAAGAAAAACTTAATAAAAAGACACCCCTTATTTTTCTCCAAAGAATCACCCTGTAAAATTTTTCGCATCAATTTGGAAACACCTGTATATATATATATATATATATATATATATATATATATATATATATATATATATATATATATATATATATATATATATATATATATATATATATATATATTCATTTAATTTTTTATATTTAAATGTATATAGATATTAAAAAATGTTGTATCATTATATTTTTTTATCAATTTGATAACTATTATCAGACAAACGAAAATGACGTGTTAACTGTTTTCTTAGGTAATGTATATAAATTTAAATAAATAAGTACTCTAATTTCACGTGAAATAACCCTATTTTGCGTTGTCTATAGTGAAAGTAATAACACGTTTTTACAGAAATTCATCTTTTCACCCAACATTTTTTATTATTAAATATTTGGCTTTACATACTAGTGGGAAACTCAACTGTTTCAAAAATAACAGCTTCTCAGTTTAACAGAATAACTCTGTGTAGTAGTGTCCGTATGCCGTATCCCCATCAACAACCGGTTAAAGTTAAAATTAAAATTAAACCGTTTTATTGTACCGAAGATCGTACGTCCCTAAAGCTGTGAGCGAGAGCGAGCACACTAGTATAAATAATAATGTTATGAAGTACAGTCCGCTCTATACTGTATAACCATACATATTTAGCATTCCCAATCTCAAGGCTATTCATCCCGTTAAATGGTTAAATAACAGTTGCCGATGAAAACCGATGTTTATTCATCGAACCTAGTTGCAGTAGAACTGAAACAGACACGACTCCGAAATCTAGTTTAGTGTAAAAAGCGTTACTTTTTAAGCTGTTATTTTTATAAATCCATAACTGGTGGTTACCGGTACGGTTCGGTAACCGTTTAAAAATAGCTGACAGTTAAATAACGACCCATCACTAAATTCCATTCCAGCTTGGATAATTTCGGTGACGTTTTGTGAGATATGAGAGGGGTTAGGATGAGAGAAGCAGACAGATGCCCATAGAAATGAGGAAAAGTAATCTCGCATTACGTCCCAGTTCGCGGAGTTGTAGTGCCAAACGATACGTGGGTGTGATGACTGTGTGACCTCGGGTTGCATTGCGCAGGAAGCAGTGACCATGCCGTGGTCTGAGCGACCAAGAGGGGCGGTGACTGATATCTTATAGCAGTCAGGATTTGTAGTAAGAAGGAGATCCAAGGGATTTGAGCTGTGTGTTGGGATGCGAGGAAAGTAAGTAGATTGCTGAACCATATTGGCTAAAGAATTGCTGACTGCAAAGGACTCCGCTGCTCTACCTTGTAGATCGGTTTTTGAGGATCCTAGCCATTCCTTATTATGGACATTGAAGTCACCAAGAATAGTGACCTCGGAGGAAGGATATTTAGAAATCAGATGGTCGGTTTTTTCAGAAAGGTTGTCAAAGAGCTGGACAAAGTTGTTGTCAGAAGGTGACCGGTAAATGCAACAGATGAACTTAGTTGCAGTCCTGAGAGAGAGTTTTATCCATATTATGTCTTTTCTTCTAGCTTCTAAATTGGGGAGTCTGGTGCAGGGTAGATTGCTACGGACGTATGCGCACACGCCTCCATTCAATCTAAAGGAAGTAAGGAGCTCATACCCCGGGAAATTAAGGTGATTAGTGGCTGTTTTGGCACTGATTTGAGGATCGGTGAGGAAGAGGAGTTGGGGCCTGTTAGCCTGGAGGAAATGGTGGACGGAGTTCAGGTTAGAATTTAGGCCACATATATTGGAGAAGGGTATGTTAAATCTTAATGTTGGCGCCCCCTGTACACCCCTCTCCCGGAGATCCGAATTGAGGGGTATTTTACCTCCGGAATATTTTTTACAAGGAGGAGCCATCATCATTTTTGCTTATAAGGGAAACCGACTCATACACCAGAACCGGAAACGTCCGTTGAGACTTCACCGGCCCCTTGATGTAAGGGGTGGTACCTCCTCGGGCCAAAAAAAATACTTTACTATCACGTAAAGGAAAAGTCCACTACCACCTACCATATTGCAAGTATACTACACCAGCTAGCCATTAAAGAGCTGACCAGCTCTAGAACTGGCTACTAAACTTGCTAATATATACATTGACACTCCCTTTGTCATGTTCATTTAGGAATAGTCAGACCCAGACCAATATATTATTGTATCTGCAGGGAGGACCGTGTGACTTAAAGCATAACATTCTCAATATAAGTTTACGTAAAACAACCTCGAGTCATTGCCATTTTTTATAAAGCAGTTTGAATTACTTCTTCTAGATCGAGCACCATCTGTAGCTTAATTTCTATTTTATACAGGGCGTAGCAAATACAAAGATATAAATTTTCAATCAGCATTGCATCTGTGGTATGAGAATTATTTATCGAAATAATTTACAAAAAATTTAGATGCCAATGAAATCACGAAAACTTGCAAAATAAGTGCTGAAGGGTCAAAAATAAATGTTTACTGACAAAACTTAACTGCTAATATACCAGGACCGTATAATATATATATATATATATATATATATATATATATATATATATATATATATATATATATATATATATATATATGCATTATGTCTTATACGCCTCCAAAATATATACGCGTTCAAAGAACTCGCCTCCAAAACTGGAGGCGACTACCAAAAATCGGAGGCCAGTACGTATCTCTGTGTATAACGATTATACCATGATCTATTCATCATTAAAGGGTGAATTCTAAATTTTTGGTCGGAGGCCGTTTGGCAAGGTACACATATACAGTTACACAAACCAATTCACGGTACTTCTAACAGGTGGCGTCACCGTTTAATACACTTATACACTTCGTATGATGGCCCAGTAGGCTTTTCCTCCGAGTATTTTACATACCAATACGCCTCAGAAATATTGCAACAGTGCACGGAGGTCTGTTGTGGCTGCGTGTGTGACGTGTGAGAGAGTTAGCTAGGAAACAGGTCCTTTAGTCACAAAAAACGGAGGTCTGTTGGCACGATGGGTTTCGTTAAAATCAATAAACTTATATATCTACTATCTTTTCAATGTTTACTTTACTACTCTATATTAGTGACTTGCTTTTGCTTAAGGCTTTGTTCCTTGACGATTTGTTTACTGTTACGTACAGTTTACACTGCATTTCCGTAAAATTGAAAAAATGTAAAGTATTTTTTTGCGTACTTCGCATTGAAAAAACTAATTAAAAAAAATATAGAAACGATGACTTCGGAATCGCACATTTAGTTATCTGCAAATTTTTATCAAAAGAACTTTATTCGCTGTAGAAATCTACGATTTTATTATATGTGGGTATTGATAAAGTGATAAATGTGATTAGAGGGTGTGTGGTAGTACCTACTGTAATTTGACATTATGATATAAAGCTAACTTATTGATATAAAATTCTAAAATATGAGCTAACTAATAATTAAAAAGTTAGAGCGTCTAAAAAAGAGTCTGGACGCAGCAAGTGCGTTATGGTAGTGAATTTTCATTAAAATGTTTTCAATGGCAAATATGTATTTTTTTAATGAAAGCAGGCATCAAATTTGGCTAAATATTTTTTACACAAAATTTTGCTGAAAGAATACATAAAATTGAAATTATATACCTAATCTGTAATTAAAACAGAAAATAAAATCGAGAATCTTTTCGACGAATTTCGGTTAAAAAATATTCCATCAAGTGAATGTTTTTCATACAAATATTTTCAACAAATGTTTCTTCAAAGAAAAATCATTAAATTCATTCATAAGAGAATTCGCTATTAGAAGAACATTTTGTACGACAAAATTCGCTAATAAAAATAAATTACATAAATTAAAAAAAAAACTGGTCCGATTTTCCTGGCCAAAGAACCGTTTCAAGTTATTTAGCCACCTACCAAAATATAATTTTCCACAAAAACTTTTTCGACGTCACAACAATAATTTCGTGAAAACTTGCAAACAATTTTTCAAGAAAATTCGTAAACATTTTTTTTATAATAACTTATTAAACATTTATCATTAGTTACCAAAATTTCACAAAAGCATCTTAAAATGATTTTTACGAAGCACAAAAAACTTCTGCGAAAACTGGCTAAATATCTTTTACACAAAATTTTGCTAAAAGAATACATAAAATTCAAATTATATACCTAATCTGTAATTAAAATTAAAATTTTTTAAAAAATTATTTTAGAGAAAGAAAATTATGTCTCGACTACTAAGGCCATTGACATATATAAATTATAAAGAAAATCATTTTAGGTACAATATAAGTGCATTAATAATGTATGTGTTTCTGAGCCAGTAAATTATACAATACAACGGTTATAGTTATATGTGTTTATATAGTTCACTAGATTTTAAGAAGTTGATTATGTTTTCTGGTGCTGCTGTGGCTAGGGTTACCATGGATATATTTTCGCCTGAAAACAACTTTCTTTGGAGTCTGTGTTTCGTGCAATCTGTGACAATATGACCTACTGAAAGGCTCACATTGCAGGTGTCACAAACTGGTGAGATTTGTTATTCCAGTAGGTACTTGTGTGTGAGTGCTGTGTGTCCTATCCGAAGTCTTCTCAGGACGGCCAGGGATCTGCGACTTAGTATAGGTGGTTGAAATGCCTCAATGGTTGGTGCTAGTTCGTGCAGCTTGGTAGTTTGATTATTCCAGTATATTTGCCATTTGTCGTAAATTACTGCTTTAACGTGTGGTCTTAATAGTTGGTGGTATTGGTTTCCTACTGTCGTGTCTTCCGTGATCGCTCTTTTAGCAGCAGTATCTGTCAGCTCATTGCCTATAATGCCGGAGTGTGAGGGTACCCAAACGAATGTAATGTGTGTGGATTGGCGTTCGAGATCGTGAGCAACATTTTGTATTTCCCTTGCTGTATGGTTCTTGGTATATAGGCTACTTATTTCATTTAGTGCCAGTTTGGAGTCTGTGCAGATGACTATTTTTGTCGGACAGCTGGAAATGTCTTTAATCCTCTTTATGGCTTGCAGAATTGTAAAAAGTTCAGCTGTGCCAATACTGATGTCCTTGGGTAATTTAATAAGTTGATCAGAGGTGGGCAATGTCGCTATCGCCCCACCTACTCCATGTGGTGACTTAGAGGCATCGGTGTACATTACCAATTCGGGATTATATTCCCTTAGTGTTTCTGTAAATATTGTCTGCATCGACGAATTTGGTGTTTTGGCTTGTTTAGGTGACATTAATGATGTGTTACAGTCTATGTGTAAAATTAGTTGGCCTCCCCGTGGTGCACCCTGGATAGCGTCTACTATTAGACGTGAACTAAATGAACTAACCAAACCGTAACCCTTCTTAGTCATGTCTTAGGAGGGCCGGGAATGCTTGCCTTAATTGGCCGGCATTGCGAGGAGAGTCCTCTATAAAAAACCCACATCGCAAGGTCGTTGGCGGGTTGGTGCCGAAGCGATGATGCTTCTGGCCGAAATGGCCGGGCATTGGCAGGATGGTAATTCTTTCGCTCTAACGTTAACCCTCCCCAGGGAAACCGGGCGACCTCCCTGTGTAAAATGCCTCTTCATGGGATGCGGGGCTCTTCCATGAAGGTTTATTTTCCCTTGCTGCTCGTGGGACCAAACATGGACACGACTTACACAGACCCAATAGAGGAGGTGGCAGGATTCAACCTTCCACTGGAACCTCCAGAGGGAAACAACAGGGGAAAGGAAAGTCCACCCCTAGGACGACTACCAAAGGTAGACCCTCCTATAGGAAGCTTGCTAATCGAGCTTCTAAAAAGGAGGAGGAACCTGCACCATAATTCCCTTTCCTTTCGAGCTCCTTAACCTACTCCTTTATCCTCTATACACTCCTATATTCCTACCCCCATGCCCACCAACATAAGGTGCATCCAAGCTAATTTGCATCATGCTAAGGCTGCGACATACCTCCTTAGCATAAAATTAAAGGAAGAGCAAATAGATATTGCTCTTCTCCAAGAGCCCTGGACCGCCAATTCGGAACGAACTAAAGGGCTGGGTAACATTTCTGGTAAGATAGTAGAGGTGGGCACTGGTACCAACCCCAGAGCCTGTATCTGGATCAGAAACAACTTGCAGTATTTTACACTTTCAGAGTACTGCACCAAGGACATGGCATCCATCCATCTCGTGATCACATCCGGGGGGACCAGGCTGGAAGTAGTGGCCTGTTCGGCCTATTACCCTGGAGGCAGAGATGCAGAACAACCACCTCCAGCAGAGGTGCGGAAATTGATCGCCTTCTGCAAGGGGAACAACTATCACCTCGTAATGGGGTGTGATGCGAACTCCCATCACTTGGCTTGGGGGAGCACGGACACTAACAGACGAGGTGAATCACTATTTGAATACATTTTAGGGGAGGAGCTGGTTGTCAACAACATAGGCTCGGAACCCACCTTTCTTACAGCTAATCGTAGAGAGAGTAGGTATAGATGGTTCCTTCTGGAACCACCACCCACCACCCGGGTGGTGGAAGGTGGTGGAGCCACTGACCGGACCCGACCGCCCCCGACCTAACCCGAGCACAGGGTGGCGGAGCCACTGACCAGACCCGACCGCCCCCGACCTAACCCGAGCACAGGGTGGTGGAGCCATTGACCGGACCCGACCGCCCCTGACCTAACCCGAGCACCGCCACCACCTGACGCCGAACCTAACCCGAGCACCTCCACCACCTGACGCTGAACCTAACCCAAATATCTCCACCACCTTACATCGTATTTAACCCGAAGATTTAGCGAACTGACCTGAGATGACGTAATCAAATTCAAAAGCCAACTAACCTGTATTAGGCAAACGAGGAACCACCATTTAAAATAACCTGTGTAAACATGGCGGCTAGCGCATGCGTACAAGTAATTTTTTATTTGTTGGTTGAAGTCCTACGTGTTTGGTGTCATATCACTCGTCTAGGTAAGCAGAATCCAAATTTAACATATGTACATGCGTACAATAAAATATTTATATTCTTAAGCCTTATTGAAATCGGTTTAATTTAAATAATCCGTTAAAAGTAGAGCCGACAACAAGGTATACATCTAGTGGTAGCCGCGATATCGCTTCCAACTATGACTATATTTAGCATTTCCCGAAATTAACCTTGTTAGCCAACATATTTTCCTCGCAGCTGTTGAAATAACCTTGTGAGCAGTTCATATTTCCTGTTTGTGGTTTTATTTCCGTTGAATGACCTCAAAGTCATATGAAATAGATAAAACTCCAGAATTTCAAACAAAGGTGGGGATATAATTATAAAAACACCGAGTGACAGCGAGCACATCAGTCAGTACTTATTCTGTTCAACATGTATGGTATCAATGCTAACGATGGACCTGAGTCCTTCAGATCTGCTAATAACAGCGTGTGTGAAAATTGTTATTGGGGTCAAGTTGATGCAGCTATGCGTCAGAATATTATTGAGATTAAGCAAGAAAATAGAATGCTGTTGGAAACAAGGTATACTGTTAACCCCTCTCTAAGTGTTGCAATTGGTATATCAAACGCTGCTGGATTGATTCCAATAATTAAGATTGTAAATAATAGTCCGTATCCACCAAATCCAAATATAACAATCTCATCTGGCTCCTGGGAGTGGGACTATTTTATTTCAACACTAACAAAAGCAGCTAAAGAATACTTTACCAAAGGTAATACGATTGAACCTGAAAATATTGGAGTATGTACTGTCAAACCTATTAAAATTTTAGACAGTAAAGGTATATCAATCTTGGATGATTCTACTACTTTTTATTTAACCGAAGATGCAGTTCAACAACTACTAGATCTGGTTGAAATCATCAACGAGAAGGTAAAGTTTCTAACTAATTTTAACTTTGATATTCGGCTTAGTGATTTCCTCTATTGTGTCGCTGATGTTCTCAAATGTGTTAATAAGAAGGAGCTACCGTGTGACGATGAAATGGTAAAGCTTATAAATATTATGTTGAAAGATCAGGACCCATCATTCCGAGTTTGCATGTTAGAGTGTTTACATTTTGCAGAGAAACAAATACTTAATCGTTTTAAAGAAATACACTCGATATACAATGGGCCATTTTAAAGCAAGTTTCGTCATCCTGACAGCACTATGTCAGAATATATTTTATATCTACAAACCACCAAATGTGAAAGAAGTGCGAATCTGTTTCGACAGCGACGGCTGCATGAAATGGTCTGGACTTCCAAGAACACCAAAGATGCACAAAGATACACAACGATGAGGTGATTGAAGTTTTAACATATAACATGTCCAAAATTAAGAGTGATATGGTGCGCTATAAACTTATGTTCTTGTTTGATAATGGTACCCGTGATGAGACA
Source organism: Tillus elongatus (assembly GCA_964006375.1). NCBI lineage: Eukaryota > Metazoa > Arthropoda > Insecta > Coleoptera > Cleridae > Tillus > Tillus elongatus. The sequence goes on along the minus strand of OZ023269.1, from coordinate 69,085,632 downwards.
TCTGATTGGAGAACTCTCATATTAACCGATTCTTATCTGTTCACTTCCAATTATATTTCTATGTTTATATCAACTGGTTTTCTTATATGTCTTGCTATATTTATGCTGATGTACTTTTGTTTTAAATATAACACTATACTTAAAGTTATATATCGTAAACATTTTTGTTAATAAAGATATATAAGCTGAAGATTTGAGTTTTTATTCATTAGTTAAGCACCTATAGTTAAGATGAGATACTGTGAATCGTGTGCTTTCTCTGGACATTTACGTAGTGAAATTCATAAATCAAAAGTATGTGAACCGTGGCAAGTTGAACATGTGCAGATGTTAACTCAAGCTTTTAAAAATAGAATGGCTACTTATCGTATATACGAAAAAGGTATTGATATTAAACAGCTTATGGAAACAATAAGACATAAAGTGTTTCATCTGATGGAAGCTGCTTTAGCAAAGCATAATGAAATTAAAATGAATTTAGAATTGTTTGGTTTGTATGTACTCCAAAGTCGAAATAAAAAAGAAATGAAGTCATTTAATACTAAAAATAAAAATGTTACAGTGTCAACTAATTTTGAAAGTATATATCAAGAATTCGTCGACGAAATTTACACAAAAGCTTTGGAGTTTGCAGAAGCTGAAAGCGGATGGAACAGCTAATGTGGTTGGAAATAAATATTAATAAATACAGCTTCAAACTATAGTGGTATCAACATCTATAAATTGTTCACTACACACTGTTAAACTCATTCAAAATTTAGTTGTCGTAGAGGTAAGACGTGCTTCAGTTAACTCTAACGTATCCAAGTGCTCAGTAGTGTTTAAAATGGCTACATTAAGTGATGTGTGTTACCAACAAATCAAAGATAACTTCTGGTATGGTTTATTTGGAGACTTTCAACTAATTATCGATAAGAACACTGGTTATTTTAATGCAACTAAACTATGTAAAAATGGTGAGAAAAGATTCAGACATTGGCTGGAAAATAAGAAAACTAAAGAGTTGATTGCCTATTACAACGGTCAGCTGAAGAAACATTTAGGTAGCCAGAATACCGATACCCTAAATATTTCAACCGAAGGAGTCCACTTAGAGTCATCTCCAGGGAGCCGGAATACTGGCCCCCTAGATGTGCCGGAAGCAACATCTCAACTAACACCTACAACCGCTACATACTTGGTGGACTTTGGTGGAAGACAAGCTGAAAATTACTTGATATCTGGTACATATGTCTGTAAAGATTTAATATTAAATTTGGCTTGTTGGATATCTAATCGTTTCTATAAAAAGTGCAACCAAATTATTTTGGATTTTTTCGTAAGTGAATTTAATAAAAAATACAAGGATAACCTTAAAGAAATTGAAGTGAAATTAATGGTGATAGATGATGCGAGCCGCACATGCAAGAAACAAACGCTAAAATCACAGAACATCTTGAAGATATATCTCCAAAACCAAGCAACCCTGGAAAACTTTGTGTTTTTGGTTTACTTTCAAGAAATAAGAAGGATGCTACCTATCCATATCATGCTGTAAGGACCCAGAAGAAAAGTTTTAAAAGAGCTGTCAAGAACTTTAAAAATAAACACCCTGATTCCGAAGTAGTTTTAAACATGTTGTATGATCCAAATTCTGTAAATCTCTTTAACAGAATAAAGACCGAAGTCGAATACCTCAAGGCGAAGAGAAACGATCTACATATAGCAGATGTACCGCAGGAGAAGTTTATTCAGGATATTATTGATTTACGACATAAATTGTAATTGTTCACTTGGCTTAATTGTATGTAACCAGATGAAAAAATAAAATAACATTATTTTTAATAAAGACTTTTATTTTATTCTAAGTACATTAATACATTAAATATATAAGCTTATTTAACATCATCTGAATTTATTCAAGAATTATGAGATTTATCAAAACCCAGCCATTTTACATAGAGCTGCTTGCCTTTCTTCCTCAAGATGCGTTCAACCAGATAGATGTCTGTTTGTTTAGTCGTTTGTAATTCTTCCTCGTAAAACCCTCCACTGATTGGTTTCCCCTGCATATCTTCAAGAAAGTATGTTACTGGATTTGTGAAATGAATACTAACAATCTTGAATAATTCTGTTGACCAGCGAGGTGTATACCCCTTTTCAAATTGAGCTTTTGCTTTACTTATACGTACATCACCCACTTTAAATTTATTTTTGTTAAACACTTTCAGATTTGAGTAAATTTGTTTCAGAATGGCTTTTTCATTTTTCTTGTTAATATCTTGAGGTTTTACACCAGTTGTTCGATGAATAGTAGCGTTGTAAGCAGCAGTGACATCAGGTAGTGTATTAACCCACTTGTAGGAACCAATCAAGTAGAAATTTTTATAGATCTTCTCTTTCAAGGTACGTATGACTCTTTCCACCATTGCAGCCTTCTTCACACTATAAGTGCTGTAGTGATTGATGTTATATTTTTTCATTAAGGCGTTAAATTTTGAGTTATAGAACTCGCGGCCAAGATCAGACTGGATGTTAGAGGGTGCTATACTATTAGCTAAAATATCAGCCATAGCTTTAGTCACCTCTTCAGCAGTTTTAGATTTAAGAGGGCGAGTCCACACATACTTTGAAAAACAATTAATAACCACTAAAATATACTTGTAACCAGAGTTTTCGTTGTAGTAGTCTGTAAATTCAGCTAAATCAATCTGCCACAAGTCGTTCAAGCCTTTTATTATTGTACGTCTACGTTTAAAATTGATTCTTGCTGGCATGTACAACTCATTAATTATTTGTTTTTTAGCATCAGATGGTTCAACTGTTTTACGGTTCATGGTGATGTTGGATTTAAAAGTATCCACTTATCATGTAAATCTTTTAGTTTACCGTCTATTTCTCCCAGCTTATTCTTTAGCTTCTTATTCTTTAACACATCAACATCTTTTAAAACTTGAGCAGTTATGTTCTTAGCTAAAATTTTCAATTTATTTTCAAATTCGTTTTTTAAATCTTCCAACTCAGGCTTGTGTACAGCTTCAAGTAGTATGGCAATGATTCTTTGTTTTACCTCATCTTTGTTCTTCTGATAGTCGTCTATCCATACATCAACAAATTTTTTATTTACACCATCTGTTGAATCGACTGGATCAGCCATGTTACACAATCTGTGGTTTTGCAAATCAAAATCACCACTAGTATTTCTTGGGAAAATCTCTTTCAATAATTTTAAACTTAGAACCTTTATTGGATTGGGAACGTCCGAACTTATCGATAGACATTTTTATACTAAGCACTAAGGTAGGCATGTCTGTGATATATGTAGGTATACTAGGCGATAACACCAACCTCCTTCAGTTCTTCAACGATTGACTGAATTTCATTGTTATGAGCATTATTACCAGCAGCTTGGGAAGCTACTAAAAGTCTAAGTCTATCAACCAACTCATTTATATCATCCCAATACACATACTCTATTTGTTTGTTATTTTGCATCATGTAGTTGTTAGTGCTGATTTTTCTATCACTGACATTCTGAGCTCTAGGTTCTTCGTTAAGACGTATGTCGTAACCAAAACCTTGAGGAGTTGAGGATCTTCGCCCTCGTGGGTTTATAACTGGTTTTATTAGAGTAAGATACTTTTCCGAGGAGCAACCCTTGGTTCGCGCGTTGGGATCGTAGTTCATTTTATGAACACTAGTTGCTTCTAGAATATCTCTATAGTGTTGAAGATCGTCATAAGTATACCCCCTAGGTGTTTTCATAAATATCAATTCCAGCAGACCTTGTGTTTGAGGATATCTCCTTTGACCTAGTCGAATGCCAGTATCAGTAAAGTCCAAGTGTTTGTTGCCAAGACTCCAGCTACCAGTATCTTTAGCGTTGCGAGCACCATACGCTTGATCAATGGTAGCAAGTCTGGGTGGTTCAGTAAAATACTTATCTACATAATACCGAACTCGTTCAGGATATTGCTCCAAAAATTCTTGATATGCCGGTTTGTTTGTAATAGTTTGTAGATCTGCCTCAAGCTCTTCAAATGTTGGGATATCCTCATCGGAACTTGTCTCCTCCCCTGGTTCGGCTTCAAAAACTTCATGGTCTTTAAGGAACTCAACTTTGGGTTTCTTTTCTGGTACCGCTTCTTCTTTGATTTGTTTAGCTGGTGACTGCAGTTTAAGCGTTGATGTATTTTTAGATATTTCACTCAGTGGGTCAACAAGTGGTTTATATAAACGCTGCAGGGCTTCATCATTCTCAGCTCTACCAAGCTTAAGCATTAAATGTTTTTTTCGAATGTTTTCAGCAAGTTGTAAAATCTTTTTCTTAATTTTTCTCTCTTGGTTACTCATCACCTCCATCATGCTAAAGTTATTTGTTTCAAACAACCTGTCGACCTGATGTAAGCCACTTGTTAGTTGATCGTGCTAAGAGATACAAACTGTTTGGTGGTTTAAGGTGTACTAGCTTTGAAGTGGATGCATGTCTACCTATCTAGTGTTAGGTATCTATCACGACAACTGGTAGACAACTGGTAGACAGCTGTCTTGTTAGACAGCTGTCCTGTTAGACAGCTATCTAACAGTTGTCTGCCCTCTTAGACAGTTTTAGCCAATTAGATTACTATATAGCTATCGAATCCTTTTCTATATCTACCTTTGTCTACATCATTTTCTTTTACCATCACCAACACACCATACTTATTACCTTTCCAGCATTGACAACATATATTTTTAAATTGTTTAAAGTCCATATCAGTGGTCACATGGTCATCATAGATATGTTTTAAGTTCGTTTCATCTTGTTTAAAGAGAATCAAAACGCTGGCGTTATCACGTATCAGATGTTTGGGTATTCGAGTATATGTTTGACAGAGATAGAATGAATCAATATTCTTATGTCTCCCCATACTAACGTATGCTCTCATTTTATCTTGTTTGTCACAAGCCACATCACCGAATATAAACACTGAGTTGTCCTGGGCTTCTGCTGGATCTAATATTTCATCGTTTTCACTATATGGATAATAACCAACCCTTTTTGTAGCATCCAACACCCTTTGTAACATCTTATATTTAGGTTGATACAAAGACTTTGAATACACATACACGTTATCAAACTTTAAGCCGTTCGGTTCAAACAATAAACTTAACATAACATTTGTTTTACCACACCCACTAGGACCACATATGATACATCTAACTGTGTTTGGGAAGAGAGGACCATGCCTTAGTTGTTGTTCTGCTGTATCAACAACATCGTCTATATTTGTAATAGGTAAGACAGAAGCGTGTTTGATGGTGCGCATCTTGACTGGAACTAAACTATATTTTTCGAGTATGTATATAAATATAGACATGTAAGCGGATCACACAGTAAGTATCAATGTTGGTGTCACAGGGTGAAGGTCTTGTAAACACAGCTATTAACAAGCTACCTGTTGAGCTGCACGTTCCTGGTTATCAGTTTTGTGGCCCGGGTACTAAACTTAAAGAACGTCTTGCTAGAGGTGATCAAGGTATCAATCCTTTAGATCGTGCTTGTCGAGACCACGACATCGCTTACTCTCAATCAAAACAGTTAAGTGATAGGCATCGAGCCGACGAAGTGTTGGAGAATCGAGCTTGGGAAAGAGTCAAGTCAAAGGACGCTAGTTTTGGGGAAAAGTTAGCCGCTTGGAGTGTTACAAACACCATAAAAGTTAAAAGAAAGCTCGGTATGGGTCTTAATGTAATCAACTCAAAACCGAAGAAAAAAGTTCCCTTTAAAAACATTCTTAGTCTGATTGGAGAAGTTCTAAAAGACAGAAACGTTATTCCATCAGAGAATGCTGTGTTTGATATCGCTCACGCAATTGTTAAACAGATTGGTGGGCGTAAGAATGTGCTGAAACCGCGAGTTATTCCAATACCTAAAAGCGGAGGCTTCCTTCCACTACTACCTTTAATTTTTGGTGGCCTGTCAGCGCTAGGTGCTCTGGGTGGCGGTGCTGCACGCATTGCTAAAGCAGTTAACGATGCCAAATCAGCCAAACAAAAACTAGAGGAAGTAGTACGTCATAACAAAACGATGGAGGCTATTGCTATGGGTAAGAGAGGTAATGGTTTGAAATTAAAACCAAAGTATAAGAGACTCGGTAAAGGATTATATCTGAAGAAGCAGCGTAGCGGTTATGGGTTGTATTTGCAGAAACCAAAAAACGAGTAAGATGTTTACCAGCAAGACCTCTAACAAATGAAGATCTTATGAAATTTGCTGGTAAAATGAAAATTCCATATTTTAGAGGTGTATACATGCGAGATACTTTACCATCGAATGGGCCACGCAAGAATGAATCACTTATCATGAATTTGCAAACAAACAAGGAACCTGGCAGTCATTGGGTTGCAGTTAAGAAACGTGGTGACACAGCCGTGTACTTTGACTCATATGGAAACTTGAAGCCACCAGTTGAGTTGCAGCGTTACCTTAAAGACTCTACTCTAATGTACAATCATGATGTGTATCAGAAATATAATACTTATAATTGTGGTCACTTATGTTTAAAATTTTTAAATAAAAGCCTTAAACAGTAGTATATGTGTTTCAGTCATGTCGCAAACCTTCACGTTGAAAGATCGCAGTTGTCATCTGTCAACAGACTACGATCCTCCAATTGAATTGGATCCAGGTGGTAGTTATGCAGTTGCTTTGATAGGCTTTCACACATACAACAACATACCTAACATATATAAAGGTAAAAATAAATTTTATGTAAAAGAAGGAGATGCTTGGAGAATCATCACGATACCTACTGGTGCATATGAAATAACACATTTGGAAAACTTGCTTCAAAATGAACTTGGTGCTACAGCAACATGTGAACAAAAGCAGCTAGCTTTGATTCTAAGACCTAATCCCAACACCATTAGATGTGAAATAAAGTGTTTCACAAGTATCAGTTTTGAATCTGATGATTCGATTGGGCGAATGCTGGGATTTTCAAAGCAAGTTCTTCAACCAGGTGTCTTCCATGAATCTGATTTACCTGTTGAAAAAGTGGATGTTAAACAGATTCGTATAGAAACTAATATTGTGTCTGGTTCTTACTATAATGGAAAACCTTCACATACGTTATATGAGTTTGCACCGATGGTCGATCCTGGTTATGCAATCGATATAGAACCTAAGAATCTAATTTATTTACCAGTAAACAAACGAGAGATTTCAAATATAAGAATCGACATCGTGGATCAAGATTCAGTTCCTGTAAACTTTCAAGGTGAAGAGGTGTCTGTTCGCTTAGAGCTTAAAAAGATTGCCTAGAATGCTAGTCTTTAAAGATATAAAAGCAAGCGAATCTACCAAAACAAATTTAGTACAGTCAGCTCCTTTGAAGCATACACTTCGTTCCGATAATATTGAATTCCTTAAAAGTCTTGGTTATCATGTCATCAAAACTAGAAATATTCAAAGACCCCAAGTTTGACGACTCCATTGATCGAGAAGAACTTAGGTCTTACTATTCATCAACTAAATCGTTTGGTAACAGCGATGAAGTTGAAATAAACATCAATCAGCAAGACGCATTCGTATGTCTAGCAGAGTCAGCTCTAATAATAGAAGGTGCTCTGGAACCTCTAGCAGTACAAAATGCTACTGGTGTCTGCCACATGTCAAATAACGGAGGAGTAGCTCTGTTTGAATCAATGATCTATGAATTAAATAACAAGGAAGTGGAGCGAGTACGAGATCCATACACCACAACAAACATCAAAACTCTGCTTTCGTTTAGTAAGAATGAAGCAAAATCTCTTAGCAATGCTGGGTTGAATGTATCATCAGATCACATCACCTTAAACGATAACAAGTTTCACTTGCTCCTACCTCTTTGGTTCCTCTTCAGTTTCTTTCATCACTTTAAAGGAGTTCTCTGTGGTAAACATAATTTCCGATTTACGAGAGCTCGAAATGATGCCAACAGTTACTACAGTACTGGTACAGCAAGATCTAAGATAACTGTAACCAACATGTTTTTAAAAGCAAAACATGTATTTCCAAACGATCACATGAAGTTGGAACTGATGGATAAAATAGCAAAAGACACATCTATATTTCTCGCATATCGGAAATGGGATATATATGAGCTGCCAGCTCTCAGAGATATTAATAAAGATGTGTGGTCTGTTAAAACTGCAACCAACTTAGAAAGACTTAGATATGTGATTATAGCATTTCAAACAGATCGGAAAGATAACATAGGCAAAAAAGGCGACTTCTTCGATAATATTGGTATGGTAGATCTACGAGTGTTCCTAAATTCAGAATGCTACCCTTATGAAGCTATGAATATGGATTTCGGAAAATCAAAATATGTTGAAGCCTACCAGATGTATACAGATTTTCAAAAAAGTTTTTACTATAAAAACATGTCGGAGCCTCTTTTAAATTATGATGAGTTTAAAGATCGAGCTCTATTTGTAATCGATTGTCAACACCAGAATGAATCAATCAAGTCTTCAACAGTCGACATCAAAGTGGAGTTTATGAGTAAAGACAATTTTGCTCCGAGAACTAGAGCTTACTGTTTAATTATTCATGATTGTGTATTTGAATATAAACCTCTAACTGGTATTGTAAGAGCCATTATGTAATATTTTGTATGTAAATCTTATTACTCCTAATAAATTAATTGTATTACAATCGAATGTTTTATTTCTAACCTTAAACCGTTGTCTAAGAAACAAATTTGGTGGGTTTACGATATAAAAACTATATAGCAAAAACATATATTTCAATTTTATAATAAAATAATTTGCACCAAATAATTTATATAAAAATTCGCTACCGATTCTCTATTTAAACTAAAGCCATCATATGATCTGGGCATTCACCTATCATATCAGCCGGAAGCCGGCGATAATGAAACGGTTACTCAGCTGGTGTAATATTTAAACGATCGAATTAAATCACATGCAAACAAAACGTTATGTTTTTATTTCAAATGCTTAAATCTTACACCAGCTGATTAACCGTTTCGTTATCAAGAGTGTTTCCGGTTTAGTTGAGTGACCAGCTAATAACCTCAGTTTAAATCATCAGCCGGGCGCGGTCATGAAAATTATGTGTTTTGCAGTAATAATTTTTGGAATCTTACCTAATATGCCATCGGTGTGTTTTCATTACAGGTGTATATGTGTATAGGTTCAGTGAAGCTAGAAGTTGTGTTTATTTGTAGAAATTTTTGTGTATATAGAGCTATGGTTTGTTGATGATTTTGTATCAATATGTGTCTAGTTTTTTGTGAAAAATCAGAACTAAAACGTTTTACGAAAATAATCTATGTCTGAAGGCGATGATTATGTCTGGTGAGTTGGTCTACCACTTTTTACATAAATAAGCTGAACGCAGCAAGTGTGTTATGGTAGAGAATTTTCATATACTTTTAAATAGAAGTAAATACCTTTTTATACTTTATCCAATACTGACAGCTTTAATATTATTATTATTATGGGACGACTGTTTCACGTTATTTTTTTGATATATCGCTCAAAATAGCAATTTGTTGGTTAGTTCGTTTTTGAATTTGATTACGTCATCTCCGGTCAGTTCGCTACTTGTTCCGGTTAAATACGACGTCAGGTGGCAGAGATATTCGGGTTAGGTTCGGTGTCAGGTGGCGAAACTACTCGGGTTAGGCCGGGGGCGGTCGGGTCTGGTTAGTGGCTCCGCCACCCTGTGCTCGGGTTAGGTCGGGGGCGGTCGGGTCTGCTTAGTGGCTCTGCCACCCTGTGCTCGGGTTAGGTCGGGGGCGGTCGGGTCCGGTCAGTGGCTCCACCACCTTCCACCACCCGGGTGGTGGGTGGTGGGTGGTGGTTCCAGAAGGAACAATCTATACCTACTAGAGAGGTTTTAGATCTCACGATCAGCTCAAGACTTTTGAGCTCAAAAATTCTCAAATGGAGGGTGTCGTCTGAACCCTCATGTTCTGACCATGCCCATATCCTATTTGAGATTGTAACAGGCCCTAGACCTGTGGTGGAGTATCGCGATCCGAGAATGATGGATTGGGAGGGGTACAAACAGTCCCTCGCCGCAGGTCTTGGGTCCGCTATCCCCACAGTGAGGGATCGTGATGAGATTGAGATTGCGGCTGAACAAGTTAGGGAAGCTGTTGTCTCTGCATATTACGAAAACTGTCCACTAAGGTCAAAGAAAGACAGTCGGGGGTCTACTTGGTGGAATAATAACCTCGATAAACTACGAAGGGAAGTTAGACGTCTCTTCAATCGTGCTAAGACTACAGGCAACTGGGAGCAATATAAAACCGCTCTAACACACTATAACAAAGAGATTAGGAACGCTAAGAGGGAGTCCTGGAGGAGGTTCTGCGGGGACATTAATAGTGTGCCCAGCAGCGCCAGAATCCACAGGATTCTCTCACGCGACCGTGTTCAGGAGCTGGGATCGATAAAACGACCAGATGGTTCCTTTACTGAATCTCGGAAAGAAACGTTAGAGCTCTTAGCACACACACACTTCCCAGATTGTCTGATCCTGAGCAACGGAGAGGTCCTACCGGCTGAGGGACGATTTAAACGCCCTCATGGGGAGGACTGGCGAGTTGCTCGGCGAATAGTAACAGCCTCGGCAGTGGAGTGTGCTGTGAATCATTTCCAGCCATTCAAGTCGCCAGGGGAGGATGGGGTGGTACCGGTCCTACTACAAAAGAGACTGGAGATTCTCCTACCTCACCTTATCAGGCTGTACAGAGCCAGTCTGGCCTGGAACTACATTCCATCCAGCTGGACGATGGTTAGGGGGGTTTACATTCCCAAATTGGGACGTAAGGACCTCCTACCTACATCACTGAGACCTCTCAGTATTACATCATTCCTCCTGAAGGGATTGGAAAAAATACTGGACGGACACATTAGGGGGAACATCTTAACCGTTAACCCCCTAAATACCCACCAGTATGCCTATCAAACTGGCAAATCAACTGAGTTAGCGCTCAATAACCTCGTCGAGAAGATCACACACTCTCTGGAAAATGGAGAGGTTGCGGTGGCGGCATCTCTCGACATCGAAGGCGCATTTAATAATGCATTACCGATCTCCCTCTACGAGGCCACTATCGCTAGGGGGGTGGAACCTACCATCTGTGGCTGGATCGGAAACATGCTGCACAATCGGACCATTATTACCTCGTTGCGGGGAGAGGTGGTCGGCGTCAGGGCTGCGAGGGGGTGTCCTCAGGGGGGCGTACTATACCTCCTGCTGTGGTCCCTCTTTGTGGACGACCTGCTGGCTATCCTCGGACTCTGGGAGGTTGAGGTCCAGGCGTATGCTGATGATCTCGTCATAATGGTTAGAGGCAAATCTGAGGAGGAACTGGCTAGTACTCTTCAGGAAGCACTAAATGTAATCAATGATTGGTGCCGGAGGGAACAGATGTCTGTGAACCCTCGCAAAACGATCATTGTTCCATTTACCAGAAGAAGAAGGTTGGACAAATTAAAACCACCTATTCTCATGGGAGAAACCATTCCATTTTCGGACCAAGCAAAATATCTGGGAGTTATCCTAGATAAGAAGCTCAACTGGGATATACAGTTAGAAAACGTTATCCGCAGGGCAAAACTGTCCCTGTGGATCTGCCGGAGAATCTGTGGTAACAACTGGGGAACAAACCCCTAACAGATGTACTGGCTCTATGTAGTGGTTATCAGGCCAATGATAACATATGGAGCCATAGTTTGGTGGCCTAGGGTACTTCGTGGTATCGCGAGGGCCAAACTGGCTCATCTACAGAGACAAGCTTGTCTGATGATAACGGGAGCAATAAGCACCGCACCATCAGCCGCTCTGGAGGTCCTCCTCAATATTCCCCCACTTCACATATGGTTGGAGAGGGTGGCGAGGTGGACAACATACAGACTAAAACAAACGGCAGATAACATGCTGAGGGAAGTCAATCTGAGAGGGTCCGGTCTTCTTGATGACAGTGATTGTCACAGGATACTGGGAATGGTATCAGACTTGATGCCTACAAAAATCAGCAGAGATCTGTCTTTCAAGACCGTCCTCCCGGAAAGGGAGGACTGGGACCGGAATCAATCGACCCTGTTGAGAGCGGACCTCTGCTGGTACTCTGACGGCTCCAAAACCAATTTGGGTGTAGGAGCCGGCGCATATGGGGGCAGCACCGATGCTAGACTTTCAGCTAGCCTCGGCAAGTACGCAACCATACACCAGGCAGAAGTGTATGCCATCGAGATGTGTGCAAGGGAAAGTTTAAAAAACCTGTGCACAAACAAATCGATAAAGATATATGCAGATAGCCAAGCTGCAATAAAGGCTCTTGGTTCCTACCGGTGTAATTCAAAGACGGTATGGAGTTGTAAATCTGCCCTTAACGAATTGGGCAGCTGTAATGAGGTGTCGCTGGTCTGGATACCGGGTCACTCGGACCATGACGGCAATGTTGCGGCCGACGCGCTTGCCAAGAGTGGGGCCCAGAGTGACTTTGTTGGACCAGAACCGGTGCTGGGGATAACATCTTGCACAGCAAAACGCACCTTAAAGACCTGGACAGAAAGAATGACAATCCAATATTGGCAAAATCTTCCAGGATTAGCCCACTCTAAGGCCTTCATAAATGGCCTGTCTGAGTCAAGGGCTAAAAAGCTTCTAGAGTTGAACAGACAACAACTGAGAACTCTAGTCGGCCTGTATACAGGACACTGCCGCTTGCGGCACCACATGCACCGTATTGGGGTCGGTCAGGAGACCGAGTGCCGGCTGTGCATGGAGAATGAAGAAACAGCAGAGCATGTGCTGTGTTACTGTCCGGCAGCGGACAGGACTAGATACCTGCTCTTTGGCGAGGTAAAGCTTGCTCCAGAAGACCTGGATCAACTTTCGCCCACAAAGATTATCGACCTCTGCAGGAGGCTGGATTTGTTGGGCGAAATATAGACTTTAGGCGTGAGCCACAATAGACCTTAAGGTCGCGGTGGAGGGCCGATATGGCCCACTCACATACAAACCTAACCTAACCTACAGTCTATTTTTAATTGAAGCCCATGGTGGTGTATTTGCTTTCGGATTTTCAGTGAAAATTGAAAATAAAATAATTTGTTTGCACGAAAATTCATTAAAACCTCATTTCCGACGAACTTCGTTTAAAAATGTTCCATCAATTGAATAATTTTTCATACAAAAATTCGCAAATGTTTCTTCAAAGAAAATTCATTAAATTCATTTATAAAAAAATCGCTTTTAAAAGAACATTTTGTACAAGAGTGTTCGCTGTGGCTTCACAGAGAAAATTCTTTTGCGTGTGGATGCTGTAAAGTAGATAGTCCGACACCTGGGACCATCCCCTCCACTTTTTTTCTGCGCATGCGCGTGACGTCATGCGCATGCGCTGACCTGTGACAGTTGACAGCTGACCTGTCAGTTTTGACAGGTGTCAAATGTCACTGACCTGACAGGTGTCAATGTCAGCTGTCACCTGACCTGACAGTGTTGACAGATGTCAAATGTCACCTAACCTGTCATATGTCACATCTGTCAAACGCGTTCCAAGATGGCTGACCTGTAATAGACAGCTGCAACCCCTGGTTCTCTATGAAACTGACCTGAGATGACGTCACAAGCGTTCCAAGATGTCTGACCTGTGTCCATAGATATCTACAAGTCAGGTTAGGTATTAACTGTCTTATGTCTGACCTGTGATGACGTCACAAGCGTTCCAAGATGTCTGACCTGTGTCCATAGATATCTACAAGTCAGGTCTCCATGTGTGTGTGTGTTTGTCGAATACCAGCTGTCTGATTGTTTATTAAGGTTATGTTTGTATTTGTTGATTGAGGTTATGTTCACACACGTGTTGAATACCAATCATCTGTTTGTTTGTTAAGGTTATGTATTTGTTTATTAAGGTTATGTTCGTACACACACACACAGCTGTTTGTTGTTTATTGTGTTGGTAAGATGTGTTGAAGTTGTTAGGGTATTTCGTTTTTGGCGGGAAATTTGAATTTATTCTAAAACTTGTGTCTGTTATGTCCAGAGATCTGACTCTTCTCGAACAAGGTAACATTCTATTTGTAAAGTTGTAGAGTGGGAGAATATTCCCTTGTTCGAGGAGAGAGGTCTGTTGGACACAGTCATTCGGTTTAGCACACACATACATATATTAGGAAGATATATTGAGCGGGTAATTTGAAATTTGATTTTTAATTTGAAATATGATTTTTGAAAGAAAAGCATTCGCCTGAAATTAGATTTGAATTAGATTCGAACCCCAACCATACAGCTTACTAAGATATGCAAACGCCCCTAAACCGATTATGCTAGCCAGACATACGGTGAAAGTTTGTTCGCAGTGGTATATATAAAATAAAACCTGTTACATATGATAATTTAAAAACGAGTTTATCAGGCTGATGAGTGTGTGTGTGTGGGCAGGGGAGGTATCTCTATTACATTCCAATTTGAATATATAATAGGTACGGTAATTTTTTAAAAACAATTGTATATTTATATTTTATAGTAAAAGATATTTTATAGTAAAAGATATTTAAAGACGTTCCAATTAACATATCTAATATAAAATTCTAAAAACAAAAACGTTTGAAGTAAACTATCAATAACAAAACGTATTTACATGTAGATATGTTAATGAATTTGTTTAATGGGTAATAAAACTGGAGACCGGGTTTTATGGGGGTTTGTTTGTTTATGTTAGTGTTTTCCTATTAGAATGAATCTGTATTTATATAGGGAGTGATAAAAAAAACACAAGTAACAAAACTCGATTTAAAACAAGAAAACTAAACTTTGATATACGAGGATTGTTTGATAAGTATTGTTTGTATGCAAACATAAATAATATAAGATTATACTTACATACAGCAAGAGACGTCATACATGTTTCACTGCTTAACACACACTAACGTATGTTGATGTCTTGAATGGGGGTCGTTATAGAAATAACACAGTTGTTTAATGACATCCACTTAAACCAAACAAAACATATAGACGCTGTTGTTGATTGTTAACACACACACACACACGTCATGACAGCTCGAAGTCTTTGCTTAGACTGACAGAGCTGTGTAATAAAAGACAGACAGACAATTGATTGCCCAACAAGTATCATATAGAACCTTGTTTGAGCTTGTACAGCTGTTTAACAAACACGTCATGACAGCTCGAAGTCTTTGCTTAGACTGACAGACAGAAAGGGGTTAATAAAAATGCAACAAAATAAAAAGGGGTTAATAAAAATGCAACAAAATAAAAATAAAACAACTGTTTTACATACAATAAAAATTTATTAGGATTAATTAAGTTGTACATATTGATACATAAATGACATACTATTATTACATAATGGCTCTAACGATGCCCGTTAGAGGTTTATATTCCATTACACTGTCATGAATAACCAAACAATAAACACGAGTATTTTTAGGGAAGTTGGCGTGACTCATAAACTCCACCTTAATGTCCACCGTTGAAGACTTGATTGACTCGTTCTGGTGCTGACAGTCAATCACAAATAGAGCTCGGTCTTTAAACTCGTCATAATTCAAGATAGGCTCCGACATGTTTTTATAACAGAAGCTTTTTTGAAAATCTGTATACATGCTATAGGCTTCTGCATATTTCGATTTCTCAAAATCCATATTCATAGATTCATAAGGGTAGCATTCTGAATTTAGAAACACTCGGAGGTCCAACATACCAATGTTATCGAAATAGTCTGGCCTCTTCTTCACGTTGTCCTTACGATCTGTTTGAAATGCTATAATCACATATCGAGGTCTTTCCAAGTTGGTTGCAGTTTTAACAGCCCACACATCTCTGTTGATATCTCTGAGTGCTGGTAACTCATATATGTCCCATTTGCGGTATGCGAGAAATATAGAGGTGTCTTTTGCTATTTTATCCATCAGTTCCAATTTCATTTTATCATTGGGAAAGACATGTTTTACCTTTAAAAACATATTGGTTACGGTAATTTTTGCTCGTGCCGTACCTGTGCTGTAATAGCCGTTGGAATCGTTTCGACTTCTTGTAAAGCGGAAAGTATGTTTGCCACAGAGAACTCCTTTGAAATGATGAAAGAAACTGAAGAGGAACCAGACAGGTATGAGCATGTGAAACTTGTTATCATTTAAGGTGATGTGCTCCGACGACACATTCAGTCCGGCGTTGCTAAGAGATTGGGCTTCATTCTTACTGAACGATAGCAGACTTTTGATGATGGTTGTGGTGTATGGGTCTCGCACTCGTTCCACTTCCTTGTTATTTAACTCATAGGTCATTGATTCGAACAGAGCTGCTCCTCCATTATTTGACAGATAACAAGCACCAGTGGCATTTTGGATTGCTACAGGTTCCAGAGCACCTTCGATTATTAGAGCTGACTCGGCCAGACATACGAACGCATCTTGTTGGTTGATGGCTATTTCAATTTCATCGCTGTTACCAAACGATTTAGTTGGTGAATAGTAAGAGCGCAGCTCTTCTCGATCGATGCCATCATCAAACACGGGTTCTTTGAATATTTCTAGTTTTGACGACATGATAACCCAGGCTTTGCAGGAACTCAATATTATCGGGACGAAGCGTACCCTTTGACGTGTCTGACTCAACTGAATTTGTTGTGGTAGATGCACTTGCTTTTATATCCTTAAAGACCAACATACTAAGCAACTTTTATAAGTTTCAAGCGAACAGACACCTCTTCACCTTGAAAGTTGACAGGAACTGAATCTTGGTCGACGATGTCGATGCTTATATTGGAAATCTCTTGCTTGTTCACCGGCAAGTAAATTAAATTTTTAGGTTCTATGTCGATTGCGTAGCCAGGATCAACCATCGGAGCAAACTCATACAGCGTATGTGAGGGTTGTCCGTTATAATAGGAACCAGACACAATATTGGTTTCGATGCGAATCTGTCTAACATCCACTATTTCAACAGGTAAATCAGATTCATAAAAGGTGTCCGGCTGAAGAACTTGTTTTGAAAAGCCCAACATTCGCCCAATCGAACCATCAAATTCAAAACTGACATTTGTATAACACTTTAGTCTACATTTGATGGTGTTCGGATTAGGTCTCAGAATCAGAGCCTGTTGCTTTTGTTCGTGTGTTGCTGTAGCACCAACAAGTTCATTTTGAAGTAACTCTTCCAAGTGTGTTATTTCATAAGCACCGGTGGGTATCGTGATGGTTCGCCAACCGGTTCCTTCTTTTACATGAAATTTGTTTTTACCTTCATAGATGTTGGGTATGTTGTTGTAGGTGTGAAAGCCTATCAAGGCAACAGCATAATTACCATCCAAAACAATTGGTGGATGGTAGTCTGACGACAGATGGGAGCTGCGGTCTTTCAACACAAAGGTGTGCGCCATGACTGATACACACAGGCTACTGTTTGAGTCTTTTATTGCAATGGTTTTTGCAGATACAACCCATAACCGGAGCGCTGTTTCTTGAGATACATGCCTTTGTCTCACTTGCATTCATATATATACACACCCCAAAAAATATAGTTTAGTTTAAGTTAAGATGCGTACCAGCAAACACGCTTCTGCCTTACCCATTACAAATATAGACGATGTTGTTACGGACACAGCTCAACAACAACTGAGGCATGGTCCTCTCTTTCCAAACACCATTCGCTGTATCATATGTGGTCCGAGTGGGTGTGGTAAAACTAATGTCATGCTAAGTTTGTTGTTTGAAGCAAACGGTTTAAAATTTGATAACGTGTATGTGTATTCAAAGTCTCTGTATCAACCGAAATACAAGATGTTAAAGGAGGTGATGAATGCAACAAAAGGTGTTGGTTACTATCCTTATAGAGAAAACGATGAAATATTAGATCCGGCAGATGCCAAGGACAACTCTGTGTTTATATTTAATGATGTAGCTTGTGACAAACAAGATAAAATAAGAGCATACTTCAGTATGGGCAGACATAAGAATATTGATTCATTCTATCTCTGTCAAACATATACACGAATACCCAAACATCTGGTACGTGACAACACCAATGTTATTGTGTTATTCAAGCAAGATGAAACCAATTTAAAACACGTGTATGACGATCATGTGACCACCGATATGGACTTTAAACAATTTAAAACTATCTGCCACCAATGCTGGAAAGATAATAAGTATGGTGTGTTGGTGATTGTGAAGGAAAACGATGTACACAAAGGCCGATATAGAAAAGGATTCGATAGATATATATTATTCTAACACAACAATGATAGACAGGGCAGTCAGCTGTCTAACACATCTGTCATACAGCTGTCTAACACAGCTGTCATACAGCTGTCTAACAGTCTAACACAGCTGTCATACAGCTGTCTAACAGAGCTGTCTAACACAGCTGTCTAACACAACTGTCTAACACAGCTGTCATACAGCTGTCTAACAGCTGTCTAACACAGCTGTCTAACACAGCTGTCTAACACAGCTGTCTAACACAGCTGTCTAACACAGCTGTCTAACACAGCTGTCTAACACAGCTGTCTAACACAGCTGTCTAACAGCTGTCTAACACAGCTGTCTAACACACAGCTGTTTAACACACAGCTGTCTAACACAGCTGTCTAACACAGCTGTCTAACAAGACAGACGGATATCGTGATAAATAAGAAGGCATGTACCGTGACGGAGTCAGTATATGTTAAACCACCACACAACCTGTATCGCTCAACCAAATGATTAGACCGTCTGGTAACACCAAACAGTTGTAGCACAATGGAAGTGTTGGGTAAGGAAGAGCGAAAAGTTAAGAAAAGGATTTTACAACTTGCTGACAATATTCGAAAAAAACATTTAATGCTTAAACTTAACAGAGCTGAGAATGATGATGCTCTGCAACGTTTATATAAACCACTTGTTGAGCCCCTAAGTGAAATATCTAAAAACACAGCAGCACTGCAGCAGCAGCAGCCCCAGCAACAACCAAAGGCTGAACAAATCAAAGACGAAGTCGATATACCAGAAACGAAACCCCAAGTACAGTTCCTTAAAGACCATGAAGTTTTTGAAGCTGAACCAAGGGAAGAGGCTGAGGAGACAAGTTCCGGTGAGGATATCCCAACATTTGAAGAGCTTGAGGCCGACCTACAAACTGTCACAACCAACCCTGCATATCAAGAATTTTTGGAGCAATATCCTGACCGAGTTCGATATTATGTAGACAAGTATTTTACTGAACCACCAAGGCTCGCTACCATTGATCAAACGTATGGTGCTCGCTACGCTAAAGATACCGGTAGCTGGAGTGTTGGTAACAAACACTTAGACTTTACTGATGCTGAGATTCAACTGGGTCAGAGGAGATACCCGCAAACACAAGGTCTGCTAGAATTGTTATTTATGAAAAGACCCCGGGGGTATACTTATGACGATCTTCAACACTATAGAGATATTCTAGAAGCAACTAGTGTTCATAAAATGAACTATGATCCTAACGCCCGAACCAAGGGTTGTTCCTCTGAAAAGTATCTGACTCTAATAAAACCAGTGATAAATCCACGAGGTCGTAGATCCTCAACACCTCAAGGTTTTGGTTACACCTACGAGGAAGACGATGACGACAGCAACGACAGACATCTTAACAAAAAACAAAAGACTGAACTTAAAACTCAGAGTGATAAGAGCAGCGATAGCAACGGCATGAGCCCTAACAACAACATCAGCACCAACAACTATATGATACAAAATAACAAACAAATAGCCTATGTGTATTGGAATGACATAAACGAGTTGGTTGACAGACTTAGACTTTTAGTGGCTTCCCAAGTTGCAGGTAATAATGCTCATAACAACGAAATTCAGTCAATCTTGGAAGAACTAAAAGAAGCTAGTGTTATCACCTAGTAAACCCTACAGCCATGAAGAGACACCAACGACAACAACAACAGCACCAACGCAACACTGAACCATCTAATGTTAATAATTCTATAAATGTATTCCAACAAAGAGTTTACATACTTGTACTTAGAATCAAATAAAAGTCTTTGTTAAAATTACTGTGTTTTTATTTTGTAATACAATTAAAAAGTATGTCTTAAAGCAATAATATCCTGAACAAACTTATCTTGTGGTACATCGGCTATATGTAGGTTGTTTCTATGTGCTGTAAGGTATTTCACTTCAGTCTTTATTCTGTTAAAGAGATTTACTGAATTTGGATCGTACAGCTTGTTTAGGATCACTTGGGCGTCGGGGTGTTTATTTTTAAAGTTCCTCACAGCCCTGGGGAAACTTTTCTTTTGTGTTCTTACGGCATGATATGGATAGGGGGCGTCTTTCTCGTTTCTTGCAAGTAAACCAAACACACTTATTTTTCCCCGGTTACTTGGCTTTGAGGATATATCTTCAAGATATTCTGTGACTTTAGCATTTGTTTCTCGCATACGTTGCACCTCATCATTTATCTCCATTAATTTTACTTCAATCGCATCTAGGTTGTCCTTGTATTTCTGATCAAATTCGTTTAGGAAAAAATCAAAAATAATTTGGTTGCATTTGTCATAGAACTGATTGGATATCCAACAAGCCAAATTTACTATCAAATCTTTGCACACATATGTACCAGATATCAAGTTGTTTTCAGCCTGTCTCCCACCAAAGTCCACCACATATGTAGCTGTTGTTGGTATTACTTGAGTTGTTGCTTCCGTTTTTAGGGGGCCAGTAGTCCGGCTCCCTGGCGATAACTCTAAGTGGGCTCCTTCGGTTGAAATATTTAGGGTATCAGTATTCCGATAACCCAATTGTTCCTTCAGCCGACTGTTGTAATAGGCAATCAACTCTTTAGTTTTCTTATTTTCCAACCAATGTCTGAATCTTTTCTCACCACTCTTACACAGTTTTGTGGCATTAAAATAACCAGTGTTTTTATCGATAATAAGTTGAAAGTCTCCAAATAGACCATACCAGAAGTTGTCTTTAATTTGCTGGTAACACACATCACTTAATGTAGCCATTTTGAAACAGATTTGGGTAGAGCAAACTGAAGCACGTCTTTTCTCAACGACAACCGAATTGTGAATGAGCTTAAGAGTGTGTGTAGCCAATTTATATATGCTGCCACAATAACCGTTTTTAAAACTATATTTGTTTTCACAGAAACCTTACTAAATGTGTGTGTGTCTACAAATACGTTGTTTCTTATGGGAAACGTGTCAAAAGCTATATATTAGGCTAAAATACATGGAATCTTATGGGAAATAGGAACGATTTAAGGTGTTAGCGGGGGCCTTTTCTACAAACACAAATAATGTGATGATGTCATCCTTTGGGTTTTGTCTATTCTAGACAAGCTCAAACACGACTGCAGGGGTGATTCAACAGATATAACACAAGATAACATTCACCAAGGTCATCAACTGACACGTTGTTTACCTTTAAGAGGGCCTCTCTCTTGCGTATATTAAACAGATACACAGACAAGCTCAAACAGAATCAAGGTTAACAACTGTAAAAAACGTTGTTTATCCTTTGTAAGACCCCCTCTCTTACATCAGTTTGTTTCCTCAATACAAGAGAGAGAGAGAGAGACACTTGTTCAGTATGTGTTAAGCAGTGAAACAAGGATGACGTCTCTTGCTGTATGTAAGTACACTCTTCTTATTATGTCTGTTTGTATTCAAATAACAAATACAAACATAACCTTACTAAACAATCAGATGATTGGTAATCAACATGTATACGAACACCTAACCTCATATGTAAACAACAACTGGCTTTGTTTTATATATACAACTGCGAACAAACTTTTAACGTGTGCGTCTGTGGAGCTATTGGTTTAGGGACAGTGTATATCTGAGAAAGCTGTCTATGGCCGATTCGAGGTTCGTGGGTTCAAATCTAATTTCAGGCGAATGCTTTTCTTTCAAATACACATGCATCTGTCAGTCTAAGCAAAGACTTTGAACTGTCATGACGTGTGTTATATCCTTTCAAACAGCATGTACAAGCTCCAACAATGGCAATCAGTTGTCTGTCTGTCTGTCTGTCTGTCTGTCTGTCTGTTTCCTCAACACAGAAGACACCTGTTCAGTAGTGTGTGTATTAAGCTGTGAAAGAAGGATGACGTCTCTTGTTGTATGTAAGTACACTCTTGTATTATCATGTCTGTTTGCATTCAAATAACAAATACAAACATAACCTTAACAAACAATCAGATGAATGGTAATGAACACGTGTGTGAACATAACCTCAATAAACAACAGACAGCTGTGTGTGTGTGTGTGTGTGTATGAACATAACCTTAATAAACAAATACAAACATAACCTTAATAAACAATCAGATAGCGGAGAATCAACATGTGTACAAACATTACCTTAATAAACAATCAGACAGCTGGTATTCGACAAACACACATGGAGACCTGACTTGTAGATATCTATGGACACAGGTCAGACATCTTGGAACGCTTGTGACGTCATCACAGGTCAGACATAAGACAGTTAATACCTAACCTGACTTGTAGATATCTATGGACACAGGTCAGACGGAACATCTTACGTCATCTCAGGTCAGTTTCCTAGAGAACCAGGGGTTGCAGCTGTCTATTACAGGTCAGCCATCTTGGAACGCTTGTGACAGATGTGACATATGACAGGTTAGGTGACATTTGACATCTGTCAACACTGTCAGGTCAGGTGACAGCTGACATTGACACCTGTCAGGTCAGTGACATTTGACACCTGTCAAAACTGACAGGTCAGCTGTCAACTGTCACAGGTCAGCGCATGCGCATGACGTCATCGCGCATGCGCAGAAAAAAAGTGGAGGGGATGGTCCCAGGTGCCCGACTATCTACTCTGTAAAAATTGAATCCGGTTGTAGAAAAAAAACAACCTCTTCTGATGTCACAAATCTCTACGTCTATGTTAACTGTGGAACGGTTTTACCAACTAAGGGCAACAACAGCTTCTATTGAACTTAAATTAAAGGTCTTAAAAGTGCTTATCTTTATTTTCAACAAAAAGTCCCGAAAAATATTGGAATTATACAATCTGATCAGCTGGTGTTAAAATTGAATCAAAGACGAAAAAAAGAAAAAAAAAGTTGATTCACTAACTAGGATTATAACTCGTCATGTGGGAGTCGATTACACGATGTACAGGGACCTATCCCGCTGAGCTACGCACTACATGCATTTACTAGCAGGTATATCCCATTGTTCAACGGTTTAACAATTTACACAAAACCATTTTGATGTACAATGGATTTTTGCTCATATTTGAACGATATCAAGGAAAATAACGACTTGACACATATCTAGGATCTTGTTGGTCATTTCTTGTAGTATTTTTCACTCACATTCTGATCAATCAATTTTGAAGTTTTAACTTTCTAGGATCAGATTTAAATAATTTACCTCTAACTTTTTTGTCTTTTAAGATAGGGATCTGAATTTTGGTACATATGATACTATTTATGACAGAAATCAGCCTATCAAATTGGGTTGACTTTACTTTGTTATTTCCGGAGATATAATTCTTTTTCGAAAGAAAATACAACATTTTCCGGGAAAACCTGAGCCGATTTTCCTGACTAACGAACTTATCCAAGCCACTTGCAAAGGAAGGTGTCTGACCCTGGGTACGGGTTCTAGGGGCCCTAGTTCGCGGTCATTTGAAGAAATGTTTTCAAAATTCAAAAGTCGGGATCTCCTCATTAGTGAGTTTTTTTTAAAAGAAAATTCACTAAAAACGGTAAAAAGCATCCAATGTAAATTTAAAACTTTTAAATATATGAGTATCAAAATTGTTTACAGCCGACAGCGATATAATACCAAAACTTCTACTGAAATATATACGAGTACACAAAAAAAGATTTGAAATGTGTAATATAAAATTAAGTCAGTTACTGAACTTGATGCTTAGCTTACTGTTTCATTACTAATTTACTAGTACACATTATTAACAGATTTCTTGTTAATTTGGCGCCAACTTAATATATCCTTGATATTCGTGTATTTAATGGCCAAGAAACTGTTCACTAAGTGAAGATTGGAACCTGTGATGAGCACTGATAAGTACACTAAAGAACCCAAAATCACCACGACACATATTTTTAAAGACCTGGCGATCGTTTCACTAACAAAGTTAGCGTCGTCAGAGGATGAAAAACTCTAACTACTTTACTACTAACATCACCTTTTATACTGAATCTTAAGTAAAGAACGATACCGTGCGGGAGACTAAATCGCAGGCAAATTTTTCAGCGTATTGTATTTTAATTGCCGAACGAGGTTTATGGACCTCCTTTATCATTTTACCTGACAGGTTTCGGAATGTTTATCTGCATCATTATTGCCCTAGAAATATAAATACTCTCGTACGCATGTAGCTCCGCTGGCCGTCTAACAGTTTCAAATTTTCTTTATCAATGTGGTGGTTATTATCACAAATATGTTCTGCCACGCATGACTTGTCCACACTATCTTATCTCAGCTGTGTGAGATGTTCACGAAATCTAGTCTTAATAGTTTTCTTAGTCTGCCCCACGTATCTAAGGTTACAATCTTTACAACCTATCTCATAGATACCCGACTTGTCAGTGGCTATATCTTTATCTTTCGTATTATCTAACAAATTTCTTAAATAATTTTTTGTGAAGAAAGTTAGCTTAAAATGCTCTCGAGACCCCTTTTGATACGCAGTTCAAAAGGTAGTATGGATGTTAATTGCACTTGTTGATATTAAATCCATACGTAAACATTTAATATAACTTTATTACTTCACTAACTGAATAAACTATACGATACATTTAACTATAATACACTTTAATAACAATTACAACAGTACACGAGTACATAGCAGTTCACTGCAGCGGTTGGTAGCGAGGAGAGAGAGAGAGAGAGAGAGATCGCCTGGTGTATCTTATATGCCGTATTTCTTGACCGCTGGCTGTCGCATAACGTAACGCAACGTTTAGCTGTCAAATGCAAAAACATAGAGCAGTGTTGACGGAAACACTGCGGTCGGAACCACCGCCACATACTCCCCTCTCAGTGGCAACGCTATTAGTTCAAGTATCTTCGTGGAAATCGAACTCTAAGTTCATGGCGTGTAGTTTGAACGGGAACGGGAACTTCACTGTCACTTTCAGTTTCACTAGGTGTTGGACTTTCACTGTCACTTTCAGTTTCACTAGGATGTCTCTGAGGCTGGAAAGTTGTCTGTTCGTTATCACAAAGAATGAATGCAGGTTTAAGACGGTCAACAGAAATTGTCTCTTCTCCGTGTGATTTCTTGATTGTGAAGACTTTGTCAGTTCGGGATAACACTTCAAAGAGGCCGTCATAAACTGGCATTCATTCTTTGTGATAACGAACAGACAACTTTCCAGCCTCAGAGACATCCTAGTGAAACTGAAAGTGACAGTGAATGTTCAACACCTAGTGAAACTGAAAGTGACAGTGAAGTTCCCGTTCCCGTTCAAACTACACGCCATGGACGTAGAGTTCGATTTCCACGAAGATACTTGAACTAATAGCGTTGCCACTGAGAGGTGAGTATGTGGCGGTGGTTCCGAC
Organism: Tillus elongatus; assembly: GCA_964006375.1. Taxonomy (NCBI): domain Eukaryota; kingdom Metazoa; phylum Arthropoda; class Insecta; order Coleoptera; family Cleridae; genus Tillus; species Tillus elongatus. The sequence continues at coordinate 69,060,070 of OZ023269.1, read as the reverse complement.
CGCAGTGTTTCCGTCAACACTACTCTATGTTTTTGCATTTGACAGCTAAACGTTGCGTTACGTTATGCGACAGCCAGCTGTCAAATGCAAAAACATAGAGTAGTGTTGACGGAAACACTGCGGTCGGAACCACCGCCACAGGTAGGCAAACAATTTGTTTCTCTATTATATATTTTCCGAATGTCGTGCATTCTGCTAACATTTTCTTTGTTCTGTGTCTATTAATTATTTTTTCCACTAAGCAATTTGATATATAACGGATATCCGGATTGACTAATGTGTATTGTAAATATTGTAATCTTGGATAGGTTGGGCAGATTTAGATAACCATTGAGACTAGATTTCGTGGACATCTGGCATAGCTGAGATATGGTAGTCTGGAAAAGTCATGCGTGGAACAACATATTTAGGATAGTAACCAGCACAGTGATAAAGCAAATGTGAAACTTATCAAAAATGTTAGACGGCCAGCGGAACTGGATGCGCACGAAAGTGTTTGTATTTCTAGGGCAATAAAAAACAAAAGTTCCTTAAACCGAGCCCCGCCACTGGTTTGCAGTCCTCTGTTTGCGCTCTGTCTTTGATAAAGATAAACATTCCGAAACCTGTCAGGTAAAGTGATAAAGGAAGTTCAAAAATCTCGTCCAGCACTTAAAATACAATACAGTGAAGAATTTGCCTGTGATTTAGTCTTCCTCTCGGTATCGTGCTTTACCTAAGATTCAGTATAAAAGGTGATGTTAGTAGTAAAGTAGTTAAAATTTTTCATCCTCTGATGACGCTAACTTTGTTAGTGAAACGATCGTCAGGTCTTTAAAAAATGTGTTGTGGTGATTTAGATTATCCAAGTGTACTTATCAATAGACTGTTATTATTATTTTACAGGCTGTTTACCTGTTTTAAATTATTGTTTAAAATGTGTTTTCTTTTATCCTCCCACGCTGTTGCAATAACCAAGCCATTAGTTTTACGTAGGTACATTACCCACTGAGCAAGGTGATATTGCATAATCTTTTCCAAAGCAAGTGTAAGTTTGATAGATAACTTGCAGAAAGCCTCCTGCAAGTTTGTTGCAAATGGCAAATCTTCCCACCAGTGACTTTACAAATGCAAGTATTTCTGTTGTAACCTTACTGCAAGTTTACTGTAGTGAGCTGTTACAAACTTTCTTTATACTTACACATGTTACCTTACAGCAAGCTTCAATTTTAAAAGGACCTAGCAAAGTTGTAAAATGTAAACTTACATTTGCAACTTATCTGCAATTGTATATATTATACATACAGTGCAAGTTTGTAACTTGGGATAATTCCAATTAATCTACTGCAGATTTTTTTCAAAAATGCTCGGAGTCTGATAATATTCTCAGTTACAATCTTTTCAAAAATGTATTATACAATTTGTGTCAAATGTCATTGATAATTTTTGTAAATGACAAACTTAGCTTTTTATTGACTATTTTTAAAGTACACATCAAGCGATACAAAACCACCAAATTTCTAATTTTTATTATAAATCTTGAAAAAAAATTGTGTAGTTATCAATGAATAAAAATTTTAAATCTGCTGGTTTCCTACAACTTCACATGTAAGAGCTTTAAAAATAGTTAACAAAAACGTAGGGTTGATTTAAAGAAATTATCCATGAAGTCATTTATCAAATATGGTACATACTATATAGATTTTTTAAAAGACTGCAACTTGAAATACTAACAATGTGTCCAAGCATTTTTGAAAAAAAAAGAAACTGTATTTGATTAACTAAATTTATTTCAAGTTACAAACTAATACTGAGGTATAGGTGTATATATACATAATATATATTTCTTGTAAAACTGTAAAAAACGACTTAAGACAATGTTAATTAGAATAAAATCTTTATTACATAAAAAAATTAAAGACTTACAACACATTTCATTTCTGCTGATAGATAGATATATACACTTTTATTGATCATCAAATGTACATGGTAAGTCACTGTCTTTATAAGTACCGACTATAGTTACTAGATAGAAATAGTTAAGACATGGCGAGCGTGTCCATGTTTAGCTTAAAATGCAGTTCTAGTCAAAACTCAGCAACAAAATAGATAACTTGAACTCGTGATATCATTATTAATTGACCGATTTCAAAAATTCTTTTTGCTTAATGAAAACCAATTAATTGTTTTTGATATTGTTTTACTAAATAACTCTTAGTCGTCTACGAAAACGTGTGAAACACCAATAACAAAAACGAAGTAGCATGACTTATTTTGAAAGGCGTGAATTTTTTTAGCTTCTAAAATATGTGGTAACATATTTGACAAAATAAAGTCAACATATTAAATACTATTGTGAAAAAAGAAATACCTAAAATGGTGTGTTCAATTCGATTTTAGAGAAAATTTAATTAAGCAAACGTAAGAATAAGCAATTGATATCAAGCACAGGGAAATGAATACAACTTCAATGCGAAAATAGCTGAAATATGTCTCTGAAAGTGTTCACGCATATGTCTTATCTATTCCTATCGACTAAGTATAGTACCGTCAATATCTGTGTACATTCAGAAACATTGAGTTAAAGTAAAGCAAAATTATGACTACAATGAATTACGTATATATAAGAAAAGTCTGTGACTTGCCTTCCAAAGATTTTGCCTAACGCACTCACACACACAGACACACACACTACAAAGAATTAATACAAGTAGCATGTAACACTATACACATTAGTTTAGAGCACCAATAAATTCGTTCACCATGGTTTTTGTTTTATAACATCCACTAGTGCTTACTGTAATCTTGTTAGTGGGAGCATCTTAATAACATTAGGTAGAAAACTGAGGAATTTGATTCCCAAGTAATCAAACATCTGCTTTGTTTTCTCCTTTTTGTGGAACTGTATTTTTAATTCATGCCTACACCTGGTATTGATGTTGCAAGCTTCATCATTCGCTGGATATTTTGAATACATATACTGAAGAGGAATATAGCTCGAAAGGTACCTAAGCATCCCATTGGGCTCGAACACATCAGGGCAGCTTTTTCTTGGACCTACGGACACAATGTCCTTCTTGCTCTTTTTTGCATAATAAACACATGTTCCGCTGCTGACGAGTTAACCCATATGAATGTTCCATATGATGGGTACTGTACTGTTCCTTATGATGTCGATTGCTCTGTATAAGCCTCATGCTTCCATAGGTCAATCATATTTAACGTTTTAAAATAAATTGGTCTCACCAGGTAGGACATCTCCAGGCTGCTTCTAAGGACATAACAAAATTCGTATTTAACAATTAGGTTTTCTTTTTCGTTGAGTATATTTCAAAAAAAGAAACAAAAATATAAATGCAGTCATTTTAGAATAATTAACCAATAACGACATACCAAAATTTAATTATGCTACAGAATAGTGACTAAATTTATTGAATTCACACATGTATTTAGTATATAGCTGTTTTAGGGATTCTTACCTGACATGTTTGTCGATATACTACATGTTTCATTATCTACACTCCAGACAACGAATTACTTAATTACCCAAAATTCAAACAATTCAGGCTACAGTAAGATTGTTTAATCTTTAAAACTTCCAGAAAAATAAATAGACATAGATCAAATAATAAAAAATATAAACAACAAACCGCCATTAATCATTAATGCCGGGCGCTATGTCAGAGTCAGTTGGCTGTTGGCGTTGGTGTTGTTATGTTGCTATTGGACGACGATGACATACGATCGAACATACACGGTCACGAAAACGGAGGGAATTCAAATAAATGTTTACAAATTAAAACAAACTTTCAGAAACATTCCAATTGTAACTTTGCGTGACCTTACAAATCGAGAAAACCAACAAGCTGGCAAAGGAGATATTATATTGGAAAGTTACGTTAAAGTTTCATTTGTAAGTTTGCATTGGTTTTTTCGCTGCAAACATTTAGAAATGTTGCAAACTTAACTTGCTTAATGGCAAATTATCTAACGTTGCGGTAAGCATTTGTAAGTTACCATGCTTAGTGGGTATATATATATATATATATATATATATATATATATATATATATATATATATATATATATATATATATATTGCTATAGATAGCAAATATGTCAGAAAATTAGAAAAATTATTGTGGCGTAAAACGGGCAATGTACATAAGATTAATACGTCCTAATATTTAAATGCCCTGTATAATTGAGAGTATAAAATATTTTAGGTTTAAATAAGAAATAGCAAGACAACTAAAAGAATACAGAACAATGATTTCTTTCTAACATGTAGTACATTTTAGGTTCACTAAGCAAAAGTCTTTGGAATACAATGGAACACAGAACAATAGCCCTGTCTTTATTTATAGAGTTGGCAAAGGAGATATTATATTGGAAAGTTACGTTAAAGTTTCATTTGTAAGTTTGCATTGGTTTTTTCGCTGCAAACATTTAGAAATGTTGCAAACTTAACTTGCTTAATGGCAAATTATCTAACGTTGCGGTAAGCATTTGTAAGTTACCATGCTTAGTGGGTATATATATATATATATATATATATATATATATATATATATATATATATATATATATATATATATATATATATATTGCTATAGATAGCAAATATGTCAGAAAATTAGAAAAATTATTGTGGCGTAAAACGGGCAATGTACATAAGATTAATACGTCCTAATATTTAAATGCCCTGTATAATTGAGAGTATAAAATATTTTAGGTTTAAATAAGAAATAGCAAGACAACTAAAAGAATACAGAACAATGATTTCTTTCTAACATGTAGTACATTTTAGGTTCACTAAGCAAAAGTCTTTGGAATACAATGGAACACAGAACAATAGCCCTGTCTTTATTTATAGAGTTCTATTTATTAATCGAATACAACGATTTTACTTTACGCAAGGCCTATGAACTTTGTTTTACCGAGGTACAGCGAGAAAAGATATTTTGTAACACAGAGGTAGTTTATTTAATGAGACGACGGCAGGTCGGAACGGACGATTCGTAATTGAACTGCGGCAAGTGAAACTTGAAATTCGTTGACGTGCGACGACACTGTAAATATGGAAGTTGAGAATTAAACGTGAAAAGCAAGTGCCTCATAATAAAATCATATTTAATTTTTTGTGTAAAGAAAATAAAAATGAATACCTGGTACACGGTTTGTTAAGACCGTTTTAAATAAAATGGAAATTAATTAGTAAACACAGGCAAGCTACAAAATCCAAACAGTAAATCAAATGGAAAGCAATAACTACACATCAAATGGAAGAAGCAATTAAGACATCATTCAGTAAGTCGTTTTATGAACTTTACCGTAATAAATGTGCAGATTTTTTTCTATAGTGTGAATAGTTTTTGAGAATATTTTTGTCCCATTGATGATTTTAATGTATCTAGCTCACTAAGGAGGATATTAGATAAAGGCCGAATCACTAGATCATAGTTAGGTAATTCATTGTTTTAAATAAATTTGAATTGTATTGATTTATCGACAATCAGCGATGATAAATTTGATATAACTTTTTTTTAATGAAGATTTGTGAATTTAATCAATCAGAAATAAATCATACTAGATTGTACTTACATAATCTGTTTAATTTTGACCTCAAATCAAACAAATATTAGTTATATAATAAAGTAAGGCTATTTTTCACCGTTAATTAAAAGTAAAATCAAAAGAACCCAATCATATATAAATTTTTTTTGAAACTCCCAAACACTCGGGAGTACTATAATTTATAAAAACCATATATTAAACAAACATGCTAGCCCAATCACAGAACCCTACCCATGAGATGAGAGAAAAATTCAAAATCACAGCAGTAAGTAAACAATTTTTGGCATAATTTCAGGATCATTAATATTAGCGTTTTTTTTAAAAATAAAGATGAAAATTGAATTCTCATGCTCTACAATTAAAAGTGCTATAAGGAAACCACGCAAAATACCATAGCAACTTTTTGGCACCCAAACGTGGGTGCTTAAAAGAAAACCCCTTCTACGGAATTCCAAAAAGATTATTTATTACCATAATAACTTTTTGGCGCCGCAACTTCAGGGCTTTAAAAAAATATATTTCCATAGAAAATTAAAAAAAAAATAATTGCGCCGCAACGGCAAGGTTTTTTTTAATATTTAAAATAATATACTAATTACCTACATTAAATTAAAGCAAATTTTCATTCAATTTTTAGTAATTAAATATTTTGAAGGCTGATATTAGGGAAGATATTGACAGAAAATTTATCGAACCATTTTATTTCGAGCCGTTACATGAAATTTTAGTATTTTAAGACAGTATAAAATTTCTCATAATATTTTAATATAAAAAGATTAAATTGCAGATCAAATATAACAAATTGTTTTATGATAAACAAATTTCAGAGGATTATTTAAAAGGGAATTAAAACTTTTGTGTACAGGAACATTATGTTGCAAAACAAGGTAATAGTTGATAGAATTCCTCGCATTTCTCCACAATTTGTCTCTACAAGAGCAATTAAGACAGTTTTAATTAAAAAGTGCACAAGAACATTGTCTGGCGAACTACAGGACGGTAAATTAAATATTTTAGGTGATATAATATAGTAATAAAATTTGTCAATACTTAGAAAGGGGAATAATTAAATTGTAAATTTACACTGAAATAAAATTAATAAAGCCTAATTACGTCCTATGAAAAACAAGAAAGTAAAAAGCCAGAAGAACCTATAATCAGCGTACCCGAGGTTCCGCAGAAAATGGCAAAGCAGGAAAGAGAAAATTTTAAACAGTACAAGGAATGGAGGGGGCCTAAAGAAATTTTGGAAGAGGAAGAAAAAACTGTATTACAAGAAAAAACAGAATATCAGGGCGATGAAACCTTTATAATAGAGGTAGAAAAGGGGTAGAACAGCACCGTGAAAACCCTCCGAAACAAACAGTAAAAAACCAAATGGAAGAGGAATCATCAATGAATAAACAATTCGCGGCTTTGTTCGATATGATGGAAAAAAAAACATCAAAAATTGAATAGCAGACTAGAAGAAAACAAAAATGAAATTAAAAATGAAATGAAACAAGATAATCTTAGAGTAGAAAAAAATTAAAAACAGGAGATTTTCAGAATAGAAAAACAACAGCAAGAATGTAATAAACATGCTGAGGAAAATTTTCCTAATTGTTTTGAAACTTCCAAACACTCGGGAGTACTATAATTTATAAAAACCATAGATTTAAAAAAAAGTTAGCCCAAGCACAGAACCCATGAGATTGGAGAAAAATTTAAAATCACAGCAGTAAGTAAACAATTTTTGGCATAATTTCAGGATCATCAATATTAGCGTTTTTTTTTAAATAAAGACGAAAATTGAATTCTCATGCTCTACAATTAAAAGTGCTATAAGCTATATATATATATATATATATATATATATATATATATATATATATATATATATATATATATATATATATATATATATATATATATATATATATATATCTTCCACCAGACTAATTTACAGATATTCTATGTAATTTTTATATAAAATGTCATATTTAACTATGTGGATTTTAGAGATATTTGAGGTGAAATTTTATGCTTTTATGTAATGTCAGCTACTTTTGGTATATATTATAAGTACATATATTCAACATCATTTATGTGGATATTTTACATAGGTAACTATATGAAGAATAAACGTAGTTCATATAAAGAATCTAGATATGACGTCTTACATAGAATTTACATGATTTTAAGGGTAGGTAATAAACATACATCCAGCAGATGTTGTCGAAATATAAGGTTTACATAGGATGACTAAGCATAATTTCTACGTAGGTAAGTATACTTTGCATGGAGTCTATAAAATAATGCTATACCTTATTATTTATATCTAATATTGAAAATATGAAGTCATTGAAATCAATATTAATTTTTATTAGTTAATGGCAAAAAAAATTTCAATACCTATTGATAAATGAAAAATGATTTTTTTTCTTTAAGTGACCATGTTTTTATATATTAGAGCAATTTAATAATTGAGCGCTGCAATGTGCTAGGTCAGATTTCCATGATCAATAAGTGTTGTGAAGCCTTAGACTCATATGTCTCACCTGCAAGCTAACATTTATTTAGGATTCAAACAATAACTCAAAATAATTCTCGTGAACATTTATGATCAACAAATTTATGAAAATCATGCATGTCTTCTCAACAACAAAAACTACAAATTTTACTGTTATTATCAAGATACAGTTGAAAGGTATTAAATTATAAGTTTAATTGAACGTGACATGTGTATTTTCTTAGATAATTGCACATTTGGAGAAAATCCAACTGAACATAACATTTAAAAAATATTGGGAAATTAAAATTGTATCATTTTATCAATTGTTGGTGCCCTTACTTGGTGGAATCATTCCATACTAAATACAAACGTACAGACTATTTCTCTGGCTTCAAAATTGCTGTAACTGGTTACAGAGAAGAAAACGAACCTTTGTGAAGCCAGAGAAATTGTCTATAAGTCTGTATTACATTATTTGCCCGTATGGGTAGTTGTATTCTTCATTCTTGAAGATGCGAGTCTGAACCATTCCTCAAACGCCTTCAGACTCGCTTTTTATTGTGAATTAACTGATTACACATCTGCAAAACACATACAACAGAAAAAATTCAACATCACACAGAGTTACCCATTAATACCTGTAATGATATTTATCATATTATTTCATTTTAGCTTATAATCGCCCCTTTGGCAATGCGAACAGTGTTGGGCTATTTTATTGCTAATCCTTTACTTGAACCCGTCCAAACGGCAAAGTCCCAGCGTATTAGAATTTCGTCGCTAGAACTCACGCGCTGTTGCCACATCCTTCTCATAGTAGAAATAATTTAAAAGGCCCAAGAATTCATGAATAAAAAAAGGCAGGCATCCATCCAGTACGTTATTGACGTTACCTATATTGACGCAGCAAGTGCCGACGAAGCAAGTGCGTTACGGTAATGAACGATAATACAATTAAAACATGTTTGTTATGATAGGGAGTCTGCTACAATTTAGCAAGTAAAACGGAAAAATATATACGTGTATTCACGCAGCAAGTGCGCTATGGTAATGAATACGAATAAAATTAAGACGTGTGTTATGGTAGGGAGTATGACATAATGTAGCAAGTAAAACGGAAAAATTTAAAATATACCTATATTGACGCAGCAAGTGCGTTACGGTAATAAATGAGAATACGATTAATCCATGTGCATTATGGTAGGGAGTCTGCTACAATTTAGCAAGTGAAAGGGAACTTTAAAAAATATACCTATATTGACGCAGCAAGTGTGTTACGGTAATGAATGCGAATATAATTAATACATGTGCGTTATAGTAGGGTGTATGTAGCAATTGTATTAATTGTATTCGCGTTCATTACCGTCACACACTTGCTGCGTCAATATAGGTATATTTTAAATTTTTCTGCGTGCATATTTTATTCATGATTTCTTGGGCCTTTTAAATTATTTCTACTATGAGAAGGATGTGGCAACAGCGCGTGAGTTCTAGCGACGAAATTCTAGTACGCTGGGACTTTGCCGTTTGGACGGGCTCAAGTAAAGGATTACCATTTTATTTTATACATAGCTTTTAGACATCTGTGTAAATTGTCCTTGAAATTCCAGAATCTGCAAGTAATAAATTTGCAATAAGTTTTGAGTAGAAATAATGTAAGATGTCAAATAATAATTATTTTGTGGAACATGCTTAATAGTAAGTATATTCAAAACATTATATTAAAGAAAAACGATGAAAATGTCTAAGATATAAAGCATTGTTGAGACTATTGGTATATAAAAGGTATTCAACAATTTCAAAATTTCATACTTCAAGACCAAAGAGACTTAACTTCACGGTTAAGACGTTTGAATTTTTAAAACAATTTATTTAATACTTTGAACAATCAATACTTAATTACTTAGTTACAAAAAAATGAATAATATAATATACTAAAAATAAGACGATCAACCTACATGTGATCTAATGTCTGTGCACTCGGTGTGCTAATGACTAACTCGGAACAAGAATGAACGGTTCTACCTCTGTGATTAGCCTCTTTATAGTCTTCCCTCCAGGCGTGGCACTATTGTCTCTGGATAACAAGGAATCTGCTGATGTAGATTCTCACAGTGATATTCCGTTCTACTTGCACTTTGAACCTGCAAAGTTCTTGGCTCCGTTAAGACGGCGGCTGACTCAGCGGTTCTTACCGTGGGAAGGCGACATTGTATTATAACGGGCCATTGTTTGGGCTCCATTTATCTCCTTCCCTATGGTTCGTTCCGGATTTTCAACGGAAATCCGGACTCGGTGGTTCCTGTTTTTGTTCCTTTATCTTCTTTGCTGGTTCTTCGTTTCTTCAACCCCATTCGGACTGCTATCGTTGTGATGGTTATTAAGACAGCTATGTACAGTAATATTCTCCATATACTCAGGTGATGGATTGGTATTGTTATAGGTCCTGGTATATTTTGTTTAATTTTTTGAAGTTGGTGTTGGATTTGATTGATGTTGTGTAGCTGTACGTTTTCTAATGATATTTCGGGTACTGGTCCTGGATTTGGTTGATCTTCTGGAATGGGGGTTTCTAGTGTAGGCAGGTTGAATAGTTGTTGTGTTTCTGCTGTTGCTGGGCCGGTCTTGTAGATTTTGTTGCCTATGGTTAATTGGCAATTTGGTTGCAGGTTGATTAATTTTGTACCTCTGATGATATTGGTCCACTCCTGTTCCTTGCAAGTTATTCTGACGTTAGTTTCTTCGGGTGCTATAACTATATACTGACTGGTTCCATATCTCGAAACTGTGGTTCTATTAATTTTGACTAATTCTTGATTACAATTGTTAATAGGTTTTTGAAATTTTATTAGCTTTATTTCACATGGGTTTTGATCATTCATGGTTGTTGGATTGTCGTCTTTGCAAAAATATATCTGGTTCTTTAAATTTTGACATTCTTCATTACGATAGGCATATTGTTTACTGCTTAGGATAAGGTATTTGGTTCTAGGAATTATCATGGTAAAAAGGTGTGTCTTTCTAGGGACAGATAATGTATATAATTGATAATAATCATATTCTGATTCATCTACCAGAGGTATTTCTATTTGAAATATAATTTTGAAATTGTTTTGGACTGCTTTTATTTTAAATACTTTTTCGTATAGATTTAGATCAGTGGTTGTTATTACTTTAGCATTAGTTGCATAATTTTGGATTTTATTGATTTCTTTTATTATAAATGTTGGTTTTAGTATGGATGTGTGAAAGATTTCTAATTTTGCAAAAGTGATGGCATTTTCTGTTGTTAGTGCTATTTCTTGAATATTGTTTAATAATTGTCCTAGCTGCATGAGTAACTCTAGGATCTTAATGCGATGATAGTGAGTTAATTGTTCACTTCGCAGGCTTTATTTATTTACTATCGTGCCTTGGTTATGACTCAATCCTACTATCGTTCTATTAAATTCGACAATGGCCTCGAGCATGATTGAATTTTGAGACCTAAAAAGTTCCTGAATTTTATTTTGATCTGTCGTTAAGATTTCTAATGCTTGTTGAATGCGTTCCCCATCTTGTGAATCGAGATTCCCCGTGATTGACTTAAATATAGAACCTAGTCCGTTTATTAGGCCACGTTTTCGTCTATTAATAATATTGTTATTTGGAAAAATCCTGTAAAATGTATTATCCCTGCTTGCTGCAGTAAAATTCACTTATCATGAAATTTCGCTATGCAGCATTGTAATTTGTTATTGTTAACTACTGGTGGATATTTATTAGCTCTTATTTAATTTATTGGGAGTTTATTCCTAAATGGTTGATTCGTTACCTTACCTTATTTCTAGCTGATTATATAATTTATTAATACTAGGGTTACTTGAAACGGTCTTATAATTATGTTACTAGTGTTACGTGCGTTAATGCATTTAAGAATTAAGCTTGCTATTTAAATTGTCTGTGTCAGTCTGTGCATTGTCTCCTACGTTATGTATCAATTCCAATTTGTTGCTTACTTAGTCATATATATGTCGAGTGTCTTATGTACTTTTTACAGTGTAGGTACTTTGATTTGATTATCCGTTTCAGTTCTCCGTTATGGTTTCTTGGAATAGTTTTGTTATGATTTAAAGAAATGACATTATCGAACCGTGTCCTTTACTTCTCGTAATCTATCTATGAATATACATATATATCATAATTATTTTTCTGTTTCTAATAATTTGTTCTCCAATTATAAAATATGGGTGATGTCCCCTTATTAAAAGTTTTATTGATTGCTGAATTTGCTAGTTCCTAATTTTGGTTTGTATACAACACAATAACATTTATTTTGTGGTCAACGTGTTCTGTTATAATTTTTCTTCTATGGCTGGTTTCTATTTAATTTAAATTTTACTTATATGAAAGTCTGTCGTCTATTTTCTGACTTAGAATATATTTGGTTCGTCCGTAATTTTGAACTTTTTGATTAGTTTTGTTAACTCATTCTTTTTTCTAGTTTCGGTCGACCGATTGTTGAGTGTGAGTCTGAAATAATCGGTTGCCCCTACGCTGGCTAGTAATTCTTTCTTATCTTTGTTGTACCTCAATTTCGTTGTTAATATAATATTTATTTGGAAAAGTCTGGTGTTATAACACAGGTGAATGCATTAAAATGTCTTTACACGAGTTAAAGGCACCAATGTAGTTCCTGTCGTTAACGTTTATTCATAAGTTTACTTTAAGCCTTTTGTTAGTGGCTTCACGACTGCATCGTCTGTTTATGATCAGATATACAGTATGGTCCTAATTATATGGATTTCCTATTTTTAATTTTTGTCTTAAATGGTCGATAATGTTCGATACTTGTGCTGTGAAAATCCTTTAAGGTGTCTTACGGTAGTTTTGTTACAAGTGTTTTCTTAATAGAGTTGTGAAGAAGTTTCGACACGACTTTGTCTAACATTTTGATCTGAATATTTATCATAAAAATTTTTTTTTCCATTATTATTATTGTTATTATATTTTTAGAGGGTTAACCTATTACGTACATTTCATACATCTATAAAATTTGGGTGATTCTACGTTATTACAGTTTTTATTAATAGCCGAACTTACCAGTTCGTAATCTTGTCTATTTACAAAAATGCCGTAATATTTCCTCTGTGGTAACCAATATTCTTTTCTAAAATTCTCTATTTGATCTGGTTTATTTAAATTAAACTTTGCATATATATAATTCCTTTTGTCCCTTCTGACTGATTGGTTTGTCAGTATTTTTTAAACTATCTGATTTTAAATCTGTGTGCCATACCCAGTGGTGTATCGGAGAATTATCTTTCTAAAATGTTTTCTAATTACGTAATGAATGGTTTCATTATTGATTCTACTTTTGACAAGGTGATAACGATAAGATTTATTACATACGTCTATATGTCCTTTTTCTTTACGACAATATTAATCATCAGCTTAGTTATTCAATTTAAAATTTGTTGAGTGCGGTCCTGAATATAATTTTTATTTAATGTTTATCTACTAGTATATTTTAGGTGTTTGTTACAGTAAGTGTGTTTTTTCGTCATCTTAGTCGCCTGTATATATTTGTCACGAATGTAACGGTGTCTGCTTAGTGTCGCTTTATTTGTTTGTAGTCTTTAGGTAATTGCCAAGTCATGTATGTGATGTATCCGATTTTCCCGTTTTACCTTACTTAGGTAATATAATTCGATTGCTCATTTAGTTTATTTAATTTAAATATATTGTAATCTTTTTTGTTACAATATTCACAGGTTTTAATATAATTCTCAATTGTCTGTTTCATCTGGGGAAAAGTGAATTTGTTTTGCATCTGTGTACAGGTTTCACTAAATGGGCGATGTCGGCGTTTAGTTTCATGCGCTAGCATGATTTGTAGCCTAATATCTGATGCCGATTGTAATTTTTCCAATATGGGTAGTTTTGTTTTAGAATTATTAGTCATATTGGACTTTTGGATTTTTATGGGGTTTGTTTCAGTACTATTTTTGTTTATGGTAAAAATTTGTTTATTATTAATATTAGAGTTTTGTGCTTTAGGGTTTGTTTCGCTTACTGCCTGTTTTTCCGTTTTTAGCCCAGTATTCCCCGTGTTATTATGTCGGCCTAAAGGTTCCTCTTTATCTGGTTTTCTTACTACTAATTTATTTCTACCTAGTGCTCTATCCGACTGCTTAATTAATTCAGTACTAGATTTTAATTGATTTTTACTTTTTGTTGGGACGTCGTATATATTATATAATCTATTAAGATCAGTTTCCTCGTTACAATGTTTGTTTGTAGTGGGAACTTCATTTAAACTGCTCTGTGGACTTTTGTTTGATCTCCTTATTATATTACCACTGGTGAGCCAGGAATTTACTTAATTCATAATACTGTTATTGTTCTGTTGAACGTTCTGCTTCGATTTTGACTCGTCACCGAAATCAAGCGAATGTATGGGTCTCATGTTGCTTGCGTCCTTATTCAAGTTCCAGTTTAAATTAATTCTATGGTCATTCATTCCTTTCTTACAATTATAACTACTATCACTGCCCTCGTTAATTAAATTATTTGTTGGCATATCTATATGGTTAATATGTACTACCGGTTGTCCGTATACGTGTCTGCTATATGAAAATTTTGCTGTTGACTATCGTATTCGTTTGCTGGCGAATTTTCATAATCTAATTCATCATTTATATAATTTAAATCGTAATTTGTTTCGCTTATATCATTATCATTAACTTCTATGTTATTTATTTGAGCTGCTCTCCTTGGTAATGACAGTCTAGTGTTAGAACTATCTACTTCCATTGGTTCGTGATAATTTCTGTTAGCATTATGATTTACATTGGGTCGACCCGGTTGATTACTGAAGTTGGGTCGCCTAAATTGACTCGAAAAATTTTGCCTTGGCACAAATTGTTGATTTTGTCTAGGCTGGGAATTTGTGTGATTGTTTTGATTATTATGTTGTTGAAATGGTCTAAAGTTTGTTTGGAAAGGTCTCTGAAATTGTACATTCTGAAAAGGTGGGTTATTTTGTCTCTGAAAGAAAGTACGGTTTTGTCCTTCTAATTTATTATTATTACTGAAATTCTTATTTATTGTTTTATCTCTATAATCGAAATTTTCCTCTGCGAATACGAATTTCAAAGCTTGTTCTATGCTTGAAGGTGCTTGACTACGCAGGACAAGCCCTAACGGATTGCGTAACCCTCCTAAGAACGCTTTTAATGTTTGATTCTGGTATATGTCTTTCTTAATTAATCGCACGCCTTCATTTTGCTCGTTAGCTATTAAACTCGAGATGAGCAATTGCTCTATATGACGGCATCTGTTCGCGAACGACAGTGCGTCTTCAGCATTACGCTGTTTCAAGGTTAACATCTCAGCTAATAAACTATGATCATCTCTTTGGTCACTGAAATTCTGAACAATGGCCTCTCTCAGGTCTGCCCACGTATTAATTATCTTTGTATTTACTATAAGCCGGGCTGTTCCCGTTAGTTTAGTTTGAACATAATTTAGCAAGAAGTGATTCATATACAGATTCTCGTTTGGCACGTAGAACTGATTCATGACCAAGTCACATGCCTTTAAAAAGTTGCCTACGTTGGCTGGTTGCCCGTCGAACTCGGGAATAGCTTTTAAGAAAAATTCTTTGAATTGGTCTGTCATGTTGCTACTATTACTACTCTTATTAATATTTGAATAATTTACTGTTCTGTTATTGTCGCTAATGCTGATTGATCTAAATCTATACTCTATGTTACATAAACTTTGTGATTCTTCCTCTGATTCAGACATATAACGTTTCAATACAACACATATAAAAATTGGAAATGTAAAATGGGATAGCAGTAAACTTACCATAATACGATGGTTGCTGCTTCCATTTGGCTCTGCTTGGCCACTATTTCTGCTTTAACTTGGCTCTGCTTGGCTCGAATTGGTTATTAGGCGTCGATACGCTTAAAAATCGATATGCTTTCGGTTTTCTAACCAATACTAACGACTGCGCCACTTAACTTCACGGTTAAGACGTTTGAATTTTTAAAACAATTTATTTAATACTTGGAACAATCAATACTTAATTACTTAGTTACAAAAAAATGAATAATATAATATACTAAAAATAAGACGATCAACCTACATGTGATCTAATGTCTGTGCACTCGGTGTGCTAATGACTAACTCGGAACAAGAATGAACGGTTCTACCTCTGTGATTAGCCTCTTTATAGTCTTCCCTCCAGGCGTGGCACTATTGTCTCTGGATAACAAGGAATCTGCTGATGTAGATTCTCACAGTGATATTCCGTTCTACTTGCACTTTGAACCTGCAAAGTTCTTGACTCCGTTAAGACGGCGGCTGACTCAGCGGTTCTTACCGTGGGAAGGCGACATTGTATTATAACGGGCCATTGTTTGGGCTCCATTTATCTCGAGAATCGTGATGAAAACTAAGTGAAGCATCATAATGTGTATAAGTCTACGAATATAATATTATTTGAACGCATATACTACACAGACTATAGAAATTTGAAGGAAGATTCAAAACTTACTTTTCCTGCAAAACTCTAAAATGCACAAAGAAACTTTTGAGTAAATGCACTAAGTAAAATATAATAATAGAAAAATAAGACACAAAGATAGAAATTAGAATTTAGAAAGAACAATGAACAGTGAAAAAGTACAGCGGATGTTACTTGTTATCTGTCGAGCTGTCATTACGCCACAGCACTAAAATATCTCTGAATTTCTTCATTGAGTAAGAAATTGTGTTAATTGTCAATCAACCTACAATTTAATTTATTTTAGTGTAGCACTGATTAATTCGAGTTTTCGTATAAGGTTAGGTTCATCCAGGCGCGAATTGCGAAACGTTATCCTATCGGTTTATTTTAAACAATGTGATATTATTAGTGAATTTTCTTTTAAAAAATTCACTAATGAGGAGATCCCGACTTTTGAATTTTGAAAAAATTTCTTCGCATGAGCGCTAATTAGGCCCCCCAGAAAACATATCCGGGGTCTGTTTCAATTTTTATATGTTTATATATATATATATATATATATATATATATATATATATATATATATATATATATATATATATATATATATATATATATATATATATATATATATATATATATATATATATATATGTCTATCGCACAGTTTGAGCACGGTGTCCGAACTGACTTTGTCATGTATAGCATTCTTCAAGCACGGCAAGTGTCCAAACTGTTCAATGGGACACGTAATGGTCAGTTTCGACACCTGTTGCGTGTTCGTTTTCCTGAAGTGTCAGAATACCAAAATTGCAAGTTGTTCAAACAAAAATTTATCAAATTTACCTGTATCTATTCAGACTCAATCCCTTCAACAAAATTTTTAAATCTCGTAAATTATTACCTTCTCATGTTGATCAATTTTCATAATTAATAGTTTGTTTATTCTGTTAAAATATTTTCAACTTTTTTCATTTCTTAACTTCTGTATCTGACAATACTAAAAAAGATTCAATTTCATTTACGTTGTCTGATTCAATCGGGAGAGAGCCACACGAAGGTCTTAACTTAACTCAGTGTTAGCATTGACTAACATTAGAATGTTAATGCTGGTCAAGAGGATCTGCTTCTTTCTAGCATTGACTAACTAGAACATAGACAGTGGATTCTATCTATGAACCTTGGGCTGGCTTGGAAATAGTATTTCTTACCATGTTGTCAATACATTTTAAAAGAAATAAGAGTATTAAGACAAATTACGTGCTGAGCAGTAACTGAAAATCTGCATAGGGGCATAATATATATTATTTCTACAATATATTTTTTATTCTGCACTTTTCGAGCTTGAAACTCATATTTCAAAAGTTAATCTAGGTTAAGTGGATTGAATATGTAGTTTATCGTAGATATTCGTGACATATTCCTGATGGCTCATGCAATGAACAGCATGTGTTTTTTAAATGATATAAATGGATAAAGAATGAAAATATATTTCTAATTTTTGTTGTTTCAATATAAAATACATGGGTAAAGGAACACAATTACAGCAATAAGTTTAAACTACCTAGAAAACTGAAATCTTTGCCGTGTGACGTAATTCGATAATCAATCTCCAAACGGGCGTTGCGTTATTATATTGTGAATTCCAAGTTTAATCGTTTGCTATTTATTTGGCTTGTCACTGAAATGGAAACTAATAATATAACTAAAAAGTTCCAGAAAGTATTGGATTTCACTTTATGTACAAGTACAACGGAAAACCAAGATAGAATATTGGTGAATTTGCAAATTATCCAACAGGCAGTTTTACACAAAGCTGACCATCTTACATGCAAGTTGTATTTTTACCTCATGGTTATGTTCCAATGCTATGTGTAAGGTGGTTGGTCGGTAGTGGAGGCGGTTGGTCGGAAATTTTCCCTTCCCCTAAACTTCTACGGAGATGTATTGTTGTGTGGTTTTTATATCTCCTAGCTTTTAAATTAGGCGAACCGAACTTTATTTATGAGGGAACGGGAGGGGTGACGCGAGGTGAGTTTAGATTTTTTTTACAAACGATGCTTGACCTACTTCCACTAAATTTCTGTAGGGGTGCATTTTAATGTGGTTATTTCTTGCCCCAGCTTTTCATTTGTGCGAACCGATAATCTTTGGGGAAGAAGTTAAGTGGTGGCGAAACGTCCGCTCTTTTAAGTTGTTTAAACAGACTCATATAATTACCCCTATGTATGCATAAACCACGAGAGAAATCTTGTGGTTTCAACCCCCAAAAAAGTTAATTACGAGACTCGTGTGGTTCTATGGGGTAAACATAATTTGATGTATAACTGCAAAATGTGAAAAAAGCACCTGATGGAAGTCCAACTAAGCTGCTATTTTTTCGCATTTTGCACTTAAATCTGTTTTCAAGTTTCTTCTCCGCCCAGCCCCAGCACTCTTATTCGGGCCGGTTACGGTTAATTTCTTGGGAGTTGTAACCAGAACCATTTATTATGTCGTTTTATGCATACATGCTGCGTGTTTCTAAATATATATCAGAAAAAATATATAGGTTACCTACATATTCAGAAAGATGATTGGGGAATAATCTGCAAATTTACAAACATATTTTTTAGCACTGCCAGACACAAGTATCTGAAAATAAAGTGCTGCCAAGCAATGAAACGGCTATCAGAAATTCTAAACATAACGCTTCTTATCACTTAAGGTGATTTTGGAGCTATTTCTGAAAATTTGCAAAGATATATTCCCTGAGTATACTAGAGAAATTATGTTTGTTACATAGCATTTCAAGTAGATGGTTCAAATCAAACTTTCAATAGTCTCTATCTAATAGATTTAACTTTTGTCATACAGTTTGGCTTGTTACAGTACTTTATCTTTATACCTAACAATGTTATTGTAATTGCACGTTATATCGTAAATACAAGTGGATAAATTGACTGAAATTTAAAAATTCATAGTATAAAGGGATTTAAAAAAAACCTGTAATAAATACTGGTAATCCTGTATTGTAGACACCTCAGAAGTAATCAAAGAATCAGGTAGATTGTATATTCGGAACGCAGATATGAACGGCCGACGATGTGCACTGTTGCCACATGAATATTACCAAGTGTCACTTTAAATAAAGAAGGAAATCAAGGGGTAAACAAATGTTTTCATAATGTAAATCAATGATAATATGACGTCATCAACATACATCGATATATGACATATATTACGGAAAGCAGTAGGAAAACGTAAATGTAAACAGTAAATTTTGAGCCTCGGTGGTCCAGTGGAAATAACGTGTGCCTCTGGACCCAAGAGTACTGGGTTCGATTCCCAGGTTTCAGCAAATATTGTCGATCTCACTTTAATTCTAAAGGTGCGCCAGAAAATTGTTATTATTATTAGAGAGAACATCCGGACAGATGGTTCCTTTTAGTTCAAGGTTATATTTGAATGGATGGCTATAAAGCTGTGTTCCGATGTGGTAGCAGGATTTAGCCTTAGCCTTTGTTAACAGCGGCAAAACTTTTATGTAGCAGAATTGGTGGAGAAGAAAAATAATAATTCACCAAAAAAAAAAAATTGGCTTCTAGAGGTAATACATTTATAAGCGCCTGCCTTCTACATCTTGGGAAATTCTATGTGGATACATAGCAAATAGTAAACTGCAGTGAGTCAATAAGACAGGAAGTCAGCCATGTTCATTTTACGATCATATGAGAAAGTCGACTTTACAGCATCTACCTATTAGATACGATGTTGGTTGCTTTACACATTACTGTTATGATATGCGAAAGTCTACTTTATATCAACTATCAACGTAATGTTCAACTTTTAGATGTCGTACCATGTACAGTAAGTCATCTCATAACGTCGCTGTGGTTTTTTTTTAAATTTCAACAACACACCACGAGGGCTTACAGCCTAAATACTATCGTACCGTGGGTGTCGACAAGGAGGAAAGAGGCAACTTGTTAATTCTGGACTTGAAGGTTTGGAGGTTCGGGGGAGAAGGAAAAACATGTGCCGGCAAGGAGTTCCACAACTTGGAAGTCCTCGGGACGAAAGAGCGGGCATAACAAGATGTTCTATGTCTGGTGACCTGGACAGTAAAAGGGTGCATTCGCTCTGTTTCCCTGGTAGATCTGTTGGGGGCAGCAGGTGGAGGAACTATGGAAGAAAGCTCCTCTGAGCAGTGCCCATGCAGATATCTATAACAGAGAGAGAGGCCACGAACGGCACGTCGGTGGGCAAGGGATGGCAGCCTTTGGGTAAGGGTAGGGTCACCGATGAGACGTATAGCTCTCTTTTGAATGGAGTCCAGGATAGCGAGTGTAGAAGCGGCATGAGCACCCCAGAGGTGGGAGCAGTATTCGAGGTTTGGTCTTATTTGTGAAGTATATAAAGTATAGAGATTAGCTGGTGAAAAATATTTGCGAGCCCCGAAGAGGAAACCTAATTTCTTAGCAGCCGCTTCTGCAATTGATGTGACATGTTGGTGCCAATTGAGATTTCAATCCACAGCGATGCCAACAAGTGAAAAGGACTCATTACTTTGAATAACTTGGTTGTTTATTGTGATAGGTCTAGGGCTGGTGTATCTCTTATGAGAAAGAAAGCAAGACTGTGATTTGGTGGGGTTGAATTGTACAAGATTTCTACTTCCCCAGTCTAATATTTTTTGGAGATCCGCGGAGATAGAACCCTCCATGAGCCTGCGTTCCTCATCTAGTTGGCCTAAAGAGACAGGCTTAGTGTATTGTATATTGGAGTGGAGGGTGCTATTGTCCGCGTAACTGTGAACTGGGTTGGATGTGCTAGAGAGGAGGTCATTGATGAAGAAACAAAGTAGGGGCTAAAGCTGAACCTTGAGGAACTCCTGCATTAATTGGATACAGTTTAGAGGAATAGTCATCCACGACAACAGAAATGCTCCGGTTGGAGAGGAAATTTGCTGTCCACGTACAGAGTTTTGGTGGTAGGCCATAGGCCGGTAGTTTATTAAGCAGCGCTGCGTGCCAGACCTGGTCGAATGCTTTGGATATGTCTAGAGCGACAATCTGGGATTCCCCGTGTAGTTCTATAGACTTGTTCCAAGAATGGGTGACAAAGGAAAAGAGGTCGGCAGTTGATCTGCGCTGACGGAATCCATACTGCCTGTCGTGGATTAGACTGTGTTTTTCAAGAAATTTTAGTAATTCGGTGTTTATATACTTTTCCATCACTTTAGAGATGACTGAAAGGAGAGAAATAGGCCTTTAGTTGCTAGAAAGCGCTTTCGATCATTTCTTGGGGACGGGTTGTACTCGAGCAGTTTTCCAGTTACTAGGGAATATGCCTCTATTGTAAGATGTCTGAAACAGACGAGTCAGGACAGGAGCAAGTTCTGGTGCGCATTTTTTGAGAACAATTGCTGGGATCTCGTCAAGGCCAGAGGCTTTCCTGGTATTAAGAGAAGAGAGCATATTTCGTACCTTTCTGGTTTTGAAAATGATATCCGTAATTTTATGCGCGACATTGGGGACTGTTGGTGGTGAACATTCGGAGGTGGGTTGAGAGTAGAATTGCCGGCGAACAACGAGGCAAAAAGTTCAGCCTTGCCCAGGGCGCTAGAAACAATTTCATCCCCTGAGACAAGAGGAGGGAACGTGCTCTTGCAGAAATTATTCCTAATAGATTTAGCAAGAGTCCAGAAGGGTTTGCTGCCGCTGGAGCTTAAGAGGACTTTGTTTTTGATGTTATTATTAAACGAGTTTTTTGCCTCAGAAAGAATGCGGACATAGCGGTTTCTTGCGTCGTTAAATGCTTGACGGTTTTCTTGACTGGGATTGTGTAGAAGCTTTTTGTGCGCTTTGACCTTTTCAAGTCTGACCTTGTCACAGGATTTAGAGAACCAGGGCTTTTGAGTGGCTGCAGAGGTTTTCTGTGTACGTGGAATAAATAATTCCATGCCAGCTTGGATAATTTTGGTGACGTTTTGTGAGATATAAAATGGGCCAGGATGAGAGAAGCAGACAGACGCCCATGGAAAGGAGGAAAAGTAATCTCGCATTTCGTCCCAGTTCGCGGAGTTGTAGTGCCAAACGATACGTGGGCGTGATGACTGTGTGACCTCGGGTTGCATTGCGCAGGAAGCAGTGACCATGCCGTGGTCTGAGCGACCCAGGGGGGCGGTGACTGATATCTTATAGCAGTCAGGATTTGCAATAAGAAAGAGATCCAAGGGATTTGAGCTGTGTGTTGGGATGCGAGGAAAGTAAGTAGGTTGCTGAACCATATTGGCTAAAGAATTGCTGACTGCAAAGGCCTCCGCTGCTCTTCCTTGTGGATCGGTTTTTGAAGATCCTAGCCATTCCTTATTATGGACATTGAAGTCACCAAGAATAGTGACCTCGGAGGAAGGATATTCAGAAATCAGATGGTCGGTTTTTTCAGAAAGGTAGTCAAAGAGCTGGACAAAGTTGTTGTCAGAAGGTGACCGGTAAATGCAACAGATGAATTTAGTTGCAGCCCTGAGAGAGAGTTTTATCTATAGTATGTCTTTTCTTCCAGCTTCTAAATTGGGAGTCTGGTGCAGGGTAGATTGCTACGGACGTACGCGCACACACCTCCATGCAATCTAAAAGAAGTAAGGAGCTCATACCCCGGAAAATTAAGGTGATTAGTGGCTGTCTTGGCACTGATTTGAGTTTCGGTCAGGAAGAGGAGTTGGGGCCTATTAGCCTGGAGGAAATGGTGGATGGACTTCAGGTTAGAATTTAGGCCACATATATTCGAGAAGGATATTGTAAATCTCGATGCTGGCGCCCCCTGTACACCCCTCTCCCGGAGATCCGAATGGAGGGGTATTTTGCCTCCGGAATCTAGTGTACAAGGAGGAGTCATCATCATTTTTGTTTATAAGGGAAACCGACTCATACACCAGAACCGGAAACGTCCGTTGGGACTTCACCGGCCCCTTGATGCAAGGGGTGGTACCTCCTCGGGCGTGAAAAAATCTTTTACTATCACGTAAAGGAAAATTCCACTACCACCTACCTACTGTGAAAAAATCTTTTACTATCACGTAAAGGAAAATTCCACTACCACCTACCTACTTTATTATACGGTTGCAGTGTATTGTAGGCAAATATATTGTTTAACGATGAAACTGATTCTATATAACGTTGTTATTCTAAAAGGAGTCTATAATAATAGGTAAAAAAGAAGTACATCATATAATGTGTAAGCATGTACATAATATATACGTAAATGAATAATGTTTTTTAAATAATTTTGTAGTCACAAATATGTGCATGTGTTTGTACATTATATTCATTCCCAATGATTCGTTTTACGTCGTTTGACTTAACGTTACCCCCTAACTAGGACATTAAGCGGGGACTTACTGTACCTGTAGAGTATATGATAACTGTCAGGGATGAAAACCCCTAAATGTATGAATACAATTATTTTATCATCGACAGTTGTCAGGAGAAATGGCTTCATTACCATGAAACATTGCAAAATATATATGATACTGTCTACTATGAGCATATATATATTTGTACTTATCAGCAACTCGCAACGAAAATTGCTTCACTGACGTTTTTTATTACTCATTTTGGAACCTAACATAAAAACAATCACTTCGAAGGGAAACCTACTTTGAGCCATTTTTTCGGTTATCTTTATCATCGAGAGTTGTCAGTAGGAATTGCTTCATTACCACGAAACATTGCAACTTTCCAAAATCTATTGGATACTGCCTACTATGTGCATATACATAGTTGTATTTATCATCAGCAATTTGTAACGGAAATTGCTTCGTTGATTTTTTTATACTCATTTAAGGTTGGAACCTAAAATAAAAACAAACACTTCGAGTGGAACAGAAACCTATTTTGAACCATTTTTCGGTTGTTTAGCATTGACAGTTGTCTTTAACGTGCCCAACATAGCATGGGCACGGGAGCAACGGCTTTACGCACCCTGGGAAGGGCGGAACGTGCAGTCATTAACTTGCTTAATCACAATGGCACAACCTCTGTTGATGTTACTGATTTACTGAAAAGTGAGAGGGCAAACCTGGGAATCTAACCCAGTACTCTTGGGTCCAAGAGGCACACGTTATTTCCACTGGACCACCGAGGCTCAATATTTTCTGTTTACATTTACGTTTTCCTACTGATTTCCGTAATATATCTCATATATCTATGTATGTCGATGACGTCCCATTATTATTTATTTACATTATGAAAACATTTGTTCACCCCTTGATTTCTTTCTTTATTTAAAATGACACTTGGTAATATTCATGTGGCAACGGAGCATATCGTCACCCGTTCATTTCTGCGTTCCTAGTCTACCCGATTCTTTGTTTACTTCTGAGGTGTCTACAATACAGGACCATCAAATGTGATTGTATTTCACAAGGCGACATCTGTTGATTAAAACTGGGTTTGTGTGGTGTGTCCAGTCACTTTAAAAGTGGTTGGTCATGTAGAAGTTCCCATTGCGCCATAACCTTTGTTATCAATGGCCGATTTCACCATGCGCCAATAGCTGAGTTTAAGAGCTTATCTGCTGACCACCGATACGTTTAAGCGGTTGGAGACAGATGAATCAGATAAACGCACTATTGACTTCAAGCACTATTTTGTGACGTTTGTCTGTCATTTCTCTTCAACAAATTGGCAACAGTTGAGTGCCAACAGAAGTACAGCGGGACTGATGAACGCATTCGTTGACACAACTATTGAACTGCTGGCGCAGGCGGTTGTCTCCTGATCAAAGAATATTAAAGTTTGTTTACGTTAATATTCTTTGTTCTAATCGTAAGGCACGTAATCGTAAATCCTAACGGGTACGAGTAACTAATTATAGAATGCCTAACTGCGCCATCTGTAAATGGGATAAATTAACACAAGAACATAGGAATCTATTAAGAGGTTTTCTAGAAATCTGTTACAGGGAATTATGTGTCTAGAACAACACTAAAGACAATAAAATAGAGTGAGAAATTATGAATATTAATTTATATGATCACTCATTTGGCGGTTTTGATTTACTTCAGCTATTGAAAGCAAAATACTAATACTAATGAAAATCCAGTTGTTATTCAGTCTAACAACGTTGTGTGTACCTACCTAATTTTCATTATTTCTCGTCGTTTAAACACGTACTTACACACGTTGTTTTTTTTTAAATTTAATTTCGGAAGTGAATACATTTTCTGATGAGTTTTTACATTATTTGCTATTTGCTTTGAAATGAGCATAAGAATAAAAACATAAAATATTAATTCAAAATTATACTTGTCTCCATAATTACCTCCATCTATTGCGTAAAATTTTATCCAGTAGGTAAATGCAGATAATGGTGATTTTTCACCTACAATGATTTATAGGAACTGATTTGATCCAATAATCCTCATTTTACATACTGTATAGCGAGATGGTTATTAAATTTTGTGATATACACATCCAGAATATATACAAAGTGTATAAGGTGTATGAAGTGTATAAGTGCTCAAAGTGTACCATTTTTTTTTTTTTTTTTGTTCCCTCAGGGCTCGTCCGCGGCCTTGCCGCCCCTATAGCACCGCAACCCTAAAGTGTACCATGGACATATATATATATATATATATATATATATATATATATATATATATATATATATATATATATATATATATATATATATATATATATATATATATATATATATATATATATATATATATATATATATATATATATATATATGTGTGTCACACCGATAACTCAAAAAATAATGGGCCGATTTTGATCAAATTTTTGCAAATGGCTTGGATGAGTTCGTTAGTCAGGAAAATCTGCCCAGGTTTTCCCGGAAAATTTTGTGTTTTCTTTAAAAAAAAAAAATTTATATCTCCGGAATTAACAAAGTATGGGCAACCAAATTTGGGACGCAGGTTTACATCCTTATACGTAAGTTACATACCAAAATTTAGCTATGTAGGTGAAAAGACAAAAAAAGTTATAGGTATTTAAAAATAAATAAATTGGGGTTTTCCTCAAAACGTCAAAGTGGCGATTTAAAATGTCAAAATTGGCAACATTTAGACAAATAACTTAAATCTAATACGGGCTATAGAAATAAAATGTCTTAAGAAGGATGTTTTACAAACCCTAAAGTCTTAGTTTCAACCGTCATTGTCCTTCATTTTACTAAAATATTTGCAGAAAATTCATTTCAAATAGACCCTTTCTCTGATGCTTGGCAGTAGCCTTAGCTATAGAGTTTATAATTTAATGGTATATAATTTTTGTCGAATTTTTGTAAAAAATTAATAAAGCTCAATATATCCGTTATTATATAAGATATGAAGAAAATTTGTATATATTAATTATAGGGTGTCTTGAGCTACATCTTAAAATAATATTTCTGCAATCACAGGGTGGCCCATAAGTCGTTGGTGATACAAATTTCCTTTTTTTTTATCAAACACGCCTTATGTTATTGCATTTTTGCATTTTCCATCGAAATATAATGCATGTTTGTAAGAAAATAAATTCTGGACGCAGAAAGTGCGTTATGGTAGCGAATTTTGATGAAATGTTTCATATTTGAACAGCTCAATTTGCTATTAACCTATAAGGTTGACCAAGAAACGTGTTTTTTCGGGAACATTTTAAGTTTACTTTTGGAAATTTTTGTACATTTTCACACGATAAAGTTATTTTAATGGAACATGGCACATTGTTTTTACTATATAGGTTATACTGGTAACCAAATTTGATGCCTGCTTTCTTAAATAAACACACATATTTGTTATTAAAAAGATTTTTATGAAAATTCACTACCATAACGCACTTGCTGCGTCCAGAATTTTTATTTAAAATGGACCAGCAATAGCAAAGTTCCCAATTCGCCAGTGTATAAACATGAAACTAACTTAACTGGTAACGCTATAAACCTATAAAATATTGCGCACTTACCCATTCTACTTGCCTGTAAACAATATATAAACTACATAAGAGACAATATGTAGTAAGGATGTCATAACTCGTATGTACATTCCGCATAAATACAACTATGTCTACAAGACATAGTACCAAGTACGTGAGTTATATTTAAATAATCATCCATTCTTGCTATATATATTTCATATTATGTCTAACTTATATAAAAAGTCCGATGTTACAGCTACATATGGAAATTGACGTAGATTGTAGAGAAATGTACCAATATAGGTACGATTATCTGAATCGTATATAGAAAATACGTATAATTTACTTAATGATTTACTGGGATATATACATACATCGTTACATATATATATATATATATATATATATATATATATATATATATATATATATATATATATATATATATATATATATATGTGTATATATATATATATATATATATATATATATATATATATATATATATATATATATATATGTATATATATATATATGTATATATATATATATATATATATATATATATATATATATATATATAATTTCTATTATTATTTTTTACTTTTCAAGCTATTTCAACAATTAATTGTTTAGGTTGTGGAATCCCAGCTGAGAGTCGTTTTATGGCAAAGCCAGATGTAACACTTCCTCAGTCATTTCCGTGGGTTGCAGCATTGTATAGACCTGGATACTTTGAGAAAAATCAAGAACAACAGTGGTGTGGAGGAACCATTATCACAGATCAACATATACTTACGGCTGCTCACTGTACCTATGGGTATATTATCTGTTTTTAATAACTATCTTATTTCGAAAAGCTAATCCGCAAGGAATAGACTTTTTCTTATTTCAATTTAATTTTTTTCTTCACCCTTATTTTTTTGTTAGTAATTTATAAAGTAGCATCGTGAGTTTGACAAATTGTTTAAGATGGCTGAACGTGAATGCATCTAAAATTATAATTTTTGAGAACATCTTAGAGCGAATATGTTTTTAGTCACGAACGAGATGGCGATTTTGCAATACATCCCATAATCTGCTTTAACATTAGCTATGTCGAACCAAGTTGCTTTGGATGTGGTTTGACTGTTATTAGTATAGCACAGTGACGAGCTATAATAAGAGCAAAACCGGGATGTGTTTCCAATGACGGAAAAAATGCATTTACCTTTACATATTTGTATATTGTTGTCTATATCAAGGAACAAAGTAACGGGCTGGCGATTTGAAAATTGTTGATTAGTTGTACACAGTCTCATCTATGTATAACGTTTTGTGTTTATTTGGGTCTTGGTTGAAACAAAATCGTTTTCAGTTACGGACGAGGTGGCGACTCTGCAATACATCTCTTGACATGTTCTTAGAGCGAATTACTAATATGGAGTAAACATTAAATATTTAGCAAGAAAACTTTAACTAACTTAATAAGTAATACCATTCCCTCATTATCGTGATTACTTAACAGGCAAAATGAAAGATAAATAAAAGTGAATTTCTGCTTAACTCTTGGTTAACTCTTGCTTAAGTGAAAAATGACAAAACACTTGCTAAAACTTCATAATTTTTATAGATATATGATATAGAGTATGGACTAAATGTAGTGAATAAATGTATCTTCTCAGCTGAGCTTCTCCTCCTTCCCCTCCTATCGGAGATTGAAATAATCATAGCCAATATTATCTTATTTGTTGCGCGCCTAAAAAGTTCAACTGAGCTGCATCCATACCATTCACGTAGATTGCGCAACCACGAAGTTTTTCTTCTACCTACGCTCGTTTTACTTTTGATTTTTCCCTGCATGATATTTCTAAGTAACGCATACTTTGTTCCTCTCATGATATGACGCAATAAGTACTCCAGCTTTCTATTTTTGATAGTTGTTTCTAGTTCCTGTTGTTTGTTTAGTCTTTGCAGTACGCTTGCATTCGTCACACGATCCATCTTCGATATTTTAAGAATTCTCCGGTAGCACCACATTTCAAAAGCTTCTATGTTTTTGATGTTTCTGCTCTTCAATGTCCAAACTTCCACTCCATAAAGGAGACTGGAGAAAACGTACCATATCAGCATACGTATGCGCAGACTAATGCTGATGTCCCGATTTTAGAATATCTTTCTTATTTTCTTGAATACTGTTCTGGCAATTTCAATGCGGCTTTTGGTCTCATTCGTTTGATCGGTTTGTCTGTGATCCATACACCCAAGTATTTATATGACGATATTTTTTCAATTCGTGTATCGTCGATAACAAGATTAGCTCTAATGTTCTAGTTCTTTTTTATTACCATGCATTTGGTTTTTTTGAAATTCCTTTTTAAGCCGCAATTATTGCATTTAATATTATGTCTTTGTACTAGATATTGTAGTTCTTCTATTGTGCCTGATAATACGACGGTGGCATCTGCATATCTAATATTATTGAGAGTTTCTCCATTTATCACCAGGCCTTCCCAGACAGCACAGACACACTCTGAGAATATACCAGGAATATTTATAAATAATATTCAAAGATCCCCAGAACATTCTCACAATGTAGAATATATATTCATAAAACATTCTATAAACATGATAATGGGACAGATTCTGTAATACTAATAAGGTTCTTGGAATGTTATTTATAATATTCTTAGGGGCTCCCAGTATGTTCTGAAAATGTTCCACGAACATTCAATGAATCTTCTCAAAATGTTCATACATATACACATGGGAACATTGCTTTAAAAAGATATACAGGGTGTTTCGCATAAAAACCGACAGAGCAGAGACATGTAGGGGAACCTAAAATATGGTGATTTAACGCCACTTACCCCTATACTAAGGTGCATCCCTGAGAAGTTATAGGCTTTCAAAATGGGGGTTTAAATTTCGAAAAAAAATCAATATCTCAGTAATACTTCAACTTAGAAAAGCCAAATTTGGTACACGTTTTGGGTGTACCAAGAGCATTAATCGCTGGTGAGTAGAGTTCAATTAAAGCATTTAAAACGGTTGAATAGTGGTGATGCACCCATAAAATGTGACAGAATTTTTAACATATTGGCGGATCTAAAAACTAAAACTTATTTTATTTTATGGGGAAGTAAATTCAAAAATTTTTTTACTCTTGTTATTTTTCAAAAAACTTTTGTCGTTTTCAAGAAAAACCCAGATAACTAAAGACACATATATTATCAATGTTACTTAAAATCATCAAACATTCAATAGATGCCTATGAAATTATCATATTGAAGAATTTCTATAACTTATCGATAGCATTTTTTTATTTATGTTGTTTGAGTTGTTTGTTTTCTAATAAATTATACTTATTCACACGTTTTCCTGATTGTCAAATACCTATACAAAAGTTTATTGGGAAATATTTAATTTTCCAAGATTTTTAGTAAGATTGAGAAAATATGTTTCTTTATTTATTTGTGTTTTTTTAAACAGCACAGTTTTTTGAAAATAACTGGAGTACCAAAGTTTTAGAGTTAAATTCCTCATAAAATGAAATAATATTTTCTTAAATCCACCAATCTGTTAAAAATTGTGAGATTTTAATGGTGCATCACCCCTAATCAATCCTTTCAAATGCCTTAATTGAACTTTACTTACCATTGATTAATGCTCTTGGTACATTTAAAACGGATACTAATTTTGTTTTTTCTAAGTTAAAGTATTATACAGAGATATTGATTTTTCAAAATTTGAAAGTCTACTTTGAAGGCCTATAACTTCTCAGGGGTACAACTTAGTATAGAGGTGAGTTGCGTTAAATCACTATATTTTACGTTTACCTACATGCCCCTGCTCTGTTTCGGTTCTTATGCGAAACAGCCTGTATACATTTTTGGATGATACAGAAGTTAAGAAAATGCGAAGGTATGACATTTTGGATTTATCTCCAAAATTTACTGATTTTCCACCATTTAACTGGCCTTTTATATATTCTCGTATAGGCAAGCCCAATATATGCTAGAATTTGAACTTCAGTCACTCACCCTTGTAGGTTACTATTTGTTCCAGTGGCTACACACACCTGTAAACTCAAGTTCAGATACTTAATCAGTTAACAATTCGAGTATTGCACATTTATTCAGATTAAGTATGTACTTATAACAAATACAAAGAAATGTATGAATAAAATATTAATAAAACAATTACAATTTCAATAACATAAAAATAAAATAAATAAAGATACAGTTCTTGGAGTTTTCAGAAAATTTAATGGCCAAATACAAAGTTTCCGAGACAAATAATCGCGGTTACCCCACTGAACTTGAAATTTCGCTAGACTATTGATCCTACAGGCTTTCAGTGTGACATTAAAGGAATTGCATTACATAATAGTACTTCCACCTTTATGAAATACAACTAAATTGGACAGAACATGCCACAAAATCACACTCACTTGCACTTACACAAAACGACAACTGAAATTCATTGATCAGATATTTTGACTCTTTCCTTGAATGGTTGCTTTCTGCTCTCCTTTGGCAGACTTAATTTTGACTTCTTAAACTATTTCCATATCCCGATACCCGATGTTTGTCACCAACAACTTGGATATTCTGGTTGATAAGGCATAATTTGGCAAAGTGATTGCGTATCTGATAAATTGCAAGTTTTATTGTACATTCATCTTCCTACCATATGTCCAGGCCCACATTTTCTGCACTGTATAGTGATACTTCTTACAGCATTAACTTCTTTCACATGAGTAAAAGGCCTGAGATGTTGGCTTAGACAATTCTATAGATTTGGTGTATTTTTGTACTTTTCCAGTCCATCCACATTAAACTGTGGTGGTTTATATTGCATGACTTATGTACTATTGAACATAACACAATTTTTAAATTATATATTATACAATGTAGGTGTACCTAATTAGTAAGATGATTCAGTCTCAAGCAAAATTGGCGAACCCATCGTCAGTGTCAACTACAGGAGATGCTGTGAAACTTGTTTCTTTACTGGGTGCGTTTTAGTTCGTGATAACCTCTCACCTTGTTTGAGTTGCTTCTGTACTCTGGTCTATGTTTCCAATTACACACTGTTCTCCGTGTTCACGTCACATTATTATTTTAAATTAATGATGTTAGAAAACAAACTTATTATACAACATGGACCACAGACCATTCATGTTGACATTAATTTTTATTTAAGTCTACCGGCCATCTCGCCATTTGCCATCTTCCGTTCTCGGCGGCATGGACATGTGCTCTATGCCTAAAGAAGGGACTGCCTAATTATACAATTTTCGGATGTGTTTGACATACACAGGTAACAGAATCAAACATACAAAACAGTTACTATTCAAAGAGGTTGTAACAACCTCTTTGTTACTATTATAATAATTCTAACTACTATACCGTAATCATCATCTATCTTTTTCATGAAAGTTTAAAGTTATATGATATTATAAGGACATCTCATTCAAATATTCTCAGTATATTGATAAAGAATTTTCTCAGGATGTGATTGAATAAGTGAATATTCAAGATTGAAGTTTGACATTCCATAAATGTAAGAACATTCCGAAAAAAATATTCTGAAAAAAGAATGTTCTCACATTGTGAGAACATTCTTAGGATTATCTTGTGCTGTATGGGTTCGGACATTTCTGGTAGTGCTTTTTGACATATGGTTTCGTTTTACAGATTGAACAGAAGAGGCGAGATCACACAACTCTGACGCACTCCTCGGCATATTACAATTTCTGTTGTGAAGTTGTTTTCAACTTTCACTTTCGCCAATTGATTCCAGTACAAATTACAAATTATTCTTATATCCCTACTATCTATATTCTTACTCAGTCGAATTTGTTTTAAGCGTATAATGACCTCCCTCTGTGGAGAGCACTTTACATAAATTCTCAGGGGGGTATGGACAGGTTCGTCAATGTTGTTGGTGAGGGAATGAACTCTCGAGTGTCGGGCCCCAAGTGATTTTCTAAGATTACTTATGTGTGGAACAATCACTAAAGACACACCACTCTATAACTACAAGCACACTCAAAGCACACTCACAAGCACAAGCCTCACCAACCCAGACCTGCGGAGCTGCTAATGAATGAAAGCCAGATATAAAAGAGTTAGTTAAGAAACTTTAATTGGAGTTTTTCTAACAAGTGACTTAAAATGTAATTAACAAAATTTAAACGGTCAGGTTAGCTGACTGGTTACGATACAATATCAACTTAAAATTGTTAACAGAAACTTAAAATTCAGTACACCCTGAGGGGATGTACCGCAAAAGGATAAAATGAATACAATGCAAAAAAGATTGTAAAAACCGCAAATTATTGGTGAACTGAAATGTCACAAACTACTGAACGTTACGTTGGCAGTGCGCACAAAGAAATATTACTTATCTTTAGGCTTATTGGGTGATTGTCGGCAATGGGTGGAACACACACGCATACAACAGAGATACGACACACATAGATCGGGTTTGGGGCGGCTCTGGCTTCGGCGTAGACTTCGAGGAGGGACTCCGAGCGGAGCCTGCTCTGGACTGGCAGCGCTGTGCAAAACAGGTCCGGCACACCTGGCGCCGTTCGGACAGTACAGGGGCCCATCCTTGCCTTGGCCGGCGTAGGGGGCTGCCGTATCAGCCATTCGAAAAATGCTCGATCGTGTCAGCAGCACCGGTTAGCTCCGGAACATGGGGTTAGCTGTACGTTTCGGGTCGCCACGGCGTGGCCGCAGAGCCGCTCTTAACGGAATCAAAAGTCTCATCATAGACGAAGCCCGGGGGCGTGTTCTCCCGTATCTATACGCTCACCAAACCTTTAGCACACCCTCGCACAGAAAAAACTTAAGCAACCATGAGCAAGCAGAGAAATGAAGACGGTAACGTGCCAAAAAACAGTGAGGAGGTAGAAGGTAGAGAGATCCCTGTCTCTCCAAGCAGTTCCAACACTGCTGCCATGGGGAGCGACGAGGGGCGATCTTCGTCGGCTGCGAGTCCGGCCAGGCCCATGGACGTGTATATGGGAGGGGCCAAAGGCGAGGAGTCACGGAGAAAACGAAGGAGGGAGAAGAAAAGGAAGTGGTGAGTCCAGAAAAGGGGCCGAGAGAGGGAGGAGTTGAGACACCGGTGTCGTCAGGAGGGTGTTGGCCCTTCAGAGGCGCAGGCTGCTTCACCAGTGTTGGCTTCGCGGGACGTGCAGCCGCCGCTGCCTTTGCCGCTGCTGCTGGTCAGGCTGCTTCAGAGCCGGGTGATTCCTGTGAAATCGTCGAGGCTAAGATGCTGCCAGATCGGGTAGCCTGGCGACGGGTGCGACGAGGGCATCGCGAGGCGAGAGATAAGGTCGGGAAAGAGATTGTCCTACCGACGGGACCTGGCGAGAGTCGCAGTGTGGGGCGAGCTGAAAGATTCTATCACTGCGGCGCCCCCCGGGAGGTCGGTAGAGGGACAAAGAAAGAAAAAGGCGCAGCCGCGCCTACAGGGATGAAAGCTGGACAGACGGCTACTGACGCAAGGAGGACCATCAGGTTCTCCAGTGTCGGGGCGGCCAGGCTGGCCCAAGTCGGCTGGGGACGCGTATGCGAAGCGCCCAAGCGCGGAAAAGGAAACACCATTAGAGCGGCGGGCCAAGAGAGTTAACCGTGGGTGCGCGCCGGCGGATGGGGGGGGGGGTGTAGAGTGGCTAATGTGTCCCCACTCTTGCGAGTGGGGCTGCCGCGACCCTGGCCTCTGGTGCGGGCCTTGGCCCATCGGGAACGGCCGATCCGGCGGCTAGGAGAGACATATAGGTGGTCATCACCTCTAACCGGGGAGATGGCGTAGCCCTGGTGGAAGAGGCCAAAACAATTAGGAGGAGTTTGGTGGCGGGTATGTTGGGCGCCATGTCGGCACCCGACGGGGCGCTGCAGCTCCGCTTCCGTAACTCGGGGATATTTGATGCAGGGTGGTACTTGGTGACTGCCGAGAACGGCGAGTCCCTAAGTTGACTCCTCAACAGCTGGTCCAGGAAGGCGGTGATTGATATCGCCTTCAGCGCCGCAAGGGCTGGGGACGTCCCATGGCCAGTCTGGATCGGCTTTTGGCTCAGGAGTCAAGAGGTGAACTTGGAGGCAGTGGTCAGGATGCTTACGCTCCAGAACCGCTCGCTCAATGTTGGGCAATGGCGGCACCTGCAGACGGCAAGAAGACTTGGGGCATGGCGCCTAGTGTTTCTTGTTAGGCCCGAGGTGGCTCGCGGGCTGGACTGGCAAGGGTGGCGGCTGTACTTCGAGTTGGTGACTCTGAATGTAATCAGAGTTCCGACATGGAGTGCGGTCGCCTCTTCCCGTCCCGCGGCGGGTACGCCGACGGACACTGACCGGGAGGAGACTCCACCCCGACGGCGCCGCGACTAATTCACGGGACAGCTGCGGGTGTGCCAGATCAACCTCCAACATAGCTGGGATGCCACCGGGGAGCTGGCAAAGCTCCTCGCAGGCGGTGTTGTGTTGATCCAAGAGCCCTATGTGTATAGGAAGCTAGTGAGAGGTCTTGGAGGAATCGGCTTTGACATCCTAGTTGGTGGGGAAGCAGAGGAAGAACAACCTAGGACCCGCATACTGGCGTCGACGGATCTGGACCTGATGTTGCTGCCGCAGCCGGGGTCCAGGGACGCCACAGCAGCTATCCTAGAGTATAAGGTGAGTAATATTAGGCTTGAGGTTATGTTGTGCAGTCTTTATGTTCCCTACCATCGACAGGGGCTGCCTCAATTTGAGGATTTGGTGCGTACGGTTGATTTCGCGAGGGAGCATGGGTTACAACTTACTATAGGCTGTGACGCCAATTCTCATCACATACTGTGGGGCGGCACAAATACCAACCCACGCGGCGAGGCTCTACTAGAGTATTTGCCTACAACGAACCTGGAGATATTAAATAGAGATACAGCTCCGACGTTTGTCAATCGTATCCGGCAGGAGGTGATTGACATCACATTGGCGAGCAGAGAAATAACAGAGGATATATCTAGCTGGAGGGTGACGGAACACATATCAATATCTGATCATCGTATGATCAGCTTTAAGCTAGATGTGGACCGTGAGGGGCCTCCCCCAGGAGAAATCCAAGGAAGACCGACCGGGATGCCTACGTAACGGGTCTTGGTGGGTCGCCAAGGAGCCCAGAGGGGAGATGACTCTCTATAGAGGCATTAGATAGCGAGGCCGAGGTCCTAGAAGGTAAAATAATGGCAGCCTACGAGGCCGCGTACGACGGAGTAAACGAACTGGCTAACGAGCGTACTACGGGGAAGTTAACTCATTGCCTGACGCAGCCAGGCTGGTAAGGGTACTCAAACAGGAGTCAGGTAGTACTATAGGATCCTTACGGAAACTCGACGGGAGTTGGACCAACACCGGCGAGGAGACCTTTCGCCATCTCGCCAAAGTTTACCTTGTCGAAGGTGGAGCCGTCCCGGAGGCTGCCGACCTGGGCTGGTGGTCGGTCCCAAATGCGGACTGGCGTCTGGCGGAGAGGGTGGTCATGGATTGCTATATAACCTGCGCGGTGAACGAGTTTGCTCCATTCAAGTCCACAGGCTGTGATGGGATCTTTCCGGTCCTGCCCCAGAGGGGCCTGAATATACTGCTTCCGAACAAAAGGAAGGTTTTTCGGGCCAACCTGGCATGGGGCTTTGTCCCAAAGGCCTGGCACCGGGTTAGGAGGGTCCTCATTCCTAAACCGGGAAAGGAGGACTACACGCTGGCCAAAGCGTACAGGCTAATCAGCCTTACATCCTTCCTGCTTAAGGCATTGGAAAAGATAGTAGATAGATTTATGTTGAGAGGGATCCTCAGGGATCACCCCTTCCATAAAAATGAGCAAGCGTGCCAGCGGGGAAATCGACGGAGACGGCTTACACTACGAGGAGAGCACATTAGCTGTGTTCTTCGATGTGGAGGGGGCCTTTGATAGGGCAAGGACGGATACGGTATGTGCCGCCTTACAGGACAGGGGATCGCATAGGTCCCTAATAAGTTGGGTGCGAGCATTATGGAGGACAGGAGAGTTTCGCAGAGGCCGGGAGGTGTACGTTGGGGTGACGATCGGCTGTCCTCAGGGCAGACGGAGATGATCCTATTCACCGAGAAGAGGAAAATGGAGGGGTTCAGGGCGCCCGTGATGTTTGGAAAACCTTTAGCTTTAGTGCGGGAGGTCAAATATTTGGGGGCTGGTAAGGGTACTCAAACAGGAGTCAGGTAGTACTATAGGATCCTTACGGAAACTGGACGGGAGTTGGACCAACACCAGCGAGGAGACCTTTCGCCATATCGCCAAAGTTTACCTTGTCGGTGGTGGAGCCGTCCCGGAGGCTGCCGACCTGGGCTGGTGGTCGGTCCCGAATGCGGACTGGCGTCTGGCGGAGAGGGTGGTCACGGATGGCTCTATAACCTGGGCGGTGAACGAGTTTGCTCCATTCAAGTCCATAGGCTGTGATAGGATCTTTCCGGTCCTGCCCCAGAGGGGCCTGAATATACTGCTTCCCAACAAAAGGAAGGTTTTCCGGGCCAACCTGGCATTGGGCTTTATCCCAAAGGCCTGGCGCCGGGTTAGGAGGGTCCTCATTCCTAAACCGGGAAAGGAGGACTACACGCTGGCCAAAGCGTACAGGCTAATCAGCCTTACATCCTTCCTGCTTAAGGCATTGGAAAAGACAGTAGATAGATTTATGTTGAGAGGGATTCTCAGGGATCACCCCTTCCATAAAAATGAGCAGGCGTGCGAGCGGGGAAATCGACGGAGACGGCTTACACTACGAGGAGAGCACATTAGCTGTGTTCTTCGATGTGGAGGGGGCCTTTGATAGGGCAAGGACGGATACGTTCTGTGCCGCCTTACAGGACAGGGGATCGCCTAGGTCCCTAATAAGTTGGGTGCGAGCATTATGGAGGACAGGAGAGTTTCGCAGAGGCCGGGAGCTGTACGTTGGGGTGACGATCGGCTGTCCTCAGGGCACACGGAGATGATCCTATTCACCGAGAAGAGGAAAATTGAGGGGTTCAGGGCGCCCGTGATGTTTGGAAATCCTTTAGCTTTAGGGCGGGAGGTCAAATATTTGGGGGTGGTCCTGGACTCCAAACTAATATTGGGGTCGCAAATAGAACGTGTAGTGAGAAAGGGAGTAGCGACCCACTGGCATCTGCGTCGGGTGATAGGGAGGACCTGGTGACTTAATCCTCAGATCCTTAATTGGATTTACACTGCGATTGTCAGGCCGAGAATCCTCTACGGGGCGTTGGTCTGGTGGTGTGGTGTGAACCAAACTGCTACCAAGAAGCTGGCCAAACTCCAAAGGCTGGCAATCCTGGGTATCACAAGCGCTATGAGAACGACACCCTCAGCTGCGCTAGAGGTCTTGCTGATGCTGCCACCGCTTCCCATATGTATAAAAAGGGAGGCTATGGAGTCGCATCTTAGAATGCGAGACTCTGGAAATTGGTGCGGGGAGAATGCAATAATAGGACATGCAAGAGTGGCCAAGGATATGGAAAAGGAAATTCCGATTTCCACCATCAAGGTACGGAATGCAGAGGACGATATTAGGTTGACTACGCCATATACCCTCAGAATCCCCAGTAAGGATCAGTGTAGGAAAAATGCGGTTGCCCACAAGCCTGGTCTGTTTTACCGACAGATCGCGGCTGGAGGATCAACAATCCTCCGGCGCAGGAATATACATCGACAGCCTGGGGGTGCGCGAGAGCTACGCTTTGGCCGCATATACCACGGCATTCGAAACGGAGGTGTACGCTATCCTGTCTGTGGCCAATCGACAGGATGTGAGAATGAGCGCCGAGAAATGTGTATACATTTGCTCGGATAGCCAAGCGGTCCTCCGGGCAGTCTGCGCGGCCAGAATTAGGTCAACGTTTGAAAACTGGATAGATAAAGGTTATTAACGTGAGCATTTTGCCCCGAACGAACCGAACGAGCCGAGCGCTCAAACGAACCGACCAAACATTTTAAAAAAAGCTCACGGTATTCGTAGTGTTTGTACTATTCGCTGTGTTCCCGTGTTCGTCAGTTTATTCTGCTGTGTATTGGAGAATGGACGCGGAAAATATGATCGTCGCTGCAGGCACATTTTTCCTTAATTAGTAAGGATGCCAATTTTTATGTCGTAGGTACACGGTCTTTTTATTTTAGAGATCCGCCACTGGTTATTGAAAACAGACACGCGCGCGCTGTTGCACATTCAATCTGTTTTTATTATTATTATTATTATTATTATATTACCTTATATTACCCAATCCATCGCGTAATAGGTTACACTAAAAAATGTAGTACTGCCTTAAAATGATTTTCTTTGTGTGTTAAAGATGAACTCTAGAAGCCTTCTTATGTTGGATTTAGCTTCAAGGAAGCTTACTCTCGATGGACTATCATCATATTGTATGTCGACTGGCAATATAATTACACGTTCTTTTACTCCATTACCAGAAAATGTATTTGAAGAGCCAACTTCTTTAACTACCCTGTTAGCCTCCATAGAACCAGAACGTCCAGAAGATATATTTAAAGAGATGGCTTTGCTAACTACGCTGATACCTGCTACAGAACCATTACCTGAAGTATTAGCGAAAAATACATGTGAAGAGCCAGTTTCGCTAACTACATTGTCGCCTCTTGTAGAATCTGTCTTTGATGGATTCAAGCTAATAGAAGCATCTTGTACTATTTGAAATAATACTATATTTTTAGTGAATAACGACCCAAATACAGTACCTGGTACTGGCGAAATGGAAATTATAGAAGAAACGGAAGCTGAAGAAGGTGGTCGAATTGTCACTGAAAAATTGGAACACAAAGATGTAAATAACTATTATTATAATGAAGAATCTGATGATAAAGGACACAAAGGTTTTTCCGGAGAAAGAAAGATAAGACAAAATATGGAAAAAGCAATTGAAATTATTGAAAATCGAGAAAATGATAACGTCGTAGAAAGTAGTGACTCCGAAGACAACCTACCAATTGCCGAGATAGTTAAACGAAATCGCCCAAGGGTTACAAAAAAATGGAGAACCAAGAAAAAGAAAAAAGAAGAGAAAATCAGAAGAAATTAGATTAGAAAAAGCAAACAAGTTTAAATTGCTAGTTGAAAAACATAAAGTAAATCGTACTTTTTTTCATTGAATAAGATGTAATAAATATTTTATACTTTTTAATATATTTTTGGCTGTATCAAATACATCTAAAAATAGGTCTAACAGCATCTACAAATAATGTAAAAAAAAACATAATATTGTTACATTTAAGTGTATATTTGTTAAATTTGTAGAGAACCATCCGAACGCTTTTTAGTGAATTTTCTTCGAAAAAATCCACTATTGGAGAGATTCCGACTTTTGAATTTAAAAAAAAATGAGCGTGAACTAGGACCCCAAGGACCCATAACCGGAGTCAGTTTTAATTTTTATATGTATCACAGCGATAAGTCAAAAAATAATATGCCGATTTCGATCAAGTTTGGCATGTGCCTTCCTTTTGTAAGTTCAAAAAATATATATTTTGTGCCAGATTATTTCTATCAAAATTCACTACCATAACGCATTTGCTGCGTCAAGACTTTTAGGAAAAACTTTTCAGTAACATGCTTAGAAATCCCCCCCCCCCATGCACAAATCACAAGAAAAATTCGTTAATTTGCATGCTGATGACCTCCTGGACGGTTTGAGATGAAACGACTGCTGATACATAAAGTTTGGTATCTTGCATGTACGCTGACAGTAATGTTAGCTTTTGTTCGCTTGCCTTTACCGAGTTATTGACATGTCAGGTTTTTAACACATTACATATTTTAAACAATTTCTCAGCAGCTGATAGATAAAGTTTTGTATCTCGCACGTACGCTGACACTATTCTTACCTTTTGTTCTCTTGCGTTTGCCGAGTTATTTACATGTAAAGTTTTTTACACATTACATACCTTAAACAATTTCTCAGCTGTTGATACATAAAGTTTGGTATCTCGCACGTACGCTGACACTATTCTTACCTTTTGTTCTCTTGCGTTTGCCGAGTTATTTACATGTAAAGTTTTTTACACATTACATACCTTAAACAATTTCTCAGCTGTTGATACATAAAGTTTGGTATCTCGCACGTACGCTGACACTATTCTTACCTTTTGTTCTCTTGCGTTTGCCGAGTTATTTACATGAAAAGTTTTTTACACATTACACACTTTAAACAATTTATCAGCTGCTGGTAGATAAAGTTTGGTATCTCGCACGTACGCTGACACTATTCTCACCTATTGTTCTCTTGCCTTTGCCGAGTTATTTACATGTAAAGTTTTTAACAGCTTACATACTGTTTAAACAATTTTTCAGTACGGTTCTGTTCGGTGACACCCCTTCCCCTCCTAAACATTACATTTGACATACAATTCTCTTTGGCCTTGGGAATCCCTGGAATATTCTGGACACATGGACAATTGCCTTCTACTGCCAAGTTATCACTTCGCTTTTAGTAGACCGCTAGTACGGGTACCCGTTTAGATGGTTTCCTATATATATATATATATATATATATATATATATATATATATATATATATATATATATATATATATATATA
Organism: Tillus elongatus; assembly: GCA_964006375.1. NCBI lineage: Eukaryota > Metazoa > Arthropoda > Insecta > Coleoptera > Cleridae > Tillus > Tillus elongatus. The sequence continues at coordinate 69,017,998 of OZ023269.1, read as the reverse complement.
TATATATATATATATATATATATATATATATATATATATATATATATATATATATATATATATATATATATATATATATATATATATATATATATATATATATATATATATATATATATATATATATATCTGAGTTCACCCACGTTATTTCTTAAATTGTGCCTAGCTTACCTTGTTCCCTTAATGAACATCAGTTTTGTAGTGGTTTAAGCGTACATGTGTCGCTGGTTCCTGGTCCGTGCCAATGTTATTTGTTTTCTACATTGTTTTTGCAATGAAGGGTCTGCTTCGCTGGGGGATTCTTCTTCCCCTCTCACATGCATACAACCTACCCTCGTTGCGTAAACCACAAGTCAAATTCCCTGAGAGCAGCCCTCAAAAAGGTAACAGGTGCTGGGGCGAATAGGGGTGCTGTGCGGGGAGGCAGGGTTAAAGGGGATATGGCTTTTATACGTGAAAAAGGCCGCTTTAAGCCGTTTTCTTAGCATTTTCTGCTCATATTACGTTTTTACTACCTACCCCGCCCGGCAACCCTATTTACTCCTGGTCCCGTCTTTTCCTTGTGGGGTATGAACAAGAAAATTTTCTTGTCGTTTGTGCATCCAGGGAAGGAGGTCTAAGCATGTTTCCGAAAAGATGTTACAAAAAAACGTCCAGAAGAAACTAGCGACACATGCATGCCTAAACCACTACAACACAAATGGTCATTAACAGAACAAGGTAAACAATGCTTAATTTCAGAAATAATGTCTGTGAACACTTGAATATGCAGGAAACCGTCTAAACGAGTACACTTACTAGCGGTGTAGTAAACTGAAAGCGAAGTGATAAATTGGCAGTAGAAGCCAATATTTCATGTGTCTAGGATATTCTCGGGATTCCCAAAGTCAATGTGAACCTTATGTCGAATGTAATGTTTAGGAGGGGAAGGAGGTGCCACAGAAGAGGACCGCACTGAGAAATTGTTTAAAAGGGTATGTAATGTGTGAAAACTTTAAATGTAAATAACTCGGCAAAGACCAGAGAACAAACGGTAAGAATAGTGGACACGGGACCGACGGCTTTACGCCCCCTCCGAAGGGCGGAACGTGCAGACATTCAACTTGCTCAAATACAATGCCAAAACCTCGGTTGATGTTAGTTTTACAGTTTGTACTGAAAAAGTGAAAGGAGTACCCTGGGATTGAACCCAGTACCTTTCGGTTCAGAGGCACACGTTCTTACCCCTAAACCACCAAGGTTCGTGAATTTTGATAGAAATAATCTGGCACAAAATATATATTTTTTTAACTTCTAGCTTGTAACATAGAAATAAAAATGTTAGTTTATAGTCTACTTCTTATCTCACAAACCTACCTACCAAATTTGGTTGCCACAGCTGTTTTATTTTTTGAGAATTTTTTTTTCGATAGAAAACAAAATTTTCCCGGAATACCAGTTCCGATTTTCCTGGCTAACGAACTTATCCAAGTCACTTACAAAAGGGAAGGCACATGCCAAACTTTATCGAAATCGGCGTATTATTTTTTGTCTTATCGCTGTGATATATATATATATATATATATATATATATATATATATATATATATATATATATATATATATATATATATATATATATATATATATATATATATATAAACTTATAAAAATTGAAACTGACCCCGGATGTGGGTTCTAGGGGTCCTAGTTCGCGCTCATTTAATATTTTTTTTATAAAACTCAAAAGTCGGGATCGCCCCAATAGTGGATTGTTTCGAAGAAAATTCACTAAAAAGCGTTCGGCTGGTTCTCTGCAAATTTAATTGTAGATGCTGTTGGACCTATTTTTAGATTTATTTGATACAGGCAAAAATATATTAAAAAGTATAAAATATTTATTAGATCTTATTAAATGAAAGAACTACAACCCGACAACACTGTATACGGTATTAACGTTTCTGTTTCATATCTTGGCTGCGCAGTTTAGGATGCGCCGTGTGACACCCTCAATTCAAAATCAACCCTGTAAGTATTATTTGAAATATTCTCTCACTTCAATTTCCCCAAATAATTGATTGTTATAAGGAGCTTTATCTTATAATATAAATCATTTATTTACAATATTATTCAACAATTTTAATTTGTTTTTAGGTACACCTTCAAGATTTATTCAGATGTCATTTGCTTTTTCCATGATCAACCCATTGATGGCTGTCACTGGTTCTACAATGCTCATTACATACAGGATCTACGATTATTGGTGTCAGTCAACTTGTATGAGGTCCAGTTCAAAAATGTTGTGTCGTGAAGTGTTTAAGGCCTTTATTTAAATTAGTGCTTCGTTCGTTTAAGTCCTTTCAGAAATATGTGTCAAGTTAGTGCGTCGTTTGTCTGGGATTTCTTTAAGATATATGCCTTTTTTATGTCACGTTTGCATAAGCAAGGTTCGACTTAGTTATTAAGTTTGTCTTTTATTTACGGTTTTCAATAGTTTCACATCTGGTTTTTCTCAGGCCTTGTGTTCATACGTTTCTTCTTATCAAACTACAATGACGTTCTATCTTATTCAAATGTACTCTCAGATTAGTAGTTTTTTAAATATCTGATTCATCTGGTATTTATATTCTCTTTCAATCAATCTACATTCCCCTATATACTTCTTCATCTCAATACTTCTTCATTTTAATACTTCATTTCTATATCATTTCATTTTCATATACATAGATCATTATTGATTTTTATACATCAGAACCTCTTTTAGGCCTATTCTCTTGTTATTTACTGATTTCGCTACTCCAACTACTAATTCTTTTCCTAATTCATCATCATATATATTTTTAGAATTCTTCAAACTTTTCTTTTCTTATATATATTATTTCTGCTTGTTTATACCATCCTCTGCGTTCATTGTCATTGTCATTTATATTCTCCAATTTTCTTTTCATATGCCTCGAGTTTTACTACACCTTACTTTTCTTTGACCCTATTCCTTTCGTAAGACTCGATGCATTTTCGCAACAATTAGAACCGTAGACCGGTTTCGCTCTCATTAGAGCTCTTCAGTACGGCATACTAATTGCAGCAAAAATGCACCAAAAGTAATACGGCTATCGTATAGACAGTCTTAAAATACTCAGTAAGTGGTGGAAGTGCCGCCACCTAGTTGCGGAACCAAGTAGTATGCTGTCACGCCAGCTCCAAATAACACAAAGTGTTAAAAACATAGAGACTGGATACATCTAACTAACAATTTAGAAAATTGTCAGCCCTGGCCCATTTCTACCCCAATATAGGGACAAAGTATGTAAGACTCGATGCATTTTCGCAACAATTAGAACCGTAGACCGGTTACGCTCTCATTAGAGCTCTTCAGTACGGCATACTAATTGCAGCAAAAATGCACCAAAAGTAATACGGCTATCGTATAGACAGTCTTAAAATACTCAGTAAGTGGTGGACGTGCCGCCACCTAGTTGCGGAACCAAGTAGTATGCTGTCACGCCAGCTCCAAATAACACAAAGTGTTAAAAAAATAGAGACTGGATACAGCCAACTAACAACTTGGAAAATTGTCAGCCCTGGCCCATTTCTACCCCAATATAGGGACAAAGTATGTAAGACTTGATGCATTTTCGCAACAATTAGAACCGTAGACCGGTTTCGCTCTCATTAGAGCTCTTCAGTACGGCATACTAATTGCAACAAAAAAACTAGGTGGCGGCACGTCCACCACTTACTGAGTATTTTAAGACTGGCTATACGATAGCCGTATTACTTTTGGTGCATTTTTGCTGCCATTAGTATGCCGTACTGCAGAGCTCTAATGAGAGCGAAACCGGTCTACGGTTCTAATGATTGCGAAAATGCATCGAGTCTTACATACTTTGTCCCTATATTGGGGTAGAAATGGGCCAGGGCTGACAATTTTCTAAATTGTTAGTTAGCTGTATCCAGTCTCTATTTTTTTACCACTTTGTGTTATTTGGAGCTGGCGTGACAGCATACTACTTGGTTCCGAAACTAGGTGGCGGCACGTCCACCACTTACTGAGTATTTTAAGACTGTCTATACGATAGCCGTACTACTTTTGGTGCATTTTTGCTGCAATTAGTATGCCGTACTGAAGAGCTCTAATGAGAGCGAAACCGGTCTATGGTTCTAATTGTTGCGAAAATGCATCGAGTCTTACATACTTTGTCCCTATATTGGGGTAGAAATGGGCCAGGGCTGACCATTTTCTAAATTGTTAGTTAGCTGTATCCAGTCTCTATTTTTTTAACACTTTGTGTTATTTGGAGCTGGCGTGACAGCATACTACTTGGTTCCGCAACTAGGTGGTGGCACGTCCACCACTTACAGAGTACTTATTCCTTTCTTTTGCCTTCTGGCCTTTTGATTTTCAAAATTGAATTGCTTCTTTCTCTCAAAATAATTCAATGTAATTCAAAATCCTTTCGCTCCTAGTCTTTTTCCTTATTTTGGTACTGCCTCTTGATCTTGTCCATCTGTTTGTCCCCGGCCATGTCTTTTTAAAATTAAATTGCCTCCCGTTCTCACAGTTTGGCTATTTAATTTAAAAACTCTGTTTCCTGTTCTTTTTTTTATTTTTATTGTAACTGGGATTATCAATTTGCTTGTTTAAATTTATATAAGTCGTTTATGTTAAATATCCCCCTGATAGCTTTTGTTTCTGGGTTGATTAGCTCATAACTATTTACGCCATTCTCATTTTGTACTTTAGATGGCCCCTCAAATGGTAATAATAGTTTTTTACATTGATCTTTTGTTTTATCAGGCACCCTTAGTGCTTTCAAAATTACTAGGTCCCCTTTCTTGAATTTGAATATCTTCTTCCTTTTCATGGAGATTTTTCTTATATATCGCTTAGCGTTTCTTCTTAGTCTTTTGTTCACTTCTTTCAAAAGCTCTTGGTGATCTACAATTGTATTTTCTTCATTATTAAAATAGGTACACATTCAGTAACATTATTTGGCACATTGTTTAGAACATTCTGTATAATTTCCACATTATTCTCCCAGTCTCTTTGATTTTTACTGCATTTGCTTCTTAAATGCTTTATTAATTCTTGCATGTGTCACTCTGCTGGATTGCTCATTGGGTGTCTGATGCTTGTATAATTTATCTGTATACCTTCCTTCGTGCAGAAGTCTTTTAATGTTTGGTTTTGGAAATACGTAACATTATCCATTATTAAGGTTTTAATTTTCCCATTTTCGCATATGAATTCTTTTATTTTTGCAATCACAACCCTTTTGTTCGTTTTTTTTTGCACGGATACATTCTTACAAATCTAGAAACTGTCTACCATCATCAACACATGCTTACTTTCATTCCAATTGATTGTCAGTTCACTTACAAAATCAATTGCTACCACTTCCAAACATTCTTTTGCCAAAATACTCTTACATACTCCTTGATTCACCCTATTTTTATGCTTTGACATCTGGCACACCTCACAAATTCTCGTTACTTCCTTGCAAATCACATAATTATTTAAACTATAAAAACATTCTCTGAATATCAGCCATATCTTTTTTGCTCCGATGTGTGCATATTCTCCATGTATGGTCTCAGTCATTCGTCTTGCTAAAGTTTTTGTTATCACATATACTTCCTGTCCATCAATATCTTTCACATACATTCCATTTTTCCTTTTTAGCTTTTCTTTCACTCCTTCTGTCAAACACACTTGATCGTTTTCACACTTTGTTCTGAAAACACACCCTCTTACATTTTCAGCTCATTCACATTAATTCTTATCTTTCTCACTCTCTTATTTCCATCCTCACAGTCCCTGGATAATGTATCTGCCACAATATTTGTCTTTCCTGGTATATACTTTATGATAATATCATATTCTTGCAATAATAAGGACCATCGGTGGATTCTATTATTCGTATATTTGTTTTTGAGCAAACTGGTTAGTGCAGAGTGATCTGTCTCGATCGTAAACTGGTTTCCAAGTAAACAAAATCTTAATTTTGTTACGCAGAAAATTATACTTGCCTATTCAAGTTCTGTCACACTATACTTCTTTTCATGAGACTTTGTTGTTCGAGAAATGAAACAAATTGGTACTTCAATTCCCCCTTTCCTGTAATAATACATCTGCCAGCTTTTGTGCTGAGACATCTGTTTTTAAAATGAACTGTTTTGTATAATCGGGCTGATATATTTTCAAACTCTTACAAAATTCCGAGATTATGGTCTGGAATGCAGTTTCCCCTGTATGGCTCCAGTTCCATTTCACGCCATTCTTTAGAAGTTCCAACTATGAGTATAATTTCTTACTAAGATTTTGAATTAGTCTTTTAAAATAGTTTATCATTCCGATAAATCTCCTTAGTGTTCTTAAATTGGTTGGCCTTTTAAAATTCCTTATGGCTTCCACTCTTTCCGGGTCCATTTTGATTCCTTCTTCAGTTAGCTTGTAACCCAGAAATATTATTTATTTTTGGAAGAATTTGCACTTTTGAATGTTGATTTTTAATCCAGCCTCATCTAATTCCCTCAAAACGATTTCTAAATGTTTTTGGTGGTCTTTCTATTTGCTGTACACTAATATGTCGTCAACGTAGTGTACAACAAATTCCTCATATTTGTCTAATATGTGATGTAAAGCTTTGGTAAGAGCTGCACAAGCGGATTTAATCCCAAAAGGCACTACTGCAAATCTATATACAACACCATCAACTATGAGCCCTGTATAGTCTCGACTATCTACATGTAGTGGGATTAACCAAAAACTGTGTTTCAAATATATTTTTGAAAATACCTCTGAATGGGTGATTCTTCCGAAAATTGAATCAATGTTTGTTGGGGCTTCGTACTGTGGTACAGAACATTTGTTTATATTTCTTACATCTAAACAGAGTCTTAACTCACCACTTGACTTTTTAACTACTACAATCGGATTGATATACGGGGTTTTGCTATTCTCTATTATTCCATGCTTTTTGATGACTGCTAATTCTTCGGCTACTTATCTCTTATATTTATACGGAATGGGATATGACTTGGCTTTGAAGCTTTCTAACTCTTTTACATGTATTTTGTGTATGTAATTTTTGGCTACTCTCGTTTCATTCATTACTAATCCCTTATACTTTCTCATTAATACCCCTACTTGCTTTTTTTATTTTTCATTGCAGTTTATCTGCTCTTCATTTATTATTTCACATCTATACTCTTCTATATTTTCATATATCACATTATTTAGAACTTTTTCTTGACCTTCTTTGTCAACCTTCTTGCTTCTTTACGTATTCTCCCCATCTTAATTTTTGAGTTGCCCACTGTTACATACTTATTAAGATAATCTATTATTACTTTATGTTTTTCCATTTCGTGTGTTCCCATTATCATATCGTCCATATTAGCTATGATTAATAATTGTAGCTCTAATTTCTGCCCATCGATTTCTATTTCCATTGTTACGGTTTCATTTATTTCCCCAATCTTTTTTCGTTTAGCATTGATTAACGTTAATTTTGGTATTTTTATTCTTCCTATTGCTCCATTTTTGAGGTTTTTCAGCACTTTTTCATATATAATAGAGGCTTCCGATTTTGTATCTAACATTATGTCTATTTCTTTGTTATAGATTTTTCCCTTTATTAAAATTAAACCTATTGTCTCGTCATTTTCTTCAGCATCTTTGTAATTTTTGAATAATTCCCTTGGATGTTCATATATACATGTATTGTTGGTCGCGTCGTGTATGCCATTGTCGTCATGGGGCTTGTGCTTGTCTAAAAATTTGTGTAAACGATGGCATGCTCGACAATCCTGTTTGGACTTCTTGCCCTTGCCTCGTTACCTTTGCCACTCGTATATATTGCATTATATGTGTCATTTTGTTCTCTCACCCTTGGTGTGGCTCCTTCCCTCTCTTTCAGTTTTAAATTCACTTCTCTTATGGTATTTTGCCTTATTTGCTGTCCATTGTCATGTTCCTTTCTGCGTCTAGGATTATATTGTTCATTGTTCCCCATTCGTTCTCCATTATAAGCATTGTTGTTGAAATTTCCACCCCTGTTATATGGGTAATTGTTTCGATTATTGTCTTCTGGATTGTTTCCTTTGCGGTAGCCATTATCACCTCGGTAACTTTCTCTATTTTCATTGTATCGGTTATTGTTGTTCCCTGGGTTGTAGTATCGAATATTATTGTTGTTACTTTGTCGGTTATTTTATATATTTTCTCTATTTCCTTTATATCTTCCCCTTTGTTCATTACGTGGGTCGTTATACTGTCCGTATTGTCGTCCATTGAATCTGTTCCCCCCATTTGCGTCTTGTCTGTAATTTTGTCGTTTTTCCTCAAAATTACACCTCCTATTATCACCATTTTCTTTATTTTCCTCTCAAGTGGTTCGCTGTATCCTTTGTAGATAATCAATCATTTGGTCAAGCGTTCTTATATTGTAGATTCCTATCGTCCCTGATATTTCACTGCTGAAATGTCTTGCTATGTACACTATGATTTCCTCCTCTCTCATTCTTGGAGTTAAATGCTGCTCCATGTCATATATATATGTAAAGCATAGCTCGACATTTCCCTAGGATCCTTCTGGTTGTGTCTTCCAAAATATAATTTTTCTCTAACCAAAGCTTGCTGCGTCTCTCCCCCAATAATGGTTAATAAATTTTCTTTCAAAGTCTTCTACGTCCTCTATTCCTTCTTCTTTGCTAGTGAACCATATCAGTCCATCTCCTTTCAAGCTTTGCTTTATAATTTCCTTTATATCTTGGAGATCGTAGACATTCTTCAGCTTATTAAGCAGGCTCGTGACGAATACTTTTGGGTGTAGTTTTGTTATGTGTCTATCAAATTTGAGTCCCGTCTCGTTTGTGACTGGGTAAACAACTCTTTTATTCCCCATACCTTGCCTTATCTGACATTCCATTCTTTCTAATTTCTGTTTCATATTTTCTTCCACTCCTCTTATTCTGACACTCTCCAAATTTAATCTCATTGCGGTCTCATATTTCAATCTTTTTAAATCATCTACATTTACTCTAGCAACTTGCTCTACTCTTTCTACTTTCTCTTTCGTCTCAATCAATTTTCCATTAATTTCATTCTGATAATTTTCAATATTTTGTTCCATTATCATGTTCATGCCAATCGTGCTCTGATATCTCTCATTCCCCAACTGTATTATACTACTTATCTCATTCTCTGTCACTTTCATTCTTTCTAGCACCATCTTGCCTGTTTCCTTTATATTTTCAGTTATCTTGTCATTAACGTTTCTTTTTATATCTATTTTTAACTCTTGCATACCTTTCTCCATTGTTCCTGTTATTTTCTGATCCATTTCTATCAGTCGTTCATTCATCTTTTGGATTCCCTCATTCATTTCCTTCTTAATCTCTTCTTTCAAACCACAAATATTTTCATTCCATTCTCTCTTGGTTTTCCATTTTCTCATTCATATCATTCTTTCATGTCTTGTTTTATACCACTTATGCTTTTATTCATTTCCCTTTTACCTTCATTTATGTCTTGTTTTATACCACTTATATTCTGTTGTTTTTTGTCCATTTTCTCACTTATATTGTTGATATTTTTATTACTTTCAATCATGTTTTGTTTGATACTTATTTCTTGGTTTTCCAACTTCTCAGTTATCTTATTTATATTTTTATTACTTTCATCCATTTCTTGTTTTAGGCCACCTATGCTTTCATTCATATTTACATTCATACTATTTATGCTCTGCATTAATTTCATGAACATTTCATTGTCAATGTCAGGTTTTTCTTTAGTCGTAATTATTTCGTCTAACTGGCCTCCGTCAAGTGTCTGTTCTTCTACTAACGTTTCTTCTCCTGCGTGTACCATTTCTTCGGCCTGTTCTTCTACCTTCTCACACTTCTTGCTCATCTATCCTCTCCTGATCCATTTCTATAATCTCTTGCTATTCGTGTTCCTTGTCGTCACCCCTGTCCTGTCTGCTTTTGACGTGGTCATTTTTTCTTCCCCTAGGCATTTTTGTGTCTTATTTGTACGTTTTTTATATAAAATCGGCTGGATTTTATCGAGCCCTACGTTGGGCGCCAATCGATATGTTTATTATTAGCAATGAAATGGTTTTTATATTACTTATTGTATATTTTGTTAAATTTTATATACAGTTTGTTTTTGGGGTCACCTGTATGTAAATTTTGATTATAATTCATTTTAAAGTGATAATATGTTTATATTGTATATTATTTTATATTTAACAATAATACATACAGTTTTCATTCAATATTTATGCTAAAATTGTGTAAATAGTATGTTTAATTCTGTGTAATGATGTGTTTAATAATAAAAATTTGAATCTCAGGTTTGTTTTCTATTATCAAGTCCTTGTGGGTTTCTGTGAGATATATATAGTATGTATTTTGGGTGGTCTACTCTTTCCCCCTATTAAATTAGCAATTAACATGGAAATATCTCCACAAAATATTATAATTAATTTTTTAATTGATGTTCCAACGGCTGCTCTACATGTGACTCTCTCCCAGTTAGTCGATTCCAGTTGCTAAAGAGTGTCTATACCCTTCATTTTTATATATTTATAATTGTTCTTCCCAAATAATTACGTCCAAAAATTTTAGAATTTTTAACAAGGGTTTTATTTAAATTTTATCAAAATTCTACAATTTCATCTATTGGATCCTTTAATTTAATACTAAAACTTTTTATTTTCTAATAAAATGGCCAAAATCAATTATTCAGTTTTAAGTTTTACGCAGCATACGCCCTGTGTAAGATTGTTTGCAAAGGACAAATTAAAGTTGGTTCAAATTTTGCTATGTATTGATGAAATATATTTGAAGTTTGAAATATTTACTTCACAATACTAAATGGAATGTTTATTATATATTAATGCTCTTGAGAAACTTTCTTTCATGGTCATATATTATGTCATTTAATTGTTTGATACCTTTTTCGTCTTGTCGATTTCTGTTCCTGGTAAATTTGATTTATATTACCGTACGTCGGCTGCTGTTGTGATTTCTTCTGTATAAAACATCTATGGGATTGGCTGTTTAAGTGTTAGACAAATTTTACACCACTTATTCACAAATTCAGTTAAAAATTCGACAATATTTCTCGGATCTAAGTATGACGCGCTCTCAGTTTTTGATGAGCCAACAAAACCTTTCGAACATTCTCTTTTAAAAACGGAAATCGTCTAGATTTATTTCCTGTTTTAAAAACCATCGCCAGCTACCTTGGAAATTTAATTTTATTCCTCATCTGGATTTTTCTAGTTAGCCAGAATCAAGTATGAAAAATTAACATTGTTCTTCAATCTGTCAGGTGAGTGCCATTTTTAATGCCCGCTAAATTTAAATCCTTCACTTAAGGTCTATTACAAACAGAAAATTCCTAGATCTAAAATATGACATTTGGATAACCTATAAATAATTACATGTAAACAATAAATTTTCACCTAACTAAAAACACTTCTAAACATTGATTCTTTCTTTGGAAGTCTGTTTATAAATATTAAAAACCACTGTTTTCATTGTAAATGTTCATTTCACTTCTTACTACTATACAGAGTGTTTTTAATACATTTTGTTTCCTTTTAAAATTGTAAGTAAAAAAAATCTTTGACAATATAAATTTTTACCTGTTTTTAAGCATCAAGCTATACATCATATATTATGGTATGTATTTTATTACTCTCTATTAATATTGTTCCATATTAGATGGGTTATATTTTAATTTCCAACAATGATCTAAACGAAACATTTATTTTCAGCCTATGGATATTTCATGCATCCAGTACCAAATTTAACAGCAACAAAGAATATGTCCTGTAACATTATGTTAGTATTTATGGTTTTTATGTGTCTAGTGTGGTGTACTATGGACAATTTGTATTGAAATGGCTTTTTATATTCAATGACAGGAAATACAATTTACAAAAATAATACATTCATATCTTCTGCAAACTGTAAGTATTATTTGAAATATTCTCTCACTTCAATATATATATATATATATATATATATATATATATATATATATATATATATATATATATATATATATATATATATATATATATATATATATATATATATATATATATATATATATATATATATATATATATATATATATATATACATTATGTCTTATACGTCTTATACGCCTCTAAAATATATACGCGTTCAAAGAACTCGCCTCCAAATCCGGAGGCGACTACGAAAAATCGGAAGCCAATACGTATCCATGTGTATAACGACTAAACCATGATCTATTCATCATTAAATGGTGAATTCCAAATTTTTGGTCGGACGCCGTTTGACAAGGTATACATATACAGTTACACAAACCAGTTCACGGTACCTCTAACAGGTGGCGTCACCGTTTAATACACATATGTACTTCGTACGATGGCCCAGTAGGCTTTCCTCCTTGGTATTTTACATACCAATACGCCTCATAAATATTGCAACAGTGCACGAAGGTCTGTTGTGTGTGCGTGTGAGAGAGTTGGCTTGGAAACAGGTCCTTTAGTCACAAAAAACGGAGATCTGTTGGTACGATGGGTTTCCTTAAAATCAACAAACTTATATATCTATTATCTTTTCAATGTTTACTTTACTACTCCATATTAGTGACTCGCTTTTGCTTAAGGCTTTGTTCCTTGACGATTTGTTTACTGTTTCATACAGTTTACACTGCATTCCCGTCAAATAGAAAACTAATAAAAAAATATAGAAACGATGACTTCGGAATCGTATAATTACTTATCTGCTAATTTTTATTAAAATAACTTTATTCGCTGTAGAAATTTACGATTTTATTATATGTGGGTGTTAATAAAGTGATAAATATGATTAGAGGGTGTGTGGTAGTACCTACTGTAATTTGACATTATGATAATGGCATTAAAACTTGACCTATTACGCAAAATAAGAGCTAACTTATTGACATAAAATTCAAAAATATGAGCTAACTAATAATTTAAAAAGTTAGAGCGTCTAAAAAAAAACGGTAAAAAGCATGAAATATAAATTTAAGACTTTTAAATATATGAGTATCAAAATTGTTTACAGCCGACAGCGATATAATACCAAAACTTCTGCTAAAGTATATACGAGTACACATAAAAAGATTTGAAATGTGTGACATAAAATTAAGTCAGTTGCTAAATTAGATGCTTAGAGGAAGTAAACTGTTTCATTAGTAATTTACTAGTACATATTGTAAACAGATTTCTTATTAATTTGACGCCAACTTAAAATATCCTTGATATTCGTGTATTTAACGGCTAAGAAACTGTTCATTAAGTGAAGATTGGAACCTGTGATGAGCACTGATAAGTACACATTGAGAACCCAAATCACCACAATACATCTTTTTAAAGACCTAACGTTCGTTTCACTAACAAAGTTACCGTCGTTAGAGGATGAAACATTCTAACTACTTTACTACTAACATCACCTTTTATACTGAATCTTTGGTAAAGAATGATAACGAGAGGGAGACTAAATCGCAGGCAAATTATTCAACGTATTGAATTTTAATTGCCGGGCGAGGTTTTTGAACTTCCTTTATCACTTTACCTGACAGGTTTCGGAATGTTTATCTGCATCATTATTGCCCTAGAAATATAAATACTTTTGTACGCATCTAGCTCCACTGGCCGTCTAACAGTTTCAAATTTTCTTCATCAATGTAGTGGTTATTATCACAAATATGTTGTGCCACGCATGACGTGTCCACACTATCGTATCTCAGCTGTGCCAGATGTTCACGAAATCTAGTCTCAATGGTTATCTTAGTCTACCCCACCTATCTAAGATTACAATATTTACAACCTATCTCATAGATACCCGACATTTCAGTGGCTATATCTTTATCTTTCGTATTACCTAACAAATTTCTTAATTATTTTTTGTCGAGAAAGGTAGCTTAAAAATGCTCTCGAGACACCTTGTAATACGCAGTTCAAAAGGTAGACAAACAATTTTTTTCTCTATTTTATCTTTTCTGAATGTCGTGCATTCCGATAACATTTTTTTTCTGTGTCTGTTAATTAATTTTTCCACTACCCAATCCGATATATAACGGATATCCGGCTTGATTAATGTGTGTTGTAAATATTGTAATCTTAGATACGTTGGGCAGACTAAGAGAACCATTGAGACTGGAGTGCCTGGACATCTGGCACAGCTGAGATACGGTAGTGTGGACAAGTCATGCGTGGCACAACATATTTGGGATAATAACCACCACATTGATAAAGAAAATGTTAAACTTATCAAAAATGTCAGACGGCCAGCGGAGCTGGATGCGTACGAAAGTATTTATATTTCTAGGGCAATAAAAAACAAAAGTTCCTTAAACCGAGCCCCGCCACTGGTTTGTAGTCCTCTGTTTGCGCTATGTCTTTGATGCAGCTAAACATTCCGAAGCCTGTCAGGAAAAGTGATAAAGGAAGTTCAAAAAAACTCGTCCGGCAATTAAAATACAATACACTGAAGAATTTGCCTGCGATTTAGTCTCCCTCTCGGTATAGTGCTTTACCGAAGATTCAGTAAAAAAAGTGATGTTAGTAGTAAAGTAGTTAGAATTTTCATCCTCTGATGACGCTTACTTTGTTAGTGAAACAATCGTCAGGTCTTTAAAAGATGTGTTGTGGTGATTTGGGTTATCCAAGTATACTTATCAAGAAACTGTTATTATTTTACAGGCTCTTTACCTGTTTTAAATTATTGTTTAAAATATTTTTTTGTTTTATCCTCCCACGCTGTTGCAATACGTATGATACGTGTACCGGAGCAAACACAAAAGGTGTTGTTTTCAACGATTTATATATGGAGGCGTGTTACCTTTAACCCTACATTAGGCGCGCGGTCTACAATCGTAGACCACACCCAAATAAACGACTATAATTTCAGTAAACTATCTACTACGCAAGCGCGTATTTGAGTAGCCGTTTGTTACATGCGGCTCTGTCGACTAAGTGTGTAAATTGAAGCGGAATAGAGTGGTATCGATAGTTACGCAGGTTTAAACAGGTTTGGTCTACGATCGTAGACCGCGCGCCTAGTGGTGCTACTTTTTTGTGGAGAACCAAATTTCTTGTTTTGATAATTTAGCACAAAGCAGGTAAGTGGTGCATATTAATATACAGCATAGTGTTAATAATTATATTTTGTTGGTTGGTTATAGTGATTAGTTAAGTATAATTGATTGCTAAAACGTGTAAATTATTGTTAGTGTGTTACTTTATTTTATTTTGTTTTATTTTCATAGCTAGCGAATACCTTACTATAGACGAACAATTACTGGCTTTCAGAGGACGCTGCTCATTCAAACAGTATATATCCAACAAACCAGCCAAATATGGTATAAAGATGTTCGCTCTAGTCGATGCCAAAACTTCATATATCTCCAATCTCGAGCCATACATGGGAACCCAGCCAGATGGTCCTTATAAATTGAGCAACTCCACTGAGGATGTTGTACTACGATTAGTACATCCCATAGAGGGAACTAATCGTAACATTACAGGAGATCATTGGTTCACAAGTATTCCGCGGACAAGAAAGTTGTTACACCAAAAAAAGTTTACGTATATTGGGATTATGTACAAGGATAAACGTGAGATTCCCTTGCAGTTATTTCCTAATAAGAAAAGAGAAGAAAAAACCTCACTGTTTGGCTTTCAAGAGGATATTACAATGGTCTCGTATTTTCCAGAGAAAAATAAATCTGTTATTTTGGTGTCTTCGGTGCACCACGACAACGGAACTGATCCCGAATCAGGTGATGCCGAAAAACCAGATATTATAACCCAATATAATCAAACTAAAATTGGTGTAGACTTGGTGGATCAGTTATGCGAAAAATATAACGTCGCAAGAAACTTGCGTCGTTGGCCAATGGTTATATTCTATGACCGCTTGAATATATCTGGCATCAACGCCCTTTGCGTGTATAAATCAAATCATCCCTTAGAAAAAGTTTCCAGAAGTGAGTTCATTGAAAAATTCTCTCGGGAAGTCATCAAGCCACAGATAGAGGCTAGATCAAATATTGTCTCTTTGACAGTAGAACTGAAAAGGCGGGCGCGAATTCTTCTTCGACTCGAAGCGCTTGTACCCCGCCGCCCTCTTCAGCAGAAATCAAAAAATTACGTCGGACGATGGCATATTTGTCCTCGAAACCGCAACAAATCCTCAAGAAATGCTTGCGTAAAATGCGGACATTATGCTTGCAAGGAACACATGGCGGATATGTAATAGTAATAGTAATGGTAATTTTTATTTGGCAATTGAATCATACAATGTATTATACATAGAAGCTTTGTATACAACTTGTTTATCTGAGTGAAAATATTGCCATTTTTCATCTACCGTTATATTGTTTGTTAATAAGTTTATTTTTTGCATTTAGCGCATTTATGTTAAATTGTCATATGTTCCACCAGAATTTATTTTATTTTTTAAATTTTCATGGTATATCAATTTTTATTTTTGTTTCAAACTGGATACATGCTAATAAATGTATAGAAAGGTGTTATTCTCGTATTTATTTATTTTTCAAACAATTATATAAAAATATTTAAAAAAGTACATTTCTGACGAAAATATATATATAAATAAAAATAGCTTTCAATGTTTTTAAATAATTTGTGTCATAAAGTGTCATATGTTGATAAAACAAAATGGTCTACATATGTAGACCGCGCGACTAAACTTGTCACAAAATACCGCGCGCCTAACGTAGGGTTAAAAATGTGTCAAAAAAAGTTTAAAGTAAATCTAATTATTCCTTACCCCTCTCGTGTTTTAAAGATACTTATTGTTACAAGCTTAATCTGCAAAATAAACATAAAAAACCTAATGATATATCATGGAGGCCTGGGTGCCTTTTCGGTGGGTGGAGGTGATAAAGATAGCTGTGCACGTATATATATATATATATATATATATATATATATATATATATATATATATATATATATATATATATATATATATATATATATATATATATATATATATATGAAAAACCTAAGATTCCGGGACCGAAATTACACAAAACGCTAGATACCGGGACCAGACGAAGATTACGGGATTGGGGTCGAAGATTCGAGGACCATCTGAATTTACACACTCTGCAGTTTCGGGGACGGGTTCTCAAATCTGTCGAATCTTATTAAAATTCGTAATTGTGGTGGGGATATAGTAATGTGAGGGGAGGTATATACAGTATACTGCATAAATTCTATATTATAGTGACTGTAGGACTGCATAAAGAAAAGAAGTAAATTAAGATAGGTAAACAAATTTTATTTGCATTAAATTAGGATGTTCTATACCGCTAAACAATAAACTAGTAAAATTAAAATAATTATCCCTTATACATATAAAAAAATTGGTATTCCCAGGCAAAGTATTTGCACCTTTGTTTTGAAAACGTAAAGTAAAGAGCAAGGAAATATTTATTTAATAACAATATCATCCCCATTAATTAAAACATAAAGGTGGTACGTTTATATGTAATCAAATATAATATCTCTCCGAGTAAAAATTATAATACAAATTTTGCATTTTAATATTTCCATAATTTTTATGGGACTACGCACCAAATATTTCCGCTATACATGCTAATTAGCGAAAACTTGTCTATATATGACTTTTTTAACAGAACAGCCTCTATATTGCTATACACGAAACTTTTACGCTTTAATGGATTGTTTAGAAGTTATTAAAAAGTAAAACTTTTAATATTTTCGTGTCACCAGAAAGTAAATAATATATCACTGCTTTCATAATACATGATCATTTCATTGTTAATTAAATAAATATCCTGCTAACTTTCTGAATGGAGATAGTTGAAAAATACTATTGTGTGTGAGTTTAGATGCTCTCGAAAAGAACGAGAATTTATAGCGAATTGTTTGACATGTGGCTAATTGGCCAGTGAAGACGTGTGCTTTATTGCTAAGATGAGTTTGCCGAGTAAAGGTTGCAAGTAAAGGTACCCAAGAAGCAATCTCTGAGAGGCCATGTCAATAGAAGATCAGAGATCTCCAACATTTCTTCTGAAATATAGAGAAGTGAGAGTGGCCGTAATAGATGAATCTTCTATAAGGCACATAGTTAATTTACGTGTGTAATTATTATTAAATCTAAGAGAGACAAGGTGATCTTTGGGCAGCACCTGAGATATGGGAACAATATTTCAACTGTGAACGTTTCTGTGCTTTCTACAACGTAAGAAGCCGCAGCGTGAAAATGCATTTTTAATCCAAAAGAGAAACTTAAATTTGTTTGCTGCTGCTTTTGCAGTACTGGAAATAAGTAAGTTGGTTTTGAGAATTCTCATTAATAATGAGCTGGAAGTAAATACTGAGCCAGTGAATTAGAACGTATTGTTAATAGTGCTACAATAGCGAAGTTGTTAATCGAATAGTTGGCTGTTGATATGAAGTCATTAATATACAAAACAAAACTTTTGAAGCCAAAACCGAACCCAGTGGAACACTCGCATCAATTTGTTGTTTAGTCGATAAAAGTTAAAACAATTTGTTTTATTAATAATCATGCTTTGATATGCTTTGCGCAAGAACTTAATACTTGTTGTATGACCGGTGGATCAGAAGACTACTTGGGCAAAATTAAAACCCAGGTACATGTTAAAAAAGTTAACATTCCTAAGCAGCGAAAATTTCACGTAATATGAAACGTTTTTTCTGTTTGGAAATCTTAATAAAAAACAATGTATGTACATTTTTTTGTTGTCTACTGAACGTCGGTCTATTTCCGCGTCTATGGCCTGTCACGACGCCAGCGAGCAGTTTAACCTTACTATGCTTGAAATATTGCCAAACCCCTACCTTTCACCATATGGATATTTAACGTGCCCATCATCACATGCTACACGAAATTGAGATAGCTTTTAACCCCTGCTCCTCAGAATATACCGAAAAAGTTAATTGATATCATACTAGTATTTGAACCTAGTAATAGTATTAAGATAGAAAGCCTTCAGTGGCTTCCACACTTTTGTCGCTTTTTTGACTAAAGATGTTCTTGAGACAAAAATAAAAAGCGAAGAATACAAAAAATTAAAATTGTGTTAAAATTATAATGCACAATATGTTAACCGCATAACTGCGATGCTTTTTGTTTACTGGAATGCCGGACGTAAATAAAAACGTAGTATATATGTATGTATATTTATTTATATCAGTATATAACTATTTTTCTTAAGTGATAATTAATTAGTATCAGATAATCAGGTTAGGTGAGTGTATTTACAAGAATCTACACATAGCTATGAAATCTTAGTTGCTGCGAAACATTTTTAGTGAAGAACGATGTTTTCATCATGTTGAAGCATCACTTAATTTATCACGTGCGATTATGGATTTTTTTTAATATCTTACCGCGGTGATCGCACCCGTGGTCTCTACAATCACGACATTTTAATCTACCCGAGTATTATTTATAAAACCTTTCAAAGCCAGAATTATTGAAAAATGAAAATATACTAAATATAAGCTAGAAGATTATAAAATATTGCCATTATGCGAAAATACTTACTCTAGATGTGATTCAGAAAATCATCTTTCAGGTAAAAAAAATAAATAATAAACCACCTACAAAATCCTGTAGTTTTAATTTTACATAATTTGCTTTGCACTTTAAAGTAAACAATTTGTGTTTCCTTTGACGTTTCCGAATGCTAAATATCTATTTGATCTGAATTGATGTGTAATGATTGTGGTCTAAAAACATACATTCTTTTATTTTAAATCAAATGGGTTAACAAACATGGGTATATCTATTTTGTCATATTCAAAAATATTAAATAATTTTGAGTTTTTGCACCTACTACACTTGCGAAAATGTTAATAAAAATAAAGTCTGCCTTTTCAATAATCAATAATTGATATGTTTTTCTTTTTTCTTGAAATTGTAGGAAATAGTAACCAATAAAATACTATTATTGTATTTAAATCCAAAACAGAAACAGGTCTGGCTCACATAAAGTACAAAAAACACTTGATCTATAATCCAATAGTAAATTGTGTATACTTGTCTACATATGTTTGCAATATTCTGACAATAATATTCTTACAAAAAAAGTTGTCTTAAATGTTTTTTAATTAAAGAATCCCAAAACCATTCAATGTAAAGACTAAAAAAAGGCGGATTGAGTTAAATTATTTATTTAAGAAATATCTAACAAAGCAAAATCACTTAGCAAGTTAATAAATTTTATATTATAGCTTCAATATATATAGTGATATAGTATTTACTCATATTTATAATTTCACATTGTTTGTTAGAACTGCCAAATAAATATTTTTTACTGTTACATTCTATATTTTTTCAACGATTTTTTATCACTGGCATTACAAAAGATCAGAAATGAGAAAGTGGGGAAATATAATAGGTTGGTACTTAAAGTAGTACACTTTGGAGAACCCAATTCACCACAACACATTTTTAAGATCTGACCATCGTTTTACTAGCTACTGAACGCTTTTACACCCTCTGATGACGCCATATTTGTTAGCCAAATAATCGTCAGGACTTATAAATATGTTGTGGTAATTGGGTTTTTCAAAATGTACTTATCAGTGCTCATCACACATCTCCACTTAGGTACTTATGACATAATAAGTACACTTAAGAGATAATAATTCTCTTTCCTCTAATGACGCTAACTTGGTTAGTGAATCGATCGTCAGGTTTTCTAAAATGTGTTGTGGTGATTTGGGTTCTCAAAGTGTACTTATCAGTGCTCATCACAAGTTCCACTCTTCACTCAGTCACTTATCGCATATGTTTGCTACACGCGGGCATGTCTCCCCTATTTTTTTTTACTAATTTTAACAGGAAAAAAACAATTAAAAAGTCGGGGTCTCCCTATAAGGAATTTTTTCTACGAACATTCGCTAAAAGTTATAGACTATTAAAGCATCAAAAAAGGGTCTGTCTAAAATGAATTTTCTGCGAATATTTTAATAAAACGTACAATGGCGGTTAAAGCTGATACTTAAGGCTTTGTCAAATTAACTACTTACAACATTTCCTCTACATAACCAGTATTCGCTTTAGGTTCTTTGTCTAAAAATTGTCAGTTTTGACGTTTCAAATCTGACAATTTTTTGTTTTAACTTATAAATCCAAATTTTTGTTAATATTATATGTTATACTTTGCGTAATATAAATTTGCATACCAAATTTGGGTCTAGAGCTTTGCTATTCTCGGAGATATTTTTTTTCTCTCGAAGGAAGCTCAAAATTTTCCTGGAAAAACTCGGCTGATTTTTCTGGATAACAAATCTATCAAAGCCACTTACAAAAGGAAGGTACCTACCAAATTTCATCAGAACCGGCCCATTATTTTTTGAGTTATCTGTGTGATAAAAGACAAACATATCTTGAATATAAATTCTAGACACTTGTGCCTTCATTTGAAAAAAGTATTGGATAGCATGACAATTGAAATCTCGTCAATAGTTAATTTTTTCACAAAAAATCGCTTTAAAACAAGATATAGCACACATGCTGTGGATATAGCCTCAAATGAAAGACATTGATCTGTTTAATTTAAACAAAGGAAAGGAGGGAATAAGGTCCGCTCTTTTTACAGCTTTAGTTTTCGTCAGGTAGGTACCAAATGTTATAATACAGTTTTGCTGTCTTTGTTAAAGGTCTAGTTGTAAATTATCCACAGATAGGAAGGCCCTTGGATACCCCTATAGACTTTAGCCGAAGGAAGGCGGAGCATATTTTTATTACATTGACAATGCAGTCGGCACTTTGCTTGTAAATTATGCAGATATTTATAACACCTTACGCGACTTGCATTTTGAACTGAGCTACTTAGTTTATGATAATTGGATTATTAGAAAATAAAATCGCCTTCCATGTAAAAATATTTAATGTCTGTCTTATACTTCTCATACAAGTTTTCTGCAATACATGTATTTTGACCTTAAACGACCAATTGTGAAATTAAGCTATTCTAGAAGTTTTAATAACTACACTTGGAGACCTAACGATTGTTTCGCTAACAATGTTAGCTTCATCAGATGATGAATTTTTAGAATATTCATCATCTGATGAAGCTAACGATGTTATCGTTAGGTCTTTAAAAATATGTGTTGTGGTGATTTGGGTTTCTCCAAGTGTACTTACGTGTGATCATTACAAATTCCAGTCCACATCTAGAAGTTTTAACAAATCGGTAGGTCCATTTAGTGGAAAAAATTCAGTGTTTTACTTAATATACTATGTCATGTAAAAATTTTGTAATATTTAAAAGTATTTTTATTTTTTTAGGTATCACAAATATAAAAAAAACATTTATTACGTATCTATGTGTACATGTCTTTAATAGGTTATTAAAAAACACTATGTCTATTGCTTTTTATTTTTTTATGTCAGTATATTGTATGATTTACTGTAAATGACACTGTCGTTAAATGAATAAATAAATGATTCACAACACCTGATTAGAACTTTATTGGTTGCTTTGGCTCTATACGTTATAATACTTCATTCGCATGACTTGATGAACCCCTTCTGGAGATTCAGGTTAAATAGCTAATTTTGTCTACTAAATGTTACTTTTCTACCGCGATCCTTTTTCTAACTTTTTTGCTACATTGACCACCTTCTATAATAAAACTCATTGTCTGATTTGCAATTTGTCATCAAAAAGTACATTTATCAAACTTAGAAATTAAATGGTAAGTGTTCGTTTCAATTTTTAGGTATCATCCTATAAAATAATTTTGTCAAAGTTTGCCCGAGAAGTGTTCTCGACAAGTGTTTACATGAAAGCTGACCTCTGTTTCCAAATTACATCAAGTAGCACACTAATTAAAAAGATAGCTTTTGATCATTTCTATTTTGTGCTGTATAGTAAAATCATAATCCTAACATCACCCAAACTTAAAAATTTATTAACAAAAATGATTTGACATAAATGCAGAATACTAGCTTAGACAGTCGTTTTATTATGAATGACCAAGATTGACAAAGTTAATTTTTTATCTCTCAGTATAAAATGCTGATTTACAATTATTATACGAAAACTAAAAAGAAGTTCTTACTTATCATACCTATGCCTAATTATATTCGAGTAACGATTAAAAAAATCTAAAATTTTGCTTCAATATTAACAAAAAGTTAAAGGAGGTAGACTCTAATGTGGTATATTCACATAGACTTATTTAGATATTTTTTTCAAAATGTCTTATACTTCATTGTTATTAATAGTGGTAGAACATAATATAATATATCATGGTTTTATACATAATGGCAAAGTTTTACGTTTAGGAGTTATTGTGAGTTGTTGCATTATCTGTAAGTTTCCACTAGTCTTTATAGTCGTCTCTGATGATGTCTGATAAATATATATTTAACCACTGTTTAAAAATACAGCAGCAGCTATAACATAAGTTGATGATATTCGAAGGATTAATTTTGCATCGAACTAAAGCTACACAACACTTAAATCTAAAAAATGTAATTTAAAGGCTCCAACAATGTTAACAGATAATTAGTTGAAAATAAAACTTTACCAAAGAAAACTGCTAGGGAACATCCCAAAAAACCCGAAAACCATTTTGTTGTTTGATCAAATAGTTAATCCGAAATGAGAAAAACAAAATAGAAACTAAACACATAAGTTTTCATATAACCCCGAATATTAAAAGTGCTAGAAAATTAAATGAATTAACCTGATTTACAAAAATGTTTATTCTGCCCGAAAATATTTTTAAAAATTGAAATTTAGGTAGATGTCTACTTTTGTGAGAATTTAAATCAAGAAACTATGTTTAAAGCTGATAAATTTTGAAATGAAGAGGTAAAAGCATTACAACAAATGAGAAGCTACTTATAGATACACTAATGTTTATATAAACACCAAGTGTCATAAACAAATTAATTTTACTTACCATTTAACAATGTTATTTCATACTTTTAAGCAAAATATTTTGACAATTTTGTTTGGAACGCGACCCCTAAAAAATGGTGTTGACTGCAAGCACAAGGTTATGCTTATTTGTATAACACACTTTGAGAGTTGATTTAGTAAAATTTATTATAAAATATATACTCTACTTTTCCTCAAAATAAGCTTTAAATAATTTTTTCTTTGTCAATAAAGTAGGTACCTACATATATTTGAGGGAAAATTTATCACACGCACGTTTTTTCTAGACCTTACAAAATTTTAATTATCAGGTTATAATAAATAAAATAGAACAGTCAACGATTACGACATTTTTCTCACAAACCATCAATGTAAGGTGAAAATAAATACTCTAAGTCAACCTTAGTGACGCTTTTTCACAAAGAAAATTTGAGTGGCAAATATACTCAGTGGTTTGCCATTGCCTTCCGAGGGCATTCATCAGCACACACTGTTTCTAGGTGGTCACCCATGCAAGTACTGACCATACCCGACGTTGCTTAACTTCGGTGATTGCATCGATATGTTCAACGAGGTGTGGTCGTTAAATGTATAATAATGTACATACGAGTACCTATAACGTATTCGGCGGTTAAATATGAAAATTCAATTGTGTGGGTATTCTTCGCATATTAAACATACTTTTATATGTTATATGTTATAGCTACTTTTCAATAATCCAGCACTGAAAAAATATTTCGCATGTTACTGGACTTTCTTACACATATTATCACATTATGTGCTTGAAACAGCACACTTTTTATGATAAACGTCCTTTATGTCCATGACAAGAAATTCTATACTACTATATAAGTAATACTATATGTATGTGGTGTTATGAAAAAAGGTTCATATTACTAATACATGGTCAACCCAATTTGCACCACCCATTTTTAGAGCAACTATGTCAAAAATCTATTTGAGTTTTTGATCAACTGCTTGAGATTTAACGATAAAGCCACAAGAGAGTAGCGAACTAAAAGCAGACAAATTTGCGGCTATCAGACAAATTGGGAATATTTTAGAGAATGTTGCAGACAAAATTATACACCTTTAGAATGCGCAACCACAGATAAAACCTTGTTGGGTTTTCGGAGGCAGATGTCCCTCTAAAATTTACATACCCAACAGGACAGACAAGTACGATCTAAAATTGGTTACTATGTTTGCTGCAAAAATATTAAATCGGTGATCAACTAAGTCTTTTATTGGTAGTGAAGAACGAGAAAAACAATATTCCATTCCCACACAATAGATGATCTATTTAGCGACTGCCAATCAGGTTTTTTTTGTACTTTAACGCCGGCCTATTTCTGCGACTATGGCCAATCACCTAGCAGGTTCACCTCACTATCTTGGAAATTTTGCAAAACCCCCGATCTTCTGTAAGGACGGTAGGAATCTTGAACGTGCCCAACATCGCATGGACACGGGACCGACGGCTATACGCCCTGTCCAAAAGGCGGAACGGGTAGACATTCAACTTGCTCAAATAAAATGTCACAACCTCGGTTGATGTTAATTTTACATGCAGTATGCACTGAAAAAGTGAAAGGAGAAGCCTGGGATCGAACATAGTACCCTTCGTTTCAGAGGCACATGTTCTTACCATTGGACCAACGAGGCCTTGCTATTCAGGGTTCAAACAGAAATTGTACCATGAATCATTAGTTTAGTTCTTACTATGTCGCGGAAAGATTGTTAGAAAAGAAGCTAACCATTGTATGAACAATGAGGTGGAACAAACGTGATATACCGAAGCAATGACTGCAACCAAAAGGATGTCGATTAATCTATGTTCGTGTTTGATGAAATCAGTACAATATCCTTCTATGTGCCGAAAAAACTATAAACTTGTTATTTTATTATCGACTATGCATACACAGGGCGATATAGAGAAATAACGAAGAAACCCAAAATACTATTATCATACAATAACACTAAAGGAGGTGTTGGCGCCTTTGATCAGCTGTATGATTTGACGGCTGTCAAAGAAAAACTCGCAGATGGCTACTTCGGATATAATATTCTATGGTTTACGCTGTAGCGATAAACTCACGTGTAATTTATAAGTTCAATCTCTACTAATTAAGCGTCTAAACGAGCAAAATTTTTAAATAACTTCCATTCGCCCTAGTTGAAGATTAACTGAAAAGAGAATGTTCAGTGGTGAGCTCCCGCGAGAAATTAGGAGTACTATGCGACTCTATAAATGCGATTAAGAAATTTTACAAAAAGCTAAAGGTCCTGTTAGTTGTTGAGATTTTTGCCTGTGAAAAAAAAACAGGAATGCACGTAATAAATGCGAACGTTTTAATAAACAAGTATGTACCGAACACCGCTTTAGAATTTGCATTGACTGCAAATAAGAGATTTTTTTGCAATGATGAGTCATGAGCTTCGAAGATCAGGACCCGGTAGGGTAACACGCACGTGACAAGCTTGTCAGATTTAATGTGAGAAAATAAAATGTTAGAAGCTTGCTGAAGACAGAAAAACTGGAAGTAGCAAAGAACACAATCAAAAAAATGGATATTACCTACTTGACATGTCGGAAGTAAGGTGGTTGAATAATAGAGACTTTAAGAGTGATAATATTATAATTAGATATATAGTGGAAGGAAAGATTCAAAGAGCAATGGAGTCGCAATCTAATTATGGAACGAATGGACCAATAAAGTGAGGCATACATACCGTGTGAACGATAAGGTAGTGATGGTGATAATTGAAGCAAATCTCTGACATAGCACAGCGAAAAGAAGGATGTGGAATAGAAAAGAAATATGTAAGAAAAGTGAGAAAACAGGCTCAGATGTTGGGGATAATGGGGATTTTAATGCGGTAGTGGAAGGAGCTTTAGCTGAAAAGTTTGATTTATGAAAAATGAAGAAAAAATAAAGTAGTTAATAAATGACTATGGAAAATGGACTAATTATAACACACACAATGTTTGAAGTACCCAAAAGGAGACGATATAAGTATATGAAAAACACCAGGGAGTACAGGTGGGTATCAAATACATTATATCACTAAAAAGGACTGTCACAAATAAAAATGATGTGAAGCAAAAGAAGTATAGACGCAAATAAATAGGGAAGAAATCGAAAATAGCGTAAAGAAGGCACGGCTCGATCAAGAATACTAACAGGTTAGGAGACTATAATATTGGACAGGGACAAAAAGTTAAAAGAATAACGATGGAAATTCATCACTAGACAATGAAGCCATTGGACACTGGTAAGCCTATTAGAAAAGTTTTCACACGGGGAGAAAATGAAATATGGAAAAATGTATATGGGGGAAATGACAGATAAACCCAAATGAGATGTTCCCTATTTCGACACAATATTTCAAAAAGGGCACTAAATAACTTAGACAATGAAAAAGTTATTGTGTAGATGAATTAACAGCGGAACATTTAAAAAATCTGGTGAAAAAAATTAAACCAAAACTATGTCAACTGTTTGAGAAAGAGTATACATCAGGAAAACTGCCCAGTTAGTTTATACAGAGTACAAGTATCACTATATGAAAAACACTGAACACATAAAAATGCACCCAGCATAAGACAATAAATGTACAGAGACATGTGGAGAATATTCTGCTAATCATAATAAAAAATACAATAAAGAGCAAAATTAGAAGTTTATAGGATCAGTATCAATTCGTGTTTGGAGTTAGGCAAGGAACTAGAGAAGAAACTTTTGAAACGTTATATTACTTGAGATTTATTCAAAAAATTTAAATTTTCACCAAATCACCCTATTTATCCCCTACGCCCTGAAGCGATCTTACCCAAAAACAATTTGAAGCGCTCCTTTGTTAGGTGCCAACTGGATACCAAATTTGAAAATAAGATCTCAATTCGTTCGAAAGTTATTGCGCGTATTAACAGACAGACGTACAGGCAGACCCATCGACCGACAGATCGGCAGACAAAAATATACTTAGTTTAGAATCAAGTTTTCTATATGTTTTGAGACTTTTAATGCCGTTTTAGCAAAAAAAAAATCGAAATTGTTGTCAACAATATTCCACCCCCACACATTCAACCTCTAATTTAATTTCAGCACAGAATACCAGATGTTTGATGAAATTAAAAGTTTTCTAATCAATAAACCGTAAAACGTTATATTACTCGAATTTTAACCAAAAAAAAAGCTCAATTTTTACGAAATCACCCCCAAATTCATCCCATACCCACTAAAGCGATTTTACCCAAAAACAATCAGAACCGTTCGTTTCTCGAGTGCTAACTGTGTATCAAATTTGAAGATGATATCTCAATTCGTCAACAACTTGAAAAGTGTAAATGTTCTCACACATTGAAAGTATTTTTATAAATGTTTGTAAATGCAACAAAGACCCGAGCAAGATGATTGCGATTGCAAAGCAAGCATTCAATAAACACAATAGTCTTCTGACTAAAACATTTTAACTTGGATCTGAAAAAGAGGTCCTGCGTATCGAGTGTAGTATGTGGAAGAAACTTGGATGTCCACTTAGCATGATATGAAGATAATATAGGATTTTGAACTATGGCTATAGATAAAAATCACAGAGACACGATACAACGATAGAGAGGCGAATAAAAGTGTGCTGGAAAAGGTGAAAGAAAAAAGATGCATGCTGGAACTAATTGAAAAAGGAAATGCAAAATTTACTGGTTCATATTCTGACATAATAAAATTCTAGCGACATTATTTGGAAAAATTAGAAAATGTAGACCTAGGGTAAAACATCTGGGAAAACTGGCCCAACTTATGAAGTGTGGAAGCTATGAAATGAAGAAAGCTGCTGGAGACAGATAATCATGGTTGCGACAACAGGGCGACTTCCCCTGTAGACATTGATGATGATCTGAAACGCAATAGTATGAAAAAAAAATGTGGAAGGAACACAAGTACCATTCTTAAATAAGTAGGTTCAGAAAAGAAAAACAAAAGATAGGTTATGCTAATTGTTTTTAAGTTGCAATTGTTAACATATTGTAAAGAAATATTTTCTTAATTAAAAGCAAATATGTTTTAGGGTTTGGAAAAAAAAAAGCATCTTAAAATTTGCCGGTCTGGCTAGTTTTTTTTATTTACTTCATTCTATAATTACGAAGACTGCAGTAAATGAGAATGAAATAATTAGTTCAAGGCTCTTTAACGTCATTGTCTTAACCAGGTGGTTCTACATAATACACACAATAGCCGCTATTTTGAAATGCATCAGATTAGTAAAAAGAAACTAGACTATAAATTTGATAATTTTCATGTCAAATTTTTTACGCTATTTATCCTCTCACCTTAGAACAGAGGCAAATTAAAATATTCAGCAAAAAATTGCCCTCATTTAAAATAAGCAAGTTTATTTAAAAGTCTTATTACCTATCTTTGAGGTTTTTCAAGCTCATCATTGATTAAAGGGATTTGCTAGCCTAATATTATAGCAATTTTTTTTTGCCCTACTTCAATCCAGTTAGGTTTCTTATTAGTTTGGCTCCATTCTTAATAAATTGCATACACCAATATGCATGCATATCCACACGCACGCACGCACCCATGCATACTTACCTACACAAAATACACACACAAACATGCAGAGAGCGCACACTCTCATTTATTTTGTTAAATAGGTACAATAATATCTGTTTCTAATTATCTTTTTGCTACCAGAAATGTCTCAGAGTAACTAAGAATGATTATTATAATAAATACGTTAAATTATTTAAAAATATGACATGGTCCTCAAATCTTGCGAGTTATGGTTACCCCTCCATATCCCCCCACTACAAATAAGCACGGTCCTGGAATCTGTCGAAATATGAAAGTTTATAGATCTATGCTAGCGGTCCCGGAATCTTAGGTTTTTCATATATATATATATATATATATATATATATATATATATATATATATATATATATATATATATATATATATATATATATATATATATATATATATATATATATATATATATATATATATATATATATATAATATATATAATATATATGGGTAATATTTTTATAACGGGACAATTACCAAAAACTAAAAGTTCAAAACTGAAATTACTTTTTGACCAGCAATTCATATATTTTTTTTAACCTTCATTTGTCCTAAACACATATATAAAGTGGCCACGAAAGATATCCAGTAGTTTAGGAATTGTAAATGTTTGTGTTTACAGGTATCACAATAATCATCATTTCGGAAACGGTTGAAAAAGTGCCTATAGTGGTTTGTCTAGTAATATTTTTGTAATAAAATTGGTTAGAACATGTAGCATATTATAAGGAATTTGCAAGTAGGAAATATTTACTCATTTATATACAAGTTAAAGGTGAATGAACGCATTTACAGATACCTGTTTTAGAATCCCTTAAAAAACAAAGTGTTACTTTTTAACTTAGGCCATATTAAGGTCGTTAAATATGGTGTACTTGTATTTATATCATTAGTATATTATAACTGTGAATACATCTTAGGCTAATAAGTGTTTAGATTGGTTATTTTTTCAACAATTAAATTAAACTTAACTGTTACCGAAATGACGTAATGTTGCCGAAATGATGTAAGATCAATAATATTTGTAATAATAGGACTTGAAATGTAAAAACTAGTTTCTGTAAAATAATTTTATTGAGTAAATAAACACTAAGCCAAAATTAACATGGCATGAGGAAAAAATTAATGGGAATAAGTGACTGTTACACAGTGTCAGTCACTTTTTTTAACTAAGCATGACGGACAAACAAAAACATTTCCATTCTTATTCAGATTATGCTTCAAGATACATTTAATATGATATGAGCGTTGACACTGCAAGCATTTGATACCCACAGTTCTTGAAGATATTTGAAATGTACACGTAAAACATAGACCATTTTGAACTTTATTGTTTTGAGGAAATTCTTGTGGAGCAACAACTGCTATATCTGATGTAATATTAATTACCGCCTCGGAATTTTTTACCTGAAAATCTAGGTTATTAATTGAGGAAAATGAATAAAAATGTAATTGATATTACATTAAATAAAATACAAATATTTAGAAAAATATGTTTAAAAATATAGGAACTAATAAAAAGTTGATTCTTATGAAAAAGGATACCATGGGGTGGCAAACTGTCAATCTGTTCTTGCGGTGGAACTATTACAACTTCTGATAAAATATGAATTTTTTTCTCGGACTCTGAGAACTCGGACTTTTCTCGAACCGATTCCAAATCTGTTATTAGTAATTAAGGAAATAAATGAACATTTTGGATACAATGTATTATAGATGGACAAATACAAAAAGGATACTTCTTGGACACAAACCGACGGAATCCTGTTGTTCTGGTTCCAAACTAACTAAACTTGTTGCCTCTGGTGACAAACTGCATACATTTTCTTTCCCAGTTATCAAATTGACTTTTGTCTTTCGCGTTTTTTTTTTTTTTTTTTTTTTAATGTCAACAACACACCACGAGGGCTTACAGCCTAAATACTATCGTACCGTGGGTGTTGACAAGGAGGAAAGAGGCAACTTGTTAATTCTGGACTTGAAGGTTTGGAGGTTCGGAGGAGAAGGAAAAACATGTGCCGGCAAGGAATTCCACAACTTGGAAGTCCTCGGGACAAAAGAGCGGGCATAACAAGATGTTCTATGTCTGGTGACCTGGACAGTAAAAGGGTGCATTCGCTCTGTTCCCCTGGTAGATCTGCTGGGGGCAGCAGGTGGGGGAATTATGGAGGAAAGCTCCTCTGAGCAGTGCCCGTGCAGATATCTATAAAAGAGAGAGAGGTCACCAACGGCACGTCGGTGGGCAAGGGATGGAAGCCTTTGGGTGAGGGTAGGGTCACCGATGAGACGTATAGCTCTCTTTTGAATGGAGTCCAGGATAGCGAGTGTAGAAGCGGCTGCTGCACCCCAGATGTGGGAGCAGTATTCGAGGTTTGGCCTTATTTGTGAAGTGTATAAGGTATAGAGATTAGTTGGTGAAAAGTATTTGCGAGCCCGGAAGAGGAAACCCAATTTCTTAGCAGCCGCTTCTGCAATTGATGTAACATGTTGGTGCCAATTAAGATTTCGATCCACAGAAATGCCAACAAGAGAAAAGGACTCATTACTTTGAATAACTTGGTTGTTCATTGTGATGGATCTAGGGCTGCTGTATCTCTTGTGAGAAAGAAAGCAAGACTTAGTTTTGGTGGGGTTGAATTGTACAAGATTTCTACTTCCCCAGTCTAATATCTTTTGGAGGTCTACGGAGACAGAACCCTCCATGAGTCTGCGATCCTCATCTAATTGGGCTAAAGAGACAGGCTTAGAATATTGTATGTTTGAGTGGAGGGTGCTGTCGTCCGCGTAACTGTGAACTGGGTTGGATGTGCTAGAGAGGAGGTCATTGATGTGGAGAAGAAACAAAGTAGGGGCTAAAGCTGAACCTTGAGGAACTCCTGCATTAATTGGATACAGTTTAGAGGAATGGCCATCCACAACAACAGATATGCTCCTGTTGGAGAGGAAATTTGCTGTCCAGGTACAAAGTTTTGGTGGTAGGCCATAGGCCGGAAGTTTATTAAGCAGCGCTGCGTGCCAGACCTGGTCGAATGCTTTGGATATGTCTAGAGCAACAATCTGGGATTCACCGTGTTGTTCCATAGACTTGTTCCAAGAATGGGTGACAAAGGAAAGGAGGTCGGCAGTCGATCTGCGCTGACGGAATCCATACTGCCTGTCGTGGATTAGACTGTGTTTTTCAAGGAATTTTAGTAGTTCGGTGTTTATATACTTTTCCATCACTTTAGAGATGACTGAAAGGAGAGAAATAGGCCTGTAGTTGCTAGGAAGCGCTTTGGATCCTTTCTTGGGGATGGGTTGTACTCGAGCAGTTTTCCAGTTACTAGGGAATATGCCTTTATTGTAAGATATCTGAAACAGACCAGTCAGGACAGGAGCAAGTTCTGGTGCGCATTTTTTGAGAACAATTGCTGGGATCTCGTCAAGGCCAGAGGCTTTCCTGGTATTAAGAGAAGAGAGCATCTTTCGTACCTTTTTAGTTTTGAAAATGATATCAGTCATTTTATGCGCGACGTTGGGGACTGTTGGTGGTTGAACATTTGGAGGTGGGTTGAGAGTAGAATTTCCGGCGAACAACGAAGCAAAAAGTTCAGCCTTGCCCAGGGCGGTAGAAACAATTTCATCACCTGAGACGAGAGGTGGGAACGTGCTCTTGCAGAAATTATTCCCAATAGACTTAGCAAGAGTCCAGAAGGGTTTGCCGCCGTTGGAGCTTGAGAGGACTTTGTTTTTGATGTGGTTATTAAACGAGTTTTTTGCCTCAGAAAGAATGCGGACATAGCGGTTTCTTGCGTCGTTGAATGCTTGACGATTTTCTTGACTGGGATTGTGTAGAAGCGTTTTGTGAGCTTTGACCTTTTCAAGTCTGGCCTTGTCACAGGATTTAGAGAACCAGGGCTTTTGAGTGGCTGAAGAGGTTTTCTGTGTACATGGAATAAATAATTCCATGCCAGCTTGGATAATTTCGGTGACGTTTTCTGAGATATCAGAGGGGTCAGGATGAGAGAAGCAGACAGACGCCCATGGAAATGAGGAAAAGTAATCCCGCATTTCGTCCCAGTTTGCGGAGTTGTAGTGCCAAACGATACGTGGGTGTGATGACTGTGTGACCTCGGGTTGCATTGCACAGGAAGCAGTGACCATGCCGTGGTCTGAGCGACCAAGGGGGGCGGTGACTGATATCTTATAGCATTCAGGATTTGTAGTAAGAAGGAGATCCAAGGGATTTGAGCTGTGTGTTGGGATACGAGGAAAGTAAGTAGGTTGCTGAACCATATTGGCCAAAGAATTGCTGACTGTAAAGGCCTCCGCTGCTCTCCCTTGTGGATCGGTTTTTGAAGATCCTAGCCATTCCTTATTATGGACATTGAAGTCGCCAAGAATAGTGACCTCGGAGGAAGGATATTCAGAAATCAGATAGTCGGTTTTTTCAGAAAGGTAGTCAAAGAGCTGGACAAAGTTGTTGTCAGAAGGTGACCGGTAAATGCAACAGATGAATTTAGTTGCAGCCCTGAGAGAGAGTTTTATCCATAGTATGTCTTTTCTTCCAGCTTCTAAATTGGGAAGTCTGGTGCAGGGTAGATTGCTACGGACGTATGCGCACACGCCTCCATGCAATCTAAAGGCAGTAAGGAGCTCATACCCCGGGAAATTAAGGTGATTAGTGGCTGTTTTGGCACTGATTTGGGTTTCGGTGAGGAAGAGGAGTTGGGGCCTGTTAGCCTGGAGGAAATGGTGGACGGAGTTCAGGTTAGAATTTAGGCCACATATATTCGAAAAGGATATGTTAAATCTTGATGTTGGCGCCCCCTGTACACCCCTCTCCCGGAGATCCGAATGGAGGGGTATTTTGCCTCCGGAATATTTTATACAAGGAGGAGCCATCATCATTTTTGCTTATAAGGGAAACCGACCCATACACCAGAACCGGAAACGTCCGTTGGGACTTCACCGGCCCCTTGATGTATGGGGTGGTACCTCCTCGGGCGTGAAAAAATCCTTTACTGTTACATAAAGGAAAATTCCACTACCACCTGCTATGGATTGGATTGGATCAATGTCTACCCCTTTAAAAATAAGATTAATAAAGGGACTATCAATTGTCCAGTAGTTATGATTTTCGACATAGTAGGAGGATACAAAACATTTTCATCATTTTGCATCCATGCCTATTGTCGCAATGTTCCTAATAGTTTTATTTGGCTCCAAGTTGACCTTAGTTGTTTTGTGTTTTTGTTGCACTAATGTGACCATATGTGTTCTTACAACACTGAAGTGTGAACATATTCCACCAAGAGGACAAGAAAAACAACTAATTTCCCTCAAGAAAGCAACCGCAGGTTTTTCTTTGGACCAAGTTATTTGGTGAAGAGACATTATTTGTGGGACAGATGCGAAACTCTCTGCCATGTCTAGTTTACATTTTTGTATTTCATCACTAGTTACTTCCCAAATTTTTATGCAACTGTTTGGTGAAACCTTATCAATGAACGTCGTAGCCGAAGATATGTCATGACCATATAAAACTAAACTGTCAGCCTTTCTCTTTAGAGTGCCACCCACACCATCCATTGGGCCCTTACCGTGTCCGCTTGCAGTGAAGTTCCAACTTATTTCCTGTACATTTTTAAAGTAAGTTGGAACCTTCGTAATAAAAAAGTGACAGTTAAATCTATTTCTGTATTGGGACGTTGGTCCATCAGAAAAGAAATGTATTCCTGAAGTATTTGGTCTCTGTGTAGCTAAATCCAGCAACAATTTGTGAAGATGAGCCCAGATGGCGTGAGACTGGTGATCTAAAGTATCGCTAACCGAACAAAAACATTGACTCTTAAGGACTGATGTTCCATCTTTTCGAAAATAATAAATTCCTGTATGAAGGGAAATTTGCTTTTTAGATGCACCAAAGTGCATTGACTGTATCTCTGACGAATATTTCGCAACGTAATTTTCGGAAAAATCTACCTGAATTATTACTTCATCCATTGTAAGTGTTTCCTTTTTGTTTTGGAGTTCTTCCATTTGATGCTCCATTATAAAAACATGTTTCATAAATTCTACTAATTGTTTATTAAGTACTTCTAAAAGTGTTTTTACTGTGGAATATTTTTCATTTTTTACAGTTCTCTTAATTTGTTTCTTAGTACCTTTAATATCTCTTTCCTCAGTTTTGTTTTCCCACTGATAATATCGAATTTCTTCGCTTAAAAGATGTTTCGACTCATCTTTTAAATAACATACGTTTAATTTGCAAGTAAGGCAACGTCTAAACATACAATCGACATTTGTCATATCACACACTAATTCATTGATTAACTTTCTAGGGCATTTTGCATTTATCAGATTTTCTAAATGCATTCTCGATACAATAAATGCTATATTTTCATGTCTAATGCACGCGCATGTTTCCCGATCCCGTTGAGTTGGTCTTACGATCCAGAACGGCTTATATTTTTGAAATGTGGAGTGTGAGATCTTGATTCCTCCAGTTTCAATATATTTTGTATGCAAATTTTTTACTGAGTCGAGAAGTAATCTCTTTTGTTTTATTATTTTTCCTTTTCGGATATAGTCTCTTTTTCCTGGACACATTTTTGAGCTACTGTCTTTTTCGAGGAACTCCTGAACTGATTTTCTAATTTTCTGTGCGGTATGACTATTTCTCTCCTGTCTATCATTTTTGCTCAAATGCAAACTATTAATTTGTTTTTTATGCATCTTGTATGAAACAATGTTTTTAACCTGACCAATCATCCTATATTTTTTTAGTATTTTACCACTGATTAATTTCGATGCAATTTGTTTATTCTTTTGGTTGTCTAGCGATTGTACATTATGAGATAATTGGGAGCGTACTACTTCACCAAACAATAATTGTTTCTTAACTTCCTGAGGCACATCAAGTCCTTTTGTCATCTGGTGTATTTTAGTATTTGGAGAGTCCATAGATTGATTTCCAGATTTTCGTTTTTGAGACTTCAGCTCTATAATCTTCAATCTTTGCCTTTCTTCTCTTTTTCTATAATTTTCTAGTCTTCTTTTTAATTCGGCAATTTCTCTCTTAGATTCTTCTAGTTTCCTGTAACACGTCGCTCTATCGCGCTTAACCTTCTTTCGACCTGCTTGTTTTTTGGACGAGTTTTGTGTTTGAGACGTTCCAGGAGTTTCAAATGGCATGTTATGATTTTCATCAATTTCGTTCTCATTCGCGGCCTGTTGAGAGTTTTCTACCTTTCTATTAACTTCTACAACATTTTCTGTTTTCTTTCCAGGTCTATTTTCTTCCAATTGTTCGTCTTCGCTATTTGGAGGTGAATTACTTTCCATAAAATGTTGAGTTGCTAATTGTATTTTTTTGTTATTTCTGTATTTCAGGCTGGCTTCCTTCCATCTTTTTCTTTGCTTCCGTTTCTCCCTGTCACTAAGCGTCTCTATATATTTAACAGTACCTGCATGTTTCTTTTTTTCATATCTTTCCCTATCCTTTCTCCGTTTTTCCTCTAACTGTTCTTCGGTCATTTTAGCTCTGTACTTTTGAACTCTTTTTGTACTGACTTCTATTGTATTTTTCTTTGTTTTTCGGTTTTTCACCTGGGGTGAATTTACTATCTGATTATTTAACTTTTTTGATGTCTTCTTTATTTTAACTTTGTTTGGTAACACTATTGTGTCACATATTGGAGCTTTATTCTCGGCTTCATCAACTTGCTCATTAGACTGGTTTTCAAGCAATCTTGGAATATTATCAGAAACTGAATCTATATTTTTGTCCTTACTTCCGATGGATTCCGACTGATCTTTTTTGTTTTTGCTACCCACATTTAATTTAATTTTGAAATTTAAACTTTGAGTAGATTTTTTAAGGCTTTTTTTATTTTTCTTCTCAGTTTCCATTTTCTCAAACGCCAACTTACGGTTTACTTCTAATTTTTTCTTTAAATCAATAAATCTCTGCTCTTCCATGAGATTCTGAAAGATAGTGCAAAATTTCTAAGAAAAACCTTAAAGGTAAATTAGTGTCATTCCGGAAACAATTCCGTCATTTCGGAAACAATTTTGCGCCTAACAAATTGTTTCGGTAATGACGTTTCCGAAATGACGAAATCTGACCAAATTTCTCGTAAACACCTAATTTATCGACTGAGCAATGTGAAATTGTGAGGTTATGTTTACAATTATCGGTATTACTAGAATAATCACATAAAAACTTCAAAAGACAAGAATACAGTTATCAGCACATGTTTCCGAATTGATGGGCAATAAAGGTACGCGAAAATATCCCGTCCTTCGTAAATTTATTTAAAAAAAATGATAAATATTGACAAAAACTTACCGGCATTTCTGGACTTAGCA
This sequence comes from Tillus elongatus, assembly GCA_964006375.1. Lineage (NCBI taxonomy): Eukaryota > Metazoa > Arthropoda > Insecta > Coleoptera > Cleridae > Tillus > Tillus elongatus. Next base: position 68,980,108 of record OZ023269.1, on the reverse strand, counting down.
TAACACAAACTACATCTAGGTGCACATGCGCGGTGATTTCAGGTTTATAGGCGCGAAATATTCAAACATATTGGTCGTGTTTCCGGAATGACGAGCGTCTCTCCGGACAAAAAACAATGGAATATTAAAATGTTATACCTATGTTTAATCGGAAGAATACTGGTATATATATTGATAGCAAACACTTTGAAAATTGATCTGCTCATACTTTGTAATACCTTAGATAAATATATTAGGGGAACAATCCTTTTAAAGTTCAGAAATCGAGTTTCGGACAGTTACCGGAATGACGATTTCGGTCATATATTGATGAATTCTAAAAAAATATGAATTAACGTGGCTTCCATTTTATGTGTATCAGTTAGATATCCATTTGGGCTTGACATATATGTTTAGTTTATGCTTTTAGGCCCAATAGTTTACTAGAAATGACTTTGGACATGCAATTGTCCAAATATAAAAATTTTACCCATATATATATATATATATATATATATATATATATATATATATATATATATATATATATATATATATATATATATATATATATATATCGATCAATCTCACTGACTAAGATTTTAATTTTGACTGACTTAAAATTTATGTTGCCATTTAATGAAAAATTTAATGAATGTAGAAAAGCTTATGTGTGTCTAAAGTCTTAAAAATCGCTCAAAAAGTTGAAAAGGACTCACATGTATTGCGCTAGCACTTCCAAAGGTTCACCAGCTGATTTAGGCCTTCACCTGAGGCCTCCACAGGTGTTAATTTTCCTGCAGACGGAATGTAGAAGCTGCACAGGGTAGCTCGGCATTTAGCGCTTACCATAGGCACTTGTTTCCCCCAAGAGAGAATTCAGTAACTGGTAGAAAACGCTTGTAGAGTGGAGAGAGGAAGAAAGTGTACGTGTAATTTACATTCAAGAGATTAGGTAGGCACTGGGTTGAAACTTGAACTTGAACTTGAAAATAACTTGAAACTAGACGTAAACCTGAATCTGAACAGCAAAACTGTACTCGGATATCAAAGGTATATTTGAACGGCATACGGAAAAATCGGACATAAAAGTAAACTTGAATCGGAGACTGGAAGTAAGAACTTGGAACCGTTTACTTGAAAGTGTTTACTTGAAACCGTTAACTTGAATCTTGCAATTACAACAAAAAAAGACCGCCAGCAACTTGCCGCTGCATTAAAAGCTTTATTAGAGACTCACTGTTTAGTCTTTCTTTTAACGGGATGTTACAATCATTAAACCAAATTCAAATTATTTGCAGCACTTGCACAATAATTACACTAGGCGTACATGTCCTGCGGGAGCTACGTTTTACTTTCTGCCCTATAGAAAACTCTCCTTGAACATCGCTGTGACACACTGAACCCGAGAAGTAGAGCAGTTCTTGCTCCAGTCGTGTCGGTTGGCCGACCAAGAGAGATAACCAGCTTTGCACACGTTTAAGTAAGCCGCCAGGTTTCTGCTGCCAGCGTCAACTCTGGTCCGATGATGTTCTCTGTCCTTTAGTTACCCATCTACCTTCATGTGTATGAGAGGGATGCAGATATGCATGTGTTTCGCGCCAGTTTCCGTCGAGGCCTCGCACTTGCAACGATTCTGTTCGACCAGTATCTGCCAAGTATTGCTCAACGACAGCGCTTGCTTTGTCGGCATTTCTTTCAGTTGTCAACTTGTCTCATTAATTTCCTACTTTATGACTCTCGGTATCTTTGTTAATATTTTCACCTCCAGTTTCTAATACTTTAGATCATGTTAATGCGTCATTGCGGAGTCTTTTATATAAGTAAATATTCATCTCTGCAACGATATTCTCCTGCTTCTAGATTTAAAAACATTTTAGTAGAAAATTTCAATAAAAAAACAATCCCTTTTCTCAAGGCAAATATTCCATCTTAATCCTTGATTTAAATGAAGGAAGGCAGTAGGAGCGCTACGATGGTAATTTTCAATAGCACGTTTTCAACAAATCTTTTCAAAACAAAACTTGAATTGCTGGTCAGTAATGAAGTCACCTTCTCCTATCCAAGCCTCCTTTGAGGCTCTCGTTATGTCAGTTACGGTAATAAATAACACATAACCGTTACAAACTGTATACTATTTTCAGCAGATATGGCTCAACTTGCCTCTTTCTTAACACTTCGTAAATGCCTCTCCATGGAGCTGTATTGAATGCATTTTTTACGTCCAATGTTACCATGGCCACAAATCTGTTTTTATTGCCTTCTTTTCTTGCCACGTCCTGTACTTTCTTTATAGCATCCATCGTCGAGCGCCCCTTGCGGAAAGCAAATTGGGTGTCTGCTAACCCTCCTCTTCTCTCGATTTCCTTTATAAGTCTGTTATTTATTACATGTTCATATAATTTTGCTATTCCGTCTTTCAGGCATATAGTTCTTTATGACTTCTTTCCTCATTTTTTCTGTGGCTTCTCCAATAACACAAATCGCGCAAGCTTCCATTCTGACGGGAAACTTCCATCACTGATTAGTTTATTTATCAGAACTTGTAATATCTCCGTTTTCTGTTATGCTACTGCCTTAACCTCGATTGGTATACCATCCGGGCCTGCAGCTTTACCAGATTTCATCCTTCAGCCTGCTTTCCTTATTTATTCATCTGTTCAAGGTGGAATATCCTGCGACTTCACTTCCACTCTTGGCCATTCTTTGACTTCGTGTTTAGGGAACAATTCCTGCGCTATCATAATTTGTTCATCATCACTTATTGCTATTGGTGTTATTGTAAGAATTTTACCTGTGACAGTCTTGTACCCTAGTCCCCAAATACCATCTATTTCTTTACGAAGAGAGTCCCAGGCTTGTTTCTTTGCTTTTGTTATTGCAGTCTTTTATTTCTTTCCGTTTTTCCTGTATTGATTCTGTGCTTCCTCAACTATCGCTACTTGTGATGTTTTTTCCCTATTGACTTGTGACCATCCTTCTTGCCTTCGTAGATTTATTTCTGATTTTGGCGATCACTTCATTCCACCAATATGCACCTTTTCGTCTGCCGCATTGCTGTTTCCTCTTCAAGCACATCTCACATACTCTTTCTAGTGCTCCATTCAGGTCTTTGACACTACCTTCATAGTTTTTCTGCTTTGTTTGTGTCTCTATTTCTTCTAGTAGCTTCTCTTGCTTTTCAGCCTTATAGGACCACCCTTTGATTGTTCAAGTTTGCTGGGCACTACTAAACGGCTCTGAGATCTTAAAAAGGATATTCTTGTGGTATCTCAGGTTCTCCTTGTTCTCCACATGCCAGCCTCTCACGTATCTCTGCAGACTTGATGAGCACATGGTGCACATGGTTACGTCGATATATGACGATGCTCCATTGCGTTCGAACGTTGGAAGTCTACCATCATTCAATATAATATAGTCCGCCAGGCACATGCAGTCTATCAAGGCTTTTCCCTTTTTGCCTTCTCTTGCCGAGCACCAACTTCCTTCTAATTAATATCTTCTTCTTATGTTGCCTAATGTATCTGTTTAAGAAGGTTAGAAATTGCTGGAAGTCTTCTTCTCCAATCGCAGGCGATACATATCAAGAGTACAAAACTATGTCAAACATTTCAATACATACATAGGCTTTACCCTTTCCCATTCTGTATACTTGTGTTTTGATATTCGTAACATATATCGCTGCATCTACATTTTCGCCTGTTACCCATTTGGCGTTTGCCCAGCCATTTTTTGTTAGGTATAGCTGTTATTATCAACTTTATGTCTTCCCTATTACATTTGTTTATTAATGAATCCATCTCCCTTTTGCTCCTATCCACATTTACTTGCAGCACTTTCATTGTAATTTGGTTAATCTTTCCGTCTTCTCCTTCTGTAGCGCCCGTACATGTTATCTGTACTAAGCACAGTTCATAGACTGCTCTGTGTCCTTCAGCATCTCATAAATAGCATCGCTGCACATTTTCGCATTCCCTTTTTTTGTGATTTTTCCCACCTTTTTACTCTCCAGCAACTGTCTGGCTGCATCCTTTTACAAAGTAACAAACGCGTGTTTATGTCTATTTTGTCTACCTTATCTGATAATTGAACCTCTAGGCTTTCCTTCTGTCTTTGCTTCACGGCTTTTTTAGCACCTCCTGAAGTTAATTTTCCTCGACTGTCTCATCTATATCGAGTATCATGACTTTCTCTCTTATTTTCACTTTCCCCACTCTTTTCATCTTTGTAGTAAGTTGTTCTTTAAATACATGCTTCTGTGCTTCATCATTCCCTCGTATCTTTATCTGTACGTTATTACTGCCTATTTTGTTTATTTTGTCGACTGTTATTCCCTCGGTGTTTACAGCCCTTTTAAGACCAGAGTAAATGCATCTTTTGTTTTCCAATAGCTTCATTCTCTCCAGGTAGTGTCTGAATCAGCCACGGCCAGTAAGTAACTGGCAAATCGAAATCCAGTCTCCTGTGTCTGCAATATATCCATAATTTGTGGTCAGGTATGAGCGTCCTCGTCCAAACCGCTGTTTCCGTGTGGTGGTTGCACCGCTCCTACTACTTCTCCACTGTCCTCCTTCGTTCCCTGGCTTTGGTCAGTGCCAAGTGTGCATGCCAATAAATAGGCCAAAGGCTGTGGTGCTATCGGGGTGGCAAAGACGCGGACGAGCCCTAAGGGAAAAAAGTGTGCATGCTCACAGCAGTACAGCAGACAGGGCTCTTTGATCAACAGGTGGAATTCCCGTTACTACTTGGACGGAAAAAGTGGAGATTGCCCTGTAGCTAACTTTTAACTCTCAATAGAGCCTTCCGTTGTATGCCAAGGATCTTGCTTCTGCACACCTGACTATTCATCACCCCTTGCCACGGCTCTGCAACTGACAGTCGAGTGGATAATGCTTCACAAGACCGTTCTCTTTGGACGCCAACATTCGGGAGAATTCTTGCAAGAACCGACAGCCTCTCCTCCCCCTTCCTTACAACTGCTTGAGCTTTTGACGTTCGGTTCGCTAATGATTATAGGATCAGCGTTTCTTTCATAGGCACCGTGTGAGCTATGTCATGTGCTGCATATGATCTTTCCAGGTTAGTTTGCATTATTGTCATTTGACCGATGAAAGAAGATTGCCTAACTTGCTGGCCTCCGACTCCTTATTCCTAAAGACTATGGCCTCCTCCCTCTTCAATGCACATGCGTATGCCTACTCCCTAACCTCACCAAGTTAGTTATAATTAATGTTAGTTTTTGTTATACGCTTTTCTGGTAACGATCTTTCTGAAGTAGGGGCATCTAATTGTATCCACTCTGTGACCGTCCTTGTCGCATTTAATGCAGCGGCAATTGTTGGTATAGTATTTTGCCTTGTCACCCTTTTGTCCACAATTTAGACAGTGGTCTGTCCGATCTGGACCTGTGCATTGCTGGTAGCCAAGACATATGTCGGAACACCTAAAACACCTCACAACCTTCACCCTTTCTTTAACTGGACAGTTCATCCATCAAATTCTCACTGCATCCTTTGACAGAAGCTAAGTTTAGAGGCAGCTACCCTCTTGGGCAGGATCGTGGCCGTCCGGTTGCCTCATAGTAGGTCCTAATTCCTTGACACTTTTTTCATCTGCATTTCTTCCAGTCACATCTGTCAACGCTTCTCCAACGTCCTCCGTAGTGGTAGTTGCATTCAAAACTCTAAATTAGGCGGCCGGGATTTCGGAAAAGAATTGTGGCCGGACGGAACGCCGACGGAGAGTTGTCAGTTCTAGAGTCACCGAGAGTAAGAATACCCCAGGTAGGTGAAAGCCTGATACTATTTAGCGAACCCGTGGTAAAAATGGTGAACGCTCCGCAATGACACTGGGCACCTTAGAGGGGACCGTTTCTTCCCTGTCTCCGTTGGCGGGCTGTTAGGGGCGGTATTTCGAAGTTGCGCCAGTCCGCCACCTGCCTCCGAGCTGACTCAAACAGTTCCACCATCCATTACAGACTTGACCCGACGTTAGTCGACCTAGCCCGACCTGACCCGACCGGATACACCACCCGCCTCCAAGCTAACCCGGGTGCTGGAGGTGGTCTTGGATGACGTAATCAAAGAGCGCAAAATTCGAAAACTAACCGCCACATTCAAAAACTATACCACCTATCTAACCCACGGGGTAAAGAGATCTAACCTGAGATGACGTAATCCAAGATGGCGGCCAATATTGCGACCGTTGGTACGAACATTCAAAAAATTTAAAATATTTAAAGGTCTGACTCGACATGTTAAAATAAGAGGATCTGCCATTTTAATTTAACATATGACGTAGGTAAAGATGGCGAATGATGCATGCGCAAACCAACTTTTTTATTTTTCAAGTTAACCCCCACGTGTTTGGTGTCATGTCACTCATCAAAGTAAGTAGAACTCAAGTATGGCATATACGCATGCGCAAACCAACTTTTTTATTTATCGGTTTAGAGGTATGATGTTTGGTGTCATTTTATTCGTTTTGATGAGTAGATTAGATGATGGTGACTAACGCATGCGCAAACACAACATGATTAGTTTCGGTTTAAAGGTGTAGTGTTTGAGGTAGCCTCGTCCTGAGGAGCACTATTCAAATAAGGTTACATGCGCAAATATGCAAACCTAACTGTTAGGAGACAGATAGCTGCATGCTGCATACCAATTGTTAGAGTTGACAACAAGGTATGCATCTAGTGGTAACGACCAAAACCTTTTAGAACTCTCGTTATCTTTAATATTTCCGACAAGTAACCCTGTTAGCAATCTTATTTCCTCTACTGTGGTTGAAATGACCTCGTGAGCAGCTCTCATTTCCTATTAATAGTTTTCATTTCCCGTGTGTGATCTCATTCAACGATTTCCTATAAAAAAACAATTCAAAAGGGGGAATATATGAATATAAAACATCGAGTGACAAGCAGGTATATCAGTCTTTGTCTACAATATGCTCACAATAGTTATACTTAGTAGTTATAGTAGTGCACTTGTTCTGTTCAACATGTATGGTGCGATGTTAACGATGGGTCTGAGGACTTCAGACATGCTAATAACGATGTTTGTGAAGATTGTTATTGGGGTCACATTGGTGCAGCTCTGCGGCAGAATATTAGTGAAATTAAGCAAGAAAGTAGAATACTAAGTGAAGATTGGAACCTGTGATGAGCACTGATAAGTACACTTGGAGAACCGAACTTGGTTAGTGAAACGATCGACAAGTCTTTTAAAATGTGTTGTGGTGATTTGAGTTCAACAAGTGTACTTATAAGAAAGTAGAATGCTGCTGGAAACAAGGTATACTGTTAATCCATCTCTAACTCTTGCAATTGGTATATCAAAAGCTGCTGGATTGATTCCAATAATTAAGATTGTAAATGCAAGCCCGTATCCGCCAAATCCAAATATAACAATCTCATCTGAGAGTGCTTACACTTTGCAAAGAAGCAAGTACTCATTCGTAAAGAAATACACACGATATACAATGGGCCATTTTAAAGCAAGTTTTATCATCCTGACAGCACTATGTCAGAATGTATTTTATATCTACAAACCACCAAATGTAAAAGAAGTGCGAATCTGTTTCGACATCGAAGACTGCATGAAATACTCTGGACTTCCAAGAATACATCTACACAACGATGAGGTGATTGAAGTTTCAACATACATGTTCAAAATTAAGAGTGATATGGTGCGTTATAAACTTTTGTTCTTGTTTGATAATGGTACCCGTGATTAGGCATCTGATTGGAGAACTCTTATATTAACTGATTCTTATCTGTTCACTTGAAATTAGATTTCTATGTTTATATCAACTGGGTTTCTTATATGTGTAGCTATATTTATATTAATGTACTTTTGTTTTAAATATAGCACTATAATTAAATATATGTATTGTAAACATATTTGTTAATAAAAATATATAAACTGAAGATGTGCGTTTTATTCATTAGTCAAGCATCTCTAGTTAAAATGAAATACTGTGAATCGTGCTCGTTACAAGTGAGAAAGAGTGCTTTCTCTGGGCATTTACGTAGTGAAATTCACAAATCAAAAGTATGTAAACCATGGCAAGTTGAACAAATGCATATGTTAACTAAAGCTTGAAAAATAGAATGGCCACTTATCGTATATACGAGAAAGGTATTGATATTAAACAGTTTATGGAAACAATAAGACATAAAGTGTTTCATCTGACTGAAGTTGCTTTAGCTAAACATAACCAAATTAAAATGAATGTAAAATTGTTTGGTTTGTATATACTCCAAAGTCGAAATATACAAGAAATAGTCATTCAATACTAAACATAAAAATGTTACAGTTTCAAATAATTTTGGAAATATATATCAAGAATTCGTCGACGAAATTTACACAAAAGCTTTGGAGTTTGCAGAAGCCGAAAACGGATGGCTGTTGGAAGAACTAATGTGGTTGCAAATAAATATTAATAAATACAGCTTCAAACCGTAGTGGTATCAGCATCTATAAATTGTTCAGTACACACTGTTAAGCTCATTCAAAATTTGGTTGTCGTAGAGGTAAGACGTGCTTCAGTTAACTCTAGCGTATCCAAGTGTTCAGTAGTGTGTTTAAAATGGATACATTAAGTGATGTCTGTTACCAGCAAATTTAGGACAACTTCTGGTATGCTTTATCTGGAGACTTTCAATTAATTACCGATAAGAACACTGGTTATTTTAATGCAACTACATTCTGTAAAAATGGTGAGAAAGATTGAGTAATTGGTTGGAAAATAGAAAAACCAAAGAGTTAATTGCCTATTACAACAAGCTGGCGGAACATTTGGACAGCCGGAATACCGTCTGTCCCAATGTTCCAGAAGAGCCAGCTCACTTATCGCCTACAACTGCTACATACTTAGTAAAAATGGGTAAAGCTCAGACTGTAAACGACTTCATATGTTGTACATATGTTTGCAAAGATTTGATACTAAATTTAGCCTGTTGGACATCCAATCATTTATATGAAAAGTGCAACCAAATTATTTTTTATTTTTTCGTAAGCGAATTTAATCAAAAATACAGGGATAACCTTAAAGAAATTGAAGTGAAATTAATGGAGATAGATGATGAAGTGGAGCGCATGCGAAAACTTTGTGTTTTTGGTTTACTTTCAAGAAATGAGCAAGATGCTACTTATCCATACCATGCTGTAAGAACGCAGAAGAAAAGTTTTAGAAGAGCTGTCAAGATCTTTAAAAATAAACATCCCCATTCCGAAGTGATTCTAAACATGTTGTATGATCCAAACTATGTAAATATCTTTAACAATAAATACGGAAGTAAAATACCTTAAGGCGAAGAGAAACAATCTACATAGAGCAGATGTGCCGCAGAATAAGTTTATTCAGGATATTATTGATGTACGACATAATTTGTAACTATTCACTTGGCTTAATTGTATGCAATGTAACCAGATGAAAAATAAAAAGCCTGGACGCAGCAAGTGCGTTATGGTAGTGAATTCTCATAGAAATGATCTGGCACAAAATATTTTATTATAACTTTTTTTTCTTGTAACATAGAAATACAAATTTTCGTGTATAGTTTACTTTTTATATCGTAAACCTACCTGCCAAATTTGGTTATCATAGCTTTTTTATTTTTTGAGTTATCGGTGTGATACTTACATATATATATATATATATATATATATATATATATATATATATATATATATATATATATATATATATATACGTGCACAGCTATCTTTGTCACCTCCACCCACCGAAAAGGCACCCAGGCCTTCATTATATATCGTTAGATTTTTTTATGTTTAATTTGCAGATTAAGCTTGTCACAATAAGTATTTTTAAAGGCAACATGAGAGGTGAGAGGGGTAAGGATTAATTAAATAAAATTTTTTTGACACATTTTTTAGTGTAACACGCCTCCATATATAAATCGTTGAAAATAACTCCGTTTGTGTTTGCTCCGGTACACGTATCATACGTATACGGCACCAACAATGTTGACAAATCTACATATTAGGTTTTTGCTTACTACTAAGTAATCCTGTCCTTGGCCTTGTTAGTTTTTTTTATATTTTAGACCCTATTATTTGCCTGGAACCAGTAAAAATCTCGTCTTAAAATAGACTGCAAAATATTGGAGTCTATTTATTTATATTTACTCTTTACTTGTATCGCTTCAAAAGGTTGCAAAAAAAACCGAATGGCTGGAACTAATAAAAATACCTCTCTATATTTCAGAATAAAAACTGGGTTCGCGTAAAAACTTTCGTTTGCAATCCTTACCGAAAGAATAGTTCCGTGAGAAGAATAATTAGATTCTGTTAAATCTTTTGTTCTCATTAAAAACGGTTAGTTTTATTTCAAAGTTTATACTTAAATAAACACTTTTTTATTTACTTATTATGCTTTTATGTTTATTCATATACTATTTGTTTACTGTAGTGTTATTATTATTATATTTTGTATAAATGAATTTATTATTATAACAAATTATTTCATCACTCACTTGTTTGAGTTTTAGGTTTGATTTTGTATGCTCATATTGTATTTTATATTCACATTCTACCCCTATTTCAATTTCATCATAGAATACCAGATGAATAATGAAATTGACGGTTTTCTAGTAAACAAAACCTGAACGTTACACAACTCGAGTTTAAAAAAAATCAACTTTCATCAAATCAACCCTCATTCACTCCCACGTCCTGGAGCGATTTTACTGAAAAACAATCCCAACCATTCGTTTGTCAGGTTCTAACTGTATACAAAATTTGAAGACGATTTGTTAATTCATTCAAAAGTTATCGTGCCTATTAACAGACAGACATACAGGCCGGCAGACAAAAAAATCTTCGTTTCCGAATCATGTTTTCTATGTCTTTTGACACTTTTTACGCCATTGCAGCAAAAACAAAAACAAATTTCTGTCACCGTTAACATATTTTCACACGTCTTGACGATGTGAAAATAAGAATGAAGTGTTGTGTCTAAAAAAAGTCGCCAACGATTTTTGTCTTTTTTTTTTTTAGAAAATTGTTAATTGCCTAACTAGTACATTAACCTTTACGTAGCTAACGAAATTGTTTTGTATATAAATATTGTCTTTTTGATTAATATTTCTAGTCATGTAAAAGGGTTAATAGTGAATAATCCGGTACACATATCACATTTTAAATTTACAATGTAGTAAATACAACACAAAAATTATGACAGTAAAAATGCTATTAAAAAAAATCCCATAAAAGTCTCAACATGCAATATACTTTTGATTGAACCCAATAATTATTAGTTTTTCAACGTGAAGAAAGGGTGCTTGGCAGTTATTTCCATAACATTTTAGCTTTCCAAAGCGGCAGTATATATGTATATATGCTCATATTATTACTATGTAATGCAATCTTTATCATTATGGTCTAAATGTGATGTCCCTTGTTTATTACTACTATGAATATTTGTTTTCCGTAGCTCTTGTAATTTCACTATAGCTTCTACACTTTACCAATTATTGGTCTAAGGTTTCCAACTTTCCGATCCATACATCAGAACAATGAAACTTTAGACTTTATAAACATTTTCTTTAGGTTTAAGTTAATTAACCACTGAATAGTTGCTTTGCCACCGCCATTTTCTGAGTAGTCACATTTGCCATCATCGGTTAAAACACCCCCAAGGTACGTAAACATTTCTATTTGTTTGTCGTTTAGTTTTAAATGCATTGTTGCACTTCTGTCCATTCTTATCTGTACTGATTTGATTTTTATCATTTCAGTTTTAGTTTAATCCCTTTTAGCGCACCATCTAGAATATTGAACATTATTTGCATTTTTTTGCGTTTTTTCTATCAGCGCTGTGTCATATTTCATGGAACTGTGGTACATTTATTTTGATTTCCGCTGTATTTTTCTTCTGTCTACTTATAATGTCTTTTGCGAATAAATTGAATATGGTGATAATTGGCGTCCTTGATAAACAACGCTTTTTATTTTAGCTTCAAATTCATATCTTCTGTAGTACTTTCATTATTGTATAGATTTAGGCATCGTTCTCCAGCTCGTCGGTTTGGTCTAAATCCGAACTAACCTTTATTAGGGCAGCTCTTAACTTTAGTTCTTATTCCACTTTTACAATGTCTAGCAGAATCTTTGCCACCTCACTATTTACGTATATCCTATAGTAATCCATTGCATTTACTATTTTAATAATAAGGAACTGCAACTCCTTCAAGATGTGTTTTGTTAGTTCAATTTTTTGTAATAAAATTAAATAAAGTCATAACTTGCTTTGTGTTAGACACATACATCTTAAATGTCAACTACAATTTTAAAAAACGTTTCTTTCTACAGTTATCAATTCATAAAATCTGAAAACAAAAAGGGTTCGAATATTGGCTTCAAAAGTGTAAAATGCCTATTTAGTAACTATTTGCTAAGTCTCTAAAATACTTTCTATTATTTCTTTTTCGAATTATTGAAATTATTTGAAAAATTAATGTATCTTCGTTTTGGATTATTCAAACGCCATATACATAGAACACGTTTGGAACTAAGAACGTTGACTGTACCTATCTCAAACACATTTGCTTACTTCATTCATTTCAAAATGCTAACCATTAAAAAGGTGTTTTTTTTTCTAATAGCATTGTTCTAGATGTGAAAAGGTGCCTATCTAGCAATCAGCATCGCTTAATAGAACTCTGATCTTGGTACTGAATACTAAACGTGTGATACATTTTAACAAACTTAATCTTTATAGTTTTTTAGAATAAAATGAGAGAAATTAAATTTTTAATGACATAATGTGCGAAAAGCAGGAAGTATTTTGAACTACATACAGACTTGGAGACTACTTCTCTGGCTTCACTGTTGGTTTTCTTTTTTGTATGTGAAGGACGTAGCCTGCGCGTAAGCTAACTGGAGCAAGTGGCCCTTACGAATTCTGGATGTTCTAGGATCTTCTTCAACATTTCTGTGACTATAGCTTCGCTGCTTGACAGCATTCTCAGACAGATTAAAATTGAATTAGTACAAAATCATGACAACTACAAATCAAGATATGTTGCAATGTTATGATATGATGTTTTGATCAAAAAAAAATTATCTAGTTGAAAATAAAATGAAACACAGATGACAGATGAGGCTTTCAAAATGTCTATGTGATGTATGTCAATATTTAACATAAAAATAGAACTAGCCTATAATAACTATGACAACTAGCTACAATAATAAAATAACTAAACAATAACAGTATAAAAGCAGTCTCTATACAACGAAAATATCGACATACATCAACTTATTATCTTATTACAACTTTTTTGAAAGAATAGTTAAATGTATTTTTCTTTTCTTTGACTTATTTAATTAGAAAGAAGAATCTCCAAGAAAGGGGAATTCATTAAATCAGTTTGCTCGTTTAAAACATTTGTAGTTGTCATGATTTCGTACTAACTCAATTTTAATCTGTCTGAGAATGCTGTCAAGCAGCGAAACTATAGTCACAGAAACGTTGAAAAACATCCTAGAACATCTAGAATTCGTAAGGGCCACTTGCTCCAGTTAGCTTACGCGCTGGCTACGTCCTTCGCCTACAAAAAAGAAAACCAACAGTGAAGCCAGAGAATTAGTCTCCAAGTCTGTATATAGTATGGACAAGTTTCACCAAGTAAGGGCAACAACAATCAATGGAGTATTTTGAAATTTCAAACTTGTAATTTTTAGGACAGGGGATCATATTGGCAAGTTAAATTTCATTGTAAAATACTTTACTTTTATTGAGATTAGGAACCAAAAAACTTTACACTTGAATATCATGTTCGTTATTGTTTTGAAAGGAATTTCGATGCTGTTAAAATGCTTGTATCATATTAAAACAATAAAACTATTTTTATTAGATACTTTTTTCCCTTGGGGCTCGTCCGCGTCTTTGCCGCCCCGATAGCACCGCAGCCTTTGGCTTATTGTGCATTTATTAAATACTTACTTGCCCATCAAATTTATGCAGTAACTAAAACATTTGTAGTGTCACTTTAACCCAGCAACTCTGAAGAGCTGCTTCTTTCTGGAAAAGCATTCTCGTTTCATGTTTATGCACTTTGGGATAATATAGTAAAATCTTTTTGTAGGGCACTAACTATTAATTATCTGGTAAATATGGTTAGTAAACCAGTCAGTTGTTCTAGTAAACGAGTTTAAAATCAAGCCTCCTTATACGTTTACTAAACAAATTTCTATGTACCTAAGTACCTTTATCGTCTATTTGGTTATGCTGGTTATATTTTGACCCGGTTAAGTTCAGTATATAAGTCGGGTCAGCGACTTATTATTTTGTAGTCAATTTATTATTTTTATAAATAACAAAAAGAGTATTTAGAATATTTTACTCGACAGTGAAATTGGTTATCATTTAAATGAAAAATTAATTAAAACATGTATTCTAAACTTTATTAATTTTTGTTGCCTTTACTTGGTGAAACGGTTCCATACTAAAATGAAGTTATTCAGAATATGGCACAAATAACTAGTTTGAGCCTAAAAGTATTTGGGAATAGACTAATGTACCTACGTAAAACTAATGGCTTGGTTATTTCAACAGCGTGGGAGGCTAAAACAAAACATATTTTAAGCAATAATTTAAAACAGGTAAACAGCCTGTAAAATCATAATAACAATTTCTTGATAAGTACACTTGAAGAACATAAATCACCACAGCACATATTTTTAAAGACCTGACGATCGTTTCACTAACAAAGTTAGTGTCATCAGAGGATGAAAAATTTTAACTACTTTACTACTAACTACTAAAGCACGATACCGAGAGGGAGACTAAATCACAGGCAAATTCTTCAGTGTATTGTATTTTAAGTGCTGGACAAGATTTTTGAACTTCCTTTATCACTTTACCTGACAGGTTTCGAAATGTTTATTTTTATCAAAGACAGAGGACTGCAAACCAGTGGCGGGGCTCGGTTTAAGGAACTTTTGTTTTTTATTGCCCTAGAAATATAAATACTTTCGTACGCATCCAGCTCCGCTGGCCGTCTAACATTTTTGGTAAGTTTCACATTTTCTTTATCAATGTGGTGGTTATTATCCCAAATATGTTGTGACACGCATGACTTGTCCACACTACCGTATCTCAGTTGTGCCAGATGTCCACGAAATCTTAGTCTGCCCAACGTATCTAAGATTACAATCTTTATAACACACATTAATCAATCCGGATATCCGTTATATATCGGTTTGCTTAGTGGAAAAATTAATTAATACAGAACAAAGAAAATGTTAGCGGAATGCACGACATTCGGACAAGATAAAATAGAGAAAAAAATTGTTTGCCTACCTTTTGAACTGCGTATCAAAAGGGGTCTCGAGAGCATTTTAAGCTAACTTTCTCGACAAAAAATAATTTAAGAAATTTGTTAGGTAATACGAAAGATAAAGATATAGCCACTGAAATGTCGGGTATCTATGAGATATGTTGTAAAGATTGTAACCTTGGATACGTGGAGCAGACTAAGAGAACTATTGAGAATAGATTTCGTGAACATCTGGCACAGCTGAGATACGATAGTGTAAACCAGTCATGCGTGGCACAACATATTTGTGATAATAACCACCACATTGATAAAGAAAATTTGAAACTGTTAGACGGTCAGCAAAGTTAGATGCGTACGAGAGTATTTATATTTCTAGGGCACTAACGATGCAGATAAACATTCCAAAACCTGTCAGGTAAAATGATAAAGGAAGTTCATAAACCTCGTCCGGCAATTAAAATACAATACGCTGAAGAATTTGCCTGCGATATAGTCTCCCGCACTGTATAGTTCTTTACCTAAGATTCAGTATAAAAGGTGATGTTAGTAGTAAAGTAGTTAGAATTTTGCATCCTCTGATGACGCCAACTTTGTTAGGGAAACGATCTCCAGGTCTTTAAAAAGATGTGTTGTGGTGATTTCGGTTCTCAAAGTGTACTTATCAGTGATCATCACAGGTTCCAATCTTCACTCAGTGAACAGTTTCTTGGCCGTTAAATAAACGAATATCAAGGATATATTAAGTTGGCGCCAAATTAATAAGAAATCTGTTAACAATGTGTACTAGTAAATTAGTAATGAAACAGTTTACTTTCTCTAAGTATCAAGTTCAGTAACTGACATAATTTTATATTACACATTTCAAATCTTTTTTCTGTACTCGTATATATTTCAGTAGAAGTTTTGGTCTTATATCGCTTTCGGCTGTAAACAATTTTGATACTCATATATTTAAAAGTTTTAAATTTATATTGGATGCTTTTTACCGTTTTTAGTTAATTTTCGTTAAAAAAAAATTCACTAATGAGGAGATCCCGACTTTTGAATTTTGAAAAACTTTCTTTAAATTACCGTGAACTCGGCCCCCTAGAACCCATATCCAGGGTCAGATACCTTCCTTTTGCAAGTGGCTTGGATAAGTTCGTTAGTCAGGAAAATCGGCTCAGGTTTTCCCGGAAAATTTTGTGTTTTCTTTCGAAAAAGAATTATATCTCCGGAAATAACAAAGTAAACTTAATTTTATGAACACTAGTTGATTCTAGAATATCTCTATAGTGTTGGAGATCGTTATAAGTATACGCCTTAGGTCTTTTCATAAATATTAATTCTAGCAGACCTTGTGTTTGCTGATATCTCCTTTGACCCAGTTGAATGTCGTCATCAGTAAAATCCAAGTGTTTGTTGCCAAGACTCCAGTTACCAGTATCTTTAGTGTAGCGAGCACCATACGTTTTATCAGTGGTAGCAAGTCTCGGTGGTTCAGTAAAATGCTTGTCTACATAATATCGAGCTTGTTGAGGATATTTATCCAAAAATTCTTGATATGCTGGTGTGGCGGTGATATCTGGTATATCTGCCCCAAGCTCATCGAATGTTGGAATACCCTCATCGGAACTTGTCTCCATCCCTGGTTCGGCTTCAAAAACTTTATGGTCTTCAAGGAACTCGACTTTGGGTTTCTTTTCTGGTATCGACAACAGCTTCTTTGAGTTGTTCTTCGGTTGGCTGCAGTTTGAGTGTTGATGTGTTTTTAAATATTTCACTTAGTGGCTCAACAATTGGTTTATATAAATGTTGCAGGGCTTCATGATTCTCAGTTCTGCCAAGCTTAAGCATTAATGCTGTTTTCAGCAAGTTGTAAAATCTATTTCCTAATTTTTCTCTCTTTGTTACCCATCACCTCCATCTTTTTAAAGTTATTTGTTTCAAACAACCTGTTGACCTGATGTAAACCACTTGTTAGTTGATCGTGCTAAGAGATACAAACTGTTTGGTGGTTTAAGATATAGTAGCTTTGAATTGGTTGTATGTCTACCTATCTAGCGTTAGGTACCTATCACGACAGCTGTCAGACTGCTACCTGTTAGACAGCTGCCTGTTCTGTTAGACATCTGTCCTGTCAGACCGCTGGCCTGCTAGACAGCTGCCTAAGAGCTGTCCTGTCAGACAGCTGTCTGTCCTGCTCGACAGCTGTCCTGCTAAAGAGCTGTCTGTCGTTGGTTGTAACCAATTAGATTAATATATAGCTATCGAATCCTTTTCTATATCTGCCTTTGTGTAAATCATTTTCTTTTCCAATCACCAACACACCATACTTATTGTCTTTCCAGCATATATTTTTAAATTGTTTAAAGTCCATATCAGTGGTCACATGGTCGTCATAGATGTGTTTTAAATTGGTTTCATCTTGTTGAAAGGGAATCAAAACGTTAGCATTATCACGTATCAGATGTTTGGGTATTCGGGTATATGTTTGACAGAGATATAAGGAATCAATATTCTTATGTCTTCCCATACTAAAGTATGCTCTCATTTTATCTTGTTTGTCACAAGCTACATCATCGAATATAAACACCGAGTTGTCCAAGGCTTCTGCTGGATCTAATATTTCAACGTTTTCATTATATGGATAATAACCAACACCTTTTGCAGCATCCAACACCTTTTGTAACATCTTGTATTTAGGTTGATACAGAGACTGTGAATACACATACACGTTATCAAACTTTAAACCGTTCGGTTCAAACAATAAACTTAACATAACACTTGTTTTACCACACCCAAATATGATACATCTAACTGTGTTTGGGAAGAGATAACCATGCCTTAGTTACTGTTCTGCTGTATCAACAACATAGCCTATATTTGTAATAGGTAAGACAGAAGCGTGTTTGATAGTACGCATCCATCTTGACTTGAACTAAACTATATTTTTCGAGTCTGTATATAAATATAGAGATGTAAGCGAGTCATACAGTCAGTATCAATGTTGGTATCACAGGGTGAAGGTCTTGTAAACATAACCATTAACAAAATACCCGTTGACTTACACATACCTGGTTATCAATTTTGTGGTCCGGGTACTAAACTTAAAAAACGTTTGGCTAAAGGTGATCAAGGTATTAATCCTCTAGATCGTGCTTGTCGAGACCACGACATCGCTTACTCTCAATCAGAAGAGTTAAGTGATACACATCGAGTCGACGAAGTGTTGGAAACCTATCTGGGAAGAGAGTCAAGTCGAAGGACGCAAGTTTTTGTGAAAAGTTAGCCGGTTTGAGCGTTACAAACACCATGAAAGTTAAAATAAAGCTTGGTATGGGTCTTGATGTAATCAGGTCAAAACCAAAGAAGAAAGTTCCATTAAAAAACATAATAAGCTTGATTGGAGAAGTTGTAAAAGACAGAAACCTTATCCCAACAGAGAATGCTGTGTTTGATATCGGTCATGCAATCGTTAGAAAAACTGGTTGGCGTAAGAATGTGCAGAAACCTCGAGTTATTCCAATACCTAAAAGCGGAGGCTTTCTTCCACTGCTACCTCTGATATTTGGTGGTATATCAGCACTATGTGCTCTGGGTGGTGGTGCTGCTGGTATTGCTAAGGCAGTTAATGATGCTAAAGTAGTCAAACACAAACTAGAGGAAGAAGAACGTCACATTAAAACAATGAAGGCTATCGCTGGGGTAAGAGAGGTGGTGGTGTGAAATTAAAACCAAAGTGTAAGAGACTCGGCAAAGGATTATATCTGAAGAAGCAGCATATCGGTTACGGGTTGTATTTGCAAAAGCCAAAAAATGAGTAAGATGTTTACCAGCAAGACCTCCAACAAATTAAGACCTTATGAAATTTGCTGGTTAAAGGGAAATTCCATATTTTAAAGGTGTATACATGCGAGATACACTGCCATCAACTCGATCACGTACAAATGAATCGTTCATCATGCATTTAAAAACAAACAAGAAGCTTGTTAGTCATTTGGCTGCAGTTAAGAAACGTGCTACTATAATCCACAATCATGATGTGTGTCAGAAATATAATACTTATAATTATGGACACTTACGTTTCCAATTTTAAAATCAAAAACTCAAACAGTAGCTTCTGTGTTTAAGTCATGTCGCAAACCTTCGTGTTGAAAGATCGCAGTTCCCATCTGTCAACAGGCTACGATCCTCCAATTGAATTGGATCCATATGGTAGTTATGCTGTCGCTATGATAGGCTTCCACACATACAACAACATACCTAACATATATGAAGGTAAAAACAAATTTTATGTAAAAGAAGGAGCTGTTTGGAAAACCATGACGATACCCACTGATGCATATGAAATAACACATTTGGAAAACTTGCATCAAAATGAACTTGTTGGTGCTACAACAACACGCGAGCAAAAGCAGCTAGCTTTGATTCTAAGACCTAATCCGAATACCATTAGATGTCAAATAAAGTGTTTCACAAATATCAGTTTTAAAGCTGATGATTCGATTGGGCGAATGCTGGGATTTTCGAAACAAGTTCTTTAACCAGGTATCTTCAATGAATCTGATTTACCTGTTGAAATAGTGGATGTTAAACAGATTCGTATAGAAACTAATATTGTGTCTGGTTCTTACTATAACGGAAAACCTTTACATACGTTATATGAGTTTGCAGCAATGATTGATCCTGGTTATGCAATCGACATAGAATCTAAGAATATAATTTATCTACCAGTGAACAAACGAGAGATTTCAAATATAGGCATCGACATCGTGGACCAAGATTCAGTTCCTGTAAACTTTCAAGGTGAAGAGCTTGGAGCTTAAAAAGATTGCTTAAAATGCAAGTCTTTAAAGATATAAAAGCAAGTGAACCTAAAAAAGCAACTTTAGTACAGTCAGCTCTTTTGAAACGTACACTTCGTTCCGATAATATTGAATTCCTTAAGAGTCTTGGTTATCATGTCATCAAAACTAGAAATATTCAAAGACCCCAAGTTTGATGATTTCGTTGATCGAGAAGAACTTCGATCTTACTATTCATCAACTAAATCGTTTGGTAACAGCAATGAAGTCGAAATTAACATCAATCAGCAAGATGCATTGGTATGTCTAGCAGAGTCACCTCTAATAATAGAAGGTGCTCTGGCAGTACAAAATGCTGATGGCAAGTGTCACATTTCAAATAACGGAGGAGCAGCCCTGTTTGAATCAATGATCTATGAATTAAATAACAAGGAAGTGGAACGAGTACGAGACCCATACACCACAACAACCATCAAAAGTCTGCTTTCGTTTAGTAAGAATGAAGCGAAATCTCTTAGCAATGCTGGACTGAATGTATCGACAGATCATATCACTTTAAACGACAACAAGTTTGACATGCTCTTACCTCTTTGGTTCCTATTAAGTTTCTTCCATCACTTTAAAGGAATTCTCTGTGGTAAACATACTTTTCGATTTACAAGAGCTCGAAATGATGCCAACAGCTATTACAGTACTGGTACAGGAAGATCGATAGTTACTGTAACCAAGATGTTTTTAAAAGCAAAACATGTATTTCTAAACGATACAATGAAACTGGAACTGATGGATAAAATAGCAAAAGACACATCTATATTTCTCGCATATCGCAAATGGGATATATATGAGCTGCCAGCGCTCAGAGATATTAATAAAGATGTGTGGTCTTTTAAAACTGCAACAAACTTAGAAAGACCTAGATATGTGATTATAGCATTTCAATCAAATCGAAAAGACAACGTAAGCAAGAAAGGTGTCTTCTTCAATAACATCGGTATGGTAGACCTACGAGTGTTCCTAAATTCAGAATGCTACCCTTATGAATCTCTGAATATGTATTTCGAGAAATCGAAATATGTTGAAGCCTACCAGATGTATACAGATTTTCAAAAAAAATATTATAAAAACATGTCTAAGCCTCTTTTAGATCATGCTGAGTTTAAATATCGCGCTCTATTTGTAATCGACTGTCAGCACCAGAATGAATCAATCGAGTCTTCAACAGTGAACATCAAAGTGGAGTTTATGAGCAAAAACAATTTTCCTAATAAAACTAGAGCTTACTGTTTAGTTATTAATGATTGTGTATTTGAATATAAACCTCTAACTGGTATCTTAAGAGCCATTATGTAATAATTTAATATGCAATTCTTATTAATCCTAATAAATTAATTGTATTTAAATCGATTGTGTTATTTATAACCTTAAACTGTTGCCAACTATAAGAATCGGCATGCAGCATGCAGCTATCTGTCTCCTAACAGTTAGGTTTGCATTATAATGAAGTCTGATTTATTACGGTTATTTGAATAGCTAATAATTCCTTTAGGCGGTGTAAATAACTGATATTTGCTAGGTAATAAATCTGACTCATTTTAGATACACTTCAGAGTATTAAAAGTCGCCACAGGCGGAACGTGGATTTTGTAGGATGGAACCCATAGCGCCGGTCTGACAAGCGCGATGAGATTCATTCTAGGTACGTCATGGGGCGCATGGCAAGTGAGCGAACGAGGAAACGGAACGCGGTCCAGGAGAAGCCTTTAGTCCGTGCTCGCGACAACAGGTACCGGCGGTCGTACGTTGATGGAAAAGGTTTTAAAAGCGTCAGTTAGGTGTAATACCTGAAGAGTTTATTTCGCTGTACTACGGAGTGGTGAAAATCAGCGTGTTAGTTATTTAATAGTAAAGAACGAGAGTCTAGGAAGACTGTTATAATAGTTTGCAAGTTTAGTTATACTTCGGAAAATTTGAAGGAGTATAATTGCAAACTGGTATAAATGTTTGGGTGTTTTATTAATGCTGTTCTATGTGAAATGTTAACAGCGTGTTAGGATTTCACGCGTATACAGAGTGTACTGTATGTAGGAGTGACAAAACTGGTCACGGGTTACCCATTTAAGGGAGGTCGAAGTCAGGCAAATAATTATACCGTATTATAGTGAAATTAGGGTGTGTTAGCGAATCACAGCGTGCTATACGGGGTTGGCCACCCTTGTTTCGAGGGACGTATTGTCCTTGAACTAGACATGGATCTATTCTGAATGGTATGCGCTCGCTAGACCAGGTGGTTAATTAGCTAGAGTGTCCAGCCTAGTTGAGCGACAAGCTGGTCACGTTTCTTACCCATATAAGGGAAACGGGAGCACGGACAGTGCTGATTAAAGGGGTAATATTTAGTGTGCCCGGCATCCTGTGCTGTATTGGCTCGACTACGTTTGCCTCGAGGGACGTATTGTCCATGAAGTAAGCATGGATCGATTCAGAATGGTATGTAACCGCCGGATGGCACTGTTAGTTATACAAGGTGTTCGACAGAAATAGGGGACAAGTTACCCCGGTGGTATTAGTTAGCAAGTTAGGGTATTATAAGCGTGGGAACCGTTTGCCTACTCACGTAGCATAGTAGGATCGTAAGGGAATTGCGGGAATAAAACCCAGGGAAAAGTGGAACCCCCGACTGTGGCGGAATTTATAGCGGTGCCATTGTCCGTTTGATGCATGTGTATGTCGCTCCGCTTGCCGTTGCTTTGATATGCCTTGTTGATTGCTGTGCTAATGTCACGCTTTATTTGTAATAAATAGCACAAATATTATTCTAGTCGAATATCAGTGTATTTTTAAATATTACCGTATTTTTATCAATTCCACTATGAAAGAATGTCTTATCAGAGATAAAGTTATCTAAGCTGATATATGTTATTCGCATAAACTGTAGCGAATTTTTGGTTTTAATAATTTATGGATTTTTATTGTTGTGATTTTCATTTGTAAATATTTTAAATATTATTAGAGGGTTTTATGAAATTAGTTGCGTTTCACTGCACTGTCTGTAAATATTTGCACTAGTGTAGGTGTGTTTGAGTTAGAATCCGGTGACGGATTGTAACTAGCTGAAGTTCATCGCAATTGAGATGACCTGTTCATAATATTTCTGCTTCCAACTTTGTAAGCTAGAAAAACAGCCATTATTCGGGAGTAAGTAATTAAAGCCTACTTACATCCCGAGAACTCTACGGGATATAATAACTTTCGACCCCTGGCTATAGTTTTCTTCTCCACTTGAGTTACCTTAAGACAAGGCTGTTATGAAACAGTAACTTTGTAGTTTTCTACGAGCGCCTTAGCAGAAGTCCTCACGGGGATCTGACCTCGTCCTATTTAATAGGGAATAAAGATGGCGCCCGAGGATATTTAACTTAGAATATTTAGGTCACTCCCGAATGACGGATTGGCAACTTATCCGTCGGGCCTCTGCTGAGCCGGAGCACATCCCTGAAAAAGATGTCGGCCCGAGCATGGACTTAGTTATGGAGCCCCGTAGGGATAGGATTTAAATATATCCTGTAACTTAAGGCTAGTTGGTGTCCTGGAGGACTGGGCCAACGGAAGGTCTTGTATAAGGGAACCTCTGCATTCTGGGAGTGGACTATTGAGTCCTGTATATTGGACGGGATTTGTCCTGGTGTTGTAGTGACTTAGGTCCTGTTTGGTTTTGTAATAGCTTTTAATAGTAATTATTTCTACATAAAGGGCCATATTATCTATATTTACCTTATATGGCGAATTTACTTTATGTCTCTGAATTTTATTAAGCTCTATCAATAAATCATCTGTTTCTAAAATAGAGGGATGCATAGTCTTCAATTTGGCAAATGTTATTGCATTAACTAAAGTCTCCAAAATATTTTTTAATTCCCGTTATTTCGGTAATTAACTGAACAAAGAGCATTTGAGCTATGATTACTATGTCCATGTAATCCTGTCTTAAGTCTTCAGCATCAAAATTTTTCGTTAGAAATTCAATACGGTCTACTATCTTTTTTTGATTGTTAGCAAAATGTAAACTGTTTGATTAAATTTGGTAATAGCGGTTTCCGTTAGTGACATTTGATTTTTTTGAATTATTTCTAATTTATTCTGGGTACTAGTTAGCTCTAAAATTGTTGAGTCATAACGTTTAGCATGATTATCATCTAAATTTCCTGTGATAGACTTAATCACTATTTTCGATTTAAGCTTGATGGTATAATTTGTTTGAAAATTTTGTTAGTTTCACTTATTTCATGGAATAACACATTTTGATAGTTTCGTAGTTGTTCATAATAGGATTCATTATAAGGGGAGTTTTGTATAGAGATGTTCAGGTGATAGGATGTGTTTTGTAAAAAGTTAAAGTCTTGTAAAAGTGGTTGTAGTTCAATCGTTCTAATCAATGTCCATTTATCGATTACGTTTTGCATAGTTCCTATTTTTAGGGGTAGCAGTCCAGGGTTGTCATTCAGTCTGTTAAACTCTACCTGTCCAAGGACATGGGTGAGGAAGAGGATTGACCTGAAACATTAGGTCGTTTTAGATTTCGTAGATGTCGTTTAGCTATTTGTTTATTTTTTCTAATTAATGCAACATTTTTATCTGTAACCTTTATCAATTCAAATGGACCTTCGAATTTAGGATTATTTTTATTTCGTTTATCTACTTTAGTATAGACATGTGTTTCCTTATTAAATAAAGCGGTATCATCTTTGGAATTTCTGCCGGACACAACTCTTAATTTATTTTTTTCTAAATTCTCTTTAATTTTTTCGTACATTAAATTTAGTTTATTTTTATGTTGTAATAGGTACTCTTGCAAGAGTTTTCGTTGATCGTTTATATCATACACATCTTTACTAGAAGTATGACCTAAGACAATATCAAACGGGGTAAAATTTGTGGCTGAATGAATGCTATGATTGTATGCTATAATCGCATAACACATAATTTTTGTTATCGGGTCTTTTGGATAAATTTGACGTAATATGCGTATGTGTTCTAATAAAGTTGAATGCAAGCGTTCTATGAGACCGTTAGAATTTGGATTTCTGGGGGTGGTGAAATGAACTTTTATCTTGTGCAAATTAAATAATTGTTTAACAGTTTCTGAGCATAGCTCTGAACCATTGTCACTTACTATTTGCTCGGGTGTTCCGTAGTAAGAAAAATACTGAATTAAGGCATTACAGGTTTCTATCGGATTTTTACTACTAATAGCTACTGCTTGTCCTAATTTGGAAAATGAATCAATTAAAGTTAAATAAATTTGATTTTCAATTATAAATGTATCTATATGTAAAATTTGGAAAGGTTTACTTGGAGTTTCTGTAAGCATTAAAGGTATATTAGGTGGGTTACGGTCATATTTTGCTCTTTTACATATTTCACAATTATTTATAAACTCAGTAACTTTTTCTTTCATGTGTGAAAAATAATATTTATTAGCTATTTCTTTGAGTGTCTCATTGATACCACGATGATTAGTTTTAGAGGTGTGATAACTTTGTATTACTTCTTGAATATTAGCTGTGTCGGCCAAAGGAATTCTACGTTTCGGACAGCTTATTATTTTAGGGCCATTATCATTAAATAGTTCAGTGTAAATATTACTAAAGTCCTTATATAATTGATCGGTTTCAAAATTAAAATAATAACGTTTATTTGAAACGGTATAATCTCGTAAAAATTTAACAATATGGTCTCTATTATTTTGTTGAGGAATTTGCACTAAGTATTTAGTTTGATTATAAATTTTTACCTGTTTTACTGCTCTGGGGTTATAATTTACTGGGAAAATATAATATTGATTCGGTTGTTTTTCAATGGGATTTTCAGATATTTGTATACTTTTTTCGGTTCAACATTTACTTGAGAATGATCACTTTCGTCCGAGTTTTCAGTTGGTTTTTGTGCGAGTAAATTACGTCTTAGTTCACTTTAAGGGATATCTTCTGAATTTGGATTATTAGGAATTTCGATTGGGATAAAAGGCATTTCCGGTGGAGTCATAGGTGGTATATATTCATTTGTCGGCTGTGGTAATATCATACTTAAAGGAGGTGTATTTAGTTCACGGTCAAAGTCCTATAAACGTCTCTCATTACTGTCTACATTATTAAACGTAGATGAAATCTCATCATCTAGAGCATTTACCTGTATGCGAGATAATGCGTCAGCGTTCGTATTATATTTGCCTTTTTTATATATAATTTCATAGTCGTACTCTTCCAATTTTAATCTCCACCTAGTTAATTTGGGATTTGGTTCCTTTAATTTCGTTAACCAAACTAATGGTCTATGATCGGTGTAAATGTAAAATTTACGTCCGTATAAATATGGCCTAAAATATTTAGTCGCTCAAACTATAGCTAAAAGCTCTTTTTCTATGGTAGAATATTTTTGTTCACTATTATTTAGGGTGCGAGATGCATAACTTATTGGTTTATCACTACCTAAAGGTCCTTGCGATAACACTGCCCCTAAAGCTACATTTGAAGCGTCTGTCATCAAAATAAAAGGTTTTGTAAAGTCGGGATATTGTAAAATAGGGTCATTCATCAAAATGTTTTTGCAAGTTTCAAAAGACTCAAGGAAATCTTTGTCATGACTTATATTGGCATTTTTCTTAAGGCATTTAGTTAATGGTTTAGTCAATTTTCCAAAATCGCGTATAAATTTTCGATAATACCCTACAAGTCCTAAAAAGCCTTTGATTTCTTTACGGGTCTTGGGAAGTGGATACTGCTTTATGGCCTTAATCTTATCTGGATTAGGTTTCACCCCTTGATCTGTGATTATATGCCCAAGATACATTACTTCCCTCTTTAGAAATTCGCTTTTATCGAGCTGAATTTATAGGTTGGCCTGTCTTAATCTTTCAAATACGTCTTTTAGTCTTTCAATATGTTCCTGAAGGGAAGTTGAAAATACTATGATGTCAT
Organism: Tillus elongatus; assembly: GCA_964006375.1. Lineage (NCBI taxonomy): Eukaryota > Metazoa > Arthropoda > Insecta > Coleoptera > Cleridae > Tillus > Tillus elongatus. Next base: position 68,953,064 of record OZ023269.1, on the reverse strand, counting down.
CTAGATAGGAAAACATTTTTCGTTTTGTATACCCCTAAGAATATTTTGCATTAGGCGCTCGAAACAGGGTGGCCCATTGATTACCCCAAAAGAGAGCCTTAAGTACTCAAAATGGCCGACCTGCGAGCTAAACGCAGTTTTTTCAATATCTTCTGGTGCCATTTCAATTTGATGGTAACCAGAAGCTAAGTCAAGAGTGGTGTAATATTGGCTTCGTCCAAGTTTGTCTAAGATGTCGGAAATATTAGGAAGAGTATATTTGTCCGGGATAGTTTTGGCATTTAATTTACGATAATCTATTACCATACGAAATTTCTGTTTAACACTGCTGTCCTTTTTTTTTGGAATCACTAATACAGGGCTGGATGGTCGAATTATACCTTGTTTTAGTTAGTCGTCTATTTGTCGTTTAACTTCTCGTTGTTGAACATGGGGTAAGCGATACGGTCTTACATAAACTGGATCTGGGTCAGATAATCTAATATGATGTTTTATTTAATGTGAAAATGTGAGAGGGACCCCTTCACAATAAAATATATCTTTATATTCCCTACATAAAGCTTCAATTGCTGTTTTTTCTTCAATATTTAAATGATCAAGTCTAAGTTTTTCTAAATTTTGATTTTGAAGATATTCTAATTCAATCCCTGAGAAATCTACGTCCATGTGTTCGTCAAAGTGCTCAGTGAAATTTAATTCTGTTTCCGTAATTGGGTCAAGTTTCAATGGCGAGTTTAATATTACTTGTACATGTTTATCTGTACTATTCGAAACACTCACATATGAAAAACCCTGATCTACGTTAACTAATGACTCTGGTATTTCTACTCCAAGTCGCAATGTTAATTTCGATAAAACGCCAGTATTTGTGGAACAAGAAACTGGAATTTTAATAATCTTCTCTGTTCTTGCTTCTATTTCAATTTTAAAATTTTGATACGTTCTTTTATAGGTATTCTGTTGTTCAGACGGCAAATAAAGTGGAATTATTGCTTTATCTGTAATTAATTGTCTATTTTTAAAATCTATTCGGGCTCCTAATTTTTGTAATAAGTCAGAGCCAATCAGACCATGATATTGGTTACTAATATTAAAAATGTAAAATTTATATTTTGCTTTTCCTGTGTTGAACATTAATGGTAAGGGAATTTTTGCAATTTCGTTATGTGTACTTGTCTGATCGACGGATTTGATTTGAAAATATTCATGTTCTATAAAATTTTTGTAATAAGTGTAAGCTAAAGATGGACACAATAAAGATTTCGTACTACCACTGTCCAACATGAATTTTAAATTTATACCAGGCACGATTACGTAGGGTAGTTTTGGGCAATTATCTAAATTAACCTGTATTATCTGTTCTGATCTAAATTCAGGCTCGAATGAAAATTTTGTTCATTTTCAGTATAATAGTTATCATTAATATTATCTCTAGGTTCATAGTAATTTTCAGGGTAAGGTTCTGAAAAGTTATCAGGTTCACAATATTCAGAATTTGTTTCATTATATTCATAATTTCCTCGACTAAAATTTGTGTCGTACTCATTGTTTTGTATAGGTCTGTCAGATTGTACTTCGTGATGATAAAGTTCCTCACTCGTATATCGTCTGTTTTGTGTATTAGGTATGGTATTTGTCGGTCTATGATTTCTGGTGGAAGTTTCCATAGGAGTAGGCTTATAAGTTGGAACAAAATTATGGTTGGGTCGGAAAACATTTCTATTAGAATTTCTTGCGAAATTTTGTGAAACAGGTTGATAATTGGGTCTCTGTTGTTGGATGTTTTGTTTTCTCTCAAAAGGATTTAGTTGTGGAAAATTATTTCTCGAAAATTGTGAATTAGATGGTCTTTGATTAAATGGTTGATTACTAGAAAATGGTTTATGAAAATTACCTAGATTTTGAGAAGTACAACTATTTTGGAATGGTTTATTTTGGAAATTGTTACTATTACTCTTTTTATTAGGTGTGTTAGTATGCATATATTTCATTTGTTTTTCGCCATATTGGAAATTTTCTTCCTCTACGACTAATGCCATAGCTTGCTCCAAATGTATCGGTTTTTGTAATCTAATTGCAAGTCCTAATTGTCCGTGCAGTCCATGTAAAAAGGTCTGCAAGGCCATTTTGTCATAAATTTCATTTTTTACTAAACGAATATTGTTATCATCTATAGTTAATCTTAATTTACTTTGTAGCAAACTTCTAGCATCTTGTATTCTCATACCAAATTGATAGGGCATTTCATTTTGATTCGGTTTAAGTAACATTAAGTCTCTAGCTAAACAATTTTCATCTCTCTGGTCTGAAAAATATTGTTGTAAGAGAAGTTTTATTCAGGGCCAATTTGTGGCATCTTCTCTACTAGCTATTAAAGATTTTGCTCTTCCCTCTAGTTTATTAACTATTATCCTAAGAATCCAATTATTGCGGTCATTATTTAAATTTTGTGTATCAACAAAAGATGATAAAAAATTTTCACAGCTCCAATAAATAATTCCAAAGTGGCTTGATCCCCGTCATAACTGGGAATTGCATTAATATGATAAGATTCAATTTTGGTTTGTGGAGCAACGTTGTGTTCAGTCATTTTAATATTTGTATTTTCTAACGTAAAATTATTTTCTAAATTTAACACTAATTTGGCTGGTTTAATAATATTTTGTCTAGAAATGTTCTTAAAATTTTTATCTGAGTCAGACATACACAATTATAAAATTTGTGGGATAAATATATAAAGGATAATGAAAATTACTCACAATAATTTTTCCATATGCTTAATTATGAAGTCGGCAATGTTGTCCTTCTTCGCTGGCGATTTTTGGTCACTTCTATCTATACTTGACTTGGCCCTTCGAGGTTGGCGATGATGTCCTTCCTTTTGTGGCTGTGTTGTCTTCTGCTAGTGGTGGCTTCTGCTGTTGAGGTTGGCGATGATGTCCTTCCTCGTTGACGATGTTTGTCACTTTAAATTTTGTAGGTTGCAGGTTTTTAACGATAAAAATCGACGTGTACCTTTGCGATTTTTGTCAAAAATACACTTAAACCTATACTAACGACTGCGCCAGTTTGGATAGTGCCCTTTTGGCACTTCAAAACAAAAAAACTTCATTTCGAAATTACAACAAGTTTAATTATAATTTTAAAACAAAGGAGAAATACACGATGTTTAATGTTGAAACACTCGTAATAAATTCTAACATAATATTGTATCTTACTTGGATATATAAATTCTAATATGCTTAGCTAACATTATAAAATAAAACAACTTAAACTAAATAATTATGTTGACTATGATTATTTAGCGGTTTTAGTATTTCCGCGTTAAACGACTGCTTTGATCCTATTACTATACTAACACGAGATATCAGTACAGCATTATACAGGGTGCTGTAACTCCCGTAGATATGGAACTTGGTATGGACGTGTTAGGAGTCCAGGACCTGGTTCTCGATTTGAGAAACGGTACCATAGAGATCGAGAATTTGAAAACCAAGGCCCGGATAGATCGAGCGCAAGTTACACTCGGCCAAGTAGCATGTACTGAAGAGGTTAGTCAACCCTATCCGCAGTGAAACCTGTCAATAGGAGAGCAAAAGTGTCGGGAAAAGTTCCTGGATAGGGAACGGAGAGCTTTTGAAGGGATAGAGGGCACTACGCCGTTATTGGTGCGTCGCATTAAATTGAAAGCGGTGCCACCCATCAAACAACGACATAGGCCAATGAATCCGAAGTTACAAGAGATTGGAAATGTAAAAGTTGACCGCATGTTGGACGATCGCATCCCCGCTCACCAAGTTGCTAAAGAAGGGTAATCGCTGGCAATGGGGATCGGATCAGGAGCAGGCCTTTGTGACTTTGAAAGGGAAGCTAACCGAGGCTCCGGTGTTGGCTTGCCCTGATTTCACTAGGCCGTTCACGTTGCAAACCGACGCATCTGAACAAGGTTTGAGTGCCGATTTAATCCAGCAAATCGAAGGGCAAGAAAGGGTAATTGCCTTTACCAGTAGAACTTTGACGAGGGCCGAACGTAACTATTCGGTGACCGAGAAAGAATGCCTGGCTATTGTCTGGGGCGTCGAGAGAATGAGGCCGTATCTGGAGGGGTATCACTTTACAGTGATGACCGATCATGAGTCATTGAAGTATCTGCGTTCAGAGTTAGTAGCCAAGCTGAGGAAGGAGCTCCCAGGCCAAGGAGTATCCGACAACGTCTGAGGGAATATAGATCCCCCGGTCAGACTACGAACCGACGTATGCAGAAACGGTTCGTGTTGCCTGATGGCGGTATACGGAGGATTCATATTCCGGCGGATAGCCCGCCTCTTCCATGTGATTGAGAGAGGTCGGAGCGGTTGTAAATAGCTAAGGATTTCTTTTATCTCCAAGCAATGTCGACATGTGAAATGTTAAGCAGGAATAATTGTTTTGTTTTGTGTCGTTAGATATGGACGCAACGTAGATACAGTGGATTGGTAATTTTCGACCATGAGCTACAAGCAGAGATTGACCAGGCTGTGGAATCGAGGGTAGCAACCTTACCCAAGAAGGTGTGCGCCGTGATCCCTGGTGATGACGCCGTGATGACGGAAATGGTCGCAAGTAGGGCCGAGGCAATGCAGCCGATATCTAAGCGCAAGTTATGTTGGCACTGTGGCCAATCAGGTCACATGTGGTCGCAATGTGAAGGGCGAATGTGTGTATTTTGTTACCGATTTGGGAAGCGAGGAACGCTGTCCCAAACATGTTTTTGTTGGAAGAAACAGCAGGACCAGGAAGAGAAGGAAAACGTCTTGAAACAGGTACTAGTCCCCTGTGTAGGAGTTAGTTCCCGACCTGTGGGCATACAGTGCTCGCTGATGGAGCCCAACGTGGGAGTTGGTGAACCACTTGTTAGTGGTGTCTTCAGCCAATTGTCCTCGCCTGCGCCTTCTCTCTCCCTCCCCCATTTTGGACGCTTGTGCAAAGTGCAATTGAAACTGTGTAGTACAGTGAAGTAGGTTAAGTTAGTTTTAGGTGTCGCTTCGTTTTGGCATTGTGGCCAAGCGTTGCTTTAGGTTAAGGACTATGTATATTTAATTTTAGGAATCTTGAATTTTTAATTTTTTTTCTCTTCTGCGCGGCGTTGGCGTTATCACAGAGAGTCTACTCAACGAATGATGTTGAGGAGGTTGATTAGTAACAAAAGACTGCGTCTTTTGTTAACTGAGGAAGGAGGGGTGTAATGAAGTCCGATTTATTACGGTTATTTGAATAGCTAATAATTCATTTAGTCGGTGTAAATAACGGATAATAAATCTGACTCATTTTAGATATACTTCAGAGTATGAAAAGTCGCCACAGGCGGAACGTGGATTTTGTAGGATGGAACGCATAGCGCCGGTCTGACAAGCGCGATGAGATTCATTCTAGGTACGTCATGGGGCGCATGGTAAGTAAGCGAACGGGGAAACGGAACGCGGTCCAGGAGAAGCCTTCAGCCCGCGTACGTTGATTGTAAAGGTTTTAAAAGCGTCAATTAGGTGTAATACCTGGGAAGTTTATTTCGCTGTACTACGGAGTGGTCAAAAGTAGCGTGATAGTTATTTCACAGTAAAGAACGAGAGTCTACGAAGACTGTGTTGTGTTATAATAGTTTGCAAGGTTAGTTATACTTCGGAAAACTTGAAAGAGTATAACTGCAAGCTGGTATAACTGTTTGGGTGTTTTATTAATGCTGTTCTATGTGAAATGTTAAGAGCGTGTTAGGATTTCACGCGTATACAGAGTGTACTGTATGTAGGAGTGACAAAACTGGTCACGGGTTACCCATTTAAGGGAGGTCGAAGTCAGGTAAATAATTATACCGTATTATAGTGGAATTAGGGTGCGTTAGCGAATCATAGCGTGCTATACGGGGTAGACTACGTTTGTTTCGAGGGACGTATTGTTCTTGAAGTAGACATGGATCTATTCTGAATGGTATGCGCTCGCTAGACCAGGTGGTTAATTAGCTAGAGTGTCCAGTCTAGTTGAGCGACAAGCTGGTCACGTTTCTTATCCATATAAGGAAAACGGGAGCACGGGGATTGCTGATTAAAGGGGTAATATTTAGTGTGCCCGGCATCCTGTGCTGTATTGGGTCGACTAGGTTTGCGTCGAGGGACGTATTGCATTTGATGTAAACATGGATCAATTCAGAATGGTACGTAACCGCCGGATGGCACTGTTAGTTATACAGGCTGTTCGACAGAAATAGGGGACAAGTTACCCGGTGGTATTAGTTAGCAAGTTAGGGTATTATAAGCGTGGGAACCGTTTGCCTACCCACCTAGCAGAGTAGGATCGTAAGGGAATTGCGGGAATAAATCCCAGGAGAAAGTAGAACCCCCGACTGTGGCGGAATTTATAGCGGTGCCATTGTCCGTTTGATGCATGTGTATGTCGCTCCGCTTGCCGTTGCTTTGCTATGCCTTGTTGGTTGCTGTGCTAATGCTAATGTCACGCTTTATTTGTAATAAATAGCACAAATATTCTAGTCGAATATTTGTGTATTTTTAAATATTAACGTATTTTTATCAATTCCACTATGAAAGAATGTCTTATCAGAGATAACGTTATCTGACCTGAGATATGTTTTCTCTTTACTCGCATGAACTGTAGCGAATTTTTGGTTTTAATAATTTATGGATTTTTATTATAGTCATTTTCATTAGTAAATATTTTAAATATTATTAGAGGGTCTTATGAAATTAGTTGCTTTTCACTGCACTGCCTGTAAATATTTGCGTGTTTAAGCTAGAATCCTGTGACGGATTGTAACTAGCTGAGGTTTATCGCAATTGAGATGACCTGTTCATAATATTTCTGCTTCCAGCTTTGTAAGCTAGGAAAACAGCCATTATTCGGGAGTAAGTAATTAAAGCCTACTTACCTCCCGAGAACTCTACGGGATATAATAACTTTCGATCCCTGGCTATGGTTTTCTTCTCCACTTGAATTACCCTAGGACAAGACGGTTATGAAACAGTAGCTTTGTGGTGATCTACGAGGGCCTTAGCAGAAGTCCTCACGGGGATCTGACCTCGTCCTATTAATAGGGAATAAAGATGGTGCCCAAAGATATTTAACTTAGAATATTTTGGTCACCGAAAGACGGATTGGCAACTTATCCGTCGGGCCTCTGCTTAGCCGGAGCACATCACAGCATATTTGCGGATCTCACCATATTCGAATAGTGCTCGTCAAGACGAGGCTACCTCAACACCATACTTTTAAACCGAAAACTAAACATGTTGAGTTTGCGCATGCGTTAGTCACCATTTTTTAATTCTACTCATCAAGAAGAAAAAATGATACCATACATCATACCTCTAAACCGATAAATTAAAAGTTGGTTTGCGCATGCATGTAAGCTATATTTGAATTCTGCTTACTGAGACGAGTGACATGACACTGAACACGTGGGAGTTAACTTAAAAACTAAAACATTTGGTTTCCGCATGCGTCAACCGCCATCTTTATATACGTCATGACATGTGAAATCAAAATGGAAGATCCTGTTATTTTAACAGGTCGGGTCAGACACCTTTTAATATTTTAGTTTTTTTGAATTTCTGCACCTACGATCGCCACCTTGGCCGCCATCTTAGATTATGTCATCACAGGTTAAATAGCTAGCACAAGTGCAGCTAAAGAAAACAAGACGAAACGTATTAATCCTAGATATTGACGATACAACTGCGGAAGAGGAAGTGAAGGAAGCAATTAAGAAAAAATTGGAAGAGGCTGGGATACACGAAGAGGACATCATAATCAAGATGTCTGAAAAAGCAAACACTAGAGGACTACAATATGCAAATGTACAGTTACCAACTGATGGAGCAAATGTACTTCTGCAAAAAGAAAGAATAAAAATAGGTTGGACGAGATGCAGAATCGTGAAAAAAATAGCACCTATTAAATGCTATAGATGTCAGAAATACGGCCATTACACCAGCTCATGCCAATCGGAAGATGTAAGTGGGAAATGCTTGAAGTGCGGAGAAGACGGACATAAAATAAAGGAATGTGCGAATGGGGCTTATTGCCCTGCATGTGGAAAGAAGGGACACATGCCGAACGAAATTATCTGCCCGGAATATAAGAAACTAACTGCAGCCACCGAAAAGGTGCACATCGTAATAGTAGCAGAACCTAATAAGAAACAGGTTACAAAAGGTAAATGGTACATAGACCAGAACTGTGATGCTGCAATAAAGGTGTTGGACAGAAGAAAAGGAGTAATAAATAGTGGATCGGAGCAGGCTGGATTTGTGTTGGTTGAGCTAACAGATGTAGTAATCTACTCATGCTATTTATCACCGAATATAACAGAACAGGAGTTTGATAATTATCTACAAAGGCTGGGTAGAAGTATCAGAACACATGGTAAGGGAAAGATAATAGCTGGAGATCTAAATGCCAAAGCAATGATATGGGGCTTAAAAAAAGAAAACAAAAGAGGACGAATGCTGATGGACTGGGTGGCTGAACACTCACTGACGTCACATAACATAGGCAACCAACCAACTTCTGTTAAAGGAAGTAGTGAGTCCTACATTGACATCACACTAACTTGCGAGAAAATTGCTAGACGAATAAAAGAATGGAAGGTAGCAGACGAATAAAACCTATGTCCCTAAAACCCAAAACCCTGTCTGCAAAATGACATATATTTCATATTTGAAAAAGAAAAGACAGCGATTGAAATAGCACACGAAAAAAGATGAAGAATCAGTGAGGCAAAATTTCCCCAGTTCTTAGAAGAATTGCAGAAAGAATTACAGAAGCAAGCCAGCGTTGTATCACGTATTGATGCAAATAAAGCGATGTCAGCGATCCAAAATGCAATGAACAAAACATTTGAAAAAAATCGAGTAGGAAGACGCCGACCTGTATACTGGTGTAATGACACGGTAGCATAAAAACGAAAAAAAAACACATCGCAGCTAGGAGAAAGATGACCCGGGGAAATAAATGCAGCAGCAAAACAGAAAGAAAAAGATCACTTGAGAAATGAATATACGAAGAAACGGACAGAGCTACGAAGAACAATAATGCAAGCTAAAAGTGACGCGTGGAAGAAAACCTGAGAGATTGAGAGTGATATCTGGGGTACGGGATACCAAATAGTCTGCAAAAAGTTCAGAATCCAACGGCAAAACCAAATCCCCAGAGACAAAGAAATAGAAATAGCAAAAACCTATTTCCAAATCATGAAGAAATAGAAATACCAGAGCTTGAAATAGAAGAGGCCGATATCGGCTACTTCACACAAGACGAGCTTAGCGAGGTAACGAAGCGGATCAAGAGCAAGAAATCACCTGGGCCGGACCAGATACCACCGGAAGTTATCAAAAGAGCCGTTGAAGTGCTCCCATTAGCATACCTTGATGCCATGAATTACCAGCTGAAACAGGAGTATTCCCTTCAATGTGGAAAACAGCAAGGTTAGTACTAGTGGAAAAACCCAAAAAGCCAAACGAAACTGAGGTCAAGTATAGAACTCTGTGTCTCATTGATGTCGTGGGCAAGGTCTTTGAACAACTGATAGCTGCCAGACTGACTGAAGAAGTCGAGACGAAACTACCAAGTAACCAGTACGGATTTAGGAGGAAGACGTCAACGGTGGACGCAATGAAACATGTAACCGAGCTACTGGAAGAAATAAAGAAAAAGCACGCGGAAACAGGGACTACGTGGTACTAGTCACACTAGATATCAAGAATGCTTTTAGCACTGTGCCATGGCAGGGGATAATGAGCGCACTGGGGGAGTTTGGAGTGAGCAGATACCTGGTCAGGATGATAGCGAGTTACCTGCAAGACAGATGGCTGCTGGTAGGAGGAGAAAAAGTTAAAATGACCTGCAGGGTCCCACAGGGACCAGTTCTCAGGCCCTTGCTATGGTTATTGTACTATGATTCCATATTAAGAACCCCAGTATCGGAAGGTGTAATTGGTTGGGTATGCCGATGATACGGCAATGGTAGTAACCGCCAAAACACAGAGTATACTCACTTTGAACGCCGAGAGGCTAGACGTATGAAACAACTGCAACTGGAGCCAACAAAAACAGAGGCACTGATTTTATGTGGCGCACGCAGGCTGAAGAGCTACGTACTCCCGCACGGTGGAAATAAAATAAGAACAAAGACGGTGAAATACCTGGGGGTCCATTTCGCGGAAGACGGAAATATGCAACACAGGCGGCCAAGAAGGCAGATAAGACAATACTGGCGCTTGGAAGGCTTATGCCAAATGTAGGAGGACCAAGCAGCGTCAAACGGAAACTTCTTGCGTCCGTTGCACACTCAACGATGCTATACGCTGCTCCAATATGGCAAAAGGCCATGAAATATAAAAATACAACAACTTACGTCAAAGTCTCCAAAATAGGATGGCAATACGAGTGGCTGGCGCATATCGCAAGGCCTCCACCGAAGCAATTCAGGTAATCACAGGAATGATACCAATTGACCTGCTGGTGGAAGAAAGAGTAAAGACAAACGGTATAGATGAAGAAGATCGAAAATGCGTAAGAGAAGAGATAGAGGAGAAGTGGCAAAAAAGATGGGAAGAGGACATTGGAAGAGCTAAGTGGACAAACGTGAGAAAATGGACGCACTGTAGTCATGGACAAACAGACCCAGTTTCTGAGTGCACACGGCTACTTCGTGGCCTATTTGGAGAGATTTAAGCTCAGTAACACTGATGAGTGCTGGTATTGCGGAGGTACAGACACAGTAGAGCACACCTATTTCGACTGTCAGAGGTGGGACAGACAGAGGGAGAGGCTGGTACTGGGAATCGGAGTAGAATTAACATCTGACAACATAGTGGACAACATGATGAAGAGCCAGACTACATGGGATAAAGTGCAGAAATACATCAACACAGTGCTGAGGCAGAAAGAAAGCGATGAAAAGACAATTAAGAACGAAAGAGGAGAATAGAAGAAAATAGACCGACGGTCAGTTTGAAGTAATGCATTGCAGTCCCAAACTTATATGTGAAGAGGAGGAAAGGGTTTAGTTGGTAGGTCCTCCAAGAGGAGGGAATCCAACACTGCCCGAAAGATATCGACAGTCTATGAAGATTACCGACCTCCTACTGTAAATAATTTTAAAAAATAGATACCTTCACCCTCTAGTTTAGAAAGGTGGTGTAGTTTTTGAATGTAGGGGTTAGTTTTCCAAATTTCGCGCTCTTCGATTACGTCATCGAAGACCACCTCCACCACCCGGGTTAGCTCGGAGGCGGGTGGTGTATCCGGTCGGGTCAGCTCGGTAATGGGTGATGGAACTGTTCGGGTCAGCTCGGAGGCAGGTGGCGGGTCGGTCGGGTCAGATCGGTGGGTGGCGGAGTAGCGGGCACAGAATCGGCTATCTATACCTACTTTTATATATATATATATATATATATATATATATATATATATATATATATATATATATATATATATATATATATATATATATATATATATATATATATATATATATATATATATATATATATAAAGATTTAAACTTAGCCCGGATATGGGTTCTAGGGGTTCTAGTTTGCGCTCATTTGAAAAAAAATATCAAAAGTTGGGATCTCTCCCATCAGTGATCTTTTTCTACTAAAAAGGAAGTCGGCTCGGGTGTGTGGGTGTATAGATGTGGATGTGTGCGTGTGCGCGCTAGGGTCGCAATCCACGTACTCACCAAACCGGATAAATAATAATAGTTGATAGTCGTTCTTTTTGTGGAGCGTAATTGACGCATTTTCTGACCAAGCTAGTGGCGCACCTGAACCGCTCTATATCACCCTGATACTGTCTTGGTGACATCATCATGAGTGCAGGGTGCTCCTTTTTTCTTCTACTTCGACTTTTGCCTTGCTTCCCCGTCCGCTTTGAGCGATTAGGGGGTCCGCCAATCTAGCTGGTTGTTTCCTTCGCTTTGCCCGCTTTTTTGTTACTCTTTTATGGTCATGGCTTGTCGGGTGAATTTCGTCAACTTATTCCATGAGCTCTTGTTTTCTACCACTATTGGTACAAGGTCGTCGATATTATGTATATCTGCAGAGTTTAGGATGGTACTTCTCATCTCGTCGAACTTTGGACATACAGAAATCGCAGTAGATACATCTGCTCTCGTTCTCGTCTAACTTTTCCGTGCGTTTGGCGTAGAATCTAAAGTATCCGTGGCCGGTGAGTAATTGCGTGAGCCAGAAATGTATTTCTTTGTGGTCGCATTTCACCCAGTCTGTCAAATTTGAAATAATTTTTTTTTGGTTAATTGTATCTTCGTGGTATGTTGGGACCATCAGTCCTGTCACTTTTCCATTGTTTGGCTTCTTGCAGTCAATTTAGCCTCTTCTATCCTCACTTCGCTTGCCTCGTGTAGGCAACATAAGTAGGTATAGATGAGGCATTCAAACAAAGCCGCTCCTCCATTATTTGACATATAACACTCACCATCAGCATTTTGTATCGCTAAAGGTTCCAGAGCACCTTCGATTATTAGAGCCGACTCTGCTAGACATACAAATGCATCTTGTTGATTGATGTTTATTTCGACTTCATCACTGTTACCAAATGATTTAGCTGATGAATAGTAAGACCGAAGTTCTTCTCAATCAATGGTATCGTCAAACTCTGGGTCTTTGAATATTTTGAGTTTTGATGACATGATAACCAAGACTTTTAAGGAACTCAATATTATCGGAGCGAAGTGTACACTTTGAAGTGGTTGACTGTACTGAACTTGTTTTGGTAGATTCACTTGCTTTCATATCCTTAAAGACTAGCATTCTAGGTAATATTTTTAAGGTTCAGACGAACAGACACCTCTTCACCTTGAAAGTTTACATTAACTGAATCTTGATCCACGATGTCGATGTGTTATATTTGAAATCTCTGGCTTGTTCACTGGTATATAAATTAGATTCTTAGGTTCGATGTCGATTGCATAACCAGGATCAACCATCGGTGCAAACTCATATAACGTATGTGAAGGTTTCCCGTTATAGTAGGACCCAGACACAATATTAGTTTCTATGCGAATCTGTTTAACATCCACTATTTCAACAGGTAAATCAGATTCATGGAAGACACCTGGTCGAAGAACTTGCTTTGAAAATCCCAGCATTCGCCCAATCGAATCATCAGCTTCAAAACTGATACTTGTGAAACACTTTATTTCACACCTAATGGTGTTCGGATTAGGTCTTAGAATCAAAGCTAGTTGCTTTTGTTCATGTGTGGCTGTAGCATCAACAAGTTCATTTTGAAGCAAGTTTTCCAAATGTGTTATTTCATATGCACCAGTAGGTATCGTGATGGTTTTCCAAGCACCTCCTTCTTTTACATAAAATTTATTTTTACCTTTATATATGTTAGGTATGTTGTTGTATGTGTGAAAGCCTATCAAAGCAACAGCATAACTACCACCAGGATCCAATTCAATTGGTGGATCGTAGTCTGTTGACAGATGGGAGCAGATGAGAGCAACACAAAGCTTTGCGACATGACTGATACACAGAGGTTACTGTTTGAGCCTTTTATTTAAAAATTTTAAACATAAGTGGCCACAATTATAAGTATTATATGTTTGATACACATCATGATTATACATTAGAGTAGAGTCTAAGGTAACGTTGCAACTCGACTGGTGGCTTTAAGTTTCCATAGGAGTCAAAGTACTCGACTATATCACCACGCTTCCTAACTGCAACCCAATGACTACCAGGCTCCTTGTTTGTTTGTAATTTCATGATGAATTATTCATTTTTACGTGGTCCATGTCGAGGTAGAGTATCTCGCATGTATACACCTCTAAAATATGGGATTTTCATTTTACCAGCAAATTTCAGAAGATCTTCATTTGTTAGAGGTTTTGCTGGTAAACGACCTATTCGTTTTTTGGCTTTTGCAGATATAAACCATAACCACTACGTTCATATTTTTCACTTGTATCGAGCATGACTCACAGTATCTCATCTTAACTACGAGTGCTTAATTTATGAATAAAACACATGTGTTTAGTTTATATATATATATATATATATATATATATATATATATATATATATATATATATATATACATATATATATATATACATATATATATATATATATATATATATATATATATATATATATATATATATATATATATATATATATATATATATATGTCAATGCGCAATTTGCTGGACCAAATCATGTGACTATGCGTAAGTTGCTGGACAAACCGCATCATAGCTGGACGTCCAGCTATGAACACTACTTCTTTATAAGTACTAGCGTTAATGGCTGGACACAAGCAAAAACATGAGTTTTAGCTACGTTGCCAAATATGTTATGCTTTAGTATTATTTGTTTCCTTCGCATTTCTACAGTTTTGTAATTATTGTAAATATAAAACAAATAGTTTTAAACTTCAAACATATGTCTTGAATATTATAACTATTATAATACCTAATAAAATTATAATGAAACTGTATTTTCAGAATGAAATGAAAAATAGCTTGTAATAAGTATTCTCTATGCACATAGTTTTTCAAGAACCTGCAGATTATAAACTAAAGTTTTGCGATAAAAATATTTTTGTTCTCAACTTAGGAAACAGTCGAGAAGCAGAAATCAACACACTTCTCAAATATAATAAGAAAAAATTCAATTAGACATAAAAACAAAAATAAATGTCAAGATGGTTGGATACGACGGCGTCAAGGGGTCACGTTAAAAAAATATTTTCCAATAATTCTGAGATAAAGAAGTTAGAAATGTGACATAAAAGTCAGAATTCTGTGATAAAAAATATATAATATATTTTGTATCAGAATTCTTGTTTTTTTATCTCAGAATTCTGACTTTTTATGTCACATTTCTGAGATTAAAAAGCAAGAATTCTGATACAAAAACTCAGAATTATTCGAGAGTTTTATACGACAGCGTCTAGGTAGTGCCACTTGCAAAACGTTTACCTATTGATTATTGATGTGTAATTAGGTAGGTAGCTCTCATGTGGCGTTTGACAGTTAGTTGATGGTGTTTACAAACTCAAAGGTAAGAAAATTGGTTTATTGACTATTATTCTCCTGGTGTTAATAAAATAATACACATTAGATGCATTCTTACCACAATTGGAACCGTAGACCGGTTTCGCTCTACTTAGAGCTCGTCAGTACGGTATACTAATTGCAGTGAAAATACACCTATAAAGTAATACGGTTATGGTAGCCAGCCTCCCAAAACTAAGTTAGATGTAAGACACGAAACACGTGCCGCCATCTCGTTGGGGAACCAGGTAGGCTATCTAGTTCCGTAACGAAATGGAGGCACGTGTTTCGTGTATTAGATCTCACTTAGAATAATGCATAATGCATAGGTGCTTATATAATGGTCTTATTAATTATGTACGTAAGTCGTCGTATAAATATACAACTATATATCACTGTTTAAAAATGTTTTGTTCAACATTATGACCATGGAAATTTTAGCTCAATTAATGTTAAGTCAGCCTTAGAAGCATATAAATATGTGTATGTTTTTGTTTGTTTAACGTCGGTTTACTTTCGCGACTATGGCCAACCACCGACGCCAGGGAGTAGTTTCACCTTACTATCCTGGAAATTTTGCCGAGCCCTGCCGTTCTGCAAGGATATTAGGGATATTCAACCTGCCTAACATCCCATGGGCACGGGACCGACGGCCTTACGCCCTCTCCGAATGGCGAAACGTGCAGACATTCAACTTGCTCAAATACAATGCTACAACCTCGGTTGATGTTAGTGCTAAAAAAGTTGCCTAAGGGCTGGGCGCTAGTTGACCCGTCCCGGCTTCGCACGGGTGGTAAGTGTGGTAATTCGTAGAAAGCTTGTACAGTGCGGGGCAGTTTGAGTAGGGTGTCGGAAGTCGGAAGCCAGATGTCGTGTATAGCATTCTTCAAGCACGTCAAGTGTCCAAACTGTTCACTGAGACACGTAACGTTCGGTTTCGACACCTGTTACATATTCGTTTTCCTGAAGTCTCAGATTACCAAAATTGCAAGTTGTTCAAACAAAAATTGATTTAATTGATCTGTATCCTTCCAGAAACGCAAACGCTTCAACAAAATTTTTAAATCTCCTAAATTATTGTCTACTAATATTGATCAATTTTGATAACTAATAGTTCGCTTATTCTGTTAAAATATTCTCTACATTTTTAATAGCGAATTTTTTTAACTTCCCTATCTGACAATACTAAAAAAATCGTTTTCATTAACGCTCTCTGATTTTATCAGTAGAATGCGCCACACGAAGGTCTTGACTAAGTCCTGGTATTGACTAACGTTAGAATGTTATTTTTAGTCAATTGTCTCTGCTTCATTCTAGCATTGACTAATTAGAACATGGACACTGTAATCTTATTAGTTTGCTATATTTATTATTATGTTTCTTTGAACATCAGTTCACATAAATAATGATCTACTGATTTTAAACTATTACTCATACAGAAAGTGAGCGACAGTTGAAATTATTATTAATTAATAATTTGGTTAACACAACATCATACCTAACAATTCTTTTAGAAAATTCGAACTCATTGTACAATTATCAAGATTATATATTATAATCTAATAATAAATAAAATTTATTCACTTGCTGACAGTGTACTTAATTCTCAATACGGGGTCTCCATTTTCAATTATAATACAAAAATCCTAATCCCAGCTAGTAATTATCTTCGGAAGAGATTATTAAGCAATTCGGTTGAAATTCAGAGCAAACAATTTTCTTTGTTTCTTTTCTTATGTCTTATGTACGTTAATACGCCAAATTGACAATAATTGATACCTTTTTGCAATCAGGATTTTCTTAAAAACATCAAAAATTGACAGATCAAGTTTCATTAGGATTTAAGGAATTTGTTATTTTGTTAGTTAAAGGTAAAAGTTCAGAATAATAACGGGTGAGTTCACCAGGCGCCAGCAGCTGCCAGCACAGTCAACATTTTTTGACATAAACAATGCAGCCATGATCTACGCACCATCAAACGATAAATAGTAACACTTCACTTATTTAATAAAACTAGAGTTGCATTTTGTACGCCAGTTAGACCAACCATCTCCCAATGCGATGCATTGTAATGTTTGAAACCAACATTGTCTACAAGGTCTGTTTACACTACACGGTCCTAGACCATAGGCGTCCCGAGAATTAGGATTGAAATTTTCATAAATACGATTAAAAAAATAAAATAAAATTTAAAAGATGTTTAACCACCTATACGTTATTTAAGTATACTATTAACTAAAAAGTCTGGACGCAGCAAGTGCGTTATGGTAATGAATTTTTATAGAATTGATTTCTCGAATAAAATGTTTGAAAGTCTCAATGTTGCAATGTTGTGATCTCGTCACAAGCGATTTTGTTCTATGCAAATTCAGTAAAAAGTGTTTTCAACAAAAATGTAAGAAAAAAATTAAGAAAAACCTTCAATATCTTGCAGCTCTACCAGTTTTTCTAGAAATGACCACCTGATTTGTGTGCTGCCATGTTTAATAGATCTACAACTTGCCGGACAATTTCTTATTAATTTCATCATGTGGCAAGCATCTAGGCAAATATATACATTTTAATGGATTACAGGATGCGGCAAATAAACCTTTAAACCTTCTTGGGTAAATTTTCAGATTAGCTACCGAACGCTTTAAAAAAAATTGTTTTCAAAAATATTACTAGGACCCCCCTGGATGCACAAACTACAAGAAAAATTTCTTGTTCACACCCCACAAGGAAGTTACGGGACTAGGATTGAATAGGGGTGCTGGGTGGGGGTAGGTAATAAAAAGGAAATAGGAGTAGAAAATGCGAAGAAAACTGTTTTAAAGCTGTCTATTTGAACCCATATCCCCATTAAACACCGCCTACACCGCACAGACCCCCTATTCGCCCCAGGTCCCGTAACTTCCTTGGGGGGTATGAACAAGAAAATTTTTTTGTGGTTTATGCAACGAGGGTGTAGTATAAGTAGTTACATTAAGATGTTATGTTGGTAAGATGCAGTTTTATGTTAAGTTGGTAGCAATGAAAAGAGACAGGAGATGACAGAAGAGAAGAGATTGGGATAAAAGATGTAAATTGTGACAGAACTAATAAAGTTGTTAATTGTTTTAATAACGTGTTTTAATCAAAAAAAAAACATAAAAATACATGGCGCAGTCAAAGTAAAAGTTCCCAAAGTGTGTAGTTGACGTGTTTTCTAGTGTTGGAAGAATTTTCGAGTTGTTTGATGGGTGAATGTGTACTGTAATTTTCCGCCAAAATGTCTGGTTTCAATTTGCCTAAACCATTAAAAATGACCGGGAATCTCGGTGAAAACTGGAAAGCGTTTAAGCAAGCATTAAATATTTACCTCAGAGCTTCAGGTCTGACATCAAAGCCTGATGACACAAAAATTGCCATCTTATTAAATTGTATTGGCGATGATGGTTTAAAAACCTACAATAACTTCAAGTTTGTCGAAGGTGAAGAGACATTTGAGGCCGTCTTAAATAAATTCCATGAAGTTTGTAATCCAAATAAGAATATTTTGTATTGTAGATATCTATTCTATGAGAGGTCCCAGAAGGTAAATGAACCGTTTGAGTCATTTCTTATTGATATTCAAACATTAGCCAGAGATTGTGAATTTATGAGTGAATCTGAAATTGTGAGAGATCGACTTGTATTTGGATCTGCAGATAATGAAACGAAACAAAAAGTAATTAGAATGGAAAATGTGTCATTAGAAGAGGTTGTCAAGTTGTTCAAGGTAGCTGAGTTGGAGAAAGCCCAAGCAAACAATGTGTGTCAGCTTCCTGATGATACAGTAAGTATCAATAAAATTCAAAAGTATCCAGAAGACAAGGCATTAGAAACACCTAAAGCAAATATTAATACCCAGAATAGACTGTGGTCCAGAGAATTAATAAAGTGTAGTTGGTGTGGCAGGGTCCATGAATATGATAGAAACAGATGTCCTGCAAGGGGGAGGAAATGTGCAAAATGTGGCATAGAAAATCATTTTGCAAGTGTCTGCAGAACTACGATGAAGAAAAATGTGAAGGAAGTAAATATTGAAGAAAGCAATGAAGAGGAATATTTTTGTGAGTCCATAACAACTTCTAAATTGGTGAATACTATTTCTTGGTATGAAAAACTCATTATAGAAAAGTCAGTAGAAATTAGATTTAAGCTGGACACAGGGGCCGAGGTAAATATTATTCCTTTAGGTTTATTTGAATCAGTATGTCGAAATTCCGATAACAAATTGAGAATTAAGCAAAATGTTAATTTGAAATTAGAGGCTTATAATGGCTCTAGAATTAAAGTTTTGGGAGAAGTTGACTTAAACGTACTAGTTAAAGACAGAAAGTTAATGTTAACATTTGTAGTTGTAGAAAATAATCATACTCCTATATTGGGTTTGGAAAGTTGCATAAAGCTGAACCTTGTCAGTAAGGTTAGTCAGATAAAAACAGGTAATGATTTGACAAAAGAAGAAATCTTTAAAACTTATAATAATGTTTTTGGGGGAATTGGCAAATTTTCTCAAGAATACTGTATTAAATTAAAAAAGAATGCAAGTTCGTGGTCAAATCCACCTCGCCGGGTGCCATTGAAAATAAAAGATAAGTTGAAAACAGAATTAGACCGTTTGTGTGATTTAGATATAATTTGTAAAACAAAAGAATCTGTTGAATGGGTAAATAGTCTGGTGATTGTAGAAAAGCCGAATGGAGACCTACGGTTATGTCTTGATCCAAAGCATCTTAATAATTCAATCATAAAGGATTACTTTGAAATTCCCAAATTAGAAGATTTAGCTGCAAAATTAAAAGGTGCAAAATTTTTTAGTGTCTTGGATCTTAAGGATTCATTTTGGCAGATCCCATTAAGTAAAGAAAGTTCCAAATATTGTACTTTCTCTACACCTTTTGGTTTGTATTCCTTTAAAAGACTTCCATTCGGATTGAATATATCAGCCGAAGTATTTCAGCGTTATTTAACAGAAAGCTTCCAAGACATAAATGGTGTTCATGTTTATATAGATGATTTGCTTATATATGCTGATTCTGTAGAGCAGCATAATCAAATTCTAGAAAGAGTTTTAAATAGAGCTAGGCAAATTAACATAAAATTTAATAAAAATAAGTTTCAATTTCTGTTGGATGAAATTAAATACTTGGGCCATAAATTTAGTAATGGCCAAGTAAAACCTGATCCTGATAAAATTAGTGCAGTTATAGATTATGATGTCCCCAAAGATAAGAAAGCACTACAAAGATTCTTAGGATTTATAAATTATTTGAGAAATTTTATTCCAGATTTTGCTAAAATTACTTACCCATTACGAGTATTATTAAAAAAACATTCAGAATATGTTTGGGAAGAGTTAATACATGGTAAGACTTTTAATGATTTGAAAGCATTAGTTTGTAATACACCAGTACTGAAAAACTATGATCCAGATGCAAATTTAATAATTCAAACTGATAGTAGTAAATATGCAATTGGTTGTGTCCTTTTGCAAGATGGTCATCCAGTATGCTATGCATCGAAAAGTTTATCTGACTGTGAAGTTAACTATGGTCAAATAGATAAAGAATTTCTTGCTATTTTATTTGCATTAAAAAAATTTCATAATTATGTTTATGGAAAGCATGTCATAATTCAGACAGACCATAAGCCATTAATATCTCTGATGAACAAAGATATCTGTAAAATACCTTCCAGTCGGTTGCAAAGAATTAAATTGAAGATAAGCATTTATGATATTGAAGTAACCTTTGTACCTGGGAATAAGATGCATATTGCAGATGCAATAAGTAGAGCTTCATCAAAAGCTAAAAAAGATGACACTGATAAATTATTGAATAATGTAATCCATTCCATAAATGTCTCTGATGAAATTACAGAAAAAATTAAGTTTCATACAGATAAAGATACTGTATTAAGTAAGTTGAAATATTTTCATCAAGAAGGTTGGCCGATTTCCTTTTCTAAGTGTGAAAATCAACTGCAGTGTTATTTTCAATTGAAAGATTTGATCAGTGTAGAAAATGATCTGATATTTCTTGACAATAAAATAGTTGTCCCTGCAAATATGACACAGTATATTTTGAAAAAAGTTCATAAAGTTCATTTTGGCATTTTAAAGACAAAATCCCGTGTTAAATCTTTATTTTACTGGCCAAAAATGGATAGGGATATTCAAGATTTTGTACAGAGCTGCCCAGTGTGTAAAAAGTTTAGCAGTCGGAATCCAAAAGAACCGATGATTGTTGAAAAACCATCTGAATATCCATTTCAAAAAATTGCGACAGACATATTAGATTTTGGGAAAGATGCTTATTTGGTTGTAATAGATTATTACTCTAAATGGTTGGAGTTAGTTAAAATAAAGCATAAAGATTCTAAAACTATAATAAACATTCTTAAGCAAATATTTTCCATACATGGTATTCCAGAAGTCTTGCGATCAGACAACATGCCATTTTCTTCGCTTGAATTTGATGACTTTGCCAAGTCTTGGAATTTTAAAATAATAACATCAAGTCCATACTACCCAAGAGGAAATGCATTAGCTGAAAAAGGAGTTAATATTGCAAAAAATTTGTTAAAAAGAAGTGTAGAGGAGGGATTAGACATTAAACTTTTGTTACTGGAATATAGAAATACATCAATTTTAAACTCAGACTTTTCTCCTTCGCAACTGCTCTGTAGTAGAAGAACTAGAACTATTTTGCCAATTCATACAAATCTACTAAAGCCCAAAATAATTTTTATAAAATTCAAAGTAAAAAAGACGATATGAATAGAAAATATTTTGACAAAAATGCAAGAAAAAGACAATCAAATTATAGTAATGGACAAAAGATTTATTATAGACAAAACAATATTTGGCTTCCTGGCACATTTATACAATACGGTCAAACTCCCAGAACCATAATTTTTTATGATAGTAATAATAAAATTAAACGAAGAAATAACATAGACATTAAGAGTGATCAGACTATCTCTAAAAATATACCAGTAGAAATAAAAATAAACAAAAGTTGTCAGTCACCAGATAAAGAATCTGGGTACTTTTCAAGTTATGGTTCTGTGACTTATGATAGGGAAGAGAATAGTGAAACATGGGATGAAGTGTTGTGTAATGAAGAAGAAAGTGAAAGCAGTGTTGAACCAATGAAACAAGAGGAAATCCGGGATAGTGAAACAGTGGCTAATAATAAAAATATGACAACTTGTATAAAACGTGAAAGAAGATTGCCTACTCACTTTAAAGACTTTATTCTCCAGTAAAAGGGGAAGATGTAGTATAAGTAGTTACATTAAGATGTTATGTTGGTAAGATGCAGTTTTATGTTAAGTTGGTAGCAATGAAAAGAGACAGGAGATGACAGAAGAGAAGAGATTGGGATAAAAGATGTAAATTGTGACAGAACTAATAAAGTTGTTAATTGTTTTAATAACGTGTTTTAATAAAAAAAAAACATAAAAATACAGAGGGTGGTTGTATGCACACGAGAGGGGAAGGAAAATGCCTACGACGAATCTGACACCCCCCACCACCATCAGTTCAACTTGTGACGTTGGCGGAACCCCCCCGTCCCGCCAATGGGATGTTGCTGGGTGTGGGTGCTTCGTCGTGAGGATCTTCCTTCCTCTCTCGCGTGCATACAACCACCCTCGTTATATAATACCATACATAAACCACAAGAAAAATGTCTTGCTCATACCCGCCAAGGAAGTTACGGCACCTGGGGGAATAGGGGTACTGTGCGGAGACGGCAGGGTTTAAGGGAGATATGGCTTCAAGATGTGAAAAAGACAGCTTTAAAGCCCGTTTTCTTCGCATTTTCTGCTCATATTTCCTTTTTACTACCTACCCCGCCCAGCACCCCTATTCACTCCTGGTCCCGTAACTTCCTTGGGGGGTGTGAACAAGAAATTTTTCTTGTGGTTTGTGCATCCAGGGGGGGGGTAGGCAGGTTTCTGAAAACAGTTTTTTGAAAAGCGTTCGGGAGGTAATCTGAAAATGTACCCCTTCTTGAATAAATGTATCTAAATTTGCTCACAAACATTTAATCATGCTTATATTTGCAGCTTCTGCATCGAAAGTTACGGAAGTAACGACTATTCTTGCCTGATGGATAAAACTTAAAGCCTGATTTAATAGGTTTGCTTTTTCTATAGAAATAACAGCAAGAAAGAAATAACCCACTGGAACTTTCCAGTGGCCATTTAAAGCAAGTAATAAAAAAAGCAAAACTTCTTTAGCTTCTGGAAGTTCGTTTGAATTATTCATATCCACGCCAATATCTACGTTACCACAAAACTTTTTTTCTGTCCACTCAACTTGACGTCTTATGAACATCTCGTCGATAACTAGGTTACAAAGTATTTTGCAACCTTTTTCAGCTGCTTCTCTCCCTTTGAAATATAAAACCGCTAATGCTTCTTTGCAGATTCCAGGAACAATTTAGAAATGGTTCGAGGATGTGGCAAAGATTTCATAAATTTTTCTCGAACGTAATTATAAGTTTTGTGTGAATAAAAATTTAGGATAATAGCAAACGACCTTACGTCTGGTGAATAGTTCCGTTGTGGACCTTTTAAAAGCTGTTTAATCAGGTTTATTTGTGTGGGTAAAGAGGCCTAAAATATTACAAGCAATTATATAAATTCAATAACACTCAAAAGTGAGACGTTCAGGGATGTTTCTGTATTTTCCGTAAAAGCAATACGACTTTTAAAATGCTCAATCAGCGATTTCTGGTAAAAAACTCTTAAGACGTCTTTTCTGGTGGCGCAATATATTTATTTTCCTCTTTTGTTTTTTATTACTCGTTTAGCAATAGACCATTTTTTTAAAGATGTTTTTGGAGTTCCTGATAAACTGGAAATATCTCCAAAATAACGAAGTTTTTTTCTAAAAAATGGACGATATTTCGTAAGTTTTCAGTGAACAGAGTATAACTTTAAAAAATGGTTTCTAGTATTTCCCTCAATTCTAAGTCTAGGCATATTAACTTACTTTTGACCTGGAGTTATGTTAGCTTTTGGTGTTAATTCAGGAAGGCTGCCAAGTGCCGCACCTGTTGAACATGATAGTTCCAAGGCAGTAAGAGTTGATGATAACGATTGACTGCAATTTTTATCGGGTAATTTATAAATTTTAACAATAATAAAGGTTTACAAAATAGGAAGATAAAAAGAATTATTTACCTTCTTTCCGCATGAGGAAGAGCTTTCATTCCAGAAGTAGAAGGCACTGGAGAATGTAAAACTGATGGAGACGCTGCGTTTTTAGTACCCTTCTTCCACTTGGATAAATAATAAAAGTCTTATATATTACGTATACTTGAAATTTATCTCTCGGAGTGACATCAGCGACACCCAACCGGTTATCTCATCCAAGTCCAAGTATTGACCGTATGAGTGGTGCTCAGCTTCAATTAATAGCGAGTTTGACGTAAAACCATAGATTTTTTTTAATGCCTATGGCAATCGCTTGGCCATTGGTATAATTTCACTCAATCTTTATTAACTTATTCCAATTTGCCATAGAAGGTCAACTGCTTGTAGACTGGCCTGGCTATTTTTGGCCAGGTTGTAAATACATTTTTGAAGAAATAAGAGTATTGAGACAAACTAAGCTCAGCAGTGTCTCAAAATCTGCATGGGGGCATAACACCTATATCTTATTGCTACAATATCTTTTTTGCTGCACTTTTCGAGCTTGGGCGACCAGGGCGTCATTTATGGCGGACGGAGGGGTAGTGCGAGGTCTGTTTTCGGATTTTTTTACAAACCATGCCAGCGAGCTACTTATACTAAATTTATATATGGGTCCATTTTAATGTGACTATTCCTAGCTTTTCATTTGGACAAACCGAATAATCTTTTGGGAAAGAAAGTGGTGCCTAAACGTTTGATTCTTTTTGTTTTTTTAAACATGCTTATAGCCACCTTTATAAACCACGAAATAAATCTTGTGGTTTCAACCCCCAAGAAAGTTACGGGACTCATGGTGTGGTATGGGGTAAACATAATTAAAGGAAGTAAAGCTGCAAAATATGAAAAAAAAGCCTCTAATCAAAGTTTAACTAAGCTGCTATTTTTTCGCATTTTGCACTTAAATCTCTTTTTAATTTTTTTCTCCGCCCAGCACCCTAATTCGTTCCGGGTACGGTTAATTGCTTGGAGGTTGTAGCCATAACAGTTATTTTGTCGTTTATGCATACATGGGTATAATAAATATATTTCAGAAAAAAATACATATATACAGAAAGCTGACTGTGGAATAATCTGCAAATTTACCAATATATTTTTTACGTGAACAGACATAGGTATATCAGAATAGAGTGGTGACAAGCAATGAAACCACGACTATCAGAAATTACAAAACCTAACGTTTCTTGTCTCTTAAAGTGATTTTGGAGCTATTTCTGAAAATTCGCAATGAGATTTCTTGAATGATAGAGAAAACATGTTTGTTAGATAGCATTTTGGGCAGATAGTTTAAATAAAACTTTCATCATTCTCAAGCTATACTACATTTAACTTTTGTCATACTTACCTGCACTCTTATTTTTTAACATTCTTAAACCTTATAGTAGTCCACTATGAGCTTTTAATTACTACTGATTTTGCAAGTAATTTGTTTAAAACAGGGCGCCAAGGCTGACAATTTACAAAATTGTTAGTTGGTTGTACACCTAGTCTCTATAACATTTTGTGTTAATTGGAGCTGTCGTGATACAACATACTACCTGGTTCCGCACCGAGATGTCTACCAGAGGCGTATTAACTTATAGGTGTGTTCTCGCTGTAATTAGTATAGCGCACTGACGAGCTCTAATTAAAGCGAAACCGGTCTGCGTTTCTAATTATGGTGAGAATACATCTATCCTTAAATTTCTATTCATGAACAAACCAAATAATGTATATTATTTGTAAAATCGGCAATCAAGCAAATATGATTCGCGTTCCCTCGGCCCTAGATTGTTATTTAATTTTGCGGTCCATAATCGTCTGTTCTACTTATGGCGCCATTTTTAGTGACTTTTCTTAAAAAAAATTCACTAATGAGGAGATCCCGACTTTTGAATTTTGAAAAAATTTCTTCAAATGATCGCTAATTAGGCCCCACAGAAAACATATCCGGGGTCAGTTTCAATTTTTATATGTTTATATATATATATATATATATATATATATATATATATATATATATATATATATATATATATATATATATATATATATATATATATATATATATATATATATATATATATATATATATATGTATCACACCGATAACTCAAAAAATAATGAGCCGATTTTGATTAAATTTGGTGAAAAAATTCCTTTTGCAAATGGCTTGGATAAGTTCGTTAGCCAGGAAAATCTGCCCAGGTTTTCCCGGAAAATTTTGTGTTTTCTTTCGAAAAAAAATTATATCTCCGGAATCAACAAAGTAAGGGCAACCAAATTTGATACGCAGGTTTATATCCTTATAGTAAGTCACCTACCAAAAGTTAGCTATGTAGGTCAAAAGACAAAAAAGTTATAGGCATTTAAAGAAAAATAAATTGGGGGTTTCCTCAAAACGTCAAAGTGGCGATTTAAAATGTCAAAATTGGCAACATTTAGGCAAATAACTTGAATCTAATACGGGCTATGGAAAGAAAATGTCTCAAGAAGGATGTTTTACAAACCCTAAAGTCTTAGTTTCAACCGTCATTGTCCTTCATTTTACTAAAATATTTGCAGAAAATTCATTTCAAATAGACCCTTTCTCTGATGCTTGGCAGTAGCCTTAGCTATAGAGTTTATCGTTTAATGGTATATAATTTTTGTCGAATTTTCTTAAAAAATCAATAAAGCTCAATATATCCGTTATTATACAAGATATGAAAAAACTTTGTATATATTAATTATAGGGTGTCGTGAGCTACATCTTAAAATAATATTTCTACAATCACAGGCTGGCCCATAAGTCGCTGGTGATACAAATTTCCTTTTTTTTTAATCAAACACGCCTTATGTTATTGCATTTTTGGATTTTCCATCGAAATATAATGTATGTTTGTAAGAAAAGAAATTCTGGACGCAGCAAGTGCGTTATGGTAGCGAATTTTGATCAAATGTTTCATATTTGAACAGCTCAATTTGCTATTAACCTATAAGGTTGACCACGAAACGTGTTTTTTCGGGAACACTAAGTTTACTTTTGGAAATTTTTGTACATTTTTACACAATAAAGTTATTTTGATGAAAAATGGCACATTGTTTTTACTATATAGGTTATACTGGTAACCAAATTTGATTATTATTTCTTAAAAAAACACACATATTTGTTATTAAAAACATTTTTATGAAAATTCACTACCATAACGCACTTGCTGCGTCCAGAGTTTTATATCATGATCTTGCCATGTCATGTGAATAACCATACGTAATAATAGTTAAGATAGGTTCATACACTCCCGAATTACGAAATTTTTTCTATATTGTTTCATTTTAAATAAGAACGTCATATTATTTAAACTGAACCAATAGGAATAAGTTTTATAGATCTTGTATGAACCTAGCTTAAATCTATTTCGACATGAAAATTTTCACAAACAAATTTAAATACACTTACCTATATATTTTGTCAGTATGTCAGTTGTGGGAATAATAATTTGTCACTTATTTTTCCTTGCATATAGGTATGTACTCTGACATTGACAATAATTTACCTACATTTTCACAACAAAATAACTTTGATCTGAAAATAGTTGTTTTCATGGTATACAGAATTAATGTCAAGTGATTCTCCCGCCTTAATTGTTTACAACGAACATCAATACTACAACTTCCCGCTCCCACTATTTATATTGTCGCCCAGAATGTCATCTTATGTTGTTCTCATGTAAATTGCTGAATGTGGTTAATAATAACACATTACAATGGTAGATGCAAGAAGTAGCAAACAAATCAAATTAAAAAAATTCTACAAATCAAGAGCACGGGCAGAAAACAGCTGATTAATTGTATTGTCCGCACAATTACAAAGCGGAGCTCAACATTTAACTTTGAAATTAGCGGGAACAGATTCTATTGACTAACTCCATAACAAGTTATTTCGTCTAGTTTCCTGTTTCATTGTTTCAATGTTGCGCCATTCTTTCTAATTCTAAAACATGTGTGTTGTAAACCTTCTTTGTTCTGTGTGTGGCGCACTTGCCAGATTTGAGTGCTTGCAGTTAAACAACAGAGCAGGTTATCCCTCAGACGACCCCGTATAAAATTTGTTCAGACGTAATTTGATTTTGAACGCGCTATTATAGTTTAGCAATTAGAAGTCCTGGATGGTTTGAAAATAATTGCTTTCTTATTATACTTACATATTATCGTTATTCTTATTATCTAATAAAATATTTTCAAAGTACCTTACACAAAAGCAGTACATTGGCCGTGTATAAAGTACAATGTTAAAATAATTCGTTTTAAAGTCCAAATTTCGAAAATCTGAAACGTCTGACATTTACTCTTTAAATCTAAGGACTCTACTGCGTTTATATGCATATTTGACTAGCGTCAAAAGTTTATACCGTTTTTGATACATTAGTGGGTTTGCGCATGGCAGGTTTTCGGCTTAAAGAACCCTACACTGCCGTTATGATTTTGGGGTTAAAGGAACTTTTTAGAGTATAACCGTATTCAGAGAATAGAGAACTAGTGATGGGAAAAACTGTTATATTGCTTTAACAGGTCGCAACTGTTACTGTTATTTAGAAATAACAGTTAAATATAACAGGTTGAAAATAACAGTATGAACTATGAATTATTAAGAATTCCACGTAGACGTAGTAACAGTAGCTGAACCCGTCCGGTGGTGTAGTTGGGTAATGTTTAAAATAAAAAATATTCTTGTATTATGTTTAAAACAATTAATAACTTTTTTATTAAAAAAATGATGGAGGTTTTTTTTGGGTATTCATCACTAATAATAATTTGGTAAAAAATTCAACAATGCAGAATTTCTTTAGAATTTTCTTAACTAATTAAGTATTAGTTAAGCATTGAGCTTGAAAACCTCTATAGCCATCTTTTCCTTGAAAATGAGAGCTATATGAAATAAATGAATTATTGTAAGCAAAAAATAAAATAAATAATTTAAAAAAAAATTAAAACTAATTTTTTTCTCTCTACCTATAGGGCGAAGTGTGTCTGGTTTCAACTATACCGGGTACAGGGAATATTTTTATAATTTCATTAAAATTGGTACTGTTTCTGGGATTTTTTAAGTTTCAGGGATTTTTTATTTTGCAGTAGTAATAAAATAAAGATGTTTAAAATCGGACCTATTTCTTAGATTTCCAAAGTGAAAAGTAAAAAGGAATATTGATTTATTAGTTACATAAGGCAAAGAAGAATGAGCAAAAAACTACCTAATATAATATAATACCTAAGGACTCACGTTAAAGCATAACTGTACGTTTGTATACATATCAGTTTTTTCTTAAAACAAAAATGCCATCAGCATATCGAGTTATCTAATGAAGATTGAGTTTACGTCAACGCCTATGTGATTATTTTTTTATATACGCGGTGACCTGATTTTATTTTTACAGTGATATAGTTCATTTTTAATAATTTTCACTTGCTACATATACAGCCTTTTTATTTACATTTTTCATATTTTGTGTTTGTTTATAAATTGTAAATATATGTGTGTGTCTTGTGTGAATCAACAACCTGTCAAAATTTAAGAGTTTCATTGTACCGACGACCCTACGTTTCCAAAGCTGTGAGCACACTAGTATAGAGTAGTATGTTATGAAGTAAAGTCCGCTCTATACTCTATACCCCATTCCCAGTCTCATGTCCATTCAACCTATTATAACAGTTGCGGATGAAAACAGTATTATGTTATGAGGTAAAGTCCGCTCTATACCCCATTCCCAGTCTCTTGTCCATTCAACCTATTATAACAGTTGCGGATGAAAACAGAAGCTGCTTCATCGTAGCAGTGCAACAGAAACAGATACGACAACAGAAACAGATACGACTCACTGCGCAACAGCATCCCCTCCACTGTACCTGTTATTTGTATAAATCCATAACAGGTTGTTACTGTTGCGGCTCGACAACAGTTAAAATATAACAGACTGTTAAATAACAACCCATCACTATAGAGAACCCAAATCACCACAACACATTTTACAAGACCTATCGATCGTTTCGGTAAGAACGTTAGCTTCATCAGATTTTCATCCTCTGATGAGGCTAACTTTGTTAGCAAAACGATCGTTAGGCGTTTTAAAATATGTTGTGGTGATTTGAGTTCTCGAAGTGTGCTTATAAGTGGCAATTTGAAGGCTAATTATTACGAGTATTTATAAACACATGTCCTACAAACCATTGTTTTTCGAGATACAGGGTGTTGAAGTTTTTTATTGTCTTTCACAAATATCTCAAAAAGGCTTCAATGTTTGAAAACCAAATTAAATATCTTCTGCCCTCAACCTAGTTCTGTCATGGATAAGTTTATTTAGGTAAAAATGGTTCCTATTTCTCTGCCTATAAGTCATATATATGTGACCGTAAGATTCTCAGTTCTTGCGATATTATAAACTGACGAAAAATTGTTAACTGCAACGAACAACCATTTACAATTTACAAATTATCGTAATTGTTCGCGTCGCTCACCTGCCTGAGAAGGAGCATAATCAAATACCAAATCCACAGTTCCACGACATAAGTTAAGTTATAAAGTTTACAATTTTTCGTCAGTTTATATTATAGCAAGTGATTATAAACTAACAATGTTAACAATCATACGGCGACATATACAGAGTGTTACAGAATAAGGTTTACAAACAGAAGGGGGTGATCGCGGATCAAAAAAAACTGACAAAAGTTCTAACAAATGTATGTCCTAAAACCTTTAGTTTTTGAGATACAGGGTGTTCATTTTTACTTTTTTATAGTTTTTTTTCGCTGATCTCAACAACACTTCGTTATTTGAAAGCCAAATTTTACATATCGTTTACTACTCGAAAACTGCTTCTTTCTGTTCTAATTAGCAGTTTACGAAACGTGTCAGTGGCGTAGAATTGGAGTCCCATGAGGTTTTATTTACGACCAATAGTGCATATCGTACAAATTAAGTTTGCCACGACCAGTAAAAGTGGCTTCATCATAAAACGAGGGTCAGGATTTGAGTATGTTCGTTGCCCATCTCTCTTAGCCAATAGCAATTGTCGAGCCGCCTATCAAAATCATTTTCTTATAGGGCCTGGTGCAAGTCTTTTAAAACTGAAGGGTGAATTACTTGTAAGTGTTAACAAATTTCGCTTGTGCTTAAATAAAGATCCACTTGCACATAACAAGAACGTTTATAATATTATCTTCATTTCCTAATGGGCACCTTCTGGAAGGAACTGGAATGGGTTGTATACTCCCCTGTTGTCTTAAACGTATTGCTAATAGCCAGATTCTCTTCTACTCTAGTGCCTTCGTCTAGGATATTTGGTAGCATTTTCATGTGCCGCATTAGAAGCATTTTCAGTCAGCATATCATAAGGCTCGGCATTCGTGTAAGCTATTTTTAAGGTATGTGCCACAAATTTTAATAATACGCGACAATTCTTTTTCTACTTGATAACCTGCCGATTTACGGATAGATATCTACATTTATTATTTTAAAACACATGTCCATTTACGCCAGTTCTACTTAAATTTTCGGTAATCAAATTCTAAAGGCCATCTCGCCTTGTCACTTCAACTATTATGGTTGCGATATGTGGAATATGATATGATGGTATTGCCCTCCTCTAAAAAATGACAACAGCACACGGTGTTCCCTGGCGGTCATCCATCTAAGTGCCAGCAGTGCCCGACGTTGTCTTAACTTCGGTGATCTGACGAGAACCGGTGTTTTCAACGTTTATTTTAAGTGTCATTTAAATATTATATGTGGCAAATGCCATGGAATGTTAAATCACGAAACTATGAAAACAATAATTTCTAATGTTAAAAATTATTATTTTGGCAACAACTCGAAAACTAACAAAGATATCGAACTGACGTTTTCAGATTTTCAATGAAAATTTAATCTTCTTTTTACCTACGATATCTTAATTACACAAAATAAAAAAAGCTGCTATTATGGCGAATTGCGTCTTCTAGCACGCTCATTTAGAACTATCGTGTACCACTAAAAACGATGTTTAAAAGTACTGACAATATTCTTTAAAACAAGCGTTAATTCACTAAAATCTGATAAGTTGTTTGGAAGTTAGAGTAATTTAAATGATAACACTTTCAAGGTAAAATCCTTCATCTTTCTAGTCCACTA
Source organism: Tillus elongatus (assembly GCA_964006375.1). Lineage (NCBI taxonomy): Eukaryota > Metazoa > Arthropoda > Insecta > Coleoptera > Cleridae > Tillus > Tillus elongatus. The sequence goes on along the minus strand of OZ023269.1, from coordinate 68,920,656 downwards.
AGGGTGTATTAAACCTTTTGAGCTTGACATATTTTTAAATTACACACACCATATTTTAATGTTTCTATACAAAACCTAATCACACTTTATTTCTATTTAAACTTATGTTACCAATAATAAAAATAATAGATTTTATCTGTCTTATTCACAGTATTTCACAGTATCACGCTAGTTGGCAGAAAATAAAATGTAAAAAATTCGTGTGTACTTTTAATTATCGTAGAAAGTTATTAGATACAAACAAAATTCTTTCTCAGCAAATACTGCCTGAGGTTACAAATTTCTCTCCCTTTGAAATTAAACATGTATTATTATCATAGGCAACGTTGCATCAGCACTGTCCAGCAATGAACGCTTTTACATATATATATATATATATATATATATATATATATATATATATATATATATATATATATATATATATATATATATATATATATATATATATATATATATATATATATATATATATATATATATATATATATATATATATATATATTTCTTAACAAATATGTTTGCGATACATATCCTTAAGTGTTGTACTATATTTAGCAGAAAAGTACATTAACATTGTCACAAGGTGACTAATCTTGAAGGGATTATCTAGCTGGATTAATAAACAGCAATAATAAATGCAGCAACAACAAATGCAGCCGCGTAATAAACTGCAATTACCATTTACAACGGAGGAAAGATTAGCATACGTTGTCAGTGGAATAAGATGCGGAGACCCGGCTGTCGAACGAAGTACGTAGTAAAGAGGGGGCAAGGATAGTCACCGCGATCGAGGATATCAACCGGAGAGAACGCAGACAGCGAGCAGTACGAGAGAGTCGGAGTAGGGATATTCCTGGTCTGTAATCGGTGCAGCGATTGCGCTGGCTTGGATTGAGGCAGCCCGGTGGTCTCCCGCCTCCCGGTCTGGCCCGGGTGGACCGCATCGGCGGTACCGCATCGGTGGTACCGAAATAACCGAGCGTACTGGGCATCGTGGGAAGACTTTGTGGAAGATTTTAAACGCTTTTACTTTCCGGCGAATTACTTTGAAGGTTTGGAGGCTGAAATAAGTCGTCGGCTGCATAGAGCCGAGGAACCCGTGTTCACCTACATCACGGATTTACAGACACTCATCCCAGATATGGAAGCATCACCAGGCAATAAGAAGTGACCTGGTTACAAAAAAACCTACGCCCGGAGTTCCGCCAAATGCTTTGGAACTGTGACGTACCGGATATACGCACGTTTATTGCAAAGACAAAGGCCATCGAGTCGCTGCTGAAGGAGTTGAAAGATACAGAGGGAAGTTCACCGAAACCTAACAAGCCTCCTCCGGAGAGACAAGTAGGAGGGAATCTCACTTCTACCCCTAAGAACCGCCCCACACCCCCAGATTAGCCAACAGTTGACCGCTCGGAGGCTGGTAAGCAGGTTCGTTTCGCTGTAACGCGTGCAACCTGCTGGAATTGTGGGGAGACAGGGCACATGCGAAGCCAATGCCAGAGAGCTCCACGACTGGTTTGCTCACGCTGTGGCAAAGCGGGAATGTTATCCCGGGATTGCAAATGCCCGGGAAACTAAACGGGAACTGTGGAGGGCAGAGGCTCCAACAGTTCCACCCCAGCGACACCTCGGCCATTGACCGACCAACTCGGACGGACAATAGACCCCTGATTAAGACAAGGATAGGACGGAAGGATTTCAGTGCCCTGTTAGATACGGGAGCGACCCGCTCTCTTCTAAGCAAGCACGCACTTGAGGGAATTGACGCGAACGACCTACGAATCGTTCCTTTACCAGCAGTAAACGCCGCATCGCAGATGGAAGGCTAGTACCCGTGCAACAAATATATGTGACGCAGTTAATACTGGGTAACAAGAAGATACAGGGCGACCTATTATATTTGCCCCACCTCCCGGTAGACATCGTATTGGGGATGGATATTTTGGGCAAGTATGACTTTCACATAGATTTGCAGTCCTCCAGAACCTAACTCGAGGGGGAGCTGCTGACGTCAGCAACTCCACCCCCACCAGCCGTTCCAATACAGACTATGGAGACAAAGATCTTGGTGGAATTAACCCCGCAAGAACAGCATCGCCTAGATGGATTTTTGAAAAAGGAACTTAGGTATTTTGATCGAATATCTGGCCCTACGGACCGGGTGCCACATCACATCCGCCTGTCAAAGAAAGAACCGATTAAACAGCGATACCGCCCACAAAATCCGAAAATGCAACAGCTTATTAATGACGAGGTTGACCGAATGTTAGAAGAAGGGATCATAGAACCCTCTAGCAGTCCGTGGAGTTCGCCCGTAGTGATGGTTAGGAAAAAGACGGAAAATACCGCTTCTGTGTGGACTTCAGGGAAGTCAACAAGGACGCCTACCCGCTGCCCTATATATCCGGCATACTAGATAAACTTCGTAGAGCCAAATACAGCCTGGATTTGAAACAGGGGTACTGGCAGATTCCCCTGACGCCGCCCAGTAAGCCAATTACCGCGTTTACGGTCCCAGGGAGGGGGTTGTACCAGTTTAAGGTTATGCCTTTCGGAATTCACTCGGCTACAGCGACATTCCAGCGCCTGTTAGATACCATAATAGGCCCCGATATGGAACCGCACGCCTTTGCCTACCTGGACGACGTGATTGTGATTTCCACGGAGTGCCACCCCGACGGTGCAGACAGCCGGACTATAGGTGAGGACAGGTTAATTTGGGCCAGTTGGCAAATGGTGTTTTGTTTCAGTTTAGTGTGTAAGGACCTGAAGTTTTGTGGATTTATTTTCTCCCCGCCGATTGGCAACTGTTTTCGTATACATATGTAAGGACCTAAAGTTTTGCTTATTTATTAGAAATTAGAACCTTTTGTTTTCGTAGATAGCTTAGGTATTGAATTAGTGTGTAAGGACCTGAAGTTTTGTTTATTTATTAGAAGTTAGGATCTTTTGTTTTCGTAGATAGCTCAGGTATGGAATTAGTGTGTAAGGACCTGAAGTTTTGTTTATCTATTAGAATGCAGGATGTATTTTTATCTGGGTCCGGTTGCCTGAAGGTGGGACAGGGGAGATCCCACTGGCTCTGTTGTCCGCTCCTTGCCGTTTCGTACATGGGTAGCCTGGGGCAGTCGGGGTTCGCACAATAAGAAAAAAAACTTTGTTTTTTTTTCTTCTGCAAGTGAGGGGCAGGTGTCACGAGGTGACTAATCTTGAAGGGATTATCTAGCTCGATTAAAAAACAGCAATAATAAATGCAGCAACAACAAATGCAGCCGCGTAATAAACTGCAATTACCATTTACAACGGAGGAAAGATTCGCATACGTTGTCAGTGAAATAAGATGCGGAGACCCGGCTGTCGAACGAAGTACGTAGTAAAGAGGGGGCAAGGATAGTCACCGCGATCGAGGATATCAACCGGAGAGAACGCAGACTGCGAGCAGTACGTGTGTCGCCGTGAACAAGCAAGTACGTCGATAGTAAAGAAGTGCCGTGGTAGAGTACGCAGAGTGGAAGGACCGATTACCGAAAGAGCAGAGAGCGAGGCTGCCAGTGCAGGACACCGCCGGAGAGTTTTGCTGTGTGAGCGTCGCCACCGAGGAAAGCCCCAGGTACGTGACAGCCTAATATTATTTAGCGAGCCCATGGTAGAACCGTTGGACGCTCTCTCACGGCGCCGGGTGCTTTCGGGCGGTGCGACACGGTCTGCTGAAAGCCACTGTCCGCCATCATCACCAGGGGCGCCGCTGGCGGTCTCGCGGGCTTCGCCTGGGTGGTTGGGGGCCACGGTCCCGAGGCTCCGATTCTCCCGGGATCACAAGGGAAGCGGCCGAGCGGAGGAATAGTGTATCAGGACGGTTGGAGTGACTGCACTCTCCGTTCCAGTCAAAAACGACCTTCCGTGAAGCCGCCCCTGTATCCCGAACAAGGGAGTCGAAGTAGGGATATTCCTGGTCTGTAATCGGTCCACGCGCAGCGATTGCGCTGGCTTGGATTGAGGCAGCCCGGTGGTCTCCCGGTCTGGCCCGGGTGGACCGCATCGGCGGTATACGAGTGCTTCCTGTCCTTTCGAGGGTGGGACTGTTCTTCTCCTGTCCCCGGCGGCCGGCTGCTCTGGGGGTTAGGAGCTGCATTGGCTGGGGTAGATTCGGACAGCAGCGACTGCGTTGGTCCGGATTGAAAGCCAGCTAGGCGGCGCCTGGCGACCCGGGCCGTCCACGGCCCCGTTCAGGAGGGGCGTAAATCCGGGAACATGGGTGGGCTTCTTCCGCGCCGAACAAGGTTCCCGAGCGTGCAAGTGAAAGCGTGTGAATTGTGGGCCGTAGATAATACTTGTTGGTGCCACACAAATTAGAACGCAGCTAGCTTAGCTTGATGTGGTGTTCGCCGCACCCTGTAAGTTGCCTGCTTGTTGGGGAACACTCGCCACCACCCTGCACCGCTTAAACGTTGCCGCTTAACCGTCCCCGTGCAATCCGCGCGTTACCATAATTTAAAGCCAAATAACCACTTCTGCCTCTGGCCGCTTATAATTGCTAGGCTTCCTGGTAACAGGACCCCGTTATCCCCTTGTGTATATAATTAGCGAATAGAATTTTATTTTAATTTACTCGATATTTCATTTATTCTCCCAGAATATCCACCCAAATACGATTTAACTCCAGCTCTTTAATAAAGACCATAACCAGAAGTCCCGGGGGACTTTGTCTTGACTTAGGAGGACCCTGTCTCCACTAAAAACTACCCTGGGCTAGTGTATCCATTGACAGTGACTTGGGAGAGGGGAAGCATCCCGAGGGAGCGCGTCTACTCCCTGACTAACTCTATAGACGCTGGCGTCCGAGCATGATCCCGTGGTAAAGCCGTGTCCCGGAAGTCATCCCGAAATTCCCCAGGTTAGGCAAAACTAGTAGTAACCCCCGGCCACCCCAAGTGGCCGTCACAACATAAATATAGTTAGACACATAAGAACGCCAGTTGATATAAACATGGAAATATAATTTGAGGTAAACAGGTAAGAATCATTTAATACAAGAGTTCTCCAATCAGATGTCTCACCACGTGTACCATTAGCAAACAGAAACATAAGTTTGTAATACACCACTTCAGACTTGCTTTTGGATATGTTGTACATTGAAAGTTGAATACGTTCATCATTGTGTAGATATGTTGTTGGAAGACCAGACCATTCCGTACACTCATCGAAACAGATTCTTACTTCTTTTACATTTGGTGGTTTGTATATATATAAAACACATTTTGACATAGCGCTGTTAGGATGATGACACTTGCTTTAACATGACTCATGTATATCGTGTGTATTTCTTTGAAACGATCAAGTACTTGCTTCTTTGTGAAGTGTAAGCACTCTAACATACTAACTCGGAATAAGGATTCATAGTCTTTTAACATGGTTTTTATAAGCTTTATCACCTCCTCATCACGTGGTAGCTCCTTCTTATTAACACATTTGAGAACATCAGCAACACAATAGAGGAAATCACTTAGTCGAATATCAAAGTTCAAATCGGTTAGAAACTTCAGCTTTTCGATGATGATTTCAACCAGATCTAGTAGCCGTTGAACTGCGTCTTCGGTTAAATAAAAAGTAATAGAATCATCTGAGATTGATATACCTTTACTGTCTAATATTTTAATAGGTTTGATGGTACATATTTCAATATTTTCAGGTTCGATCTTATTAGCTTTGGTAAAGTACTCTTCAGCTGTGTTTTTCAATGTTCAAATAAAATACTCCCATTCCCATGAGCCAGATGAGATTGTTATATTTGGATTTGGTGGATATAGACTAGTATTTATAATTTTAATTATTGGAATCAATCCGGCCGCTTTTGATATACCAATTGCAACACTTAAAGCTGGAGTAATGGCATACCTTGTTTCCAGTAGCATTCTACGTTCTTGCTTAATATCACTTATATTCTGACGTAGAGCTGCATCAATTTGGCCCCAATAACAATCACAAACATCGTTATTAATAGGTTCGTCGTTAACATCCATACCATACATGTCGAACAGAACAAATACACTAATATATAACTACTGTGAGTAGACTACAGACAACGACTGATGTACTTGCTTGTCACCTAATGTTTATATATACTTATACTCCCCACTTTTGACTTGTTATTGAAACTCATTTAACCGTCATCGTCGTTGTTTGCATTTTTGTAGAAGGTCACATACATTTGTAGGAGGTCAGGTACATTTGTATTTGAAAGCACATTATTCATTTCCTGTTGCGCAACTCATTTGCTGTTACATATTGTAGTCGAGGTTATAGTTTGCAGTTGCTGCTATGTTGTCATGTCTAATCTTAACATTCTTAGGATTTTTAGCTGTTGCTATGTTACCATGTTGTCATATTTACATGCTTGATCTTAACATTCTTAGGATTTTTAGCTGTTGCTATGTTGCCATGTCTGGTCTTAACATTCTTAGGATTTTTGTTTGTTGCTATGTCTGGCATGCCTGGCATTCGCATTTTTAAAATATGCTTGCTGATCCTAATACCAAACACCTAAGGCTTAGGCCAAAAACTCTAAAAGTTGGGTTTGCGCATGCGTATATACAAAATTTGAATTCTGCTTGCCAAGCGGAGTAAAATGACATCCCACGCATAGAGCTTCAACCAAAAACTAAAAAGTTGAGTTTGCGCTTGCGCCAACCGCCATATTTGTTACGTCACTTTTAAAAAAAATCAAAATGGCAGAGCCTCTTGCTTTGATTAGTGGCTCTAACTACCGGCTAAAATTTTAAATTTCCCGGGTTTTTCACTTCCGGTCGGCCATCCTTAGTCCAACCGCCATATTTGTTACGTGACGCGCATGCTCAGTAGCGGGTGGTGGGCTCAGAATGCCTCATCTATACCTACTAACATATTTTCTCCAATAACAGGTCTATGGGTACAATGCTTATCAAAACCAGAATTGCCTGCGTGGAGATAGCACGGAACCCGCACACCATCCTTAGTAGCACCCGCGCCGCATACTCTCTATCATCATTTTATATTTATGTACCTCTATTGCTCGATGCCATACCGCCGCTCCGTACAGTAGAGTTGAGTGAACTACTCCGCTGAGCAGTAGCCATTTTGCTATTATTGGGCGTCCCAGGTTGGGCATTATCCTACCAAGTGCTGCTATTCTTCTTTCAGCCTTTTCTTTTTCCATTTGTATATGCTGGCCAAAATTGAGTGACTCGCCGATTGTTATCGCTATATACACCACGGTCTTAGCTGGTTTTATCATGGTGTCCTTTAAGCCAAACAAAACAGTGTTTCTTGTTCTGATACATCTATAAGGGCTGATAGGTTATCAGCATAACCAACCAGAGTAACTCGTTCAACTATTTTTATCTTGGGGTTGCCATCATAGGCTATATTCAAAAGGATAGACACCAGGATGGATCCTTGCCGGACTTCTATTGTGACAGCCAACGTCTCTCCCCTTACAATGCGGAGCTCTCTGTATGAGAAGTAACTGCTTATGATGTTTATCAGGAACTTAACAATGTTTTTTCTTTTTAGTTATTCTATGATTTTGCCCCAGCTGGTGGTGTTTCCACACCTAGGGTGATCAATGCACACCATTTCTCGTTAGGTTTTTTCCGACTTCCGTGACGTATTCACGAAAACCAAACTGTTTCTCTGAAAATTTCTCCCCTACTTCTATTCCCTTTTCTATACTGACTTTAATCAAGTGTTCTAGTAGTTATCCTAGCGTATCCAGCAGGCACAGACGTCTGAAGGATGACAACAACTTTAAAGACTTACCATTTTGCAAAGCAAGGCAGCTTTTGCTATTTTCCACTCAAGGGGAACTCTTGTCTTCGGAGCAGTTTTCGTCAGATTTACCAGCACATGTGGCGATATTTCGGTCAGCCCTTTAATGGCCTCTGTTGGCATCTCATCCGGTCATTTTTTTAGCTGCTGTCCTCGTAAATTCCTCTATTACCTTTGTTGCCCAGTAGTCTGATCGCCTGGGAAAGAGGTCTTCTGGCTGACTTCGTGAGGTTATGTGGTGAGGTCACAATCCGGCAGCTCCCACCCTAGATGTTTTCGTTCAGTTTCTCGCACAGGGCTGCTCTTTTTTGTGTAATTCAACTGTTTCCGTTGTTAAAATATGTTAGGTTGGTATAACTCGCATATTGTGTCATGTTGGTACCTTTGAAGCAAAATAATGTCACTAATAATAATGATGATATACGTCATATAATAGAATATAAAAAAATATTGTCATGGGTGATGTAAAAATGAAATATTGAAAATAACGTGTTGCAGTAGTGGAATGTAATTAAAAAAGACAATTTACGCGTGGGCTTATTTAATGCCTAAAATAAAAGCACCTTAAAGAAAACTACAATATAAATATAAAAATATTGGTAGGTTATAAACCCAAAGCTCGCGGAAATAACAGTTGTGTGAAGAAAAAAAAATCATCAAGGTGATAGTGAGTAAAAAAAGTCTGTGATACAACCTGCTACATAATGTCGACGTCAAACAGAGAAGAAATAGAATCTGTGACTAAACTGAGTGATGCACAATAATATGCTTTGTGGGAAATCTAGGTCAATATTCTCTTCGAAGCTAAGAACCTCAAGAAAGTCGTCGATGGTCTCCAAAGACTGGAAGACTACCAGGATGAGAAAGTCAAGAACCAATGGAAGACAATGGATGCTTTGGCAAAACATATAATTCTAAGAACCATCGAGCCGGTAGTAAAATCACATCTACTGACTTCAAAAACAGCCCATGAAATGTACAAGGTCATATGCAAAGTATATAAGAGGGACATAGATCAGACGAAAAATCAACTGCTGACCGAGTTCTTCAATTATCATTACAACAGGAGCTCAGACGTTCTTGAAAATATTGCTAAAGTTCAAACTTTGAGTTTCAAAATGAATAATTTGGGCCTTGCAGTAGATGAACAAATGCTATTAACTAAAATACTACTGATTATGTCAGAACAGTATAAACATTTTTGTGCTGTCTGGGATTCAACCCCATCAAGTGAAAGAAATATCCACAATCTTCAAGCCAGACTACTGAAGGAAGAATAAAAATTCAAGACAAGAAATAAAGAAAAAAGTTGCTTTCAACGTTTCAAGAAATGGCCACAGGAAAATAATAACGTGTCATACATATGGTAAGCAAGGGCATCTCAAGAAAGATTGCTACAAAAACAAACCATCTCAAACGCCTCAAAATAACTTCAAGAAATGTGTGAAATGTTAAAAAATGGTCATGTTAAAGAGGAATGCTATACTGGGAAAACATTTCCTCCATGTAAATTTTGCAAAAGGACAAATCATCCACAAAGCAAGTATCGCTGGAAAAATCACCACAACAACAACAATCAAGAAGGTGAGAGGAGAATAATAACAACAGAGTGCAATATCTGGCAGAAGCACTTTTCTCACGTAAAGAGAATGACATAGATATTGAATTTGTCTGCGACAGTGGGGCCACAAACCATTTAGCACATGATAAAGAAATAATTACAGATCTACAAGAAGCTGATGTGATTAGATTCGGAAGTACAAAGAAACAAACTATTTTGACATCAAATATCACTGGAAAAGTCGAGTCAGATGTAGTTGTCCTCAATAAAGTGTCCCATGTTCCTGATCTCTCAATAAATGTAATGCCAGTAAATCCTGTTACAAAATGAGGATATAATGTTGTGTTTGGTGCGAGTGACGTAAAAATTATTCATGGTGAAGTGTTTTACAGAGACGAAGATGTTTTGTTAAATGGAATAAAAACTGATAATCGTTTGTACATCATCTTGCAAAACAAACAAAAAACATAAACGAAGTATTGGTAACACAGAAGAAGGTCATGGAATGGCACAACAAGCTTGGTGATATGGACTTCAGTGATCTAAAGAAAATACCAGGGCTATGTGAAGGTATAGACAATTCCATTGAAAAATGCAATGAAGAATTATGTGAATCCTGCAGTATTAGCAAACTTGTAAGAAACCCGTTTGGTGAACAAAGGAAACTTGCTGAAAAACCCTTGCAGATCATACATACTGATTTGTGTATAAAGGTTTCACCTGCCACCTGTGATGGTGCAGAAGATTTTTTGACATGCATGGACGATTACACACATTTTGTAAAGGTGTATATCTTGCATAGCAAATATGAAACAGAAGAATGTCTTAAACAATTTGTACTTGAAGTAGAAGCCCATTTCAATTTAAAAGCATCAAAAAAACGCTGCGATAACGGGAGTGAGTACAGAAGCAATGAGTTCAAAGAATGGTGCAGAGAGAAATGTATTGTCCTTGATATCGTACTATACCTCATACCCCTCAGTTATATGGTACTGCTGAAAGGATACATCTGAGCTTATAAATAATCAAAGCTATGCTTCATCGAACAAACATGGATCTCAGAATGTGGGGTTTTGCTGTGTTGACAGCTGCATACTTGCTGAATTGCAGTCCAACAGTGGAAACTACTCTAGCAGAAAAGTGGTATGGACACAAACCTAAGCTGAAACATTTTCAAGAAGTCGAATTAGTAATGTATACAAAGAATTTGGGAAGGCTTCTAAAAGTAGAAGACAGAGGTCAAAGAGGAACATTTCTAGGATATGGTCCAAATGGTGTGAGAGTTTGGAATCCAAAAACAAGAAGAGTTTATTTAGCAAGAGATGTCAAGTTTACTGATAATTTTAACGCCAAGAATGAAAATGAATACAATGCAGCTGATATTACCATAGAAAGTCTGCCAGAAAGATTTAAGGATTTTGTCTTGTTAACTGAGGAAGAAATTACGAACACTTATGAAGAATGCATGCAATCTAAAGAAAAAGAATGTGCGAAAGTCATTAATGAAGAAAAACAATCTCGGGAGAAAAATAATTATTGGGTGCTAGTAGATGAAAAACATGCCAGAGGTAAAGAATTAAGCACGTCAAAATGGATATTCACAGAAAAGTCTGAAGGAAGTAAAAAGGCAAGACTGGTAGCACGGTGCTGTCAGCAAAGGAAAGAAAATCTAAACTTTAAAGGTATCTATTAAAGTGGTGGATTAAACAGAATACACTTTTTATAATAATAATATGTGGCTTTATTATATGCCTATAAAAATACATAACTACACAACGTACAAATATTCATGGCGCGTATAACCACCTCGGCGTATTCTTCTCTACTACTAACTGACCAGACAAGTCATGCGCATATACATCAGAGCACAGAATAAATGTACCATGCATTTCTCAACACGCCTCCTTACATTTACATTAATTCAAATTTAACATACTTCGAAATGTTTCAAATTTTTCTCGACTCAAGGCTTTAGTAAAAATATCAGCAACATTTTCATCTGTATCAACTTTAACAATATTAATCATACCATCTTTCACATATTCATGCACATAATGATAATGGACTAATTTTTGGTAAAATTACCATTCTTTGCAATATCAATTGCACCAGAATTGTCTTCGTATATTTCAATCGGCTTTATTAAATTTACATTAAAAATATTCAAAAGTTCTTTCACAAATTTCAGTTCACTTACTGCTTCTGACAACGCTACATATTCTGCAAAAGTATAAGCTTTAGTTACAGATTTTTGTTTTCTCGATTTCCAATAAATCACATTTCCAAACAACCTTATTACATAACCAGTAGTTGATTTTCTGTCTAAATTATCACCTGCCCAATCGGCATCAACATAGCAATCAATAATATTAACATTTTCATTTCTTTTAAACAGTAATTTCAAATCTTTAGTTAAATACAGATATTTCAAAATTCTTAGAGCATATTTAAAATGTGTTTCGTTGTAACTGTTTTGGAATCTACTCAGATAATTTACGCTAAAACTAATGTCAGGCCTCGTAGCCGAGCTAATGTACAACAAAGCACCAATTAAATTTCTATATCTAATATCTTTTTCACAATTATCAGACTTTTCAATTTTTAGTTTAACTTCCATGGGTGTATTATACAATTTACTATTTTCTAAACAATACTTTTTACTTAATAATTCAATGTATTTAGTCTGATTCAAATTCATTTCATTACGATCAACACTATAGTCAACAGTAATCCCAAGATAATCTCTAATTTTTCCAAGATTTTTCATTTTAAATTTATCTGATAACAAAACTTTAATTCTATCAATTTGATTTTTATCCTTACCACAAATTAGTAAATCATCAACATAGATTAGTACATAAATACTATCACTATCGGTACCACAGATGTACAAGCACGAATCACTGTTGCTTCTCCTAAAACTTAAACTCACTAAAAATTCATCGAGACACTCGTACCAAACTCTTGGGCTTTCCTTCAAACCATACAAAGCTTTCACTAACTTACAAACTCTATTTGAATCATCTTCATACCCCTTTGGTTGCTTAATATAACCTTCAGAATTAACTTTACCATTAAGGAATGCAGTCTCTACATCCATTTGTTCAATTTCTAGGCCCATTTGACAACAATGGGACAGTAAAATTGTTAAAGTTTGCATTTTTGCCACTGGTGAATAAATACCATCCACTTCATCATTTTGTTGAAAACCTCTTACAACTAGTCTAGCTTTATATGTATCATCAGATTTTCTTGAATATACCCATTTGACATCCAATACTTTATTATTTTTTACATTTTCAACCAATTTCCATGTTTTATTTTTATTCAGACAATCAATTTCTTTATTCATAGCTTTTTTCCAGCATTTACTTTCATTTGATTCTAACGCCTCCTCAAAAGTACTAGGTATATTTGTACTACAAAAATTTGCAAAAATACTACTATTATATACAACATAATCATTCAATTTTTGTGAAGGTTTTTTAGTTCGCTCGGATCTACGAACATCAGACTCATTCTGATTTTCAGTCTCTTCTAACGTTGCGGTTTCATCCGATGACTCATTTTCAGAATTTCTATCATTTTCAGTTTCCAAATAATTATTTTCATTAACCTCAAATTTTGATTTGTTTTCATTTAAACCAATACATTTAATATTTTCTTCTATATAATATCTACATGTCTCGCAACTATGACCTTACCATTTAAAAGCACTCGATATCTCACATTACTGAAACCAATGAGAATTCCCATATCAGCCTTTTTTTCCCATTTTGAAGTTCTTTTCTGCTCCGGTCTTCTAACAAAGACTTTACTGCCATATAAATGCAAGTGAGAAACATTCGGTCTTTTTCCAAAAAATATTTCAAACGGTGTTTTTTTTTCAATAGTATTTGACAAGGTACGATTCTTTAAATACGTAGCCGCACACACAATTTCAGGCCAATATTTTTTATCTATATTTGCTTCTGTTAACAGACAACGTGATGTATTCATAATTGTTCTGTTAAACCGCTCCGCAGTTCCGTTTAATTCGTGTACATATGCCGGACATGTAGTGATAACAATACCTTTTCCTTTTACAAAACTATATATATTATTATACCGTTATCACATCTTAAAAATTTTACTCTTTTTCCTGTCAAGTTTTCACATTCATTTACATACTGAATTAAACAATCACAAACTTCTGTCTTGGATTTTATAACATACACTTTAGCAATTTTGCTATAATCATCAATAAAAGTCACAAAATATTTTTCACCTTGAAAACCTACAGTTTGAAAAGGTCCACAAACGTCAGTATGCACAATTTCCAATATATCTTTGGCTTTTTCTCTATTATTTTCAAAAGGTATATCAGTCATTTTATTTTCTATGCAAATTCTACATTTCATATATTCCGATTCAATTTCTTCTGGAATTCCATCCAACAGCTGATTTCTACACAAATCTTTTAAATATTTGAAATTGACATGACCTAGCAAACGGTGCCATTTCTCCTTTTTACTCATATTATTCACATTTTTATTTGCTATATTAACACGGGAAACATTTTTATTCAATTTACTTTTCATAAAGTATAAGCCATTATTTTTTACTGCTACAGCTGTTACTTTATTTTTAATATCAAGAACTTTAGCTATTTTTCCTTTATAAATTATTGTGTTATTCTCAGTAACTTTGCTCACACTTATCAAATTTGACTTCATATCTTTAACGTAAAAAACATTCTTCATTTCTACCAAATTTTCCTGACCGAAAGCATCAAAATAACTTTTAACACTACCAATTTTTGTGGCCCTTACAATCGTATTATTGCCCAGATATACATTTACAGGTTCTTTCAATGCCAAAGATTGATCAAAATATCTTTCATTATTTATTATGTGATCTGTACAACCACTATCTAATAACCATTGCATTGTATCACAACTTACATTATTAATTTCCATGTTATGCGCTGCATGATAATGATGGGCAACTGTCGTAACCCACGCGCTGTTTCTGTCATCCTGCTTCTGTCCTTGTTGATCGACGTGGTGTGCACCTCCACGCTGACTGCCGCTGTTGTGCCAGCTGTCATGGCCTCTGCCGTAGCTTCTACCTGCTCCTCGTCGACCCCTTGCCGAACGCCAACGTGGTGTGCCTCGCCCACTTGATGCTTGGCCGCCGCTTCTGCAATCTTTCTGAATATGACCTGCTTCTCCGCAGCTATAACAAATCCGCTCTTGTCGACCCTTATTCACAGCAAAGACATTTGATTTCCTTTCGTGATTAATGTCGTTTTGATTTTTCAACTCGGTCATTTGAATTTTGCTTTTCACATAATCAGCCGTTTGTTCTTCCTGCTTTAACGTATCAATTAAGTCGCCGATGTAACTATATGAATCTGGCAACGTGTTCAACATATAGTTTAATTTTTCTTTTTCAGTTATTTTAGCACCCGCGCTCTTCAACTCGTTCACACATTTTTCGAAGTCACTAAACAACGTTACCGAATCACTGTAATCTTTAGGCTTCAATCTCTCTAGTTTATTTCGACACACAATTTGCAACGCCGTAGATTCTTTCAGATATAAATTATCGAACTTCCTGATTATGCCATACGCCGTCGTTTTGTCACAAACAAATTCCAGTTGCTTATTCGATATGGCGCTATATATGTAATTCATAGCTCTTAGATCCTTTTTATCCCACGGATCTTTATCATCGCCTGTTTTCGCTCTTTCTACAACTTCATCACATTCTTTCAATCTCAAAAACAACAAAAGGCGTTTCTTCCACATACCGTATTCTTCTCCATTAAACACCGGTATTGTCACTTTGTCTTCAGCCATCTTTTCACTCCCGTTATTTTCTTCGTACACTCGACAGAAATTACCAACCACGCTCTGCTACCATATTAAGGTGGTGGATTAAACAGAAGACACTTTTTATAATAATAATATGTGGCTTTATTATATATAGCCTATAAAAATACATAACTACAAAACGTACAAATATTCATGGCGCGTATAACCACCTCGGCGTATTCTTCTCTACTACTAACTGACCAGACAAGTCATGCGCATATACATCAGAGCACAGAATAAATGTACCATGCATTTCTCAACAGTATCTACAGTTCAGTTGTGCAAACTTCTATGTCTATACATATATCTACAGTTCAGTTGTTGTGTAGTGTTAGCGCTTGCAGCACAAGAAAATCTGATCATGAAATCTTTGATGCAAACACTGCATTCCTAAATGGAAATTTAGAAGAAGTATACATGAAGGTTTCAGAAGGGGACAAGGCACTTGGTAAAGTGTGTTTCTTAAGAGAGCACAGTATGCATTAGTGCAAGCTCCTAATCAATGGAATCGAAGATTGACTAATTTTCTCGACGAAGAAAAACTTATCCAACTCAAGTCTGACCAATGTGTGTTCAAACTGTGTGGATCTGAAAAAAACTTTACTCAGCCATTCATGTTGATGAAATGGATCGGCTATTGAAAAGACTGAAAGAAAAAATTTTAAATCACAATAACAGAAAATCCAACAACTTATTTGGGTTTAAAAATGAGAAGAAATAACGAAGGAATACATGTCAGCCAACCTGGCTATGCTGAAAAAGTTGTCAAGAAATTCATGAATGAAACTGTAAACCTCAAGCAATACCAATGACTAACAAGCATACAAATCAAGAAAGCAAAGAGAAGGAAGATTATCCCTGCAGAGAAGCAGTAGACAGTGTACTTTATCTCAGTACAAAAACAAGAATTGGCATCACATATGCAGTAAATCATGCAAGTAGACCTCTAAATAACCCAAATGAACAAAATGTCACACATGTCAAGCGTACCTTGAGATATTTAAAAGGTACATTGGATATTGGCATAAGCTACTCTGCTACAAACGCAAAAGAAGGCATATTGTGATGCGGACTTTGCTGGGGATGAAAAAAATAGGAAAAGCAGACCTGGTTTTATAATCCTGTATGGAGGTGGACCTGTGTCTTGGAGTTCACGAAAACAAACTGTTGTTGCACAATCAACGATTGAAGCTGAATATGTGTCAGCAGAACATTGCTGCCAAGAGTTGGAGTACATCAAGAATGTCATCGAAGAACTTTGGAAGTAGATGTAAAAATGACACTGTACATAGACAATTATAGTACAGTAAAGATGATCAAGTCAGGACAAACAACAAGGAAGAGTAAATACATAGATTTTAAATATTACTTCATTAGCGATGAACTAAACGGAACAATCTCAAATGGTGTAATTCAAAGCAACAATTGGCCGATATCCTCACAAAACCATTAAATAATCCCATTTGCTCTACTTTAAGAGACAAGGCGATGGTCTAAAAATAAGATTAAATTGTTTGGTGAATTTTTTTCTAATTGTGTCATGATTAAATAATCTCATTATTGTTTATGTTATGTTTCAGTGATTAATTTTTTTATATATTCATTTCTAAATATTGAATTACTTGGAGCAAATATTATTCAAAATGTGTAATTTTTTTAATTTAAGCGTACTATTGCGTTGTTTTGTATGCAAAATATTTTTTTCAAATATGCTCATTAAGGGAGTGTGTTAAAATATGTTAGGTTGGTCTAACTCGCATATTCTGTCATGTTGGTACCCCTGAAGAAAAAGAATGTCAATTATAACAATGATGATATGTCATATAATAATAGAATATAAAAAGAATGTCAATAATAACAATGATGATATACGTCATATAATAATAGAATATAAAAAAATTTCATGGATGATGTAAAAATAAAAAAATGAAAATAAAATGTTGCAGTAGTGGTATGTGATTAAAAAAGACAATTTACGTGTTGGATTATTTAATCCCTAAAATAAAAGCACCTTAAAGAAACGACAATAAAAATATAAAATATTGACATCCGAGACTACTAGATGCAAGAGAAATATCCTTCTGCAACGATTCAGCTGTCTTCTGGCTCATACATTCGTTTTCCTTTTTTCCTATTTCTGTGCTCTGCCAGTATGACACTTTTGTTTAACTCTTCTGTCCAGCCATGCAGCTTTGTTCAACCGCCGTTTTCAATTTGGTGGTCAAGCTTGCCAGGCCGCCTGTCTGTTCCTTATGCATAAAGTACCTTATTAATAATACTCTGAACCTGGCCATATCTAGTAGCCTTGCCTGCCTTGCAACTCGGTGCTGGGCCTCTGTTTCGGCTAATGAACTTCAAATCTTATGTGTGCGAGATCGCTCAGTGTCTCGATGTGTTCAACCCTCCAGTTTTGTACTTTTTTCGCCAATCTTGTGGTGGAGCATGTGATGTCGATAAATGACTCTGAGTTACCTTTTTAAGTGTGGGAGATCGCCTCTATTTAGCACCACCAAATTTTGTTCGGACATCCAATCTTGTAGGATCAGGCCTTTTTATCTTCCACCGGAGATCCAAATTCTGATGATCTGAGTTGTGCTAAAAGTTCTTTAAACTTAATTTTAAAAAATATTTTTGTATGCCCGATGTATTTAAGATCACAATCTTTACAACTTATTTTATAGACCCCGGACATTTTAGCGGTACTATCCTTGTCTTTTGAGTTATCTAGCAAACTTTGTAAGTTTACTGAGGAGTGACATATGCCAGACTAGATCGAATGCTTTAGAAATATTCAATGAAATTGCATGACCTTCTTTAAACTTCATGAGTGACGTATGTCAGAATATCGCCCTAAATCTTGCGTTGCTCGAAATATTTGTTATAATAATCACCACGTAGATAAAGAGAGCCTGAAATTAATCAAAAATGTTGACAACCAAGACAGCTAAATGCTTTCGAAAATATATAGACTACTAAATACAATAATAATATCTAATAGTTGTATGAATTCGGCACCGCTGCCTATGTGCAGTTTATTGATTGACCACTTTACGAGGGATGCTGAGAAAAGGAGTGTGGAAATGATAGTAACCGAATTCGGGTAGAGGGAATTCCCGGTAAGCAAGCAGTCAATGTTTTGTTTTGTTTGAACCGCCCCCAATCGTCTAACCCGAGTTCCTGCAAAGAATTTAAACAGTTGTAGTTGTCAAACGTTTAGAATTTTTCATCATCTGATCACGCTAACTTGGTTAGTGAAACGATCATCCCCAGCAAACAATGTCGGTCCGGGAAATTGTCAGTCCAATTAATGTATTGACGACGGCTTACCGAGGTGGGCAATGGCAAAACCACGTATGTGTTGTTTATAAATAATTAGCAAGCACATTTGCGTGTAAACAGCCGCAAAAAGCTCAGTAAAGAAAGAACAACATGTTGACGCGACTTCAACGTTTATTACACTGAATATATAAGGAAAGGGTAACAATGCAATGTCACACAGGTTAGAGACAACAAACATAGGTGTCGCCATATGGCTTAAAATATAAATAGAATAAACTTTTGTTATTTACAACACCCCCACTTGACAAAAGTTTACAGATCATAATCAAAAAATAATAATTAAGCACAACTTAAACCTAAACATCTTTCAAATTAAGAATTCTTAACACTTTGTAATGGCTTCGTTAAGATATCAGCCACCATCTTATCAGTGGACATATATTTTAAATCAATTTTATTTTCAGGAAGTGCATCTTGTAAAAATGGTACACTGTATCTATATGTTTTGATCTGTCATAAGCAAGGCTCAAACTTAGATTTTACATACGCGATATAAAACAAAATTTGTTGCATAAATACATTTTCTTTTAATACCCCATTTAAGAAAGCTGTCTTCACATCTAAATGTAAAGTTTTCAAATCCAACCCTACAGCTAATCCTATTAAGGGTTTTAAAGTTGAGTGTCTCACTACCGTATCAAAGGTTTCAACTTAGTCACCACCCTCTTTCTGTGTTGCTCTTGCTACTAGTTGAGCCCTATACCTATTTTTACCTTCACTATCACTTTTCACCTTAAACACCCACTTGCATTTCACAACTGTTCCAGCTTCTGGTGGATCCACAGGTTGCCATATTTCATTCTCATTGAGTGAATTAATTTATTCTAG
This sequence comes from Tillus elongatus, assembly GCA_964006375.1. Taxonomy (NCBI): domain Eukaryota; kingdom Metazoa; phylum Arthropoda; class Insecta; order Coleoptera; family Cleridae; genus Tillus; species Tillus elongatus. The sequence goes on along the minus strand of OZ023269.1, from coordinate 68,901,261 downwards.
CATGACCTCCTTCCATTCTTGTCCAACGGACCTCGAAAGTGCCTCAGATACTGTCCTTGGAAGAACCAGAGTATTTTGTGGTTCACCATAACTGGTTGCACCATTAAAATATGTTATATGTACATCAAAGTTTTGAGAAAACTGTTCATTTTCTTCCCCCACTAAATCTGGATCCTTCTGTGTGGTTTCATTCTGAACAGCAGTATTGAACTCTACTCGACTACCTTCCTTGGGAAATGGTAAACAAGCCTGCTTCCCTTTACGGCACACAAAATTTCGAGTCCTAGCTTGACCTCTATAAATAAGACGATCTACCGGATTCGCTGTCTTATGTAGGTAGCTATCATTGATGTGACGTTGATGCCAAATATTACTGCTCATTGTTTGAAAACAAATCGATTGATCCTTACAAACATCTAACTTGTAAACATTATTGTTGAGAATAGCGGTTGCCACTAAAAAAAATTCCAAACTATAAATGTTGCAACCATGTTTATTAAAACGTACCTTATTTCCGTTGTTGATCAATTGACAAACAGATAGTAGGTTTGCTGCAAATCTGAAACATATTGAGCTCCTTTCAGCAATATTCGGTGCTCGCTATCTGTTATGGTTTTAATTTCTATATCATTTCTATATGTGATTCCCACTGAGCAAGGTAATATTGCATTAACATTGCAAAATGTTTGCCAAAGCAAGTGTAAGTTTGATAGATAACTTGCAGAAAGCCTCCTGCAAGTTTGTTGCAAATGGCAAATCTTCCCCCCAGTGACTTTACATATGTAAGTGTTTCTTTTGTAACTTTACTGCAAGTTTACTGTAGTGAGCTGTTACAAACTTTCTTTATACTTACAAATGTTACCTTACAGCAAGCTTCAATTTTAAAAGGACCTAGCAAAGTTGTAAAATTTAAACTTACATTTGCAACTTATCTGCAATTGTATATATTATATATACAGTGCAAATTTGTAACTTGGGATAATTCCAATCAATCTACTTCAGCTTTTTTTCAAAAATGCTCGGAGTCAGATAATATTCTGTTACAATCTTTTCAAAAATGTATTATACAATTTGTGTCAAAAGTCATTGATAATTTTTGTAAATGACAACCTTAGCTTTTTGTTGACTATTTTTAAAGTACACACCAAGCAATACAAAACCACCAAATTTCAAATTTTTATTATAAATCTTGAGTTGAAAGCACGAAAAAAATTGTGTAGTTATCAATGAATAAAAATTTTAAATCTGCTGGTTTTCTAAACTTCACATGTAAGAACTTTTAAAATAGTCAACAAAAACGTAGCGTTGATTTAAAGAAATTATCGAAGTCATTTTTCAAATATGGTACATACTGTATAACTTTTTTAAAAGACTGCAACTTGAAATACTAACCAATGTGTCCAAGCATTTTTGAAAAAAAGAAACTGTATTTGATTAACTGAATTTATTTCAAGTTACAAACTAATACTGAATATAGGTATAGGTGTATTTATACATAATATATATTTCTTATAAAACTGTAAAAAAAGACTTAAGACAATGTTAATTAGAATAAAATCTTTATTACATTAAAAAATTTAAAGACTTACAACATATTCATTGCTGCTGATAGATATATAGATTTTATTGACCATCAAATGTACATGGTAAGTCACTGTCTTCATAAGTACCGACTATAGTTACTAGATAGAGATAGTTAAGACATATAGCGAGTGTCCATGTTTAGGCTAAAATGCAGTTCTAGACAAAACTCAGCAACAAAATAGATAACTTGAACTCGTTATTAATTGACCGATTTCAAAAATTCTTTTTTCTAAATGAATACCAATTAATTGTTTTTGATATTGTTTTACTAAATAACTCTTATCGTCTAGGAAAATGTGTGAAACACCAATAACAAAAACTAAGTAGCATTACTTATTTTGAGAGTCGAGAATTTTTTTAGCTTCTAAAATATGTGGTAGCATATGTGACATAAAATAAAGTCAGCATTTCAAATACCATTGTAAAAAAAGAAATATCTAAAATGGTGCGTTCATTTTGATTTTAGAGAAAGTTTAATTAAGCAAACGTAAGAATATGCAATGGATAAATCAAGCGCATGGATATGAATAAGACTTCAATGCGAAAATAGCTTAAATATGGTGACACTCTCAGAAAGTGTTCACGCATATGTCTTAACTATCCCTATCGAGTAAGTATAGTACTGTGTACATTCAGAAACATTGAATTAAAGTAAAACAAAATTATGAGTACCATGAATTATGTATATATAAAAAAAGTCTGTAGCTAGTGTAACTTGCCTTCCAAAGCTTTTGCCTAACGCACTCACAGACACAGACACTATACACATTAATTTAGAACACCAATAAATTCCTTCACCTTGGTTTTTGTTTTATAACATCCACTAGTGCCTACTGTAATCTTGTTAGTGGGAGCATCTTAATAACATTAGGTAAACAACTGAGGAATTTGATTCCCAAGTAATCAAACATCAGCTTTGTTTTTGAGCAACTGTATTTTTAATTCATGCCTGCACCTGGTACTGATGTTGCGAGCTTTATCATTCACTGTCCTTATTGCCTTATTGCTCTTTTTTCATGATAAACATATGTTCCGCTGCTGACGAGTTAACCCATATGAATGTTCCATACGATAGGATACTGTACTGTTCCTTATGATGTCGATTGCTCTGTATAAGCCTCATTCTTCCATAGGTCAATCATATTTAACGTTTTAAAATGAATTGGTCTGACCAGGTAAGACATCTCCAGGCTGCTTCTAAGGACAAGAAAATTCGTATTTAGCAATTAGGTTTTCTTTTTCGTTAAGTATATTTTATAAAAAGAAACAAAAATATAAATGCAGCCATTTTAGAATAATTCACCGGCGATCCTTAAGTAGACGGCTCCCAAGGATCGCCGCTGTTTTAGGGATTCTTACCTGACATGTTTGCCCATATACTTCATGTTTCATTATCTACACTCCAGACAACGAATTAATTACCCAAAATTCAAACAATTCAGGCTACAATAAGGTTGTTCAATCTTTAAAACTTCCAGAAAAATAAATAGACAATAGACATATATCAAATAACAGCTTATGATATCATAAATATAATACAAACAACAATCCGCCATTAAACATTAATACCGGGCGCGGGCGCATTGTCAGAGTCAGTTCGCTGTTGGCGTTAGTGTTGTATGTTGCTATTGGACGACGATGACATACGATCGAACATAAACGAATAGGAAAATGGAGGGAATTCAAATAAATGTTTACTAATTAAAACAAACTTTCAGAAACATTACAATTGTAACTTTACGTGAGCTTACAAATGGAGAAAAACAACAAGCCGGCAAAGGAGATATTACATTTGAAAGTTATGTTAAAGTTTCATTTGTAAGTTTGCATTGGTTTTTTGGCTGCAAACATCTAGAAATGTTGCAAACTTAACTTGCTTAATGGTAAATTATCTAACGTTGCGGTAAGCATTTGTAAGTTACCATGCTTAGTGGGTTATTAACCATTTTTTATTGACTGCCAAATGAAAGCTCGCGCCACTGTCAAAATATAACAGTCAGTGTCTTTGAACTCTCCAGTTGTAAACACAGCACTCAAACCTTCTTCAAATTTGTTATTATTGTGACATTTCTACATAAAATGTCCACTTTTGTTGCACTTGCAGCAAATATTGTTACGGAGGTCTATTCACAAAATAACTATTTGAACTCGGTTGACCCCTGGCCTCTCGATTTGAAGCTCTCACGTGACCGCCATCAGCTAATTTACCTTTGAAATTCTGCTTACTGGCGTCATCTCTGAACGACTTTCGATAATCTGGCTTGAAACTTCTGTTGGCGGCGAATGCACCATTGTTGCCACTGCTACCGCCATATGTCTGCTTGTTCAGTAATTTGGTTTGCTCGAGTCTGTAGTGATTCTAATTCCGGAATTCTCCACAGCCATGATTAATGAGGCGTAGTTTTCAGGAAGACCCGCTAACAACAACCACCCCACCCATTTTTCACCAATCTTGAAACCCGTTCGTCGTAATTTCTCAACCCAGACAGCACAGACACATTCTGAGAATATAGAAGGAATGTTTCGAAAGAATATTCAAATATCCCCAGAAAATTCTCACAAGGTGCAATATATATTCATAGAACGTTTTATGAACATGAGAATTGGACAGATTCTGTCATACTAATAAGGTTCTTAGAATGTTATTTATAATATTCTTAGGAGCTCCCAGTATCTTCTGAAAATGTTCCACGAACATTCAATGAATCTTCTCTAAATGTTCATACATATACTCATGGGAACATTGCGTTAAAAAAAAGATATACAGGGTGTTTCGCATAAGAAACGCCACAGAGCAGGGGCATGTAGGGGAGCCTAAAATATGGTGATTTAACGCAAATTACTCCTATATACAAAGGTGCATCCCTGAGAAGTTATAGGCATTCAAAGTGGGGTTTTAAATTTCGAAAAAAATTACTATCTCAGTAATACTTCTATTTAGAAAAACCAAATTTGGTACACGTTTAGGGTGTACCAAGAGCATTAATCGTTGGTGAGTAGAGTTCAATCGAAGCATTTCAAAGGGTGAAATAGTGGTGATGCACCCATAAAATGTGACAGAATTTCTTAACCTATTGGCGGATCTAAAAAATTATTATTTCATTTTATGAGGAAGTAAATTATAAAACTTTTTTCTCATGCTATTAAAAAAAAACTTTTGTCGTTTTCAAGAAAAACCCGAATAACTAAAGACATATACTCTTAATGGTACTTAAAATCATCAAAAATTCAATAGATGCCTGTGAAATTATCATGTTGAAGAATATCTATAACTTATCGATGGCATTTTTTTTATTTCTGTTTGAGTGGTCTGTTTTCTAATAAATTATACTTGTTCACAATTTTTTCCTGATTGTCAAATTTGACCTATATATAAGTTTATTGGCAAATATTTAATTTTCGATGATTTTTAGTAAGATTGATAAAATATGTTTCTTTACTTATTCGTGTTTTTCTTGAAAACAACCAAGTTTTTTGAAAATAACAGGAGTAACAAAGTTTTAGAGTCAAATTCCTCATAAAATGAAATATTTCCTTAAATCCACCAATCTGTTAAAAAAATGTGACATTTTAAGGGTGCATCGCCCCTAATCAACCCTTTCAAATGCCTTAATTGAACTCTACTTACCATTGATTAATGCTCTTGGTACACTGAAAACGGGTACTAAACTTGGTTTTTCTAAGTTAAAGTATTACAGAGATATTGATTTTTTTCAAAATTTGAAACCCCTCTGAAGGTCTATAATTTCTCAGGGGTGCAACGTAATATAGGGGTAAGTTGTGTTAAATCACCATATTTTACATTTACCTACATGCCCCTGCCCTGTGTCGGTTCTTATGCGAAACACCCTGTATACATTTTTTGAATGATATAGAAATTAAGAAAATGCAAAGATATGAAATATTGCATTTCTCTTCAAAATTTACTTATTTTCCACCATTTAACTGGCCTTTTATATATTTTCGTATAAGCAAGCCCAACAGGCTAGAATTTGAACTTCAATCACTCACCCTTGGTTGTTAAGTTACCATATTGTTTCAGTGGCTAAACACACCTGTAAACTCAAGTTCAGATACATAATAAGTCAACAATTCGAGTATTGCACATTTATTCAGATTAAGTATGTACGTATAACAAATACAAAGAAATGTCTGAATAAAATATTAATAGAACTAAATTTTAATGACATAAAAATCAAATATCAAATGGAGTTGCCTGAAAATGTAATAGCCAAATACAAAGTTTCCGAGATGAATAATCACGGTTATCCCCACTTAAGTAACTTGAAATTTGGCTAGACTATTGATCCTACAGGCTTTCAGTGTGGCATTAAAGGAATTGCATTACACAATAGTACTTACACATTTATAGAATACAACTAAATTGGACAGAACATGCCACAAAATCACCCATTTGCACTCACACAAAACTACAACTGAAAGTCGTCAATCAGACCTTTTGACCCTTCCCTTGTATGGTTGCTTTCTGCTCTCCTTTCGCAGACTTGATTTTGACTTCTAAAGCTATTTCAATATCCCAGTGTCCAATGTTTGTCACCAACAGTATGTATATTCTGGTTTTAACGGCATACTTTGGCAAAGTGATTCCGTTTCTGATAAATTGCAAGTTTTATCTTCCTACCATATGTTGAGGTCCACATTTTCTGCACTGTATAGTGATACTTCTTACAGCATTAACTTCTTCCATATGAGTAAAAAGCCTGAGATGTTGCTTAGACAATTCTATAGATTTGCAGTATTCTTGCACTTTTCCAGTCCATCCACATCAAACTGTGGTGGTTGTGGTTTATATTGCATGACTTAGGTATTATTGAACATAACACAATTTATTTTTAAATTATATATTATACAATGTAGGTGTACCTAATTAGTAAGATGATCCAGCCTCAAGCAAAATTGACGAACCCATCGTGAGTGTGAAATACATGAGATGCTTTAAAACTTGTTTCTTTACTGGGTGCATCTTAGTTCTTGATAACCTCACACCATGTTTTAGTTGCTTCTGTACTCTGGATTTTTGTTTGCAATTACACACTGTTCACGTCACATTATTATTTCTGAATAATTATGTTAGAATATAACCTCATACAACGTTGACCACAGACCATTCATTTTGACATTACTTTTTATTTACGCCTAGCGACCATCTCGCCCCTCCCGACGGCATCCGGCATGGACATGCGCTCTATGCCTCAAGAATGGATTGCCTAAATATACAATTTCGGATGTGTTTACCATAGACAGGTAACAGAATCAAACGTGCAAAATAGTTACTATTATACTTCTCACCAGTATACCGTAATCATCATCTATCTTTTTCATGAAATTTCAAAGTTATATAATATTATAAGGACATCTCAAGGACATTCTGAGCGAATATTCGGTATAATAATCTATTCAAATATTCTGAGTATATTGATGAATAATTTTCTTAGGATGTGATTGAATGAATGTACTCAGAATATTCAAGATTAAAGTTTGAAATTCCATAAATGTTATTAAAACATTCCGAAATATGATATTCTGAAGAAAGAACATTCTGAAGAAAGAATGTTCTCACATTGTGAGAACATTCTGAGAAAATCTTGTGCTGTATGGAAACGATCTGGTTAATGTAGAATTCCGTGTTATCGTGATTCTCCAGTCTAGCCGATATTAGTGTACGTAAGAGTCCTATTTTTACGCATAAAATCACTGTCATTATAAAGGTTTTACAAGCTTATCTACAATTCTTGCGTAGTATTTGCTTCTCCGACAGGCAGAAACAAAGATGGGTCGATTGTTAATATAATTTTGGCCTTTGCTTTAGCAATGGTCGTTTATTCAAGCCCTCAAGCACGAAGACATTCTCGGCTGCAAAAGCCCATTCATCATAGTTCTTACAGCCTAAAAGCCTTCGCACACTCGTCAAATAATTGACGGCCATTTTGCTTTTGTGAAGAACACACTCGCGACACTACAAAAGGATTTTTCAATTATCACTGAGTATCCGTTTACGAAACTTCGCAGTCTAAGCGACCTGGGTCCCTAACCTGTTGTGTATAAATAATTAGCGAGCGCATTCGCGTGTAAACAGCTGGGAAAAGCTCAGTAAAGAAAGAACAACATGTTAACGCGACTTCAACGTTTATTACACTGACTATATAAGGAGAGGGTAAGAACGCAATGTCACAAAGGTTAGAGATAAAAACATAGGTGTCGCCACATGCCTAAAATATAAAGAGTAAACTTCTGTTATTTACAACAGTATTGTCTAATTTAGCCTTGTATTTTGAATCTGGCGGGCCTAAAATAGCCATATCATGCCCTCATGTTTCTTTGGAATGTCCAAATAAGTACATCATTGATATGCCAAGACTCATGACTAATAATCAATTGAAGCTAATTATAGTGATATCACAAACGCGCAAATTCTGTATTCCTCTTATGAAACATACTCCGTTTACAGATGCTCTTGACTTGAATTTCCCCCTCAAAAATACATGTGACACTTCATAGGTATTTTCCCGCTAATTTTAAGTATTGGTACCTCTTATTTATGACCGTTCTATCAGATGTCAAACGGAAAAAAGTGCAGGTTTTTAGTTTTCTTAGGTAGTGCCCATAAAATACGTTTTGTGGTAAAAATGTAATCATTTGTGATGTTATCTGCCTTATCGCTTCTGTAGGGTTACTTATTGTTATTCTGAAGAAATAATGCAGGGACTAATAAACAGGTAAGCAATAATTCTGTCCTGACATAAGGTTGGAACAAAGAGCAGAATACTCATCAGTGCTGTGGGCCTATTTTACATTTTAACAGTTTTTAGAATCGGTGTCAGTTGTTTAGTATCGGCAATTATTATTGGTAATAAAAATAATTAAAAGGAGATAAATATGTCTAATATTAATAAATTCAAACGCAAAAGTAAAAGCACTAAATATACCGGCAAATCAGAAAATCCATAATTTATTTTATAGTTGATAAAAATGTTATTATTTCTCAAAGGCCTGCGATTCACGAAAATACTGTTAATATCATAGAAACAGTCACATCCACGCCAAACACAATATTGAAGCGAATCTGGTCTAAGCAAAAGATGAACGCTTGGAGCAGTGTGAGTCAATCAGTAATACTTTTGACAGCTTCGATATAAGAAATTCGTTACCAGATAATGCCTCGGATGATATTGAGTTAATTGATCTCGACTTTAGTTCTCACAGTGATAGTGAACCCATGAATCCGTTGATTACTGTTCAAGTGAAGTTGAGGAAGACAATGATAGAGTTTATAATAATGAAACAAAAAACGTTCTTGATATCAAGCAGCATTTATATCTTTTGTGAAATATACACCTTATTTTAATGGAATATGTTCAAATAGAAATATATTTTGATAATTTTTATTTATTTGCAACCCATTAATCTTACTTACCCACCCATATGCCAGTAGGTATTGCGGAACTTTGGCCAGACAGTGACGTAACATTTCATATCTCGTCTTGTTACGTAACCTGTAAACATTCCAAGGTCAATGACCTTCCAAGGTGATTGACCTGTTATGTCTGCAGACATGTTGCCACGCTTCTTTTTGCAACAAATATTTGTGATGCAACGCCAGCTGGAAGGTAAATAACCTCCAAGGCTCTATACATACAATTCCCTCAAGGTCCTCACGCTTGGACTGGTGTCAACGTGTGACCGCTATGTGTGACGTTGCATGCCAAGCAGCTCTAGTGGAGATGGGGTGGGTCTAAGTATCAAATAAAATAAAATAATAATAATGGCCTAGTGGCCAACCACTAATCTCAATTAATTTCGGAGGGGCGCCACTGACCAAAGCACCCTGGCCAGAAGGTTCAAGGTGGTACGGAGGCACACACGCAGACACAACCGCAATGTTGGAGCACAACACTACAAATCAACCCAGGTCTTAACAAATCACCTTTACCTGAAGGTAGCCCGCTTGGGGACCTAAAAATTATCAAGCAATAACCAAATGAGCAAAAGTCAATACTAGTGAAAATTGGTACCTTTATTAACAACAACCAAAATCTGTACAATATAAATCGTAGACCAGATGGTCGCTAATAGATATATCACAACTGTATAATTGAAAATATGTACACCCATATATTTATATATATACACAACATATGAAAAACGCCGTGGGCGTCAGTGGGATATAGCACGTTAGTTATTTAATTAAACACAACAATAAAATCATATGTACACAAATATAGCTATATAAAAAATGAGAAAACGCACCAAAATATTTTCTAAGGTCTCAACTATCATTAACAAAGATATTATTAACTTACAAGGTTTATTATGCCATTCGCGATCTCGTAAGCTTAACAGTGGAAAATACAAATTTAAATATCCACTAATCTTTTACTCAAAAAAAAATGGAAAGGAATTAAGTGATTTCAATAAGCCTCAACAAAAATGTTCTAATATTACCTCAATCTCTAAAAGATCTAATTCACTGTTAGATAACAAGCCAAAAATGACCAACTAACTAATTTACCTGTCCTAAAGGGAATTTAATTTATCAGATCAAAAATATTGCCTGAAGGCATGACTAACTATAAGTAAATAAATTTGAAAAATTGTAAACTAATTTACAAGCTGTTATTGGTGCATCAAGTATTACGTCTTATGATTGCTGGTGCAAGTTCTTAAGGGACGCACATAAATTAAAATGGTAGGGCAAACCTGTGATTGCTGAATTTCTTCGGCTGTTATAAAAAATTTGGTTTAAACAGGAAGTAATTAATCGACTTGGTCCAATTTATTACGGTAGTACAGCTATACAACTCCTACTGACGTAGATTCGGGGTTCCACACGGACCAAACTGCTACACAGCAACACTAAAATGTGTCGAACACCAGTTAGTTGCAGACACACACTTAATCCCAATCAAATGGAGGAATAAATAATTTCAAACGGTGCATGCTACAACAAAAGCTGACTAGATTAAAAGAAAAATTCTCACCTTCACTTTTGGAAGTGGATTATGCTTGGAACAAAACCATTAGATCTACCCATATGTTTATAATGTCATAGATCACAAATACCTTACTGCCATATGCTACTAAATATTCATATATACCTGCATACCATATAACAGTGTTGAAATTACACCAATTTACTAGTGACCAATTTCCATTCAAACTACCATCATTCGGGACACCTATGTGTCTCAGTAAACCTAATTCAACATCCGCCCTGTTGAAACGGCTTGAGGATCTTCTATGACAACAGTATGAAGGCTTCTACGGGTATTACAGACGACTAAAATTCCAGGTCCATCTCAACTTTACATAATTCCATAAAAAAGGGTGTGTAGAATACACTAGGAATGCAACACACCAATAAAATCAATGACCAGTTCGGCCACGACGTTCCAAATTCATAGAAGTTTTCCAACAAGGTTACCATTAAAATTTACCAAATAATATGTACAACTTTTCTATACAGCTGTAAACTAGCATTGACAAAACCTTTCTAATAGAATCTTCGCAAATGTCTTCTCAAATAAACAATTACCCATACAATATTTCTGTGCTTGAAGAGCCGCCAATTAAATTTTAGTACATAAAATTTCTCAAAGCAAGATGTTTTCTGGCCGAAAGTTTGTTCATTTCTCTCACTTATTCTGAATTTTTCCTACTATCAAATGATAAAAAAAAGAAGAAAACCCTTTTTTGCCCCTAATTTTTATAGTGATTCGATTCCTCAGAGACGACCCATAAATAGATAATTTGCATAGCAACAGGCAGAATTTCTCTCAAGTTTAATTTACCAAATAAATTGTCGATGAAAAATTAAATTCGCCATGGGCGCTCTTTTAATCGCAAAACAAGACTCGCGGACAGAGTACGCCATTGTTAATCAGAGGCAAATAGCTGAAATCAAGCCACACATTATCGGAGAAAGACTGAATCGGCGTAGGTAGAAAACCCGCTATACCTGCTAGGAGTGTTTATGGTTGCATATAAGTGAGTTCTACTGGCGAGAATGCAAGCGAACAAATCTGCTCAGAATTCATGGGTTTAATCAGAAGTGAAAATTTGTGACGGTGGTTGAAAATAAACCGTTACAATGTGAACATTCCAAGGTGTCTGACCTATTATTTCTAGGGAAATTCTTCTAGGGATATCTTTTTAAAAACCATTCGGATCAGGTGAGTTTCGAACCCGGGGCATTCAGATGAGAGGCCGCGCTCCCTACCTCTAGGCTAACTGATCACTTATTATTCTACTGTTTGAGGTTTGTATATATATACGACTAAAATGCAATTAATTAAATTGCTCGAACCATACATGTTTATTTAATGTTCATGTAACACATTTAAAGCTTTTGTTATTATTAGACATTGGATGATTTACAAAATAAGAATTAACTTGTTTTAATATTATATGACTCGTGCATAGTGTGGTATATATAAATGCTAAACATAAAGCAATTGACATAGGACGCAAACGCAAACTCATGCGCAAACCAACTTTAGAGTTTTTGCTTTAGACCGGGGGCACTGAGTAAGTGTAAACAGTAAGCTCAGGTTTTGAAGTAAAACTAAGAAGATATGCAATCAACACACAGTCGGTCTGACTTGCTAAAAAGAATAGTCTAACATTTTGATTTTATTTGAAAGAGATACAGGTTAGATTCATGATAAATGCTCTTTAATATGGTAGCGTCAAACAAATATGAAGGGGTACTGAGCAACTAAACAGTAAGCTCAGAAACAATGGTATGCATGTGTGGTTACAGGTTCAAATCCTAATGTGCGCAAGTTTTTTAGTTTTTGCTTTAAGCCCTAAGTGTGGGGTCATTTTACTCGGCTCAGCAAGCAGAATTCAAAAATAAGATATACGCATGCGCAAACCCAACTTTTGGAGTTTTTGGTCTAAGCCACGCATGTTTGGTATCATTTTACTTGGTTCGATGAGCAGAATACAAAAATTGCATATGCGCAAACAAACTTTTTTATTTTTGGATTAGAGGTCACATGTGGGGTATCATTTCAAACGTCTTGATTGTAGAGTTCAAATTTTGTTTATGCGCATGCGCAAACCAACTTTTTTTTAGTTTTTTATTTAGAGGACGTGTGAGGTATCATTTTACTCGGCTCAGTAAGCAGAATTCAAAAATAACATATGCGCATTTGCAAACCAACTACAAATCATTTCGAAGTAACTAACAACTCAAACTGGATGTCTTGAAGTGTAGAGTTCAAATTTTTGTAAACCAGCTCACTCCATCATTGCAGAGCAGACTTAATCATGTGGCCATTCCAATCATTTGGTTTGAGGTGTAGCGTTCAAGTTTGTAAGCCATCGCATGTCATTCGTCTTTAGAGCAGCAACGTATCGATGTAACCCCTTAAACTTAATTGTATACTTACAGTTCATTCTGCTAACCTTCTTTTATTATGTATCTTAAGCCTATTTAGGTAACATTAATTTAATTTAAAAGAGTTATGGAATACAACTCTAAGAAAAGAACAGTTATTTGTTTTGAAACATTCATGCTAGTTTACCTAATAAGTCAAACTGAATCTCTGAAAGTGTAGAATGCAATTCTTGTAAACCAACACGTATCTACCATTTTAGAGTAATCTTAGCCATGTGACGACTCAAACTAATTGTTTTGAGGTGTAACTTTGAAGTTTTATTTGTTTTCAAACATTCATATTCTGAGCCAGCTTACCTAACAAAGCAAACTAAATTGTTTGAGAAGCAACCACCAATTTTAATAAACCAACACGATTCTAGCATTTCAGAGTAATCTTAGTCATGTGACCAGTCAAACTATTGGTCTTGAGGTATAACTTTTCGAGTTTTATTTGTTTTCAAACATTTATAATCTGAACTAGTTCACCTAACTACACAAGCTAAATATCTTGAAGAGTAGTCTTCAACTTTCATAAAACAACAGGTCTCTATCATTTCAGGGTAATCTTAGCCATGTGACTACTCAAACCAATTGTCTTGAGGTGCAGCTTTCAAGTTTCATTTGTTTTCAAACATTTACATTCTAAACTAGTTCACCTAACTACACAAGCTAAATATTTTGTAGAACAACCTTCAATTTTCATAAACCAACTCGTCTTTGTCGTTTCAGAGTAATCTTAGTCATGTAACCAGTCAAACAATTGGTCTTGAGTTATAGCTTTTAAGTTTTATTTGTTTTCAAACATTCATATTCTGAACTAGTTTACCTAACTACACAAGCTAAATATCTTGTAGAGCAACCCCCAATTTTCATAAACCAACACGACTATCATTTCAGACTAATCTTAGCCATGTGACTACTCAAACCAGTTGCCTTGAGGTGTAGCTTTCAAGTTTTTTTTGTTTTCAAACATTCATATTCTGAGCTAGTTTACCGAACAAATCAAATTTAATGTCTTGCAGTGCAACCTTCAATTTTTCGTAAATCAACTCGTCTCTGCCATTATTAAAAGTTTGGTATATAAAAAATAAGAAAACCAAAGAGTCGATTGACTATTACAAGCTGGCGGAACATTTGGGTAGCCGGTATACCAGCAACCCAAATGTTTCAGCAGAAGAAGCCCACTTATTACCTACAACTGCTACATACTTGGTAAAAAAAAATAAAAAAATGGGTGGAGCTCAGACTGTAAACGACTTGATATGTAGTACATTTGTTTGCAACAATTTGATTCTAAAGATGTACCGGAAGCAACATCTCAATTAACACCAACGTTAGATATTCAATCATTTCTATGAAAAGTGCAAAAAAATATTTTTGATTTCTCGTAAGCAAATTTAAAGAAAACTAAAGACTCGATTGTCTATTACAACAAGCTAGTGTCACATCTAGAGTCACATCTCAAATAACATCAACAGCAGCCACATAGTTGGTGGACTTTCGTGGAACACCAGTTGAAAACAACTCGATATCTGGTACATTTGTATGTAAAGATTTTGATATAAAAATTTGGCTTTGTTGGATATCCATTCATTTCTACAACCAACCAACCAACCAACCAACGTTTAGGGGCGTAGAGATAGCAAGCTACCTACAAGTGGCCCCTCTGAATCTATGATGTTAATGGTGTGTTAAGAGATTGAATTGACATATTATCTTATTAAAGGCTTGCAAACTACGTACAAGGGGTCCCTCTGAATGTATGATGGTGATGATGGGTTAACAGATTGAATTGACATATATTGAAAGCTTAGTGGTTTTCACTTGAGTCATCGTCATTCTAAAAGTATCAGAACGAAAACCGGGTCCTTTACTCTGATATATCTTGCTCAGTAGATCCGAAACGTCTTCGAAAACAACATTGTTTGCTTTTCTGAATGGTAAGTGAGTAGCCCCCTTGTCGAATCCTTCCGAGTTAAAGGTAAACCCCATCCTGTCTTCGGGATCGACATCATTGACTATATGGCTCGCAACATTTTTAATGCGATCTTTGATCCATTTCTGTTGATCGCTGACATCATCAGGTATATCTTGGAGCCTAAAGCATACGCTTCGTCTATCAAGTTTAAACTTCTTATTGAAGCTCATCGTGTCTTCAAGTATTTGAAATTCCATTGTTTCGTGTTACACAACTGACTGTTGGTTAAGGACTGACGCTTAGCTTCGTATTTTTTAAATACTAAAGTTTAGCAGATAGTTATTGTTTTCACCTTCACTGTTGGTTACCGATTGAAACTTAGCGGCTGCTTCCCGTCTTCATATTCGACAAACAGGCAGGACAGACACCTGTGTCTGACAGGACAGACACCTGTCTGACAGAGGACAACCAACTATCTGACAGGACAGACAATCTGTCTAACAGCCTGTCTGACAACCTGTCTGACAGGAATCGCGCGCAACCTGTCTAGCAGGACAGACAACCTGTCTGACAGGACTCGCGCGCGTCAGACAGGTTGTCAGACAGGTTGTTAGACAGGTTGTCAGACAGGTTGTCAGACAGGTTGTCAGACAGGTTGTCAGGCAGGTTGTCAGACAGGTTGTCTGTCCTGTCAGATAGTTGGTTGTCCTCTGTCAGGTGTCTGTCCTGTCAGACACAGGTGTTTGTCCTGTCTGTCTGTCGAATATTGAGACGGGAAGCAGCCACTAAGGTTCAGTCGGTAATTAACAGTGAAGATGAAAACAATAAGTATCTGCTAGACTTTATTATTTAACAAACACGAAGCTAAGCGTCAGTTCTTAACCAACAGTCAGTTGTGTAACATGAAACAATGGCATTCCAAATACTTGAAGACACGATGAGCTCCAATAAGAAGTTTAAACTTGATAGACGAAGCGTATGCTTTAGGCTCCAAGATATACCTGATGATGTCAGCGATCAAGAAGTGGATCAAAGATCGTATTAAAGATGTGAGCCATATAGTCCATGATGTCGATCCTGAAGACAGGGTGGGGTTTACCTTTAACTCGGAAGGATTCGACTAGGGGGCAACTCAGTTACCATTCAGAAAAGCAAAGAATGTTGTTTTCGAAGACGTTTGGGATCTACTGAGCAAGATATATCAGAGTAAAGGACCCGGTTTTCGTTCTGATACTTTTAGAATGACGATGACTCAAGTGAAAACCACTAAGCCTTTAATACATGTCAATTCAATCTCTTAACCCATCATCACCATCATACATTCAGAGGGGCCACTTGTACGTAGTTTGCAAGCCTTCAATAATACAAACATATGTCAATTCAATATCTTAACACATCATTAACATCATAATATCAGAGGGGTCACTTGTAGGTAGCTTGCTATCTCTACGCCCTCAAACGTTAGTTGGTTGGTTGGTTGGTTGTAGAAATGAATGGATATCCAACAAAGCTGTGGCTGCTGTTGATGTTAATTGAGATGTTGCTTACACCACATCTAGCGGCCGGTATTCCGGCCCCCTAGATGTGACTCTAGATGTGACACTAGCTTGTTGTAATAGACAATCGACTTTTTAGTTTTTTTTAAATTTGCTTACGAAAAATCAAAAATAATTTGTTTGCACTTTTCATAGAAATGATTGGATATCTAACGTTGTTGTTGGTGTTAGTTGAGATGTTGCTTCCGGTACATCTTTAGAATCAAATCTTTGCAACCATATGTACCACATATCAAGTCGTTTACAGTCTGAGCTCCACCCATTTTTTTTACCAAATATGTTGCAGTTGTAGGTAATAAGTGGGCTTCTTCTGCTGGAACATTTGGGTAGCTGGTATACCAAATGTTCCGCCAGCTTGTTGTAATAGTTAATCGACTCTTTCGTTTTCTTATTTTTTATATATCAAGCTTTTAATAATGACAGAGACGAGTTGATTTACGAAAAATTGAAGGTTTCACTTTAAGACATTCAATTTGATTTGTTAGGTAAACTAGCTCTGAATATGAATGTTTGAAAACAAACTAAACTTGAAAGTTACACCTCAAAACAACTTGTTTAAGTAGTCTTATGGCTAAGATTAGTCTGAAATGATAGTCGTGTTGGTTTATGAATATTGGGGGTTGCTCTACAAGATACTTAGCTTGTGTAATTAGGTAAACTAGTTCAGAATATGAATGTTTGAAAACAAATAGAACTTAAAAGCTATGACTCAAGACCAATAGTTTGACTGGTTACATGACTAAGATTACTCTGAAACGACAAAGACGAGTTGGTTTATGAAAATTGGAGGTTATTCTACAAAATATTTAGCTTGTGTAGTTAGGTAAACTAGCTCAGAATATAAATGTTTGAAAACAAATAAAACTTGAAAGCTACCCCTCAAGACCAATACTTTGACTGGTCACATGACTAAGATTACTCTGAAATGATAGAGGCTTGTTGTTTTATGAAAATTGAAGACTACTCTTCAAGATATTTAGGTGAACTAGTTCAGAATATAAATGTTTGAAAACAAGTAAAACTTAAAAGCTGCACCTCAAGACAATTGGTTTGAATGGTCACATGGCTAAGATTACTCTGAAGTGATAGAAACCTGTTGTTTTATGAAAGTTGAAGACTACTCTTCAAGATATTTAGCTTGTGTAGTTAGGTGAACTAGTTCAGAATATAAATGTTTGAAAACAAATAAAACTCGAAAAGCTATACCTCAAGACCAATAGTTTGACTGGTCACAGACTAAGATTACTCTGAAATGCTAAAGTCGTGTTGGTTTATTAGAAGTAGAGGTTGCTTCTCAAACAATTTAGTTTGCTTTGTTAGGTTAGATACGTGTTGGTTTACAAAAATTGCATTCTACACTTTCAGACATTCAGTTTGACTTATTAGGTAAACTACCATGAATGTTTCAAAACAAATAACTGTTATTTTCTCAGAGTTGTACTCAATAACTCTTGGTATTATTTTCTTTTTTTTTCAATTAAATTAATGTTACCTGAATAGACTTAAAATACATAAAAGAATGTTAGCAGAATGAACTGTAAGTGTAAAATTAAGTTTAAGGGGCTACATGCATACGTTGCTGCTCTAAAAACAAATGACATGTGATGTCTTATAAACTTGAAAGCTACACCTCAAACCAAATGATTGGACTGGTCACATGATTAAGTTTACTCTGAAATGATGGAGAGTCAGCTGGTTTACAAAAATTTGAACTCTACACTTCAAGACATTAAGTTTGAGTTGTTAGTGACTTTGAAATGATTTGTAGTTAGTTTGCACATGCGCATATGTTATTTTTGAATTCTGCTTACTGAGCTAAGTAAAATGATACCTCACACTTCCTCTAAATAAAAAACTGAAAAAAAAGTTAGTTTGCGCATGCGCATAAACAAAATTTGAATTCTTTTTTTTTTAATTCTGCTTGCTGAGCCGAGTAAAATGACACTCCACACTTAGGGCTTAAAGCAAAAACTAAAAAACTTGCACACATTAGGATTTGAACCTGTAACCATACATGCATACCATTGTCTCTGAGCTTACTGTTTAGTACCCCTTCGTATTTGTCTGACGCTACCATATTAAGGAGCATTTATCAGGAATCTAACCTGTATCTCTTTCAAATAAAATCAAAATGTTAGACTATTATTTTTAGCAAGTCAGGCCGACTGTGTGTTGATTGCATATCTTCTTAGTTTCACTTCAAAACCTGAGCTTACTGTTTACACTTACTCAGTGCCCTCGGGTCTAAAGCAAAAACTCTAAAGTTGGTTTGCGCATGAGTTTGCGTTTGCGTCCTATGTCAATTGCTTTATGTTTAGCATTTATATATACAGCACTATGCTCCAGTCATATAATATTAAAACATGTTAATTCTTATTTTGTAAATCATCCAATGACTAATAATAACAAAAGCTTTAAATATCTTTAAATAAACATGTATGGTTCAAACAATTTAATTAATTGCATTTTAGTCGTATATATATACAAACCTCAAACAGTAAAATAATAAGTGCTCAGTTAGCCTAGAGGTAAGGAGCGCGGCCTCTCATCTGACTGCCCCGGGTTCGAAACTCACCTGATCCGAATGTTTTTTTTTTAAATTTCCCTAGAATAATTTCCCTAGAAATAATAGGTCAGACACCTTGGAATGTTCACATGTCTGCAGACATAACAGGTGAATCACCTTGAAAGGTCATTGACCTTGGAATTTTTACAGGTTACATAACAAGGCGAGATGTGAAATGTGACGTCACTGTCTGGCCAAAGTATCGCAATACCTACTTATGCCTCATATACATCTAAACTCTTCTTAACATCCAAACCTCATATACGTCTGCACTGCCACCAACCATCAGTCAATAGTCAGGCAAATAACTAATTATTCAACAGCCCATCATTTTTTATCATGTGCCGCGTGTGATGGCGATTAGCTTTGAGTCATATTAAATTGATGGGAAGTGTAGTGTGGGCAACTGTTGGCCGTAGTTGCAAAAAGATGCCGCTACCTTGCAGTACCCCCGATAAATGGCCAGCAGTTTCAGTGCCGGAAAAAATGCTATGGGCCGTAATCATCACAGCTGATAGTGTTTGCTGGGTCAGGTCTGTTAGAATGTCTTGTGGTGATTTGGGTTTTTCCAAATGTACTTACCAGTGCTCATCACAGGTTCCAATCTTCACTTAGTGAATAATATCCACACTTAATCTATGCAACATTAACTTTCGATATATTTGACGTAGCATGCGTCAACTAGCTTTTTTGGGAAAATGGGCCACTTCATGAAATCGTTAAAAAGGCATGAACAAATTATTTGTTTTGTTAAACATAATATTAATGCAGCCGGCTTGATTTTATTTTATTTTTTCATTCGGTTGACTCTGAAGCACTAAAGCTAGTTCAGTAAAACAGTGCGATCTCCTAACACAATTATATTTTGTTGTTTAATTTGAAAACTTTTTAGGTACTTAATGCTTAATAAAAGCAAAACAATAAGAGGGTTCAAGTCTTTGCATGTATGCGTGCGTTCGTGCGTCCGTGCGTTCGCGTGTATAGACGATTTTGTAGATATAACACCTGTAATAAGCTTTGGGCTAGGAACTTTGTTTTAGGTATATACAATCGGCAGGAATATAAAATAGATGTTAGTTATATAAATATTTTTTTATAATATGATTTGTCAGTGGCTTAAAAAAACTCAAGTTTAACCTCTTTTGTAACTTTTTCTTAAACCCACTTTTAAAAGGGGCACCATTATCCATTAAAAAGTTACTGATAATAAAAATGTTATTACTCACTTTATCTTATTCCTACAAAAAAAATGGTGCTTTTTATTTATTCATTTTTTTTTTTCTTCAAGAAGCTATGAACAGCTGTATATATATATATATATATATATATATATATATATATATATATATATATATATATATATATATATATATAAATATATATATATAATTTTTATTATTTATTTCTGTCATGTAAAATGTCAAAATTTCTGTGCTAAAGAATTGTTTTTTAAGAAGGTTTGGTTGATATGAAGAGAAATAGTGAGGCGAGAGTAAAAATAAATCTTTGTAACGGCTATAGAAATGTTTGTGGAAGAAGAAAGAGAAGAAAAAGCAAGATTGATCAAAATTCAGAAAGTGACATTAACTAAAATTGTTTTGACAGTTTGATTATTTGAGGATTTTTACAAAATTATGTTGATACAAGCACAAGCACAGCTTTGTAAGACAATGTATAATTTTGACGACTAATAAATGAGTATGAGTATGAGTATGAATATATATATATATATATATATATATATATATATATATATATATATATATATATATATATATATATATATATATATATATATATATATAGGGGAATGTGGGGCAAAGTGGACCCTCGGGGCAAAGCGGACTTCTCCCACCACGCATAAAAGAAAAATCCGCGCGCGACCACAGTTAGCACGTCTTGAAACTCACGCCGAAACCGTATTGTTAGTATGCTTTCGACAGCAGCCGCGTCACAACCCTGCGCGTCCTTGAATGCCTAAGTTTTTCGTGATCTGTGATGCAATATTTAGTGTTTACAAAATAAGCGATAATAAGGTATGTTTTTGGAGTTTTTAAGTTGTTAATGTGTCTTTGAATTGTTGAATTTGTAGCTAGAAGTTATCATCAGTAACTTTTTGGTAGACAGTTCCATTCTTTTTTTAACGGCTTTTTTGTTCTAAAATGGCCCTGCGGGGCAAAGCGGGTTTTTTCAGCGGGGCAAAGGGGTCAGTGGCCGCTTTGCCCCTATACCTCAAGATTATTTGTTAAAATTTTTGTGTAGCTTACTATAGTGTTGTGAAACCAGCATTTAGACACTCAGCATGACGTTTTCAGCTACATATTATGTTTTAACAATCTTTTGTACCAATTTTTATATTACTTATACCAGTTTTAAACTGCATATTTTTGATTGTTTTAGTTTGAAAATGATACGGAGCTATAAACGAAAATCAAACCAACAATCTTGGTCCGAAGAGGCTATGGCAAGGGCTATAGACGACGTAAGAAACAAATCCATGCCTATTAAAAAAGCAGCTTTAACCCACCAGGTGCCTAGAACCACTTTAAGGCGCCATTTGAATAAGAACGACATGGAGCCAAACGATGTTGGGACGATTCACCACAACTTTTACAGCCGAACAAGAAACGGAATTAGCAAATCATATCCTAGAAATGGAAAGTCGACTTTTTGGACTTGGGACCACCGATCTGAGAAGGCTGGCGTTCGAGTATGCGGAGATAAACAATATTCCTAATACATTTAACAGAGAAAAAGGTTTAGCTGGGCGCGATTGGATTTATAATTTTTTAAAGAGGCGCAAAAATATTTCTTTGAGGTTGCCAGAACCCACATCACAAGCAAGAGCTACAGCGTTCAACAAAGACAATGTTTCAAAATTTTTTGCGCTTCTAGGAGAAATGTTGGAAAAACACAGTTTCTCACCAAGTCGGATATTTAATTGTGATGAAGCAGGACTACTGACAGTACCAAACAAACCATCAAAAATATATTCTTTAAAAGGGAAGAAACAAGTTGGAGCACTGTCGTCAGCGGAGAGAGCGACCCTTTCTACATTGGAAGTTTGTTTTAATGCTGCGGGCTTTTATGTTCCCCCTTTAGTAATTTTTCCGAGAGTGCGAAGATCTTATCTTCTTGAAAAAGGCTTGCCTCCAGATTCAATTGCTGCATATCATCAATCAGGATGGATGCAATCTGAAATATTTTCAGGTGTCTGGTTCAAACATTTTTTAAAGTATGCTAAACCCACCAAAGAAGATCCGGTCCTATTGGTATTAGACGGGCATGCAACCCATACCAAAAATTTGGAATTTGTGGAAATGGCGCGAGCCAACAATGTGCATGTTATAGTTCTACCCCCACATACATCTCATCGAATGCAGCCGCTCGACGTGACTTTTATGCGACCTCTTATGACATATTACGAACAGGAGGTAAAAAAGTGGCTGGTGAATAATGCAGGAAAACTGGTAACCATTTACGAAGTAGGTGATCTTTTTGGCAAGGCATTCCAAAGAGCTGCTACTACAGAAACGGCTTTGAATGGGTTTAGAGCCACTGGAATCTATCCCTATAACCCGAACATATTTCCAGAATATTTATTCAAACCCTCGGAGACCACAGATAAACCTGCACCTCAGAATGAAGAAACTCAACTTCAGAACGAAATGGCACAATCTCGGAACGAAGAGATAACATGTCACAACGAAGAAGTTGAGGCTGAGAGTACACAAAAGCGTTCTGCATCACCTCAACCAGGTCCAACCACTAGATCATCTCCACCATCTACTCCAGTTGAGACAGTAAAAAAAAGCGTCGGCAAAGATAACTGCGAAAACCTGAAACAGCTTTATTTTTCTCCAGAGGATATTCTTCCACTTCCAAAGGCTGGACAACGTGAACAAAAGAGATCAGTGAAAAGAGGAAGAACAATGATACTATCAGCAACTCCCAATTATGAAGAACTCAAATCTGCAAAAGTTGTTCAACCAAAGAAAGCTAACACCGTTAAAAAACAAATAGCCAAACAACTACCAAAGAAGATAGTTACTGAAAATGACTCCTCATCTGAGAGTTCTGCTGATGTGGAATATACTGAATCGGGCAATTCAGACAGTGATATTGAATATTATCCAAAAACATCTAGATTTAAGATAGAAAAAATATACATTCGAGATCTGAATATAAACGAATTTATTTTGACGGAATTGGTTTCAGATAAACAAACCAAAAAACAATTTGTAGCTCAAATTATAAACATAGAAGAAAATTCTGCTCAGGCTAAAAAAATACAAGTGAAATTCCTACGACAGTATAGACAGAGTAAAAATGTTTTTATATTTCCAGACGTAGACGATATTAGTGATATCTTTGAGTGTGAAGTAGTGGGAAGAGTTCATATTACAAATCTGAGGCATGGGAAAATGCAGATTATATGAATATGGGGTTTTTATTTTGGTATTTAAAAAAGTATTAAAGCATTTGTGTTTGTGTTATGTTCTTTAATAGTTTATCATTTTAGAAATAAAGTTTATGTCGTACCGTTCTTTAAATATTATATTCATATATATATATATATATATATATATATATATATATATATATATATATATATATATATATATATATAACATGTAGGAAAAAGTTTGTTTGTTTCATATATTTTCTTATTCTATGATTTTAAGAATAAAGTTTTGGTTGTATTGTTCTTTAAATAATGTCTCATGTTTATTCCCCCTATTTGAGTTTCTACCGTTGACATGGAATTAAAACTTTAAATTAAATTATACATGTGTTTTTTAGGTTATCACCAGTTTAACCTCCTTATGTCCACTTTGCCCCATACGTCGGTCCACTTTGCCCCACATATGGGGCAAAGTGGGTACTTTTGACTTAAAAATAAAACCTGATATGAAATAGGTTTACAGTAACAGCAAAAATAAAAGGTAATTAAACTAGATAGATAAGGTGGGCCTTAATTAAAAGGTGCAACTTTTGGAGAAAAATGTTGAAAAAATGAAATATGATAATGTTTATAAGCTTAGGGGGGCCGCTCTGCCCCACATTCCCCTATATATATATATATATATATATATATATATATATATATATATATATATATATATATATATATATATATATATATATATATATATATATATATATATATATATATATATATATATATATATATATATATATATATATATATATATATATATATATATATATATATATATGTGTGTGTGTGTGTGTGTGTGTGTGTGTGTCTAACGGGAAGTTCCGCGCCTTTTTGTGTACCGAACGGACAGTTTGGCGCCACTTATCCCGTTCGACGCCCGGCGTTGAACTGCCATTGAGCACCCACCAGGCAGTTTGTCGCCCAGGGCTTCGAACGGCACGTTAGGTATATTTACACATACGGAACGGTCACTTTGAAGCCCACATTAGGAAATGTATTTAAAATATCATAATACTCAATGCAGGTGTGTGTGTGTGTGTGCGTGTGGGTGTGTGTGCGCGCGCGTAGGTGTGGGTTTGTGTTCGTGTGCCAAAAAAGTTATAAATTTATACACTACTGAACATCACATTTATACTACGTGTGGTGAGCACTGATAAGTACACTTGGAAAACCGAAATCACCACAATACATATTTTTAAAAACCAGACGATCGTTTCACCAACAAAGTTAGCGTCATCAGATGATGAAAAATTATAAATTTATTAACTACTGAACATCACATTTATACTACATGTTAGGTAAAAAAACGAAACCGAGAGGGAAGATCATAGGCAAATTTTCTGCGTTTCGATTTTAATTGCCGGACGTCCTTTTTATTAAAATCCCGTTACATCTTTACCTACGGAGTTCGAAATACTTTTACATCAAATAGCCAGTCCAAAGAGGGCTATTAATCAGTGGCGGGGCTTGGTTCAAAGAACTTTTATTTTTTACGGACTTAGTGATATAAATACTTTCGTAGGCGTCTAGCATCACCGGTTTTCTAACACTCTTGATAAGCTTCAGATTTTCTTTATCTATGTGTTGATTATTGTCCCAAATATTTGGTTTTGGTACGCATGATTCGTCAATACTACCATATCTCAGGTGTGCCAAAGCTTCTTTAAGTCCGGTTTTTGCTTTAACAGTATGCTATAAAATTCCTGTGGCGTAATATACTGTTTTGTTTGCTTTTACAAAATATAAAAAAAATATTAAAGGGACAGTTAATTGTTGCCGTTAAATAATTGAGGAGAGAAGTTAGCTTTATAAATGTAACATTATATCAGTGCAGTGATCAAAAACTATATTAAAATCATAAACATACAGGACTAAGAAGAAATACGTTCTAAACATCAAAACGTTTCGATATCACACATCATAGTTATATAAAGTTTGTCTTGAAGTAAAAGCAAAATGGTGCGACTCAACCTAAGCGTCGCTGTTTACCGAAGGAAACTTTATCGGCAAATATACTCGGTGCTTTGTCATTGTATTCTCAAATGGCCAATTCCAGCGTCCTTGATGTTGCTTAACTTTGATGATCGTACCAATTTGTTCAACGCAGTGTTGCCGTGCCTTGTCAGGAAGTAAAACCTTTATTCACCTGTGAAATACCTGAAGCAGAGGTGTATGAAGTCATACGTATGTAGTAATGTAATGTATGGGACTGAAAGTTGGGCTTTGAAGAAGCAGGATACGAAGAGAATAAAAGCGGTTAAAAGGTGAATTTGGAAAAAATGACTAAGGCAAAGTACACCGTTATGGAGACAAATGAGAAGGTAGAATAGAAGAGGAGAATACATATTTAAATAAAAAGAAAGAAGCAGACTAAAAGTGAAATTTTTGGAAAACCTGACCCAATTGATAAGAAATAAAGAGTCATGGTCGCGACAACAAGGCGCCATGCTTTTAATTTGTGATGAGAAACTGCTATGAAACCAGAACTTAAGTTTTTAACTTGAATTTGTATGCCTTCTTGATAGATGGCTATATGTTATATGGAAAGAAAGCAAACATTTTAAATTACTTTACTAAGAAGTAAAACAAATGTATTTCCAACTAACTACATAAATATGTCACTAAGTGAAGATTGGAATCTATGATGACCACTGATAAGTATACGTGGGAAACCCAAATCACCACAACATCTTTTTAAAAACCTGACGATCATTTAATTAACTAAATTATTTTTGAATTTTTCATCCTCTGATGACGCTAACTTTGTTAGTGAAACGATCGTCAGGTCTTTAAAAAGATGTGTTGTGTTGATTAGGGTTCTCCAAGTATACTTACATAAATATGTAATGTAATGTTTTGGCAAATGGTTTAACTGTTGTGAAAACGTAAATGGTCAAAACCATATAAGTCAGTTAAGCAGATTAAATGCCTTAAAATAGTAGGAGTTATTCGTAAAATGATGTATTGTAAAAGTAGCCTCCATCAATATGACTATTAGGTATATTACTATTATGAATATTAAAAAAAAGTTTTTAATGCTTATTTGTAAAGAAAGTAAGTAATTTATAATGTAGTTGAAACCATTTAAAATAATTGATTATTGATGTATTAGAGGTAATTGTATGCCAAAAAGTTATTTTTTCCTTAGATTTACACACACAAAAAAATATTTGGGAAATCAATCTCACTTTATTACTTATTATTACAGTAAAATATAGGGTCATTGTAAATAAGTATAAAAATTTATTTTATTTCTAGATTATTACTGGTACCTATTATAAAATTTGGAATTTTATGACCGGAGCCATAAAGCAGTCTCACAAATACCGTTAGTAAATTCTGAGTGATTTATAAAGAGATCCTGTTCTTTTGTATGTAGCAAAGCGTGTGCATTATTGTTGTCACGTAGGGGTCTATCTAGACGACTTTATGTAATTCATACAGATAGGTTGACCTTGGATAAATAAGGAAATGCACGTTAGACAGAATGATAACTCAAAACATGTACAAAATTTCAAATTTTTTTAGGTACTATAAAATAAAATTAGAACAAAACCATAAGGATTCGTTATTTACAATCAAATATATGTGAATGTTTTCCGGCAAGTGTGACAAATTAAAATAACATGAAACGCACAGAGTCTGCACAAAATTTTCCATGAACCTATACCCTCATATTTGTACAACCCATCAGCAGATCCATATCTCCTAATTCGCCCTACCTTTTAAATTCATCTGAAATAAGTAGGAAGGTACTAATGCATGTATAAATCACAATCTACAGATATTTACAGCCACTACTACTACCAGTCACGCCCATCCATTAAAGAGGTAGGCACACCACAGAGCCTATGCTATTTATTTATAATTACCAGTCTATATAATACTTGGTTTTTAAACTAGGGTATATCCTGGGTGGAACTGATTGTAAAATTCCTTCCGTTCACAAGACTTGTCTACATGGTCTATAATACTATTGTAACAGAAGTGCTTATCACCTTGTAGAATGTCCAACAAAATCATACTGCAAGACAATCATATACTTTGATATGGGAAATTTAAAATAATAATAAAAAAAGTACACTTATAAACAGTAATAACGTCTATAATACTGTTATGGCAAAAATGTTTGTCAACCCGTAGAAAGTGCATTAAAAAATCCAACTGTAAGGTCATATTCTTCAAGACCATCGGCACAGCCAACTTACATTAATAAAAAATTTGTTAACACAATTTGTCTTTCTCTGGAAAATTGTACGCTTATAAACAAACATATGCACTTTATTACCAATATATCAGAAATGTTAGTCACCTCGCAGAAAGGCCAGAAAATGTTTATAGCTGTAAGGTAATATCTTCGAGACAGCCAATTTACAACAATAAAAACAGTTAATAAAAGCTGTCCGTCCCTGCAAATTTATACACTTATAAACAAACATATGGAATGTAATACCGTTGTGACAAAAATGTGTGTCACCTCGTACAACGTCCAGAAAAATTTTTTACTGTGAGGTAATATTCTTCGAGACCATTAGTGCAGCCAAGTTACAATAATTAAAAACTAGTCAATACAAGTTTTCTGTCCCTAAAGAATTCTACGCTTATAAACAAAGATATGATCTATAATACTGTTGTAACAGAAATCGTTGTCACCTCCTAGATGTCCCGAAAAACATTTTGACTGTTAAGTCATATTCTGTGAGACCATCGGTACAGCTAAATTACAATATTAAAAAAATTGTAAATATATTTTGTCGGTCGCTTATAAAGAAAGATAGGGTATATAATAATGATGTAACAGAAATATTTGTCACTCCGTAGAAAGTCCAAAAAAAATTTAACTATAGGTTAATATTCTTCTAGACCATCGCTACCGCCAATTTACAATAATAAGAGAATGGTTAATAAAAGTTGTCCGTCTCTGGAATTTTTCACATTTTTTATAAACAATGGCATGTTCTTTATTAGTATCGAAACAGAAATGTTTGTTACCCCGTAAGAAATCCAGAAAAAAATTCAACTGCACCCTTATATCCTTTGAGATCATCGGTACAGCATACAATAATAAAAAAAATAGCTATTGAAAGTTGTCCGTCTGAAAATTTGTGCCCGTATAGACAATGACATGGTCTATATAACTGTTGTAACATAAATGTTTGCCACCCGTTAGGAAGTTTATACACAATATTCCTAAAAATTTACCGAATCTCCTCCTTTCAGTAAGGAAGCTCTTTAAGTTGCCCAACATCCCATGGTACACGGGACCGATGAAGGGTCGGAATGTACAGACATTCAACTTGCTCAAAGAAAATGCCACAACCTCGGTTGATGCTAATTTTCAGTTGGTATATACTGAAAAATAATTTGACGTTTCTATTAGGAATTGAACTGAATTAAACAGAAGCACACGTTCTTACCCCTGGACCACCTAGGCTACAAAATGTTTAAATTTGGATTTGGTAATCTCAAACTTACAGCCACCAGTAAATTTTGGTTAAATATTTCACAATCGTGGCCAGTGATTTTATCTCTAACGTTTTCTAAACATGATAATATGGTAACTTTCAAACGACTTAAGCTAATTCTATTTTTAGTACCTACAATACATGCAAGTGTTAAAAAAACTGCCAAGAATTTGCTCAAAAACACAAGTTCCCATAACCTGTTCTATAAATTCTTGCCTACGTATTTTACCTTTAAAAGTTAGTAATTTGTAAAAAAAAACTTGTTATTTAGAACATAATCACATAATAAGCGTTATGTCAAACATAACTTCATTATTTGGTTACTGTAATATTACTCGCAAAAATATGTGGCAACGTCAAATGTACCCTGGTTTTTTTATTTCAATTGAAAATATAGTTCAATGTGTAGAAACTAAGTAACGCCCAAATGAAAATGTAATAAATTTTTACATAAACTCAAAAATTTTATACTTCATTTTCCTTTCCTAAACGGGGCTTTGAAGCAAAATTATTATATCTCATCATATACCACTTTTCAAACAACGTGCTCATCGACTTGCCCAAGATCTGCTTATCTGCTTTTAGCTCTGTAGCCGCAGTCTCAGAGAACATGTTTTTGATTGTCATCAGTATAGCACACTGATTAGCTCTAATCTGAGCGAAGCCGGTATGGGTTTCTAATGATTGTTAAAATGAATTTAGCCTTATATATTTTATATAAGCAAAAAACTCGCCACAAAAAAAAATTATCATTTTATTATATTATTTTGTTTAACAGTGTCAAAACTTTCGTTTTAATGTAACATTATTTATGACATCTAGCTTATTTGGAAAATGTGACTTGCTATGCAGGACGATATTTTCCACTATTGGGGGTATCATTATTTTAAGTCTGCATCTAGGTATTGATTATCTATGGTTTACATAATATCTGGAGAACTTCGGAGACGAAATTGGGACACCCATATGCCGACGTTACTTAGTTGGCGTTAAGCAACGTCAGACACGGTGAGTTTCTAATGGGTGACTGGTTTGACACCTCTTCCCAAACAGTCATCAAAGGACCGTAAAAATGTTTGAAAATAAATAGGTTAACCTATTATGGAGTGAACACATGCGATTATTCTGATTTAAATTTTTTATTGATATTGCTGATTATGTATAACATTGTAATCAATTAGAATATTTACATAAATAAATACTAGAGTATGAAAAAAAAAACTTTAGAGCAATAAACAAAGTAGGCCAAATAAGCGGGATTTTTCTTTATTTATGTGAATAATTATGACAAAATTACAAAGAAAATCTTCTGGTTAAAAAATACATATAAGTACACCGGAGAAAATTAATTCATCCTCTAATGACGCTGACTTTGTTGGTGAAACGATAGTCAGGTTTTTTGAAAAATGTCTGTTATGGTGATTTGGGTTCTCAAAGTTTACTTATCAGTGCTCATCACAGATTCCAATCTTCACTGAGTTAAAAATACATACAATATAATATTTATGTTTATTTAACATTAAGTAATTTGTTTCCATTTTCAAATCTACTGAGACAGTTTGCTGTTATTTTTGTTTGGCTTCGAAACGTTAGATACAATAGCCACAGATACTGAGACAGCATATAATACGATATGCTTATCTCTAAATTTATTAACACAGGAGCTAGGTTTACAAAAGCCAGACATTTTCACAAAATTTATATTTTGTATGTATAGACACAGTTAATTTTAGACTGTTATATACCTAAATGTTGAAGACAACTATAAAAAAAAATATCCCTGAGTAAAGATGGGAACCTGTGATGAGCACCTATTAGTACAATTTGGAGAACCCACTTTACGACCATACATTATTTAGATATGACGATCGTTTCGCTAATAAAGTAAGCGTCATCAGAGATGAATAAACTGTTTATTCATCGCTCTGATGACGCTCACTTTGTTAGTGAAACGATCCTTAGATCTGAAAAATATATTACACTTATAATAATTCTCTATGTAAATGATGTGAGAGATAGCAACACCCATTATTGCCGTTTAACTCATAAGTACCTCTAATAACGTTTCTAATTTATTTTTCTATTTCATTTCCTTTTTCAAGGATGATGGAAAATTTTTTTAACTAAGCAAATGTATGACACATATTTTATAGGACCTAAAAGGTATCAGAAGCTTTTCTTTATAAATTATATCAAATATTTACATATGCCTTTTATCTGATTAATTGATGCTGGTGAAATTTTAAATGTGTATGATTTTTTTTAAACATGTTTATGAAAATTCGCTACCATATTGCATTTTTGCCTCCAGAATATTATATTTACCAACTAGCTAAGTTGGTATCCTTAGGAATGTATTGTTAGTGTAGTTGAAAAGATGCTTAGGGTATCCATATTTATTGCCTATAAATACTACCTGCTTCCTTTGTTTGCTTCAGTAACTTTACAGTTGTAATCTGTTGTCACATATAGCAATTTCTAAATATTAGGTAAAATAACTCATAAAAATCATTGACCTGTATTTGTTAGTAATCATAGTTGCTCAGAGCTTTTTTACAAGTGATGTTTGTTATACAAATGGTACGATTTCGAACAATGCATTTAAACTTCAATGTATAGGCATATTCTAAACGGGGCTCATATATGGGATAAAGTCTTCCATATGGGGTGTTATAATTACTGGCTCATAATTTAGAAAAAACAAACTTTGCTGTTAAGGCAAACCTCAATTTTTTTAGAACTTTTTATTTTATTTGTTTCTACAACATGGTAAATACTTTAAAACAAAAATTAATAGCCTGCACACTTCTAGCGAAGTAATGATTGTAATATTTTATAGGCTGTAATTACCATATATTTTATGTTGCTTGGGGCCTATAGAACGCATTTCGATCGTCACTTATTACAATTTTTGTCTGTTTTGTTTTTGTAAGCTGACAAAATCATGCCAAAATATTGTGCAAATCTTAAGGCTTATTTATATAGACATAAAATACTCGTATAATTACTTATAAATAAATAAAAATAATGATAACATATTAGAAGCATCGGTCCAGTGACAAAGAAAAAATTACTACCCGATTTTTATAAAATCTGGATACACCTTTCTTTCTAAAAGCAGTAAAAGTAAGTAGCTCTAACGAACCAGTTTTTCAACGAAATATTTAATTTTTTGAGGAAATTCTTTGTATCTTCGAAAATAGTTAAGGTACTTTAAGAATTTTGGTCTATACGTTTATGATTTATAGAGACTATACTAATGCATCAAATTTCAAGTTGCTAACGTTATGAAACATTGCGTTATGGTCATTATCTTTTTGTTTGCATCAGGAGGCTACAGTGTTAAGAGATTTTGCTTGATTAACGAAATTAATTAAATTACATAGACCAAAGAACCGTTAATTTAAGTTGAACGACCAACTAATCTGTTAAATTTTTATTGAATTTTCTGAACCAAAAGCCATTATTTTGAGTTAAGGGGCCAAAGAGTAGATACCAAAGTATTTAAAAAACGTTTTTATCACAGAAAAAAAGCAGAAAAATTATTTATTTAATTATATTTTTTACATAATATAATGAATAGGATATATATGTGGTTATGTTGCTTCTCGTATGGGAAAATTATACTATTTTACAATGTCGGAACTAACGTCAAATCGAAGGATTTAACTGTTTAACAAAAACATGGCATGGTCGTTGACTAAAGAAACTTTAAATGCGTTAATTGTTGTTCCTCTTATAGCTTAAACCATCCCATACTAAATTCAGATGCAGAAACTTCTTTTCTGGCTTGACAAATGTTGGTTTTCTTTCTTGTTACTGGTTTGGCTGCTTGACAGCATAATCACGCAGATGAAAATTGAATTTACTTATACGTATTTCTGACAACTATACATAAAAACTCATAGCTATGCGTTTTGATCAAAAAGCAAATATAATAAATGACAGATGCCGTCATTAAAATGTCTATGTGGTGTATGTCAATATTTAACACGAAAGTAGCTGAACAGTACATGATTAGAGACAAAAAAGAAAAGAAATATGTTTCGATCACCCATTTTGGAAATATTTTAAAACTTTTAAACGCCAGTATAAATAAAAAGGTAGCTTTTAAAACTTACAACACCACACGTGGCCTCCTATATAACGTAAAAGAAAAATTATGTTTCCTAACATATTGACATATACATAACATAGAAACATTTGAAAAAATCTGGAATTTATAAATTAGCTTGTACACATTGTAATGCAATCTACATTGGCGAAACTTCCAGAAGCTTCAATACAAGATACACATAACATATGTCTGCACTTAGAAATAACTACGCTGACAAACCTACATTTGAAAAACATATTATCGAGATATAACATAGCCCCACAGTAAATAACCGCATAGAGCCACTACATTTTTGTAATGACAAGCACAAACTTGACTTTTTTTAATCTTTGGAAGTAAAAAGGCACATCTGCGACAATAACTACTTTGTGTTAAATAAGCAAACTGATTTGATGGATTCCCTTCTCTTAAAAACTCTTCTTTGTAAATAAATATATAAAACAAAATACGTCGTATTAGTTTGATCTGTGTGGATATTTTCGTTATATAGAACCTGCTTTATTACGGTTATTGTTAATTAGTTGTTTTATTATTACAATTGTTGTTATGGTTATTACTGGTATAAGTTGATTATACTTTCATATTAAATATTGACATATATCACATGGACATTTTAAAGACGTTGTCAGGAATACATGTAACTAAATAACAATTTTCTCCAGTCTGATGATGCTGTCAAGCAGCGAAACCGGTTACAAAAAAAAACATTTGCAAAGCCTCTTCTCTGGCTCTAGTCTCTACATCTAAATTTAGGTTTAGTCGGTAAAATATACAGGTTGTCGAACTTCTCCGTACCTTCCGCATTTGTGTTGAGAAGTAGTTTGGTGAACGGTGACTATATTTCAACCATTTTAGCCCAAAAATACTAGACGACGCTACATTGTTCTTTAAGAGTGATTTTATATGTAAGT
This sequence comes from Tillus elongatus, assembly GCA_964006375.1. Classification (NCBI taxonomy): domain Eukaryota; kingdom Metazoa; phylum Arthropoda; class Insecta; order Coleoptera; family Cleridae; genus Tillus; species Tillus elongatus. The sequence goes on along the minus strand of OZ023269.1, from coordinate 68,867,278 downwards.
ATCTATAGACGAAATTGAGAATGATGACGATGACGATATTGTGGAAAGCGGGGGCAGCGAGAATGGAGTCGTTGATGGAAACGAAAGCATAGAAGAAGACGAATTGGATGCAGTTGCTCCAGAATCAGTAAATGTATATTTGGCTGAGCTGTGCCATCTATAAATCGCCCAGTATGTAAAAGAACAGTATATTCCAAAAAATTGACAAAAATGATATCTGCATAAGTTCCACCGCAGAAGCACAAGAACTGTAAAGATATATTTAGTACTTCATTTGCCTAAGCTAAAAGGTGCTGCACGAAATTTAACGGACGTTAAAAAAATAAATTTACCACAAATATTTTGGATATAATTGTAATATAGTTATATAACAATTCTGAAATCAAAAGTAGCAAGATTCATTACAAAGCTAAGCAATATTATACTGGTGCAACAAATAATGTTGAAACGTATGATTTATCCGGATTACTATATCTAAGTAATGTTATGAAAAGGCTCATATTTGGACCGCTCATTTTCATAAAAACTATGTCCAAAAATGGATTTGAGTTTTTGATCAACTGTTTGAGATTTAACGAAAAAGGCACCAGAGAAGAGCGAAATAAAAGAACACACATTGGTGGCTATCAGACAAATTTGGCATATTTTTAAGGAATGTTGCAGACAAAATTATACACCTTGAGAATACGTAACCCCACATACAACCTTGCTGCGTTGCTGAGGCAGATGGCTCTTTAATATATTTTCACATCCCCCCTCTATGAGAATTAAGTTTATGAACTCTATGGAGCATATTACTTTTATGGTCACAGACAGGTTGCAGAGTGTGTTTGGTAACAGCGAATGCTCCATAATCCATCTAGTCTAGTAGTCTAGTCGAATAGTAATGTCGCCTGGCAGCAACTTGGTAGTGTAGAAAATCACAGTGAAAGAAAATAGCACCAATAACGCCTGTACTGAAAGTGTTATTCCGGTGAAGAAAGCCAAGAGAGGGAAACACGATCCAGGCATTCAGCCAGAAGCAACTATAAAAGTACTTATGGGAGAAATACAAGACGAAGTTTATATGGGCCATGGAGGTGTGAAGCTTGTCTTAGTCAAGTTCAATGAACACATTTGTTATATAGAGCTGTCGGCGAGAAAAATAGGTCCTGCAGAGATATTTGTTTAAGCAGAAACACCAGGTGAAGAGCAATTGGGCGGAAGAACAGCGTCGCTTAAAGAGAGCTCCTATAAGCTAATTCGACTGATTTTAAAGAAGGAGAACGGGTATAGTTTCAAAATCCAGTACGACGGAGGGAACGGACACCGAAACTACATAAATTATAGGAAGGTCCGTATAAGTTAGTCAAACAGATCAATGCCGTTGTCTATCGCATTCAAAGTAGCCCAAAGTGTCAGATGAATGGTGTCCTTATGCACAGGCCTACGCGATTCAATGTTAGAATTCGACCGGGAGGGTCGAATGTAAAAAGGGGGCAGTGTCACATGCGTCTCAATGAGATCTTAGTTTATGAACACTATAGGGCATATTACTTTTATGGCCACAGACAGCTTGCAGAGTGTGCTGCTAACAGTGATTATTCTAGAATTATATTTCGAGAAGGCACTATAAGTCACAGATATGGAACCATGTAGAAAGGTCTAGAACTACTATCTATAGATGGTATAAATAACCGAGCCGCAGATGGAGCAGTCGGTAACTGAAGGAGTGATTGTGGGGAATAATAGAAGGCGACAAGTAAACTAAAGACATTTATTAATAGATAAATATTTTAGTTGGTGCGTTTATTATTGGAAAATAGTCAGTTATAATAAATTAGTGGTTCTAAAAGCTGTGTTTTGTTAATCAACAAGTAAAAGACCCCGAAGAACGTAACAAACGAAGAACGCATACCCAACAAGCCAGGCAAGTATGTGGTCTGAAATTGGTCACTATGTGTGATGCAAAAACATTTTATTTGTGCTCAGCTAAGCCTTATATCATTGGAGAAGATAGAGAAAAACAATATTCCATTCTTACACAATAGGTCCTCTATCTAACAACAGCCATTCAGGATTCAAACAGAAATTGTACCATAGATAATTAGTTTAGCTCTTACGATGTCGCAGAAAAACTGTTATAAAAGAAGCTAACCTTGATAGGAAAAATAAGGAAGAACAAAGTGATATGCCTAAGCAATTACTGGACACCGAAGGATGCCAAAAAAATAGTGCTGCCAATTGAATCATAACTTCCACATAGCTGTGATAATTTACTGTCTTTAATGCAAATATTTCTAGTCGAAAGACAAACAACAAGAAAAGTACGCTTTATACCCTTTAATACCGCAGCATAATAATTATTTTTCGATTATTAACACTAGCCACAAAACTTTACGGCTTTTGGCCTATCATCAGGCTTGTTTTCATGATTTACGCTTGTATGGACTATTCAGAGAGCGACCTGTTTTGGACACAGCAAACAATAGTGAGGCTGCATTTTTTTCGTAACAGCAGAGGCATTTTTTTTTGTATTTGACATTTCATACTCATACTAATTTACTAATGACCAAAATTATACTGTATGCAGAGTACCTACACAGATTTATTGTTGTGCTTGTATTAACATGGTTTTGTTAAACTCATGTGAATAACTCACCCACAGCTTAAGTTAAACCCTTTTATAAAATAAAATTATATATTGCGACAAAGATTCATATTTAAAGAGAACGCTCTCTTAATCTATTTTATCATACATTTAAATTTAAACCTGCACCATTCAATCACAAAATTTTACAAAACAAAGGTGGAGTTATAAATTTTTCCATTTTTTTCTGTTAAATTAAGTCATTACGCATTATCGAGATTAACGGGCGCAGAAGATCCTGTTATATAAAATATTTTATAGAACGGGATCTTCTGCGCCCTCGGGCGTAGAAGATACCGTTGCGTATACGCTTTTGTACGGGCGCCATACATCCCGTTATATAGATATATATATATATATATATATATATATATATATATATATATATATATATATATATATATATATATATACATATATGTATATGTATATAATTTTTAAAATTGGATAGTGGGTAATGTGATACATCTTTTTAAAGCTAATTCAATTCTCTATTCAGCAACACCAACTTTTTTTGTAGGAATAAAAAAAGTAAGTAAGAACATTTTTATTATCAATAACACTTAACACAAGTGAAGCCTGTAAAGAATTACATAGTTCAGTCTTATCCAATCAAATGTTTAAAATAGCCGCCTTCTGTACCTGACTATCCCAAACGGTCAACCTATTCTTTTTAGACTTCATTTATAACCTCTGGAGAAATGTTGGTACATTCCGTTATAATTCTTGTTTTTAATTCGTCGATAGTATCTGGTTTACTTTTGAATACCACATTCTTCAAATGACCCCACAGAAAAAATCTAAGCGCGTTAGCTGAGGTGAACTTGCTGGCTACTCGATTGCACGACGTCTATTAATCCATCCGTTGAAAATTTGTTAATCCAGATACTATGGAACATTAACGTCATAATGCACGGGGGAACAATCATGTTGACACCCCAAGTTGATTTACCATACCAGCATTGTGTCCATCAGGAAATAAATTCAATAACGTCGGAATGAGATGTTGCTGTAAAAGTTGTAGATATCGTGGTCCATTTATAGTTCCATCACAAAAGTAGGGACCAATAATCCTGCTCTTAACAATTCCCGGCCAAACATTTACCTTTTGTATATATTGTGTGTGATTCTGTCGCGCCCATCTTGGATTTTCCCTTGCCCAATATATGCAGTTAACTTCTCCATGTAGTGTAAAAGTAAATTCGTCCGAAAACAGAATATTCGGTACTTGCAAAGAGTTAACATTACATTTATTCATTAATGTTGCACAAGCGTGCATCCTTCGGTCTGGATCGTCATCGGATAAATCCCACAAAAGCTGCATTCTATAAGGATGCAGCTTTTCAAGCTTTAATAATTTATGTGTCGTCTGAAATGGAATTCCATTGTCTCGGCCAATTTGCCGAACACTACTGTGGGGATTCTCTTCCACTGCCAATAAGGCGTTTAATTTCATTTCTTCACTTATAGACCGGCGATCTGTTTTTGGTAAATCCTCCACGCTAGATGTTTCTCGAAATTTCTTATGTGTTCAACTCAATGTTAATTGATTGATAGACATATCCTGTTATTAGTATTAAACAGAATACACACCTCTGCCTGAGTTCGGATCCTGTCACCATACCCAATCATCATTAGAACTTCAATTTTTCTAGCTATTGATAAACGCATTTTACCAACAATTAGTAATTAATTTGAAAAAGCAAAAGTAGAAAATTATACATGAGTTCTTTTCGTACAAGAAGCCCAACACTGTGAACATTGTTTACTTTGAGATATTGAAGTATCATATCATAAGTATCATATCAGTATCGTAAGACTGGACTATGTAATTTTTACAGGTTTCACTTAAGTTAGGTGTTACTGATAATATAAATTTTATTACTCACTTTATCTTATTCCTACAAAAAAATTGGTGTTGGTGAATAGATAATTGGATTAGCTATTAAAAGATGTATCGCACTACCAACCCTAACTTAGCTACAGACAACCCGTGGCCAAGAGACATATGTCTAAGGCCAGAGGCGTGCACTCGCCAGGTGCGCGCTACACACACACACACACACACACACACACACACACACACACACACACACACACACACACACACACACACACACACACACACACACACACACACACACACACACACACACACACACACACACACACACACACACACACACACACACACACACACACACACACACACACACACACACACACACACACACACACACACACACACACACACACACACACACACACACACACACACACACACACACACACACACACACACACACACACACACACACACACACACACACACACACACACACACACACACACACACACACACACACACACACACACACACACACACACACACACACACACACACACACACACACACACACACACACACACACACACACACACACACACACACACACACACACACACACACACACACGCGCGCGCGCGCGCGCGCGCGCGCGCACACACACACACGTACTCACAAACACACACACAACACCAACCATCCAATTTCAAAAATTCTAAGAGGTAGCTACCCTTTGAAAAGGTATGACGATAGGGGTGACATTTTTATATCAAAAAATTACTTTTTAGATACAGTGTATACATTTTACTTTGAGGATACTAAAATTACGCAAGAGTGATTTTTTGTATGTGTATATTTTTCTTCAAAAATTTATTTTTATAACAAAAAGTTTGTCCCTGTCTACGAGATAACTTAAAATGTCATGGTCAGTATAAAAACTATAAGAAAATTAACGACTAGAAACTGGGGATGTGTGATTGAAGTTCTAAATATAGCTCCAATATGGCTTCTGTAAAAAAATAAAATATAGTTTTTTTAACGTCGATCTATTTTCGCGACTATGCCCAATCACCGACTCCAGGGAGTAGTTTCACCACACTATCCTGAAAATGTTGCCGAAACCTTGCCTTTCTGCAAGGAAGGGAGGGATCTTTAACGTGCCCAACATTGCATGGGCACGAGACCGACGGATTTACCGTCCCTCCGAAGGGCGGAACGTGAAGACATTCGACTTGCTCCACTGCAATGCCACAACCTCGGTTGATGGTAATTTTACAGTATGTACTGAAAAACTGAAAGGGGAGCTTGGGAATCAAACCCATTGGGTACCCAGAGGTACACATTCTTACCACTGAACCACTGGGGCTCTGAACTAGTAGTTACATCAAACATTAACATTGATAATTATTAATTTGTTATCTCATATCGTTTTTTAAGTTAACAAATATGTTATCTTTTTAAGCGATTCTCTCAAAAACTAGTTTTTTTTTAATTCATTGATTGTTGTTGCCCTTACTTGGTGAAACTGTTCCACACCAAATACAGACTTGGATACTACTTCTCTGGCACCACTATTGATTTTATTTTCTGTACATGAAGGACGTAGCCAGCGCGTAAGTTAACTGGAGCAAGTGGCCCTTCTGAATTGTAGATGCTATAGATGTTCTTCAACGTTTCTGTAACCGGTTTCGCTGCTTGACAGCATCCTTAAACAGAAGAAAATTCAAAACGAAATCATAACAACTACAAATAAATATATATTGCTAGGTTATGATGTTTTAATCAAAAAATTGTTTTAAAATGAAAATAAAATAGAATAAAAATGACGAATGACGCCCTCAAAATATCTACGTCATGCATGTCAATATTTAACATAAAGAATAACCTATAACAGTAATAACTATAATAACAATTACAGCAATAAAATAACCAAACGATAACAATAATAAAGCAGACGCTATGCAATGAAAATATCAACACACTTAAACTAACAAGATAATGAGTTGATGTGTGTCGATATTTTTATGGTATAGAGTCTGCTTTATAACTATATATTATTAATTAGTTATTGTTGTAATTGTTATTATAATTATTACTGTTATAGGTTAATTCTATCTTTATGTTAAATACTGACATACCTCACGTAGACATTTTGAAGGCGCCATCCTTTCATTTTTATTTATTTTTATTTTTAAATAATTTTTTGCTGAAACATCACAACATAGCAACAGCTTTTTATTTGTAGTTGTGCGTAATGCGATGCGGTTTGCTAAATCAAAATGTTTTGGTCACGGGGGAGAGAATAAAGGGGAAATTTTGTATTGAGTGGGCTGTATGCGTATTACAAAAGAGAGATATGACGGCAGTATAAATATAATTACACAAAAAAAAAACATGAACGGCCAAATATCACTTACGTGTGATACCACCGTCTTTTCCCGCTAGAGAGTAATTCACCCCATTCATTCTCGCAAGCCTCGGAACTATCAAGTATAACAAGGGCGATTTTCTGGATTTGGCTTTTTACCAGACGGTTGCGCTACTTCAAACTAGGCGGCATACATTATATCATTCTTTCGCCGTAGGAGTTCTACCACATGGGGTTTTCACACGAACTTCTGTGGCGTTCTGATCGCATTCTCTCTTATCCCAGAAGCAAACTCAAAACTATACTGCCGTCTACGAGGACCGAACGCCCCGCCCGGCCAAAATGCCCGTTATAGGCAAGGCCACAAAAGAAAATAAAGTAAAGCGAATAAGAGGCGATAACATCCTATGAATGAGAAAATGAGAAAGCAAAAAAAATACATTATTATTTCGATTATCCAGAATGCAAAACAATAAATTGCACAAGAAAAAACTAAAAAAGTTGTGTGTGTTTTGTTTCTTTAACGTCGGCCTATTTCCGCGACTATGGCCAATCACCGACGCCATGGAGCAGTTTCACCTCACTATCCTGGAAATTTTGCCGAACCCCTGCCTTTCTGTAAGGAGGGTAGGGATCTTTAACGTGCCCAACATCGCATGGACACGGGACCGACGGCTTTACGCCCCCTCCGAAGGGCGGAACGTGCAGACATTCAACTTGCTCAAATGCAATGCCAGAACCTCGGTTGATCTTAATGTTACAGTTTGTACTGAAAAAGTGAATGGAGTACCCTGGGATCGAACCCAATACCCTTCGGTTCAGAGGCACACGTTCTTACCCCTGAACCACCGAGGTTCTAAAAAAAAAGTTAAATTAATTTAGAGAAAAAAAAAGCTACTAATTATGAGATAGCAACGGGCACAGCTTCGCCAAAGGGCGGCGGAGGACGCCGTTCGCGGTTTTTACAGTAGCTATTTAGAAGGCGGAACATTATCAGTTTTCATGACTACTGGGGGCCCCAACAGTGGCAAGAGTACCAACGTCTAACCAGTTGCCTCGCTGTTGTAGCGTATGAAGGTACTCCTTATGACAGCGATTCCAAAAATCAATGTGAATTAGTTGAAGAAGTTGCCATCTTGAAAGGCGAGTTAAGGGTATGGACGATAAATCAGGAGTTGGAAGCATAGAAACTGACTCCATATGGAGAAAGTGTCCAGGAGTTAAAGCGTGAATGTCAGCGATGTCCAAGCTCATGGGATTTAATGGTCGGGAGTTTAAGACATACTCTATAAGCGTAAGGACAGTATAGAATTCTTCGGAAGATTGGATTTGTTGGCCAACAACACGAGATAGATGAGATTTTATGCTCTTGATACCATATTCTCAAAAAGCACTAAAATTTGGTGCAAAAGGGGGGTTGAAATGCCACTGTATCCCTTCCCTAGCGGCTGCTTAAAAATGCGTTTAAGCTGACTGAGCCAAGAAAGTTAGCACCACAATCACTATAGAGATTATCACATCGACCACGGCGAGCAATAAATTGTTGCAGGGCAGCGAGGTAAGCATAAGTTGGAAGAATGCAGGCGAGTTCTAGATGTAGGTATAGTCTTAGTCGCGAAACACACAAAAACGCAAATATATGACTTAGATGTTTTAGCACCTCGGTATCGATTCATAGTGATCAAGAAGGGACTACCAAAGTCTACCCCAGAATGTGAGAACGGTTTGACTTGTGAACTCGAGAAAGTGGCAAGTCACCCATAGGGGGCTGATAAGAGGTTTTATTTTCCAACATGGCATACATTTCGAAACAACAGTGTTTATGGCACGCCTTGCAGGCAGAATCCAAAAGTTCTGATACAAAAAAAATTGAAGAGCGCGAAGGCCAACATGAAGATAACCTGTGTGCTCCTGTTCAATTAAAAGCACCTTTACGGTAGTAAAAGCAAATGCTTTCGCTCATAAGACAAACTGGAGTGGGTCAAGCGACCACCTACATGCAAAAGGCCTGAAGTGGCTTGAAATACGGCCAGTTTTTTTTCAGGGCTTAGGGAATTTTCTACTTGATAACTCCTTTTAAAAATATACCGCTTGAGTACGTTTGACCGGAAGTCTCAGAGCATCATGAAGCTCTAACCGAGATAGCGGTCCAAATTTTGCAATAGAAGAGTGTCTAGAATTAAAAGACAGAAAAAAAATAGTAGATTCTATATAATGCCAAGAGCCTCGGTGGTTCAGTGGTAAGACCGTGTGCCTCTGAACCGAAGGGTACTGTGTTCGATCCCAAGGTACTCCTTTCACTTTTTCAGCACATACTGTACAATTAGCATCAACCGAGGTTGTGGTATTGCATTTGAGCAAGTTGAATGTCTGCACGTTCCGCCCTTCGGAGGGGGCGTAAAGCAGTCTGTCCCGTATTCATGCGATGTTGGGCACGTAAAAAATCCCTACCACCCTTGCAGAAAGGCAGGGGTTCGGCAAAATTTCCAGGATAGTCAGGTATAACTGCTCCCTGGCGTCGGTGATTGGCCATACTCGCGGAAATAGGCCGACGTTAAAGAAATAAAAACCTACAACTAACTTACGTATATAATACCAAAAAGCGGAAGAGATCCGTTCGTGAACCTAGGCAACAAAAGTTTTCCAACAATGGGGTGGAGGCAGGCACATAGAAGGCACATCCTACTGTATATTTTGTTTTCGACCCATCTGTGTATATGGTTGTATCATTTGGAAATGTTTGAATAATTTCATACAGACTTAATTTATTGAGTTCACTGGAGCGGTTATATTCAAAAATCAATACCCGTCTTTTCTGAGTTAGTGATTTGTACTGTAATTCATATATTGGATATTTTGAACTATGCTGATCGAAGAGGCTTGTAAGTTTCTTAGTTGAACTATAAGCAACTACTAGCGGTGGATTATTATTCTTCGCCCAATATCAGTTATTTTTGCACTCTTGGAATATTAATGGCGTTTCAACTTGTGTCTCACAAAGACGAAAATAAAACTTTTGTGATAAAAATATTCGCCGAATATACAGTGGTGGTTCCTGAGCTTCAGCTAATTTTGCCCAGACTGGAAATGATGTCATGGTGCCTAAACAGATTTTGATAACTTTATACTGAATCCGGTCAATTACTTTCAAGTTGGAATCAGCCACAGCAAACCGAGCCATAATCTATGATAGAACGTATATAGGTTCGGTACAAAATTAAAGATATTGATGGGTCTGCTCCCCATGAAGTATAGGTTAATGATGTAAGCAAATTAATGCCTTTTTCACATTTAGCTTTTACATACCTTATATATTTTGTCCAGAGTAACTTACCGTCCAGCGTTACACCTAGGTATTTGTATTCATCCACTACATTAACACAATAATTTCTCACTTCCAACACAGTAGATTGTCTCTTGCGATGTCTTGTGTACATTACAATAGCCGTTTTATTCTGATTCATAATATATCCATTAAGTTAAAACCACTCTATTACTTTTTTAACAGTATCCTTTAATGTTCGGATACATTCGTCATATGTTGTCTGAATAGTATATACTACAAAGTCGTCAGCGGACTAATTACAATGGATATCTGTTGGTAGGATACTATGCAAATCTGCAGCGTATATATTGAATATGAAATCGACTAAGAATATAACCTTGTGATAGCCCCTGTCTTAAAATTCTTGGTCTATGTAAATTGTTAAAAGAGTCCCTAATGAAAACATTTCTAACATTTCTGCTAGTATACAACTTTGTAATACTGAACGCGACTCTTAGAGGTATACATTTTCCACCAGTTCGCTTGCAAGACTTTTTAGCATGACCTATCAAGGGGTCGAAAAGTCGGGGGCCAAAGGACTCCAGGTAGCAAGCTGAGGAAGTGGAAAGAGTAACACGAGCTTTCGATGAACTTCCCCCAAGACCGTCATGCGCGGTGGAGAGCCGCATCCTGCACGCGGTGACCCTGCTTATAACTAAACATGACGGATCTAGACGTGAAGGTCGAGAAAATTCCCCCAATCCACGGTGTCACGTGACTCGTGCCTAGGGATGGATGGCACCAGGGTGATGGTGTCGTGAACAGAACCTCTGGAGTACCAGGACACCCTCCAGAGTAACCCGCCTTGCACCACACAGGGGGTTCTGATGGTGTGGACAGTATTTCCCCCATTCTCTCCCACAGGAGGGCCGCGATGTCCGCGGACTCTGGGGGCCCCTCCATCAGTGAAGACCTTACTGCAAGGGTAGAGGGACTGTCCGTGCAGTTCAAGCGTGTTTCCGGGGCGCAAAGAAGCTCCACAGGGCGCAGAAAATGGCGACCGGGGCGTGGACGGTCGAGAAACCTGTAAAGGCGTAAGAGGGGAGTGCGAGTCAGAAGAGGCCGCGCTCGGACTCTAGCACGCCAACTACACACAGACGTCCCAAAAAGTCCAGGGCCGGAAGACCGGCGCAGACTGGCTCATATAGGGAGGCTGCGGAGGGCCTCGAAATGGCGGTGATTGACAGACGCCATCCTAAGGTCACGCTAGACGACAGGAAGGCGGACCTGATCCAGGCTGCGGTGCTCTATTCGGGAAGGGGAGAGCTCGCCTCAGTTCCACCGGGCGCGCCCGGGGGGCATCCTCTGGATAATCTGTGCCGGCCCGCCGTCGCGAGATTGGCTGCGAAAAAACGATCGGGGACCACGGTCAGATTTGGATGATGCGGACTTCAGAGCCGTCGAGCCCAAGGAATTCCCAAAGAGACACAAGATCCTCGTACAGATCCCTGACACCGCCCCCCGCAAGAGACAGTGATCACAAGACTGAAGATCCAGAACCCTGAACTGGGGACACAACACTGGTCGGTTCTAATCAGGAAGGCAGAGGAGTGTAATGGCGCACTTTGCCCTTATTAAATTCATTTAGGCTTAATCAGCCTTGACTGGCCTAAGAAAATGGATTATTGGAATGAATACTGTAGAGCATGGGGATGTTTAATTCAAGTCCCCAATTTTAATATACACCTACAGTATCATATACCCTGCGACCACTTTTTGTCGCCCTCGTACGAGGTTTCAATATTGCTTGAAATATAGGGTGGTTGGTTTACTATATCTAGGAATAAATTCATTCGTTTGTTTATAAAAACTAATTTAATATAAATTAAATGAATTCAACACACCCGATTTTACAAAAACGAAATGGAGACCTTAAAAGTACAATATTTAATAATATGACTTTACTCTATTGTGCCCCCTTGGAAAGAAGCGTCAATTCTTGCGCAAAGGGCGCCTTAAAACAACAATGGATTTCTTTACCCCTTCAATAATTTATAAGGCCCTGCTTGTCTTCAAAATTATGAGCAAAATTATGACTGATAAAATATTAGCATATATTTAATTTATTTATTTATCCTTTTAATAATTTACAAGGCCCTGCTTGTCTTCAAATTATAAGCAGAATTAGAACTGATAAAATATTAGCTAATATTTAATTAACTATCCACATAATCCCCCTGTGGTATACCTTTTCAGGGGTTGACTTCCCCTTTCTAGTTGTGCTTAAATTTCCTAGACCTCACAACTACTATTCTTATTCCAAATCCCTTGAATAAACTACTATAATTGTCCCTTGGACATAAATGTACTCCCCCGTACAGTTAGATAAAAAGATAATGTGCATCAAAAATTGATAATTTCTGGCTTAGTTTAGATTTGATTATGCTTATGATATAAGCCCCAGGTACAACCACCATGTATGTCTTGTTTTGCTTATTATCCTTGACAAGAAATTAATTATATCTAACACTTACCCCTTAGGTTCGATATTTCAGTAAGAAGGACAATACCGACCTTGTAAGGTACCCGAGCCTCTCTTCTCTGGTAGGTTTAAAGATATAGCGGTCAATAACGATTAAGTAATGTACTTTGAAATAATCAGAAGATTACTTCTCGTAATATATCTATAACTGAACACTGTGTTTTCACTAGCTCTAGGGCTTTGATCGCCAACAACGAGTTCCACGTTTCACTGCCCTGTTCTGCCTTCCTCCCTCAAAAGAAAAACAATCTTTTTTCTGACTTGGCAAAGTTAATTCTCGAACTTTACCCCTGAGTCAGCATTTTCGGTCACGGCTCTTCGCTATATGTAAACTTGGTCGTGCGCTTTTTGATGACTTCAAAGTATTGTGTTGCAACATATCTCGGTAAAATATAACGGTATTTGGCCTGTCATTTGCTGATATTAAAACAACTCAATGTTGCAATGATATAATTGTATTTTCATACATACGGGCATTGTTTCAATTTAACCAAATATTAAAGTAGTTAATTTATGTATTGTATATAGGCTGTCCCATAATTACAAACTCCAAACAAATAACAACATTATTACATGGTATCTAGTCCCTGCATAGACTGTTTCGCAATTACAATTCCCATTTAAAAGGCCCCCTATTTAGCGGTGTCTATGTGCTATATAGGCTGTCCCATAATCACTGCTGTCCTCCGGGACACTAGCTCAAAACTTAAGCAGATAGCCCTGCTTACCTACCCCCCACTAGAAGACAAAAATTATCCGCAGGAAATTTTTGTCTAAAAAACGAAGTTACAAGAAAGCAAAACATGGTAGCCGCCTGAAGTACTTAGTGGAAAGCCTAACTAGCTAACCTATCCTAACTTATCCTAACACACATTTTGGTTTATAACCACTGGGTGTCTTTTAAACACTGGCGTCGTTGAAAGCCGGTCCTCGTTGGCGTCTCACGATGCTGCTGTAGCTTTAGTGAACTAACAGCTCAGTGTAGTACCGCACCTGGCTTCTACTCGGCTCACCCAAAGGGGTTGATTAGGCTGTGTCTACTTCCATCTGACCGCCATCCCGTCGTCGTTCGGCTGATTCTGCAACATCAAAACTACCTGGGTCCACCATGTACTAGCTAATATTGTCACATCACGCCTCGGTGTCTCATACTTTGATGCTGCGGAAATGTTCAATCACTTCCCCACCGAACTGCTGCTCTCTTGCACTTAACGCTAGCGTTGACTAGGAATGCTGGGTGGCCTAACTAAGCTTGCCAGTTCCTGGCGACATAAGGGCGTTGTCATTGTGTATTAACGCCGCCGATGGTTTTGCCATAAAAGTAACTGCTGCCAAACCACCAAACTTCTCTTTATCCTGGATCATCTCTCCGACTTTACTTGGTTCAGTACAGACGCCTTCCCATAATTGACTAGGAAGGGTATGTCCGCCTAACAACAACACTATCCCCCTCCACAAGACAACCATTGTCTTTTGCCTAGGTGTTTGGCTTTATTCTTAATCGTCTTCACTCGATTTGTCCTCTCTGCAAGGCCATTATTACTCCCTTGTCTTAGGACGCTACTTCTTCAAAAGTATCCTCCATTATAATATTTGTACCCCGTACTTCCAATAAGGTTAGGTCTGGGCTTCGTTACACCTGAGGCTGAAGAGACATCGGTGCTGTGCTTCAAGTTGCTGCATACGTCTGCTGTAACTGCTTGACCTTGTACCATACCATGCCGCGGGGAGCTATCGCCTCACTAACTGCTCGGGTTTGCTCTCTAAAGTCTTTAACGATACCGTTACTATCTCCGAAAGTCCCTTTCCGCTTACGTGAACACTACTTGTCCCAACTAAGTCCGTTTGCATTCACTTTGTTTTATGATAAGTCTATTACTTGGCTTCCGCGAGTTACTGTTGAAGTTCAAGTTCATTGTGCGCTGTCTTTCAACCTAGCTCGGTCGCGTTCATCTTTCTGCAGTAAGCCCTTGTATTGTCCTAGTAACACTATCTTCCTCCCCCATACTGTCTATCCGTTTACTTATTTCGCCGTACTGGTCAAGCCTTTCGTTAAGCTTTTTCGAAAACTCTCTATGCACTATGTCCTTTATCTGGCACTGTGTCTTCCCAACAAATGTCTGTTCACCTTTCCCTGGGAGTCCGGTACGAACACTGAGCCGTTATGTTGCGATGGGTGAGACGCTTCTCCTTCTTGTTGTGGTGGCACTCACTCTAGTTTAGAACACTACTAGTTTTTAAAAGTGCAAGGCACCAAGTTTGTTAAGGTAAGGTCCTCACCCACGTCTTACTATTAATTACAATAATTCTGGTTTAACATCAGTCTGTTCGGGGCTAATAACAAGATTAACAGATTGCCAAAATTAATATCCTAATTTGTAAAAGAAGAACAATCAGAAGGACACACTGACTATTATTTATTATAATGCTTCAGTCCGAGTGTCTACTGTAGCTGATTTCCCTATTCAATGCTTCAATATTTCGGCCACCGCAAAGGCCTCGACCATCCTTACATCAAACTAGAAGTTCCCCCCTAATAATCCGAAATACCTCCCCTTTAAACCTCTCTAAGTCAACTTCCTTATGGCTCCCATCGAGAGAACATTTCTTAGTACCATAATCTAGAGAATCCACAAGGACGTTTTCCACGAACTAGATGATACCCTCATCCGGTATCTTCTACACCGTCATGTCTATAAGTAACCCATCACGGAACTTGAAACCTTATCTTATTATTACGCGAGCATCCGCATTGAATAAGGAAACGCTTACGTTTGCAATCTGCATAGAGTGCATTGGTTATTAAACCCCTTGTACCCTTACACCTAGATCCGTTACATAGTCGGGGTGGCTACAAGGAGTTTCCAAATGCGGCGAATCTAACCCGGTGTAACAAAATCCAACAAATGAATATAATAAATGACTGGGTTGACCACTAATCGGTCTCAAATTTGTTGGCTGCTAGTACCTGTAAGAGAAAGCCCTAATAGCAAACGAAAATAGGGAAGGGAACATGTTCCATACAGCCTGTTAGGGCTTGGGGGTGGGGGGCGGGGACAATGGCTCAACCCTCGTGACGGGTTGTCATTTGTAATGAAAGAATATGCTAATGTTACTTTCTACACGTGTTGGCAGAACATTTCAACAATTATACAGGAATATAACTCTGCAGAAAGACACCACAATGTGCTGTTGGTTTTTACAATAAAATTCATGAAAGGTGTAAGAATTCCACTAAAATATAAATGCGAAAGTGTACTGGAAGAGTGCAAAATTGTAAATCGCAAGGGCCTATCAAAGAATCAGGACATCAATGATGCATTTGTGGGCTATTAGAATTGGTCTACCCGTGGGCCTACTGACTGGTCTTCCTCGAAAGGAGGAGGGGGGGGCATTTTCCAAAAACGCTTTCATTGATCAAGAACGAAAGTAACAAAACTTCCCCTAATTCTAGGGGGGTGTGCTTCGATTTTGGAGGAAGGTAGCACCGTTGGTGCCTTCCACAGGCCCCAAGAAGCAGTTACGAGGCCCATGTCGGTACTCCCTTAAACGAAGTTCTGTCCGTCGTGCTACAATTGGGGGGGGGGGGTGGTTACGTGAAAGTTTCACCCACAGCCGTGTCTGCGTTCACATCGTCTGTGTGCTGCCCCATTAATTCTCCTTCCAAATCAACTCAATAATATTCTGTGTCGCTGTACCGTTTTGCCTGTCTTCTCTCTCTTTCTCCGCGTCTATACGGGAAGAAATCAAGCCTCTGGGGTACCCTCCGCGTCCTGGTGGATCTCGGACTGTTCGCTACCTCCGGAGCCTCTGGTGTCCCTTCTCCTGACCCGTTCTCTCTCTCGATCCTCGCATCCGCGGTCGGGCGACCCGTACCTTCCAAGTCACGCGGGGAATCGCGGACGTCGGGTGTGGGTTGGGGTTCCCGTATTGGGGTACCTAGAGTTGTCTCCCTTTCATTCAACGGTGACGCAGGTAACCTCCCGATGCCTCCCGATTCGTGAGTCGGGTCGTAGCTATTGGATGCCTGCGGGCGTTCTTGCATAGGGGTCGCTAGGGCCGCCCCGATCTCTTGTGATAACGAAACACACTATCAGGTAACAAGAAGCGTTAGGTTAACGGTGCGCGATGTAACAGTCCTCTCTGTTGGTTCTGGTGACTGGTCGCCTCTGGCCATCGCGAGCGTAACCTAAGACCGGCGTAACCCTGAGTCGGCCCCTTCCCGTACTACAAAAGGTTTCAGGCGGTTAGCGTGAGCCACTTGTTCCGACCGTGAATTTACCTTCTTCACCTTGTATGTTACGTGTCCCACGCATTGGATTATTCGATAGGGTCCGTCCGATCTGAGTGCTAATTTCTTGGATATTCCTACTCCTACTGCATCGATCCTGACATACACTAGTTCGCCTAGCCGGTAAGTCCTCTCTCGCTAACCCTCATCATACTGTCTGTTTCGTGCGTCCATCGCTCGGTTGGTGTTTTCCACCACCTTAGTCGCTATCTCACTCATCCTAGTTAACATCTCGGTAACATAATCTTCTCCGTACCTCTGCCGACTGGACCGGGTGAATTCGTCCAGACGCAGTACACACTCTCTCCCGTATAACAGAAAATGTGGGTTATACCCCGTGGTTGAGTGGTCCGTTATCATGTAGGCCAACAAGACATATGGGAGGATTCTTTCCCAATTCCTCTGTAACCTGTCTCCATAATGTGATAGAGCATCCTTCAAGTCTGTCGATTTGCAGCAGTTTACACATCTCGGAAAATAAAGTAGACATAAAATTAGTACCCATATCTGTGAGTAGTTTGGCCGGACAGCCGTGTCTGCAAACTATTTGCTCAACGAAAGCCCTGGCTACCGTCTCCGCCTTTATGTCGGGAACGGTATTGCTTCTGCATATTTAGTGAAATAATCCATAAACGTGAGTATATATCGGTTCCCTTCATACGAAGTTACCAGAGGCCCCACTATGTCCATAGAGGTCAAGGCCCAAGGTTCAGTGGCAGTTTCAACTTTCTGCAAGGGACCTTTCTTGAAATGCGGCGAAGTTTTCCTTCTATTGCAGGAAATGCAACTTTCACAATATTTTTCTACGTCTCTATACATGCCGGCCCAATAAAATCTTCATCTTATGTTATCGAGCGTCCTCTGTTTGCCCGCGTGCCCTGCCAGTGGGTTGTCATGAAAGTCTTTCAATACCTTATTCACGTACCGTCGGGGTACTACTAGCTTATCCATCCTATCTTTAGGATCCCGTTTATATAAAACTCCCTCGGCGTCCTTATAATATACTTCTTCCGTAGCGGCGTTATTACTCTGTAAATTCTCCAAAATTACCTTGCAAAACTCGTCTGTAGTTTGACTACGTCTTACTTCTTTCTTATCCCAGACTGGTTCAGCGAACGGCTTGTCCTCTTGTAATAGGTTAATCATATGTTTATATTCTTCACCCCTATACAGATTTACGACTATGCCCGTGCCATAGAAAATAAATCCTACCATGTCTTGTAGTCGTGCACTAGCTACCATATCCGGGTCTAGGTGTGTCATGTTTACCTCCTCCACATTGTCCTCCAGACACTTTTCCTTCAAACTTCTTAGACATTTCCATATTATTTCGCACGATGGGTCCCCAAAATGAGCATTCCTGGACACCATGCAATAGATAGCTTGGTCGCCATCTTTTACCTGAACCGTTTCACCCAAGGAACCCTGATCTTCCTGATATTTCCATGACCCGAACCTGTCTAATATATATCTGTCTACGTGGTTCCTGGTCTTCCCGTCTTCCGAGACCCAGTGGGCTATCGGAGTGTCGCTGCGACTTCCCAAAATGTCTCCGGGAATCTTATGTACTATGGCCTGGGGTAAGGAGGGGTGGTTCTTGCAATAATTCTGAAAATCGTCGTAAGAGTTATCTACAAAGTAGTCCGCACCATCATATTTCCTACTAAATATGTCCGCATCACAATGCTTCTTCCCCTTCCGGTAGACCACTTCGAAGTCATATTCCGAAAGCAGGAGCGCCCACCTGACTAACAGACTGATGGTGGCGTTGGTAACCCCAGATTTCAAAGTCCATCTCAAGGGCCTATGGTTCGTAATTATTGTAAATCTGGTGTTGTATACATAACATCTAAATTGTTGGATAGCGAATATGACGGCCAACAGTTCCTTTTCCGTGATGGAGTAATTCATCTCGGCCTTCTTCAGTTTACGACTAGCGAAGTCTATAGGTCTCTCATCACCTTCCCTGACCTGGCTCAGCACGGCTCCCAGGCCCATGCCGCTAGCATCACTAGATATTATAAAAGGCTCGTTGAAATCCGGAAATATCAACAAGGACCCCGAAGACAGGTCCTTCTTCAGAATTTCCACCGCTCGCCATACATCTTCAGAGATTTTAAATTGTACGTTTTTCTTGGTAAGCGCTATTACCGGAGCCGCTTTCGTGGCCAGGTCCTTGATGAATTTTCTATAAAAAATTATTGCCCCTAGAAACTGCCTTACTCCTTTCACGTTCCTGGGCAACGGTAAGCTTTGTATTTATTTTACTTTATCCGGATCGGGGCAGATGCCCTCGGTCGAGATTATATGTCCTACGTACTTCACCCTGGAAATCAGGAAGTTACATTTCCTGGGCCTCAACTGCAGTCCAACATCCCTCAATATCTCAAGCACCTGTCTCAGGTTCCTTATGGGCGCCCTCTCGTCCTCGTAACTATACACAATTATATCATCTAAATATACTAAGCAACTGACGATAATCAGTCCGTGGAATACAAAGTTGACATCATGTTGGAATGTCAGGGGAGCTAACGCCAACCCAAAGGGCATTTTTAGGCACTTATAATGGCCCTCATAAGTACTGAACGCTGTGTAGGGGATGGTTGATCTCTCCATTGGTACGTGATGATACACATCCGATACGTCTAGTACCGAAAATCGTAGACTATTATCCGCTTGAAAACTCTGTATTAAGTCCGATATGTTGGGCAGAGGACAATATCCTTTCTTGGTCACTGCGTTCAGCTCTGTAATATATACACATCCTGACCTTCCGTTCTCCCATGGGCAAGGTTTTTGTCACCATAACCACTGGAAAAATGACCAAGGGCTCGAAGAAGGTCGGATTACCTTAGTCTTCATCAGCCGGTCAATTTCGTTCCTTATTACCTCTCGTTGTTTGTATGGTATCCGGTAGGGCCTCTTATAAACCGGGGTGGCCCCCGGTTCTAACTCGATCTTATGTTCCACACCCCTACATGTCTTTACCGCGTCCTCATCTCCTCTGAACAAATCCGAAAATTCCCTGAGCAGAACTTCCATCTCCCTTTGACTAGTCCGGCTCAGATGGCTTAAGTCAAACTCCTTCAGCCATTCTCCTTTGGACGTATCTATCCTACGGACCATTCGTCCTCTTCTCTCCGCAACTACATACTCCTCGATTGCCACCGCGACTGCCACAGTCTGGCCTTGCTTTACTATGAATTCCGAGGGCATCAAATTAATGACGTGGACCGGTATTTCCTCCACGTTATCCACCACCGCCCTTGTGGAATGTACATAAGGGGTACCGAGGTTCACCCCTTACAATGGCAACACCCTTCCTGATAGCTGGATCTTCAGCTGGGCAGAAAAAACTGCCTCACAATACGAGGGAATCGTAAAATCCTCCAACGCCGTTACAGGCGTGTGTTCTGCTCCCAACCATTCTTCGGTATATACCACGTCCTCCTTGTCTTCCCGTATCTCCTCAATATCCGGAATATTCCTGTAAAGGTTCTCCCTGGGTGGGTCGGTTCGGTGACGCAACTGGGGCTCGTGTGGTCGCCGCCCGGACTTGCGCTCCTTCCCCGGAGGTCCTTAGGTTCTACGATGATCTCGTTCTGGACAGGAGATTTGAAGAAACACCTGGGTTTCACCCTAGGGTTGCTGTGTATGCTGTCCTCGTCATCGTCGCTAAGTTCCCCGTTTTTTTTTGTTCCCTCAGGGCTCGTCCGCGGCCTTGCCGCCCCGATAGCACCGCAACCCTTGGTTGATTGTGCATACCCTTAGTCTTACTCCACCCATTCCAAAATCACTGTGCCTTGAACTAGTCTGCACAGCGATTGGTAGGGTGAAGTTTTATATTGCTCTGTCTCCGGTCTAGAGTGACCATAGATCAGTTGTCTTTTCCGGTCCAGAGCTATACACTCACACAAGATGTGCTGGGCTGATTCCTCCCCCTCGCCGCAGAGTTTGCATGCGAGGTCCCCTTCGAACCGCCCCATTTTATGCAGGTGTTTCTTGACGGCCATGTGTCCCGTCAATATACCTGTTGTGTTTCTGAGCTGTCCTCTGCTAAGGTTTAGCAGCTCCACAGCTCTCTTTGAACTGGGTCCGTCAATTGTTGACTTCCCATGTCTGAGCCCTGGACAGTCCGCCCAGTACACCTTGTGTTGGTTTCTGATCCAGGACTTAATGGCTCCCCTGGCAGTGCTCTTTGACACGCCCAGAGCCGGTTCTGGTCCCATAAATGGTTCTGCTGACCCTCTCTTTGCGAGACTGTCAGTTTCTTCATTGCCTTTGACCCCCGAGTGACCCGGCACCCAGATGAGGGTCACCTCATTCTGCCCAGCCAGGTCGCTCGTCTCGTCTTGGCACTCACTAACCAGCCAGGAATTTACCCGTGGGCTACTTAGTGCCTTAAGGGCTGCCTGGCTGTCTGTGGCTATGAGGATCCGCTTGTTGGTGTAGCCCCTCCTCTTGTTCTCCCGCACACAGTGCAGGATGGCGTACATCTCGGCCTGGAACACCGTTGCATGGGCTCCGAGGGAAATACTATGACTTACCCTCGGTCCTTCCGAGTAAACACCTGCCCCCGTCCCACGCTCCCCGCCGGATCCGTCCGTGAACCAGACGAGCCCGTCCCGTGGAATGCCCGGCGTCTCCTCCCGCCATGCCTCGCGATCGGGGATTTCCACTGTAAAGTTGTTTTCCCTGCACATTCGCGGGCTCGCGAAGTCTGACCTCATTTCAAGCATGGACTCCTTCACGATCTCCTGAATTTTGCAGTGGCCCCTGAAGCCTGGGTTGATCTTCAGTCTACCATTGCAGGCTAGTCTGTATAGTCCTAGCCTGGCCTCTCCCATAATAACTAAGTGTAGGTGGGGTAGATCCAGCAACACCTCCATCCCAAAACTTAAACAGGTAGCCCTGCTTACAGGAGAAAGGACAGACTCTCGCCTTTTCGATGACCAGGCGTCCAACAGAGCCGTTGAAGGTACCTCCTTCAAGGCATTATGTGGCCTGGGAAGGGTTAGCTTCCGCCCACTGGGGGAGCAGCCGGGGGTTGATGGGACTTAGGTTCCTTTAGGTCATCCTCCAACACAGTAGGGCAGCCACGGCCAGGCTCCTGATGGCCTTGAGGAACACGGATGTGGCCCTCATCCAGGAACCGTAAAAAGGAGAGATCAAGGGACTCGGCGGAGCTGCTGGAAAGCTCATCTACAGCAAATCCAGCGAGTACCAGAGGGCCTGCATTTTTGTCAGGGAAGGGATAGAGTCTCTGCCTTTAACGAATTTCGGTTCCAGAGACCTGGCAACGATCAAAATCCGATGTGGACGAGCGGATGGGCCAAGGGTCGTTACTGTCGGATCGGCCTATCTGCGAGGAGACAGCAGGGACCCTCCTCCACCCAAGGAATTGAAGCAGCTGATGGTGGGTAGCAGAGCAGGTGGATGGCAGACCATCATTAGCATGGATGCGAACGCCCACCATGAGTTGTGGGGAAGCTGGACACAAACTCTAGAGTTGAGTCACTTTTACAATTATATGAAACTTAATTTCGATATATTGAATAGAGGTAATAAACCGACCTTCGTCACAACACGGCATGAGGAAGTTTTAAATCTAATAGTTTCCACCCAGCTTCTGGGTGATTTTGTTAAGAATTGGGCTGTGTCTGGGGAAGTGAGTAGCTCAGACCACAGATACATCCGGTTTGAAATGGCCAAAGTCGAAAGACAAACGGTATAATACCGGGACCCTTGCAAGGCTAACTGGGAAGCCTACATGGCAGACCTAGCAGTGGAACTGGGGGGGGGGGGCTAAGAGTACCATAGACAATTCAATAGACCTCAAGATTACGGCAGCGCAAGTGCGAGACGCAGTCACCTCGGCCCATAACGCCAACTGCCCCACTGAAAATGAGGGCGTTCACCAGGAACGTCCCGTGTTGGAAAGAGGACCTCAGGCAAAGGAGGACGCAGGTTCGTAAGCTGTTCAACGCGGTCAAAAGGTCGGGAGCATGGGATGAATATAGACATGTCCTAACAAGCTACAACAAAAGACTGAGAGACACCAGGAAGGAGTCGTGGAGGAAGCACTGCGAGGAAGTGAAAAGCACGTCCGAGAGTGCTCGACTACACAAGATCCTGTCCAAGGGCACTCAGACCAACATAGGCCCCCTTAAAACATCGACGGGAGGTTTTACAAGCTCGCGGAAGGAAACTATGGAAGTCCTACTACGGGCACACTTCCCCGGCTGCAACATAATAAGCCAATCACCTCCGGACTGGGAACACTCAGAAATAGAGGCGCCGTATAGGCGCGCATCTAAAGTAGACTGGACAGTCGCTAAAGAGGTGGTTACCTGGAGCAAAATTAGATGGGCCATTAACATCTTTAAGCCATTCAAATTCCCGGGATTCGATAGAATAATGCCCATCATGCTCCAACAGGGTATGGACATACTGGAGCCGGCGCTTACCCTCATTATGAGGGCCATCCTGGCTCTGAGGTGTATCTCATGTCCTTCTTGGAACAGTGGAAAAACTGCTCGACCGGCACCTTAGGGGCGGTGTACTGGAAGCATATGCCCTACACCGCGAACAATATGCATACAGAGCAGGAGTCTCAACAGAAACAGCACTGCACCAACTGGTGCTGAAACTGGAGAATACGCTGGAGAACAGGGAAGCGGCGCTGAGGGCCTTCCTAAACAAAGAGGGGGCCTACAGCAACACTTCATTCGGATCGGTACTGGCAGCTGTCAGGGAGCGGAGAATGGAGGAGACCTGCTGCAGGTGGAACGGTTCCATGCTCATAGACAGAGCGGTGTTCACCTCACTCGCAGGAGGGACTCTGCTGGCGGGAGTCGCGGCGGGGTGTCCGCAGGGGAGCGTTCTGTCTCCCCTACTCTGGTGCCTAGTCGTGGACGGCCTGCTAGGGAGGCTCGCGGAAGGGGGGTATCAGGTACAGGACTATGCGGATGGCATTGTCATCATAGTCCGAGGAAAGGTTACACAGTGTAGGAGGGCATGCAGACAGCACTGATAGTGGTGGAAAGGTGATCGGTTGGTCAAGCGCTCGGGGTGAGCCCCGAGAATGCAACCGTCATACCGTTTACGAGGAGGAGGAAGTAAGAGGGCCACAGAACTCTCACTCTATAGGATAGGAACTTTCCAAAGGCCAGGGAGGTAAAATATCTTGGGGTCGTATTGGACTCTAAGCTAACCTGGAATGGTCATGTTGAAAAAATACTGCGTAAGGCAGTCATGACCCTAGCCGTCACTAGGCGGCTATATGGAAAAACGTGGGGACTAAGACCTAGTATGGCCCACTGGCTATACACAAGGGTGGTCAGACCATCGTTAACTTACGCGGCACTGATCTGGTGGCCT
The DNA here is from genome assembly GCA_964006375.1 of Tillus elongatus. Classification (NCBI taxonomy): domain Eukaryota; kingdom Metazoa; phylum Arthropoda; class Insecta; order Coleoptera; family Cleridae; genus Tillus; species Tillus elongatus. The sequence goes on along the minus strand of OZ023269.1, from coordinate 68,842,957 downwards.
AAAGTGACACAATCCAGTGCCAAACAAAAACTAGGCAAGATCCTAGGGATGGCTTGGCTGGGGATCACAGGGGCCATGACTACAACCCCAACAGCCCCCCTCCTGACACTTAGTTATCATGAGGATACCAGGAGGCTAGGACTATATAGACATACAGACTAGCCTGCAATGAGACTGTTGATCAACCCAGGTTGCAGGGGTCACTGCATAATTCAGAAGATCCTGAAGGAGCGCATGCTTGAAAAGACGTCAGACTTCGCGAGCCCGCGAATCTGCAGGGAAAACAATTTTACAGTGGAAATCCCTGACCTCTAGGCATGGCGGGGGAGACGCCGGGCCTACCATGGGACGCGCTCGTCTGGTTCACGGACGTATCCGGCGGGGAGCGTGGGACGGGGGCAGGCGTTTATTCGGAAACACCGAGGGTAAGTAACAGTATTGCCCTCGGAGCTCATGCAACGGTCTTTCAAGCCGAAATGTACGCCATCTGACACTGCGTGCGAGAGAACAAAACGGGGGCTTCACCAACAAGCGGATCCTCATAGCCATAGACATCCAGGCAGCCCTTAAGGCCCTAAGTAGCCCACAGGTAAATCCGAGGCTGGTAAGCGAATGCCGAGACGAAACGAGCGTCCTGACTGGACAGGTTGAGGTCACCCTCATTTGGGTGCCGGGTCACTCGGGGGTCGAAGACAATGAAGAAGCTGACAGTCTCGCGAAGAGAGGGTCAGCAGAACATTTATGGGACCAGCACCGGTCCTGGGCGTGACGAAGAGCACTGCTAGGGTATCCATTAAGTCCTGGGTCAGAAATGAACATAAGGTGTACTGGGCAAACTGTCCAGGGCTCAGACATAGGAAGTCAGTAATTGAGGAACCCAGTTCAAAGAGAGCTGTGGAGCTGCCAAATCTTAGCAGAGGACAGCTCAGAAACATAACAGGAATCTGGACAGGACACATGGCCGTCAAGAAACACCTGCATAAAATGGGGCGGTTCGAGGGGACCTCGCATGCAGACTCTGCGGCGAGAGGGAGGAATCAGCCCAGCACAGCTTGTGCGAGTGTAAAGCTCTGGACCGCAGAAGACAACTGATCTACGGTCAGTCTAGACCGGAGACAGAACATTATAAAACTTCACCCTACCAATCGCTGTGCAGACTAGTTCAAGGCATGTTGAATTTGGAGTGGGTGGAGTAAAAAGACTAAGGGCATGCATAATAAACCAACGGTTGCAGTGCTATCGGGGTGGCAAAGATGTGGACAACCCCTGAGGGAAAGAAAATGACCTATCATAGGCACATGTAATCGCTAAATATATACTTGCTAAGTACTTATTATCAGCAAACGTATTTTGTATATCTGTAACAATCTTGCTTATAGCGCGAATTGTACCTTTTCCTCTTCTAAATGCTAAACACGTTTTTGGTGGTGTATTTTTTTCTCACAATACCACTCTAAACGAATTTTGATCACACTTTAAATGTTTTGGTTAAGACATCAAGGGCAATGGTTTGTAGGATGCAGGTATCCTAGCATCTTTTTCAATTAACTCTTCTGAAAGCTGATTATTTTTTTTGCTGAAATTTCTTTTTATTGATTTTTTTAACCTGTTCCCATATTTGTTTTTGTTGAGATTTTAGGCAAATTTTTCCCAAAATGAGCTATGCTTTTGATTAAAGTCTTTTACATTGAGCACCAATATTCTTATATGTTCAATAATTTTCAAAATTAGATAATCTATATATATATATATATATATATATATATATATATATATATATATATATATATATATATATATATATATATATATATATATATATATATATATATATATATATGTGTGTGTGTGTGTGTGTGTGTGTGATGTGTCTGTGGTTGTGAGTTCTTCAAGTTAAAGAAAAATGAACTTATAGAAATAATTATAAATAAAAAGCTACCTCAAAATGTACGTGATAATAGTGTCCTTAGGGATTTCATTAAGGTTTCGGAACGTAAGTGTGAACATGGCGGAGAATTGGAAGAGTTTCATGATTCATATAACAGAAAGTGGTGCAGCGCAATGCAATCAAGTAGACTGCATCAAAAACTGTTTAATGGTGAATCACCTGCACAGTAAGATTATTATGGTAAAAAACTGTGATCTCAAGCAGAACACCGAGTTATCGATTAACAAACTATTATTAATGCAAAAGAAAATACAGGGATCCATAAGACGAAAAAGAAAGAGACACTCTGACGTGAGTAAAAATATGGATTATAGTGAAAAGGTTGAAAGCGAAAATAAGACATATCACAAAGATAACAAAAAAAAGTAAACAGATAGGTGACAAGAAATCCGCTATAGCGAGCGGTAATACTGTGGCTAGTCGTGACAAACCATCAAAATGGATCAGGGTAAGAAATATCAGTGATTCATTAAAAATCCAGGGGGCTGCTGATGTTGCTTGGATATATGTTGATAATGTTGATAAAATTAAAGGCAATATTCAACATTGTGAAATGGTAGAATTTTTAAAAGAACAATAGCCTAATAAAACTTTTCAGTGTTTTAAACTTCATTCCAAAGGAAACAACAGCAGCTTTAGGATTGGGGTTGAAATGCAGTATAGAGCTGATTTTATGTGCGGCAATAAGTGGCCGAGTGGGGTGATGGTTAAAGACTATAAGTTTTTTCCGAAGAAATCAAGTGGAGAGTTATTGACAGGAGCTGAAAATAGGACATAGGAACACGCACAAATGTAAGTAGAAATTTAGAACTTGACCTCAATATTGGAAATAATACAGACGTTGGGTTATTAGACCTCAGAAAAAATGCGGTGATAAGCATAATGCACGTGAATATACAATGTTTGACGAACAAATTGAATAGAGTGGAATTGTTTGTGTCAAAGAAAAAACCTTTATTATTGTGTTTAAGTGAACACTGGTTAACGGTGGATAATATCGACATAGTTAAAATTGACGGTTATTGTAAAATAGGCGAGTATGTTAGAAAAAAATATAAGCATGGAGGCTCTGCAATATTTGTCGGCGAATCCAAAGCGGCTTTGTGTAAACCTCTGTTAGGTGTTCAAACCTTGTCGATTGATTTAGATTTTAAGTGTACAGCAACTAGTTATTACGATAATATTTGTATAGCAACTATATACCAGTCACCATCCGGTAAATTTAATTTTTTTTGTTTGCGATTGACTGAACCGTTAAGGTAAACTATCTAGAAGGTTTGTAAATATATTTGTTACGGGATATCTCAATCAGGATAAGGATGGCTCGTCATCTTATAAAACTTCAAAACATATATTTCCCACTGAGCAAGGTAATATTGCATTAACATTGCAGAATCTTTTCCAAAGCAAGTGTAAGTTTGATAGATTACTTGCAGAAAGCTTCCTGCAAGTTTGTTGCAAATGGCAAATCTTCCCCCCAGTGACTTTACATATGCAAGTGTTTCTTTTGTAACTTTACTGCAAGTTTACTGTAGTGAGCTGTTACAAACTTTCTTTATACTTACACATGTTGCCTTACAGCAAGCTTCAATTTTAAAAGGACCTAGCAAAGTTGTAAAATTTAAACTTACATTTGCAACTTATCTGCAATTGTATATATTATATATACAGTGCAAGTTTGTAACTTGGGATAATTCAGATTAATCTACTTCAGCTTTTTTTCAAAAATGCTTGGAGTCAGATAATATTCTCAGTTACAACCTTTTCAAAAATGTATTATACAATTTGTGTCAAATGTCATTGATAATTTTTGTAAATGACAACCTTAGCTTTTTGTTGTCTATTTTTAAAGTACACATCAAGCGATACAAAACCACCAAATTTCAAATTTTTATTATAAATCTTGAGTTGATAGCACGAAAAAAAAAGTGTAGTTATCAATGAATAAAAATTTTAAAACTGCTGGTTTTCTACAACTTCACATGCAAGAACTTAAAAAGCCAACAAAAACGTAAGGGTTGATTTAAAGAAATTATCGATGAAGTCATTTTTCAAATATGTTACATACTGTATAGATTTTTTAAAAGACTGCAACTTGAAATACTAACCAATGTGTCCAAGCATTTTTGAAAAAAGGAAACTATTTGATTAACTGAATTTATTTCAAGTTACAAACTGATACTGAATATAGGTATATAGGTGTATTTATACATAATATATATTTCTTGTAAAACTGTAAAAAATGACTTAAGACAATGTTAATTAGAATAAAATCTTTATTACATAAAAAAATTAAAGACTTACAACACATTTCATTTCTGCTGATAGATAGATATATAGACTTTATTGACCATCAAATGTACATGGTAAGTCACTGTCTTTATAAGTACCGACCATATAATTACTCGATAGAGATAGTTAAGACATATAGCGAGTGTCCATGTTTAGCCTAAAATGCAGTTCTAGTCAAAACTCAGCGACAAAATAGATAACTTGAACTCGTGATTGACCGATTTCAAAAATTCTTGTTTCTAAAAAATTTTTTAGCTTCTAAAATATGTGGTAACATGTTACATAAAATAATGTCAACATATCAAATACTATTGTGAAAAAGAAATATCTAAAATGGTGGCTTCATTTCGATTTTAGAAAAAGTTTAATTAAGCAAACGTAAGGCAATGGATAAATCAAGCGCAGGGAAATGAATACAACTTTACTGCGAAAATAGCTTAAATATGGCGACAGTCTCTGAAAGTGTTCACACATGTCGTAACTATCCCTATCGAGTAAGTATAGTACCGCCAATGTCTGTGTACATTCAGAAACATTGAGTTAAAATAAAGCAAAATTATGACTACAATGAATTACGTATATATATATATATATATATATATATATATATATATATATATATATATATATATATATATATATATATATATATATATATATATATATATATATATATATATATATATATATATAAAGTCTGTGGCTAGTGGAACTTGCCTTCCAAAGCTTTTGCCTAGCGCACTCACACACACAGACACTATACACATTAGTTTAGAGCACAAATAAATTCCTTCACCTTGGTTTTTGTTTTATAACATCCACTAGTGCCTACTGTAATCTTGTTAGTGGGAGCATCTTAATAACATTAGGTAGAAAATTGAGGAATTTGATTCCCAAGTAATCAAACATCTGCTTTGTTTTCTTCTTTTTGTGCAACTGTATTTTAAATTCATGCCTGCATGTGGTATTGTTGCGAGCTTTATCATTCACTGGATATTTTGAATACATAAATTGAAGAAGGATATAGCCTCGAACACATTTGGGCAGCTTTCTTGTTGCAGTCCTTATTGCTCTTTTTTGCATGATAAACACACGTTCCGCTGCTGACTAGTTAACCCATATGAATGTTCCATAGCATAGGATACTGTTCCACTGTTCTCATGATGTCGATGGCTATGGATAAGCCACATGCTTCCATAGGTCAATCATATTCAACGTTTTAAAATGAATTGATCTGACCAGGTAAGACATCTCCAGGCTGCTTCTAAGGACATAACAAAATTCGTATTTTACAATTAGGTTTTTTTTGTAGAGTATATTTCATAAAAAGAACCAAAAATATAAATGCAGCCATTTTAGAATAATTCACCAATAGCCACCTACCAAAATAATTATGCAACAGAAAAGTGACTAATTTTATTGCTGTTTTAGGGATTCTTACCTGAAATGTTTGTGGATATACTTCATGTTTCATTATCTACACTCCAGACAAAGAATTACTTAATTACCCAAAATTCAAACAATTCAGACTACAATAAGATTGTTCAATCTTTAAAACTTCCAGGAAAATATATAGACATAGATCAAATAACAACTTATGATGACGCAATTATAAAAAATATAAACAACAAACCGCCATTAATTAATGCCGGGCGCTTTGTCAGAGTCAGTTCGCTGTTGGCGTTGGTGTTGCTATGTTGCTATTGGACGACGATGACATACGATCGAGCATAGACGATCACCAAAAGGGAGGGAATTCAAATAAATGTTGTTTACAAATTAAAACAAACTTTCAGAAACATTACAATTGTAACTTTACGTGAGCTTACAAATGGAGAAAAACAACAAGCCGGGAAACGAGATCTTATATTTGAAAGTTACGTTAAAGTTTCATTTGTAAGTTTGCATTGGTTTTTTGCCTGCAAACATTTAGAAATGTTGCAAACTTAACTTACTTAATGGTAGATTATTTAACGTTGCGGTAAGCATTTGTAAGTTACCATGCTTAGTGGGTTGACTCTTTTAAAATGACGTCACTGGTAGAAACTCCAACGAGAGTATGTAATAGTGGTGATAAAGTGACTAGCTCAAGCATAGACTATGCACTAGCAAATCTACTATTGGGGGTAAAGTCTCAAAATTATGACCCTGGTATTTCTGATCACTATGTTCAACAAATTAAACTGAAGTAACTTGTCAAACAACATATAATTGTAATAAAAAAGGAAAATTAGTATCTCGTAAAATTAACGAAAGCTCAATTGCAGAATTTAAAGTAAGATTTGCAGATTCATACCGTTGCCAGCCAGCAGTTAACAGCACAGATATAAATGGAATATTTGATGCTTTTTTGGGTGCTTTGTTATGGCCTTTTGTAGTATCAAGTCCAGCAAGAAAAATAACTGTTAATACCAGCTACAATACAAAGCATAATGTACGATTTTTAGAGACTTTAAAGAAGAAACTTGACGATCTAAGAGGTTTAAATGTTGGAAATAATGAAGAAATTAAACAAATCTATCAGACTAAAAGAAAAAGTGAGGATAACAAAACAAGAACATTTTTCAAACGTTGTCGAAAATGGTATGGGAAATTGTAGGAGATAAAATGGGTAGGGCCAAGGTTGCTAAAGAAATTGGTCAGATAAAAGTAGGATATAAACTACTAAAGGACAATAAAGAAAAATCAGACTTATTTTATAGTCATTTCACGACCATCGTAATAGAAAAATTAAATTCTCACTTTAGAGGTGGTGTGTCGGGAAGCTGCACCACGGGAATTTACAATGATAAAACTTGCTTTATCTTGCCGGTAACGAAAGAAGAGGTCATCGGTAAATAAATAAACTTCCTAACAAAAAGTCGTGTGGCTTAGACGATATGCCAATTTTAATAATAACAAAATGTGCTAGTGAATTATCAGATGCGTTAGCTGAGATAAGCATGCATAAGACTTGGTCAGTTTCAAATTTGCAAAAATAATCGCAGCTTTTAAAAAGGAGCCCCAGAAAATTTAGAAAACCATAGGCTCCTATCCGTTTTAAGAATACTGTCGAAAATAATAGAGCTGCTAATATATGACAAGATAATGACATTTTAAAATAGGTATCAAGTAATTACTTCGTCTCAGCATGGATTTAGACAAGGTTTCTCGACTGAAACAGCAGTGACTAGCTACATACAATAAATAAATGATAAACTGGATCAAAACGAAAGCGTCGTAACACTGTTTGTTGACCTATCATGTGCATTCAACACGGTGGATATAAAGTTTGTTACTGATAAGCTGGATATGCTGAGTATACGTGGGGCAGTAAATAGCCTTATAACCTCCTATCTCACAGACAGGCAATTACTCAGACAACACAGACACATTCTGAGAATATACCAGGAATGTTTCGAAAGAATATTCAAATATTCCCAGAACATTCTCACAAGGTACAATATATATATATATATATATATATATATATATATATATATATATATATATATATATATATATATATATATATATATATATATATATATATATATATATATATATATATATATATATATATATATATATATATATATATATATATATATATATATATATATATTCATAGAACATTCTATGAACATGAGCATTGGACAGATTCTGTCATACTAATAAGGTTCCTAGAATGTTATTTATAATATTCTTAGGAGCTCCCAGTATCTTCTGAAAATGTTCCACGAACATTCAATGAATCTTCTCAAAATGTTCATACATATACTCATGGGAACATTGCGTTTTAAAAAATATATACAGGGTGTTTTGCATAAGAAACGACAGAGAGCAGGGCATGTAGGGGAACCTAAAATATAGTGATTTGACGCAACTTAACCATATACTAAAGTGCATCCCTGAGAGGTTATAGGCCTTCAAAGTGGAGCTTTAAATTTCGAAAAAAAAAATCAATATCTCAGTAATACTTCAACTTAGAAAAACCAAATTTGGTACACGTTTTGGTTTTTTTTGTTCCCTCAGGGCTCGTCCGCGGCCTTGCCGCCCCGATAGCACTGCGTTTTGGGTTACCAAGAGCATTAATCGTTGGTGAGTAAAGTTCAATTAAAGCATTTCAAAGGGTCGAATAATGGTGATGCACCCATAAAATGTGACAGATTTTTTTAACCTATTGGCGGATCTAAAAAATTATTATTTCATTTTATGAGGAAGTAAATTATAAAACTTTTTTAATCTTGTTATTTTTCAAAAAAACGTTTGTCGTTTTCAAGAAAAACCCGAATAACTAAAGACACATATATTATCAATGTTACTTAAAATCACCAAAAATTCAATAGATGCCTGTGAAATTATAATGTTGAAGAATTCCTATAACTTATCAATAGCAGTATCTTATTTCTGTTGTTTGAGTTGTCTGTTTCCTAATAAAATATACTTATTCACACTTTTTCACTGATTGTCAAATTTGACCTATACATAAGTTTATTGGCAAATATTTAATTTTCGATGATTTTAAGTAAGATTGATAAAATGTTTCTTTACTTATTCCTGTTTTTCTTGAAAACAATAAAGTTGTTGAAAATAACAGGAGTAACAAAGTTTTAGAGTTAAATTCCTCATAATATGAAATATTTTCTTAAATCTACCAATCTGTTAAAAAATGTAACATTTTAAGGGTGCATCGCCACTAATTTATCCTTTCAAATGCCTTAATGGAACTCTGCTTACCATTGATTGATGATCTTGGTACACTCAAAACGGGTACTAAATTTGCTTTTCCAAGTTAAAGTATTACAGAGATATTGTTTTTTTTTTCGAAATTTGAAACCCCACTTTGAAGGCCTACAACCACTCAGGGCTGCAACTTAATATAGGGGTAAGTTGCGTTAAATCACCATATTTTACGTTTACCTACATGCCCCTGCCCTGCGTCGGTTCTTATGCAACAAACCTCGTATACATTTTTTAAATGATACAGAAATTAAGAAAATGCAAAGATATGAAATATTGGATTTATCTTCAAAATGTACTGATTTGTCACCATTTAATTGGCCTTTTATATATTTTCGTATAAGCAAGCCCAACAGGCTAGAATTTGAACTTCACTCTTGTGTACGTTACCATATTGTTTCGGTGGCTACACACACCTGTAAACTCAAGTTCAGATACGTAATAAGTCAACAATTCGAGTATTGCACATTTATTCAGATTAAGTATGTGCTTATAACAAATACAAAGAAATGCCTGAATAAAATATTAATAAAACAATTAACATTTCAATAACACAAAAATCAAATAAATAACGACACAGTTCTTGGAGTTGCCAGAAAATTTAAAAGCCAAATACAAAGTTTCCGAGGAGAATAATCGCGGTTACCCCACTGAAGTAACTTGAAATTTGGCTAGACTATTGTTCCTACAGGCTTTCAGTGTGGCATTAAAGAAATTGCATTACACAATAGTACTTACACCTTTATAGAATACAACTAAATTGGACAAAACCTGCCACAAAATCACACTCACTTCCACTTACACAAAACTACAATTGAAAGTCATCGTTCAGACCTTTTGACCCTGCCTTTGTCACCAACAGCTTGAATATTCTGGTTGTAAACACATACTTTGGCAAAGTGATTCCGTATCTGATAAATTGCATGTTTTTTGTACATTAATCTTCCCACCGTATGTTCAGGTCCACATTTTCTTCACTTTATAGTGATACTTCTCATAACATTAACTTCTTCCACAGGAGTAAAAAGTCCGATATGTTGCTTAGACAATTTTATAGATTTGCAGTATTCTTCCACTTTTCCAGTCCATCCACATAAAACGGTGGTGGTGGTTTATATTGCATGACTTAGGTACTATTGAAAATAACACAATTCGCAAAATACCTAATTCGTAAGATGATCCAGTCTCAAGCAAAATTGGCGAACCCATCATCAGTGTCCTACAGGACATGCTTTAAAACTTGTTTCTTTACTGGGTTTTAGTTAACCTGACACCATGTTTTAGTTGCTTCTGTACTCTGAATCTATGTTTGCAATTACACACTGTTCACGTCACATTATTATTTTTAATTAATTATGTTAGAATAAAACCTTATACATAATTGATCACAGACCATTAATTTTGACATTCATTTTCATTTTCGTCTGGAGGCCATCTTGTCATTTGCCACCTTACCTTCCCGGCGGCATGGACATACGCTCTATGTCTGAAGGGATTGCCTAAATATACAATATGTTTTACCACAGACAGGTAACAAAATCATACATGCAAAATAGTTACTATTTTAATTTTCACCACTATACCGCAATCATCATCTATCTTTTTCAATAAATGTTTAAGTTATATAATATTACAAGCACATCCCAATAACATTCTAAACGAATATTCGGAATAATAATATATTCAAATATTCTCAGTATATTGATGAAGAATTTTCTTAGGATGTGATTGAATGAATGTACTCAGAATATTCAAGATTGAAGTTTGAGATCCATAAATTTTATTAGAACATTCCGAAACAAATATTCTGAAAAAAAAAAGAATGGTCTCCAATTCTGAGAATATCTTGTGCTGTATGGGTATATGTCAAAGTTGGAGAGGCAGAATCGGATGCGTATAATTTGCCTCTTAGTACTCCACAGGGAAGTGTCGTTGGCCCACTTGTATTTCTTTTATATGTCAACGATCTTCCAAACCACATAACTGGTGGTAGGGTATTTATGTATGCTGACGACACTGCGATTGTTATGAGTGGTAGGACTGTGGGGAACGTTGAGCAAAAATAAACTCGGTATTGCAGTGCTTTCAAGAATGGTGTTATAAAAACAGATAAATCATCAATTATCAAAAGACGGTCTATATGGAAACACATAACGTACACTCTAATGAGAAGCTCAAAAGTATTAATCTGCAGATAAATAATGAAGTTATAAGAAACGAAAGCTGTGTAAAATTGTTGGGCATAGATGTTGACAGTAGGATGACATTCAGTTACCATATAGACGCTTATGTAAGAAACTCAATGGGGCCTTTTATGTAGGTAATTATTAATCTTAAAACCAGCCTTAACCCCACAAACCTATTAATATATATATATATATATATATATATATATATATATATATATATATATATATATATATATATATATATATATATATATATATATATATATATATTATGCAATGATATATTCTCGTATGTCCTATAACATAGTGGTCTGGGGCCAGACAACAGGTTTACATAGAGTCTTCGTTATTCAGAAGCGGATTTTGGGGGTAATATTTAATCTGCCATACGGCCAGTCATGTCGTGATATTTTAAAAAAGAATGGCATTCTGACTCTGGCATCTAGATATTTGCTACGTTTACTAACGTATATACATAAAAATAAAACCCTGGACGCAGCAAGTGCGTTATGGTAGTTAATTTTCATAAAAATGTTTTTAATAGCAAATATGTTTTTTTAAGAAAGCAGTCACCAAATTTGCTTACCAGTATAATCTATATATTAGAAACAATGTACCATGTTTCATCAAAATAACTTTATTGTTTGAAAATGTACAAAAATTTCCGAAAGTAAACTTAAATTGTTCCAGAAAAAACTGGTTTTCTGGTCAACCTTATAGGTTAATAGCAAATTGATTCAAAATTGGAAGCATTTAATGAAAATTCGCTACCATAACGCACTTGCTGCGTCCAGAATTTCTTTTATTACAAAGATCTATTATATTTCGATGGAAAATGCAAAAATGCAATAACATAGGGCGTGTTCGATTAAAAAATTCACTAAAAAAAAAAGAAAATTTGAATCACCAACGACTTATGGGCCAGCCTGTAATTGTGGAAATATTTTTTAAGATGTAGCTTAAGACACCCTACAATTAATGCATACAACTTTTTTTCGTAACTTGCATAATAACGGATATATTGCGCTTTAATTATTTTTTACGAAAATTCGACAAAAATATATACCATTAAACGATAAACTCTACAGCCAACACTACTGCTAAAGCATCAGAGAAAGGGTCTATTTGAAATGAATTTTCTGGGAATATTTTAGTAAAATGAAGGACAATGACGATTGAAACTAAGAGTTCAGGCTTTGTAAAGCATTCTTCTTGAGATATTTTCTTTCCATAACTTATATTAATTTCAGGTTCATTGCCTAAATATTAACAATTTTGACGTTTTAAATCGCGACTTTGACGTTTTGAGGAAAACCCAAATATATTTTTTTAAATGCCTGTAACTTTTTTGTCTTTTAACCTACAGCGCTAAATTTTTGTATGTAGCTTACCTAGAATGATATAAACCCGTGCACCAAATTTCGTTGGCCTTACTTTGTTAATTCCGGAGATATGAATTTTTTTCGATTTTTTTTTAAAGAAAGCACAACATATTCCGGGAAAACCTCGGCGGATTTTCCTGGATAACGAAATTATCCAAGCCACTCGCGAAAGGAAGGTACTCACATAATTTTATCAAAATCGGTCCATTATTTTTTTAGTTATAGGTGTGACACATAAATATATAAACATATATATATATATATATATATATATATATATATATATATATATATATATATATATATATATATATATATATATATATATATATATATATATATATATATATGATTAATTCATTTTATAATTATATGAACCTGAATTTTTTTATTTGTATTTTAGTGTGTTTTAGCTTTATGAAAGGATTGTTGTTAGAATTTTGGACATTTTAAGATTATGGTTTTTATTTTTGTAGACTTAGATGTCTGTTGTCTATGATATCTGTTTTTGTTTTCTTATATTCTTGTATTTTTGTCTAATCCTGACATGTCTTATCTACTGGATTTCGTAGCAAAAAGATCAATAAAGGTTATTGTTATTACTATTATTATTATTATTATTATTATTATTATTATTATTATTATTATTGTTATTATTATTATTATTATTATTATTATTATTATTATTATTATTATTATTATTATTATTATTATTATTATTATTATTATTATTATTATTATTATTATTATTATTATTATTTACGCTTTTTTGTCATGGCAAAGCAGTCCGAATCCCACTATTTTGGAAATGATGCCAGTTAAAGATTTTCTTTCCATTGAAATAGCTTTTGTTAACGTAATATATTTTTCATTTGTGGTAGACGTGTCTGGTATAGATGCCAGTTTGTCCTGCAGACTTACAGTAAATGTTCCCAATCAGCACTGGATGATTTCCATTTAAAATAACTCTTTCTGATTCAAGTTTGGTATATTTTATTGCATAATATACTAGTAGGTTAATGGTCAGCTCCAAGGCTGTCTGGGAGAACATTGTTTTTCCCCAGTATAACTTATATTCATGGATAGGATTTTGCAGTACCTCTAATGGGTGACTGAGTTGCTGTACGTTTTTTTTTGATAGCCTTGTAACATGGGTGTGTTGAAGTTATGATTTGTTCACTTCTTATTGGCTTAATTTGTGTAGGTTGTATCGAAGGGTAGTTATCGAGATTACCTAATAAGGCAAAGCGATTGTTGGTAGCTACTTTAGTATATGAGGGATTTTTTTCTATAGTTTCAGCTTCCTTAAAGAATACATTTTCAATAACCATATGTTTTTTAATTTGTCGGTTTTTATACATTGGGCATGACCGCTACACTGTAGAATGTTCTTCTGACTTACAGTAAATACAATAAATATAATCTCTAGGACAATTTTCACTTTCATGTTCGTAAGAACAGTAACCACAATATGGTTTGTTGTTTTTGCACAATTTGTTTGTATGACCGTATCTTAAGCAGTTAAAGCACTGAATAACTGGATAAATGTAAGACTCAACTGGAAAACTAACACCTTCTAACCTAATATAATCTGGCAATTTAGAACCTAAGAAAGAGATAATCACCATCTGACGATTTATAAACTTTGTATTCCTCTGTTCGTCAATTATTTTCGGTTTCGTTTAATAAAAGCAATTTTTGCTTTGGAAATTTTTGCACTGGAAGTCGCAGGAAGCTACGATCATTTATTTTATTTTTAAATGATTTTTGGATCATGAAATACCTGATAACGTACCAAAGGTTTTTTATTTATAGTTGCCATGAGTGCATAAAAGACGAAACTGATTGTAGAAAAAAAGCCTTTGCGAAGGTAGAGAAAGAGCATCTACTTTTCTATTCAGACACAAAACATAATACAGCTACAGATAGATGTTTCTGTGAAATTGCTATGCAGACATCTAGTAATGTGAATTTATTTTGGATTTTGACTTACAGTTTCCAAGAGTTCTGACGAAGCAAATGTGTTATGGTGGCGTATTCTCATAAAAAATTACATACTTTAAAGAAAGTGGGGGCCCATCAGTTAATCAAACCTTACTAAGATAAATATAAAACCATATATGAGCTTATGATCAAAGTTTTTGTAGAAAAGAACAAAATTAAAGAGAAGAAACCCCCTCCTATCGTTTTGTATTTTCCAAAAACTAATGAATTTTGCATATTATATATTAGCTGCGAGTTTAGTGTTTTTCAGTTATCTTGCTCATAACTTTTATTTGCCCTTAACTTAGAAACTGGAATTTTGTTTGATACATTATACAAATAGCTTGTGTAAAGAATTTCATCGAATAGCTTTGTTAATTTCGAACATATATTCACCCTAGGGAAACATAAATGTTATTCGAATAAGGTGTCTGCATTAGGATAATCAACGAAATTATCGAAGCTATTTGCTGAAGAAACAAATATGCAAAGTTTTATTGAAATGGGTCTAATTATTCTTTAATAATAATGCACCGATATTGAACAACAAAAAATTAAGGTTTTTTGTATTTTTTAGGTTGAAGCCGACTGATTTGAGGATTCGACTAGGAGAATATGATTTTAGGTCTGGTAATGATACGCGCTTTCAAGATTATCCCATATCTGAAATAATTGACCATGAAGCATTTATTTTGGCTACATACACGAATGATATATCGATAGTGAAAATTGAAAAACCAATGACATTTAATTCTTACATATGGCCTATTTGTCTTCCACCTGTTGATATGAAAATTGATGATTTAAATGTAATTGCTGTTGGCTGGGGGCAAATCTACTATGGAGGTCCAGTAAGTCCTATGCTGTTAGAAGTTAGCGTACCTATTTGGCCACATGAAAAATGCGTGGACGCATTTTTAGAGAGGATTACTGAAAACAATATCTGCGCTGCCTCATATGATGGAGGAAAGGATGCATGTAAGGTTGGTATTAAAAAAACAAATTTGAATTTCTTAATTCGTCTATTGGTATATTATGCTAAAACGGATGCAACAAAAGGAGTCAGAAGTCTATACCTAAATAAGATGATTAATATTTATTTTTTAGGAGGTTATCTCATTAACAAATGTTCACGAACAAGAGGTCCAACTTTTTGACTGCAACATGTTCAGAAACACCAGCAGCATATAGGCTGACAGAAGGGCAGAGCACGCTTAAAATATTATTATAGTTTATAAATTTAACTGATATTGTATGAATGATATTTGTCCTTGATTTGGTGGCGACATAATAGAAACCAATATCACGTTGTGAAGCTAAATAAGCAAGGTCGAGTGACGATACAGTTAAAAATATCTAACTATGCAGAAGACAAGATCATTATTATTTTGTTTGGATATTTGTGTTTCTAAAAATTTAACTTCCAATAATTAGATATATAGGTGATGTTATTTGTTAAGGAAACACTCAGTAAATAGGTAATGTTTATTGGGTAATTGTAATTTTATAAACATTATTTCATAAGTATGTTCACAGCACCTCTTAACTAAAAAGTTCGTTCATTAATATGTGAGGTAATGTGTGATCTACAGTGTGTTAAATAACTTCCCTGTTACCCTCCAAATCATCTTCGTTCCTTTAACATTTGGCCATTTGAGTGGACGATAAACATGCTAAAGGGATCGAGATTATTATGGAGTAACAGAGAAGTTATTGAACATACTGTATATAAAAAAAATACCGCAAATGTTAATGAACTAACGTTATAATTAAGAATGCTGTGAACACACTAATAGAAAAAATGCTGCTCTTGTTCCTGAAAAACACTCATTAAGTAAATATATACATATATATATATATATATATATATATATATATATATATATATATATATATATATATAAATATATACATATATATATATATATATATATATATATATATATATATATATATATATATATATATATATATATATATACAGCTTTGGAAAACAATAAAAAAATCCTGCGTTGCCCAGCATATTTGTTTTCTAAAATAATAGATAGAGACAACGTGATACTTATTGTAAACAAACTTTAAAAAAATTAACCGACTTCAAAATAGGCACTAAAAAAATGAAAAGTAACTGGATTACAGGTTTTATTCAAAAAAGAAAAATTAATATAATGAAATACTATTATATGCGCTACCTATTTATCTGTTTGAAGTAGGTGCCAAGCCAAGTATGTAGTAGGTAGGTAGGCTAGGTCCACTCCTGCCATATCGCATATTTAGGTATTTCATTAGCATTATAACCCGTTATTTAGTGAGCTGTTTATATCTCTAAATATTATTGTGTTTCGGCCTTGGCACTGAATTTAAACAGATAAGTAGGTAGCGCATATAATATTTCATTTAAATTAATTGTCTTTTGAGTCAAACCTGCCATCCAGTTATTTTTCGTTTTTTTTGTGTCTATTTTGAAGTCAGTTTAGTTTTTTAAATTTGCTTATTTTTCAATTTTTTGTGTAAATATGCGTACGTCGTGGGTATGGTACTAGAAAACTGCTAGAATAAAATCAAAGTGTCGTATTATACAGTTGAAGTTTAAGTTGCGTAGATTATAAGAAAATTTCCATCGGTTTCCCTGAGATCCCATCATCAGGCTTAGTGAAAATGGGACCACCTCAGGAGCCTACCCTTTCAAAGAAAAGAATATTTTTTAAATTGGTCCACAGGCTAGGAGATCGCGGGTTCGACCCCCGTATTCAGATAGTCGGTCTTTTTCACTCGAATGCGGAAAGGGCCAGCTTTTGATAAGTTATGGGTGGTGTCCTTTGTCAATATGTGTATGTAAGCTCCCCCCGCACAAGTCTATGACTTCTGGGTGCGTAGTTTGTCTACTCTGGTGTTATTATTATTATTATAATTATTATAATTATTATTATTATTATTATTATTATTATTATTATTATTATTAATTGACGAAAATAGCGGTAAAAATACATAAAAAATATTTTGAGAATTCACCTCGATTTCCCTGAGATTCCATCATCAGATCCTAACTTGGTGAAAATTAGACCTCCTCAGGAGTATACCCTTTCAAACAACAAAAAAGGTTTTTTTAAAATTGGTCCACACTTGACAAAAATATCGGTAAACATAAACATTTTTTTTTAGGATTTCCCTCGATTTCCCTGAGATCTCCTCATCAGATCCTGACTTCGTGAAAATGCGACCACCTCAGGTATATACCCTTTCAAGCCAAAACGGTTCTCTTAAATCGGTCCACAATTGACGAAAATATCGGTGAACATACATAAAAAAAATACATACAGACGAATATAGAACCTTCTCCTTTTTTGAAATCTGTTAAGAAGTGTAAAACAAATGCAACGGTTAAGGGCATATAACAATGTCTGTATATCATTAACAACAAATAAACTGTAATAATAATAATCCCACTGAGCAAGGTAATATTCCATTAACATTGCAGAATCTTTGCCAAAGCAAGTGTAAGTTTGATAGATAACTTGCAGAAAGCCTCCTGCAAGTTTGTTGCAAATGGCAAATCTTCCCCCCAGTGACTTTACATATGTAAGTGTTTCTTTTGTAACTTTACTGCAAGGTTACTGTAGTGAGCTGTTACAAACCTAATTTATATTTACAAATGTTACCTTACAGCAAGCTTCAATTTTAAAAGGGCCTAGCAAAGTTGTAAAATTTAAACTTACATTTGCAACTTATCTGCAATTGTATATATTATATATACAGTGCAAGTTTGTAACTTGGGATTATTCCAATTAATCGACTTCAGCTTTTTTTCAAAAATGCTCGGAGTCAGATAATATTCTCAGTTGCAATCTTTTCAAAAATGTATTATACAATGTGTCAAATGTCATTGATAATTTTTGTAAATGACAACCTTAGATTTTTGTTGACTATTTTTAAAGTACACACCAACAAATACAAAACCACCAAATTTCAAATTTTTATTACAAATCTCGAGTTGAAAGCACGAAAAAAAATTGTGTAGTTATCAATGAATAAAAATTTTAAATCTGCTGGTTTTCTACAACTTCACATGTAAGAACTTTAAAAATAGTCAACAAAAACGTAGGCTTGATTTAAAGAAATTATCGATGAAGTCATTTTTGAAAAAAAGAAACTGTATTTGATTACCTGAATTTATTTCAAGTTACAAACTAATACTGAATATAGGTTTAGGTGTATTTATACATAATATATATTTCTTGTAAATCTGTAAAAGATGACTTAATACAATGTTAATTAGAATAAAACCTTTATTACATAAAAAATTAAAGCTAACAACATATTATTCATTTCTGCTGATAGATATATAGACTTTATTGACCATCAAATGTACATGGTAAGTCACTGTCTTTATAAGTACCGACTATAGTTACTAGATAGAGATAGTTAAGACATATAGCGAGTATCCATGTTTAGCCTAAAATGCAATTCTAGTCAAAACTCAGCGACAAAATAGATAACTTGAACTCGTTATATCGTTATTAATTTACCGATTTAAAAAATTCTTTTTTTGTAAATGAATACCAATTAATTGTTTTTGATATTATTTTACTAAATAACTCTGTCGTCTAGGAAAATGTGAGAAACACTAATAACAAAAACGAAGTAGCATTACTTATTTTGAGAGGCGAGAATTTTTTTAGCTTCTAAAATACGTGGTAACATATGTGACATAAAATAGTCAACATATCAAATACCATTGGAAAAAAGAAATATCTAAAATGGTGCGTTCATTTCGATTTTAGATAAAGTTTATTAAGCAAACGTAAGAATATGCAATGGATAAATCAAGCGCATGGAAATGAATACAACTTCAATGCGATAATAGCTTAAATATGGTGACAGTCTCTGAAAGTGTTCACGCATATGTATTAACTATCCCTATCGAGTAAGTATAGTACTGTCAATGGCTGTGTACATTCAGAAACATTGAACTAAAGTAAAACAAAATTATGACTATAATAAATTATGTATATATAAAAAAAAGTCTGTAGCTAGTGTAACTTGCCTTCCAAAGCTTTTGCCTAACGCACTCACACACACAGACAGACACTACAAAGAATGAATACAAGTAGTATGTAACACTATACACATTAGTTTAGAGCACCAATAAATTCCTTCACCTTGGTTTTTGTTTTATAACATCCACTAGTGCCTACTGTAATCTTGTTAGTGGGAGCATCTTAATAATATTAGGTATTACTCGAAATTCAAACAATTCAGGCTACAATAAGATCCTTCAATCTTTAAAACTTCCAGAAAAATAAATAGACATAGATCAAATAACAGCTTATGATGATATCATAAATATAATATAAACAACAATCCGACATTAATCATTAATACCGGGCGCATTGTCAGAGTCAGTTCGCTGTTGGCGTTAGTGTTGTATGTTGCTATTAGACGACGATGACATACGATCGAACATACACGAATACGAAAATGGAGGGAATTCAAATAAATGTTTACAAATGAAAACAAACTTTCAGAAACATTACAATTGTAACTTTACGTGAGCTTACAAATGGAGAAAAACAACAAGCCGGCAAAAGGAGATATTACATTTGAAAGTTATGTTAAAGTTTCGTTTGTAAGTTTGCATTGGTTTTTTGGGTGCAAACATTTAAAAATGTTTTAAACCTAACTTGCTTAATGGTAAATTATCTAACGTTGCGGTAAGCATTTGTAAGTTACCATGCTTAGTGGGATAAGAATAATAATGATGATAATAATAATAATAAAAATCGCCTTTATTCATACACCCACTTGAAAAGTTTAAAGCAAACTATAAAATCAACATTAAATTAACATCAGTATGTGATAGGGCGGAGCTCAGGTGAAAGGTGCCATAAAGTGTACATTGTACATTGTATAATACAATATAACAAAAGCAGCCTCGGCGGTCCAGTGGTAAAAGTAAGCACCTTTCACTTTTGAGCAGGTACATACTGTAAAATTAACATCAACCGAGGTTGTGGCATTGTGTTTGAGTAAGTTGAATGTCTGCACGTTCCGCCCTTCGGAACGGTCGTTAATCGGTCGGTACCATGTACAATGCGATGTTGGACACGTTAAAGATCTCTACCCTTCTTACAGAAAGAAAGGGGTTTGGATCATGAGGCAAAATTGCTTCCTGCTTCGGTGATTGGTCATAGTCGCGGAAACAGACCGACGTTAAAAGAAAGAGAAAAAATAAGAACATTACACCCAAATTATCCCCAATAGCTTATTGTATAATTATAATACACTAGTATATCTTTAATATTATATGACAGCTAGTCTGTAATGATGTAAGTTCTTCAGTATAAAGCTCCCCGAACTATATCTCACACACTCAGTCCTACACAGAGTTTTTTGCTTATTAATAAATTAATGTTCTTAAAAAATTACTATTTCCCAATATTCCACCCTAAGAAACGTTGAAGATACTCGATCAACTCCTGCAATTCGAGTTATGTAAATCTTATAGGTCATTAAGATAAAGCAAGATGTGTTGCAGTAGCGATCTCTTCTGCGTGACTAGGAAGTATGTTTTCTTAACAACCCTAATAAATACAACATGTGTTAGATGGGATCTATGTAGAACTAACCAACGATTTTGAATTCGCCAGCCTCGTCACCTTCCTTACTGATGCAGGGATCTATGTACAAATATGTAGGGCTATATGCACCGACCACCACTAGAAACACACACCGGTATCGCCTTTATTAAGCCATGGTTTTTGGGATTTCGTTGTTTTTTGGGTTTAGAACGTTCTGAAATGGATGCCTGTGCCAAAATATTTGAAACGGAGAAAAACCCTCATTACAATATATTTATTTTGGAAATTTCAAATAGATATAAAATTAATATATTGTAAATATTACATTAATTTAATTTTCACTATCTGAAAATGAATTCACTTTAAATATTGCCTACAACAATTTTAAGTTATAGTATTTAGTACTGTATTCTGTTTACTTAACTTCGGTCTATTTTTACGACTATGATGGATCGTTGATTTCAGGGAGCAGTTTCACTTAACGAAATTGTTCAATTTGCTGAGTCTATATCTTTTGTAAGTGAAGTCGGGATCCTTTACGTGCCCAACACCGTATGGTACACAGGATCGGCAGTTTAATGAGTGCTTCTCTGCAGGGTGGAACGCGCAGCATTTAGCTTGCTCAGATGGAATTTCAGGGCCTCAGTGGTTGGTGGTCGTTATTTTTAAGTAGGCATTATATACTTAGAAATGTATGCTTTTTCTGCCGGATTCGCATATCATCAATCAATAATACATATATAGAAACTTGTAGTGGTTTTTAGTTAAATTCATCAGGCGATAAAACTTTTGTTCTTGGCACAACGATATCAAGTTTTAGATTATATATTGATGCATTGGAAAACAGATAACAAGGTAATAGTCTTATCTTTGTTTTAGGGTGACTCTGGAGGTCCACTTCTTTATCAGTTAGACAACAGTCGGTGGGTGACACTGGGCGTTGTTTCTTGGGGCATTGATTGCGGGCAGAAGGGAAGCCCAGGAGTTTACATTAAAGTCAGTAACTTCTTACCTTGGATTATTAAAAATACAATCGCAAAATAATTTTATTTTTAACATACATATTTATATTGTATATTTTGAAAATAATTTCTTTTTATAATTTTGGTTTGTAAAGAAACATAATTTTAAGTAATACAAAAACGTAATATAATTAACAACTGATTTGCAATTGTATATATTTTTGTGAATGACAACCTTAGCTTTTTGTTGACTATTTTTAAAGTACACATCAAGCGATACAAAACCACCAAATTTCAAATTTTTATTATAAATCTTGAGTTGAAAGCACGAAAAAAAATTGTGTAGTTATCAATGAATAAAAATTTTAAATCTGCTGGTTTTCTACAACTACACATTTAAGAACTTTAAAAATAGTCAACAAAAACCTAGGGTTGATTTAAAGAAATTATATATATATATATATATATATATATATATATATATATATATATATATATATATATATATATATATATATATATATACATACATATATATTGTTTAAAGTAATTTGGTTAAAATCATTGAACCTGTGAGTGTAAATCTTACAGCCCTGCCAGAGATGTCATATAGAAACATATAAAATAACTTATGGGTTTCTATATGGTTGAATATAAGTATTTGAAACAGGAATTTCGCCAAAAACCACATAAGAATCCCATATGATTTCCACATAAATATACAGGGGTTTCATATGGAAATCCCCATAGAAACATATAATTAAATAGGGCAAATATGGTAGCTTATATGGAATTACACATAAACTATCTCACAATAGTATGGAAATCCATATATGATCCTTCCAAAACGGAACCCTATACCCACTGAGCAAGGTAATATTGCACCAACCTTGCAGAATATTTTCCAAAGCAAGTGTAAATTGGATAGATTACTTACAGAAAGTCTCCTGCAAGTTTGTTGTAAATGACAAATCTTCCTCGCAGTGGGATTACAAATGCAAGTGTATCTTTTCTAACCTTACTGCAAGTTTACTGTAGTGAGCTGTTACAAACTTTCTTTATTATTAAAAATGTTAACTTACAGTAAGCTTCGATTTTAAAAAGACCTAGCGAAGTTGTAAAATTTAAACTTACATTTGCAACTGATCTGCAATTGTATATATTATATATACAGTGCCAGTTTGTAACTTGGGATAATTCCAATTAATCTACTACAGCTTTTTTCAAAAATGCTCGGAGCCAGATAATATTCTTAGTTACAATCTTTTCAAAAATGTATTATACAGTTTGTGTCAAATGTCATTGATAATTTTTGTAAATGACAACCTTAGTTTTTTGTTGACTATTTTTAAAGTACACATCAAGCGATACAAAACCACCAAATTTTAAATTTTTATTATAAATCCTGAGTTGAAAGCACGAAAAAAATTTGTGTAGTTATCAATGAATAAAAATTTTAAATCTGCTGGTTTTCTACAACTTCACATGTAAGAACTTTAAAAATAGTCAACAAAAACCTAGGGTTGATTTAAAGAAATTATCGATGAAGTCAATTTGCAAATATGGTACATACTGTATAGATTTTTTAGAAGACTGCAACTTGAAATACTAACCAATGTGTCCAAGCATTTTTGAAGAAAAAAAAACTGTATTTGATTAACTCAATTTATTTCAAGTTACAAACTAATACTGATTATAGGTATAGGTGTATTTATACATAATATATATTTCTTGTAAAACTGTAAAAAAATGATTTAAGACAATGTTAATTAGAATAAAATCTGTATTACATAAAAAATTAAAGACTTACAACACATTTCATTTCTGCTGGTAGATTATATATATATATATATATATATATATATATATATATATATATATATATATATATATATATATATATATATATATATATATATAGATTTTATTGCCCATCAAATGTACATGGTAAGCCACTGCCTTTATAAGTACCGACTGTAGTTACTAGATAGAGATAGTTAAGACATATAGCGAGTGTCCATGTTTAGCCTAAAATGCAGTTCTAGTCAAAACTCAGCGACAAAATAGATAACTTGAACTCGTGATATCGTTATTAATTGACCGATTTCAAAGATTCTTTTTTTTAAATGAATACCAATTAATTGTTTTTGATATTGTTTTACTAAATAACTCTTAGTCATATAGGAAAACGTGTGAAACACCAATAACAAAAACGAAGTCTTCTGTAGGATTACTTATTTTGAGAGGCGAGATTTTTTTTAGCTTCTAAAATATCTGGTAACATATGTGACATATCAAATACTATTGTGAAAAAAGAAATATCTAAAATGGTGTGTTCATTTCGATTTTAGAGAAAGTTTAATTAAGCAAACGTAAGAATATGCAATTGATAAATCAAGCGCAGGGAAATGAATGCAACTTCAATGCGAAAATGGCTTAAATATAACGACAGTCTCTGAAAGTGTTCCGCATATGTCTTAACTATCCCTATCGAGTGAGTATAGTACCGTCAATGTCTGTGTACATTCAGAAACATTAAGGTAAAATAAAGCAAAATTATGACTACAATGAATTACGTATATATATATATATATATATATATATATATATATATATATATATATATATATATATATATATATATATATAAAGTCTGTGGCTAGTGGAACTTACCTTCCAAAGCTCTTGCCTAAGGCACTCACACACACACTACAAAGAATGAATACAAGTAGCATGTAACACTATACATATTAGTTTAGAGCACCAATAAATTCCTTCATCTTGGTTTTTGTTTTATAACATCCACTAGTGCCTACTGTAATCATGTTAGTGGGAGCATCTTAATAACATTAGGTAGAAAATTGAGGAATTTGATTCGGAAGTAATCAATCATTTGCTTTGTTTTCTTCTTTTTGTGCAACTATTTTTAATTCATGCCTGCACCTGTTATTTATGTTGCGAGCTTCATCATTCACTGGATATTTTGAACACAACTAAGCAATCCTGGCAGCTTGGTGGGTACTGTACTGGTCCACTGTTCTTATGTGGATTGCTCTGGATAAGCCTCATGATTCCATAGGTCAATCATATTTAACGTTTTATAATGAATTGGTCTGACCAGGTAAGACATCCCCAGGCTGCTTCTAAGGACATAACAAAATTCGTATTTAGCAATTAGGTTTTCTTTTTCGTTAAGTATATTTCATGAAAAGAAACAAAAAAAATAAATGCAGCCATTTTAGAATAATTCACCAATAGCGACATACCAAAATTTAATTATGCTACAGGAAAGTGACCAATTTTATTGAATTCACACATGTATTTAGTATATCGCTGTTTTAGGGATTCTTACCTGACATGTTTGTCCATATACTCCATGTTCCATTATCTACACTCCAGACAACGAATTACTTAATTACCTAAAATTCGACCAATTCAGGCTACAATAAGATTGTTCAATATTTAAAACTTCCAGAAAATGAATAGACATAGATCAAATAACAACTTATGATACTGAAATCATAAATATAAGCAAAAACCCGCTATTAATCATTAATTCCGGGCACTTTGTCAGGGTCAGTTTGCTGTTGGCGTTGGTGTTGCTATGTTGGCATTGGACGACGATGATATACGATCGAACATACATAATCACGAAAACGGAGGAAATTCAAATAAATGTTTACAAATTAAAACAAACTTTCAGAAACATTACAATTGTAACTTTACGTGAGCTTATAAATGGAGAAAAACAACAAGCCAGCAAAGGAGATATTATATTTGAAAGTTACGTTAAAGTTTCATTTGTAGGTTTGCATTGGTTTTTTGGCTGCAAACATTTAGAACTGTTGCAAACTTAACTTGCTTAATGGTAAATTATCTAACGTTGCGGTAAGCATTTGTAAGTTACCATGCTTAGTGGGTATAGATACCTATAATTCCATTTGAGCAATCTGATTGGTTGGAATCTGAAACAAAGCTCCTGCCAGTGATTATAATGCAACATAGCCTGTAATAAATGCCTGTTATCTATATAGTTGTATACATTAGGGTCAATAATTCTAAGCAGTTAATATATGTGATTAGTGCTTCAATCAGTGGAAATATGAAAGATTTAAGCAAAAAGAAAATCAATTTTGAGGTAGGTTTAACTTTTTATCAAACTGTGCCAATGGCTTACGCCTTAGCCAAATACGATCCCCTCCCCAGGTTTAACTTTAATCCGAATATTTTGTGAATGCGAGTTTGACATACATTTTCGTTTTCGCTAAAACGAAATGAAGCCGAAATAACACTAATTAAACTTATGAATTCTATCGATGTAAAACATGTCAACGACGTTCCTTACGCACGTTATTTAGACCACCGGTTTAATTAATGTTTTCAATGATTAAACAGGATAATTATTGTGAATAAATGAAATTATTCTGTACTTAGAAGCAGAACCCAGCACCCATCAAATCTTCGAAAGCACAAAACACATAAACAGAAACGTTGATTGTTGAATAGTTGTTAGTTCTCGGAAACTCAGCGAGCAATATTCGGCACTACAGATCACGTAACAGTTAAGTTTTTATGATTTTGAGTGACTCTTTGACATCGTCATCTTACACGTATTTCCATGGTATATTCAATTATTTCATCAAATGATCCTTGTAGAAACTAAACAATACGGCATAGACTAATTTATGGATTTCTATGTGGTATTCCTACAAAGGGAATTCCGTACCAATCCACATATAATTCACGACCCTTCCACATATATTTCCCATTAACCTTATAGAGACTAGTCAAACCACATAGGTTTCCTTATACGTTTTAATAGTATTCCTATAAATCATTTCTGGCAGGGAGTGTATTAAAAAAGCATTAAGGAAAGACATTTGAAAATTTGTATTAATTGCTAATTTATAAATTATCCCACAATCGTGACAAGATGGAAATTAAATCATGGTCACTTCTACAAATATTACATGGAATCGTTGTGTAAAGATTTCTAACGTATCTTTATGATGAGTTATTTGTATTAATTTAGAAATTAATCGCTGTGTCAAGATTTCTAACGTATCTTTTTGATAAGTTATTTGTCTTAATTTAGAAATTAATAAGTGGTACATAATATAGGCCGTGTGCGATGAAACGTCTAGTGCCTTTTTCTCGAAAACCGCTACATATGGACGAAAATTACTTTATACCTAGGTATAAGTACTGTAGGGCATAAAATTCCAAATTAACTGGTGACCTTGAACATTAAAAATATTCTGACTACAAATTACATTATTAAATACAAACATGTACTTTTAAAGGGCGCATCTCCTGTGGAATATCACGTTTTAAAGAAATTAAGAGTTAAATACTATTTGAATCTGTCAAATTATGGTGGTTTAATGCCCAGATCAAAAATAAGACTTCGGAATGCAAGTAATGTCACTTCGATTAAGCTGGCTTGGAGATATTTGGATAAGGCTAATAATTTCATTTTGTGCTTCGAAATTTAGAATTGCTTACATCAGCCATAATTGTGCAATTTTGTAAGCAATGCTATCATCAACTGTGTTCAACAGGCGCCAACAGTTAAATAATTGAATCAAAGTATCCCACATAGCACACAGGTAACTATATAATGTTGTTTTTTATGGATTTCCATTATATCTAGTGGATATCTATGTGTCTACTCTACGTGCAGATGTCTGCAAATTGGATCAGTTATGGATATCTACCATGGATATCCCGAGGACATATGTGTATGTATGTCATTTTTTTATACCTATGTTATCCACCGGATATCTATAAACACCCATGGAGCGAGGTAATATTGCATAAACCTTGCAGAATCATTTTCAAAGAAAGTGTAAGTTTGATTGATTACTTGTATGTACTTACTGATAGAAAGCCTCCTGCAAGCTTTTTGCAAATAGCAAATCTTCCTCGCAGTGGGATTAAAAATGCAAGTGTATCTTTTCTAACCTTACTGCAAGTTTACTGTAGTGAGCTGTTACAAACTTTTATCATTATTACAAATGTTAACTTACAACAAGCTTAAATTTTAAAAGGGCCTAATAAAGTTGTAAAATTTAAACTCACATTTGCAACTTATATATTATATAAGCAATTAATTGTATATATTATATATACAGTGTAAGTTTGTAACTTGGAATCATTTCAATTAATCTACTACAGCTTTTTTTAATGTTCGCATGCGTCAGATCGTATTTTCAATTACAATCTTTTAAAAGATAAATTATACAATTTGTCCCAAATTTAAGATGTCATTGATCTTTTTTTTTTAAACACAACCCTAGCTTTTTATTGACTATTTTTAAAGTACATGTTCTTCAGCTAACTTATGTAAAAATAAAACAAAAAATTCAATTAAAATTATTTAAGTAGACATTTCTGCCCATTTCCTATCATTTTCATAATCTACGAATAGAAAAACACGGGTATGCAAAATTTGATGAAAACTAGTCTGGTTTTTGAAAACTAAACGCTCACTTCCACTTTAAATTACTTGCTCTAAAATATCGAACTTTACTTTAATAATTTACTAATTTAGGTATATATAAATAACCTCGGTGGTTCAGGGGTAAGAACGTGTGCCTCTGAACCGAAGGGTACTGGGTTCGATCCCAGGGTACTCCTTTCACTTTTTCAGTACAAACTGTAAAATTAACATCAACCGAGGTTCTGGCATTGTATTTGAGCAAGTTGAATGTCTGCACGTTCCGCCCTTCGGAGGGGGCGTAAAGCCGTCGGTCCCGTATCCATGCGATGTTGGGCACGTTAAAGATCCCTACCCTCCTTACAGAAAGGCAGGGGTTCGGCAAAATTTCCAGGATAGTGAGGTGAAACTGCTCCCACACACAGGTATATATACCTTATCTCAGACATGTTTGTCAACACGCCTTATGTTTCGTAACCCACACTCCAGACAATTCACGCTACCATAAGATTGTTCAAGCTTTAAAACTTTCAGAAAAATAAATGAATTAGAAAAGAACCTGATCGCGTATATTCCAAAATATTATACGCAGCGCAAAGGAATAATAAGACAAGTCGATACTTTTTTTGATGAGAAATACATATTAGAAGCAATAGAGAGCACTACTAAACTGGTTGATTTAAAAAGGATGCAAAAAAATTTCACCAGCGAATACGGGAATAAAAAACTTGTTAAAAGACAAATGGTTATAGTTACATTTCTAGGCGACAAAATTCCAGAAAGGGTAAAAATAAACGGTGTTAGTTTTGTAGTACAACCATATATTTACCCTGTTGTCCAGTACATGGAAGACATGCATTACGGGCACGTTTCCAGAATTTGTAAAAGTAAAAGTCAAACGTGTAAAAAATTCGGTCAAATACATGAAAATAACGAAGAAATTTGTACCAACGACACGTATTGCATCTATTGCAAAACTAATAAACATCAACCAACCTACAGATTATGCCCAACTTACATAAAACAAAAAAACATTTAAAAAAATCATGTCTTTGCAAAATATCTCGTTTAAGGAAGCTGAAAAAATGAGTAATAATCCGTCATATGCCAAAGTAGTCACAAACAATCGTTTCGACTTACTTAATAATCTAGAGAATTTTCCCCTTTTGTCTCAGACTTCAAATTATACTCAAGATACACAAGCACATACAAGCACACAAGCAAACATATTTAGGCGGTGACAATGTATTTAACCCTTGCGCAATATTGCTAATAACAACACTAACCCAGCTCATGGGTTTACAAAGAAATGAAAGGCTTCAAAATCACCATCTACACAAAATAGAAAAGACACCCCCACAGTACTACCCAACCCATATCGGGACGAATATATGCAGCATAAAGATACATTGGTTAATCAAATTAGCGTTTTTATTTTTCAATTTGTCAGTAACATTGTTCCCGAAAAGAATTTCTGAATCAATAAGCTAGAATTAAAAAAAGAAACGATAGCATCATTACTAATTATACAGACAAAGATAATAACTATGACTTCGACGACAATGACGTCGGAGACCAATCAAATTAAAAAAGGAATTAATATTTTACAATGGAACGCTCGATCTATATACAAAAATCAATCACATTTACGGAATTATGTTTCTACAAATCTCACGGATGTAATTATATTAAGTGTAACATTTCTCAAGTCCAAACAAGCTAGTCCCAATTCTCGCGGATACAATTTTCTTAGACAAGATAGGAAGCAGCATAAAGGGGGAGGAGTAGCCATACTTATTTCTCACCAACTACAGATTCAAGAGTTGATTGATATTACCCCACCTAACGACGGTACTGATGTATGTGCAGTGTATTTGGCTGAGCTTGATTTGATCATAGTTTCGGTTTATAAACCACCAAATGTAAATATTATGCAGTGGAGATTTTTTTTTTGCAATATGTAAATAAAAATGTTACCTATTGTGGGGATTACAACGCTCACGAGACCATGTGGGAGTCGATAAGGAACGATTCAAGCGGAATAACTTTAGCTAACGCGGTAGATTACGCAGGGTTGGTCGTAATGAATAACGGAGACCTGACTAGGGTGCCGGGACCGTTGGGATCACCTTCAGTATTAGATCTAACTTTTGTGTCACCCAGTTTGGCGACTGAGATGTCCTGGAACATATTAGACGACACCGTGGGATTGGATCATTATCCTATTATAATAGAACTTAATAAACAATATTATTCTCAAATTAAAAAACCCTATCGCAAATGGAGGGGAGACACAGCAGAGTGGAATATGTTTCGGGACGTCTTGGACGTTGAGCGACGACGATGTTCAAAATAACATCAAAAGAATTATCATATTTTTTGGAAGCAATAAATTAAAGTGCAGCAAAATCAATAGAGCAAATAAAATATTCTAACAGCATCAAAACGAAAAGACCAGTGTGGTGGAACAATGAATGCTCAGAAATAAATAATAAACGAAAAAATGCACTAAAAAAGTATAGAGCGGTTTCAAATTGGGACAATTATCTTGCCTTTAAAAAAATAGATGCAAAAGTCGAGAAGTAGGGCGCACTTATGTATCTAACCTAAATAAAAATACTCCCATTTCAGATATCTGG
Organism: Tillus elongatus; assembly: GCA_964006375.1. Taxonomy (NCBI): domain Eukaryota; kingdom Metazoa; phylum Arthropoda; class Insecta; order Coleoptera; family Cleridae; genus Tillus; species Tillus elongatus. The sequence continues at coordinate 68,811,823 of OZ023269.1, read as the reverse complement.
AAGTTTATTTGAAGGTTTAACAATTCAAATAAGAGCACAAAATATGTAAGTCCCACAAAAGAAATGCTAGAACACTTTTTAAACGAGATAACACCACCTGGAGTCAGCAATATTATAGGAAAACACACAGAAATAAATAACTCAAACTATCTGGAAAAAGCTTTTACGATAGAAGAGCTCAACTTAGCGTTAAAATCTACTGCAAATACCACCCCAGGAAAGGACAAATTGACATACAAAATTCTAAGGGAAATGTCGGAACTGGCAAAATGTGTTTTATTGGATTTTTTTAACAATTGGCTATTAAAAGGCGAATACATTGATGAACTAAAATAAATAGTCATCTGCCTTATTTATAAGCAGGGAAAAGATACCAGGCAGCTAACATCGTATAGACAAATATCTTTAATGTCATGCATCACCAAAACGTTTGAGCGACTAATAAAAACTAGACTTGAATGGCATCTCGAGTACAATAATCTGTTAGCACCCGGCCAATATGGTTTTAGGCGTGAAGTGGGTACTATTGACGCCATTGGCCACTTGACCACCGATATTCAGTTAGCCCTGACGGATAATAAATATCTTATTTGTTTATTCTTGGATATCAAGGGAGCATATGAAGGGGTCAATCTCATTCTTTTATATCAAAGCCTCAAAGAGCTTGAAGTTCCTGAAAATATCGCTCTCAGTATAGTTAACCTTTATGATTGTAGTCGTTATACGTAAAAGACGCAAACAACATCTTACACGGACCTAGGCTGATGAGATATGGCATTCCACAGGCCTCTATTTTGAGTCCTATACTATTTAATGTTTATACCCGACAATTTCATAACATGATGGATAAGGAAACGCATTGCATACAGTATGCCAATGATATATGTCTCTATAGTATCCAAAACACCTATGAAGACTGTATTACGCAAATAAAACACTAGTGGCGTGCGGTCCATGGAAGCATTGCTTCCCTTAAAATAACGACTACATACCTAAACCGCATTATTTAAAATCCCTTTTATATTTTAAATATTAAATTTCAAATTCTGAAACTAATTCAATTATTAAAATTTTTATTTCGCAAGCTCACACACATAATTATTTATTATGCAGCATACTGTATTTGTATATACACTCCTAGCAAGGTGAATGCGACCGATTGCGGGTGAATGCGACCGATTGCGGACAGCATGAACCTGATCTGATACTAGGAGTGGATGCATGCAATGACTTCAGTTAAATACGCGTAGTCTGCAGGCAACTTTATAAAAGAAACATCGGCTCGGCGCGATGTACGCATGTTTTTAGAACGTGTTGTACTACGAAGACCGGGTGCGCGTTCAAAGCGAATGTGCCTGATTATTTCGTATATATAAGCAGTCGAGTAAGTTAAATACATTGGCATTTTATGAGTATTAATATGGTTGCAAGTAGATCAACTTTTAACAGCGGTGACGGTGGGTATGGGGATTTACAAACTTTACAAACAAGTGGTAATAATAACTGTGATTGTATTGTATGTTTTTTGATAACTAAAGGATTTTCAGCTTTACTGTTTGCTGAAAAACTTGCTTTTATTAATATAGGTAGGCCGAAACCTACTATAAAAAACTTAAATACAAGAATTAAAACATGTACCTATTCGACATTTCAACGCGGAAAAAACTCATAAACAATATGAATGGTTAACGGGTTGTGAAAACAGGAATAAACTGTTTTGTTGGTTTTGTAGTCTATTTGTGACTGAAAAGGGATTGTGGAATAAGAGTGGGTTTTCCGACTTGAATAATCTACATAAACTAATACAAAGACATGTTGTGTCTAAAGCGCATTTACAGGCCATTTTAAAATTAAGTGTCTTTGGAAAAACGCGAATTGAATACGCCTTTGACAAGCAGATTGAAATTCATCGCCAACACAATGAACTGGTTGATAAAAACAGAAACATATTAAAAAGACTTATTGATGCTGTGTGTTTTCTTGGTCGCAGCATGAATTGGGCTTCAGGGGTCATGACGAAACAACTACATCTGCAAATAGAGGAAACTTTCTAGACCTAGTTTTTTTAATAGCCAAATACGACATTTGTTTAAAAAATCACTTGGAACAGTCTAACGTTTTTCGCGGGACATAAAATCGCATTCAGAATGATTTAATTTCGGCTGCTGCCACTATTATTTTGAACATAATTACATCTGAAATTAAACAGACTCGTTTCGTTGCTATTGTTCTAGATGAAACAATCGATGTAACTAATTTAAGTCAACTATCTAGTAATACGCTACGTAAAAGTGGATGGGAGTGTACAAGAAAGATTTTAGGCTTTAAAAATGTGACAGAAGATCGTACCGCAAACGCTCTATATAAAATTGTGCTTAATATTATGAAAGATATTAAGGAGGCTGATAATAAATTAATTGCCCAAATCTATGATGGGGCTGCTGTTATGACCCGACGTTTAGGAGGTCTTCAAGCTAAAGTGCGGGAAACGTTCTCCATTGCTCTATTTGTACACTGTTGTGCTCATAAATTAAATCCCAATCTATAAATCATATTAAAGAATGTAAAGTGTTAAATGGGTGCTTTTTTTCCAATTCTACGAAGCGCACACAAGCCACCCAATTGTTAAAAAACGTTTACCCAAAGTAGCTGCAACCCGATGGAACTACAACGGCAGGGTTGTGTTAACTATATTTGAACACCGTGAATCGTTAATTGAACTTTTTGAAAACATGGAAAATAGCAGAAATTGGGACGCAGAAACAATAAATAGTTCTAGAGGATTTTTGGATGGTTTGAAAGGAGACTTTAATTTTAATTTTTTACTTAATATATTTTCGGAAATATTTCCGTTTTCAGATAATGTATTTAACATATTGCAATGTAAAATAAATGACATTGGTTTTTGCCTGAAAAAAATTAGTGAATTTAAATCCATTATAATTCAAAAAAGGAATGAATTTGATAAGTTCTGGGAGAAAACAATTGAATTAGGAGAAGTGGAGCCACGCCGTCGCCTTTTCTACGAAATTATAGATCAAATTCAGCAGCAAATTAACTGCAGATTTAATCATCTCAGTGACCTGAAATTTCTTGAATTGTGTAATTTTGGAGGATTTAAAGGGATACCTTTCACAGAAGATTCATTCAAATCATTATTTAACCACTATGGACATTATTTTGACAAAGCCTTATTACGATCAGAACTTACAGTCATTTATGAACCCGATGTTATTGACACAAAAACTTACGCTAGTGAACTTTTAACTTTCTTAAAACAATCAAAATCGGAAAATGCATATTCTGAAGTGTTCAAATTATGTGAATTAGTATTAACAAGTCCTGCTAGTAGTGCGTCTATAGAACGAAATTTTTCTACATTGAAACGTATCAAGAGTTTTTTTTTAGAAATTCAACAGGACAGGAAAGACTTTCCCAAATTTCAATTTTGTCAGTTAAAAATAAATTCGTCCAGGAAATGTCCCAGAATCCACAGTTACATGACGACATTAGTAACGAATTTTCCAAAAACAACAGAAGAATTGAGTTACACTATAAATAGGTAAGTTTCTGGGAATTGCTTCCCTTATTTCAAATGTCACCGCACGCCCCTGTAAAACACATTATACGTCCTTTGAAACAGTGGACTGAGGAAAGGCAATTACAAATAAACACACAAATATTAAATGCTTCAATTTTGAATAACTCAATTTTCTATAAACTTAGAAAGTTTAGTTTTGGTATGTAGTAAGGTCTTTCCTAAGGCAACATATACAGCAAATTTCATTTAAATACCTTTGTAGTTTTTGGAAAAAAAAAATTCCGAAAGAAAAATCAAAATTTGAATAACTCAATTTTTTATAAACATAGAAAGTTGAATTTTGATACTACGTAGTGAGGTCTCTCCCAGGGCAACATACCCTTTAAATTTTATTAAAACAGCTTTGTAATTTTCGGGGATAAATTTTTTCCCGGAAAATCCTTTCCGATTTTCCTGGATAACGAACTCATCCAAGCCATTAATAAAAGAAAGGCACTTGCCAAGTTTCATTGAAATCGGTTAATTAATTTTTGAGTTATCGGATGGATATTTGAAAAGAATGTGCAGTCTCACCATCGATACCTCTCCATTACCGAATTTTGTTAAATAAAAAATTCACTAATATTTTGGTTAAAGGATAAGCAATTTGTTTATTTTTTTTTTTTGGCAATGCATTTTTAATCCTATAGTGTTGGAAGAGACCTGCTGCACTTAGAATGATATCTTAGGCAGCACACAATACACAACATATAAAAACATTGTGTTCTTTCTTATAAGTGTTGCTCTATGTAATGTGTCGCAGTTTTGACGTCAGTTTACAATGCGAGAAATCATAAAACAACGCAACATATTCACCAAATTTCATCAAAATAGCTATGTAATTTTCAGAGACAAACATTTTTTTCGAAAGGAAACTCAAAAATTTTCTAGGAAAACCTTGTCCGATTTTCCTGGCTAACGAACTTATCTAAGCCATGATTAAAAGAAAGATTCTTGCCGAGTTTAATCAAAACCAGTTATTAACTTTTTGAGTTATCGTGCGGATACATACATACACACACACCTACATACACACCTACACATACACACACACACAAATATATATATATATATATATATATATATATATATATATATATATATATATATATATATATATATATATATATATATATATATATATATATATATATATATATATATATATATATATATATATATATATATATATATATATATATATATATATATATATATATATATATATATATATATATATATATATATATATATATATATATATATATATATACATAAACGAGAGTCTCATACGAGCCACCGAAGTGAGCGGTTGTGATTTCGAGAGCTAGTGAACATTTATTTAAAGACAGTGTTAAGCAATTATTATTATTATTTTAATAGTTGTGTGTTCTTAATAGTGTAGATATGAGTGATAAAGTGCCCCCGGATAGGGGAAAACAAGATTTAAATGATAAAGATGTAATGTAAATAGATATAGTTAATAATTCGTCAGAATCAGACGAATATGGGGTATTGCAAGGAGATAAAGCAGTAAGTAGGAAAGATAATAATATGAAAATAAATATTACTAAGAAAAATAAGGGGAAAAAGGAGGTAAGTGGAAAACATTATTTAAAACATGTAGAATTATTAGAAGATTTAAAATTAGGGAAATCGGATTTAACAATAACTAGTAGACTGAAAAAAAATAATGTAAATATTAAAGATAAATTAAATTCTCACAGAACAGAACTCATTAAAACTTATCAGAAAGACGATAAGGGTCCATTTGTTGTTTATGTAGAAAGTAAAAATATAAATGAAAATATTGGCAAAATGCACCGTATAGGGACTGCTAAATTAATAATGAATTGCGGCAATAATTTGAAAGATAAAATATTAAATATATCAAGTATTGGTCGTAATAAATTAAAAATTATTTTTTCTACATATGATAGTGCAAATTCATTAATAACTTCAGAAGATTTAAGAAATAAAAATTATATTGCTTACATTCCAAATTTCCTTACAAGGAGACAGGGTGTTATTAAGCAAGTGGACCTAGACATTAACGAGGAAGAAATAATTGAAATGATCGAACCAACTAATAATAATAATTTTGAAATTTTGAATGTAAAAAGGCTTAATCGCAGAGTTTTTAGGGACGGACAAGTAGAATATGTGAAAACGTCATCAGTTTTAGTAGAATTTTAAGGCCAGACGCTTCCCTCTGAAGTAGCAATAATGAAAATTCTTTATCAAGTGGAACCATATATTCAAAGAGTGGTTCAGTGCCTTAAATGTTTAAGGTACGGCCACATCAGCTCTCAGTGCAGGGCTCGTGAGAGATGCAAATTTTGCGGAAAAGATCATCTTAGCGAAGAGTGCGATCAGAAATCATCTCCTGTATGCGTGTTGTGTTCGGGTGACCACGCGGCCACAGATCGTGGGCTCTGCCCGGAGTTTTCTAGACAAAAAACAATTAAATATATAATGGGTACAAAGAATATATGTTATAAAGAATGTTTAGACAAACTCGACAAAAACTATTCCCAAATATTGAAAGCACCCAACCCACTTAACAAGCAATCCATTCAGAGCAAACAGGAACAACAACATATTAATATACATAGTCAACTAATAAATTTAGAATCATAACAATCAAACAAACAATTAGAACAAACGAGCAAACAATTACAACAAACAAACAAACAATTTCAACAAAAAACTAATCAACAAAAGAAATACAATTCCGTAAACAACAAAGACAATGTAAACATTAAGTCAAACAATCAGCACCCTAGATTACCTTCACACAATTACCAGAGACGTACTACTGGACCCACACATGACAATACCCCTCATTCGGATGTGTCACGAGAAAGTGGCATCATAAATCCTTATTCACCTAACTACATTAGCCAAACACAAATAAATAAAAATAGCTTAAATGAAGCTAGAGACCGAATTATCGCTTCAGCAAAAGATATATTGACCTGGGCTAATGTTGATATGACCGATGTCTCAATTATAGAAAGTTTTAAAAGTCAAGTAACAGAAATTTTAAACAACTGTTCATGCCCAGAATAAAGCTTTTGCAATGGAACGCTAGGTCGTTAAGGGCCAATGGCGGTCATTTGGAGAGATTTATGTATGACAAAAATATTGATGTTGCTCTTATTAGTGAAACGTGGCTAAAAGAAGGTAGTATAATAAAGTTTGGTGGATATAATGTATTTAGACAGGATCGACAGGATGGCTATGGCGGAGTAGCTATACTCGTAAAAAATAAGTTTGTATCTCAAACAGATAGTACATTTTATCAGGTTCCAAATATGATGTGTATCTCAGTAAATTTAATTTTAAATAGAAAATGTTGCATAAATTTATATTCAGTATATATCTCACCAAATACAAAAATTACGAAACAACAATGGGAAAACTTTTTTGCTAGCTTGAAAAAACCTTTTATTATATGTGGTGACACAAATTGTCATAACAGTTCCTGGGGTTGTAGCGGTACAGACTTTGGTGGTCGTGAACTATTAGCAGCAATCGAAGACTGTAGAATTAATTTCTTAAACACAGGGGCTGCAACTCTAGTAAAAACACCACTACATACAGGAGTGTCTGTCGTGGATCTGTCTATCTGTTCGCCGGGTACATTTCATAAATTCGATTGGACTGTTGCTGAAGATTCGCTTGGGTCGGATCATTACGCAATTTTGTTAGATTACTGTTATGATGCTAGTAATAGTAATGATGGTACCTTTGCTGATAGTAATAGTATTAATAATTGTTTACACTCTTTATGTAATCAAAACATTAAAACAAAAAAGTGGAATCTAAAAAAGGCTAACTGGGAGTTGTTTTCTTCCTCAATGGAATCTTTGATAAATTTACCTTCTTTGGAGCAAAATTTATCTTATGAATTGTTTGTTGATCTCGTAAACAGGGCATGTGAGTCTTCAATTCCGGAGAACAAGACAGCTCTCAGTAATAATTTTAATAAACCTTGGTGGAATGAAGACTGCAAACGTGCAGTAACTGATGAACGAGAAGCATTAAGATCGTATAAAAGTTGTCCAACATATGAAAATTTTCTAAACTACAAAAGAATATCAGCTATAAAAAAAGGACAATACTGGCAAGCAAAAGAAATTCGTGGAAAATTTTTTGTGAGAAATTAAATAGAAACACCTCGATTACAGAAATTTGGAATATGACAAAGAGACTGAATAATGGGAACACTAATAAAACAAACAGATATCAAGATGCCATATGGGCAGAAGGATTCCTTAGTAGTATCACACCAGATTACGCCAAAGAAAATAATTGTGACATGGTACAAATGCATCAACACGACCATCCTCTACTTTAAAAGTTCTCATTACTAGAGTTAGAAAATAGTCTAAAAAATAGAAAGAAAAATTCATCTCCAGGAGCTGATGGGATCTCTTACGAAATATTACAACACCTCTCTCATAAAATTAAAATGATTCTTCTAGAAATTTTTAATAGTATTTGGATGTCTGGAAACATCCCAGAACAGTGGAAGATATACATTATCATTGCTTTCTTAAAGCCCTTTAAGGACCCACTAAAATGGGAATCCTATAGGGGAATCTCCCTAGGTTCCTGTATGTTAAAGGTTTTTGAGCAACTATTAAAAAACAGCTTAGAAAAGTGGCTAGAACAAAATGGTCTTATATCAAATACTCAACATGGCTTCCGAAGAAATATGTCAACCATGTCAAGTATTGCCGATCTTGTCATCGATATAGAAGAATCATTTTTCAAGAAAAAATCCACAATCGCAATGTTCGTAGATGTTAGTGGGGCATACGATAGCGTAAACTTAAAAATATTACTTGAGAAAATGACCAAACTTGGTGTGCCCTTTCATTTTGCGAGAACAATTGTAAAAATTTATGAAGACAGAGCATTATGCTTGAAAGTAGGAGACATATTGTATGGTCCTAGAAAAAGTGATACAGGGATACCCCAGGGAAGCATATTAAGTCCTTTTCTATATATAATATATACGAATGACATGAACATGTCGATAAAAAACTGCCAACTTCTTCAATACGCCGACGACGTGTGTATATATAAGCATTGCTGTGAATTAGATGAAGGACAAAAAGCAATATCTAAGGATTTTATGGAATTAAAAGGTTATTTACATCAGATAGGTTTAAGTATTTCCGAATCTAAAACCAAGCTTGGAGTTTTTAGCAAGAAAAGGCAAATACCCCAGTCTGTTATTATCTGCAGTAAAGCTTATGAAGTAAAACTATCTATTAATTTTCTTGGGTTGATTATTGATAGAAAGCTTGTTTGGAAAAGTCACATCCAAAAAGTGCTAAAGAAAACAGAAAAGGGACTGAATATTATAAGGTTTATAAATCACACAAAGTGGGGAGCTGATCCCAATATCAGCATAATGTTTTACAAGTCCTTTGTAAGATCGCAGATAGACTACGGGTGTATATTCTACCTGAACGCAAGTAGAACCCACACAAAAAAAACTAGAAACGATTCAAAATAAAAGCCTTCGTTTATGCATTGGCTCTCTGAATAGTACACCAATTGACTGCTTGTTAGCCGAAGTTGGAGAAACGCCTCCAAAAATACGTGCAGAAAATTTGGCTACTAGGTTTCTTATAAAAGAATATACAAGAGGGAGTGACTTGATAAAAAAAGTAAGCCAAGCCTATATATTTAATACATCATCTTCACGTTGGGGTTATAAACCCCCTTCTCTAATTGTAACAGCTTACCACAATATTTTGTCACATAAAGGTGATCTATATCAAAATAGATTATGTCCGACATATAGCATAAATATACAAACAAAGAAACCACTGAAAGTAATATATTTACAGAATTACAATGACTTCCACAGTAACGTTCGTAATCTGGTATTTAAGTGTGATGTAATGTCTAAATTTCCACAATCCCTTCATATTTTCACCGATGGTTCTAAACAAAACAACTTCACTGGCTGTGCCTATTATGTCCCGGAAGGTGAATTTAGAAAAACGTTTCGACTAAATACTAAATTGTCCATATATTCAGCAGAAATAGTTGCGATTTTAGAAGCATTACAGTATGTAAAACAACAGTGCAAACAAAGAGTGGTTATCTTCACAAATAGTAAGAGTTGCCTTGATAACATTAATAATTTTACAGCAAATACAAAAGTAAACAACTATTTGATAGCTGAGTTAACAAAACAGCTGTATTTGTTACAAGAAGAAGGCAAAGACGTTACCTTATGCTGGATAAAAGGACACTGTGGGATATTACAGAATGAAACAGTGGATACATTGGCTAAAGAATCTATTAACACAGGAGAAGAATTAACCTATCTATGTCCGGGCTCCGACGTTTTGCCTTACCTATTTAATTATATTAAAGAAAAATGGACACAAAGATACAAACACAATAGTACGGGATTTTACTATAAACAGCTACAACCTTTTCCACCTAGGATACCCTGGTTTAAAAACGAAATATTAGATAGACTAGTCATAGTAAATATTTGTAGATTAAGATTTGGACATGCATTGGTACCTTCATACTTATATAAAATAAATTTAAAAGACGATCCCAATTGCGAGTGTGGCGAGTTGGGGGACATACAGCATATGTTGATGGGTTGTACAAATTTTAGGGTACAGGTTCAAATATTTGTTGAAAATATTGTGCGGACACGTTGTGTTACGTGTCCTTTCAACTTGGCACACTTACTTGCAACGGGAAATATTGATAAATATTTGATTATAAATACACATATTTATAACTTGGGTATAAATATTTAATGGTTCTAATTTTATTTTGTAGTAGCTACTTAGAACTTTGTACATAGTTTTAGCTATCCTTCTGTCTAACCATTTATTTTTCCTAATTTATCCAGGGTCAACCATCTGTCTAAGTTATATAAAGTCGTCTAGATAGACCCCTAGGACGCAGAAGATTTGTGTCCCTGTATTTTATTTTCCCTTAATATATTCTAATAATAATTAGTTAAATAGATATAGAATATTGCAGGTACAAATTGTTTAAATCTAACTCTGTACATTATGTGTACTTATGTGAATATGAGTTTAAGCTCGCGCATGTGTGAGTGGATCTTTATTTAAATATATATGTAGATGGCTGAGTAATTAGAAAGTTTAGATAAGATTAAATAAAAAGATAAAGTGTAATGCGTAAAGATCCGATGAACACATTAAATTTATTCACAGAATCGGGGCAGCCACTCTAACTAAAAATTCGGGTTAAAAGGTGCTAATGGTTCAAAACCGTGGTCAATAGTCTAATATATATATATATATATATATATATATATATATATATATATATATATATATATATATATATATATATATATATATATATATATATATATATATATATATATATATATATATAAACATATAAAAATTGAAACTAACCCCGGATATGAGTTCTCGGTGTCCTACAGAAACGAGATAAGTTTATGAGCAAAATATATAGTAGAAACAATGTGCCATATTTTATCAAAATAACTTATTGTTTGAAAATGTACAAAAATTTTCCGACAATATACCTTAAACGTTGGTTTTCTAACCAACAAATCTTAGGTTAATAGCAAATTGAGTTATTGAAATTTGAAGCATTTAATGAAAATTTGCTACCAAAACGCATTTACTGCGTCTTGATTTTTTTTCTTACAAACATAGTTCGATAAAAAATGCAATAAAATAAGGCTGTTCGAAAAAAATATTTTAGGAATCACCAACGATCGACTTGTGGGCCAGCCGGTGATTGTCAAAATAATTTTATAAGATGCAGCTCAAGACACCCTATAATTAACTTATACAATTTTTTCTCGTCTCTTGTATAATAATAATTATATTCAGCTTTACCGTAGAAACGCGTCACCCTGTATAATATCAGCCCTTTTGTAAAACTTCGATCCTTTATATTTACTTATTTATTTAATATGCAAATACACAGTTTATAAACCATTTACGTATATATGTGTTGATAAAATATAACAAACACTGTTTAATCCACCCACTAACATTAATAAAGGAATAATTTGCTTTTGTATATAAAAATTTTCCAAATGACACAAATAATTCGTCCACTCAAACAAATAAAATTCACTAAAAAAACATAATATAAACGATCTCATATCATACAGCGTCTAACAGACCTGCGCAATAATAATCATATGTTACGTTGCCATGACAACCACAACTAGATCTCATATAAACTATTCAATGAAAAGCGGTGAAACTTAAACATAAATGTTTCAAATTTGAATAGCTTAATTTCTGTAACCCTAGAAAGCTGAATTTTGGCACATAGTTAGGTCTTTCCCAAACCAATATGAACACCAAATTTTATCGAAATATCTTTGTAATTTTCGGAGAAAAAAAATTTTCGAAAGAAAACTCAAAATTTTCCCGGAAAACCGTGTCAGATTTTTCTGGCTAACGAACTCATCCAAGCTATTAATAAAAGAAAGGCACTTGCCGAGTTTTATCAAAATCGGTTAATTATTTTTTTGAGTTAGCGGTTGGATACATATATATATATATATATATATATATATATATATATATATATATATATATATATATATATATATATATATATATATATATATATATATATATATATATATATATATATATATATATATATATATATATATTGAAATATCCTGGTATATTAGCATATTATTTTCTTTCGGACCCGTCAGCAATTAGTCATTTTATTGGCTTTTTACTGTTTATTAAATAACTCTCATACGACAAGTGAAATGCCAGATAAGGATTGTATTTTTGTGTTTGTTATGCCCTGTATACAATTAATATTAGGTAACAGTAAAAACGATACATAAGGGAGGTTTCGATCGAATTAATCTAGAAGTTTCAATATGTCATTTGAGACGATAAAAACGAACCACGTTAAAAGATTTTCACACGCTGTGCAGCCAAAGGTCGAGATATAGGTCGCACATTGAGATCACTTGTAACAAATTATAGTCCTTGAAAGGAAATGAAGAGCTCAGTTGAAGCATTTTTAAAAGGTTTTTGTCATTAGAACATGACTAATTATAAGTGTGTCTAGTCTCATGTGTGGGAACGTATTAGATTTTACTTAAAAGAGGGTATACTAAAATGTAGTCAGAGAGTTTTTTATAAAAGGCTAGAGTGACATGCTGCAGATCACGTAGGCACTAATAAAGTCGATAATTATGTACATAGCTGGTATATTTTAAACGCTAGTGACTAGGCCTGGAATTTCGTTGTTCTCACGTTTGGGCGGAGCGACTTCATATAAAACTACGTACGATTGGGACATAGGGGACGATTTTCATCGATATCTCAGAGTTAGCTCTTCTGCAAAGCTGTCTTCGAACTGAATGTTCTTTAAGAGACTTGTGGAACCCTGTGGTGACGAGGCACAGCATACTATCGCAACGATCAATTCTGGCAGATTTGTGCTGTGTTGAACACTGTGGGTTTCCTATAACCGCGTCTGAAGTCAGCTGATCATAGTGCGGGAATTCTATAGGTCTTTTCCATAGCGTACTTGCGGAGAAAGCCTGTGGTAAACACTAGCGCCATGAATAAAATTCGAGCGAGAGTGTCGAAGTAGGGGACCTCTGCTGGTATTGTTAACGCGAATCGCACTACACCACCGCGCATAGACGAGTCCCAGGAGTCGAGCCGCCGTCCCCGCTTGGAGGCCCTGTCGCAGCCTGTTGAGACCAGATGTAACAGCAAACGGTGAGTGTACCTTTAAAATGACATATGCTATCGGTGTCCCTAAATTGTTTGCCCAATTTAATGTATTTAAACGGAAACTTGAACCCTATAAGTTTATTTGCCTGCATATTATTTAAATAAATTTATTTGTGCATTAAATGTTGCCCAGTTTGTTATATTTAATCTAAACTTGAAACCTAGCATTTTATTTACTTACATATCATGTATAGAAAGTATTTTTTGCATCTAAATGTTGCCAAATATGCCATATGTAAACTAAGCTTGAAACCTAGCGTTTTAATTGTGAACATGTAATGTACAGATATTATTATTTTTGCATCTAAATGTTACCGAAATCGGCGTATTAAGACTAAATTTGACCCCTAATATTTTAGTTATTTGTGTATCGTGTAGATAAATTATTTGTGCATTAAAAGTTGCCAAGTTCGATATATTTAAACTAAAACTTGAGAGCTGGGATTTTGTTGATTTGTACATCATCAAAGCGGAATTATTCGTGCATTTGAATGTTGCCCAATTTAGTAGATTTAAACTGAACTCGAAATCGGGAATTTTATTAGTTTGGGTATTATGTAGAAAAATTATTTGTGTGTTCAGAGTTGCCAAATTTGATATATTTGAATGAAGCTTAAAGCCTGAAATTCTATTTGTTGGTATATTAGTTCATGAAACTAATTGTGCACTCAAAAATATCACCAGACATGAAATCAGGAGTTTTATTTGCTATACGTTTTAGTAAGGTTAGTTGTGCATTTGAAGGTTTCCAAATTTAATATGATTAAACTATAACTTGAATTCTGGAATTTTATCTGCTTGTTAGGTGAAGAAATTATCTCTACATCTAAAAACGTTGCCAAATTTAATATATTTAAACTAAACTTGAAACATAGTATTTTAGTTGGTTGCATATTATACGTAGAAATTATTTGTGCGTTTAAATTGTATAAATCATACTGAAACCTGAAATCTGGACGGTTATTTGTTTGCTAATCATGTAGAAAAATTATTTGTGGGTTCAGATGTTGCCAAATTTAACATACTCAGACTAAAACTTAGAGTCTGGAATTTTAGTTTTTTTGCATATAGTGTGGAAGAAATACTCGAGCATTGAAATGTTGCCAAATTTAATATATTTAAACTAAACTTGAAACCTAGTATTTTTGTTGGTTGTATATTATATGTAGAAATTATCTGTGCATTTAAATTGTATAAATTAAACTGAAACTTGAAATCTGGAATGTTATTTGCTTGCACAGTATGTAGAAAAATTATTTGTGCGTTCAGATGTTGCCAAATTTAACATATTCAGACTAAAACTTAAAGTCTGGAATTTTGATTTGTTTACGTATAGCATAGAGGAATTACTCGAGCATTGAGACGTTGCCAAATTTAATATATTTAAACTAAACTTGAAATTTGGAAACTTATTTGTTTACATTATGTCGAGAAATTGTTTGTACCGGTAAATGTCACAAAATCTGATATATTCAATCTGAATCGTGAAACCAGAGTTATGTAGTTCTTTACAATATAATTTGGGTCTAAATCGTAAAACCAGAATTGTGTAGCGCTTTATAATATAATTTAAATCTGAATCGTGAAACCAGAATTATGTAGCTCTTTATAATATAATTTAAATCTAAATCGTAAAACCATAATGGTGTAGCTCCTTAGAATATAATTTGAATCTGAAACGTGAAACCAGAATTATGTAGCTCTTTATAATATAATTTAAATCTGAATCGTGAAACCAGAATTAAGTAGCTCTTATAATATAATTTAAATCTGAATTGTGAAACCAGAAGTACGTTGCTCTAGATAATATAATTTAAATCTGAATCGTGAAACCAGAATTATGTAGCTCTTTATAATATAATTTAAATCTGAATCGTGAAACCAGAATTCTGTAGCTCTTTATAATATAATTTAAATCCGAATCCTGAAATCAGAATTATGTAGCTCTTTATAATATAATTTAAATCTGAATCGTGAAACCAGTTATGTAGCTCCTTATAATATAATTTAAATCTGAATCGTAAAACCAGAATTATGTAGCTCCTTATAATATAATTTGAATCTGAATCGTGAAACCAGAATTGTGTAGCTCTTTATAATATAATTTAAATCTGAATCGTGAAACCAGAATTATGTAGCTCCTTATAATATAATCTAAATCTAAATCGTAAAACCAGAATTGAGTAGCTCCTTAGAATATAATTTGAATCTGAATCGTAAAACCAGAATTCTGTAGCTCTTTATAATATAATTTAAATCTGAATCGTGAAACCAGAATTATGTAGTTCTTTATAATATAATTTAAATCTGAATCGTAAAACCAGAATTGTGTAGCTCTTTATAATATAATTTAAATCTGAATCGTGAAACCATAATTATGTAGCTCCTTATAATATAATCTAAATCTAAATCGTAAAACCAGAATTGAGTAGCTCCTTAGAATATAATTTGAATCTGAATCGTGAAACCAGAATTCTGTAGCTCTTTATAATATAATTTAAATCTGAATCGTGAAACCAGAATTATGTAGTTCTTTATAATATAATTTAAATCTGAATCGTCAAACCAGAATTCTGTAGCTCTTTATAATATAATTTAAATCCGAATCCTGAAATCAGAATTATGTAGCTCTTTATAATATAATTTAAATCTGAATCGTGAAACCAGAATGAAGTAGCTCTTTATAATATAATTTAAATCGTTGCTCTTGATAATATAATTTAAATCTGAATTGTGAAACCTGAATTAAGTGGCTTTTTATAATATAATTTAAATCTGAATCGTGAAACCAGAATTCTGTAGCTCTTTATGATATGATTTGGATCTGAATTATGAAATCAGAAGTATGTATCTTATTATAATGTGAATTAAGTCTGAATCTGGAAACCAGAAGTATGCAGCTCTTTAGAATATAATTTTGAATCTGAAACTTGAAAACGAGAGGTCCGTAGCTCTATATAAGATAATTTGAATCTGAAATTTGAAATCAACAGTATCTAGTCTTACATAATACAATTTTGAACCTGAATCAGGAAACCAGCAATATCTAGCTCTACATGAGGTAATCTTAAACCCGAAACTTACAACTGAAGGTATGTAATTCCATCTCTGTGTAATATTGAAATTGAAACTTGAAGACAAAAATATGTGGCACACTTTTAATGCACTTTGAAACTAAAACCTGAAGTTAGGAATCTCATTCTTTTATATGTTACCTGATGAAATTGTTTTGTACCTGAAACATACATCTTGGCTCCCACTTTTGTATTAAACTAAAACTTGAAATTGAGAATATGTGGTGTGCACTGGACGGTTCGGAAAATAAAGCAAATGGATATAGAATAAATGAAGTACTTCCCCCTATGTTTTGACAAAGTTGTGTAATTATTCTCCTTGTGTCTAGAATGACATTCAGGTGAAGCCTTGTTTCACGAAGTGCCACTATCCGAACATTTAAGACCTCCAGTGAGGCATAGTCTAGGAAGGACTTCGCGATTTATCACAATTTTGCATGACTGAAACGAGAGGGCAACCTGAAGGTCAGTAATTAGTTGAAAGGCTTGCGATACACGTCAAAATATTGGGCGAGGTAGTAGTAGGTTTGTTACCGTCTCCGCTTAGTCAGTCAACAGTAATCTGGCCTGAATTACAACAATACCTTCCCCTTGCGCCTCCTACAGCCTACAGGTCCAAAACAAAATACTTTTCAAGCGGTATTTGGGTGAACTTTCTACTTCTTGACCTGCCAAACCTCCGAAAATCTAAGACCTCCAGTGAGGCTATAGCCCAAGAAAGGGCTCGCGAAAAATCTTAACTGTGGCACCATGGAAGTGGAAAAGGCAACCCAAATGCGCAATGCGTCATTTCCTAGTGACCAATGGCCACATGAGAGACGTAGAGGGAGGAGTCGGTTAGCCTCAAGTATATGCCCGGGTGTGGTGTCCTGTTCTGCAGTGTTGCTCAATCAGTCCCACGGTAATAAAGCAAAGACAAACCAAAACTGAAATGTGAACGATGAAACCAATAAAATCTAAATAATGAATATTGAAATGAAAATACCAATCTTTAATTCTACACCACTGTGGGAACTGAGAGTGACATCGGAGACCTTGATCCACACCAGGTCATCACCCCTCCAAGCGATCCAAATTTTTTATGCTAGTGCATTCCCCATATGTGTAATATTAGGCCCAGCCGTGTGATTTCTCGTAGCAATAGGGCGCCTAGATGTCTGTGCTTTCATGTCCGTTCCACTGTATTGGTCAAATGAGAAACTTTGTTAAATAAATTAAGTGTTTGCGAATGATAGCGTTTCTCTTACAATGTTCCAACCCATAGTCTGAACAAACACAACCTGGTCCTAACCCTAGATTTTCACGCCTTAATCCATCCTGGTAGCCCAGAAAATTAGTCATCCTAAGTAAGCAAATGTAGAGGCCTTTAAAGTAAGGTAAGTGAATACATTTCAGGTCACCTGTAGTAATTTAATGGAGTCAGGTATTCAATTACATATTAGTCAACAATGCAAGACGGACTAAGATGCATTTTCTTTAAAATAAAATATGTTTAAATTAGGTATTACACAATATCATGCTATGTTGCCATTTTAGTTGTATCGTTGCCTTTTGTTTTGTTGTTTTGTGTGTAAAAATTCGATTAGCCTTTTGGGATATTACAATATCTATATATATATATATATATATATATATATATATATATATATATATATATATATATATATATATATATATATATATATATATATATATATATATATATATATATATATATATATATATATATATAACCGAAAGTGACCCCGGATATGGGTTCTAGGGGCCCAAATTCGCGCTCATTTGCAAAAATTTTTGCAAAGTCTCACCATCGATACCTCTCTATTAGTGAATTTTTTTAAATAAAAATTCACTAAAAACTGCAATAATGTTGTTCACCAGACATAGAACAAGAACTCCAGAATACATTGAATCAAATTACATAAAAATCAAAATTGTCAGTGAATATAAATATCTGGGCCTTATACTCGATAAGAAGTTATTGTGGAACCAACATGTAAATTATGTTAAAACCAAATGTGAGCGAGGCATAAATCTGCTAAGATCCTTTTTAACTCATAAATGGGGTGCAGATGTAACTGTCTCACTCCTTTTTTATAAATAATATGTTAGATCTATGCTTGATTATGGCTGCATCGCATACGGATCTACATCTAAATCGAATCTGACTAAGCTGGAGAGAGTTCAACTCAAAGCACTGAGAGTTTGTATAGGGGCCATGCAGTCTACCCCAAACCAGGTGGTCTTCGCGAAAGCACAAAAACCTCCTTTGCATTTACGAATTCAGCTAATAGCTGGTCATTACGTATTAAAACTTAGAGCAAGATCTCCAGAAAAAATCTGTCAATTGCATAATTTGTTTGTGGCGACTATAACCAACAAATACTGGAGGAATAAAAAGAGCCCGCCACTGACGTCGATGTACGAAATGACAATTAGATAGGAAGAAAATATCATTATATCCTTGATCCCAAGTCAATTCCACTATAATTATCATGCACTAATAGAAAAATCTAGTGTAATAATACCAGCCTATTCAGACCATACAGGAATGATTCAGAACACTTTTAACGATATTATAGATAAATACTCATGCTCAGTACAAATTTATACCGATGGCTCAACACGAATTTGGGAGCTGCTTTTTATATTCCAGAACTACAATTGAAACCACAAATTAGAATGTCCAAGTATGCCTCAATTTATACAGCTGAGCTAACAGCAATAGAGCAGGCATTAGAATGGATCACTAAGAACAATATAACCAAATGTATTATAATAAGTGATTCAAAGTCAGCTTTTATGGCAATTAAGAACCAGAAACAAGAGAACTTTAAAAATGCTTTTCTATCTCGCATAAAGGAATACGAGTTTCAGTTAAAAGCAAACACTGAAATTGTATATCTGTGGGTCAAGGGGCACACCGGAATATCAGGAAATGAAATGGTAGACGATCTAGCCAAGCAAGCAGCATTTTTGGAAAGCATTCCACAAAACCGAAAAATCCCAAATACAGACTTTCGACCGAAAGTTAAACAGCAATTAATTAAATACTGGGATATAGAATGGCACCGTTATGTCAACTCAAGTTCAAACCACTATGCTCTTATACACAAACAACTTCCATTACATTTGGTCAAAGAAATTTCCAGAAACCGCTCATTTCCTACAATATTAACAAGACTAAAGTCTAATCATGGATGATTTCCAGCACACCTGCATAAGATAGGTGTGACTGAAAGTCCTAATTGTGACTGCAACGAAAACAACATTGCTGACTTAAATCATATTATATTTTCATGCTCTAAGTATTCTGCACAACGAACCAACCTCATGCTAACGTTGGAAAAATACACCAAACACCATATGAATTTAACACACCTTCTAAGTAGTCATAAAATTGAAGTCAATATAGCTTTGTATAGATTTTTTAGAAACATAAACTAAGATGTATAAAATCAAACCCTGTAGATAATAGATATAAATAGTAAATATTTACCAGGCATCGTGTTACATTAGTTGTAGTTATATAGTAATGTATGTATGTGAATATATGTGCTCAATGG
This sequence comes from Tillus elongatus, assembly GCA_964006375.1. Taxonomy (NCBI): domain Eukaryota; kingdom Metazoa; phylum Arthropoda; class Insecta; order Coleoptera; family Cleridae; genus Tillus; species Tillus elongatus. The sequence goes on along the minus strand of OZ023269.1, from coordinate 68,791,812 downwards.
CCTATATAGAACTATATAAATTATTTTTTAAAATCCTAATGTTTTCCTATTGATTTCCCCCCTGTCTGTGACTTAGTCTTGTTTGTCTGTTAGCCTTGACGAGTCCCTAGGCGCCAGTGTAAAAAAAATACCAAAAAAAATACAAAAAATATACAAACAAAAAACAAAAAAAAACGATGAAAAATTTAAGAAATATTATAATAAACACTTCCTGGTTGATTTTGAATTGAGGGTGTCACACGGCGCATCCTAAACTGCGCAGCCAAGATATGAAACAGAAACGTTAATACCGTATACAGTGTTGTCGGGTTGTACCTTTTTTTCATTGAATAAGATGTAATAAATATTTTATACTTTTTAATATATTTTTGGCTGTATCAAATACATCTAAAAATAGGTCCAACAGCATCTACAAATAATGTAAAAAAAACATAATATTGTTACATTTAAGTGTATATTTGTTAAATTTGTAGAGAACCATCCGAATGCTTTTTAGTGAATTTTCTTCGAAAAAATCCACTATTGGAGAGATTCCGACTTTTGAATTTAAAAAAAAATGAGCGTGAACTAGGACCCCTAGGACCCATAACCGGGGTCAGTTTCAATTTTTATATGTATCACAGCGATAAGTCAAAAAATAATATGCCGATTTCGATCAAGTTTGGCATATGCCTTCCTTTTGTAAGTGACTTGGATAAATTCGTTAGCCAGGAAAATCGGAACCGGTATTCCGGGAAAATTTTGTTCTCTATCGAAAAAAATGTTCTCAAAAAATAAAACAGCTGTGGTAACCAAATTTGATAGGTAGGTTTGTGAGATAAAGAGTAAACTATAAACTAACATTTTTATTTCTATGTTACAAGCAAAAAGTTCAAAAAAAATATATTTTGTGCCAGATTATTTCTATCAAAATTCACTACCATAACGCACTTGCTGCGTCAAGACTTTTAGGAAAAACTTTTCAGTAACATGCTTAGAAATCACCGTCCCCCCCCTGATGCACAAATCACAAGAAAAATTCGTTAATTTGCATGCTGATGACCTCCTGGACAGTTTGAGATGAAACGACTGCTGATACATAAAGTTTGGTATCTTGCATGTACGCTGACAGTAATGTTAGCTTTTGTTCGCTTGCCTTTACCGAGTTATTGACATGTCAGGTTTTTAACACATTACATATTTTAAACAATTTCTCAGCAGCTGATAGATAAAGTTTTGTATCTCGCACGTACGCTGACACTATTCTTACCTTTTGTTCTCTTGCGTTTGCCGAGTTATTTACATGTAAAGTTTTTTACACATTACATACCTTAAACAATTTCTCAGCTGTTGATACATAAAGTTTGGTATCTCGCACGTAGGCTGACACTATTCTTACCTTTTATTTTCTTGCGTTTGTCGAGTTATTTACATGTAAAGTTATTTACACATTACATACCTTAAACAATTTCTCAGCTGTTGATACATAAAGTTTGGTATCTCGCACGTACGCTGACACTATTCTTACCTTTTGTTCTCTTGCGTTTGCCGAGTTATTTACATGTAAAGTTTTTTACACATTACATACCTTAAACAATTTCTCAGCTGTTGATACATAAAGTTTGGTATCTCGCACGTACGCTGACACTATTCTTACCTTTTGTTCTCTTGCGTTTGCCGAGTTATTTACATGTAAAGTTTTTTACACATAAGAGACTTTAAACAATTTATCAGCTGCTGGTAGATAAAGTTTGGTATCTCGCACGTACGCTGACACTATTCTCACCTATTGTTCTCTTGCCTTTGCCGAGTTATTTACATGTAAAGTTTTTAACAGCTTACATACTTTTTAAACAATTTCTCAGTACGGTTTTGTTCGGTGACACCCCTTCCTCTCCTAAACATTACATTTGACATACAATTCTCTTTGGCCTTGGGAATCCCTGGAATATTCTGGACACATGGACAATTGCCTTCTACTGCCAAGTTATCACTTCGCTTTTAGTAGACCGCTAGTACGGGTACCCGTTTAGATGGTTTCTTATTTATATATATATATATATATATATATATATATATATATATATATATATATATATATATATATACTTTATTTGTTTGCTGTACGTTTGTGATTTCTTATTGGTTTGCGTGGACTGCAGTTTCGAACCGTCCCGGTTCATCATCAGCACGCTACTGGCTGCTATCGCTCCTGTCTGGTCTACGTCGGAGATTGTAGGTGGCGCATGCGCCGTGAGCTTCTATTGGTCGGTTTCCTGTTCTCTGATTGGTTGTGCCTTCGGACTGTGTCGTGTGTATCGGTCTCCTGTCTTGATCACTGTGGTTTAATAATTTGTCTATTTGTATGGCCTTTATTAAGTTTTGTTTAAATGTTTGTACTTGGATTTGTTCTGGCATTAATTGTTTTCTATTGTTTGTTTGTTGAATGTAGTATTGTTCCCAGATTTCCATTTTTTTGTGGTCTTTAACATGTTTCATTAGTTTTAATTGGGTGATGTCTGGTTTTTTGGTGTTTTGTGTCGTGAATGTGTGTAGCTACGTTTGATTTGTAGCTAGGTATGTGGATTTTATCCAATGCTGTTATATGTTCTTTGATTTATAAACATAACAGACACAAAATTCACAAAAGAAGAAAAAGAATTCATAGAAAACAACATAAAAACCAACTTTTTAGATACAAAAAAATCTACAATAGAGAACATAATAGTGGACACACAACACGCGATAAACTCAATAAATAGCCCAAACTTAGAACCACTGAAAAACCAACTAGCAACAGAAATAAACAGAATTATTGACAAGACTAAATCAAAAAACCATACACATGAAAAAATGATCAAACAAATAAGAAACAAAGTCACATATAACAACATAACAATAGCAAAAACAGATAAAAGCGACGCACTAATAGCAATAAAAACACAGGACTATATAGAAAACACAAACACTTTCATCTCAACAAACAAATGCAAAAAACTGAACGAAAACCCAACTAAAAAATTCCAAAATCAAATATTAAACATCATAAAAAAACACAAGACAATATTCAACCAAAAAACAACACATTATTATAACAACAACCCTAAAGCACCACCAATGACAGGAATAATAAAAATACACAAAACGGGATACCCAATAAGACCACTCATCAACTTCAAAGATGCACCTTCATACAAAATAGCAAAAGAAATGGACCAAGTACTAAAACAAGAATTACAACTAGAAAACAAATTTAACATAAAAAACTCCATAGAACTAGTAGATAAACTAGAAAATATAAACATAAACAAAAACACAAGACTTGCCTCATTTGACATAACAAATATGTACACCAATATACCAATTAACGAAACTACAAATATAATCGAAAATAGGGTGCAAAATAACAACAAAAAACAACAAATTAGCGAAATATTAAACATCATATTGAAACAAAATTACTTTGAGTTCAACGGAGAATACTACATCCAAGAAGATGGACTACCAATGGGATCTCCACTATCAAGCATCATGGCAGAAATATACATACAACAGTTAGAAGATAAAATCAACACCATCATAAAAGAGACAGACCCAAACATCAAATGGATAAGATACGTCGATGATATATTAATAATATACGACAATCAAAAAACCAACATAGACAATATCCTCGAAAAAATAAACCAAATTAACAGAAACATAAAATTTACAATAGAAAAAGAATCAAACAACACTATAAACTTCCTAGACTTAATACTAATCAGAAAAGAAAACCAGATTGAATACAAAATATACAGAAAACCCACACAAACAGACATCACTATACCTAAACACTCACTACACCCACATACACACAAAATGGCCGCATGCAGATACTTAATAAACAGAATGCTAAATATACCACTTCATAACGACGAACGAGAAAAGGAGTACAACATCATAATACAAATAGCAGAAAGAAATGGATACAACAAAAAAACAATAGAAAAGCTAGTAAAACAAATCAAAACAAACAAATCAACAAAACCGAAAACAAAACACCAGAAACAAACACAAAATACACAACATTCACTTATAACCACCACATCAAAAAAATAACACAAACACTCAAACAATATTAATAAAATAATAAACAAAATAAATAAAAAACAAGAACACAACCCACATGAATTAAACGGAATATATCAAATAGAATGTAACACATGCAATAAAAAATATATAGGAATGACAAAGAAATCAATACAAACAAGATTCAAAGAACATATAACAGCATTGGATAAAATCCACATACCTAGCTACAAATCAAACGTAGCTACACACATTCACGACACAAAACACCAAAAACCAGACATCACCCAATTAAAACTAATGAAACATGTTAAAGACCACAAAAAAATGGAAATCTGGGAACAATACTACATTCAACAAACAAACAATAGAAAACAATTAATGCCAGAACAAATCCAAGTACAAACATTTAAACAAAACTTAATAAAGGCCATACAAATAGACAAATTATTAAACCACAGTGATCAAGACAGGAGACCGATACACACGACACAGTCCGAAGGCACAACCAATCAGAGAACAGGAAACCGACCAATAGAAGCTCACGGCGCATGCGCCACCTACAATCTCCGACGTAGACCAGACAGGAGCGATAGCAGCCAGTAGCGTGCTGATGATGAACCGGGACGGTTCGAAACTGCAGTCCACGCAAACCAATAAGAAATCACAAACGTACAGCAAGCAAATAAAGTGTATATTTAAAAGTGATTACAGTATAGTGCAATATTCCTAAAGATATATATATATATATATATATATATATATATATATATATATATATATATATATATATATATATATATATATATATATATATATATATATATATATATATATATCGGTGTTCACCCACGTTGTTTTTAAAATTGTGCCTATCTTACCTTGTTCTCTTAATGAACATCAGTTTTGTAGTGGTTTAAGCGTACATGTGTCGCTGGTTCCTGGTCCGTGCCAATGTTATTTGTTTCTACATTGTTTTTGCAATGAAGGGTCTGCTTCGCTGGGGGAATCTTCTTCCCCTCTCGCATGCATACAACCTACCCTCGTTGCATAAACCACAAGTCAAATTCCCTGAGAGCAGCCCTCAAAAAAGTAACAGGTGCTGGTGCGAATAGGGGTGCTGTGCGGGGAGGCAGGGTTAAAGGGGATATGGCTTTTATATGTGAAAAAGGCCGCTTTAAGCCGTTTTCTTAGCATTTTCTGCTTATATTACGTTTTTACTACCTACCCCGCCCGGCAACCCTATTTACTCCTGGTCCCGTATCTTCCTTGTGGGGTATGAACAAGAAAATTTTCTTGTCGTTTGTGCATCCAGGGAAGGAGGTCTAAGCATGTTTCCGAAAAGATGTTACAAAAAAACGTCCAGAAGAAACTAGCGACACATGCATGCCTAAACCACTACAACACAAATAGTCATTAACAGAACAAGGTAAACAATGCTTAATTTCAGAAATAATGTCTGTGAACACTTGAATACACAGGAAACCGTCTAAACGAGTACACTTACTAGCGGTGTAGTAAACTGAAAGCGAAGTGATAAATTGGCAGTAGAAGCCAATATTTCATGTGTCTAGGATATTCTCGGGATTTCCAAAGTCAATGTGAACCTTATGTCGAATGTAATGTTTAGGAGGGGAAGGAGGTGCCGCGGAACAGGACCGTACTGAGAAATTGTTTAAAAAGTTATGTAATGTGTGAAAACTTTAAACGTAAATAACTCGGCAAAGACCAGAGAACAAACGGTAATAATAGTGTCAGTGTACATGTAAGTTATCTGAAACTGTTCGGGAGGTCATTTGCAAATTAACCGTAAATATATTTAGTAACACAATATCATTGAGCTTACAATAATGTCCGAAATGAAAGGTAGTGAGAAAATAATACTGGTGATTAACTTCAATGTCATTGGTTTCGAAAAATATTTTCTACAGTAGCAAAAGTATTCATAACATATTGTCAAATTTAATATATATATATATATATATATATATATATATATATATATATATATATATATATATATATATATATATATATATATATATATATATGTAAACATATAAAAATTGAAACTGACTCCACATATGAGTTCTAGGGGTCCTAGTTCGCGCTCATTTGAAGAAATTTTTGCAAAGTCTCACCATCGATACCTCTCTAATAGGGAATATTTTTTTATAAACATTCACTAAAAACTGCCTTAGTTTTTAATTTCAGGTCTTAATTAGAAGTCTAAATATACTCTTCCTTTTTATTGAACATTAATAAGTACATAAAAAAAGATAGAGTTATGACACTAGTTGAGCAAGCTAGCGAGCTCATGACCAACCGGGTTTCGTCATAACATCAATATTGTTTTAGCGTAAGCAAATTAAACAACCCCCGAATAAATAGGGCCACCTGCCTTGCGCAAATGTTTACATTGTAACTATTAAATAATAATATAACTTCATATATAATTTTATATTCATGAATTATTCTTTTATTTTATTGTACTGAGCTTAATGTATTACTTTTGCCAAACTGTATAATATCGTGTTTTATAGATATATTTGATTGACTTAAATTTAACAATATGTTATGAATACTTTTGCTACTGTAGAAAATATTTTTCGAAACCAATGACATTGAAGTTAATCACCAGTATTATTTTCTCACTACCTTTCATTTCAGACATTATTGTAAGCACAATGATATTGTGTTACTAAATATATTTACGGTTAATTTGCAAATGACCTCCCGAACAGTTTCAGATAACTTACATGTACACTGACACTATGCTTACCGTTTGTTCTCTGGTCTTTGCCGAGTTATTTACATTTAAAGTTTTCACACATTACATACCTTTTTAAACAATTTCTCAGTACGGTCCTGTTCCGTGGCACCTCCTTCCCCTCCTAAACATTACATTCGACATAAGGTTCACATTGACTTTGGAAATCCCGAGAATATCCTAGACACATGAAATATTGGCTTCTACTGCCAATTTATCACTTCGCTTTCAGTTTACTACACCGCTAGTACGTGTACTCGTTTAGACGGTTTCCTGTATATTCAAGTGTTCACAGACATTATTTTTTAAATTAATCATTGTTTACCTTGTTCTGTTAATGACCATTTGTGTTGTAGTGGTTTAGGCATGCATGTGTCGCTAGTTTCTTCTGGACGTTTTTTTGTAACATCTTTTCGGAAACATGCTTAGACATCCTCCCCTGGATGCACAAACGACAAGAAAATTTTCTTGTTCACACCCCACAAGGAAGAGACGGGACCAGGAGTAAATAGGGTTGCTGGGCGAGGTAGGTAGTAAAAACGTAATATGAGCAGAAAATGCTAAGAAAACGGCTTAAAGCGGCCTTTTTCACATATAAAAGCCATATCCCATTTAACCCTGCCTCCCCGCACAGCACCCCTATTCGCCCCAGCACCTGTTACTTTTTTGAGGCCTGCTCTCAGGGAATTTGACTTGTGGTTTATGCAACGAGGGTAGGTTGTATGCATGTGAGAGGGGAAGGAGAATCCCCCAGCGAAGCAGACCCTTCATTGCAAAAACAATGTAGAAAATAAATAACATTGGCACGGACCAGGAACCAGCGACACATGCACGCTTAAATCACTACAACACTGATGTTCATTTTAAGAAATAACGTGGGTGAACACAGATATATATATATATATATATATATATATATATATATATATATATATATATATATATATATATATATATATATATATATATATATATATATATATATATATATATATATATATATATATATATATATATATATATATATATATATATATATATAGGGGAGGGTGGGCCACAATAAGACGCGGGGTACAATGAGACAAATTGTATAAATTTCAAATGCGCGCGCTTTTTTCTCTGCCTTTTTAACAGAAGTTCAAGTTTGCCATGATTCATTTTCTATCCAACTTACCGGTAGTTCACAGCACATACGACATTGTTATTTGCTTTTCGTTAATTTTGGGTATGTAATCTTTTTCCATATACTCAATTTAGCATGTAATAACTGTGGTATCTATTGCCTTAAGTTTTCGCCGTTTTATTTAGTAATTACTGCAAGTTTTTTTATCATCACGCGCTAGGTTATGTTGAGTTAATTTCGCTTTTAAGTAAAATGTGAACCATTTTATTCCGACTTGCGTTAGGGCCACAATGAGACACAATTTAGTGGGCCACAATGAGACTTGTCTTATTGTGGCCCATGAATCCGTGTTAAATGTAGGTACTTAGAAATTTAAAGATTTTTTAACAAAACTTGTTTTTTCCCTGAAATAGCTAGCATCATGTCCAGAGGAAGAAAAAGAAAGACTGAAAAAGGAAATTTCACAGAGGAACAAATGAAAAGTGCTGTTAGGCAGGTGATTGTAGAAAGATTGTCACTACGTGAAGCAGCTGAACGGAATGGTGTTAAATTTCAAACTTTAGCACGATATGTTAAGAGACAGAAAGATCAACCTGAAAGCAAAATTAGAATGACCCCTAAATACAATTCCCGTCAAATATTCTCTAAGGCAGAAGAACAAAGTTTGTGTTATTACATTCTGGAATGTTCGAAAATGTGTTATGGAAAATCCACCAAAAATGTTCGCGCTTTGGCTTATGAGCTAGCTACAGCCAATTCCAAACCTATTCCAGAGAGTTGGAGGAGAAACAAATTAGCCGGAGTCGACTGGCTTAGTTCATTCATGAAAAGACACCCCATACTCAGCATCAGGCAGCCCGAGGGTTGCAGCTTATCCAGAGCAACTTCTTTCAACCGACATAATATTTCAAAGTTCTTTGATAACCTTTATGCAATTATGGAGAGGTCTGAAAAACTTCGGGACCCTTCAAGGATTTATAACTTGGACGAGACGGCAACAACAACTGTCCATAAACCAAAAAAGATCATCGCAAAAAAAGGGACGAAGCAAGTCAATAAAGCTACTAGTGGTGAACGAGGAACCCTAGTTACCACGTGCTGTTTCATAAATGCAGCTGGGAATAGCCTTGCTCCAGTAATGATTTTTCCAAGAAAAAAATTTAAAGAACATATGTTAATTGGGGCTCCACCAGGCACTCTGGGCTTAGCAAATCCTTCTGGACGGATGAACACAGAATTATTCGTTGAAACATTCAAGCACTTCATCAAAAAGAGTGCAAGTTCTCTAGAGAATCCTTGTATATTAGTGATGGATAATCACGAAAGTCATTTGTCTGTCTAAAGTATAACTCTAGCCAAAGAGAATGGAGTCACAATTGTGACTTTGCCACCTCACTGCTCTAATAAGCTTCAACCATTAGATGTCACAGTTTTTTATTCATTTAAAGCTTTTTATAATGCCGCTGTAGATAGTTGGCTTTTAAATCATCCCGGAGTGCCTTTGAATATCTATGGGATAGCGGGATGTGTGGGCCAAGCTTTCCAACGGTCCATGACACCAAAAAATATTATAGCCGGATTTAGAAAAACAGGTATCTATCCATATGATCGAAACATTTTTACAGATGATGACTTTCTCTGTAGTGAAGTGACGAATAGAAACTTAAGACGGCCTCCAGAGCCCAATAATCAACCTGTTACCGGACCAAGTCATGCTTCAGACGATGAGCCCAATCGATCTGTCACGCCTACTCCCACTACACCACCTTCTAAAAGATTCATTACTCCAGAAGAATTAGTTGGTTTTCCAAAAGCCAAGGAACTGAAACTAGAAACGAAGAGGCGAACTAAAGGAAAAAGTGCCATAATGACTGACACACCTGAATTGTTAGTTATAAAAGTAAAAGAAAGAGAAAAACTTAGAAGAAATTCACTGAAGAAGTCTGGTCTCAAACAGAAGAAAAATAGATTGAAAGAACTACAGTCATCCGAATCAGAGAGTGAAGGTAGTTTGCAGGTAGAGACGGATAATGATGATGATTTTGACATGTCAGAAACAGAAAATGAAATTAATTTGGAGCCGTTGTCCAAAAACCCAGATGTAGGAGATTTTATTCTAGTGGAGTTTTCTACTAAAAAGAAAATTTACTACATAGCCAAGGTTATTGACAACAAAAGTGCGATTGAGGTGAGCTATCTGAGAAGTACAAAATGTTTAGATAGTTTCATTTTTCCAAGACATTAAAGCGATTTTGCCACCTCCGCAGCCTACTGGACGCACCAAGCGACAAGGTCGTTTAATTAAATTTTCTGTCAATCTGGACACTTTGGAAATCCGCTGAAAGTGTTATTGTGTATTTTTTTAGTTTGATACCTCTTACGTTTAATTTACTGTTGTATTTCAAATGATTTTATATTTGTTCTATATTAAAACTGTCAAAACAGTAATATTTTTAGGTAGTCTCATTGTACCCCTTACCTCGGGCCACAGTGAGACAGAAATATTATTTTTATAAAAAATTGCTGCCATTTTTATTGTCGCATTTCAACAACTGTATAGTCTACAATTTGTTCTTAAAATATAAACATATATATCTGTTCATTTGTTTTGATGATATAAATAAAATAAACCTTTTTATTTTGAAATATGTATTTTTTGTCTCACTGTGGCCCACCCTCCCCTATATATATATATATATATATATATATATATATATATATATATATATATATATATATATATATATATATATATATATATAGGAAACCATCTAAACGGGCACCCATACTAGCGGTCTACTAAAAGCGAAGTGATAACTTGGCAGTAGAAGGCAATTGTCCATGTGTCCAGAATATTCCAGGGATTCCCAAGGCCAAAGGGAATTGTATGTCAAATGTAATGTTTAGGAGGGGAAGGGGTGTCACCGAACAGAACCGTACTGAGAAATTGTTTGAAAAGTATGTAACGTGTTATAAACTTTACATGTAAATAACTTGGCAAACGCAAGAGAACAAAAGGTAAGAATAGTGTCAGCGTACGTGCGAGATGCCAAACTTTATCTACCAGCAAATGAAAAATTGTTTAAAGTATGTAATGTGTTAAACACTTTACATGTAGATAACTCGGCAAAGGCAAGAGAACAAAAGGTAAAAATAGTGTCAGCGTACATGCGAGATACAAAACTTTATCTACCAGCAGCTGAGAAATTGTTTAAAGTATGTAATGTGTTAAAAACCTGACATGTCAATAACTCGGTAAAGGCAAGCGAACAAAAGGTAACATTACTGTCAGCGTACATGTAAGATACCAAACTTTATGTATCAGCAGTCGTTTCATCTCAAACTGTCCAGGAGGTCATCAGCATGCAAATTAACGAATTTTTCTTTGATTTGTGCATCCATTGGGGGGGGGGGGTGTATGTCCTAAGCATATTACCGAAAAGTTTTTTCTAAAAGTCCTGACGCAGCAAGTGCGGTATGGTAGTGAATTTTGATATGTGTGTGTTTTTGTTTCTTTAACGTCGGCCTATTTCCGCGACTATGGCCAATCACCGACGCCAGGGAGCAGTTTTACCTCACTATCCTGGAAATTTTGCTAAACCCCTGCATTTCTGTAAGGAGGGTAGGGATCTTCGTGCCCAACATCGCATGGACACGGGACCGACGGCTTTACGCCCCCTCCGAAAGGCGGAACGTGCAGGCATTCAACTTGCTCAAATACAATGCCAGAACCTCGGTTGATGTTAGTTTTACAGTTTGTACTGAAAAAGTGAAAGGAGTACCCTGGGATCGAACCCAGTACCTTTCGGTTAAGAGGCACACGTTCTTACCCCTAAACCACCAAGGTTCGTGAATTTTTATAGAAATAATCTGGCACAAAATATTTTTTTTGAACTTTTAGCTTGTAACATAGAAATAAAAATGTTAGTTTATAGTCTACTTCTTATCTCACAAACCTACCTACCAAATTTGGTTGCCACAGCTGTTTTATTTTTTGAGAATTTTTTTTCAATAGAAAACAAAATTTTCCCGGAATACCAGTTCCGATTTTCCTGGCTAACGAACTTATCCAAGTCACTTACAAAAGGGAAGGCACATGCCAAACTTTATCGAAATCGGCGTATTATTTTTTGTCTTATCGCTGTGATATATATATATATATATATATATATATATATATATATATATATATATATATATATATATATATATATATATATATAAACTTATAAAAATTGAAACTGACCCCGGATGTGGGTTCTAGGGGTCCTAGTTCGCGCTCATTTCATATTTTTTTTATAAAACTCAAAAGTCGGGATCGCCCCAATAGTGGATTGTTTCGAAGAAAATTCACTAAAAAGCGTTCGGCTGGTTCTCTGCAAATTTAACCAGTAAACACTTAAATGTAACAATATTATAGTTTTTTTTTACATTTTTTGCAGATGCTGTTGGACCTATTTTTAGATTTATTTGATACAGGCAAAAATATATTAAAAAGTTTAAAATATTTATTAGATCTTATTAAATGAAAGAACTACAACCCGACAACACTGTATACGGTATTAACGTTTCTGTTACATATCTTGGCTGCGCAGTTTAGGATGCGCCGTGTGACACCCTCAATTCAAAATCAACCCACTTCCTTAATAAGATATTAATTATATTAATATACATAATTAATAGTTAATAACAAAATATGTTTTTTTATTTACATTATATTTATGTACTATTAATTTGTAAAGCTATGGTCAAATAGGAGGCTCACTGAAATACATTAAAAGACAAAGATAAATCCATATGATTGTATCCGCGAAATCAAACAAACAAAAATCTTCAAAAGTCTGTGACCAATGGACTTAAGCTTCCGAGGTCATCCCAAACACGCCCACACACACACAGAAAAATAAGTAGACACAGATCTAAAAACATGTATATACTAATACTAATATTATGGTGATGAAATGACAAATACCAGCAACAATCCGCCATTATTATCGCAGAAGCGTTAGCGTTGCTATTGGACGACGGTGACATACGATTCAGTGGCGGCTGGTGATAAGGTGGCACAGGGCCACGTGCCCAGCCCAAAATTCAATAAAAAAATATATGTTTCTTTTCATTTACTATAAATGACTGTTACAATATTATAATAATATCAATTAATTATATACGACAAACTATCTATATTCTAATTATTATTGACTCAGCATCGCGCCACCGTACTCGTAGACTTTGACTTTGCATCCGGACACCGTGGTCGCATTACGCGACAAATGTACTTAAGTTCAGAGAACTTCTTTTAAAAAACTTTATTATTCTGAAGCAGGAGTTTACACAACAAAAGCTGGCTATAAACTAAACTAGAATCTAATTGTTTTAATGCATAATAATTCCCTCTACTATAAACATTATCTTACAATACTAAGAATCCTAGATGGAATAACAACACGTGTGCCTTACAATGTGATGACACTGCGTTATGATATAATATAACTCATCCCTTGTCAGATTGGAGCATTGGGTAAAAAATGCGAAAATAATCTAATAATAATAATAAAAATTGAACTTAAATTATTATATCTTGATTGGTATTGTCTGAATTATTTGATTTGGTTAATTTCCTTTTATTAATAATACATTTATAAATAATAGAGCAAATGACAAATATAATAACAATGTTAATTAAAATAGTCCAAAAACTAACTTTATAAAAATGTATTGGAACATTATCTGATATATTACTAATTTTTCCTTTCTGTTCAATAAGAGCTTTTTGTATATTATTTATTTTATCTAACTTAATGGAATTTAACCTAAGAGATTGAAAGTTTACTTTATATTGGGGATTATAGGTTTCGTCACTTTCACTATCAGTTTTAAAATTGGGAAGTTCAATGTGTCTATATTTTGTTTCAAGTCTTTGATGACTTTGAATGTGAATGTCTTCAATTTGCACTTCACACTGTGGTTTCACTTCTAAAACATATGTTCCTTTGAGGGGTACGTTGTCTCGGTCGTTGCCACATTTTCGGACAGCTACTGTAGGTATTGGTGCTAATATCATCCATTGATTTTTCTCTAAGCTTTGGGCCTTGGCGTTGACTACTTCTACTGGAATTTGATGACAATTGGTTACATTTTTCATGAATTTCGGCATTTTGACTTCACAGGGTGGATCCTCTTGAATGCCAGCTGAGTTGGTTTCGTGACAAATAAATTCTTCATTGGATATTTCTCGGCACTTTTCTTCCGTATATATGTAATAGTGTTCATTATGGAGCAGGTATTTCGAGTGGGGTATAATGGCTCTAAATAAATTAAGGTTTGGAGTAGGTAGTGGATATAAATGATAATAATTGTAGCCTTCTATTTCACAAATCGGAATTTCTATTATGAATATTATTTGATTACCTTTACTGTAACTTTTAATTTCAATTATCCTTTCCAAATGCAGAATATTTTCTAATACCGGCTCAAAAGGTAATTTGTTTTTACTTGCATCCAAATTAATTGCTGACTAATTTAATTTCTTGTAACAACTCATTCGGCTCAACTATAGAACTATGAAGAGTACTTATTTTAGAAAATGTTATTGCTAACTGTATTTTCTCTAATATATCATAGATAATCTGATACATGGTAGAAATTTGTGATACTGTCATCTGAATAAGAAAATAACTAAAATTTTCTATGCTCTGTAAATTAATTCTTTTTATCACCTGTTCGACTTGTTGCAACCGAGACTCAACTTTCCATCGACTTTTGTAACAAGGTTATTTGTTCATTTACCAATGTTTTTAATTTTCTTTGATTTTCCGACAAAATTTCAATTGCGTTGTCATACCTTTCGGCATCTGCCTGATCGAGATTTCCGGTGAAAATCTTAATAAAAGATCCCAAAGGATTTAATAAACCACGTTTTGGTCTTTTAGTTATAGTTGGATTGACTTGATTTATTTGCAAAGTGATTTTCTTTTCTAAAACTAAAGCTATGTTATACGAGTAGTGAAATTCTCTCTTATATTCTGTAAAAATTTTTAAATGCAATCTTAATCTATTAAATTTTTGGTGTATTGTATAAAATTGACTAACAATGGGTATAATGTCGTATACTTGCGTAAATGACCATAAATCTACTATGTTTTGGGTGTTACCTAATTTTAGGGGTAATAAGCCAGGATTATTTAAAAGGTCATGGAATACGGCTAGTTCTGCTCCAGCTGTGGAGGCGATTCTATAACAACAGGAATTTTTAGTTCCTTTAAGTGAACTATTTCCTCTTTATTAGTGGACTTATTTTTAATTTTTACTCGATTGTGTTCTAACATTTCTGTGATTTCAAAGTGACCTGTAAACTTATTTAATTTTTTATTTCTTTTGATATTTGTCTTATAAACGGTTCGACCTAATTTAAATTGAAATTGTTCTGGACCTAAACGGTTTCGTTTTTCAACTACTTTTTTTTGCCATCTTCCAATATTTGCGAAATGTTTTCATATAATTTTTTCAATTTGTCCCTATGGTTTATAACATAATCTGAATAAAAGCTCGAATCAATTAATTCGGAAGGATCACGGGAATCTGTATGACCTAGAGTCAGTTCTAATGGTGTAAATTTTGTAGCGGAATGAATAGTGTTATTGTAAGCTATTACTGCATACATCATTAAAGTTTTTACATTTTGTTTAATTAAGTTTTTACATTTTCGTTTTTATATTTTTCCCGTAATATTCTCAAATGTTCGATCACCGGTGTGATTTTAGCGGCCAAATGTCCAGCAGCCGATTCACGAAGACAACCGAACGTTTTACAGGGCCGTAACAGAGATGACGCGCAAGATACATTATAAGTTTTTTTACACAATATCAGAAACGCATGGTGAAACAAATTAAAATCTAGCAGGGTTATCAATACTTCTATATAATGCTGGCAACAAATGTACCCACGATCATTCACGCCCGCACGAGAAATGGCATATTGCTAGATATTTCACTTTTTATTACAAAACCTGTACATACTAACAGATTAAAACTTGGCAAGGCTATTGACAATGTTAAAAGCTATCATAAAAATACAGCGCCTAGCACTCGCAAGCCGTACAAGAGATGGTAGGGGAGTACACCATGAAAGTTATTTGTATTTTTATTTCAAAAACTATACATACTAACAGATTAAGACTAAGCGTGGTTATTGATCCTATAAAATGCTATCAAAAAAATATAGCCCCAAACACTCGCAGGCCGTAGGAGAGATGGGAGAGGAGGAAATCTTGATAGATAATTAAATGTTTATTTGAAAAACTATACATACTAACAGATTAAGACTAAGCGGGGTTATTGCTCCTATAATATGCTATGAAAAAAATATAGCCCCAAACGCTCGCAAGCCGTAGGAGAGATGGGAGGGAAGGAAATCTTTAAATATAATTAAATTTTTATTTCAAAAAATGTACATACTAACAGTTTAAGACTAAGCGGGGTTATTGATCCTATAATATGCTATGAAAAAAATATAACCCCAAGCACTGGCAAGCCGTAGGAGGGGCGGGAGGGGAGAAAATCTTGATAGTTATGACGATTTTGAGAGGTTATGTTTAAAATTTTTAATAATTATTTTAAACTAACTGTTCAAATTATTAGCACACTACCCCTTACGGTATTCTACCCTAATATATATATATATATATATATATATATATATATATATATATATATATATATATATATATATATATATAGATATATATATATATTGTGTCGGCCGCTGGGTTTAAATCAGTCTAAACTAAATTGACACATATGATCTGACGAAAAAATGGACTGTATGCGAAAACTAACGACTACAAATAAATCAAATGTAATACCTCGAGTCCGTATGAAGCCAACATACATACATGTATTATAAATATGATGATATGATATAACAAAGAAAAACTTACCGGTCAACTGCGGTTTGACTTCTTGGTAAATGCTTCCAGAAAGGAAAGGGAGAGACTAGTTAGGATGTAAGGAATCTGGAGGCACTAACAATTCACTTAATAAAAAATATGTCGACTAACAAAACACACATATATACGTCTGCAGTTTCGAGAGGAAAAACAGTTAGTTATATTTCTAGTAAAACTGCTTAAGACGTCTACAAAACGACTGTTCTTGGCAGCTTATCGCCCACAGGTACGATAAGATAATTTTGAACTTCAGTTTAATTTAAAAACAATACAGGGGTTGCCATCTGTCCCTCGATAAATCAAAATAAAAATTATTCTAGCCAAAACTACTATTTAAACATAATTAACGGAAATATATCGCACAGCGGCGCCAACACACCCCCCGCCCTGAAAGACTGTTTTAGAACGTACCATTTAAATTAAAACAAACAAAATAACAAATTCTAACTGAAAACTAATAAAAATAATACAAGACTAATAAGAAGTAAAAGGTCATTGGGATGGTAGTGGGCATAGTCGCACTACAGGTCTTTTGTAAACGCCAGTTTTTGTTCTGACCTTAGCGACTCTTACTACACCATCAGTACCCGGAAAAACCCCTTCGACAACGCCAACCGGCCAACGTGGCGGCACATTATCTTGTTTTAGTATAACTAATGTTCCGATCTCTATGGGCATGCTTGGGACATTCCACTTCTGCCTCACTTGAAGTTGCGTGAGATATTCATTGTGCCATCTTTTCCAAAATGTATGTACCATGTGGTCTATCAAATTTTTACGTTCGAACAAACTCCTAGCAGCAGTCTCTTCATCAACAAGAGGCAAAGACTTTAATGGGGTAAGAGTAAGAAAATGTGCTGGAGTTAAAGGAAGTGGGTCCGAAGGGTCAGTACTAAGCCAACTAAGAGGTCTACTATTTAACAACCCCTCTATTTGTGTCAGAACAGTATTAAGTTCCTCATAGGTCAAAATTTGAGAACCAATGACTTTATAGAGATGAGTTTTAACAGCCTTAATTTGGGACTCCCAAACTCCGGAGAAATGAGGACTCAAAGGAGGTTGAAATTTCCAAACGATTTTATTCGGAGTGAATTCGGTTTGTAGTGCGTGGTTGTACGAATCAGAATTAACAAAGTTATAAAGGGCATCTAATTTATGTTTAGCCCCGATGAAGTTTGTGGCTCCGTCCGAATACATGACTGAACATGCCCCACGACGTGACAAAAAACGCTTAAATGCAGCCAAAAACATGTCGGTCGATAAGTCCGACACTAATTCCACATGCAGAGCTTTAGTTGCCAAACAAATAAATAAACAAATGTAGGCCTTCTGACTTTTAACTCCCCTCCTTTTCCCCAAAGTTACGAAGAAAGGCCCCCATAATCAACACCACAATGTAAGAAGGGTTTGGCTTCTGAAACTCGTACCGCAGGGAGATCTGCCATTTTTGGAAACGTCGGCTTGGGATGTTGACGAAAGCAATGATTGCATTTTCGAAGGCGATATCTAACGGCATTTCGACCACTAGTAATCCAATACTTTTGACGTAAAATCGACAAAACCAAATGTGGTCCAGTATGCAAATTTTTTCGATGACAGTCATCAATTAGCAAATTCACAAAGTGATCGTTTCTAGGCAAGAGAAAGGGATGCTGCCGATCGAATTCTAAACTTGAGTTACTAAGTCTACCTCCCACCCTAATCAAACCATCTTCCAAAAATGGACACAAAGGACGAAGACGGGGGGAAGACAATTTGTTCTTTTCCAACAATAAGATTTCGGAATTAAAATAATGCCGCTGAACTACTTTGATTAAACGCAGTTCAGCCGTTTCCAAATCAGAACTTGAAATAATTCCTGAGGTTTTCAGAATTCTAGAAAATCGTAAAACATAAACAGTTGTAAGGATCAACTTACTAAAGGACGAACAACGAGAAATCAATTGATATAATGGGTGTGGCTCTACCTCGGTTGTTACCATTAAAATAACCTTTTCCTCGGGCAATTTCCCATCGGTAGCAGCAATCGAAATAATCGGCCACTGCGACACACTTAACTTCAACCATTCTGGACCTGATTTCCAAACATCTGATTTCATGAACTGTGAAGGTTGCATACCACGAGACAAGCAATCACTTATATTATCAGAACCTTCCACATGAAACCAGTTTTCCGAACTAACCAACTCTTGAATGAGTGACACTTTATTAGCTACAAACACATGCCATCTATAAGGAGGCGAAGCGATCCAACTCAAGGTCACTGTTGAATCAGACAAAGCAAATATTTCTCGTATAGTGATACGAGATTCGAGACTGCTTTTTACAAATTTCAACAATCTAGCTAATAATACGGCTGCGCACAGTTCGAATCGTGGAATTGATTGCACCTTCATAGGAGACACCTTAGTTTTAGCACAAGCAAGCGAAACCTGAACAAAACAATCTGGCGTCACTCCCTTGATGTAGACCACACCCCGTATGATTCTTCACAAGCATCGCAAAAACCAATCAATGTCACCTCAGAATCTGTAAAAACACCCAAATGACGAAACATTCGAAAATCTGATAGAAACGGCAATTCACTCTGAATTTTTTGCCACTGATTAAGAATTTTGCCAGTGGGAACTTCATCCCAGTCCAACTTTAGTTTCCACAGCTCCTTTACAATTCGTTTCAGCATTAAAGTAACAGGAGCCAGAAGACCAAGTGGATCAAACAATCTAGCCACAGTGGATAAAACGTTCCGTTTTGTACATATCCGGTGTTCCACATGTATAGCAAACGAAAAAACATCCTCGCTGGGAAACCACTGTAATCCCAATACTTTTAGGCTATCTAAATCGAAACTAACCACCTTTGGTGAACGTTCAGCCCGTGGAATTTCCGATAGAAGCTCCTCAGAATTTACAGCCCATTTAGTAAGCTGAAAATCGCCAGCAAAAAATAAACCAACTAATTCTTGATAAAGAACCCTTGCCTTTTCTAAACTTTCAACACTCGAAACCAAGTCGTCCATATAAAAATCACGATGTACGACTTTCGAAGCTAATGGATATTTTTCCGATTCATCGTGAGCCAACTGTCTAAGTGTTCTAAACGATAAAAAAGGTGATGACTTCACGCCGAAAGTGACGGAATTTAACTGATAGGTTCGAATAGGCTCATCTTGAGAAAATCTCCACAATATTTGTTGAAACCTTTGATGTTCAGCATTCATTCCAATTCGCAAATACATTTGACGAATGTCTGCTGTAAAGGCTACCGGAAACAAACGAAAATCGAGAAAAATATCAAGTACATCAGACTGTAATTTTGGGCCTGTGTACAACAAATCATTCAAACTAAATTCTGTCGCCGACTTGCAAGAGGCGTCAAAAACACAACGAAGAGGAGTAGAAGTGCTTTCAGGCTTAAACACACCGTGATGCGGAATAAAATAATTAGGAAAATAAATTTCTTTCGAGAGAGACATATATCCTTCTTGTAAATATTCACGAATAACAGAACTATACTGTTCCTTAAATTTTGGGAACTTATCAAACCTTTTTTCTAAACTATTAAAACGTTTTAATGCCATAGCATAAGAGTCTCCCAATTTGTCAGGACTCAATTTAAAGGGAAGTTTTACGACATATTTCCCAGAAGATTCTCTTTTGAGGGTAGACGAGTATATTTTTTCACATTCTAGATCATCGGGATGTTCGAATCTTTGAACTGGAATCTCCTCCATTTCCCAAAACTTTACCACGAGACTATTCAAGGAAGGTTCAACAGTAGTGTGAAACGAGTGAAAACTTCTGGATTCCGAAATGATCGCTGGAGCTGAACCCATAATGACGTAACCCAGTTTAGTTTCAACTGCAACAGGCATATCTACAGAGCCTGTTACCTTATGGGAACCCAACAAACATGGGAACAATTGTGCTCCGATTATTCCGTCAATAGCACCTGGTTGGTCAAAAGTAACATCTGCTAACGGCAGCTCAAAGAAATGGTTGACAGATTCTCTATGAACCTTAAAAGCAGGCAATCTGTCAGTTATTTTCTCAACTAATAAAGCATCTAACGAATATTGAATATTGGAATCTAAAATAGACGAAATAACAACTGATGCTTTCCCTAATACCGAATTATCATTAGCACCCATGCCTTTAACAAACTAATCACAATTAGAAATTTCCAAATCCAGTTTTCTGGCCAAGTTAGCAGTCAAGAAATGTGCTTGGCTACACGAATCTAATAAGAATCTTGCTCTATGACCCCTACCATATTGACCAAAAATGTTTATAATCGCAGTAGATAACAAAACCGTCAACCCAAAGTCAGATGCAGATTGTAAAGTCGAACAAAATGTGGATGGGTTTAAGCTATTTTGGAGTGACTCTGAGTTTTCTCCCGATTTATTACAATCTTCTAGACCAATTCTGCCAGAAATATTTTTCCTAACACTCTGTTCATTATCTGTAGATAATTTAGTATTATCATTCTGATTTTTGACAAAATGTAAAAGTGTGTGATGCTTATGTTTGCAAATTCTACAAGATACTGCACTTTTACAAGCAATAACTTTATGTTTAGCAAAACAATTAATACATAAGTATTGATCCTTTATAAATTTAAATCTATCTACAGGCGATTTCGACAAAAACTTATCACACAAAGTCAAAGAATGTTGTTTTACACGACAGCAAATACAATTCTTATCATTGAACTCTTTCTTATTTTCAACAAAAAATGCTTGAGATTTCGCTTTAATATTACACTGTAAAGAAACTGACTTATTCAATTTATGCAAATTCGGAGTTATGGTATAAATATGCGCTTGGTCTTTAATAAACCCTAGAACTTCCTTGTATATGAAAATATCTGATGTTCTACGAGAGTTTTCAAAAAGACTTCTAGTTTCGACATCCATTTTAGACCAAATTAAATACGCATACGTAAAATCTAATAAGTCATCAAGTTTTAAGTTTTGCAAAGCTTTAAATGCCGTATCACACTTCTCTAAAATATTATTTAAACTATTAGACGACGCGGATTTGGCCGGTTTCAAATCTAAAATTTGTTCCAAATAACTAGTTGCTAAAACATGACGATTTTGAAATTGTTCAACAAGAGTGTCCCAAATAATTTTGTAATTAGTACCAGTCGGAGGTAATCCCGAACAAATATTCAAAGCTTTACCTGACAACTGTCCCACCAAATAATTTACCTTGTCGACGTCAGTTAAGTCCGAGCTTTCATGAATGAGACTTTTAAAACATTCGTAAAAGACTTCCCATTCCCTAATATTACCTGAAAACCTAGGCAAACTTAACTTCGGCAACTGAGGAACAGTTTGACGTTTTTCTTTATTTTGACCCTGCGTATTCTGGTTTGAGTCAATCATTCTGCTTGCTGTTACACGCGGATCTTCAGCCATTACTAATATATGACAATATAAGTCGTCAAACGCATCTAATGCCTGAAAACTCGGCACATATTTTGAATCCAACTGTATTTGTATCTCATTAAGCGAGTCAATAATCTGCGTAAATTCATCTTTAGTTTTTTCCAACAATTTTAGCTTAGCTACAAAGTTTTTTAGAGAAGCGGCATCGTTTAATTTTTTACCGAATTCGTATAATGTTTGTAAACGCAAAAAATAAGTTTCTTTTTTCGACGTTAAAATTTTCAGTTGACGTTCTAGTACCTGTTGATCAGTCATAATTACGATTAAATTGAAAGAAAGACAATAGTTATGAACCTAATAACAAATATCAAATAAATGAATATGAAAACGAGCCAATATAAATTCGAAAAATTATGTACAAAATTTTAATGTTATTCTTTGCACGCAAAGAAAAAACTATCTAGATAAGTACACTATAAGAGAAACGACTGGTGTATGATTTACCACCAAATTATCTCCAAACGGAAAGAAACAAACCAAAAAATGTTCGCGAATCGAACCAAATATTATTCTAATCCTTCGGAAATAACCATGACTAACTCATACACCTCTAAAACTAATCAAATCCTTGATAGACAGAATGCAACCCAACATTAGTTTAAACTGTGCAAATACCTAGCGTATGTACTAAAAACTGCTCTCCTATTTACAAAAACAACTGACTCGAAGTATTTTAAACAAATTTACAAAACAACGTTGCACTCCAATATCGATTCAAACTCTAATGATCCGGCTCGAAGCACCAAATATTATGTGTCGGCCGCTGGGTTTAAATCAGTCTAAACTAAATTGACACATATGATCTGACGAAAAAATGGACTGTATGCGAAAACTAACGACTACAAATAAATCAAATGTAATACCTCGAGTCCGTATGAAGCAAACATATATACATGTATTATAAATATGATGATATGATATAACAAAGAAAAACTTACCGGTCAACTGCGGTTTGACTTCTTGGTAAATGCTTCCAGAAAGGAAAGGGAGAGACTAGTTAGGATGTAAGGAATCTGGAGGCACTAACAATTCACTTAATAAAAAATATGTCGACTAACAAAACACACATATATACGTCTGCAGTTTCGAGAGGAAAAACAGTTAGTTATATTTCTAGTAAAACTGCTTAAGACGTCTACAAAACGACTGTTCTTGGCAGCTTATCGCCCAAGAACGTCAGGTAATAAATGCAAATTATTGAAAGTGTTGTATGTTGTTGCAGCAGAAGTAAAAAAATTACATTTACCATTTTATCAGATATGAACAACTTTATAATTTGGTCTTATCTAAGTTCGAAATTATCTAATTAGGCTTGTATTTGTGACCACTGTTGCATTTTGTAACTAACAATACACTTACAGGTAGGTACTGTATCAGTATCTTAAAGTGTATTTATTTTTACTGCTTTTTATTTAATTCATAAGCCTTATCTTAATAATAATAACAGTAATTAGTACTTTAAAAACTGTCATTGCAAATTGCTGTTTCATTTATATAGTTTCTGAAGCTCATGCATTTATTTTTAGGTTTTCGGTATGCCCAAAAATTACATTTCTGAACACGTTGAAACAGGAATGCTCGGACGTAACTTGTCAAGAGGAGCTTTAATGCTATCAATGTTGTCTGAAAAAAATCAACAAATCAACAGTATTGTAAATAAGTCCACACCAAACTCAGATAAGGAATCACTACCTGGTCGATTTGTACCAAGTGAAACTTCTTTAAGTACACAGACCAAAGATCAACACGATATGCAGCCTAATCAAATTTTAAGAGAAAATGCGTCTCAAGAACATATTATTGACAAATGCATCAGTGAATACGATTCTTATTTAAATCAGGAAAATCATAAAATGCTAGATGTTTCTGTTACTAACGTGAATCCCTTAAATACTGTTGATGGTAATAATGAAGATGAAGGCACACTGACTTACGCAACAGGTTATTGTTCCATCTACTTTTGAAAAGCCCGTTGAAGGTAACATTTGTTCATTGCAGAAGGAAACAGAGAATTTTAACTATGGTGAAACTTTAAACAATAATATACTAGTAGAAGAAGAACAAGAAACACGACAACAACAACAACAACCAGATGAAGAACAAAAAGAACTTGGCATCACAAAAAAAGGAACAAAAAGAGTAAGGCAGAAAAAAAGTTTGACTCCAAAGGAAAAAACAAAAAATAGAATTAAAAAGTTAAAAGAAAAGCATCCTCCACGTGATACTTGTGGTGACAAATGTCGCTACAAATGCAGCCAAATTTTTCCGGAAGAGTGGCGAAAGCAATGTAACACGGAATTTTGGAATAAAAGTTTCACAGAAAGACGGGATTTCATCATGGTGTGTGCTACTAAACTTCCTGTTAAGAGACATCGGGGTGAATCGAAAACTAGAAACAATTCGTTTCGATATTTTTTTATTGACAAAGAAGGCGAAAGAGTCAGAGTATGTAAATGGTTTTTTCTCACTACTCTTGGGTTGTCTAAAGAAAATAACTCAGTTGTTTATGACACTTTAACAGCTGTCGATAAAGATGTAATTACTGGTATGACATCACGTTCAACCGACAAAAAAGGAAAGCATCCGAATTCTAAGAAAATTGACAGAAGCAGAATTATAAATCATATAGAAAGCTATAATCCAAGTATTGCTCACTATAGAAGAGAACACGCACCAAATAGACGGTACCGGCCAAATGATGTGACCGTTCAGAGAATGTATAATGATTTTATACAGGCTAAGGACTCCTGCTACTGTTCTTACGACCTGTATAGAAAGGTTGTCAATGACTTGAACATTTCATTTACAAAACTAGGCCACGAAGAATGTGGCACGTGCTTTAAGTTTAAGGAACATGACAAAGAACACAATCAGGAGAATTTGTCAGCAGACTGTGAGGTTTGCATTCACTGGAAGAGCCATATTGAAAGGGCTGAAAAATCAAGAGATCTCTATAAAAAACATGCAAATCTACAGTCTTCCACTGATATCTTATACTTTTGTGCTGATCTACAAAAAGTGATTATGTTACCACGGATGGATTCGTTTAAAGAAGTTGTGTTTACTCCAAGAATGGTAATATTTAATGAAAGTTTTGTACCTATTGGTACCAAACAGAAGGTTAAACCTTTTGCAGTCCTATGGCACGAAGCAATAAGTTGAAGAAAAAAAGAAGACATTTTAAATGCATTTTATTCATTTTTTTATCATTTTAGAGGTGTAAAGCATATCTGTATTTGGTTAGACAATTGCGCCGGCCAAAACAAAAACTGGACTCTTTTTACCTTTTTTGTATACGTTGTAAATTATTGCCCGCATATTTCTGTAGACACCATCGATGTTTTTTACTTTGAGCCAGGTCATACGTTTATGGCTGCCGACTCCTTCCACCACCAAGTTAAATTGGCTATGAAGCACAGTGGAAAGGTTTTTGATTTCCAAGATTATGTTAAGTGTGTGCAACAAGCAAATTCAGGAAAAGTAGACACCAAAGAACTTAATATTGGAGACCTTTTTGCATGGAAAGACTGCACTTCAAAACAAAAACTCAAGCGCAGATGTGACAACATACCTTATCTCACAAATTTTGCCAAAATAACTGCAAAACGAGGAAATACAAATCTTTTGTATTCTACCAAATATGAAGAATGTAGTTCAAAAGTATTAAACTTCTTACAAGCTAAATACATTAAAAACTTTCCCATGCCTGGAAAAATTGATAAAGTACGAAGATTCAACAAAGCAAAGAAAAAAGAAATAGTTGAAAAATTGTGCCCACTTATGCCGTCTAATCGCCGCGGATTTTGGTTAAGCATCCAAGAATCAGAAGAGCCAGACTTACTGAACGCCGACTGATAAAATAGTGATAAACAACATCCTTCCTTTA
Organism: Tillus elongatus; assembly: GCA_964006375.1. Classification (NCBI taxonomy): domain Eukaryota; kingdom Metazoa; phylum Arthropoda; class Insecta; order Coleoptera; family Cleridae; genus Tillus; species Tillus elongatus. Next base: position 68,765,581 of record OZ023269.1, on the reverse strand, counting down.
TGTTATATATTACATGTTAATTAAAATACTAAAAAATGTTTATGTTACAGTTATCAAATATTTTTTTATGCAAAACAATTATTTTAGGGTTTGTAAACATGAACAATTATTATTATAAAAAGCCTCAATATTAATAAAAGGAGTAATGGTTTTTAGACCTTGTATTACTGCTCGAAACTTTAAATTAAAAAGCCCTATATCCATTTATTTCCTTAAAAATTAAAAATTTAATTATAATGGCATTAACACAAGGATCTGCACATTAAAACGAACACTTTTACACATTAAAAGCTATTTAAAGTATTAAAACTTTAATGCAGAAGAAGAAATATGATTTTCCTGTTTCCTCTAAAATTTTGTCTTTCGGAGATAGGGCGTTCTATCTTATGAGGGCAGAGTTTTTGAAATGAAAATTTAATTATATTTAAAGATTTCCTCCCCTCCCATCTCTCCTACGGCTTTCGAGGGTTTGGGGCTATATTTTTTTATAGCATATTATAGGAGCAATAACCCCGCTTAGTCTTAATCTGTTAGTATGTATAGTTTTTCAAATAAACATTTTGTTATTTGGCAAGATCGAATTTTTTTTAAATAGTCTTTGTCCTAGTATCGAATCCCAGTCACCCCCTTGACATCTTTTTTTAAAATCTTGCTAAGGAAATTTTTTATTTCATGTTAAAACTTCTTGGTACAGCAAAATAAAGGTAAAACCGCTCGCAGTTTCACTATAAAAATGTTGGATAGACAAACAATACTTTTTTAAATAAAATTGTACTTCCCTATCGTCAACATTTTCTCCCCTTCCATCTCTCCTACGGCTTGCGAGTGCTTGGGGCTATATTTTTTTCATAGCATATTATATGAGCAATAACCCCGCTTAGCCTTAAACTGTTAGTATGTAAAGTTTTTGAAATGAAAATTTAATTATATTTAATATTTCCTCCCCTTCCACCCCTCCTACGGCTTGCGAGTGTTTGGCGCTATATTTTTTTCATAGAATAATATAGGAGCAATAACCTCGCTAAGTCTTAAACTGCTGGTATGTACAGTTTTGAAATAAAAATTTAATTATATTTAAAGATTTCCTCCCTTCCCACCCCTCCTACGGCTTGCGAGTGTTTGTGGATATATTTTTTTGGTAGAATTTTATAGAAGCAATAACTACGCTTAGTCTTAATCTGTTAGTATGTTTAGTTTTTAAAATATAAATTTTAATAACTATCAAGATATCCTCCCCTCCCGTCTCCTACGGCTTGCAAATGCTTGGGGTTATATTTTTTTCATAGCATATTATAGGAGCAATAACCCCGCTTAGTCTTAAACTGTTAGTATGTACAGTTTTTGAAATAAGAATTTAATTATATTTAAAGATTTCCTCCCCTCCCACACCTCCTACGGCTTGCGAGTGGTTGTGGATATATTTTTTCTTTCATAGAATATTATAGGAGCAATAACCCCGCTAAGTCTTAAACTGTTAGTATGTACAGTTTTTGAAATAAAAATTTAATTATATTTAAAGATTTCCTTCACTCCCACCCCTCCTACGGCTTGCGAGTATTTGGGGCTATTTTTTTTCCATAGAATATTATAGGAACAATAACCCCGTTTAGTCTTAAACTGTTAGTATGTACAGTTTTTGAAATAAAAATTTAATTATATTTAAAGATTTCCTCCCCTCCCATCTCTCCTACGGCCTGCAAGCGTTTGGGGCTATATTTTTTTCATAGCATATTATAGGAGCAATAACCCCGCTTAGTCTTAATCTGTTAGTATGTATAGTTTTTCAAATAAACATTTAATTATCTGTCAAGATTTCCTCCCCTCCCATCTCTCCTACGGCTTGCGAATGTTTGGGGCTATATTTTTTTGATAGCATTTTATAGGAGCAATAGCCACGCTTAGTCTTAATCTGTTAGTATGTATAGTTTTTTAAATAAAAATATAAATAACTTTCATGGTGTACTCCCCTCCCATCTCTTGTACGGCTTGCGAGTGCTAGGCGCTGTATTTTTATGATAGCTTTTAACATTCTCAATAGCCTTGCCAAGTTTTAATCTGTTAGTATGTACAGGTTTTGTAATAAAAAGTGAAATATCTAGTAATACGCCATTTCTCATGCGGGCGTGAATGATCGTGGGTACATTTGTTGCCAGCATTATATAGAAGTATTGATAACCCTGCTAGATTTTAATTTGTTTCACCATGCGTTTCTGATATTGTGTAAAAAAAAATTATAATGTATCTTGCGCGTCATCCCTGTTACGGTCCTGTTAAACGCTCGGTTGTCTTCGTGAATCGGCTGCTGGACATTTGGCCGCTAAAATCACATCGGTCCAAAATTATCTCGACTAATTTGGATACTATTAGCCTTTTGTTGTTGTACATTTCATTCAACTGTGCCCATGCTGCTTTATAATGTGCTTCGCTTATCTGGAAATGTTGTATTGTTCTGCTTTGATTTGGGTTTTTAAGTATTGCATTTTTTCAATATTTGATAGACTCATTTGAATCTATTACCTTCTGGAATAGTTCTTGGAATGTTATCCATTCTTCGTATTTGCCTGTGAAGATTTGTATTTTTATTGATGGTAGCTTGTTGCTATTCTGCCCTGAATTTTGGTCTGTTCGGTTCCTAATTGGTTCTGACAGCTTGTCACTGGCATTCTGGTACCTTTGCCTTAGCGTGAAATATGCTTCATCTTGAATTTCTGATTCTGTTCGTATATTTATCACAGTTATGTTGTCTTCCAGTAATTCCCATTGTTTCTCTAATTCTTTCAAATTTCTTTTATAGCTGGAAAGTACATTGGCATCGTCCATCATTTCTGCTTCCTCGAATATTCGATTAAATTGGTTTACCATGACTTTCCGTTTTTTCGTGAGTCTCGTAACTTCTGTAGCTTCCATTTTTTCCATATCATTTTTCTCTTTCCTTAGTAATTTAGGAAGAGAAATATTTGACTTTCTTCTGCAGAACCTACTTCAGTTTTAGCTTGTAATCGTTGCTTCATTGCTTGTATGTATTTTTTTTATGTCTTTATGTACTTTTTCCATTTGTTCAAAGTCTCTAGCCTCATAGTAAGGGTGTTCTAGTAGCCCTATTGCTTCTAACTGTTTGTTGTTTGCTGTAGCTTTGGCCCATTCTTTTTGCGCTAATTTGTCTTTTTTCTCGAACCCTTCAAGCAGTCTTCTACTTGCTGGTTCTGTCTTCGTGTTTACTAGTAAATTCGCCATTGTTTTACCTATTGTCTCCTGAGCTGCTGCCAGAATATTGACTTCCTGCATTATGGTTCCTTAATTTTATTTGATTTTATATTTGTAGTTTTTTGTTACCTTGTCTGATTCCTAGTTCTTTTTTGTTTAATTTTTTGGTCGCTTGTGACCCATATTTTGCCTTTAACCCTGTATTGGTGCTTTTTGTGGACGCTTGTGTCATTGATTGCTTTGAATTTGACCTTATATTGGTGCTTGCTTTGGAAATGCCTTTGTATAGGTGCTTTCCTCGACGCTTGTGTCCTATATTTGACCCTGTATAGGTGCTTGCTTTGCAGCTGACCTTACATTGGTGCTTTCCTGGACGCTTGTGTCCTTATTTGACCCTGTATAGGTACTTGCTTTGGAACTGACCTTATATTGGTGCTTTTCTGGACGCTTGTGTCCTATATTTGCTTTGGATTTGGACGCTTGTGTCCTATATTTGCTTTGGATTTGGACGCTTGTGTCCTATATTTGCTTTGGATTTGGACGCTTGTGTCCTATATTTGCTTTTACCTAAAATATAAAAAGGTATTTGGAGACTTGGGTTAAAGGATGTTTGATAAGGATAGTTGATTTTAAATTGAGAATTTTTTTAGTGCGCACTGTATCACCAACGGCACTGGTTACTTCTTCGAAGAACCATGTTTAAGGAGCGGAGGATAATTTGGGATAACTTTTATAAATTGGATAATACAGACATGGTAACGATCTAATTTAATAATAAAATGAATAATAAAACTTCTGCATACAGACTTGGAGAATACTTCTCTGGCTTCACTGTTGGTTTTTAGTGGTGAACGACGTAGCCAGCGCGTGAGCTAACTGGAGCAAGTGGCCCTTCGAATTCTGGAAGTTCTAGGATGTTCTTCAATGCTTCTGTGACTATAGCTTCGCTGCTTGACAGCATTTTCAGACAGATTAAAATTGAATTAGTACGAAATCATGACAACTACAAATAAATATCTGTTGCTATGTTATGATATGATGTTTTGATCAAAAAAATTTATTAAATTGAAAATAAAATGAAACACAGATGACAGATGAGGTTTTCAAAATGTCTATGTGATGTATGTCAATATTTAACCTAAAAACTAGAACTAGCCTATAATAACTATGATAACAGTTACAACAATAAAATAACTAAACAATAACAGTATAAAAGTAGTCTCTATACAACGAAAATATCGACATACATCAACTCATTATTTTATTACAACTTTTTTTAAATAATAGTTAAATTTATTTTCTTTGACATATTTAATTAGAAAGAAGAATATCCAAGACAGGGGAATTCATTAAATCAGTTTGCTTGTTTAAAACAAGGTAGTTATTGTCGTGTGTGTGCCTTTTGACTTCTAAAGCTTCAAAAAAGTCTAGTTTACGTTTGTCATTATAAAATTGTAGTGGTTGTATGCGGTTATTTATTGTAGGTCTATGTTCGGTATCAATAATATGTTTTGCAAATGTAGATTTGTCAGCGTGGTTATTTCTAAATGCAGAAATATGTTCTTTGTATCGGGTGTTAAAATTTCTAGAAGTTTGACCTATGTAGATTGCGTTACAATGTGTACAAGCTAATTTATAAACTCCAGCTTTTGTCAGGAAACAAGATTTTTCTTTCGCATTAAATAACAAATCACGCGTCGTGTTGTAAGATTTAAAAGCTACCTTTGTATTTGTACAAGTGTTTAAAATTTTTGAAATGTTTTCTGAAATGGTTCCAAAATAAGTTATCGAAACGTATCTGTTGTCTTCTTTGTCTCTAATATTTGGATAAATTAAATTAATCGCTAATTTGTATTCTTTTCTCTCTATCATTTTATCTATTATTTTAACAGAGTAGCAATTATTAAATGCTGTTTGCTTAATCATTGAAATTTCTTTTTCAAAATTATTTTGTGACATAGGTATTGAAAATGCACGATGTATCATAGAATGATAGGCTGACAGCTTTTGTGAAAAAGGGTGTCATGAATCGTATGGTATGGTTGTGTCAGTGTAAGTTGGTTTCCTATATATTGAAAAGTCAAATGAATTATTTTCTAATTTTCTAATTGTTAAGTCTAAAAAGTTTATACAACTGTTAGCTTCTTCTTCTAAAGTAAACTTAATATATGTGTGAAAGCTATTAATAAAATTTAAAAATTCATTTAATTCTGTATAACTACCTTGAAAACATGCTAAAATATCATCTACGTATCTGTATCAAAAGACAATATTATGTGAAAGTTCTGATGTTAAAATTTGGTTTTCTAAGTTTTCCATAAATATGTTGGCTAATAAAGGTGACAACGGACTACCCATAGGCAGACCTTCATTTTGTATATAAATTTTATTATTAAATTTAAAATAGTTTTGTTTTATACATTCATTAAAAAGATTCATTATTTCTTGTCTTTTTATGACATTTACGTTCTTTTCTGTTAAAACGTTTTCTAATAGAGGTAAACATTCTTTAGGGGGTATCTTAGAATACATGCTACAAACATCAAACGAGACTAATTTACTATTTGTGGGAATAATTAAGTTATTTAATTTTTGTGTAAGTTCATAAGAATTCTTAACTGAATATTTTGGAAAGTAATTGTATTCTTTATTAAAGAATAATAATTGTATTCTTTATTAAAGAATACAATTACTTTCCAAAATATTCAGTTAAAAATTCTTATGAACTTACACAAAAATTAAATAACTTAATTATTCCCACAAATAGTAAATTAGTCTCGTTTGATGTTTTTAATTTTAAACACTTGTACAAATACAAAGGTAGCTTTTAAATCTTACAACACGACGCGTGATTTGTTATTTAACGCGAAAGAAAAATCTTGTTTCCTGACAAAAGCTGGAGTTTATAAATTAGCTTGTACACATTGTAACGCAATCTACATAGGTCAAACTTCTAGAAATTTTAACACCCGATACAAAGAACATATTTCTGCATTTAGAAATAACCACGCTGACAAATCTACATTTGCAAAACATATTATTGATACCGAACATAGACCTACAATAAATAACCGCATACAACCACTACATTTTTATAATGACAAACGTAAACTAGACTTTTTTGAAGCTTTAGAAGTCAAAAGGCACACACACGACAATAACTACCTTGTTTTAAACGAGCAAACTGATTTAATAAATTCCCCTTTCTTGGATATTCTTCTTTCTAATTAAATATGTCAAAGAAAATAAATTTAACTATTATTTCAAAAAAGTTGTAATAAAATAATGAGTTGATGTATGTCGATATTTTCGTTGTATAGAGACTAATTTTATACTGTTATTGTTTAGTTATTTTATTGTTGTAACTGTTATCATAGTTATTATAGGCTAGTTCTAGTTTTTAGGTTAAATATTGACATACATCACATAGACATTTTGAAAACCTCATCTGTCATCTGTGTTTCATTTTATTTTCAATTTGATAATTTTTTTTGATCAAAACATCATATCATAACATAGCAACAGATATTTATTTGTAGTTGTCATGATTTCGTACTAATTCAATTTTAATCTGTCTGAAAATGTTGTCATGCAGCGAAACTATAGTCACAGAAGCATTGAAGAACATCCTAGAACTTCCAGAATTCGAAGGGCCACTTGCTCCAGTTAGCTCACGCGCTGGCTACGTCCTTCACCACTAAAAACCAACAGTGAAGCCAGAGAAGTATTCTCCAAGTCTGTATGCAGTATGGACAAGTTTCACCAAGTAAGGGCAACAACAATCAATGAAATAAAACTTCTCTTAACTATCAAACCATTCTAAATATATCTAAAAAATCTGTCGTAATATTTACAAACAGCTCTATATATATATATATATATATATATATATATATATATATATATATATATATATATATATATATATATATATATATATATATATATATATATATATATAGACTTACTACTTCGTAGACATAATTAGTCAGCATTTCTCAATACAGTAAATTAAGTCATATGGTATTGCAATCTGCAAGCAACACATTTTTGTAATGTTTACATAAACATGTGAAGTGATGATTTCAAAGTCAACGATTACTATTTCTATGTGACCTACTCAACTAGATAAAAAATTACTCTAATTTCTGGTAGCGAATTTTCATATGAATGTTTTAAATTATAAATTTAAATAATAGTAATATATATTTCCACGCCTAGGAACGCCCTCCTGGATAGCTTTCTGTTCCATGAACAGATTGCGTACCTGATAAATTGTTTTGACAAGTTTTATCGTAAATTCATCTTTATAGCATATGTTCAGGTCCACATTTTCTGCTTTGCAGTGATACTTCTCACAGCATTAACTTCTTCCACAGGAGTAAAAAGACTGAGATGTTGCTTAGACAATTCTATAGATTCTTGCACTTTTCCAGCCCATCAGTCCATCCGCATCAAACTGTGGTGGTGGTTTATACTGCATGACTTAGGTACTATTATACATAATACATTTTTTAAATTATATACTATACAATGTAGGTGTACCTAATTCGTAAAATGATTCAGTCCCAAAGCAAAATTGGCGAACCCATCGTCAGTGTCAACTACAGGAGATGCTTTAGAACTTGTTTCTTTACTGGGTGCGTTTCAGTTATTGATAACATTACACCATGTTTTAGTTGCTTCTGTAGTCTGGATCTATGTTTGCAATTACACACTGTTCTTCGTGTTTACGTCACATTCTTATTTTTAATTATTATGTTAGAATATAACCTTATTATACAACATTGACCACAGACCATTCATGTTGACATTAATTTTTATTTACGTCTACCGTCTACCGGCCATCTTGCCATTTGCTATCTTCCCTTCCCGGCGGCATGCCGGCATGCCTCAAGAAGGAATTGCCTAAATATACAATTTTCCGATGTGTTTAACATAGACAGGTAACAGAATCAAACATGCAAAATAGTTACTATTATAATTCTCACCACTATACCGTAATCATCATCTATCTTTGTCATCAAATTTTAGTTATATAATATTATAAGGACATCTTAAGCATATTCTGAGCGAATATTCGGAATAAGAATATATTCAAATATTCTCAGTATATTGATGAAGAATTTTCTTAGGATGTGATTGAATGAATGTACTCAGAATATTCAAGATTGAAATTTAAAATTCCATAAATGTTATTAGAACATTCCGAAACAAATATTCTGAAAAAAGAATGTTCTCACATTTTGAGAACATTCTGAGAATATCTTGTGCTGTATGGGTTGTAACGTTTTACACGTTTTACCACTTATATTATTATACTTTATACTTTATTAGCTGAAATTACACAATACGTCTATACAGTAAGTCCATTTTGACTTGTGTTGTATATAGTGACATAATTTAAACTGTTTATTCTAAAATACTTGACACTGCATTATCCAAATATGACATACTTCGAATTTTGACAAACCATTTTAAATAAAACTTTTATACCATTTTTTTCTTCCATCTTACATTTCCAATCACTGTCTTCATTTACTACTATTCTTTACACATCCATCATTACTTTCCCATCATCATTCTTCATTTACTTTCCATGTTTATACCAAATATATAAAATTTTATACAAAACCGAACCGCTTCATTCTGACAATTAAATGTATTTATTATAATTAATTTAATAACACCATTGCTACATGATTGCACCTTTTTTGTCAGTCAATAATTACACTGTGTTGTTAATCGATGATATTCATCGACATCGATTTATCTGGGTCGTAGTCAATGAAATACCACTTCCTTATTCAATGAACTTTAAAATATGATTTTCAGAGCTGTGCTATAGAAACACAGATATTCTCTTCGGATCGTCAGCTGACAACACTTAAAATCCATTCTCGTCTGCGTTCGTCATTGTAGATAAGAACGTCTATATAAGTCACGCCACCTCCTGCTGGAGCTGTCCGCCTAAATTATTGGCAAAATTAAGATGTCGCAAGCAATTATGGGCTGAGAGAAAAAGCAGCATGCCCATATTTTTGAAGACACCTTTTGAAGACATCTTTTGAAGACACCTTTTTGAAGACCTGTTCTGTACACTGTTTGAAGACACTTTTTGAAGACACCTTTTGAAGACATCTTTTGAAGACACCTTTTTGGAGACACGTTCCTGCTCAAGGAATGAAACAAGACCGACAGTGATGAGTCATCCAACAAGGTGACTTAAAGAGCTCACTTCCTCTCAACGTCAAGCCAAGCAGAGCCCCTACTAAAGTCTGCAACGGTGTGGGCAACTTGAGTAGTCCCGACAGCATTTTTAGTGCTCTGCTAGCCCTGAATAGCTACAGGACTCTGCATCTCTACTGGGCCCCCAAGGAACACCACGTCGGAAAGAAAAGTTAAGTACAGGGTTTATCTGCTTTCATTGTTTTCACTCTAAATTTCACTAATAACTGCTGCAAGCAATCATTATCACATGCAACACTTTGTATTATATAAAGCCACCTTTCATCAATAAATAGCAATAACCGAGTCTTGATTTTTATTTGTGTGTTCGACGTCACCTAGATTGTAAGGCCAGTACCCACTTTTTTTTTAATTATTTGCATTAAATGCTAGCTCTCAGCTAACTAGCCATATCATTTCCCTTTATAATTAAAATATTTGTGAATTATTTTGTCATTAAATTTTAAATAAAATAACTATTCACTATTAAGGTAAAAATCTATTCAAATATTCTCCGTATATTGATGAAGAATTTTCTTAGGATGTAATTGAAATGGATGTACTCAGAATATTCAAGATGCAGTATGAAATTCCATAAATGTTATTCGAACAATCCGAAACAAATATTCCGAAAAAAAATGTTCTCACATCGTGAGAACATTCTGACAATATCTTGTGCTATATGGGATTTGATTGAAAATTTTGCTTATTATTTCAGAATTAATCTTAAACGTAATATTAAAGTTTTACATTAACTACACACTTCATAATTCCAGGCCAATTGGCACTTAAAAAAAGAAATTAATATTTTCAAGAAAAAAATAAACAAAATGCTGGCAGTTACCTAAATAGTTACTACGAGTGCCATTCTAATGACTGCTCTTGTATGGTAGTGCTAAATTTGCAACTCGACACAGCACCTATATGAGTTTTAAAAATATCGTATAATATATATTGTAGCGTCGCAATTTTAGATTTATTAGTTATTGTGAATATATCTTTCGTGGTCAAATTTCAGTATTTGTGAATTTTGTATTATGCTGTGAGTCATGTATATTAGTATATATATATATATATATATATATATATATATATATATATATATATATATATATATATATATATATATATATGTGTGTGTGTGTGTGTGTGTGTGTGTGTGTGTGTGTGTGTGTGTCACGGGTTTTCTTGATAGAATAATGAAAGCTTGCCCGGCTTGTGGCCCGTCACAATTTAGGAAAAGGGAGGTTTCGGAAGAATAAGGAAGGAAGGAAACGGAAGTTAAACAAAACAGGGAAGAGTAAAAGAGAAAGAATAGAGAATGGTTCACGCTACACTCGGGAATTGGGAACTTCAGCGTCGGCAGTTGGTATCAGGCTCCGCAGGTCGATCACGACTATTTGCCTATTTCTAGTGACAGGTGCAACGTGCAACAGAAACAGATGCAAAAGAACAGTTTTAGGGTTAATAATTTACAAATTATTCGACAGCTAAATAAATACAACGGTAAGTGAAATTTTATTCGCTGGAATTTCAACACTATAAGTTAATTAACTGTTGTCTTTTTAGGCTGACACTCAGCGATGGTAAAAAGTGTGTTACTATGTCCGATATAATTGTTAATTTGACTTAATCTAACAAGGTTGCAGAGATCCCCCTTACAGTCGACTGTTCGAGTTTACACACAAATACAAGATTCAAATATTAACTTAAGGGTATGTATAGCCTAATAATCAGCTGAGTGTAGGTGAAATTCAGCAACAGTTATACCCAACAAACTAACAAAACTTCGTGGACTTATCTGGGTATACGTCCGTGTCCTTCGACGTCTTTGGGCCCGCAGGTGTGAGTGCCGACCCAGTAAAGGCAGAAACCACCCGACTTCAGCCTCCCCGACAAGAAACCCTACAATGAATAAATAACTTCCTTAGCAGGTACTACTTATTTCAATTTTTGTTGTTTTTATTAGGCAGAATAAATGTAAGGAAAATTTAATTAACTATAAAAGCTTACCCAAATAGATGAGGTTTCTTGTTCCACAAAAAAAAAAACAATTTCCACTGAATAACTACAGTAATTAATTGCAAAGTGACAAAATCCAGCTTTTAGCTGCAGTCAACTTCACTGTTTAGTTACAGGATTATTAATTAAAATATCATTTCATGTGGATATTAATCATTTTCAGAGAACAAAAAAAGTTTTGATAAGAGGTGATACGAGAGATGTTAATATTTCCTTTTAAGGGAATTTTATTAAATTTCAGAAATTATATCTGGTAGAAAGAGAGAGAATGAAATAGAGGACACTATACACCGAAGAGTGAGATAGAAAAACATGGGTAGTCAAAAGAGAGGAGACAGTACATACCTAATGGCAATTGCTTTTATTAAAAATGTAAACAAAACCTCCAACTTATTTGTTTACTGTTTTGGACTTAGGTTAATTTTTACAAGTGAACTTAGATGAAGAGGGTTGTTTATTTGTATTAAACCTTAAACTACAACAGAAGTGAACGTGCAATTGGCGCCTTTCTAAGGTTTTACAAGTGTGCATTACAAACAAAATGTTTATAAAGCAAAACATGCAAACTGTTATCTACAGAGTGTTTACAAGTGAGTATTATGTCCCTATATTTACTATGTTTTTCCACCCCGGAAGTTAACAAGCTGTCAGAAATATTACGAGAGGTTTAGAACCGTCCCACTCCCCCCTTTTTTTCAAAGAGGTAAAACTGGCACATATTTACCGATAGAAAAAGTTAAAGGATAGGCCATCTGAAGGACAACCTATCCATGACAGCGTGTCAGTCAAAAGACCCAGCCTCCTTGAGAAGAACCATGTATCGTAGCCACTAGACCATACCGGATGGCTTTGAAGTCAAAAAAAAAAATTGGTGGTCTGAAGATGGTGTGTGGACTCTCGAACAATCAGTTCACCAAAAGTCCACACTTTACATAAGGAGTGCCTCTAATCCAGCTCTTAGCTGTAGGTGATCTTTAAACTTAAGACACCTTTTGCGAAGCACTACCTTACCTCCCCAAGACAAACTCCGGCGACAAATAGAAGGAGATCCACAGCAAGTTAAAAGGTTTGGTAATCTGAGGAACTACCAACCTAGAATGGTTAGCAAGTTATAAGGATTGGTAGTCTAAAGGACTACCAACCTGTGTTAGAGCAAGTTAAAGGGTTGAGAGCCTGAAGGACTACCAACCCGTGTTTATAGCAAGTTAAAGGGTTGATAGCTTGAGGAGCTAACAACCCGTGGTCCCACCACCCACACCATCAGCTGGTCCAACAAAATCAACCGCGGGCTTGAGATCTTGCACGTGCCAAACCCCAGCTGGGCGACTAATGTCATCTGCCAGCTCGTATGTGCAGTACCCCTTTTTCCGTTTAACAGTGAAGGGGCCCACATACTTCGGACACAGGCCAGCCTTAATGCCCTTTACGTCATCGGACTGAACCTCGTTCCTCCGCCAGACATGGTCGCCAGCATTGAACTCAACAGTTCGACGCCTCAGGTTATAATAGTGGCGGTTCCTTTCCTGTTCAGACTCAAGCCTTTGCTTGACTTGTCGGAACAACTTCCGGAATCCGTCCACTCGCTTCTGGGCTTCCGTTGGTGGAGGAGGGTCATCTTTGGTGTCGTCTCTTACCCGATATTGGTATTCCTGGCCATCTGACACATGCTCCCGTCCAAAGTTGATGAAATAGGGGGTATAACCTGTGACTTCACTCTTGGAAGTTCTGATAGCGCAACCGATCGCATCCAGGTTGTCAGCCCAGGTACCGTGATGTCCGATATAACAAGATATCATGGTCTTGATAATCTACCGTTCCACCGGATCAGCCTTGGGGTTGTAGTGGGCTGTAAAGTGGATCCGGGTGTGGTACCTCTCACACAGGCCCTGGAACTGCCGGCTGCGTATCTGTGGACCATTGTCACAGATCAGAATTTCCGGTACCCCATATACGTGGAATAGGTCTGCTTCCACATACTTAGCCAGAACTTTGGACGTCGCAGAGCGCACGGGAAAGAGCAGGACATACTTACTGAAGTAGTCACAGATGACCAGGAGGTGTTTGTAGCCTTGACGACTCCTCGGAAACGGACCCATGAAGTCTAGCGAGACCATTTGCCAAGGTCTTTGGTCTTTTGGGCGAGTACCCATTAAGCCTGCAGACAGCTTTTATTCAGGCTTCTGCTGAGCACATACAGCACACTGCCGGACATAACGGCTGACATCGGGGACCACATTTTCCTTGCCCTTCCGGTGGAGGATGTAGTCGAAGGGCTGTAGTCTAAGTGCCCACCGAGCCAATCGGCCCGTTGGATCTTTAATTTTATGTAGCCAAGTGAGGTAAGAGTGGTCGGTTACGATAGTGAAATGACTTCGCTCCAGGGAGTGTCGCAACTTCTCAACAACCCAGATGACTGCCAAGCATTCTCTCTCGGTCGTGCTGTAATTTCTCTCAGCCTTATTGAGAGATCTCGAGAGGAAGCTAATGACTTTTTCGCTATCTGGGTACTGCTGAGTCAGGACAGCTCCCAGTCCGTAGGTCGAGGCATCAGTCTGAAGGACGAAAGGCTTCTCAAAGTCCGGACAGGTCAAGACGGGGGCAGAAACAAGGCAGTTTTTGATATGATCAAACGTCTTTTGGCATGTTTCTGTCCACACAAAAGGCACGTATTTCTGCGTCAGTTTGGTGAATGGAGTCAAGACAGTTGAAAAATTGGGGACAAAGCGTCGATACCAGCTTGCCATCCCTACAAAGCGCCTTACCTCGGTTACATCACGAGGCGGATTCAAGTGTAGAATAGCCTCCACCTTCTCGGCGTCGACGTGGACCCCTTCGGCGTCCACCACGTATACGAGGTAGCGTAGAGATGGTCGGCAGAAATGACATTTGTCCTGACTCACTGTCAACCCCGCCTTCCGGAGCCTGTCGAAGACCTTCTCCAAGATGAGAAGATGGGTGTCAAAATCGGGGGAGATGATTATTATGTCTTCTAAGTAGACGAAGACGTGTGTGACATTATCTATTAGTCTTTGCGAGGTTCCTGGAGCATTTATCAACCCAAAGGGTATTCCCCTGAAATTATAGAGCCCCCTGCCTGGATCGGTAAAGGCAGTATATTCCCTGCTGGACTCCTTGACAGATACCTGGTGGTACACGGATTTTATGTCCATCGATCTCAGGAATTTGGCACCCTTTAGCCGGTCTAAAATGCAGGAAATGTAGGGCAAAGGGTACGCGTCCTTCTTTGTCACTGCATTCAGAGCTCGATAGTCCACGCAAAACCGATGACTCTTTCCACCATCCTTAGGTGCCAACAGGACAGGGGAAGACCAAGGGCTTTTAGATGGTTCGACGATACCCTGCTCTAGCATCCGGTCGAGCTCCTCATTTAAGATCTTCTGCTTGGCTGGAGACACAGGGTAGTACCTTTGTTTATTAGGTACGGTACCCTGCTGGACTATGATTTCGTGTTCAATCTGAGAGGTACACCCTAAAGTGTTCCCCATCAGACTGAACTTCTTGGCCAACAGTGTCTCCAGCTTCAGCTTCTGATCCAGAGTTAAGGAAGTCTCATCCTTAATGCCAGAGGTCATCGCCATTGCCCTTCCTGGTCCAAAATGCCACACGTCCCGTTTGAGATCAGGGACGACACCCATTGCTATCCAGAACTCCGCGCCTAGAATCAGCTTATTATTTAGCTGAGAAACTGCCAAAAAATCGACAACCCTTACCTTTCTCATCAGGCTAACAGGAGCAGACACCACACCCATAGACACACAGGAGTTTCCGTCGGCCACACGTATCCTCGTACAACGATTAGTGTCCAACCTCAACCTGAGGCGAAGTAACCTTTTCATGGTCACGGCACTAATCAAGGATACGCTGCTCCCGGAATCCAGAAGTCCCAAGAGAGGCAGCCCCAATACGTTCACCTCTAGAAAAGGACGGTTGTCGTCCTGGACATGAGAAACAATGTAATTTACCAGTGCCTGGCGAGGGACAAATTCAGGACGGCAAGAAGAAGGCTCCTTATCAGAGAAGACATGATTCAGAATGGAGGCCTTATTAACGAGGCGTTGAGCCAGCTGGCGGCCTAGCAGGGGCTCGGCCTGTCGTTTTTTGGACAATAACAGGACGACTTTCCGGTGCGACCGCATTGATTGCACCTTGTTAGCAGGGGACAGTTAGGTCGAATGTGGCCGGGCTGTTTGCAGTGCCAGCAGATGGTATTGCGAGCAGGAGTTGGTTCGTGAGAACTGTCAGCTTGAATGACAGAAGCTTTAAGGGGTCCGCCGGCTCGATGGTATGCCAGCAGGGGTTCCTGACAGTCTGGCATTGTTTGGGGGTGGACAAAATTGTTTCGCTTGCCACTCAGATTCTTCCACACGGCTGCCCAGGTGTATAAGTTCATCGATAGAGTCCGTCTCATGGAGTGCGAGGGCAGTTTGAAGGTAAGGTAACAGATTTCGGCGGATAACCTTAACCTGATTCCTTTCCTCCGGGGGTGAAGAAAGTTTATTGAAAAGAGTCTGTATTGTAGATATAAAAAGATGGAGTTTTTCATCGTGATCCTGGGTTCTTCGACGGATCTCCTCCATGAGAGTGAGCTCGTAATCTGGAGGCAGAAAACTGTAACGCAGTTCTCGCACTAATCCATCCCAGTTATGGAATCGGTGTTTCCTGGTCCTATACCACAATAAAGCATCCCCTTTTAGCAGCTCTGATGCCGACTGGAACAGACGCTCCTTGATGACCCCCGAGGCAGAGCCATCTCCTCGACGTCCTCAATGAAGGAAGTGATACTCGAGGCGCCATCTAATTTTATATTCCAGCGTGACAAAGATTCTAGGGGAGTCTGGAGGTACAATGAGGTTTGCGGTCGATGTAGTCCCAGGCCCTTTAGGTGCACTTGATTGCCCAAAACCCTCAGGCTGATGTTGTGGTGAATTAAAGTTGGCAGAAGGGATAGGTGTCAAATTCTCTTCAGGCTGTCTGGGAGAAAGACTGGGTTCCTTAACAATACATCGGTGAGTTGACGAACCTCGGGGTGACTGAGTAACTGGGGACCCTTCAACCCGACTATGCGGAACGCTAAAATTTTGGAGCCTCTGCACCAGGGCGAAAACGTTGTCATCGTGTTCCCCCGTTGTAGAGGCCACGAGTACCGCGGGCGCAGAAGTAGAAACTGGCTCCCTCTCTCCTCCCAGGTTGATCAAGTTCCCCACTGGCGACTCTCTGACTGAGCCTGCATGCAACGCAAGGTTTCACCTCAGGCAGAAGTAAATTAGGTTCGTCCAAAAAAGACATATTTACTGATGGCTGACATAACCTTGCAATCTTCTGTGCGCCTACCAAGGACTGAAATAAGCTCTGACACATGAATTCCAAATTGTCTTTCCGGTCTTGCAAGAGTTTGGTGGTAGCGGAAATTCTTGACAGCCTACCTTGGACGTGGTACAGACTGGACCGGATTCGTTGGTACTCATTCAGCGCGTTACTTGCATCAAACGCCTGAATGTGCCCCAGCAGTTCATCGAGCTTTAGCGAACAAACCAAAAGCTCCACCTCCGGATCCAGGTCTGTCTTCACCACTGGCATATCCCAAACTTTTCTCAAGTTCTGGCGTTTTTCCGCCACCGTTCCCCCACTCGATAGCCTCTTATTTCCAGTTCATGTGTCAGTTCGTCCCCCAACAGTCTGTTAACCTCCATGGTGTACTAACAAGACACAACACCGGACACAAGTCAGTGAACAACACCCAAGAGATAAAGTGATAATAAATATATATATATATATATATATATATATATATATATATATATATATATATATATATATATATATATAAAATTACTCTTTTACCTATGCACACCTGTAAAATCCTCGCTATATATGTATATACGCCAAAGAAAAATGTAAATATTTAAATTATTATTAATATTAGAGGGAAAAAAATTAAAATATATGTATTACAATGTTTGGTTAACTTTTTTCCTCTAAACCCCTCCCTTCCTTCGATGAAGAAAAGAGAGAACTCCCACACGAAGCGAGAAAAAACAAAATAATGTGACAGGTAAGAAACAATACTAATAAAAAATAGTTGTGAAAATTCTACAATATCTGCTTACGTAAATTTTAAAACGTTAAAATAATACAACGAAAAGTCGCTACTGTACTGCAAAGAAAGAGAAAAAGAAAAAAAGGAAGTGCAGGTAATTTATGTTGGGCGCCAATTAATTGTCACGGGTTTTCTTGATAGAATAATGAAAGCTTGCCCGGCTTGTGGCCCGTCACAATTTAGGAAAAGGGAGGTTTAGGAAGAATAAGGAAGGAAGGAAACGGAAATTAAACAAAACACAGGGAAGAGGAAAAGAGAAAGAATAGAGAATGGTTTCACGCTACACTCGGGAGATGGGAACTTCAGCGTCGGCAGTTGGTACCAGCCTCCGCAGGTCGGTCCCGACTATTTTCCTATTTCTAGTGACTGGTGCAACGTGCAACAGAAACAGATGTAAAAGAACAGTTTTAGGGTTAGTAATTTACAAATTATTCGACAGCTAAATAAATACAACAATAAGTGAAATTTTAATCGCTGGAATTTCAACACTATAAGTTAATTAACTGTTGTCTTTTTAGGCTGACACTCAGGGTTGGTAAAAAGTGTTACTATGTCCGATATAATTGTTAATTTGACTTAATCTAACAAGGTTGCAGAGATCCCCCTTACCGTCGACTGTTCGAGTTTACACACAAATACAAGATTTAAATGTTAACTTAAGGGTATGTATAGCCTAATAATCAGCTGAGTGTAGGTGAAATTCAGCAACAGTTATACCCAACAAACAAACAAAACTTCTTGGACTTATCTGGGTATACGTTCGTATCCTTCAACGTCTTTGGGTCCGCAGGTGTGAGCGCCGACCCAGTAAAGGCAGAAACCACCTGACTTCAGCACCCAAACCTCCAACTTATTTGTTTACTGTTTTGGACTTGGGTTAATTTTTACAAGTGAACTTAGATGAAGAGGGTTGTTTATTTGTATTAAACCTCAAACTACAACAGAAGTGAACGTGTAATTGGCGCCTTTCCAAGGTTTTACAAGTGTGCATTACAAACAAACTGTTTATAAAGCAAAACATGCAAACTGTTATCTACAGAGTGTTCACAAGTGAGTATTGTGTCCCTATATTTACTATATTTTTCCAATATATATATATATATATATATATATATATATATATATATATATATATATATATATATATATATATATATATATATATATATATATATATATATATACACATTTCTTGTATAATATGACACCCGGGTCAATCAAAGTAAATGTGACACCCGCGTATATAAGTCTATATAATTAAGGTGGAAGTGACACCTAGCTAAATGAGGTCAATATGGCACCCATTTTGTATGAAAATCATTACAATCAAAGTAAAAGTGGCACCTTTCAACGTTGCCAAATCACCGGGTGCCTCTTTGTCACGTATCTTCGCAATATATGGAATGTGTTTATTTTCTGTAGAAACCTGTTATGCTGTTAACTACCAAACATAATCTTTTCCAGTTAAAGAAACACAATGTATGTTTGTCAAGGTTTATTGTTACTAACGTACTTGACTAATTTATTGATCTTACCTCCCGTATTAAAGAAATATGCAACTTATTTAGTTAAAACAGTACTAGAATGTAAAAACTACTAAGAAAACTTAAAATTTATGAACTTTAAAAGTAGGTACACATCCTATTAAACGAACAAGAACTTTTAGTAGTTTTACGATTATATTTTACTTCGATTGCACAGTGCATCTGGCTTTGTGAAGACTGGAACCTGTGATAAGCACTGATAAGTACACTTGGAGAACCTAAATCACCAAAACACATATTTTCAAGACCTTACAGTCGTTTTGCTAACAACTTTAGCATCATCGAAGGATGAAAAAAATTCTGTGAGAATTTTTTTCATCTTATGGACGATGCTGAGGTTGTTAGCGAAACGATTGTAAGGTCTTTTAAAAGATGTTTTGTGGTGATTTGGGTTCTCCAAGTGTACTTAACAGTGTATCTGATATTAAAAAGTCTGTCAATAAGACTCTATGATATTATACAAAGCGTAAGAGTGTCTGTAAGATGGTTTTTACATACGTCGTCTTTGATATCTTTTTTTGTGAGGAAAATATATCTTGCATAGACATATAATATTATGAGTATATGTTATAGATTGGAATAAAACAGGTCCTTTAAAGTTTGACAAAGATAAAAAAAGTACAAGTCTTACAAAGTGTTCAAGAAAAGTTAAGCAGTAGATTTTGCACTATGAAAATTATTTATAAAAACGATTTTAAATTTGCAATAAAAATGTAATCCAACACCCTGGGCCCGAAAAAGACATTTTGTAACGTCTTTTAAATAAAATATTTTATTAAATTTAGTTTGCATGGATACGTATTAGGCAAAACACACATATGAGTGTCATAGTAATGACGATCATAATTGCTGCTATTAATTATAAGCCACTTTAATTAAATTACATAATTAGATAAGCTCAGATATGTAAATTTTAATTTTGTAAGCCCCAAAAACCCCGCCAAATTGCCTATTACTAGTTATTATATGTGTAAATATGTGTATATGCATATATAAAAAAAAGAGTCTGTGGCTAGTGGAACTTGCCTTCCGAAGCCATTCACCTAAACACACACACACACATAGGCCACTTTTTTGCCCTTTTTTAGTGAATTTTCTTTAAAAAAATTCACTAATGAGGAGATCCCGACTTTTGAATTTTGAAAAAATTTCTTCAAATGACCGCGAACTAGGCCCCCTAGAACACATATCCGGGGTCCGTTTCAATTTTTATATGTTTATATATATATATATATATATATATATATATATATATATATATATATATATATATATATATATATATATATATATATATATATATATATATATATATATATGTATCACACCGATAACTCAAAAAATAATAGGCCGATCTTGACTAAATTTGGTGGAAAAATTCCTTTTGCAAATGGCTTGGATAAGTTCGTTATCCAGGAAAATCTGCCCAGGTTTTCCCGGAAAATTTTGTATTTTCTTTCGAAAAAAATTTATATCTCCGGAATTAACAAAGTAAGGGCAACCAAATTTGGTACGCTAGTTAATATCCTTATAGGTAAGCCACCTACCAAAATTTAGCTATGTAGGTCAAAAGACAAAAAAGTTATAGGCATTTAAAGAAAAATAAATTGGGGTTTTCCTCAAAACGTCAAAGTTGCGATTTAAAACGTCAAAATCGGCAACATTTAGGCAAAGAACTTGAATCTAATACGGAATATGGAAATCAATTGTCTCAAGAAGGATCTTTTACAAACTCTGAAGTCTTAGTTTCAACCGTCATTGTCCTTCATTTTACTAAAATGTTTCCAGAAAATTCATTTCAAATAGACCCTTTCTCTGATGCTTGGCAGTAGCCTTAGCTTTAGAGTTTATCGTTTAATGGTATATAATTTTTGTCGAATTTTCGTAAAAAATCAATAAAGCTCAATATATCCGTTATTATACAAGATATGAAGAAAATTTGTATATATTAATTATAGGGTGTCTTGAGCTACATCTTAAAAAAATATTTCTACAATCACAGGATGGCCCATAAGTCGTTGGTGATACAAATTTTCTTTTTTTTTAATCAAACACGCCTTATGTTATTGCATTTTTGAATTTTTCAGCGATGCATGTTTGTAAGAAAAGAAATTCGGGACGCAGCAAGTGCGTTATGGTAGCGAATTTTCATTAAATGCTTCAAATTTGAATAGCTCAATTTGCTATTAACCTATAAGGTTGACCAAGAAACGAGTTTTTCTGGGAACACTTTAAGTTTACTTTTGGAAATTTTTGTACATTTTCACACAATAAAGTTATTTTTATGAAACATGGCACATTGTTTTTACTATATAGGTTATACTGGTAACCAAAATTGATGCCTGCTTTCTTAAAAAGGAAACACACATATTTGCAATTAAAAACATTTTTATGAAAATTCACTACCATAACGCACTTGCTGCGTCCAGAGTTTTTCTTTAATGTATTACAAATTTACTATTTTGCTCTTAAAATGTTTGCAAAAGTCAGTATGTCGTAAGTTTATACATTATATATACACTGTGAGTGTGTAACTTAAAAATTCAGTTAATCAAATACAGTTCTTTTTTTTTTAATTGTCGGACGTGTCGGCGCCCTTTAGTATTTCAAGTTTCGTCTTTTCAAACATTATATAGTCTGTCCAAAATTTTTGATACGTCATCCATATTTTTTTTAAATGACAACCCTTATTTTTTGTTAACTATTTTCAAAGTACATGTAAATTTATACAAAACCACCAAGTTTAAAATTTTCTTTAAATACCAATTAAAAAATACATTTTATTATTTTAAAAACAAAAAGAAAAAACATATTTTCCTAATATTTTTTCATAGATGCTCAAAGTGTTCATTATTTGGCAGTACCATAAACGAATTTGAAACTCGTGTTGAACATTTCTGTAAATACTTTGGGGGAAATTAGTCTACGCTCATTTTTTATTAGTGCTTTCAACTCTTCAATCGATTTCGTCTGGAAAAAAAATAATTAAAATGTCATTTTTGGTCTCGTACAAAATTTACAATTTCGGCAAAAATGTGGGTAGTTGAGAAAGGTTTGCAGTTGGAAAAGTATTATGGGGTGATTGGTATTAATTGTAAATAGAGGTATCAGGTGAAACATTAGAAGAACAAAGTGGAACAGGACAGAAATTTTTTGGAATGTCAAAATTTTAAGGTTGTTGAATTTGGAGTGTTGTCAAGAGTTTTGGATGCAACTATGTATAAAATTATGTTAATATTCACCACAAGTCAGACTTATTGAATAAACATGTTGTATAATTTTAAGCAATAAAGGTAATAATAATAATAAAAAAACTTTGCTTTGTAAGTAAGGAACAAAATTATAGTAAGAAAAAAATACCACTTAAAATACTAATCGCCGTGTCTGAGCATTTTAAAAAATTAGCTGTATTTTATTAACTGAATTTATTCCAAGTTACAAACTCGCATTGTATATTTAATTCTTTTAAGTCTCTCCTAATTATAGTTTCCTCTCCCTCAATTTCAAAGTTAATATTCAATAGTATATTAAAATAATTACGTAAATAAATAAAAGACAAGTTTGGAATTAGTTACTGATTTATTTATCCAGAAAACCTTTTACACTAATTATTTTCTGTGTTCATTAAAAATGAAGGTTTTTACTCTTAACCAGCCTGTGTTTTCAAATTCTGCTTCATACGTTTTTAAAAAAAATTCACATTCCTCCTTTTTTCGTGTTTTCTTTCTTTCAATCAAAGTTCTGAAGTATTGCCGCATGATGGTTTTTTGGTTTAACATCCTGCTGGTTTCCGTCATCGTCACTGCTGAAAATATTCTCCATGTCTATGTCAATTTCTTCAATCGCTTTATTTTTAAACTTATCTGCATTTCCTCTCTCCATTATTTGTAATATTTTTGAAACTTTTACAACCTGATAAATATCCTGAGGTAACCTGAAATGCGAAAAGCAATTTTAAAGTATAACTTGTCCGTTAATAACAACAAACTTACTTATAAAAATTCTCATGTGTTTTTGTTGTGTGTCCCATGAACTTAGCCAGCTGATCTAACTCGTTTCCTTTCAAATCAAGAAGTTGGGTTACTGTTGCTATATGTTTTCTTAAGCGGGATGATGTAAGAAGCCCAGGGAATTTTGTGCCACTTAATTTGGCATACTTTCTTATGGCCGAACAACCATCTATCCATCTATTGGACTTGGGGAAAGTAAAGAAGTATGTGTTCTCAGCAGGAAACCATGTCGTTTTGGTTCGTAGCTGGTATATCGTGGAAACCATTTTTGTATATATATTTTTTTGGAATCATAATTGTAACCGGCCTACTTCCCTTGCCGATGGCAGTAATTCTTTTATAATGATGAGTCAACAGTTTTTCGTTTTCTGATAACGAAGACATTATTTCCGTTTGAATATGAACATTTTCCACGTTATCTGTTTTGCAATTCAATTCTAGATACTGAATATCTCCCACCCTTTTTCTGTTATGCAATATTGTTAAAACAAGAGTGGCTTCTTTTGTTTTAATAAACACGACCACCTGCTTGCGACTTATTGTACAGCGCACTAAACACTTACTAAACCACTCAACATCAACACTCAACCAGGAACAAATAGTTCACTACAAGGCTACAGAAGAAAATCTGTAATGCAATAGGTGTATCCATAAGAAAAACGAAATCTACCTCTTTGTTGAAACTATGAATCAGCGTGAGAGAGATGCTGCGCTGCCGATGCGCGTTAGAAAGAGATGAAGTGGTGTCAATTTTTCGTGCCCTGCCTGCCCAGTAAGGCTGTTTATAGTATGTACCTACGTCTCAGGTCGTACTGATTTTTCTCTTCAATAGTTATTGATTTTTTTTTTATTTGTCTTTATAGTTTTAAGGGCTGTGATAGCTTATTTTTAAACTAGTAAATTCAGTCACGAATTACAAGATTTTGGAATTACTTAAATCCATTACAAAGCAAATTTCGTATTTCGATTTGCTAGGCAAATAATAATTAGAGATGTAGAGACCTCTTCTCTGGATTCACAATTGTATTTACTATGGAACAGTTTCACCAAGTAAGGGCAATAACAAATAATAAATAAATAATGTTATACGTTTTCCGCAAATAAAAGGCATCTGCAAGTCTTCTATTTAGGTAATTTTTTATAACTCAATTTGGCAGTTACAAGAATTTTGTGTCGAAAGAGGATTTCATTGGATTAAACCCCTCGAAAAAAGTCGCATTTAAAGATTGTTCGACATACACACATGGGCTACCATTATAAAATTGACTATAAATTGAAGATTTGTCATGTCCAATTAATAACTTTTCGCTTGGCATATTATATATAGTCCAGTAATAATGCCAAAAAGGTTTTTAATTAAACATGGGCGCATTTTGAAAATTTGTGGGTTTAGAGAAAACAAGTAAGACTTAACTAAATAACAAATCTTATAGTAGAATAGTAGGTATTCTGACCTGACTGTTTTCTAATAATTTAGATTTACAGATACAATAGGATTGCATATACGAAAACAAACCAGCCCTAATTTTTAGAAGCAGCTTCTGTAGTCCATGGGTCAGAACGTGTGCCTCTGGACTGAAGGGTCCTGGGTTCCATTCCCAGTAGACACATCAAATTTGTCTTTCAGTAAATGCTGTAAATCAACTTCAAAGTTCTAGCTTGTGGCATTGTGTTTGAGTAAGTTGATTGTCCGTTCTTCGTTAAGGCGTCAGGCCCGTGTCCCACGTAATGTAGGGCACGTTAAAGATTCATAATCTCCCTTACAGAGAGGAGGGGATTCGGAAAACGTTACAGGATAGTGAGACGAAACTGCTCCCCGGTATCGATGATTGGCCCTAGTAGCGGAAGTAGAATAACGTTAAAGAAACAAAAAATGCAAACACAAACTCCTTGGTATGTTTTAGTAGCAAAAAACCAAAATTTTGTGTTTGGCCAAAGAATCTCGGTGGTTCAGGGGTAAGAACGTGTGCCTCTGAACCGAAGGGTACTGGGTGCGATCCCAGGGTACTCCTTACACTTTTTCAGTTCAATCTGTAAAATAAACAACAACCGAAGTTCTCGCATTGTATTTGAGCAAGTTGAATGTCTGCACGTTTCGCCCTTCGGAGGGGGCGTAAAGCCGTCTGTTCCGTGTCCATGCAATGTTGGGCACGTTAAAGATCCCTACCCTCCTTACAGAATGGCTGGGGTTCGGCAAAATTTCCAGGATAGTGAGGTGAAACTGCTCTCTGGCGTCGGTGATTGGCCATAGTCGCGGAAATAGGCCGACGTTAAAGAAACAAAAACACACACAGTGTTTGGCCAGAAAAAGTAAAAGTGTTTTAGTTCAAAATATAAATTGTATGTAGTATTTTTTCTCACATACTCGTCTCCTTTACTTATATAATGATAATAAATGGTTTTTTAATTACTCAGTGAGAAAAAGAATAAAATGCCAGTATTATAATTTTATACATATCAAATATCAATAGCTATTAATTACTAAATCACAACTAGAATAATAAAAGTCTAAGTGGCTAATGGATCTAACGGTCCTAAGCCAAACAAAATAATAATAACAAGATTTACTAAATAATTTGTCTCTCTATGTTTAACATAAATATAGGAAAGATATTTCTCGTCTCAGATACAAACAGGTTTTCAGGTTTATATCGATTGATATTTACTACTGTACTGTCTGCCGTATACTAGAGCAGCTACAAGAACGCGTCAGACCGACGTTGTCAGATTTCGGGTGCCACTATAGCGAGTATTTATCTATATGCCACAATAACAAGTTTTAAAAACGTGTATCGTCGGTATATAACAGAGCGCCACCTGGTTAAAACTCTGTTGTATTAATCAGTATATTATGTATCGAAAACAGGTAAATCTGGCACCAAACAGATTTTACGTTTTTTGACATGTACATGCTATTAGCTAATGGTTAAGCGCATTTCCAATGCAAAACAGTGTGGCACCTAAAACCGGGTGTCAGAGTGTAAATTTGGGTGTCACATTTACCGGTATTATGCAATTTTGGTGCTAGAATGACTTCAATATATATATATATATATATATATATATATATATATATATATATATATATATATATATATATATATATATATATATATATATATATAGGCGTTTTATAATGGAACAGGGATAGTTTTACAGATGTTATAGTTCAAATATACTAATAAACAAACTGCAAAAACTATAGCAAGTGCTAATAAAAAACAGTGTGGTGGTCAAGCAGGAAATTAATCGACAGAAAAGACTGTGGATAATAGGCTAAGGATGTGTTAAATAACTGTTTTTCTAGTAATAAGACGTTAATATATTTTGAATAGATATAGGTTATCTAAGCGATAACCAAATGTCATGTTTAATTTATTAATAAGATAAGGTTTCTTAATAGAGAAATATATGTGAATGGGAGTATAAAATTACTACGTGGTAACTAAGACATTGCACAATACAATCTCAGAAAAATCTGAAATTAGACAACGAGCAGGCCAGAGAAAAATTTTAATAGCCACTGTAAAAATAATAACAACGGGACTTTTTCGACGTCATTCGAAGGAGAAGCAGCTTTTAGAAAATCTTCAAGACAAAATTACAAAGATTAGTGTGAATTTTGAGTTAGAAGTTTAAAATATCAACATTTGGACAGTCAGTTGTCTCCAGAAATACATATGAGTGAGTTTTTTATAAGATAAATATTAAAATACTTACATTTTCAAGCAAAGTAAAAAACTGGGTCGTAAATACACAGCAGTTAAGCCACATTCAAGTAGATCAGTCTAACTATAAAGCCATTTTATTCAAAATTACGAATACAACAAACAACAAAGTCAAAAATTGCCATATTTATTTATAACAATATTTGAAAAAGCCACCACAGGAGGGGCGATAAGCTAACTTCACGTAAGTTGAGGGATTCAGCTGGTATACAACTTGTATTCCAGCAACCCAGCAAGAGGATTTGCCTACCATTTAGTTTTATAATAATAATAATAATAAATTAACGCATTGCAATACGATGCTATAATAAAAAAAGAGGTATTGGGGAGTCATAAATTTAGTTTTATTTAGTAACTATAGCTAGGAAAATATAAATAGATTTTTTAGATTTAAATAGAAATATTTTTGTTACATTTAGAAAATAAGATATATTGTTCTCTAGTAAAAGAAAGAAGTCTGTGTATCTGTGAAGAGAAGTCAGTTAAAAGAAATTAGATCAGGAAACATCTCCTTCATTTAAAGTAAATAAAAAAGTTATAACAATAAAAGTTTCTAATAAAAAAAATAAGATAAGAAAATTAGGACTTGGAACCCTAGAATTATAACACCCTGGGATAAGAGCAAGTTGAGGCATAAATATCACAAAAAAGGTATAAACAATGTAAGAGGTCACCAATTTTCACATCTATATTAATAATCATACTTATTTAATTGACGTAGCTCATAACTTAGGTGAGTAATTTAATATTCCAAACGTCGTACCTACACCATATTCGCCGATAAAAGAATAAAATAACCAGATTTACGTACCTTTATGGTCAACACACTTAACAACTATCACACAATAAATTAATAAAAAGCATAAATTCATACATTTATTTACATATTTACACAAATTACATAATATTAAAACAAAACATACATAAATTTGTACATAGGTCTTTGAAAATATAAACTATAACATACAATAAAATCATAATAACCTATAAAAATACTCATTAAATAAAATAATAACATTTTATAATAAACCAGTAAGACCATTCTTAACAATTAGCGCCCTAAACGTAGGACTTTTCAGAATATAATAACTAAACAATTTAAATATAAAACACTAGTATTATCAATTGTCGCCTAAACGTGAGGGCTTCGAAAGTCCGCGGGTAAAGTAAAAAAATAAACAAAAAAATAATGAAAGAGCTAAGAAAAATGTCCAACAAAAAATGACCTTAAGGAGGGCAGCCACGTCAAGAGATAGGTATGATCGTGGGGACGAAACGCGCTCGGAACAAGATGAAAACATAGAGGTTTCCGAAGAAGTAATACAGGAAATCGAAGCAAGAGAAAGAATATAAGAACAAGGGGAAGAAATGGCACATGAATAGAGAGAAACCCTAGAAATAATGGTACACACAAGAGAAGAAAGTATAATAGAAGAATCGACACCTGACGGAGACAGGGTAGACGAAACAATTACGACCATACAGAAACCTGACACAGTAACAGCGACATGTTAATAAAGCGAATACAAAGTAAGCAGATTCTACGAATTATGCCGACCGTTGCAGATAGTGCCAGCAGTGCGAAATCAAAGGAAGCTAGATCTGCATGTTCTCGTGAGAACCTGCAACGAACACTTATCCGATTATTATATAAAGCCACTGTTTTGTGTAATATTTGTTCAGTATTAATTTAGGCAGTAACTATGCTAGTTTGTTGTTAAATAGTTTAAGTAGTTAAAATTTTTTTTTAAAGCAACCTAAGTACAAGTGTTGTTAATTGGCGCAGTCGGTGACGGATCTCCCAGCAACCTAAGGCATCAAAAGAATATTGGTTCCTTGGTTTTTTAAGAAGAACAAATGGTCATCTGGTTCCTACTATTACTGTAAGTTGCTCTCCTATATTTTCTCTGTTCCTTTGTCATATGTATATGAATATATGTCGGATATTGATGAATTAATAAGCAGACTTAACCAGTTTAATTTTGGAAATAACTTACAAGTCATTCCTGAAGAAAATAATTTAGATAATAATATTGTTGAACAGGAAGTTCAGAATAACTTAACTCGTGATATTAATAGTATTAGTCTTGTAGAACAAATTGATAGTAACTTAATTAGTACCGCAGAAAATAACATAAACATGGCCCAAGCTAACAATATAGTAAACAACTTTAGTGAATTCTATTTAAAGATGATACCTGAGTTCAATGGGGAACCGGCAAATGTTGGTAACTTTCTTAAGGCATGCGATCTCATTATGAACACATTTTATAACGCTGAAGATGAAAGATTATATTTAAATCATTTTTTAGTTAATTTTATACAGTCAAAATTAACCAGTCAAGCTAGACTTATAATTAGCACAAAAATTATTAATAATTGGCAAGACCTAAGACAAGCTATAGTGCAAAACTTCACGGACCAACGAGACGACACTAGTCTTTTGAGCGAACTTTTAACACTCAAGCAGAAACATAATGAGGATGCTTTAACATTTAGTAATAGGTGTAGATATATTGAACAACTTCTGGTTTCTAATTTAATTTGTAATGAAGACAATCAACAAATATTAGAAGTGAAAAGAGCAATTTACGCTCAACAAACATTAAAAGCGTTCCTCGGGGGACTTAGAAACCCTCTAGGAATGGTAGTAAGATCCACTGCACCTGCATCTATTGAAGATGCTCTTAAGTTTATAGTTCTGGAAGAAAATTGCGAGTATAGAGATAGGACATTTCTTAAATCAGGCAATTATACATCGCCAAATAATAAAACCCCCAATCCACAAACCAGGTCTTTCAACAATCGTTCTACTCCCCAAAACTTTCCAGTTATGCAATTTCAGAAACCATTTAGAAATAATCCCCAATATCAAAGCCAAAATAATCAAACTTCACAATTTAGGAATACTTTCCAATATCAAAGCCAAAATAATCAGAATTCACAATTTTCTAGACCGCCCTCTTTTAAACCAGAAAACCCACGAGAACATTTCCAAAACAGATATCCTGAACCCATGGATACTTCGAGTGGCAACACAAGGTTTACAAGACATTCCAATAATTTTTCAACACAGTCAAGAAGAAATAACTTCCCTGCTAATCAGCAAAGATCCACAGTTCCCGGAACAAGGTTTAATTCTGACGAACTATTTACTCATGAGATTGATACACCTTCTGAACTTTACGATCGTGAAAACCAAAATTTTCCTACACCGGGCACATCAACCGAAAATCCTTAATAGAAATAAACAATCTCAATTTATGTCAACTTCCTTATGTTGAAATCCCCGAACTGCCTGGAAAATTGCTCACAGATTCGGGAAGCAGTAAAAGTCTTTTGAAACCAGATATTGTTCAAGAAAAATATAAAAATAAAATCTTTCAAAAATCATTTCACATTAAATCAGCTCATGGATTCTCCGTGCACAAATACAGGGCAAATATTTTACTGAATTCAATTACTAATCGTCCACACGAATTTTGTTTATTTAATTTTAATGATAACTACACGGGTTTGATAGGAGCCGATTTTCTCCTTGCAATTAATTAAAGCTAGGCTAGATTGTAATAATAGGAAATTATACTTAGGTAGGTTAGAAATTGATATACATTTTCCTTATGAATATACTCTTGAGCCAAATACGGAAACTAAAATCAATGTTCCTGTCAATAAGTCCAATGGATATGGACTTGTTAACCAAGTGTTAATTAATAATTTATTTATACCTGACTGTTTAGTTAAATTGTCAGATAGTGAGGCCAGTGTTAAAATAATAAACCCAACTTCTACACAAATTAATGTCAGATTTACTAAACCTTTAGAGACCATTGAATTAAATAATAATGCAATATATAGCAATTACAATCATAAATATAATAATAGTGTTAAGAAAAATTGCGATGATACCTGGGCCTTAAAAGAAATACGCATGGATCACTTAAATCAAGAAGAACGTGAACAGTTAATATATTTATGCAAACGTTATTCAGATATATTTTATAAAGAGGACGAAAAGTTAACTTCCACACACGTTGTAAAACATAGGATTAGGACGACCGACGATATACCTGTCCATTCGAAATTATATCGTTACCCACAGGTGCATAAAGAAGAGGTACAAAAACAGATGGATAAAATGTTACAGCAAAACATTATTAGGCATTCACATTCACCGTGGTGTTCACCAATTTGGGTCGTCCCAAAGAAAGCAGATGCCAGTGGAAAACAAAAGTGGAGAATCGTTGTAGACTACAGAAAGCTCAACGATAAAACCATACCAGATCGCTACCCCATACCTAAAATAGAAGAAATATTGGATAAAATTGGTAGATCTCACTATTTCACTACAATTGATTTGGCATCAGGTTTTCATCAGATAGAGATACATCCGGACGACATTGAAAAGACGGCATTCTCAACAGATCTAGGTCATTATGAGTATTTAAGGACGCCATTCGGCCTTAATAATGCTCCAGCCTCGTTTCAGCGCCTAATGAATAATGTTCTACACGGATTGATTGAGAAAACTTGCCTTGTCTACATGGATGACGTAATTGTGTTCTCGACGTCTCTACAGGAGCATCTAGACAAGCTCACACAAGTTTTTGAAAGGTTCAGGAACTTTCAGCTAAAGATACAATTGGACAAAACCGAATTTTTAAAGGAGGCTGAATTTCTGGGACATGTGGTCAGCCCAGAATTAATTAAACCTAACCCACGAAAACTCGAAGCCATAGAGAAATTTCCGATTCCTAAAACACAAAAAGAAATAAAATCGTTTTTGGGTTTAATAGGATACTACCGAAAATTTATTAAGAATTTTGCGTTATAGCATTTTCACATCTATAAAATTGTGGCGCATGCGCATTATTAAAGTGTTGATTGATAGCCGAACTAACTAATTCATAATGTCTCTCATTAATAAATAGGCAATAGTATTTCTTTTGAGGCAAACAGTGCTGCTTTACAAATTCCGCTATCTTGTCTGGATCTTCCAAATTAAATTTAGCATGAATAAAATTTCTCTTGCCTTTTCTGACGTGTAGAACTTCGGGTTCCTCTGAGCAACTAAAGAATATTTGATTGGATTTATTATTGATAATTTCCTCTTCCAAAATAGGAATGCCTGGTGCGACATATGATTCCTGGTTAGAATTAACTGTATCTAGTTCTTCGATTTCCTCATCAGCGTTCTCATTATCTCTCTGCCATTCTGTTTCATCTACATTATTAATTACTGATTGATTATCAACATCCAAAGGATTAATTTCTACACGTGATAAAGCGTCGGCGTTATTTGTTTTTCCTTTCTTGTATTCTATATCGTACTCATATTCTTCAAGCTTTAAACGCCATCTTACTAGCTTCGAATTGGGCCCCTTTAATGAAAATAGCCATTTCAGTGGTTTGTGATCAGTCATTATGGTAAATCTTTTGCCGTAAAGGTAGGGTCTAAAGTAATTTACAGCCCAGACTATTGCAAGTAGCTCTTTTTCGATTGTACTATACCTGCTTTCTGTCTCATTCAGAGTTCGGCTTGCATAAGCTACAGGCAGCTCTGAATTCGGTTCGCCTTGACTTAAGACAGCTCCAAGTGCGACGTTGGAGGCATCCGTAGTTAATATAAATTTCTTTGTAAAATCTGGTGGCTGTAATATTGGACTGTTCATTAAAATATGTTTACATGTTTCAAATGCCTCTTTATAATCTTCGTTGTTAATATCAATTTTTGAATTTTTCTTTAGACATTTTGTTAAAGGTTTTGTGACATTCGCAAAATTCTTAATAAATTTTCGGTAGTATCCTATTAAACCCAAAAACGATTTGATTTCTTTTTGTGTTTTAGGAATCGGAAATTTCTCTATGGCTTCGAGTTTTCGTGGGTTAGGTGTAATTAATTCTGGGCTGACCACATGTCCCAGAAATTCAGCCTCCTTCTTTAAAAATTCGGTTTTGTCCAATTGTATCTTTAGCTGAAAGTTCCTGAAAATTTCAAAAACTTGTGTGAGCTTGTCTAGATGCTCCTGTAGAGACGTCGAGAACACAATTACGTCATCCATGTAGACAAGGCAAGTTTTCTCAATCAATCCGTGTAGAACATTATTCATTAGGCGCTGAAACGAGGCTGGAGCATTATTAAGGCCGAATGGCGTCCTTAAATACTCATAATGACCTAGATCTGTTGAGAATGCCGTCTTTTCAATGTCGTCCGGATGTATCTCTATCTGATGAAAACCTGATGCCAAATCAATTGTAGTGAAATAGTGAGATCTACCAATTTTATCCAATATTTCTTCTATTTTAGGTATGGGGTAGCGATCTGGTATGGTTTTATCGTTGAGCTTTCTGTAGTCTACAACGATTCTCCACTTTTGTTTTCCACTGGCATCTGCTTTCTTTGGGACGACTCAAATTGGTGAACACCACGATGAATGTGAATGCCTAATAATGTTTTGCTGTAACATTTTATCCATCTGTTTTTGTACCTCTTCTTTATGCACCTGTGGGTAACGATATAATTTCGAATGGACAGGTATATCGTCGGTCGTCCTAATCTTATGTTTTACAACGTGTGTGGAAGTTAACTTTTCGTCCTCTTTATAAAATATATCTGAATAACGTTTGCATAAATATATTAACTGTTCACGTTCTTCTCGATTTAAGTGATCCATGCGTATTTCTTTTAAGGCCCAGTTATCATCGCAATTTTTCTTAACACTATTATTATATTTATGATTGTAATTGCTATATATTGCATTATTATTTAATTCAATGGTCTCTAAAGGTTTAGTAAATCTGACATTAATTTGTGTAGAAGTTGGGTTTATTATTTTAACACTGGCCTCACTATCTGACAATTTAACTAAACAGTCAGGTATAAATAAATTATTAATTAACACTTGGTTAACAAGTCCATATCCATTGGACTTATTGACAGGAACATTGATTTTAGTTTCCGTATTTGGCTCAAGAGTATATTCATAAGGAAAATGTATATCAATTTCTAACCTACCTAAGTATAATTTCCTATTATTAAAATCTAGCCTAGCCTTACTTGCAGGGAGAAAATCGGCTCCTATCAAACCCGTGTAGTTATCATTAAAATTAAATAAACAAAATTCGTGTGGACGATTAGTAATTGAATTCAGTAAAATATTTGCCCTGTATTTGTGCACGGAGAATCCATGAGCTGATTTAATGTGAAATGATTTATGAAAAATTTTATTTTTATATTTTTCTTGAACAATATCTGGTTTCAAAAGACTTTTACTGCTTCCCGAATCTATGAGCAATTTTCCAGGCAGTTCGGAAATTTCAACATAAGGAAGTTGACATAAATTGAGATTGTTTATTTCTATTAAGGATTTTCGGTTGATGTGCCCGGTGTAGGAAAATTTTGATTTTCACGATCGTAAATTTCGGAAGGTGTATCAATCTCATGGGTAAATAGTTCGTCAGAATTAAACCTTGTTCCTGGAACTGTGGACCTTTGCTGATTAGCAGGGAAGTTATTTCTTATTGACTGTGTTGAAAAATTATTGGAATGTCTTGTAAACCTTGTGTTGCCACTCGAAGTATCCATGGGTTCAGGATATCTGTTTTGGAAATGTTCTCGTGGGTTTTCTGGTTTAAAAGAGGGCGGTCTAGAAAATTGTGAATTCTGATTATTTTGGCTTTGATATTGGAAAGTATTCCTAAATTGTGAAGTTTGATTATTTTGGCTTTGATATTGGGGATTATTTCTAAATGGTTTCTGAAATTGCATAACTGGAAAGTTTTGGGGAGTAGAACGATTGTTGAAAGACCTGGTTTGTGGATTGGGGGTTTTATTATTTGGCGATATATAATTGCCTGATTTAAGAAATGTCCTATCTCTATACTCGTAATTTTCTTCCAGAACTATAAACTTAAGAGCATCTTCAATAGATGCAGGTGCAGTGGATCTTACTACCATTCCTAGAGGGTTTCTAAGTCCCCCGAGGAACGCTTTTAATGTTTGTTGAGCGTAAATTGCTCTTTTCACTTCTAATATTTGTTGATTGTCTTCATTACAAATTAAATTAGAAACCAGAAGTTGTTCAATATATCTACACCTATTACTAAATGTTAAAGCATCCTCATTATGTTTCTGCTTGAGTGTTAAAAGTTCGCTCAAAAGACTAGTGTCGTCTCGTTGGTCCGTGAAGTTTTGCACTATAGCTTGTCTTAGGTCTTGCCAATTATTAATAATTTTTGTGCTAATTATAAGTCTAGCTTGACTGGTTAATTTTGACTGTATAAAATTAACTCAAAAATGATTTAAATATAATCTTTCATCTTCAGCGTTATAAAATGTGTTCATAATGAGATCGCATGCCTTAAGAAAGTTACCAACATTTGCCGGTTCCCCATTGAACTCAGGTATCATCTTTAAATAGAATTCACTAAAGTTGTTTACTATATTGTTAGCTTGGGCCATGTTTATGTTATTTTCTGCGGTACTAATTAAGTTACTATCAATTTGTTCTACAAGACTAATACTATTACTATCACGAGTTAAGTTATTCTGAACTTCCTGTTCAACAATATTATTATCTAAATTATTTTCTTCAGGAATGACTTGTAAGTTATTTCCAAAATTAAACTGGTTAAGTCTGCTTATTAATTCATCAATATCCGACATATATTCATATACATATGACAAAGGAACAGAGAAAATATAGGAGAGCAACTTACAGTAATAGTAGGAACCAGATGACCATTTGTTCTTCTTAAAAAACCAAGGAACCAATATTCTTTTGATGCCTTAGGTTGCTGGGAGATCCGTCACCGACTGCGCCAATTAACAACACTTGTACTTAGGTTGCTTTTTAAAAAAAAAAATTAACTACTTAAACTATTTAACAACAAACTAGCATAGTTACTGCCTAAATTAATACTGAACAAATATTACACAAAACAGTGGCTTTATATAATAATCGGATAAGTGTTCGTTGCAGGTTTTCACGAGAACATGCAGATCTAGCTTCCTTTGATTTCGCACTGCTGGCACTATCTGCAACGGTCGGCATAATTCGTAGAATCTGCTTATGGGAACTGCTGCATGCAAATGTAACTTGATACCATCTACGTGACATATCGTGAGAAGCCATGTGTTAACTCGCGGGTAACCTGGCAGTTCCCATGTTCCAAGATGGCTGCTGCTGTCAGGTCCCAAGTTGCCGCCATGTGGTTATACACACGTGTTGAACAGGTACCGGTGGCCCGCTTGCCGAGAATGTAAGGTTAAGCCACGCATGTGTTGTTTGTTAGGTTATGCCGGCTACCCGATAGCCGAATGCGCTTCTTAGGTTAAGCTTACACATGTGTCGTTTGTTTGTAAGGTTATGCCGGGTACTGCCGCACGCTAGCCGAATGTGGGGTTAGGACTCCCGATTTCTCATGCTTTATGTTAAGTCTTGTATAGGTTAGGATTTTGTTGACATCAAGTATGTGTTGTCTCTGTGTGACGTATAGGACTTCGATTCTTGCTAGCCGAACGTGTTCTCAGGTTATTGGTTGCCAGGCAACAGCCTCACAACCTGTTGTATATGCTTCTTTGTTATGATCTTACCATGTGAAAATTTTGGTTATAGTTCTTTGTTTGCCAAGGTTAAGTGCTGTATGTTTGATGGTGTGTTTTAGGGTTGCTATGTTACTCAGTTTTGGCGGGAAATTTGAATTTTGTCGACAAGGTGTGCGCCTGTGCAGTGTACATGTTGTTGGATTTATTATTGGTATTATGTACTCTGCACAGACACGCACATAGAGAAGGCTAGCTAGTTGACACTTGAAATGAACAGAGATAGAGACCACTAATTTGTTTATAGAAAATCGTGTTGAAGCAATGGTTGGGAATTGAACTTGAAGACTCAGAATAGCAGGCGCATATGCATACGGTGAGACCAAGGGGACCTGAATGAAAGTAATAGTTTAACGTATCAATATATACAACTATGTTTTGAAGGAATAAATATCGGTGTCCTAGATAGGGTATATTAGTACTAAATTGGCTGTTTGAACGTAATACAATTATTTATGTATGTAACAAGAGCTTCTGGAGCAAATAACGCACTTTCTAATAGGTACAAAATCCAGTTTTATACATATCTAAACAAATAATGCACCGAACGTAATTAAACAGCCACAGTCTGCAATGCATATAGGAGTGAGAATATAACGGTGACCTAGATAGGATATATTATTACTAAATTAAGACTAAAATTGGCTGTTTGAACTTTATACAATTATATACGACATAATATATGGGTTATAATTAAAGTATGATGAATCGTAGTAAAGTCAGCCAATTATAATATATTTATTACGTGACATATACGTGTTTATCTTATATATGCATGTGGACAGATCACAAGTTCACAGTAGCAGGCTCTATGTACCACTGTAACAGTTACATGCTTCTTGAGATGAGTTTGCACGGCTACTGGAGATAGTGAAAACACACACACACACGTTTGTTGTGTACCACGTGTTGGTTCTCACATGTGTCGATTTCACTAGTGGAATATACGAGGGTTGATCAAAATGCAAGTAAGAAAAATAAAACAATTAATTTACATACAATATAGAATTTATCAGGGTACAATCCTAGGCTGTACATATTGATACATAAGTGACATAGTAAATTATATTATTACATAATGGCTGTACATATTGATACATAAGTGACATAGTAAATTATATTACTACATAATGGCTCTAACGATGCCCGTTAGAGGTTTATATTCCAATACACTGTCGTGAATAACTAAACAGTAAGCTCGTGTGTTATTGGGGAAATTTGCTCGGCTCATAAACTCCACTTTAATGTTCACCGTTGACAACTTGATCGACTGTCTGGTGCTGACAGTCGATCACAAATAGAGTTCGGTCTTCAAACTCGTGATAATTCAAGATAGGCTCCGACATGTTTTTATAACAGAAGCTTTTTTGAAAATCTGTATACATCTGATAGGCTTCAGCATATTTGGATTTCTCGAAATCCATATGCGTCGATTCATAAGGGTAGCATTCTGAATTTATAAACACTCGGAGATCCACCATACCAATGTTATCTAAAAAGTCTGCTTTCTTGCTTACGTTATCTTTGCGATCTGTTTGAAAGGCTATAATCACATATCGAGGTCTTTCCAAGTTGGTTGCAGTTTTAACAGCCCACACATCTCTGTTGATATCTCTGAGTGATGGTAGCTCATATATGTCCCATTTGCGATATGCGAGAAATATAGATGTGTATTTTGCTATTTTATCCATCAGTTCCAATTTCATTTTATCATTGAGAAATACATGTTTTACGTTTAAAAACATATTGGTTACGGTAATTTTCGCTCGTGCCATACCTGTGCTGTAATAGCCATTGGAATCATTTCGAGCTCTTGTAAATCGGAAAGTATGTTTGTCACAGAGAACTCCCTTGAAATGATGGAAGAAACTAAAGAGGAACCAAATAGGTATGAGCATGTGAAACTTGTTATCGTTTTAGGTGATGTGCTCCGACACATTCAGTCCGGCATTGCTAAGAGATTTGGCTTCAGTCTTACTGAACGAAAGCAGACTTTTGATGGTTGTTGTGGTGTATGGGTCTCGTACTCGTTCCACCTCCTTGTTATTTAACTCATAGGTCATTGATTCAAACAGAGCTGCTCCTCCATTATTTGACAGATAACACTCACCATTGGCATTTTGTACTGCTAAAGGTTCCAGAGCACCTTCAATTATTAGAGCTCACTCGGCCAGACATACGAACGCATCTTGCTGATTGATGGCTATTTCCATTTCATCGCTGTTACCAAACGATTTAGTTGGTGAATAGTAAGAGCGCAGTTCTTCTCGATCGATGGCATCATCAAACACGGGGTCTTTAATTATTTCTAGTTTTGACGACATGATAGCCCAGGCTTTGCAGGAACTCAATATTATCAGGACGAAGTGTACCCTTTGAAGTGTCTGCCTCAACTGAATTTGTTTTAGTAGATGCACTTGCTTTTATATCTGTAAACATCAACATCCTAAGCAACCTTTATAAGTTTCAAGCGAACATACACCTCTTCACCTTGAAAGTTGACAAGAACTGAATCTTGATCGACGATGTCGATGCTTATATTGGAAATCTCTTGCTTGTTCACCGGCAGGTAAATTAAATTTTTAGGTTCAATGTCGATTGCATAGCCCGGATCAACCATCGGAGCAAACTCATACAGCGTATCTGAGGGTTGTCCGTTATAATAGAAACCAGACACAATATTAGTTTCTATGCGAATCTGTCTAACATCCACTATTTCAACAGGTAAATCAGATTCATAAAAGATGTCCGGTTGAAGAACTTGTTTTGAAAAGCCCAACATTCACCCAATCGAACCATCAAATTCAAAACTGACATTTGTATAACACTTTATTTTACATTTGATGGTATTCGGATTAGGTCTCAGAATCATAGCCTGCTGCTTTTGCTCGTGTGTTGCTGTAGCACCAACAAGTTTATTTGGGGTTAAGGAGTCGCGGGCCAAAGGACTCCAGGGGGCAAGCTGAGGAAGTGGAAATAACAACATAAACTCCCGATGAAGCTTTCCCCAAGACCGTCATGCGCGGTAAAAATCCGCATCCTGCACGAGGTGACCCTGCTAATAACTAAACATGACGGATCTAGACAAGGAGGTCGAACTAAACTCCCCCAATCTACGGTGTCACGTGACCCGTGCCTATGGATGGATGGCACCAGGGCGATGGTGTCGTGAACGGAACCTCTGGAGTACCAGGCAACCCTCCAGAGTAACCCGCCTTGCACCACACAGGGGGTTCTGATGGTGTGGACAGTATTTCCCCCATTCTCGTGGGAACAACATGAAGATCATAAACACATACAAAACCAAAACCAA
This sequence comes from Tillus elongatus, assembly GCA_964006375.1. Classification (NCBI taxonomy): domain Eukaryota; kingdom Metazoa; phylum Arthropoda; class Insecta; order Coleoptera; family Cleridae; genus Tillus; species Tillus elongatus. The sequence continues at coordinate 68,725,810 of OZ023269.1, read as the reverse complement.
TGAGGCTCGAGGAGTGGCTCCGGCTACAGACTTGTGCCTTGAGTCTATCCCGGAAACGGAGACGAGCCAGGGGGCGGCAGCGGACTCTGGAGGTCCCACGACCGGCGTAGATACAGGGGATCAGGGGGTAGCTTCGGCCAGAGACCTGTCCCCGACACCCAAGCTGGAGGCTGGGTCCCACCGGAGGGCGGCGAGCTCCGCGGACTCCGGGGGCCCCTCCACCAGTGAGGACTCTACTGTTAGAGTAGAGGGACTGCCCCGGCAGTCCAAGCGTCTTTCCGGGGCGCAAAGAAAGAAGCTCCGGAGGGCGCAAAAAATGGCGGCCGGGACCTGGACGGTCGAGAAACCTGTAAAGGCGCAAGAGGGGAGTGCGGGTCAGAAGAGGACGCGCTCGAACTCTAGCACGCCCACTACAGACAGACGTTCCAAAAGGGCCAGGGTGCCTGTAAAGGCGCAAGAGGAGAGTGCGAGTCGGAAGACGCCGCGCTCTGGCTCTAGCACGCCTACTACAGACAGACCTCCCAAAGGAACCAAGGCCGGAACACCGGCGCAGACTGGCTCTTATAGGGAGGCTGCGGAGGGCCTCGGGATGGCGGTGATTGACAGACGCCATCCTGAGGTCACGCTAGACCAGGGGAAGGCGGACCTGATCCAGGCTGCGGTGGTAGCTGCAGTGGACTCTCTTCAGGAAGGGGAGAGCCCGCCTCAGTTCCACCGGACGCGCCTGACGGGGGGCATCCTCTGGACAACCTGTGCCGGCCCGCAGTCGCGGGACTGGCTGCGGAAAACGATCGGGGGCCTCGGTCAGATTTGGGAGGGGGCGGACTTGACAGCCGTCGAGCCCAAGGAACTCCCAAAGAGACGCAAGGTCCTCGTACGGATCCCTGACACCGTCCCGCAGGAGACGGTGATCAGCAGACTTAAGATCCAGAACCCTGAACTGGGGACGCAACACTGGTCGGTTCTAAGCAGGAAGGCAGAGGAGAAAGGACAGACGCTCGCCTTCTCGATCGACCCGACATCTTACAGAGCCCTTGAAGGAACCTCCTTCAAGGCATTCTGGGGCATGGGAAGGGTTAGCTTCCGCCCACTGGGGAAGCAATTAAGGGTTAATGGGACTTAGGTTCCTTCAGGTCAACCTCCAACACAGTAGGGCAGCCACGGCCGGACTACTAATGGCTCTGAGGAACACGGATGTGGCCCTCATCCAGGAACCGTACTCCTACAAAGGAGAGATCAAGGGACTCGGCGGAGCTACTGGAAAGCTCATCTACAGCAGGTCCAGCGAGAATCCGAGGGCTTGCATTTTTGTCAGGGAAGGGATAGAGTTTCTCCCTCTAATGAATTTCTGTTCCAGGGACCTGGCAACGATCAAAATCCGATGTGGAGGAGCGGATGGGCTGAGGGACATTACTGTCGCGTCAGCCTATCTGCCAGGGGACAGCACGGACCCTCCTCCACCCAACGAATTGGAGCAGCTGATGGTGGGTAGCAGAGCAGGTGGATGGCAGACCATCATCGGCATGGATGCGAATGCGCACCATGAGTTGTGGGGTAGCTCGGACACAAACTCTAGGGGTGAGGCACTTTTACAATTCTTTATGAAATTTAATTTAGACATATTGAATAGAGGTAATAAACCGACATTCGTCACAACACGGCGTGAGGAAGTTTTAGACCTAACAGTTTCCACCCAGTTTCTGGGTGACTTTGTTAAAAGCTGGTCTGTGTCTGGGGAAGTGAGTAGCTCAGACCACAGATACATCCGGTTTGAAATCGCCAAAGTCGAAAGAGAAACGGTATGGTACCGGGACCCCCGCAAGGCGGACTGGGAAGCCTACAGGGCAGACCTAGCTGTGGAACTGCGGGGGGTTGAGAGTGTCATAAGGGATTCAATAGACCTCGAGATTGCAGCAGTCCAATTGCGAGACGCAATTACCTCGGCCTATAACGCCAACTGCCCCCTGAAAATGAGGATGTCCACCAGGAACGTCCCATGGTGGAACGAGGACCTCAGGCAAAGGAGGACGCAGGTTCGTAAGCTGTTTAACGCGGCCAAAAGGTCGGGAGCATGGGATGAATATAGACAGGCCCTATCGACCTATAACAAAAGACTGAGGGACGCCAAGAAGGAGTCGTGGAGGAGGCACTGCGAAGAAGTGGAAAACACGTCCGAGAGTGCTCGACTACACAAGATCCTGTCTAAGGGCCCTCAGACTAACATAGGCTCCCTTAGAACACCCACGGGAGGCTTTACAAGCTCGGGGGAGGAAACTATGGAAATTTTACTCCAGACGCACTTCCCCGGCTGTAACATAATAAACCAATCACCTCCGGACTGGGAACACTCAGAAATAGAGGCGCATTATAGGCGGGCATCTAGAGTAGACTGGACAGTCGCTAAAGAGGTGGTTACCTGGAGCAAAATCAGATGGGCCATTAACAGCTTTAAGCCATACAAATCGCCGGGATTTGATGGAATCATCATGCTCCAACAGGGGATAGATATACTGGCGCCGGTGCTTACCCTCATTATGAGGGCCAGCCTGGCTCTGGGGTACATTCCGAGGGCATGGAGACTGGCCAGGGTTGTATTTATTCCTAAACCTGGGCGGCCAACAGACGAGGCAAAGTCCCTGAGGCCAATAAGTCTCATGTCCTTCTTGCTGAAAACAGTGGAAAAACTGCTCGACCGGCACATTAGGGGCGGTGTACTGGAAGCATATCCTCTACACTGCGGACAATATGCATACAGAGCAGGATTCTCAACAGAAACAGCACTGCACCAACTGGTGCTGAAACTGGAGAATACGCTGGAGAACAAGGAGGTGGCGCTGGGGGCCTTCCTAGACATAGAGGGGGCCTTTAGCAACACCTCGTTCGGATCGGTTCTGGCAGCTGCCCGGGAGCGTGGAATAGAGGAGACCTGCTGCAGGTGGATCGGTTCCATGCTCAGGGACAGGGCGGTGTTCACCTCACTCGCGGGAGGGACTCTGCTGGCGGGGGTCGCGGCGGGGTGTCCGCAGGGGAGCGTTCTGTCTCCCTTGCTCTGGTGTCTAGTCGTGGACGGCCTGCTGGGGAGGCTCTCGGGAGGGGGGTATGAGGTACAGGGCTATGCGGACGACATTGTCATCATAGTCCGAGGAAAGGTCACACAGGCAGTGTGGGAGCGTATGCAGACTGCACTGAAAGTGGTGGAAGGGTGGACGGTTGATCAAGGGCTCGGGGTGAGCCCCGAGAAAGCAATCGTCGTGCCGTTTACGAGGAGGAGGAAGTGTGAAAGCCACAGAACTCTCACTCTATACGGTAGGAGCGTTCCAATGGCCAGGGAGGTAAAATATCTTGGGGTCGTATTGGACTCTAAGCTAACCTGGAATGGTCACATTGGAAAAATACTGCGTAAGTCAGTCATGACCTTAGCCGTCACTAGGCGGCTATATGGAAAAACGTGGGGACTAAGACCTAGTATGGCCCACTGGCTGTACACAAGGGTGGTCAGACCATCGTTAACATATGCGGCACTGGTCTGGTGGCCTAAGGTGACACAATCCAGTGCCAAACAAAAACTAGGCAAGATCCAAAGGATGGCTTGCCTAGGCATCACAGGGGCCATGTCTTCAACCCCAACAGCCGCCATGGAGGTGTTGCTGGATCTACCCCCCCTACACTTAGTTATTATGGGAGAGGCCAGGCTAGGACTATACAGACTAGCCTGCAATGGTAGACTGAAGATCAACCCAGGCTTCAGGGGCCACTGCAAAATTCAGGAGATCGTGAAGGAACCCATGCTTGAAATGAGGTCAGACTTCGCGAGCCCGCGAATGTGCAGGGAAAACAACTTCACAGTGGAAATCCCTGATCGCGGGGCATGGCGGGAGGAGACGCCGGGCATACCACGGGACGCGCTCGTCTGGTTCACGGACGGATCTGGCGGGGAGCGTGGGACGGGGGCAGGTGTTTACTCGGAAGGACCGAGGGTAAGTCACAGTATTTCCCTCGGAGCCCATGCAACGGTGTTTCAGGCCGAGATGTACGCCATCCTGCACTGTGTGCGGGAGAACAAGAGGAGGGGCTACACCAACAAGCGGATCCTCATAGCCACAGACAGCCAGGCAGCCCTTAAGGCACTAAGTAGCCCACGGGTAAATTCCTGGCTGGTGAGTGAGTGCCGAGACGAGACGAGCGACCTGGCTGGGCAGAATGAGGTGACCCTCATCTGGGTGCCGGGTCACTCGGGGGTCAAAGGCAATGAAGAAGCTGACAGTCTCGCGAAGAGAGGGTCAGCAGAACCATTTATGGGACCAGAACCGGCTCTGGGCGTGTCAAAGAGCACTGCCAGGGGAGCCATTAAGTCCTGGGTCAGAAACCAACACAAGGTGTACTGGGCGGACTGTCCAGGGCTCAGACATGGGAAGTCAATAATTGACGGACCCAGTTCAAAGAGAGCTGTGGAGCTGCTAAACCTTAGCAGAGGACAGCTCAGAAACACAACAGGTCTCTTGACGGGACACATGGCCGTCAAGAAACACCTACATAAAATGGGGCGGTTCGAAGGGGACCTCGCATGCAGACTCTGCGGCGAGGGGGAGGAATCAGCCCAGCACATCTTGTGCGAGTGTATAGCTCTGGACCGGAAAAGACAACTGATCTACGGTCACTCTAGACCGGAGACAGAGCAATATAAAACTTCACCCTACCAATCGCTGTGCAGACTAGTTCAAGGCACAGTGATTTTGGAATGGGTGGAGTAAGACTAGGGGTATGCACAATCAACCAAGGGTTGCGGTGCTATCGGGGCGGCAAGGCCGCGGACGAGCCCCGAGGGAAAAAAAAAAAGTTTATTTTTAAATAACTCTTCGAAGTGTGTTATTTCATATGCACCAGTGGGTATCGTGATGGTCCGCCAACCAGCTCCTTATTTTACATGAAATTTGTTTTTACCTTCATATATGTTAGGTATGTTGTTGTAGGTGTGAAAGCCTATCAAAGCAACAGCATAACTACCATCCAAAGCAATTGGTGGATGGTAGTCTGACGACAGATGAGAGCTGCGATCTTTCAACACGAAGGTGTGCGCCATGACTGAAACACACAGGCTACTGTTTGAATCTTTTATTGCAAAAATTGTAAACACAAGTGACCACAATTAAAAGTATTATATGTTTGATACACATCATGATTATACAATATGGAATAGTCTTTAAGGTAACGTTGCAGCTCCATAGGAGACTTCAAGTTTCCGTACGAGTCAAAGTGCTCGACGATGCCGCCACGTTTTCTCACAGCAACCCAGTGACTGGCTGGCTCAGCGTGTGTTTGCAAATTCATGATGAACGATTCGTTTTTACGGCGTCCATTGTGAGGCAGCTCATCTCGCATGTATACACCTCTAAAATATGGGATTTTAATTTTACCAGCAAACTTGACAAGATCTACATTTGTCAGAGGTCTTGCTGGAAAACACTAGTTTTTTGGCTTTTGCAGATACAACCCATAACTGGAGCGTTGTTTCTTGAGATACAGGCCTTTACCCAGTCTCTTGCGTTTTGGCTTAAATTTCAAACCACTGCCTCTCTTACCCATCGCGATGGCTTCCATTGTTTTGTTGTGACGTTCTTCTTCCTCCAGTTTCTGTTTCGCAGACTTGGCATCGTTCACGGCTTTAGCAATACCGGCAGCACCACCACCCAGAGCGTCTAGTGCCGACAGACCACCAAGTATCAGAGGCAACAGCGGAAGGAAGCCTCCGCTTTCAGGTATTGGAATAACTCGAGGTATTTGCACCTTATTACGCCCACCAATGTTTCTAACGATTGCATGAGCTATATCAAACACAGCGTTCTGTGTTGGAATAAGGTTTCTATCTTTTATAACTTTCCCAATCAGACTTATTATGTTTTTAAAGGGAGCTTTCTTCATTGGCTTCGAGCTGATTACATCAAGACCCGCACCAAGTTATCTGTTAACTTTCATGGTGTTTGTAACACTCCAACTTTTCGGCAAAACTTGCGTCCTTCTTTGTTAATAACGACCCGCACTCTGTGACATCAACATTTATACTGACTGTGCGTTTCACTTGCATCTATATTTATATACACACACACCAAAATATATAGTTTAGTTCAAGTCAAGATGCGTACCATCAAACAGGCTTCTGCCTTACCCATAACAAATATAGACGATGCTGTTACAGATACAACAGAACAACAACAGCTAAGGCATGGTCCTCTCTTTCCAAACACCGTTCGATGTATCATATGTGGTCCTAGTGGATGTGGTAAAACAAATGTCATGCTGAGTTTATTGTTTTAAGCAAACGGTTTAAAGTTTGATAACGTGTATGTGTATTCATAGTCTCTGTATCAACCGAAATACAAGATGTTAAAGGAGGTGTTGGATGCAGCTAAAGGTGTTTGTTACTATCCGTATAGTGAAAACGATGAAATATTAGATCCAGCAGAACCCTTGGACAACTCTGTGTTTATATTTGATGATGTAAAGATAAAATAAGAGCATACTTTAGTATGGGAATACACAAAAATATTGATTCATTCTATCTCTGTCAAACATATACTGGAATACCCAAACATCTGGTACGTGACAACGCAAATGTTGTTATGTTATTCAAGCAAGATGATACCAATTTAAAACATGTGTACGGCGATCATGTGACCACCGATATGGACTTAAAACAATTAAAAAATATATGCTATCAATGCTGGAAAGACAATAAGTATGGTGTGTTGGTGATTGTGAAAGAAAATGATGTACACACAGGCAGATATAGAAAAGGATTCGATAGAAATATATTAATCTAACTGGTTACAACCAATGATAGACAGGACAGACAGCTGTCTAACAAATGTCATACAGCTGTCTATCAAAGCTCTCTATCACAGCTGTCTAACACAGCTCTTGACTTAGTTTGTATACTTGTACTTTGTGTCAAATAAAAGTCTTTGTTAAAATTAATGTGTTTTTATTTTATACTACAATTAAAAATTATGCCGTAAATCAAGAATATCCTGAACAAACTTCTCTTACGAATTCACTTTGGTCTTTATTCTGTTTTGCGTTCTTACAGCATGATATGGATAGGTGGCGTCTTTCTCGTTTCTTGCAAGTAAACCAAACACATTTATTTTTCTGGGTTACCTGGCTTTGGCAATATATCTTCAAGATGTTGTTTTCAGTCTGCACTCCACCAATGTTTACCAAGTATGTACCAGTTGTAGGTACTAAGTCAACCCCTTCTTTAACCTATTGTTGTAGTAATAGGCGAACTTGTGGTGTGACTCTAAATGGGACTTTAAGTTGCTGTTGTAATAAGCAAGTAGTTCTTTAGTTTAGTTATTTTGTGTACCAGATAAGCTGGCGTTTTCAGTCTGCGCTCCACCAATGTTTGCCACGTATGTAGCGGTTGTCGGTACTAAGCGGGCGCCTTCGGTTGGAACATTTGGGTAGACGGTATACCGGCTACCCAAATGTTCCTTTAACCTATTGTTGTAATCAAATTCCATTCTTAATAGCATTGAGTGCCCCTCGTATATATATATATATATATATATATATATATATATATATATATATATATATATATATATATCATATTTGATTTTTTTGTTTTAAATCGAGTTTGCTTATCTTATTATTGACCTGGCAACCAAAACCAACAAAACACGTGCTCAGCCTAACCTAAGAACACAGTCGGCTAGCGGGAATCGGAAGTCCTATACGTCACAGAGACAACACATGCTTGATGTCAACAAAAACATAACCTATGACATACAAGACTTAACATTCAGCATGGGGAATCGGGAGTGCTAACCCCACATTCGGCTAGCGGGCAGCAGCAGCCGGCATAACCTAACAAACAAGACATGTGTGTGTGTCTTAACCTAACATTCTCGGATAGCTGGAAGCAGAATGCTTATATGTCAGACTTAACCTCAAATTAACACGAGGGTGAGCAACAAACATTCGACTAGCAACGTCTTAACCTAACAAACACACATGTGTAAGCTTAACCTAAGAAGCGCATTCGGCTATCGGGTAGCCGGCATAACCTAACAAACAACACATGCGGCTTGTGTCTTCCACTCTCGGCAAACGGGTAGCAGACATCTGTTCAAACAATAACACGTGTGTGTATAACCACATGGCGGCAAGCGGGAACTTCGGACCTGACAGCAGCAGCCATATTAGAACATGTGAACTGACAGGTTACCCGCGACCAGATGGCCTGTTGCTGCAGCGGCCTTCTTGGAACCTGACAGCGACGGCCATCTTGGAACATGTGACGTCAGCTGATAGATGACATCTGACAGGCTTGGAACATTTGACAGCTGACTCCCGCCGTCTTGGAACATGTGACGTCGGCTGATATATGACATCTGACAGGTCAGGTGACAGCTGACAGCTGAAATATGACATGTCAGGTGTCACGCGCATGTGCAGACGCCGTCACCTGTGTCGTCACGCGCACCCGTAGACGCCATCTTGGAAAGTGGAGGGGGTCAGCCCAGGTGACTCCCTATCTACTATATAGAAAGGAAGGTTGATGACAAGATAACTGAAAATATGAAGGAAACAGGTAAGATAGTGATGGAGAGAATTAAACTGACAGAGGGTGAGATAAGTAGTATGATCCAAATGGGAAATGAGAGATATCAAAACACGATTGGAATGAATATGGCGATATAACGAAAAATTGAGAACTATCAGAGTGAAATAAATGGAATGAAAAGGTAGGAAGAGTAGAGCAAGTGGATAGAGTAAATGTGGATGATTAAAAAAAAGAAAGATGAGACAGAACGTAGGTTAAATTTAGAGAGTGTCAGGATAAGAGGAGTAGAAGAGAATATGAAACAGAAATTAGATAGAATGGAGCGACAGATAAGGCAAAGAATGGTGAATGAAATAATTATTTACCCAGTGACGAACGATACAGGACTAAAATTTGACGGGTACGTAGCAAAATTACACCCGAAGGTATTCATCACGAGCCTGCTAAATAAGCTCAAAAATATTTATGATTTACAAGATATGAAGGAAATGATAAAGCAAAGCTTGAAAGGGGACGCATTAATATGGTTGACTAGCAAAGAAGAAGGAATAGAGGACGTGGAGAATTTTGAGAGCAAATTTCTTAACCATTACTGGGGAGAAGCACAACAGGCTATAGTCGGAGAGATACTATATTATAGGAAGCACAACCCAAACGACCCCAGAGAACTATCTAGCTATGCATTGCATATTTATGATATGGCACAGCATCTAACGCCAAAAATGCCAGAGGAGGAAAATGAGAACCGTAATGAGTACATTCGTCAGGACAAAAAACGAGCAGGAGAATTTCGAGCAAGAATGAATGCGATAAGGTAAATGCATTCCGCAACTGAAGAAGACCAAGGACCAGGAATTGATACGGGGGCAATAAGCAAACAAAGATCTGACGACCAAAAACAGGAAATATATATATATATATATATATATATATATATATATATATATATATATATATATATATATATATATATATATATATATATATATATATATATATATTGTTTTACGTTTTGTACTGATGTACCACATTTTATATGTTTTTGTTTCTTGATAGCTCGTAGGACCTGATTATGTTGTGTTAAATTAAACGCTGATGTTGTAACACTTAACATTTAATAACAAACTGTTAAACTTATACAAAGTTACTAATATTATGGTATGCTTTAGAGTTCATGAGAACTCTACGAAATGATTAGTGATTATGCTATGACAAGCGTGGTGCTTGTCTCGAGTCTGTAGAAGAACTCTAAAATGATTAGTGATTATGCTCAAAAGCGTGATGCTTGTGCGGAGTTTATAGAACTGCTTTAAATGAATATGCTAAAGGGTGTTGATTGTGTCGAGTTTACATAAGAACTGCCTTTTATGAATATTGAATATTTCTACCTAGCTACCTGACATAGGTTGGCATGCCTGTCGTCAATTGTTAACAAGAAATGGCCCTTGTTGGGTTATTCCTAATCATGTTTAAAATTACAGTGTACAGATGGTAGATATCATAACAAAGACGGTTACTAAGAAATATGTAAATTTTAGAGGTCTAATCTTCCAGACGAGACGCCTTAACATGCCGCCCGCCTTGAAAGGCTACTTTTCAACGAATGCTATATAATAAAAATAATGGATTATAACGAATAAACTGATTATATCTTAATCTACGTAAAAATGTTAACTTATTTTAAATATACTAAAATGTTTGCTTAAATTATGTAGTCCAGAGATTAAATTGTCCTCGTCAGTCTATAGGGAGAACGCACACTTTGGACACTGGCCGTTTTAAAACATTACCATTAGACACCTTCACTGATATCACCCTGGTGATGTTGTCAGCTCCTGGATGTAACTGAATGATGCGGCCAAGCTGCCACTTTAATGGGGGCATATTATCTTCTTTGATAATAACCAGAACTCCTGGTTTCAACTGAATATTGGATGTTTGTTTCCATTTTGTGCGAATTTGTAATTGTGAGATGTATTCCTTACACCATCTTTTCCAAAAATCTTGTTTTACTTTTTGAATATGCTGAAATTTGCTTAACCTGTTGTCAGCAGTATCCAAAACTTTGTGTTCCGGGTTTGATGTTAAAGTTCGTCCAATCAAAAAATGTGCAGGGGTTAAAGGATCTAAATCATTAGGATCGAAAGAAAGTGGGCTCAAAGGACGGGAATTGAGGACTGCTTCGATTTGTGTTAATAATGTGTAAAATTCCTCAAAGGTTAAGTGAGTATTTTTTTGTTACACGTTTTAGGTGACTCTACTGATTTTACGCCCGCCTCCCATAAACCTCGAAAATGTGGAGAACGTGGTGGTATAAAATGCCATGATATAGTTGTGTTATTTAATGCTTGATTTATTTTTGTATGATTTTCTTGGTTTGACAGAAAATTATGCAATTCCAACAATTCCGAATTTGGACCAACAAAATTTTTGCCATTATCCGAGTAAATAGACATTGGTTGACCACGTCGGGCTGAAAACCTGTTTAATGCCGCCAAAAATGCCTCTGTGTCCAGACTAGTAGACAAATCTAAATGTACAGCTTTAGTCACCAAACACACAAATATGCATATATAAGCATTGTTTAATTTACAGCCGCGACCCTTTCTGTCCTTGATTAATATTGGACCAGCATAATCAACACCGCAATTGTAAAATGGTGGTGCCGGTGTCAAACGTGGCTCTGGTAAGCAACCCATAATTTGAATTGACGATTTTGGATTTGCTCGAAAGCAACTGATACATTCGTGAATGACACGTTTTATTGTATTTTTACCTGAAATTGGCAAAAATTTTTCCCTTAATGAATATAATAATTGATTTGTTCCACAATGAAGAAGTCGAATATGCTCATATCTGATTATTAATATTGTTAATTTATGCGATGGTGGCAAAATTATTGGGTGTTTTTTATTATAACTGAAATCTGAATGCTGAATGCGACCTCCTACTCGTAAAATTAATTGATCACCCAAAAAATGATTTAATGACAATATTGAACTCTTATGATTGATTTGTTTGTGATTAGTTAAGTCATTTATTTCTTTAGAGTATACATTGTTTTGTGATATCTTAATCAACTTAATTAATGCATTTTCCAACTCTGCACTTGTTATGGGGCCAATTAGCTTGTTTTTAGAATTCTTAATATTTTCAATAAACCATAAACAGTAGGCAGTGATTCGCTTTAGTTTAGTTAATGGAGAAAATTTTGAAAATAGTTGTAGGTCATCTAATTTTAATGAGAAGTTTGCCACAATGCCTGACTCTGAAGCACTATGTTTTATTTCATGTGAAACGGGCCAAAAAGATGCATCGCTCTGTAGCCATCTTAAGCCATTTAACCAAAAACTTTGCTTTGTTGTAGAGCTGCTTTGCTTAATAACCGCATGATGTGGTAAAAAATTATTTAAACGGCTAATATCCTGTTCTGCTATTTTAGTCATGTGACCTAATGTTTCATATTCATTCAGAAAATTAACGTATTCGGTTTTTAATGCACTATTGCGATTTAATTTTCGTTCTAATGAAAAAAATCGATTTAATGCGTTGTCCTCTGAATTTCCTAATTCTGCTATGTCGCATTTAAGTGGAATATTAACAATAAAACGACCTGATTTGTTACGTTTAAATGTATTAATAAAATTAGTTTCGCAATATTTTTCCTCACTTGTATAATTTCTATGGTCATTTGAACATTCTTCCAATGCCCAAAATTTTGTTAATTGATCATCAAGTAAATTAGTATGATGTGATGTGTTTAAAAAGCAAAATGATTGATTTTGTTTGTGATGTAAATCGCCACCTAAAATCCACCCTAAAGTGTTTTTTTGTAGAATAGGACCGTTATTACTTAACTTGTGCTGTCCAACGCATAATAATTGGAAGTAAATACCGGCTCCCAGTAAGATGTCTATTTTACCCGGCGAATTACATTTTTATCTGCTAAACGTATATTTGGGGGAATGTTTAGTTTTGACAAAGGAAATGACATGTTTGGTAAATTATCACTGATTTCATTTAATACTAAACATGTTATGCTTGTTTTGTATTCATTTATGCGTGATTTGAAAATAATATTAGTTTTAAAATGTATGTTTGAGATAGATTTGCCAATCCCTGATACTAATGACTGATATTTTGATTTAGTAAGGCCTAGTCGATTGCAAAGATCACTTGTGATAAAGTTCGTTTGAGATCCTCCATCGAGGAGAGCTCTACATATGTGAGATTTGCCTTGATTATCGAAAACTTCGATGCTTGCTGTTGGCAATATAGTTTGAAACAAAGTTGTATTATTTAAATTATGATTTGATGAATGCATTATTTGTGCAGGTATGTTACTTTCATGAGTAGCGATTTCTACACGGCGTGATTGATTTTGATTTATTTCTCTTTGGTCACCTGCATTTATATTTTGAGTGGCATTTACATTATGTGTAATATTCGTTACTTGATTATGTTCTATATGGAACAGTGTGTTATGTTTTTTACCGCATTTTTTACACGAAGCTGATTTACATTCCTTTGTTGTATGATTTTTTCTTAAGCAATTTAAGCATAATTGAAGACGCCTAGCTTCACTGATTCGTTGGTTTATTGGTAATTTTAGGAATGTTTCACATGAGAAAAGTGAATGTGTTGAAATTTTACATAGTACACAATATGATTTAGATGTATTGATATATGCTTTAAAATTATTATTGTATGTTAGCTTTGAGTTTGTGTTAAATAGACCTTGATTACCTTTGTTGGATTCAAGAGAGCCCAGAAAATTACACCTATTTTCAAGGAAAGTTATGAGTTCCTGAAAGGTGGGAAAATCGTTTTCTGGCTTAAATAATTCCCATTCATGCCGTGTTGCATTGCTTAATTTAGCCGAAATAATGTAATTAATAAATTGTCTAATGTTGGCTGATGAAAGTTTTTTAGTGATTGCATAATTTTCAACACCTCATCTAAGAAATGCTATACTTGTTGATGCGAATCCTTTTTTATAAAATCTAAATTGAAAAGAGCCTTAATGTTAGTTTTAACAATTAATTTTTTGTTTTCAAACCGTTTCGTTAACAAGTTCCAAGCAATTATATAATTATCAGAAGATACTTTTAAAGTTTTAAGTGAATGTGCGGCATCGCCTTTAACACATGATATTAAATAATAGAATTTTTGAATATTTGTTAAAGTAGGATTACTATTTACAAGTGTGTCAAATGCATCACGAAATTCTATCCAATTTTCAAAGTCTCCGTTAAATGTTGGTAAGTTTATGTTAGGTAAGCTAAGTGAATTTAAAACTGCACCTGTTGCTATATTAGATTGTGATGAACTGTTATTTTTATTCGAATACTTGTTTAAAAATCCATTAACCTTTGCAATGGTTTTGTAAAATATTTGGTCAAATTCCGATAAGTCAGCTTCATGAGAAGTTACGTCATCGGCGATGTTTGTGATAGCGATATGAATTTGTTCAAATTGGTCTAGGGATGATTCATTGCACGATAAGCGTGCTTTCAATTCAAGTATATCATTATCAGTAATGCTATCGAAAAAGTTTCTAAAACGTGTAAAGCGTGATTTTATTTGTGCTCTTTATAATGTTAATGTTTTTAAATCAGCCATTATGCACACAAATGAAGCAATAAAGAAAGGAAAATATGTTAATGGAAATTAGACTTACACTTTTGATGACTGCTGGCAAATTTTCTCTCCCTTATATTGATCATGATGGACGATGATTGCACTTTATATTGATCACGATGGACGATGATTGCACTTTTAATTGCACAGAGTTTTTTTATTAAGCGGAACGACTTGCACTGTATTTGTTAAATAATTAATTACTGATTAAAATTGCTAACGCGAATTAACAACACTTGTACTTAGGTTGCTTTTTTAAAAAATTTATTAAACTACTTTAAACTATTTAACAACAAACTAGCATAGTTACTGCCTAAATTAATACTGAACAAATATTACACAAAACAATGTCTTTATATAATAATCGGGTGAGTGTTCGTTGCAGGTTCTCACGAGAACATGCAGATTTAGCTTCTTCTAATTTCGCACTGCTGGCACTATCTGCAACGGTCGGCATAATTCGTAGAATCTGCTTATGGGAACTGCTGCGTGCAAATGTAACTTGATACCATCTACGTGACATATCGTGAGAAGCCATGTGTTAACTCCTCCCCCCATTAGAGGACGGAACCCTTGGGTTTCGGAATTCTTAAGGGATTTTCCGCTTCTGCTTTGCTTCTTTCATTCTGCTGGGCACATCTTCTTTTGACAAAAACTGTAATAAATATTGTTGCTAGAAGGATTAGTATGATGTAGAGTAGGATCGTCCAAACACTTGTGTGGTACAACGGGAGTCTAATTTTGTTGGGAATTCTATTTTTTATAGACTGCAGCTGAGCCCTGATGTTGCTTACGTCGTGCAAAGGGACGTTTTCCAGTTCCATTGCTGGCAATTCTTCTATGTTCATTTTGCTTCCTGAATCTTCTTCCAACTTTGGTAAAGAGAACAATTGTTGTGTCTCAACTGAGCTCTGCACTGTACTGTATCGTTTACCACCAATCGACAACTGACATCTTGGTTTGAGTGTCACCATATACGTGCCTTGTATAATTTGTGTGTTTTCTTCTCCCGAGCATTTGATTGACATCTTGGTTTCCTTTGGAGCCACCACCATAAACTGTGTGTTGCCATATTTGGAAACGATAGTCTTGGTAATTTTTACAGTCTCTTGTACGCAATTATTGATAGGCTTTTGGCAATTAATTAGCCTAACTTCACAGGGAGGATCTTCACTGACATCTGCTATTGTATCTTCTGTACAGACATAGATCTCGTTCGTAAGCTCCTGACAGGGGTTGTTTCTGAAGGCGTATTGTTGCTCATTTAGGATAAGGTACTTGGATCGAGGTATTATCATTGAGAAGCTGTTAGGATTGGTTTGTATAGGTAGGGAGTACATTTGGTAGTAAATATAGTCAGATTTATCTATTAGTGGAATATCAATTTGGAATATAATTTTATATCCAGTTTGGATAGACTTGCTTTTAAATAATTTTTCATATAAAGATAAGTCATTCTTGCTTACTAATCTAGATTGTGAAATGTATTTTTCTATTACAGGAAGCTCTTTAATAATGAATTTTGGTTTGATGATAGAAGTGTGAAAAGTATTTAATTTAGAGAACGTTATAGCATTTTCAGTTGTTAATATTATCGATTCTATGACGTTAAATAGGTTAGCGATTTCAGTCAACAGTTCTAGAATATGTGCTCGCTGGAGAACAGGCATAATATTAGTAGCTAAATCTTTAGTAATGTTTTGAAGTGCTAACATTCTTTTGACAATTTCTTTTTGATTATGAGTTAAAGTATTTACTGTTTGATTAAATTCGTTTATTGCATTTATCATAACAGATGTTTGTTCGTCAAATAGCTCATGCATTCTATTTTGATCATCAGCTAATAATTGAAGGGCTATGTTGATTCTTTCGCCATCATCAGCATCTAGATTGCCGGTGATTGATTTAAAAACTGTACCCAAAGGGTTGAGTAAACCTCTCTTAAATCTATACTTATCAGGAAAAATTCTAAGGAAAGTTTCATCTATGTTATCTACAGTATAATTAAGGGCGATTATAAAATTATGGTATTCAGATCTAAAATTATCACTTAAAGTATTGGCTATAAGATAATATTTATATTTAAGTTTACTGTAGTCAGTAAATAAGGGTTCCATATTATATACATGTATAAGGCGCCATACGTCATTTTGGCAATAGCTTCTACCTAACTTGCGAGGTAAAAACCCAGGGTTGTTCTTTAAATCTTCTAGTTGTGGCTGCCCTCCGCATGCCCACCTGAAAGGCGAAGATTTCTTAAATGAGTTACACATTGCTCGTCATTCTTGTGATTTATGAGTAAAGCTTTATTATGTTCTAAGAGGGATATTATAGTGTATGGGCCTGTATAGGGGTTTTTGTGCTTCTTGTGAAATCCAGGGGGTATCTTTTTATATACTGTTTGGCCCTCTTTAAATGGCTGATTAACTTCGACGTTAGTTCTGAGGAGCATTTTTTCTTTCGATTTTTCTATCCGATCTAATACGATATCATAAACTATTTTCATAAAATGTTTGTGTTTTTGGTTATATTCTTGAGTGAGTGTAACTTCGGGATCAAAGTTGAAGATTTCTGGAATGTATCCGAATATTAGCTCAAAATGTGGTTTGAGAGTTTGAGAGTGAATGCTTGAATTGTAAGCTAGGATGCAGTAGGGTATCAAGTCAGGAGGTTTTAGATTTGGGTATTTTATTTTAAAAATTCTATAGTGTTCAATCAGTGTGCTGTGGAATCTCTACTGGGCTGTTAGAGTTGGGATTATGAGGTGTAGTTATGTGCAGTTCAATTTGATATGACTTTAGGAGCTCTTTGACAGTGTCATTTGAGAATTCCGTACCAGAGTCGGAAACGACGCCTCTTACTGTACCATATTGTGAAAAATATCTTATTAATACCCTGGAAATTTCGATAGCATTCTTGCTTTTAATGGGAAAGACCTGACCGAATTTACTGAAAGGATCAAGAATTGTAAAGAACTGAGATGATTCGATTTGAAATGTATCTATGTGAATTAATTCTAGAGGTTTCGAAGGAGTTGGAGTGTGTTCTAAAGGTATTTTAATGGGATGTCTATTGTATTTTGCTTGCTTACATGTCGCACAGTCTAAAATGAATTCTAAAATTTTTTGTTTTAAACTAGGATAATAATATTTTTGTTTCATCCTTAAATAAGTTTCATCCGGACCCCTATGGTTAGTTTTACCTTGATGATATGCTATTATAAGATCCTTTAATTCATCCTCACTGTTAATTTCTTCCAAAACTTTATCACATCTATAAAATTGCGGCGCATGCGCATTATTAAAGTGTTGATTGATAGCCGAACTAACTAATTCATAATGTCTCTCATAAATAAATAGGCAATAGTATTTCTTTTGAGGCAAACAGTGCTGCTTTACAAATTCCGCTATCTTGTCTGGATCTTCTAAATTAAATTTAGCATGAATAAAATTTCTCTTGCCTTTTCTGACGTAGAATTTCGGGTTCCTCTGAGCAACTAAAGAATATTTGATCGGATTTATTATTGATAATTTCCTCTTCCAAAATAGGAATGCCTGGTGCGGCGTATGATTCCTGGTTAGAATTAACTGTATCTAGTTCTTCGATTTCCTCATCAGTGTTTTCATTATCTCTCTGCCATTCTGTTTCATCTACATTATTAATTACTGACTGATTATCAACATCCAGAGGATTAATTTCTACACGTGATAAAGCGTCGGCGTTATTTGTTTTTCCTTTTTTGTATTCTATATCGTTCTCATATTCTTCAAGCTTTAAACGCCATCTTACTAGCTTCGAATTGGGCTCCTTTAATGAAAATAGCCATTTCAGTGGTTTGTGATCAGTCATTATGGTAAATCTTTTGCCGTAAAGGTAGGGTCTAAAGTAATTTACAGCCCAGACTATTGCAAGTAACTCTTTTTCGATTGTACTATACCTGCTTTCTGTCTCGTTCAGTGTTCGGCTTGCATAAGCTACAGGCAGGTCTGAATTCGGTTCGCCTTGACTTAAGACAGCTCCAAGTGCGACGTTGGAAGCATCCGTAGTTAATATAAATTTCTTTGTAAAATCTGGTTGCTGTAATATCGGACTGTTCATTAAAATATGTTTACACGTTTCAAATGCCTCTTTATAATCTTCGTTGTTAGTATCAATTTTTGAATTTTTCTTTAGACATTTTGTTAAAGGTTTTGTGACATTCGCAAAATTCTTAATAAATTTTCGGTAGTATCCTATTAAACCCAAAAACGATTTGATTTCTTTTTGTGTTTTAGGAATCGGAAATTTCTCTATGGCTTCGAGTTTTCGTGGGTTAGGTTTAATTCATTCTGGGCTGACCACATGTCCCAGAAATTCAGCCTCCTTCTTTAAAAATTCGGTTTTGTCCAGTTGTATCTTTAGCTGAAAAATCCTGAACCTCTCGAATACTTGTGTAAGCCTGTCTAGCTGCTCCTGGAGAGACGTCGAGAACACAATTACGTCATCCATGTAGACAAGGCAAGTTTTCCCAATCAATCCGTGTAGAACATTATTCATTAGGCGCTGAAACGAGGCTGGAGCATTATTAAGGCCGAATGGCGTCCTTAAATACTCATAATGACCCAGATCTGTTGAGAATGCCGTCTTTTCAATGTCGTCCGGATGTATCTCTATCTGATGAAAACCTGATGCCAAATCAATTGTAGTGAAATAGTGAGATCTACTAATTTTATCCAATATTTCTTCTATTTTAGGTATGGGGTAGCGATCTGGTATGGTTTTATCGTTGAGCTTTCTGTAGTCTACAACGATTCTCCACTTTTGTTTTCCACTGGCATCTGCTTTCTTTGGGACGACCCAAATTGGTGAACACCACGGTGAATGTGAATGCCTAATAATGTTTTGCTGTAACATTTTATCCATCTGTTTTTGTACCTCTTCTTTATGCACCTGTGGGTAACGATATAATTTCGAATGGACAGGTATATCGTCGGTCGTCCTAATCCTATGTTTTACAACGTGTGTGGAAGTTAACTTTTCGTCCTCTTTATAAAATATATCTGAATAACGTTTGCATAAATATATTAACTGTTCACGTTCTTCTTGATTTAAGTGATCCATGCGTATTTCTTTTAAGGCCCAGTTATCATCGCAATTTTTCTTAACACTATTATTATATTTATGATTGTAATTGCTATATATTGCATTATTATTTAATTCAATGGTCTCTAAAGGTTTAGTAAATCTGACATTAATTTGTGTAGAAGTTGGGTTTATTATTTTAACACTGGCCTCACTATCTGACAATTTAACTAAACAGTCAGGTATAAATAAATTATTAATTAACATTTGGTTAACAAGTCCATATCCATTGGACTTATTGACAGGAACATTGATTTTAGTTTCCGTATTTGGCTCAAGAGTATATTCATAAGGAAAATGTATATCAATTTCTAACCTACCTAAGTATAATTTCCTATTATTAAAATCTAGCCTAGCCTTACTTGCAAGGAGAAAATCGGCTCCTATCAAACCCGTGTAGTTATCATTAAAATTAAATAAACAAAATTCGTGTGGACGATTAGTAATTGAATTCAGTAAAATATTTGCCCTGTATTTGTGCACGGAGAATCCATGAGCTGATTTAATGTGAAATGATTTATGAAAAATTTTATTTTTATATTTTTCTTGAACAATATCTGGTTTCAAAAGACTTTTACTGCTTCCCGAATCTATGAGCAATTTTCCAGGCAGTTCGGAAATTTCAACATAAGGAAGTTGACATAAATTGAGATTGTTTATTTCTATTAAGGATTTTCGGTTGATGTGCCCGGTGTAGGAAAATTTTGATTTTCACGATCGTAAATTTCGGAAGGTGTATCAATCTCATGGGTAAATAGTTCGTCAGAATTAAACCTTGTTCCTGGAACTGTGGACCTTTGCTGATTAGCAGGGAAGTTATTTCTTCTTGACTGTGTTGAAAAATTATTGGAATGTCTTGTAAACCTTGTGTTGCCACTCGAAGTATCCATGGGTTCAGGATATCTGTTTTGGAAATGTTCTCGTGGGTTTTCTGGTTTAAAAGAGGGCGGTCTAGAAAATTGTGAATTCTGATTATTTTGGCTTTGATATTGGGAAGTATTCCTAAATTGTGAAGTTTGATTACTTTGGCTCTGATATTGGGGATTATTTCTAAATGGTTTCTGAAATTGCATAACTGGAAAGTTTTGGGGAGTAGAACGATTGTTAAAAGACCTGGTTTGTGGATTGGGGGTTTTATTATTTGGCGATGTATAATTGCCTGATTTAAGAAATGTCCTATCTCTATACTCGTAATTTTCTTCCAGAACTATAAACTTAAGAGCATCTTCAATAGATGCAGGTGCAGTGGATCTTACTACCATTCCTAGAGGGTTTCTAAGTCCCCCGAGGAACGCTTTTAATGTTTGTTGAGCGTAAATTGCTCTTTTCACTTCTAATATTTGTTGATTGTCTTCATTACAAATTAAATTAGAGACCAGAAGTTGTTCAATATATCTACACCTATTACTAAATGTTAAAGCATCCTCATTATGTTTCTGCTTGAGTGTTAGAAGTTCGCTCAAAAGACTAGTGTCGTCTCGTTGGTCCGTGAAGTTTTGCACTATAGCTTGTCTTAGATCTTGCCAATTATTAATAATTTTTGTGCTAATTATAAGTCTAGCTTGACTGATTAATTTTTGACTGTATAAAATTAACTAAAAAATGATTTAAATATAATCTTTCATCTTCAGCGTTATAAAATGTGTTCATAATGAGATCGCATGCCTTAAGAAAGTTACCAAGATTTGCCGGTTCCCCATTGAACTCAGGTATCATCTTTAAATAGAATTCACTAAAGTTGTTTGCCATATTGTTAGCTTGGGCCATGTTTATGCTAAATTCTGTGGTATTAATTAAGTTACTATGAATTTGTTTTACAAGACTAATACTATTACGAGTAAAATTATTCTGAACTTCCTGTTCAACAATATTAATATCTAAATTATTTTCTTCAGGAATGACTTCTAAGTTATTTTCAAAATTAAACTGATTAAGTCTGCTTATTAATTCATCAATATCCGACATATATTCACATACATAAGACAAAGGAACAGAGAAAATATAGGAGAGCAACTTACAGTAATAGTAGGAACCAGATGACCATTTGTTCTTCTTAAAAAACCAAGGAACCAATATTTTTTTGATGCCTTAGGTTGCTGGGAGATCCGTCACCGACTGCGCCAATTAACAACACTTGTACTTAGGTTGCTTTTTTTAAAAATTTATTAAACTACTTAAACTATTTAACAACAAACTAGCATAGTTACTGCCTAAATTAATACTGAACAAATATTACACAAAACAATGGCTTTATATAATAATCGGGTGAGTGTTCGTTGCAGGTTCTCACGAGAACATGCAGATCTAGCTTCTTCTAATTTCGCACTGCTGGCACTATCTGCAACGGTCGGCATAATTCGTAGAATCTGCTTATGGGAACTGCTGCGTGCAAATGTAACTTGATACCATCTACGTGACATATCGTGAGAAGCCATGTGTTAACTCGCGCGATGTTTAATTCACTATGCACTGTATTTGTTATTTGTTTAATAATTAATTACTGATTAAAATTGCTCGATGTTTAGTTCACTGTTTATTTTTATAATCCGACTCGTTTAGGACCATGTTTAATTACGTTTTGTACTGATGTACCACATTTTATATGTTTTTGTTTCTTGATAGCTCGAAGGACCTGATTATGTTGTGTTAAATTAAACGCTGATGTAACACTTAACATTTAATAACAAACTGTTAAACTTATACAAAGTTACTAATATTATGGTATGCTTTAGAGTTCATGAGAACTCTACGAAATGATCAGTGATTATTCTATGACAAGCGTGGTGCTTGTCTCGAGTCTGTAGAAGAACTCTAAAATGATTAGTGATTATGCTCACAAGCGTTATGCTTGTGTCGAGTTTATAGAAGAACTGCTTTAAATGAATATGCTAAAGGGTGTTGATTGTGTCGAGTTTACAGAAGAACTGCCTTTTATGAATATTGAATATTTCTACCTAGCTACCTGACATAGGTTGGCATGCCTGTCGTCAATTGTTAACAAGAAATGACCCTTGTTGGGTTATTCCTCATCATGTTTAAAATTACAGTGTACAGATGGTAGATATCATAACAAAGACGGTTACTAAGAAATATGTAAATTTTAGAGGTCTAATCTTCCAGACGAGACGCCTTAACATATATATATATATATATATATATATATATATATATATATATATATATATATATATATATATATATATATATATATATATATCTGTGTGTGTTTGTGTGTGGTGTGTGATATTGGCTTTTGCATGTGGGTGATTTGAGTTTACTGGTTGGTGCGCTTCTAAACATTTGTATGGACATTGGATTGTATATATATATATATATATATATATATATATATATATATATATATATATATATATATATATATATACATGTATCCTGTACTTTGGGGACAGTATTACATACACATGCTACACTTTGAGGTCGGACCTCAAATTCAGTGTCTGGTACGAGGAGTTTCTTTTTATGAGACCGCGTCGACATGTTTGGTCGTTGGATATATGCATGGTGAAAACTGAGATACGATGATGTAATATTCTTATAATTTCTACTCATACAATCACGCAAAGTTTTCATCGCAATGTGTTTAGAAATATGTACAATTTCATTTGCACACTGCCCACAGAACACGTGAAAATATTCTGCGTCAGGCTGTGAAAATACATGATATTTAGTTGTGTTCTGTATAATATTTTGTGGTTTGAGATTTAATTTTTTGTTTCATATATAATCTTAAAGCATATATTCTGTGAATACAGAATTAGACAAGTAATTCAAGAACAATCGTCTAAATGTGATTGTTTTATTTCGTCTTGACAAGAACGTTCATGGTGCTACGGGATTTGACATTTAAGTATGAGTATGAACTACAAACGACCAAGTTCACCAGGCACAACAGTTGCTAACAGTTGAATAGTCGGGTCAACATATGCGTACACCAGTCCCTGCAAAGTTTATACTGGAACTTAACTATTGCCAATTTGTCAAAGCGGAATGACAGACAAACGACACAAAATAGTTAGTGCTTGAAGTGAATAGTGCGTTCATCAGTTTCCGACAGCTGAATTGTATCGGTCGTCAGCAGATAAGCGCTTAAACTCAGCTGCTGGCGCCTGGTGACCTCGACCTATGTATGTTAATGTGTAAAGTTCACGTGTCAGTAGTCAGTGTTGACTGTACAGTAAGCAAATGCTATTGCGCTGTCTTTGTCTACCATATCTTATAAAGTCATTATACCATGGCCAGCAACTAAATTATGTCAAAAAAATTTGGCCGGCGCCTGGTGAACTCGCCCATTTACTTGAATCTACAATCTACATGCAATCGTGGCCGAGTTCACCAGGCGCCAACGGTTGAATCATTGTGTCAAAATATGCATTCACCACCCCTGAGTTCATGCTGGAACTCAGCTGTTGACAACGTATGAAAGCGGAGTGACAAACAAACGTCACAAAACAGTGCTTGAAGTCAACAGAATGCCGTTCATCAATCTTCAACCGCTGAAATATATCGGTAGCCAGCAGATAAGCGCTTAAAGTCAACTGTTGGCGCCTGGTGAACTCAGCCAATGGGCAAGTTCACCAGGCGCCAACAGCTGAATTGCTATATCAGAAAATGTTGACAAATGTCAACATTTTTTGACATAACAGTTCAGCTGCTGGCAGCACTTGTCGCCAGGTGAACTCGCCCATGTCTTCATTTAACGATGACTTATTTTATAAGAAAACTTTTTGTGCTGCGTGTAAGGCATATTGATTCCAATTTAAATCCGGAAACTGCTAATAATTGTAATTGTAATCTTATAAAATTTAGAAAAACATTACACTTATGTTTGCCATTGCAATGTACTAGCTATGCAAAAAGTTATTTGGATTTTATATTTAAAAAATGTCGTTTGTACATAACGTTTAATACGAAATTATGTGATACTACCACTTCTTGGAATAAATAGGAATTCAGAATATTTACACTTTATATGTTGCTTTAAAAAAATTAAAAATAATACACACGTTGGTCATCACAATGAACTAGTTATACAGAAATGTCTTTTGTCCATTGCATTTCAAATGTATCTGAACCTACCATATTTTGTGTTACTTCTTGGAATAAATAGCATATAATATCGAATAACTGAACTGTATATGTTTTAAAAAAATTAAAAATAATACACATGTTAGTCATCTCAATTAACTAGTTATACAGAAATATCTTTTGCACTTTACATTTAAGAAATTATATGTAAAACTACCATATTTTGTGTTATTTATTAGGATAAATAGCAATTCACAATAATTAAACTCTATTTGTTTTAAAAAAATTAAAAATAATACACATGTTAGTCATCTCAATCAACTAGTTATACAGAACTGTCTTTTGTCCATTACATTTAAGAAATTATATGTAAAACTACAATATTTTGTGTTACTTTTTGGAATAAATAGCAATTTACAATAACAGAACTCTGTATGTTTTAGAAAAATTAAAAATAATACACATGTTGGTCATCGCAATGAACTAGTTATACAGAAATGTCTTTTGTACATTACATTTAAGAAATTATATGTGAAACTACCATATTTTGTGCTACTTTTTGGAATAAATATCAATTCACAATAATTGAACTCTATATGTTTAAAAAAAATTAAAAATAATACACACGTCGGTCATCTCAATGAACTAGTTATAGAGAAATGTCTTTTGTCCATTACATTTAAGAACTTATATGTTAACCTACCATATTTTGTGTTACTTTTTAAAATGCATAGAAATTCACAATAATTGAACTCTATATGTTTAAAAATAAATAAAAATAGTACACATGTTGGTCATCTCAATGAACTAGTTATACAGAAATGTCTTTTGTACATTACATTTAAAGAATTATAGGTGAAACTACCATATTTTGTGTTTCTTTTTGGAATAAATAGCAATTCACAATAATTGAACTCTATACGTTAAAAAAATTAATAATGATAAACATGTTAGTCATCTCAATGAACTAGTTATATAGAAATGTTTTTTGTCCATTACGTTTAAGACATTATAGGTGAAACTACCATATTTTGTTTACTTTTTGGAATAAATAGCAATTCACAAAAATTGAATTCCATATGTTAAAAAAAAATTAAAATAATACACATGTTGGTCATCTCAATGAACTAGTTATACAGAAATGTCTTTTGTCCATTACGTTTAAGACATTATAGGTGAAACTACCATATTTTGTGTTACTTTTTGGAATAAATAGCAATTCACAATAATTGAACTCTATATGCTCAGTAAGTGGTAAACGTGCCGCCACCTAGTTGCGGAACCAAGTATTATGCTCTCACGCCAGCACCAAATAACACAAAGTGTTAAAAAATAGAGACTGGATACAGGATCCACCACTTACTGAGTATTTTTAGACTGGCTATACGATAGCTGTAATACTTTTGGTGCATTTTTGCTGCAATTAGTATGCCGTACTGAAGAGCTCTAATGAGAGCGAAACCGGTCTACGGTTCTAATTGTTGCGAAAATGCATCGAGTCTTATGAACTCTATATGTTTTAAAAAAATTAAAAATAATACACATGTTGGTCACCTCAATGAACTAGTTATCCAGAAATGTCTTTTGTCCATTACATTTAAGAAATTATATGTGAACCTACCATATTTTTTTTTACTTCTTGGAATAAACAGCAATGCACAATAATTAAACCCTATATGTTTTAAAAAATTAAAAAAATACACATGTTGGTCATCTCAATGAACTAGTTATACAGAAATGTCTTTTGTACATTAGATTTAAAGAATTATATGTGATACTAGCATATTTCGTGATACTTTTTGAAATAATTAGCAATTCACAATAATTGAACTCTATCTTTTAAAAAAATTAAAAATATTACGCATCTTGGTCATCTCACTGAACTAGTTATACAGAAATGTCTTTTTTCCATTACATTTAAGAAATTATATGTGAAACTACCATATTTTGTGTTACTTTTTGGAATAAATAGCAATTCACAATAACTGAACTCTGTATGTTTTAGAAAAATTAAAAATAATACACATGTTGGTCATCGCAATGGACTAGTTATACAGACATGTCTTTTGTACATTACATTTGAGAAATTATATGTAAAACTACCATATTTTGTGTCTACTTTTTGGAATAAATATCAATTGACAATAATTGAACTCTATATGTTTAAAAAAAATTAAAAATAATACACACGTCGGTCATCTCAATGAACTAGTTATAGAGAAATGTCTTTTGTCCATTACATTTAAGAAATTATATGTGAAACTACAATATTTTGTGTTACTTTTTGGAATAAATATTAATTCACAATAATTGAACTCTATATGTTTAAAAAAAATTAAAAATAATACACACGTCGGTCATCTCAATGAACTAGTTATAGAGAAATGTCTTTTGTCCATTACATTTAAGAAATTATATGTTTACCTACCATATTTTGTGTTACTTTTTGGAATAAATAGCAATTCACAATAATTGAACTATATATGTTTAAAAAAAATTAATAATGATAAACATGTTGGTCATCTCAATGAATTAGTTATATAGAAATGTCTTTTGTCCATTACGTTTAAGACATTATAGGTGAAACTACCATATTTTGTTTACTTTTTGGAATAAATAGCAATTCACAAAAATTGAACTCCATATGTTTAAAAAAAATTAAAATAATACACATGTTGGTCATCTCAATGAACTAGTTATACAGAAATGTCTTTTGTCCATTACGTTTAAGACATTATAAAAGTAATACACATGTTGCTCATCTCAATGAACTAGTTATACAGAAATGTCTTTTGTACATTACATTTAAGAAATTATATGTGAAACTACTATATTTTGTGTTACTTTTTGGAATAAATAGCAATTCACAATAACTGAACTATATATGGATATTGGATTGGCAACATGGCCGTGACAAATATGCTTGGTAACGAGCTGAACAAATTTAAAAAAGAAGTATTGATAGACATTATATTGAAAAATAGTGTTCCAGACAATATTGTATCTAGTCCAAAACTTCGCAGTTTTGTAAGTTCTAAGATATGTGACTGTAGCGGGGATGTTTTTAGTGATTCCATAGCTACCATATTTTGTGTTAATTTTTGGAATAAATAGCAATTCACAATAACTGAACTCTGTATGTTTTAGAAAAATTAAAAATAATACACATGTTGGTCATCGCAATGAACTAGTTATACAGACATGTCTTTTGTACATTACATTTAAGAAATTATATGTGAAACTACCATATTTTGTGTTACTTTTTGGAATAAATATCAATTCACAATAATTGAACTCTATGTTTAAAAAAAATTAAAAATAATACACATGTTGGTCATCTCAATCAACTAGTTATACAGAACTGTCTTTTGTCCATTACATTTAAGAATATATATGTGAAACTACCATATTTTGTGTTACTTTTTGGAATAAATATAAATTCACAATAATTGAACTCTATATGTTTAAAAAAAATTAAAAATAATACACACGTCGGTCATCTCAATGAACTAGTTATAGAGAAATGTCTTTTGTCCATTACATTTAAGAAATTATATGTTAACCTACCATATTTTGTGTTACTTTTTGGAATAAATAGCAATTCACAATAATTGAACTATATATGTTTAAAAAAAAAGAATAATGATAAACATGTTGGTCATCTCGATGAATTAGTTATATAGAAATGTCTTTTGTCCATTACGTTTAAGACATTATAGGTGAAACTACCATATTTTGTTTACTTTTTGGAATAAATAGCAATTCACAAAAATTGAACTCCATATGTTTAAAAAAAATTAAAATAATACACATGTTGGTCATCTCAATGAACTAGTTATACAGAAATGTCTTTTGTCCATTACGTTTAAGACATTATAAAAGTAATACACATGTTGCTCATCTCAATGAACTAGTTATACAGAAATGTCCTTTGTACATTACATTTAAGAAATTATATGTGAAACTACCATATTTTGTGTTACTTTTTGGAATAAATAGCAATTCACAATAACTGAACTATATATGGATATTGGATTGGCAACATGGCCGTGACAAATATGCTTGGTAACGAGCTGAACAAATTTAAAAAAGAAGTATTGATAGACATTATATTGAAAAATAGTGTTCCAGACAATATTGTATCTAGTCCAAAACTTCGCAGTTTTGTAAGTTCTAAGAAATGTGACTGTAGCGGGGATGTTTTTAGTGATCCCATAGCTGAAGTGATTCCTAACCTGGAAAACAGTGTGAATGTAAACAATCTAAAATGTGAACTCAAAGTTAATAGAAAGGAAATAGAAAAAACCTTCGCATATTAAGTAGTAATTTGGAGAAATCAATAAATGATAAAAATCTTATCATTGAACTATTAACCGCCGATAAAAAGAACTTCTTGCAAAGTGAAGGTGGCAGCGTTGCCACGTTGCCGAAAATTTCCAATGAAGGTATGACAAAGCATGTGAAATATAGGGATCCCAAAATGTCAAATGAATACGATGGAAAAGTATCACAAACGCTTGAAAAATTAAATGACGATCACATAATGCAGAAAGTAGAGAAAACCCATAATATTAAGCAGAAGAAAAATATGGTTATAGGAACTGATTCGACGCAGAATAATAGAGCTACTTTTCAAGCTGTCGCCAAAAAAGCTGTTATCCATTTGGGAAGAGTGGGGTTGAACACAAAAAAGTAAACTATTTTGAACCATCTTCAGGAAACTTTCAAGCGGAGTGATTTCACTGTGGAAGAATGTCCGGTGAGAGAGGGCGCAAAAAGTATATCTTTCAAGATAGAAGCATACTTTGCGCTGTTAAGTGAAATTTATGATGCTCAAAATTGGCCCACTGGGGTAACAGTATCCAGATATAGGTTTTTTCGAGGAAGAGATAATGCAAAATTCGATGCATAAAAAATCTCAAAAAAGTTGTTTTGCTTTGATTAACCTGAACATACAAGGACTGCCTAGGAAAATAGATTGCCTAGAAAATTGTTTAAAATTAGAAGACTGCTGTATAGCTTGCTTTACAGAACATTGGCTGACTAATGACAACGTAAACAAGATCCTAATACAAGGCTACAGAATAGCAAATTGCTTTACAAGACAATCAACTTCTCGTGGTGGTGCTATGATATTGGTAAGAGAAGGAGTGGAATATGAGTCAATTGATCCGATAACTAACCTGTCTGTTGAGGGTTGTATAGAGATAGCTGCAGCTACACTTCCAAGTCTAGACATGACCGTTCTATCAGTTTATCGCCACCCGGGAGCTGACATGCAAGTTTTTATGGAAAAAGCTGACATTGCACTTGGTACTTTAATAAATAGTGGGGTTAATAACCTTTTCGTCGCTGGAGACTATAATGTGAATATTTTGGAGTCAACAATGGAGAGTACCAAGCTTCATCATCTGTTTGTGTCCTATGGACTTTATAATCTATTTTCAGAAGCATCTAGAACAACAAAGACATCTTGCAACTTGTATAGACAATATTTATTCAAATATAAACCTAAACAACTGTCTAGCGAAAACTGTGAATTTACACCTGTCGGACCATCTTGCGCAGAAACTCCTGATATATGAGGACAACAAACAAGAGGATAAGTTTCATAATGTAAGCGATACAAATAACAGTGATAGTGTTCAGCGTTTCATACACCAGTTGCAAAACATTGACTGGAATTCACTTCTGGTACCAAATGCTGAAGAATCTTATGTTCGTTTCCATGAAGGTTTAATGGAAAGCTTTGAAAATTGCCTCCCTGTGAAAAGGAAGAGGGTTATCTCTGTTAGAGAACACATTTTCCGGAGTGAAATTATCAGAACACTTAAGAATCAGGTAGATGCTGCATATGCAATCTTTAGAGTAAAAAGAGATAACTCAAAAACTCTTTATGAGAGCCTAAAGAAACAACTAAGGACACAGATTGACACTTCTATTAGAAACTATAACAGAGATAGAATTACAAGTGCTGATAATAGATCTAAAATCATCTGGAAGTTGATCAATTCGAATATAAAAACCCCAAGGAGCAAGTACACTAAGTGCGGACTGTCTAAATTGCCATTTTTCCAGAATTGGTGAGGATAGTTTAGTGCCAGTAGAAGACACGTCAAAAAAGTGCCATTCCTATATAAAACGTGTCAAACTGCGGAACAATGGGTCAATGTTTCTCGAGGACACATCCCCACGTGAAGTTATGCAGGTGGTGTTGGTGATGAAAAATAAGTCAGCTTGTGACATCTTTGGATTAAACATAGTACTTTTAAAAAGGATAATCCACGTGATTGCAGACCCACTGAGCAAAATTGTCAATATGTGCTTTGCTCAGGGTATATTTCCAAATCTATTAAGAATTGCAAAGATAATTCCTGTCCCAAAAAATGGCGACATGAATGATTGCCTAAACCTTTCCCAGCATGGATTCAGAAGAAATAGGTCAACAACTACGGCGATGACATATATAGCTGATTTTGTCTTGGAAGCACTTGATCACAAAGAAACTGCCGAGCTATTGTGCTTTGACCTTAGCAAAGCCTTTAATATGGTAAACCACCAGATCCTTATCTCTAAGTTGGAATATTATGGAATGAGAGGCAGAATAGGAACACTTTTACAATCATATTTAAGGAACAGGGTGCAGTTGGTTAGCTGGCAAAATACCACATCCAATTTTAAACAGCTAGACTTGGGAGTATCACAGGGCTCTATACTGGGGCCAATGCTCTTCCTATTATATATTAACAATTTGCCCGAAAACATTAGGGCAGACAGAAGTTGCATCTTCGCAGATGACACGACAGTAATTAATAAAGCAGTTCCGGACCTTATAAAACACAAAGGTGACCAATCCATCCAGCAGGTGGAAGCATGGGTTAAGGCAAACAAGTTATTGCTTAATGCAGAAAAAAACATCAAGGCTTGTCATAACTACCAGATACTATCTACAGAACTCAGGCAAAAATATTAAAGTTTTAGGCTTTCATATTGATGGTTGTTTAAGCTGGAAACCCCACATAGACCAAATGTGTAAAAAATTATCTTCAGCCATCTACTCAATCCGTAGAATAAGATACATCATAGATGAAAGCGCCGCAAGGGTTCCTTACTATGCTCACTTTCAAAGCATTGCAACCTATGGGATTTTGCTGTGGGAATCCTCGCCACATGCAGAACGTGTCTTTTTACAACAGAAAATAGCAATTAGGGCGATTGCTAACGTTCCTCAGGACCACAGTTGTAGAGAACTATTCCAGAGGTATAAAATACTTACCCTACCAGCAAGTTATATAATTACTTGCCTTCTTTACATTTATGACCATAAGGCCAGTTTTATCTCCCATGAACAGGTTCACAGTTACGAAACTAGAGGTAAAAGTCAGTTTGTGATTCCTCATCACAGGATAAGCCGCACGCAGAGGATTCATGGGTATACTGGAGTTAAGTTGTTTAATTAACTTCCAGTGGTGGTCAGGGAATTGCCTAGAAGACAGTTTGCATCTGTGATAAAAAGAAAATTAATAGAGAGACCTATATATTCAATTGAAGAATTTAATTTTTAATTAACTGTTGTGTGTTTTTGTCAGCTCATTTTATATTTTGTTTATTTTATGTATATTGTCACCCACTATTTGTCATGTATAAGTCCAGTATACAATTATTTTATGTGCGACGAACCATGTAAATGTTGATGGTTAAATAAATCTTATGTTATGTTATGTTTTAGAAAAATTAAAAATAATACACATGTTGGTCATCTCAATGAACTAGTTATACAGAAATGTCTTTTGTCCATTACATTTAAATTATATGTGAAACTACCATATTTTGTGTTACTTTTTGAAATAAATACCAATTCACAATAATTGAACTCCATATGTTTAAAAAAAAATAAAAAATAATACACACGTTGGTCGTCTCAATTAACCAGTTATAGAGAAATGTCTTTTGTCTATCACATTTGAGAAATTATATGTTAACCTAGCATATTTTGTGTTACTTTTTGAAATACATAGCAATTCACAATAATTGAACTCTATATGTTTTAAAAAAATTAAAAAAAGTACACATGTTGGTCATCTCAATGAACTAGTTATACAGAAACGTCTTTTGTACATTACATTTAAGAAATTATATGTGAAACTACCATATTTTGTGTTACTTTTTGGAATAAATAGCAATTCACAAAACTGAACTCTATATGTTTTAAGAAAATTAAAAATAATACACATGTTGGTCATCTCAATGAACTAGTTATCCAGAAATGGCTTTTGTACATTACATTTACATTTATTAGTTTCGTCAAAAAGGATTTTGTGATAATTATATTTTGGCAGGTGGGTAAATAGCTGGAAGAGGTTCGTTGGCCAGAAATACCAGACCAGTTTTTTCGAGAACATTTAAGGTTTATTTTCAGATTTTTTTTACTTTTTCGAATAAAGTTATATTGATAAAATATGGTACATTGTTTCTACTATACAGATTAGACTGGTAACCAAATTTCATGCCTGCTTTCTTTAAAAAAGACATGTTTGCTATTAAAAAAAATTCATGACAATTCACTACCATAACACACCTACGGCATCCAAACTTTTTGTTAATTTTATCAACTAATGCTTATCATTTTGGCCGAAGTGGTTTTAACCTTGAGGGTAACAAAACATTTGCTATTTTAAAAACGGTTTAACATTCTCACTCTTTGTTATAGCAAGCGTAGTGTCAGGATAAGTGATTCGTCAATATTTTTAGGTGGATATTCACCAATTGATGCGTTCAACGAAACCAACAGTTGAGTATGTTGATTTGTTTAGTAGGTTGAACGTTAAACGTTCACTTTCGGTGACTCTTAACTGTTGGACATTTAAGCATTGAACTATAATACTACGTTACTGGAACGTGTACACTGTCGTCTTCAACGCCTAGCACGCGCATTGCGAACGACGCCCCTTCCAGATAGGTGGTATATAGTTCATTGCATTTTAGACAGCAAGATTATTTACGTTGACTGAAATAAGCGGTAAATTCAAATCTTATTTCTGGTGCAATAAAAAAATGTTGGCATGATATTTCTATACTGATGCAATATATTAGATTATTTTTTCAGCTTTTGCGACAGTTAAATAATAAGTATCTTCTAAAGATAGCTTTATAATACTTCCAAATTAAACCACTTACAATTGTCATCTCAATAAGCTATCTACACGGAAATTACCGTTGTACATCATATTTCCATACCAGTAAGTAAAAAATAAGAATTAAAATAATTGTAAATGTTATCTTATAAAATTTAGAAAAACATTACACTTATGTTTGCCATCGCCATGTACTAGCTATGCAAAAAGTTGTTTGAATTTTATATTTTAAAAATGTCGTTTGTACATAACGTTTAATAAGAAATTATGTGATACTACCACTTCTTGGAATAAATAGGAATTCAGAATATTTGCACTTTATATGTTGCTTTAAAAAAATTAAAAATAATACACACGTTGGTCATCACAATGAACTAGTTATACAGAAATGTCTTTTGTCCATTGCATTTCAATTGTATGTGGACCTGTCATATTTTGTGTTACTTCTTGGAATAAATAGCAATTCACAATAATTGAACTGTGTATGTTTTAAAAAAATAAAAATAATACACATGTTAGGTTAGGTTAGGTTTGAATGTGAGTGGTCCATATCGGTCCCTCCACCGCGACCATAAGGTCTATTGTGGCTCACGCCTAATGTCTATATTTCTCCCAACAAATCCAGCCTCCTACAGAGGTCGATAACCTTTGTGGGCGAAAGTTGATCCAGATCCTCTGGAGCAAGCTTTACCTTGCCAAAGAGCAGGTGTCTAGTCCTGTCCGCTGCCGGACAGGAGCACAGCACGTGCTCTGCGGTCTCGTCATTCTCCATACACAGCCGGCACTCGGTCTCCTGACCGACCCCAATACGGTGCATGTGGTGCCGCAAGCGGCAGTGTCCTGTATACAGGCCGACTAGAGTACCCAGTTGTTGTCTGTTCATCTCTAGAAGTTTCTTAGCCCTTGACTCAGACATGCCATTTATGAAGGCCTTAGAGTGAGCTAATCCTGGAAGATTTTGCGAATATTGGATTGTCATTCTTTCTGTCCAGGTCTTTAAGGTGCGTTTTGCTGTGCAAGATGTTATTCCCAGCACCGGTTCTGGTCCGACAAAATCACTCTGGGCACCACTCCTGGCAAGCGCGTCGGCCGCAACGTTGCCATCATGGTCCGAGTGACCCGGTATCCAGACCAGCGACACCTCATTACAGCTGCCCAATTCGTTAAGGGCAGATTTACAACTCCATGCCGTCTTTGAATTACACTGGTAGGAACCAAGAGCCTTTATTGCAGCTTGGCTATCTGCATATATCTTTATCGATTTGTTTGTGCACAGGCCTTTTAAACTTTCCCTTGCACACATCTCGATGGCATACACTTCTGCCTGGTGTATGGTTGCGTACTTGCCGAGGCCAGCTGATAGTCTAGCATCGGTGCTGCCCCCATATGCACCGGCTCCTACTCCCAAATTGGTTTTGGAGCCGTCAGAGTACCAGCAGAGGTCCGCTCTCAACAGGGTCGATTGATTCCGGTCCCAGTCCTCCCTTTCCGGGAGGACGGTCTTGAAAGACAGATCTCTGCTGATTTTTGTAGGCATCAAGTCTGAGACGATTCCCAGAATCCTGTGACAATCACTGTCATCAAGGAGACCGGACCCTCTCAGATTGACTTCCCTCGGCATGTTATCTGCCGTTTGTTTTAGTCTGTACGTTGTCCACCTCGCCACCCTCTCCAACCATATGTGAAGTGGGGGAATATTGAGGAGGACCTTCAGAGCGGCTGATGGTGCGGTGCTTATCGCTCCCGTTATCATCAGACAAGCTTGTCTCTGTAGATTAGCCAATTTGGCCCTCGCGATACCACGAAGTACCTTAGGCCACCAAACTATGGCTCCATATGTTATCATTGGCCTGATAACCACTACATAGAGCCAGTACATATGTTGGGGGTTTGTTCCCCAGTTGTTACCACAGATTTTCCGGCAGGTCCAGAGGGACATTTTAGCCCTGCGGATAACATTTTCTAACTGTATGTCCCAGTTGAGCTTCTTATCTAGGGTAACTCCCAGATATTTTGTTTGGTCCGAAAATGGAATGGTTTCCCCCATAAGAATAGGTGGTTTTAATTTGTCCAACCTTCTTCTTCTGGTAAAAGGAACAATGATCGTTTTGCGGGGGTTCACAGACATCTGTTCCCTCCGGCACCAATCATTGATTACATTTAGTGCCTCTTGAAGAGTACTTGCCAGTTCCTCCTCAGATTTGCCTCTAACCATTATGACAAGATCATCAGCATACGCCTGGACCTCAATCTCCCAGAGTCCGAGGATAGCCAGCAAATCGTCCACAAAGAGGTACCACAACAGGGGGGATAGAACGCCCCCCTGTGGACACCCCTCGCAGCCCTGACGCCGACCACCTCTCCCCGCAACGAGGTAATAATGGTCCGATTATGCAGCATGTTTCCGATCCAGCCACAGATGGTAGGTTCCACCCCCCTAGCGATAGTGGCCTCATAGAGGGAGATCGGTAATGCATTATTAAATGCGCCTTCGATGTCGAGAAATGCCGCCACCGCAACCTCTCCATTTTCCAGAGAGTGTGTGATCTTCTCGACGAGGTTATTGAGCGCTAACTCAGTTGATTTGCCAGTTTGATAGGCATACTGGTGGGTATTTAGGGGGTTATTGGGTAAGATGTTGCCCCTAATGTGTCCGTCCAGTATTTTTTCCAATCCCTTCAGGAGGAATGATGTAATACTGAGAGGTCTCAGTGATGTAGGTAGGAGGTCCTTACGTCCCAATTTGGGAATGTAAACCCCCCTAACCACCGTCCAGCTGGATGGAATGTAGTTCCTGGCCAGACTGGCTCTGTACAGCCTGATAAGGTGAGGTAGGAGAATCTCCAGTCCCTTTTGTAGTAGGACCGGTACCACCCCATCCTCCCCTAGCGACTTGAATGGCTGGAAATGATTCACAGCACACTCCACTGCCGAGGCTGTTACTATACGACGAGCAACTCGCCAGTCCTCCCCATGAGGGCGTTTAAATCGACCCTCAGCCGGTAGGACCTCTCCGTTGCTCAGGATCAGACAATCTGGGAAGTGTGTGTGTGCTAAGAGCTCTAACGTTTCTTTCCGAGATTCAGTAAAGGAACCATCTGGTCGTTTTATCGATCCCAGCTCCTGAACACGGTCGCGTGAGAGAATCCTGTGGATTCTGGCGCTGCTGGGCATATTATTAATGTCCCCACAGAACCTCCTCCAGGACTCCCTCTTAGCGTTCCTAATCTCTTTGTTATAGTGTGTTAGAGCGGTTTTATATTGCTCCCAGTTGCCTGTAGTCTTAGCACGATTGAAGAGACGTCTAACTTCCCTTCGTAGTTTGTCGAGGTTATTATTCCACCAAGTAGACCCCCGACTGTCTTTCTTTGACCTTAGTGGACAGTTTTCGTAATATGCAGAGACAACGGCTTCCCTAACCTGTTCAGCCGCAATCTCAATCTCATCACGATCCCTCACTGTGGGGATAGCGGACCCAAGACCGGCGGCGAGGGACTGTTTGTACCCCTCCCAATCCGTCCTTCACGGGTCGCGATACTCCACCACAGGTCTAGGGCCTGTTACAATCTCAAATAGGATATGGGCATGGCCAGAACATGAGGGTTCAGACGACACCCTCCACTTGAGAATTTTTGAGCTCAAAAGTCTTGAGCTGATCGTGAGATCTAAAACCTCTCTACGATTAGCTGTAAGAAAGGTGGGTTCCGAGCCTATGTTGTTGACAACCAGCTCCTCCCCTAAAATGTATTCAAATAGTGATTCACCTCGTCTGTTAGTGTCCGTGCTCCCCCAAGCCAAGTGATGGGAGTTCGCATCACACCCCATTACGAGGTGATAGTTGTTCCTCTTGCAGAAGGCGATCAATTTCCGCACCTCTGCTGGAGGTGGTTGTTCTGCATCTCTGTCTCCAGGGAAATAGGCCGAACTTCCAGCCTGGTCCCCCCGGATGTGATCACGAAATGGATGGATGCCATGTCCTTGGTGCAGTATTCTGAAAGTGTAAAATACTGCAAATTGTTTCTGATCCAGATACAGGCTCTGGGGTTGGTACCAGTGCCCACCTCTACTATCTTACCAGAAGTGTTACCCAGCCCTTTAGTTCGTTCCGAATTGGCGGTCTAGGGCTCTTGGAGAACAGCAATATCTATTTGCTCTTCCTTTAATTTCATGCTAAGGAGGTATGTCGCAGCCTTAGCATGATGCAAATTTGCTTGGATGCACCTTATGTTGGTGGGCATGGGGGTAGGAATATAGGAGTGTATAGAGGATAAAGGAGTAGGTTAAGGAGCTTGAAAGGAAAGGGAATCATGGTGCAGGTTCCTCCTCCTTTTTAGAAGCTCGATTACCAAGCTTCCAATAGGGGGGTCTACCTTTGGTAGTCGTCCTAGGGGTGGACTCTCCTTTCCCCTGTTGTTTCCCTCTGGAGGTTCCATTGGAAGGTTGAATCCTGCCACCTCCTCTATTCGGTCTGTGTAAGTCGTGTCCATGTTTGGTCCCATGAGCAGCAAGGGAAAATAAACCTCCATGGAAGAGCCCCGCATCCCATGAAGAGGCATTTACACAGGGAGGTCGCCCGGTTTCCCTGGGGAGGGTTAACGTTAGAGACAGAATTACCAAATTACCATCCTGCCAATGCCCGGCCATATCGGCCAGAAGCATCATCGCTTCGGCACCAACCGGCCAACGACCTAGCGATGTGGGTTTTTTATAGAGGACTCTCCTCGCAATGCCGGCCAATTAAGGCAAGCATTCTCGACCCTCCTAAGACATGACTAGGTAGGGTTACGGTATGGGCCTTCTCCTTTCTCAGCCGGGCTCGGGACCGTCCATGGCGGAGTTAATACACATGTTAGTCATCTAAATTAACTAGTTATACATAAATATCTTTTGACATTACATTTAAGAAATTCTATGTAAAACTACCATATTTTGTGTTACTTTTTGGAATAAATAGCAATTCACAATAATTGAACTATATATGTTTTAAAAAAATTAAAAAACAATACACAGGTTGGTCATCTCAATGAACTAGTTGGTGGAATAAATATCAATTCACAATAATTTAACTCTATATGTTTTAAAAAAATTAAAAGTAATACAGATGTCGGTCATCTCAATGAACTAGTTATACAGAAATGTCTTTTGTCCATTACGTTTAAGACTTTATAGGTGAAACTACCATATTTTGTGTTACTTTTTGGAAGAAATAGCAATTAACAATAACTGAACTCTATATGTTTTAGAAACTTTACACATTTTGGTCATCTCAATGAACTAGTTATACAGAAATGTCTTTTGTACATTAGATTTAAGGAATTATATGTGAAACTACTATATTTTGTGTTACTTTTTGAAATAAATAGCAATTCACACTAAATGAACTCTATATGTTTTAAACAAATTAATAATGATACAAATGTTGGTCATCTCAATGAACTAGTTATATAGAAATGTCTTTTGTACATCATATTTGAAGAATTATAGGTGAAACTACCATATTTTGTTTGCTTTTTGGAATAAATAGCAATTCATAACAATTTAACTCCATATGTTTAAAAAAAATTAAAATAATACACATGTTGGTCATCTAAATGGAGTAGTTATACAGAAATGTCTTTTGTCCATTACGTTTAAGACATTATGGGTGAAACTACCCTATTTTGTGTTACTTATTGGAATAAATAACAATTCATAATAATTGAACTCTATATGTTTTAAAAAAATAAAAAATAATACACATGTTGGTCATCTCAATGAACAAGTTATCCAGAAATGGCTTTCGTACATTACATTCAAGAAATTATATGTGAAACTACTATATTTTGTGTTACTTTTTGGAATAAATAGCAATTCACAATAACTGAACTCTATATGTTTTAGAAAAATTAAAAATAATGCACATGTTGGTCATCTCAATCAACTAGTTATACAGAAATGTCTTTTGTACATTACATTTAAAAAATTATGTGAAACTACTATATTTTGTGTTACTTTTTGAAATAAATAGCAATTCACAATAATTGAACTCCATATGTTAAAAAAAAATACACATGTTGGTCATCTCAATAAACTAGTTATTATTTTTTTGTTCCCTCAGGGCTCGTCCGCGGCCTTGCCGCCCCGATAGCATCGCAATGAACTAGTTATACAGAAATGTCTTGTACATTATATTTAAGAAATAATATGTGAAACTACTATATTTGGTGTTACTTTTTGAAATAAATAGCAATTCACAATAATTGAACTCTCTATGTTTAAAAAAAATAATGATAAACATGTTGGTCATCTCAATGAACTAGTTATATAGAAATGTCTTTTGTCCATTACGTTTAAGACATTATAGGTGAAACTACCATATTTTGTGTTACTTTTTTAAAATAAATAGCAATTCACAATAACTGAACTCTATATGTTTTAGAAACTTTACACATTTTGGTCATCTCAATGAACTAGTTATACAGAAATGTCTTTTGTACATTACATTTGAGAAACTATATGCGAAACCACCATATTTTGTGTTAATTTTTGGAAGAAATAGCAATTCACAATGATTGAACCCAATATGTTTTAAAAAATTAAAAATAATACACATGTTGGTCATCCCAAGAACTAGTTGTACAGAAATGTCTTTTGTCCATTACGTTTAAGACATTATAGGTGAAACTACCATATTTTGTGTTACTTTTTGGAATAAATAGCAATTCACAATAATTGAACTCTATATGTTTAAAAAAAAAATTAAAAACAATACACACGTTGGTCATCTCAATGAACTAGTTATACAGAAATGTCTTTTGTACAATACATTTGAGAAACTATATGTGAAACTACTATATTTTGTGTTACTTTTTGAAATAAATAGCAATTCACATAAACTCTATGTTTAAAAATAATACACATGTTGGTCATCTCAATGAACTAGTTATGCAGAAATTGCTTTCGTACATTACATTTAAGAAATTATATGTGAAACTACTATATTTTGTGTTACTTTTTGGAATAAATAGCAATTCACAATAACTGAACTCTGTCTGTTTTAGAAAAATTAAAAATAATACACATGTTGGTCATCTCAATGAACTAGTTATACAGAATTGTCTTTTGTACATTACATTTACGATATTATATGTGAAACTACTATATTTTTTGTTACTTTTTGAAATAATTAGCAATTCACAATAATTGAACTCCATATGTTTAAAAACAAATTAAAATAATACACATGTTGGTCATCTCAATGAACTAGTTATACAGAAATGTCTTTTGTCTATTACGTTTAAGACATTATAGGTAAAACTACCATATTTTGTTTGCTTTTTGGAATAAATAGCAATTCATAGTAATTTAACTCCATATGATAAAAATTTTTTAAATAATACACATGTTGGTCATCTAAATGAACTAGTTATACCGAAATGTCTTTTGTCCATTACGTTTAAGACATTATAGATGAAACTACCATATTTTGTGTTACTTATTGGAATAAATAACTATTCACAAAAATTGAACTCTATATGTTTTAAAAAAATTAAAAATAATACACATGTCATCTCAATGAACTAGTTATCCAGAAATGGCTTTCGTACATTACATTTAAGAAATTATATGTGAAACTACTATATTTTGTGTTACTTTTTGGAATAAATAGCTATTCACAATAACTGAACTCTATATGTTTAGAAAACTTAAAAATAATACACATGTTGGTCTTCTCAATGAACTAGTTATACAGAAATGTCTTGTGTACATTACATTTTAGAAAATATATGTGAAACTATTATATTTTGTGTTACTTTTTGAAATAAATAGCAATTCACAATAATTGAACTCTATATGTTTGAAAAAAATTAATAATGATACACATGTTGGTCATCTCAATGAACTAGTTATATAGAAATGTCTTTTCTACATTACATTTAAAGAATTATAGGTGAAACTACCATGTCTTGTTTACTTTTTGGAGTAAATAGCAATTCACAATAATTGAACTCCATATGTTTAAAATAATAATAATAATACACATGTTGGTCATCTCAATGAACTAGTTATACAGAAATGTCTTTTGTACATTACGTTTAAGAAATAATATGTTAAACTACTATATTTTGTGTTACTTTTTGAAATAAATAGCAATTCACAATAATTGAACTCTATATGTTTAAAAAAAAATTAATAATCATAAACATGTTGGTCATCTCAATGAACTAGTTATATAGAAATGTCTTTTGTCCATTACGTTTAAGACATTATAGGTGAAACTACCATATTTTGTTTACTTTTTGGAATAAATAGCAATTCACAATAATTGAACTCTATGTTTTAAAAAAATTAAAATTAATACACATGTTGGTCATCTCAATGAACTAGTTTTCCAGAAATGGCTTTCGTACATTACATTTAAGAAATTAGATGTGAAAGTACTATATTTTGTGTTACTTTTTGAAATAAATAGCAATTCACAATAATTGAACTCTATATGATATAGAAACTTCTTTTGTCCATTACATTTAAGAAATTATATGTAAACCTACCATATCTTGTGTTACTTTTTGGAATAAATAGCAATTCACAATAATTGAACTCTATATGTTTTAAAAAAATTAAAAATAATACATATCTTGCTCATTTCAATGAACTTGTTATACAGAAGTGTCTTTTATCCATTACATTTAAGACATTATATGTAAATCTACCATATTTTGTGTTACTTTTTGAAATAAATAGCAATTCACAATAATTGAACTCTATATGTTTCAAAAAAATTAAAAATAATACACATGTTGGTAATCTGAATGAACTATCTATACAGAAATGTCTTTTGTACATTATATTTAAAAAATTAATGGTGAAACTACCACATTTTGTTACTTTTTGGAATAAATAGCAATTCACAATAATTGAACTCTATGTTTTAAAAAAATAAAAAATAATACACATGTTGGTAATCTCAATGAACTATCTATACAGAAATGTCTTTTGTACATTATATTTACAGAATTAATGGTGAAACTATCATATTTTGTTACTTTTTGGAATAAAAAGCAATTCACAATAATTAAACTATATGTTTTAAAAAAATTAAAAATAATACACATGTTGGTCATCTCAATGAACTAGTTAGACAGAAATGTCTTTTGTCCATTACATTTAAGAAATTATATGTGAAACTGCCGCATTTTGTGTTCCTTTTTGCAATAAATAGCTATTCACAATAAATGAATTCTATGTGTTTTAAAAAAATTAAAAATAGTACACATGTTGGTAATCCCAATGAACTAGTTATACAGAAATGTCTTTTGTACATTACATTTAAGAAATTATATGTGAACCTACCATATTTTGTGTTACTTTTTGAAATACATAGCAATTCACAATAATTGAACTCTATGTTTTAAAAAAAGTTAAAAATAATACACATGTTGG
The DNA here is from genome assembly GCA_964006375.1 of Tillus elongatus. Taxonomy (NCBI): domain Eukaryota; kingdom Metazoa; phylum Arthropoda; class Insecta; order Coleoptera; family Cleridae; genus Tillus; species Tillus elongatus. The sequence continues at coordinate 68,682,880 of OZ023269.1, read as the reverse complement.
TAATCTGAATGAACTAGTTATAAGGAAATGTCTTTTGTATATTAAATTTAAAGAATTAAGGGTGAACCTACCACATTTTGTAACTTTTTGGAATAAATAGCAATTCACAATAATTAAACTCAAAATGCTTTAAAAAAATTAAAAATAATATACATGTTGGTAATCTGAATGAACTAGTTATACAGAAATGTCTTTTGTATATTAAATTTAAAGAATTAAGGGTGAACCTACCATATTTTGTAACTTTTTGGAATAAATAGCAATTCACAATAATTTAACTCAAAATGCTTTAAAAAAATTAAAAATAATATACATGTTGGTAATCTGAATGAACTAGTTATACAGAAATGTCTTTTGTACATTAGGTTTAAAGAATTAATGGTGACAATACCATATTTTGTTACTTTTTGGAATAAATAGCAATTCACAATAATGAAACTCTATGTATATTCTCTTTATTTCAACAACACACCACGAGGGCTTACAGCCTAAATACTATCGTACCGTGGGTGTCGACAAGGAGAAAAGAGGCAACTTGTTAATTCTGGACTTGAAGGTTTGGTGGTTCGGGGGGAAGGAAAAAAATGTGCCGGAACGGAATTCCACAACTTTGAAGTCCTCGGGACAAAAGATTGGGCATAACAAGATGTTCTATGTCTGGTGACCTGGACAGTAAAAGGTGCATTCGCTCTGTTCCCCTGGTAGATCTGTTGGGGGTAGCAGGTGGAGGAACTATGGAAGAAAGCTCCTCTGAGCACTGCCTGTGCAGATATCTGTAAAAGAGAGAGAGGTAACCAACGGCACGTCGGTGGGCAGGGGATGGCAGCCTTTGGGTGAGGGTAGGGTCACGGATGAGAATTATAGCTCTCTTCTGAATTGAGTCCAGGATAGCGAATGTAGAAGCGGCACCAGCACCCCAGATGTGGGAGCAGTATTCGAGGTTTGGTCTTATTTGTGAAGTATATAAGGTATAGAGATTAGCTGGTGAAAAGTATTTGGCAGTTCAAATTCCGATCCACAGAAATGCCAACAAGTGAAAAGGACTCATTACTTTGAATAACTTGGTTGTTCATTGTGATTGGTCTAGGGCTTGTGTATCTCTTATGAGAAGAAAAGCAAGACTGTGATTTGGTATTGTTGAATTGAACAAGATTTCTACCTCCCCGCTCTAATATTTTTGGAGATCCACGAAGATAGAACCCTCCATGAGTCTGCGATCCTCATCTAATTGTGCTAAAGAGAAAGGCTTAGAATATTGTATATTTAAGTGGAGGATGCTGTGGTCCGCGTAACTGTGAACTAGGTTGGATGTGCTAGAGAGAAGGTCATTGCTGTAGAGAAGAAACAAAGTAGGCGCTAAAGCTGAACGTTGAGGGACTCCTGCATTAATTGGATACAGTTTAGAGGAAGAGCCATCCACGACAACAGAAATGCTCCGGTTGGAGAGTAAATTTGCTGTCCAGGTACAGAGTTTTGGTGATAGGCTATAGGCCGGAAGTTTATTAAGCAGCGCTGTTGACTAGTTATACAGAAATGTCTCTTGTACATTAGATTTAAAGAGTTATATGTGATACTAGTATATTTTGTGTTACTTTTTGAAATAATTAGCAATTAACAATAATTGAACTCCATATGTATAAAAAAAAATTAAAAATAATACACATGTTGGTCATCTCAATGAACTAGTTATACAGAAATGTCTTTTGTCCATTACATTTAAGAAATTATATGTGAACTAGCCATATTTTGTGTTACTTTTTTGAATAAATAGCAATTCACAATAATTGAACCCTATGTTTTAAAAAAATTAAAAATAATACAGATGTTGGTAATCTCAATGAACTCGTTATACAGAAATGTCTTTTGTACTTTACGGTTAAAGAATTATAGGTGAAACTACCATATTTTGTTACTTTTTGGAATAAATAGCAATTCACAATAATTAAAATAATACACTTGTTCGTCATCTCAATAAACTAGTTAGACAGAAATGTCTTTTGTCCATTACATTTAAGAAATTATATTTGATACTAGCATATTTTGTGTTACATTTTGAAATAAATAGCAATTCACAATAATTGCACTCTATATGTTTTAAACAAATTAATAATGATACACATGTTGATCATCTCAATGAACTAGTTATATAGAAATGTCTTTTGTACATTACATTTGAAGAATTATATGTGAAACTACCATATTTTGTTTGCTTTTTGGAATTAATTGCAATTCATAATAATTCAACTCCATATGTTTAAAAAAAAATTAAAATAATTCACATGTTGGTCATCTCAATGAACTAGTTATACAGAAATGTCTTTTGTCCATTACGTTTAAGACATTATAGGTGAAACTACCATATTTTGTGTTACTTATTGGTATAAATAACAATTCACAATAATTGAACTCTATGTTTTAAAAAAATTAAAAATAATACACATGTTGGTCATCTCAATGAACTAGTTATCCAGAAATGGCTTTCGTACATTACATTTGAGAAATTATATGTGAAACTACCTTATTTTGTGTTACTTTTTGGGATAAATAGCAATTCACAAGAACTGAACTCTAGATGTTTTAGAAAAATTAAAAATAATACACATGTTGGTCATCTCAATCAACTAGTTATACAGAAATGTCTTTTGTACATTACATTTAAGAAATTATATGTGAAACTACTATATTTTGTGTTACTTTTTTAAATAAATAGCAATTCACAATAATTGAACTCTATATGTTTAAAAAATTAATAATGATACACATGTTGGTCATCTCAATGAACTAGTTATATAGAAATGTCTTTTGTACATTACATTTAAAGAATTGTAGGTGAAACTACCATATTTTGTTAACTTTTTGGAATAAATAGCAATTCACAAAAATTGAACTCCATATGTTTAAAAAAAATTAAAATACACATGTTGGTCATTTCAATGAACTAGTTATACAGAAATGTCTTTTGTCTATTACGTTTAAGACATTATAGGTGAAACTACCATATTTTGTGTTACTTTTTGGAATAAATAGCAATTCACAATAATTGAACTCTATATGTTTAAAAAAAATTAAAAACAATACACACGTTGGTCATCTCAATGAACTAGTTATACAGAAATATCTGTACAATACATTTGAGAAACTATATGTGAAACTACTATATTTTGTGTTACTTTTTGAAATAAATAGCAATTCACATAAACTCTATATGTTTAAAAAGAATTAAAAATAATACACATGTTGGTCATCTCAATGAACTAGTTATGCAGAAATTGCTTTCGTACATTACATTTAAGAAATTATATGTGAAACTACTATATTTTGTGTTACTTTTTGGAATAAATAGCAATTCACAATAACTGAACTCTATCTGTTTTAGAAAAATTAAAAATAATACACATGTTGGTAATCTCAATGAACTAGTTATACAGAAATGTCTTTTGTACATTACGTTTACGAAATTATATGTAAAACTACTATATTTTGTGTTACTTTTTGAAATAAATAGCAATTCACAATAATTGACCTCCATATGTTTAAAAACAAATTAAAATAATACACATGTTGGTCATCTCAATGAACTAGTTATACAGAAATGTCTTTTGTCCATTACGTTTAAGACATTATAGGTGAAACTACCATATTTTGTTTGCTTTTTGGAATAAATAGCAATTCATAGTAATTTAACTCCATATGATAAAAAAAAATTTAAATAATACACATGTTGGTCATCTAAATGAACTAGTTATACAGAAATGTCTTTTGTCCATTACGTTTAAGACATTATAGGTGAAACTACCATATTTTGTGTTACTTATTGGAATAAATAACAATTCACAAAAATTGAACTCTATATGTTTTAAAAAAATTAAAAATAATATACATGTCATCTCAATGAACTAGTTATCCAGAAATGGCTTTCGTACATAACATTTAAGAAATTATATGTGAAACTACTATATTTTGTTTTACTTTTTGGAATAAATAGCAATTCACAATAACTGAACTCTATATGTTTAGAAAACTTAAAAATAATACACATGTTGGTCATCTCAATGAACTAGTTATACAGAAATGTCTTGTGTACATTACATTTAAGAAAATATATGTGAAACTATTATATTTTGTGTTACTTTTTGAAATAAATAGCAATTCACAATAATTGAACTCTATATGTTTAAAAAATAATAATAATAATACACATGTTGGTCATCTCAATGAACTAGTTATATAGAAATGTCTTTTGTACATTACATTTAAAGAATTATGAAACTACCATATTTTGTTAACTTTTTGGAGTAAATAGCAATTCACAATAATTGAACTCCATATGTTTAAAAAAATAATAATACACATGTTGGTCATCTCAATGAACTAGTTATACAGAAATGTCTTTTGTACATTTCGTTTAAGACATAATATGTTAAACTACTATATTTTGTGTTACTTTTTGAAATAAAAATCAATTCACAATAATTGAACTCTATATGTTTAAAAAAAAATTAATAATCATAAACATGTTGGTCATCTCAATGAACTAGTTATATATAAATGTCTTTTGTCCATTACGTTTAAGACATTATAGGTGAAACTACCATATTTTGTTTACTTTTTGGAATAAATAGCAATTTACAATAATTGAACTCTATGTTTTAAAAAATTAAAATTAATACACATGTTGGTCATCTCAATGAACTAGTTTTCCAGAAATGGCTTTCGAACATTACATTTAAGAAATTATATGTGAAAGTACTATATTTTGTGTTACTTTTTGAAATAAATAACAATTCACAATAATTGAACTCTATATGATATAGAAACGTCTTTTGTCCATTACATTTAAGAAATTATATGTAAACCTACCATATTTTGTGTTACTTTTTGGAATAAATAGCAATTCACAATAATTGAACTCTATATGTTTTAAAAAAATTAAAAATAATACATATCTTGCTCATCTCAATGAACTAGTTATACAGAAGTGTCTTTTATCCATTACATTTAAGACATTATATGTAAATCTACCATATTTTATGTTACTTTTTGAAATAAATAGCAATTCACAATAATTGAACTCTATATGTTTTAAAAAAAATTAAAAATAATACACATGTTGGTAATCTGAATGAACTATCTATACAGAAATGTCTTTTGTACATTATATTTAAAAAAATAATGGTGAAACTACCATATTTTGTTACTTTTTGGAATAAATAGCAATTCACAATAATTGAACTCTATGTTTTAAAAAAATAAAAAATAATACATATGTTGGTAATCTCAATGAACTATCTATACAGAAATGTCTTTTGTACATTATATTTAAAGAGTTAATGGTGAAACTACCATATTTTGTTACTTTTTGGAATAAAAAGCAATTCACAATAATTAAACTATATGTTTTAAAAAAATTAAAAATAATACACTTGTTGGTCATCTCAATGAACTAGTTAGACAGAAATGTCTTTTGTCCATTACGTTTAAGACTTTATAGGTGAAACTACCATATTTTGTGTTACTTTTTTGAATAAATAGCAATTCACAATAACTGAACACTATATGTTTTAGAAACTTTACACATTTTGGTCATCTCAATGAACTAGTTATACAGAAATGTCTTTTGTACATTATATTTAAGGAATTATATGTGAAACTACTATATTTTGTGTTACTTTTTGAATTTTTTTTTTTAATGTCAACAACACACCACGAGGGCTTACAGCCTAAATACTATCGTACCGTGGGTGTTGACAAGGAGGAAAGAGGCAGCTTGTTAATTCTGGACTTGAAGGTTTGGCGGTTCGGAGGAGAAGGACAGGAAATAAATAGCAATTCACACCAATTGAACACTATATGTTTTAAACAAATTAATAATGATACAAATGTTGGTCATCTCAATGAACTAGTTATACAGAAATGTCTTTTGTCCATTACGTTTAAGACATTATGGGTAAAACTACCATATTTTGTTTGCTTTTTGGAATAAATAGCAATTCATAGTAATTTAACTCCATATGATAAAAATTTTTTAAATAATACACATGTTGGTCATCTAAATGAACCAGTTATACAGAAATGTCTTTTGTCCATTACGTTTAAGACATTATAGGTGAAACTACCGTATTTTGTGTTACTTATTGGAATAAATAACAATTCACAATAATTGAACTCTATATGTTTTAAAAAAATTAAAAATAATACACATGTTGGTCATCTCAATGAACAAGTTATCCAGAAATGGCTTTCGTACATTACATTTATGTAATTATATGTGAAACTACTATATTTTGTATTACTTTTTGGAATAAATAGCAATTCACAAGAACTGAACTCTATATGTTTTAGTAAAATTAAAAATAATGCACATGTTGGTCATCTCAATCAACTAGTTATACAGAAATGTCTTTTGTACATTACATTTAAAAAATTATGTGAAACTACTATATTTTGTGTTACTTTTTGAAATAAATAGCAATTCACAATAATTGAACTCCATATGTTTAAAAAAATTAAATACACATGTTGGTCATCTCAATGAACTAGTTATTTTTTTTTGTTCTCTCAGGGCTCGTCCGCGGCCTTGCCGCCCCGATAGCACCGAAATGAACTAGTTATACAGAAATGTCTTTTGTACATTATATTTAAGAAATAATATGTGAAACTACTATATTTTGTGTTACTTTTTGAAATAATTAGCAATTCACAATAATTGAACTCTCTATGTTAAAAAAATAATAATAATGATAAACATATTGGTCATCTCAATGAACTAGTTATATAGAAATGTCTTTTGTCCATTACGTTTAAGACATTATAGGTGAAACCACCATATTTTGTGTTACTTTTTAAAAATAAATAGCAATTCACAATAACTGAACTCTATATGTTTTAGAAACTTTACACATTTTGGTCATCTCAATGAACTAGTTATACAGAAATGTCTTTTGTACATTACATTTGAGAAACTATATGCGAAACCACCATATTTTGTGTTAATTTTTGGAAGAAATAGCAATTCACAATGATTGAACCCAATATGTTTTAAAAAAATTAAAAATAATACACATGTTGGTCATCGCAATGAACTAGTTATACAGAAATGTCTTTTGTCCATTACGTTTAAGACATTATAGGTGAAACTACCATATTTTGTGTTACTTTTTGGAATAAATAGCAATTCACAATAATTGAACTCCATATGTTTAAAAAAAATTAAAAACAATACACACGTAGGTCATCTCAATGAACTAGTTATACAGAAATGTCTTTTGTACAATACATTTGAGAAACTATATGTAAAACTACTATATTTTGTGTTACTTTTTGAAATAAATAGCAATTCACATAAACTCTATATGTTTAAAAAGAATTAAAAATAATACACATGTTGGTCATCTCAATGAACTAGTTATGCAGAAATTGCTTTCGTACATTACATTTAAGAAATTATATGTGAAACTACTATATTTTGCGTTACTTTTTGGAATAAATAGCAATTCACAATAACTAAACTCTATCTGTTTTAGAAAAATTAAAAATAATACACATGTTGGTCATCTCAATGAACTAGTTATACAGAAATGTCTTTTGTACATTACATTTACGAAATTATATGTGAAACTACTATATTTTGTGTTACTTTTTGAAATAAATAGCAATTCACAATAATTGAACTCTATATGTTTAAAAAAAATTAATAATGATACACATGTTGGTCATCTCAATGAACTAGTTATATAGAAATGTCTTTTGTACATTACATTTGTAGAATTATAGGTGAAACTACCATATTTTGTTTGCTTTTTGGAATTAATTGCAATTCATAATAATTCAACTCCATATGTTTAAAAAAAAATTAAAATAATACACATGTTGGTCATCTAAATGAACTAGTTATACAGAAATGTCTTTTGTCCATTACGTTTAAGACATTATAGGTGAAACTACCATATTTTGTGTTACTTATTGGTATAAATAACAATTCACAATAATTGAACTCCATATGTTTAAAAAAAATTAAAAACAATACACACGTTGGTCATCTCAATGAACTAGTTATACAGAAATGTCTTTTGTACAATACATTTGAGAAACTATATGTAAAACTACTATATTTTGTGTTACTTTTTGAAATAAATAGCAATTCACATAAACTCTATATGTTTAAAAAGAATTAAAAATAATACACATGTTGGTCATCTCAATGAACTAGTTATGCAGAAATTGCTTTCGTACATTACATTTAAGAAATTATATGTGAAACTACTATATTTTGCGTTACTTTTTGGAATAAATAGCAATTCACAATAACTAAACTCTATCTGTTTTAGAAAAATTAAAAATAATACACATGTTGGTCATCTCAATGAACTAGTTATACAGAAATGTCTTTTGTACATTACATTTACGAAATTATATGTGAAACTACCATATTTTGTGTTACTTATTGGTATAAATAACAATTCACAATAATTGAACTCTATATGTTTTAAAAAAATTAAAAATAATACACATGTTGGTCATCTCAATGAACTAGTTATCCAGAAATGGCTTTCGTACATAACATTTAAGAAATTATATGTGAAACTACTATATTTTGTTTTACTTTTTGGAATAAATAGCAATTCACAATAACTGAACTCTATATGTTTAGAAAACTTAAAAATAATACACATGTTGGTCATCTCAATGAACTAGTTATACAGAAATGTCTTGTGTACATTACATTTAAGAAAATATATGTGAAACTATTATATTTTGTGTTACTTTTTGAAATAAATAGCAATTCACAATAATTGAACTCTATATGTTTAAAAAAAATTAATAATGATACACATGTTGGTCATCTCAATGAACTAGTTATATAGAAATGTCTTTTGTACATTACATTTAAAGAATTATAGGTGAAACTACCATATTTTGTTTACTTTTTGGAGTAAATAGCAAATCACAATAATTGAACTCCATATGTTTAAAATAATAATAATACACATGTTGGTCATCTCAATGAACTAGTTATACAGAAATGTCTTTTGTACATTACGTTTAAGAAATAATATGTTAAACTACTATATTTTGTGTTACTTTTTGAAATAAATAGCAATTCACAATAATTGAACTCTGTTTAAAAAAAATTAATAATCATAAACATGTTGGTCATCTCAATGAACTAGTTATATAGAAATGTCTTTTGTCCATTACGTTTAAGACATTATAGGTGAAACTACCATATTTTGTTTACTTTTGGGAATAAATAGCAATTCACAATAATTGAACTCTATGTTTTAAAAAAATTAAAATTAATACACATGTTGGTCATCTCAATGAACTAGTTTTCCAGAAATGGCTTTCGTACATTACATTTAAGAAATTATATGTGAAAGTACTATATTTTGTGTTACTTTTTGAAATAAATAGCAATTCACAATAATTGAACTCTATATGATATAGAAACGTCTTTTGTCCATTACATTTAAGAAATTATATGTAAACCTACCATATCTTGTGTTACTTTTTGGAGTAAATAGCAATTCACAATAATTGAACTCTATATGTTTTAAAAAAATTAAAAATAATACATATCTTGCTCATCTCAAGAACTAGTTATACAGAAGTGTCTTTTATCCATTACATTTAAGACATTATATGTAAATCTACCATATTTTGTGTTACTTTTTGAAATAAATAGCAATTCACAATAATTGAACTCTATATGTTTCAAAAAAATTAAAAATAATACACATCTTGGTAATCTGAATGAACTATCTATACAGAAATGTCTTTTGTACATTATATTTAAAAAATTAATGGTGAAACTACCATGTTTTGTTACTTTTTGGAATAAATCGCAATTCACAATAATTGAACTCTATGTTTTAAAAAAAAATAAAAAATAATACACATGTTGGTAATCTCAATGAACTATCTATACAGAAATGTCTTTTGTACATTATATTTAAAGAATTAATGGTGAAACTACCATATTTTGTTACTTTTTGGAATAAAAAGCAATTCACAATAATTAAACTATATGTTTTAAAAAAATTAAAAATAATACACATGTTGGTCATCTCAATGAACTAGTTAGACAGAAATGTCTTTTGTCCAATACATTTAAGAAATTATATGTGAAACTGCCGCATTTTGTGTTCCTTTTTTCAATAAATAGCAATTCACAATAAATGAATTCTATGTGTTTTAAAAAAATTAAAAATAGTACACATGTTGGTAATCCCAATGAACTAGTTATACAGAAATGTCTTTTGTACATTACATTTAAGAAATTATATGTGAACCTACCATATTTTCTTTTACTTTTTGGACAGCAATTCACAATAAGTAAATTCTATGTTTTGAAAATTTTTAGTGAATTTTCGTAGAAAAAATTCACTAAATGGGAGATCCCGACTTTTGAATTTAAAAATTTTTTTTTGCAAACGAGGGCGAACTAGGACCCCTAGAACCCATATCCGGGGTCAGTTTCCATTTTTATTTGTTTATATATATATATAATATATATATATATATATATATATATATATATATATATATATATATATATATATATATATATATATATATATATATATATATATATATATATATATATATATATATGTATCACACCGATAATTAAAAAAATAATGGGCGGATTTTGATAAAATTTGGTATGTACGTTTCTTTTGTAAATGGCTTGGATAAGTTCGTTAGTCAAGAAAATCGGACGAGGTTTTACGGGAAAATTTTGAGTTTTAATTCGAAAAAAATTCTGATCTCAAAAAGTAATAAGCCGATTTTAATAAAATTTGGCATGTACCTTACTTTTATAAGTGGCTTTGACAAGTTTGTTAGTCAGGAACATCGGACGAGGTCTTCGGGGAAACTTTTCAGTTTTCATTCGAAAAAATTTTTTATCTCAAAAAGTAATAAGCCGATTTTAATAAAATTTGGCATGTACCTTCCTTTTGTAAATGGCTTTGATAAGTTCGTTAATCAGAAAAATCGGACAAGGTTTTCCGGAAAAATTTTGAGTTTTCATTTGAAAAAAAATTTTATCCTAAAAAATAAAAAATCTATGATAACCAAATTTGGTAGGTAGGTTTACGATATAAAAAGTAAACTATACACCAAAATTTAGATTTCTATGTTACAAGAAAATAAGTTATAATAAAATATTTTTTGCCAGATCATTTCTATGAAAATTCACTACCATAACGCACTTGCTGCGTCCAGACTTTTTTTAAATACACATCTTGATCATCTCAATGAACTAGTTACACAGAAATGTCTTTTGTACATTATATTTAAAGAATTATATGTGATACACAATAATTGAACTCCATGTTTTAAAAAATTACATTTAAGAAATTATATGTGAACTAGCCATATTTTGTGTCACTATTTGGAATAAATAGCAAATCACAATAATTGAACTCTATATGTTTTAAAAAAATTAAAAATAATACACATGTTGGTAATCTCAATGAACTAGTTATACAGAAATGTCTTTTGTACATTACATTTAAAGAATTATAGGTGAAACTACCACATTTTGTTACTTTTTGGAATAAATAGCAATTCACAATAATTAAACTCTACATGTTTAAAAAAATAAATAAAAATAATACACATGTTCGTCATCTCAATGAACTAGTTAGACAGAAATGTCTTGTTCATTACATTTAAGAAATTATATGTGATACTTGCATATTTTGTGTTACTTTTTGAAATAAATAGCAATTCACAATAATTGAAATCTATATGTTTTAAAAAAATTAAAAATAATACACATGTTGGTCATCTCACTGAACTAGTTATACAGACATGTCTTTTGTCCATTACATTTAAGAAATTATATGTGAATATTTTGTGTTACTTTTTGAAATAAATAGCAATTCACAATAATTGAACTCTATATGTTTTAAAAAAATTAAAAATAATACACATGTTGCTCATCTCAATGAACCAGTTATACAGAAATGTCTTTTGTACATTACATTTAAGAAATTATATGTGAACCTACCATATTTTGTGTTACTTTTTGAAATACATAGCAATTCACAATAATTGAACTCTATATGTTTTTAAAAAGTTAAAAATAATACACATGTTGGTAATCTGAATGAACTAGTTATAAGGAAATGTCTTTTGTATATTAAATTTAAAGAATTAAGGGTGAAACTACCATATTTTGTAACTTTTTGGAATAAATAGCAATTCACAATAATTTAACTCAAAATGCTTTAAAAAAATTAAAAATAATATACATGTTGGTAATCTGAATGAACTAGTTATACAGAAATGTCTTTTGTACATTAGGTTTAAAGAATTAAGGGTGACAATACCATATTTTGTTACTTTTTGGAATAAATAGCAATTCACAATAATGAAACTCTATGTATATTCTCTTTATTTCAACAACACACCACGAGGGCTTACAGCCTAAATACTATCGTACCGTGCGTGTCGACAAGGAGGAAAGAGGCAACTTGTTAATTCTGGACTTGAAGGTTTGGAGGTTCGGGGGGAAGGAAAAAAATGTGCTGGAAAGGAATTCCACAACTTTGAAGTCCTCGGGACAAAAGATTGGGCATAACAAGATGTTCTATGTCTAGTGACCTGGACAGTAAAAGGTGCATTCGCTCTGTTCCCCTGGTAGATCTGTTGGGGGCAGCAGGTGGAGGAACTATGGAAGAAAGCTCCTCTGAGCACTGCCTGTGCAGATATCTGTAAAAGAGAGAGAGGTAACCAACGGCACGTCGGTGGGCAGGGGATGGCAGCTTTTGGGTGAGGGTAGGGTCACGGATGAGAATTATAGCTCTCTTCTGAATTGAGTCCAGGATAGCGAATGTAGAAGCGGCACCAGCACCCCAGATGTAGGAGCAGTATTCGAGGTTTGGTCTTATTTGTGAAGTATATAAGGTATAGAGATTAGCTGGCGAAAATTATTTGCCAATTCAAATTCCGATCCACAGAAATGCCAACAAGTGAAAAGGACTCATTACTTTGAATAACTTGGTTGTTCATTGTGATGGGTCTAGGGCTTGTGTATCTCTTATGAGAAGAAAAGCAAGACTGTGATTTGGTATAGTTGAATTGTACAAGATTTCTACCTCTCCGCTCTAATATTTTTGGAGATCCACGAAGATAGAACCCTCCATGAGTCTGCGATCCTCATCTAATTGTGCTAAAGAGACAGGCTTAGAATATTGTATATTTAAGTGGAGGATGCTGTCGTCCGCGTAACTGTGAACTAGGTTGGATGTGCTAGAGAGAAGGTCATTGCTGTAGAGAAGAAACAAATTAGGGGCTAAAGCTGAAGGGGTCCTAGATCGCGCTCATTTGAAGAAATTTTTTCAAAATTCAAAAGTCGAGATCTCCTCATTAGTGAATTTTTTCTAAGGAAATTCACTAAAAATAATACACATGTTGGTCATCTCAATGAACTAATTATGCAGAAATTGCTTTCGTACATTACATTTAAGAAATTATATGTGAAACTACTATATTTTGTGTTACTCTTTGGAATAAATAGCAATTCACAATAACTGAACTCTATCTGTTTTAGAAAAATTAAAAATAATACACATGTTGGTCATCTCAATGAACTAGTTATACAGAAATGTCTTTTGTCCATTACGTTTAAGACATTATAGGTGAAACTACCATATTTTGTTTGCTTTTTGGAATAAATAGCAATTCATAGTAATTTAACTCCATATGATAAAAAAATATTAAATAATACACATGTTGGTCATCTAAATGAACTAGTTATACAGAAATGTCTTTTGTCCATTACGTTTAAGACATTATAGGTGAAACTACCATATTTTGTGTTACTAATTGGAATAAATAACAATTCACAAAAATTGAACTCTATATGTTTTAAAAAAATTAAAAATAATACACATGTCATCTCAATGAACTAGTTATCCAGAAATGGCTTTCGTACATTACATTTAAGAAATTATATGTGAAACTACTATATTTTGTGTTACTTTTTGGAATAAATAGCAATTCACAATAACTGAACTCTATATGTTTAGAAAACTTAAAAATAATACACATGTTGGTCATCTCAATGAACTAGTTATACAGAAATGTCTTGTGTACATTACATTTAAGAAAATATATGTGAAACTATTATATTTTGTGTTACTTTTTGAAATAAATAGCTATTCACAATAATTGAACTCTATATGTTTAAAAAAAAATTAATATTGATACACATGTTGGTCATCTCAATGAACTAGTTATATAGAAATGTCTTTTGTACATTACATTTAAAGAATTATTGGTGAAACTACCATATTTTGTTTACTTTTTGGAGTAAATAGCAATTCACAATAATTGAACTCCATATGTTTAAAAAAATAATAATACACATGTTGGTCATCTCAATGAACTAGTTATACAGAAATGTCTTTTGTGCATTACGTTTAAGAAATAATATGTTAAACTACTATATTTTGTGTTACTTTTTGAAATAAATAGCAATTCACAATAATTGAACTCTATATGTTTAAAAAAAAATTAATCATAAACATGTTGATCATCTCAATGAACTAGTTATATAGAAATGTCTTTTGTCCATTACGTTTAAGACATTATAGGTAAAACTACCATATTTTGTTTACTTTTTGGAATAAATAGCAATTCACAATAATTGAACTCTATGTTTTAAAAAAATTAAAATTAATACACATGTTGGTCATCTCAATGAACTAGTTTTCCAGAAATGGCTTTCGTACATTACATTTAAGTAATTATATGTGAAAGTACTATATTTTGTGTTACTTTTTGAAATAAATAGCAATTCACAATAATTGAACTCTATATGATATAGAAACGTCTTTTGTCCATTACATTTAAGAAATTATATGTAAACCTACCATATCTTGTGTTACTTTTTGGAATAAATAGCAATTCACAATAATTGAACTCTATATGTTTTAAAAAAATTAAAAATAATACATATCTTGCTCATCTCAATGAACTAGTTATACAGAAGTGTCTTTTATCCATTACATTTAAGACATTATATGTAAATCTACCATATTTTGTGTTACTTTTTGAAATAAATAGCAATTCACAATAATTGAACTCTATATGTTTCAAAAAAATTAAAAATAATACACATTTTGGTAATCCGAATGAACTATCTATACAGAAATGTCTTTTGTACATTATATTTAAAAAATTAATGGTGAAACTACCATATTTTGTTACTTTTTGGAATAAATAGCAATTCACAATAATTGAACTCTATGTTTTAAAAAAATAAAAAATGATACACATGTTGGTAATCTCAATGAACTATCTATACAGAAATGTCTTTTGTACATTATATTTAAAGAATTAATGGTGAAACTACCATATTTTGTTACTTTTTGGAATAAAAAGCAATTCACAATAATTAAACTATATGTTTTAAAAAAATTAAAATTAATACACATGTTGGTCATCTCATTGAACTAGTTAGACAGAAATGTCTTTTGTCCATTACATTTAAGAAATTATATGTGAAACTGCCGCATTTTGTGTTCCTTTTTGCAATAAATAGCAATTCACAATAAATGAATTCTATGTGTTTTAAAAAAATTAAAAATAGTACACATGTTGGTAATCCCAATGAACTAGTTATACAGAAATGTCTTTTGTACATTACATTTAAGAAATTATATGTGAACCTACCATATTTTCTTTTACTTTTTGGAATAAACAGCAATTCATAATAAGTAAATTCTGTTTTGAAAATTTTTAGTGAATTTTCGTAGAAATAATTACTAATGTAATAATACTAATACACTAATGGGGAGATCCCGACTTTTGAATTTAAAAAATTTTTTTGCAAACGAGGGCGAACTAGGACCCCTAGAACCCATATCCGGGGTCAGTTTCCATTTTTATATGTTATATATATATATATATATATATATATATATATATATATATATATATATATATATATATATATATATATATATATATATATATATATATATATATATATATATATATATATATATATATATATATATATATATATATATATGTATCACACCGATAACTCAAAAAATAATGGGCGGATTTTGATAAAATTTGGCATGTACGTTTCTTTTGTAAATGGCTTGGATAAGTTCGTTAGTCAAGGAAATCGGACGAGGTTTTCCGGGAAAATTTTGAGTTTTCATTCGAAACAAATTCTGATCTCAAAAAGTAATAAGCAGATTTTAATAAAATTTGGCATGTACCTTCCTTTTATAAGTGGCTTTGACAAGTTTGTTAGTCAGGAACATCGGACGAGGTCTTCGGGGAAAATTTTCAGTTTCCATTCGAAAAAAATTTTTATCTCAAAAAGTAATAAGCCGATTTTAATAAAACTTGGCATGTATCTTCCTTTTGTAAATGGCTTTGATAAGTTCGTTAATCAGAAAAATCGGACAAGGTTTTCCGGAAAAATTTTGAGTTTTCATTTGAAAAAAAATTTTATCTTAAAAAATAAAAAATCTATGATAACCAAATTTGGTAGGTAGGTTTACGATATAAAAAGTAAACTATACACCAAAATTTAGATTTCTATGTTACAAGAAAATAAGTTATAATAAAATATTTTGTGCCAGATCATTTCTATAAAAATTAACTACCATAACGCACTTGCTGCGTCCAGACTTTTTTAAATACACATCTTGATCATCTCAATGAACTAGTTATACAGAAATGTCTTTTGTACATTATATTTAAAGAATTATATGTGATACACAATAATTGAACTCCATGTTTAAAAAAAATTACATTTAAGAAATTATATGTGAACTAGCCATATTTTGTGTCACTATTTGGAATAAATAGCAAATCACAATAATTGAACTCTATATGTTTTAAAAAAATTAAAAATAATACACATGTTGGTAATCTCAATGAACTAGTTATACAGAAATGTCTTTTGTACATTACATTTAAAGAATTATAGGTGAAACTACCATATTTTGTTACTTTTTGGAATAAATAGCAATTCTCAATAATTAAACTCTATATGTTTAAAAAAAAATTAAAAATAATACACATGTTCGTCATCTCAATGAACTAGTTAGACAGAAATGTCTTGTTCATTACATTTAAGAAATTATATGTGATACTTGCATATTTTGTGTTACTTTTTGAAATAAATAGCAATTCACAATAATTGAACTCTATATGTTTTAAAAAAATTAAAAATAATACACATGTTGGTCATCTCACTGAAATAGTTATACAGACATGTCTTTTGTCCATTACATTTAAGAAATTATATGTGAATATTTTGTGTTACTTTTTGAAATAAATAGCAATTCACAATAATTGAACTCTATATGTTTTAAAAAAATTAAAAATAATACACATGTTGCTCATCTCAATGAACCAGTTATACAGAAATGTCTTTTGTACATTACATTTAAGAAATTATATGTGAACCTACCATATTTTGTGTTACTTTTTGAAATACATAGCAATTCACAATAATTGAACTCTATATGTTTTAAAAAAAATTAAAAATAATACACATGTTGGTAATCTGAATGAACTAGTTATAAGGAAATGTCTTTTGTATATTAAATTTAAAGAATTAAGGGTGAACCTACCATATTTTGTAACTTTTTGGAATAAATAGCAATTCACAATAAATTAACTCAAAATGCTTTAAAAAAATTAAAAATAATATACATGTTGGTAATCTGAATGAACTAGTTATACAGAAATGTCTTTTTTACATTAGGTTTAAAGAATTAAGGGTGACAATACCATATTTTGTTACTTTTTGGAATAAATAGCAATTCACAATAATGAAACTCTATGTATATTCTCTTTATTTCAACAACACACCACGAGGGCTTACAGCCTAAATACTATCGTACCGTGGGTGTCGACAAGGAGGAAAGAGGCAACTTGTTAATTCTGGACTTGAAGGTTTGGAGGTTCGGGGGGAAGGAAAAAAATGTGCCGGAAAGGAATTCCACAACTTTGAAGTCCTCGGGACAAAAGATTGGGCATAACAAGATGTTCTATGTCTAGTGACCTGGACAGTAAAAGGTGCATTCGCTCTGTTCCCCTGGTAGATCTGTTGGGGGCAGCAGGTGGAGGAACTATGGAAGAAAGCTCCTCTGAGCACTGCCTGTGCAGATATCTGTAAAAGAGAGAGAGGTAACCAACGGCACGTCGGTGGGCAGGGGATGGCAGCCTTTGGGTGAGGGTAGGGTCACGGATGAGAATTATAGCTCTCTTCTGAATTGAGTCCAGGATAGCGAATGTAGAAGCGGCACCAGCACCCCAGATGTGGGAGCAGTATTCGAGGTTTGGTCTTATTTGTGAAGTATATAAGGTATAGAGATTAGCTGGCGAAAAGTATTTGCCAATTCAAATTCCGATCCACAGAAATGCCAACAAGTGAAAAGGACTCATTACTTTGAATAACTTGGTTGTTCATTGTGATGGGTCTAGGGCTTGTGTATCTCTTATGAGAAGAAAAGCAAGACTGTGATTTGGTATTGTTGAATTGTACAAGATTTCTACCTCCCCGCTCTAATATTTTTGGAGATCCACGAAGATAAAACCCTCCATGAGTCTGCGATCCTCATCTAATTGTGCTAAAGAGACAGGCTTAGAATATTGTATATTTAAGTGGAGGATGCTGTCGTCCGCGACTTAGAGTTGTACTTCAATTGAACTTCATAAAGTTAAATTTATTTACTTGAAGTTACAGTACAACGATATATATATATTAAAATTTAAATAATATAAAAATTACAATAAAATACATATGAGTAATCTAATACCATTAAGGCTGGATGGCAAAGACTAACTGTTGAATATTAATGTTCGACATATATTTATAGACTATTAATTGCTGATCAATTTCCCCTCGGTAATGTCGCTGCACTTCAACCGGACGCTGAGTCGACGGAAAAGCCGGTGTAGCGCAACGTACCCATATGTGCTGACAGTAGCCTTGGTGTGTGTAGTATACCGGGTGGTGCAACCATAACTCCTCCGGGGCCAGATAGAAAATTTAGGGAAGCTAAATTTTCAAAGTGATATTCTCCAGGGGGATTTCTTCCATGGGGCATCTTTGTTGTTGTTGGTTGGTGTTGGATCTTGGTTCTTTGGTTGGTTTTCTTAGTCTCCATAAAGCATAGACTGCTATCAGGGCAACAATCACGTACAACAGGATGGTCCAGATGCTAGTAGACAGGCTTACTTTCGGATGTTGAACTGCATTCAATAATGACCGTTGGTGTTGTAGTTGATGCTTTGTTTTTTGTAATTCATCCAGATCTATTGATTCTAATTTGATTGGGGCTGTATTTACTACCTCTTGTAGCTGAAAGTTGGTAAGCTTCAACTTGGGTAGTTGGATGTGGTAGGTAGATACTATCTCATTGTGAGATGGGGAGAACATTTGCTTATTTACTGTCATTTGACATCCTTCGGGGATTTGAACCAAGTAGCTTCCTTCTAGATTTGTGGTTTCTTGTCGGCTACGGCATCGTTGGTGGGCTGTACTTTCACGGGGGAATACCATTATCCATTTGTTTGCACTTATCTTCTGGCTCTTCATCTGCTGTATGTTGACTGGGTGGTGTTCGCAAGTTTCGTATCTGGTGGTGAACTTGACCAATTGGACTTCACAAGGGCTGCTATTACTGATCTGATTCATCGTTTGACCTCTGCATAAGTAGTCTCCAGGGCTGACTTCTTGGCATAGTGTGTTTTGTAAGTTATAGCTTTCATCGTTAAGGGCTAGGTATTTGGATTGAGGGATGATGACGGTATAATTTTGACTAGGACCTTGTTTCACAGGAAATGCATAAAGGTGGTAATAGTTATAATGTTTAGATTCTACTAATGGAATTTCAATAGCAAACACTAAAGTATAATTTTTGTAGTAACACTTAATTATTGACACCTCCTCGTATAAAGCTACATTATTTGCATCAAGCTTATAGGGGAGATTGGTTACAAAACTCTCAATTCTTTTAAGTTCTATTAGTAAGTCTTCAGGTTCTAATATGGATGGATGCATTGTTTCTAATCTTGCAAAAGTTATTGCGTTAACTAATGTGCTTAAAATGCTTTTAATATTAATGATTTCTGTAATCAATTGTATATACACCATCTGCAGACGCATTATGTGTTCGTTATTAATTTTTTCCTGTTCGAAACCTAAAGTGATCAACTGCAAACGTTCCTCAATTTTGTTTTGGTTTAAAATGACCGAGGATATGGTTTTATCAAATTTTTCTATGGCCTGTTCTGTTAACATGATTTGATTATCAACTATTGTTTTAATTTTGTCTTGATTTGATGTTAATTGAGAAATTGCCGTATCATAACGTTCTGCATCGTCTGCGTCCATGTTGCCTGTTAAGGTCTTTATGATTGTACCTACAGCATTAACTAGTCCTCTTTTATTACGATTATTATTAGAGGGTATAATTTGGTTAAATATTTTTTGTGTCTCCACAATTTGATGGGAAAGGATATTTTGGTAATTTTGTATCTCGTTTTGATAAAGATTCGAATGTGTGGAATTGTGAATAATGTCATGGATATCTTGGGACTGTTTATCTATGGAACGAAACCCATTGAGAAGTGGTGTTAAAGGGATTACTCGAATAATGGTCCATTTGTCAATGGAATTTTGCATTTTGCCCATGTTAATTGATAATAGTCCGGGGTTGTCATTGATCTTGTCTAATGTTATTCTTTGTCCTTGGGTTTGGATAAGGAAGATGGACCTGAAACATTAGGTCTTTTTAGATTTCGTAAATGACGTTTAGACAATTTTTTGTTTTTTCTTAAAGTCATTATATTTTTGTCAGATATGCTTACAACCTCGTAGGGGCCGTCAAATTTAGGGTTATTCTTGTTTCGTTTGTCTACTTTTGTATATACATGTGTTTGATCTCTAAATAAGTCGGTATCATTGGTTCTATTATTAGCGTTAGAAATGGAGCGAAGCTTATTTTTCTCTATTAATTCTTTCACCTTTTCATATAATAATTTTAATTTATTTTTGTGCGATATTAGATAATCTTGTAATAGCTTTTCATGATCATTTATATCGAAAATATCCCTATTAGAGGTGTGTCCAAAGGTTATTTCTAAGGGGGTGTGATTTGTAGATGTATGTATAGTTGAGTTGTATGCCAGAAGGGCGTAGTTCATTAAATATTTTATGGGGTCTTTAGTGTACGTTTGTCGTAATATTCGAACGTGTTCAATTAGTGTTGAGTGTAGTCTTTCAATGGGACCGTTAGAATTTGGATTTTTAGGTGTAGTAAAATGAATTTTAATTTTGTGAAGCTCTAAAAGATTTTGGATGATTTCCGTTCGAAATTCGGTTCCACTGTCCATAATGATGTGTTCGGGTGTGCCATAGTACGTAAAATACTGTATGAATGCATTAGCAGTTTCTACAGGATTCTTACTACTTATAGGTATTGCTGTCCCTAATTTTGAGAAAGTATCAATGATTGTTAAGAATACTTGATTTTCTATTATAAAGGTGTCAGCATGTATAACCTGAAAGGGTTTACTAGGGGTGTCTGTTAGCATTAAGGGTATATTGGGTGGATTTCTATCGTACTTGGCTCGCTTGCAAATTTCACATTCATTAATATAGGCCGTTATTTTTTCACGCATTCTTTGAAAGTAATACTTGTTGGATATTTGTTTTATAGTTTCTATTATACCTCTATGGTTAGTTTTTCCCTCGTGATAATTTCTAATTACCTCGTTAATCTCTTCATCGTCGGCTAAGGGCAGACGATGCTTGGGGCAACTGATAATAATGGGTGCATTGTTGTTAAATATTTCCACATACACTGAACAGAAATCTTGGTATAATTTTTCTGTTTCGAAATTAAAGTAATACCTTTTGCCTATTGTAGTATATTCCTTTAGAAAATTTATGATTGCTTGTCGATTATCATTTCTCGGGATTTGCACCAAATATTTATTTTGATTGTTAACCTTTAGTTGTTTTACTGGTCTTGGATTATTATGTACGGGAGATATATAATATTGGTTTAGTTGTTTTTCTATAGGAACATCTGATATCTGAATACCTATTTTTGGTTCTACATTTACTTGTGAATGATCACTGTCTCGTAAGTCGTTATTTTGTTCAAGTGTTGTTTTGTCTGTTCGGCTTATAGGTGGAATAGTGTTGCTTGAGGTGCTAGGAATTTCTACTGGAATAAAAGAGAGTTCTGGAGGGCTCATTGGCGGAATATATTCGGGTTCAGTTGGTTGCACAACGTCATCAAAATTTGGGGTGTTGAGCTGCCTTTGTAAATCTTGGAGAGGTCTTTCGTCCTCATCAAAATTATTAGCGATTGATGAAATTTCTGCGTCCTCTAAAGCATGAACTTGGATGCGGGACAAGGAATCTGCGTTGCAGTTTAGAGACCCTTTTTTATAAATTATTTCATAGTCATATTCCTCGAGTTTTAAACGCCAACGTGTTAATTTTGAATTGGGTTCCTTTAGTTGCATAAGCCATACTAAAGGCCTGTGGTCAGTATATATATAGAACTTACGACCATAAAGATAGGGGCGGAAGTATTTGGTGGCCCAAACAATAGAAAGAAGTTCCCGTTCAATGGTGGAGTATCTCTGCTCTGTTTCATTGAGGGTACGAGAAGCATAACTAATAGGTTTATCATTACCTACTGACCCTTGAGAAAGGACAGCTCCAAGGGCTACATTGGAAGCATCCGTAGTGAGTATAAAGGGTTTTGTGAAATCAGGGTATTGTAATACGGGGTCATTCATTAATATATTTTTGCATGTTTCGAAAGCTTCTATAAAACTACTATCATGAACTATAGTTGCATTTTTTTTTAAGCATCGAGTCAATGGTTTTGTTAATTTACCGAAGTCTTTAATAAATTTTCGGTAGTACCCTACAAGACCTAGAAATCCTTTGATCTCTTTTCTTGTTTTAGGTATGGGGAATTCTCTTACAGCCTTTACTTTATCAGGATTTGGTTTTACGCCTTCGGACGTGATAATGTGCCCGAGGTAGGCTACTTCCTTTTTTAAAAATTCACTCTTGTCAAGCTGTATTTTTAAATTAGCCTTTCTTAACCTTTCGAATACATTTGTCAACCTTTCTATGTGTTCTTGCAAAGAAGTACTGAAAATTATGATGTCATCAAGGTAGGTAAAACATTTTTCATTTTGAATACCCCTAAGGATATTATCCATAGCCCTTTGAAAGGTACTAGGCGCTCCCTTCAACCCGAATGGCATACGCCTGTACATATAGTGCCCCCCTTCAGAGCTGAAGGCAGTTTTTTCCATATCTTCAGGATTCATTTCAATTTGATGATATCCTGAGGCTAAGTCTAAAGTGGTATAATACTGGCTACGACCTAATTTATCCAATATTTCCGAAATATTGGGTAAGGGATACTTATCACCAATAGTTTGTTCATTAAGACGTCTATAGTCTATGACCATGCGAAATTTTCGTTTGCCACTGGCATCTGATTTTTTGTTAACAATCAGGACAGGGCTATTCCACGGGCTGGAAGATGGCTGAATAATTTTTTGTCTTAACAAGTCGTCAATTTGTCTTTTGACTTCTTGCTTTTGAGCTTCAGGTAATCGATATGGCTTAACAAATACTGGGTTAGGATTAGATAACCTAATACTATGTTTAACTTGATTAGAAAATGATAATGGGACACCTTCGCAATAAAATATGTCTCTGTACTCGTAACATAAGTTTTCTATCATGTCTCGTTCTTCGTCATTAGTGTGATCAAGTCTTAATCTGTTTAAATTTTGAATTTGTAATTTGTCAATTTCATTAGCAGTACCATCTATGTTTTCTAAGTCGATATCTTTGTTATGATGAATGGAATTTAATTCGTTAGTTGAAACACGTTCTGCATAAATAGCTTTATGTATAATCAGCTGTACGGGATTTTCATTACTATTCACTATAGAGGTTATAGCCTGGCCATTTGAAACTGTCACGATAGATGCAGGAATAATTACACCTGACTCGAGTTTTATATTATTTATTATGCCTATGTTGGAACTACAGTCTATAGGAAGTTTGACTATTGTTTCACATCTCGCAGGCAGTATTATGTTATTTAATTCTTGTGGTTTCGAGTTACATTCGCGATGTATGTCGTCGTCACATGGTAAATACAAGGGAATGCATGTATGCTTCGTTACCAATTTCCTATTATAAAAATCTATTTTAGCTCCCAGTTGTTTGAGAAGGTCAGTACCAATTAACCCATGATATTGATTATTGATGTTAAATACATAGAATTTAAATTTGGCTCTGCCTGTTTTAAATATACTTGGTAGAGGAATTTTTAGAATTTCATTATGAAAACTGGTTTGGTGAACAGATTTAATTTGAAATTTTTCATGCTCTATAAATTTGGAATAAAAATTATGGGCAATATTTTCACATAACAGCGATTTCATCGAACCGGTGTCAAGCATAAGTCGCATTTGAAATGAGGGGTTGATTTCGACCAGTATATAAGGCAATTTAGGGTGGTTTACAGAATTTATCTGTACTATATTTTTTTGTTTAGTTCGATAACCTGAATAAAATTTTGTTCGATGTTATCTGTTTGTTCAAAAGCTGCTTCAGGTCTAGTTTCTTCTTCGTACGTTTCATGATTCGTTTCGTCAAAGTAACGAGCGTCATCTTCAGGAATTGTATAAGAGTGTGTTTCTGAAGGATAATTTTCATAAGATTCGTCATAAACAGGGTTGTCTGATTTAAATTCATGTTGAACCTCTTGATGGTATAATTGGGTAGGTGATGACTGTGCGTTAGGCCCGTTAGGACCTCTCGGATGAGTATTGAAATTTCTAGATGATGTTTCCATAGGTTCGGGCTGGAAATGTTGTCTAAAATTTGGATTGGGACGTGTATGTATCGAGGAATTTTTTGCAGATACCTCCATAGGTGTTGGCCTATAGTTTGGTCTGAAATTTGGATTTGGTCTGAATACGTTTTGTGTCAGCTGTTGTGGGGGCTAATTACGTAAATTTAAGGGCTTTCTGTATGTGGGTTGGTTATGGAATTGTCGGGGGTGCGTAAAATGCGGAACGTTATTTCTATTATTTTGCTGATTCTGTATGTATTGAGGTTGTTTATTTGGTACATTTGAGTTTTTAAAATTTGTGGATTGATTGTGGAGATATTTCATTTGTTTTTCTCCATATTGAAAATTCTCTTCTACCAGAACAAGCGACATAGCGTGTTCTAGATTAGTCGGGTTTTGTAGCCTAACTGCTAACCCTAGTTGACCACTCAAACCATGTAAATACGTTTTCAGTGCCACTTTATCGTAAAATTCATTTTTAATTAAACGAAATGCTTCGTTTGCAGTTGTTAGTCTTACTTTTGAAGCTAAAAGACTACGTGAGTCTTGTATTCTCATACCGAACTGGTATGGGGTTTCTCTAGGGTCTGGCTTTAAGAGCAAGAGGTCCCTAGCTAAACAGTCTTCGTCTCTCTGGTCGCCGAAGTATTGTTGCAATAATTGTTTAATACGAGGCCAATTTGTGGCATCTTCCCTACTACCTATCAATGTTCTAGCTCTACCTTCTAATTTACTTATTACTATTCTAAGCATCCATTGGTTATTTGGATTGTCATCATTTGTTCTATCAACAAATGAAGTGAGAAAATTTTCACACGCTGAAATAAATAAAGCTAAAGTATGCTGGTCCCCATCGTATGCGGGAATAGCATTAATGTGATAATTTTGTAATTGATTTGCCATAATTTGATTGTTATTTGAGCTTATTGTATTTTTCTCTGTTACTATAAGTTTGGGAGGTGCTAAATTTATTTTTACTTTATTATTAAAATTGTCAACTGTCTCTGTTTCAGAGTCTGACATTAATTTATTAATCAATAATTTAAATTTGGGTAAAATTTTAATTAATATTTCCCGTAATATTTGCTTCTAACTTTAATCGATTTTAGATTAAGGTAGGACAAGGAATTCAAAGGAACAATGAAAGCACTTACGCCAATGTGAAGATGAAGACGATTTCTGTTCTTCTTTGCTTCAGCATCATAAGATACAGCGAATAAGGCAGACAACTTCGTAGGCAGAAGTTCCGTATCAAACCTTATTTTCTCTTATGATCGCTCGCGCACTCACTGTATTTTTAATTGAAAGTTACTTAAATTATTTTTATCAACTTGGACGATGCTGTTCTTTGTTGACTTTGAAGCTGGTTCTGAGTTTTTAACGATAAAAATCGAAGTGCGGACTTTTGCGATTTTTGTCAAAAGGGCACTAAACTCATACTAACGACTGCGCCACTTAGAGTTGTACTTCAATTGAACTTCATAAAGTTAAATTTATTTACTTGAAGTTACAGTACAACGATATATATATTAAAATTTAAATAATATAAAAATTACAATAAAATACATATGAGTAATCTAATACCATTAAGGCTGGATGGCAAAGACTAACTGTTGAATATTAATGTTCGACATATATTTATAGACTATTAATTGCTGATCAATTTCCCCTCGGTAATGTCGCTGCACTTCAACCGGACGCTGAGTCGACGGAAAAGCCGGTGTAGCGCAACGTACCCATATGTGCTGACAGTAGCCTTGGTGTGTGTAGTATACCGGGTGGTGCAACCATAACTCGCGTAACTGTGAACTAGGTTGGATGTGCTAGAGAGAAGGTCATTGCTGTAGAGAAGAAACAAAGTAGGGGCTAAAGCTGGACCTTGAGGGACTCCTGCATTAATTGGATACAGTTTAGAGGAAGAGCCATCCGCGACAACAGAAATGCTCCGGTTGCAGAGGAAATTTGCTGTCCAGGTACAGAGTTTTGGTGATAGGCTATAGGCCGGAAGTTTATTAAGCAGCGCTGTTGACTAGTTATACAGAAATGTCTCTTGTACATTAGATTTAAAGAGTTATATGTGATACTAGTATATTTTGTGTTACTTTTTGAAATAATTAGCAATTAACAATAATTGAACTCCATATGTTTAAAAAAAATTAAAAATAATACACATGTTGGTCATCTCAATGAACTAGTTATACAAAAATGTCTTTTGTCCATTACATTTAAGAAATTATATGTGAACTAGCCATATTTTGTGTTACTTTTTTGAATAAATAGCAATTCACAATAATTGAACCCTATGTTTTAAAAAAATTAAAAATAATACAGATGTTGGTAATCTCAATGAACTAGTTATACAGAAATGTCTTTTGTACTTTACATTTAAAGAATTATAGGTGAAACTACCATATTTTGTTACTTTTTGGAATAAATAGCAATTCACAATAATTAAACTCTATGTTTTAAAAAACATTAAAATAATACACATGTTCGTCATCTCAATAAACTAGTTAGACAGAAATGTCTTTTGTCCATTACATTTAAGAAATTATATTTGATACTAGCATATTTTGTGTTACTTTTTGAAATAAATAGCAATTCACAATAATTGCACTCTATATGTTTTAAACAAATTAATAATGATACACATGTTGGTCATCTTAATGAACTAGTTATATATAAATGTCTTTTGTACATTACATTTGAAGAATTATATGTGAAACTACCATATTTTGTTTGCTTTTTGGAATTAATTGCAATTCATAATAATTCAACTCCATATGTTTAAAAAAAAATTAAAATAATGCACATGTTGGTCATCTAAATTAACTAGTTATACAGAAATGTCTTTTGTCCATTACGTTTAAGACACTATAGGTGAAACTACCATATTTTGTGTTACTTATTGGTATAAATAACAATTCACAATAATTGAACTCTATATGTTTTAAAAAAATTAAAAATAATACACATGTTGGTCATCTCAATGAACTAGTTATCCAGAAATGGCTTTCGTACATTACATTTGAGAAATTATATGTGAAACTACTATATTTTGTGTTACTTTTTGGTATAAATAGCAATTCACAAGAACTGAACTCTAAATGTTTTAGAAAAATTAAAAATAATACACATGTTGGTCATCTCAATCAACTAGTTATACAGAAATGTCTTTTGTACATTACATTTAAGAAATTATATGTGAAACTACTATATTTTGTGTTACTTTTTTAAATAAATAGCAATTCACAATAATTGAACTCTATATGTTTAAAAAAATTAATAATGATACACATGTTGGTCATCTCAATGAACTAGTTATATAGAAATGTCTTTTGTACATTACATTTAAAGAATTGTA
Organism: Tillus elongatus; assembly: GCA_964006375.1. NCBI lineage: Eukaryota > Metazoa > Arthropoda > Insecta > Coleoptera > Cleridae > Tillus > Tillus elongatus. The sequence continues at coordinate 68,654,611 of OZ023269.1, read as the reverse complement.
GGTGAAACTACCATATTTTGTTTACTTTTTGGAATAAATAGCAATTCACAAAAATTGAACTCCATATGTTTAAAAAAAATTAAAATACACATGTTGGTCATTTCAATGAACTAGTTATACAGAAATGTCTTTTGTCTATTACGTTTAAGACATTATAGGTGAAACTACCATATTTTGTGTTACTTTTTGGAATAAATAGCAATTCACAATAATTGAACTCTATATGTTTAAAAAAAATTAAAAACAATACACACGTTGGTCATCTCAATGAACTAGTTATACAGAAATGTCTTTTGTACAATACATTTGAGAAACTATATGTAAAACTACTATATTTTGTGTTACTTTTTGTAATAAGTAGCAATTCACATAAACTCTATATGTTTAAAAAGAATTAAAAGCCTGGACGCAGCAAGTGCGTTATGGTAGTGAATTTTCATAGAAATGATCTGGCACAAAATATTTTATTATAACTTTTTTTTCTTGTAACATAGAAATCTAAATTTTAGAGTATAGTTTACTTTTTATATCGTAAACCTACCTACCAAATTTGGTTATAGATTTTTTATTTTTTAAGATAAATTTTTTTTCAAATGAAAACTCAAAATTTTCCCGGAAAACCTCGTCCGATTTTTTTGATTAACGAACTTGTCAGTCATTTATAAAAGGAAGGTACATGACAAAGTTTATCAAAATCGGCCTATTATTCTTTGAGATAAAAATTATTTTCGAATGAAAACTCAAAATTTTCCTGGAAAACCTCGTCCGATTTTCCTGACTAACAAACTTGTCAAAGCCATTTACAAAAGAAAGGTACATGCCAACTTTTATTAAAATCGGCTTATTACAAAATTTTCCCGGAAAACCTCGTCCGATTTTCCTGACTAACGAACTTATCCAAGCCATTTACAAAAGAAAGGTTCATGCAAAATTTTATCAAAATCGGCCCATTATTTTTTGAGTTATCGGTGTGATACATATATATATATATATATATATATATATATATATATATATATATATATATATATATATATATATATATATATATATATATATATATATATATATATATATATATATATATATATATAAACATATAAAAATTGAAACTGACCCCGGATATGGGTTCTAGGGGTCCTAGATCGCGCTCATTTGAAGAAATTTTTTCAAAATTCAAAAGTCGAGATCTCCTCATTAGTGAATTTTTTCTAAGGAAATTCACTAAAAATAATACACATGTTGGTCATCTCAATGAACTAATTATGCAGAAATTGCTTTCGTACATTACATTTAAGAAATTATATGTGAAACTACTATATTTTGTGTTACTTTTTGGAATAAATAGCAATTCACAATAACTGAACTCTATCTGTTTTAGAAAAATTAAAAATAATACACATGTTGGTCATCTCAATGAACTAGTTATACAGAAATGTCTTTTGTACATTACGTTTACGAAATTATATGTGAAACTACTATATTTTGTGTTACTTTTTGAAATAAATAGCAATTCACAATAATTGAACTCCATATGTTTAAAAACAAATTAAAATAATACACATGTTGGTCATCTCAATGAACTAGTTATACAGAAATGTCTTTTGTCCATTACGTTTAAGACATTATAGGTGAAACTACCATATTTTGTTTGCTTTTTGGAATAAATAGCAATTCATAGTAATTTAACTCCATATGATAAAAAAAATTAAATAATACACATGTTGGTCATCTAAATGAACTAGTTATACAGAAATGTCTTTTGTCCATTACCTTTAAGACATTATAGGTGAAACTACCATATTTTGTGTTACTTATTGGAATAAATAACAATTCACAAAAATTGAACTCTATATGTTTTAAAAAAATTAAAAATAATACACATGTTGTCATCTCAATGAACTAGTTATCCAGAAATGGCTTTCGTACATTACATTTAAGAAATTATATGTGAAATTACTATATTTTGTGTTACTTTTTGGAATAAATAGCAATTCACAATAACTGAACTCTATATGTTTAGAAAACTTAAAAATAATACACATGTTGGTCATCTCAATGAACTAGTTATACAGAAATGTCTTGTGTACATTACATTTAAGAAAATATATGTGAAACTATTATATTTTGTGTTACTTTTTGAAATAAATAGCTATTCACAATAATTGAACTCTATATGTTTAAAAAAAAATTAATATTGATACACATGTTGGTCATCTCAATGAACTAGTTATATAGAAATGTCTTTTGTACATTACATTTAAAGAATTATTGGTGAAACTACCATATTTTGTTTACTTTTTGGAGTAAATAGCAATTCACAATAATTGAACTCCATATGTTTAAAAAAATAATAATACACATGTTGGTCATCTCAATGAACTAGTTATACAGAAATGTCTTTTGTACAATACATTTGAGAAACTATATGTAAAACTACTATATTTTGTGTTACTTTTTGAAATAAGTAGCAATTCACATAAACTCTATATGTTTAAAAAGAATTAAAAGCCTGGACGCAGCAAGTGCGTTATGGTAGTGAATTTTCATAGAAATGATCTGGCACAAAATATTTTATTATAACTTTTTTTTCTTGTAACATAGAAATCTAAATTTTAGAGTATAGTTTACTTTTTATATCGTAAACCTACCTACCAAATTTGGTTATAGATTTTTTATTTTTTAAGATAAATTTTTTTTCAAATGAAAACTCAAAATTTTCCCGGAAAACCTCGTCCGATTTTTTTGATTAACGAACTTGTCAGTCATTTATAAAAGGAAGGTACATGACAAAGTTTATCAAAATCGGCCTATTATTCTTTGAGATAAAAATTATTTTCGAATGAAAACTCAAAATTTTCCTGGAAAACCTCGTCCGATTTTCCTGACTAACGAACTTATCCAAGCCATTTACAAAAGAAAGGTTCATGCAAAATTTTATCAAAATCGGCCCATTATTTTTTGAGTTATCGGTGTGATACATTTATATATATTATATATATATATATATATATATATATATATATATATATATATATATATATATATATATATATATATATATATATATATATATATAAACATATAAAAATTGAAACTGACCCCGGATATGGGTTCTAGGGGTCCTAGATCGCGCTCATTTGAAGAAATTTTTTCAAAATTCAAAAGTCGAGATCTCCTCATTAGTGAATTTTTTCTAAGGAAATTCACTAAAAATAATACACATGTTGGTCATCTCAATGAACTAATTATGCAGAAATTGCTTTCGTACATTACATTTAAGAAATTATATGTGAAACTACTATATTTTGTGTTACTTTTTGGAATAAATAGCAATTCACAATAACTGAACTCTATCTGTTTTAGAAAAATTAAAAATAATACACATGTTGGTCATCTCAATGAACTAGTTATACAGAAATGTCTTTTGTACATTACGTTTACGAAATTATATGTGAAACTACTATATTTTGTGTTACTTTTTGAAATAAATAGCAATTCACAATAATTGAACTCCATATGTTTAAAAACAAATTAAAATAATACACATGTTGGTCATCTCAATGAACTAGTTATACAGAAATGTCTTTTGTCCATTACGTTTAAGACATTATAGGTGAAACTACCATATTTTGTTTGCTTTTTGGAATAAATAGCAATTCATAGTAATTTAACTCCATATGATAAAAAAAATTAAATAATACACATGTTGGTCATCTAAATGAACTAGTTATACAGAAATGTCTTTTGTCCATTACCTTTAAGACATTATAGGTGAAACTACCATATTTTGTGTTACTTATTGGAATAAATAACAATTCACAAAAATTGAACTCTATATGTTTTAAAAAAATTAAAAATAATACACATGTTGTCATCTCAATGAACTAGTTATCCAGAAATGGCTTTCGTACATTACATTTAAGAAATTATATGTGAAATTACTATATTTTGTGTTACTTTTTGGAATAAATAGCAATTCACAATAACTGAACTCTATATGTTTAGAAAACTTAAAAATAATACACATGTTGGTCATCTCAATGAACTAGTTATACAGAAATGTCTTGTGTACATTACATTTAAGAAAATATATGTGAAACTATTATATTTTGTGTTACTTTTTGAAATAAATAGCTATTCACAATAATTGAACTCTATATGTTTAAAAAAAAATTAATATTGATACACATGTTGGTCATCTCAATGAACTAGTTATATAGAAATGTCTTTTGTACATTACATTTAAAGAATTATTGGTGAAACTACCATATTTTGTTTACTTTTTGGAGTAAATAGCAATTCACAATAATTGAACTCCATATGTTTAAAAAAATAATAATACACATGTTGGTCATCTCAATGAACTAGTTATACAGAAATGTCTTTTGTACAATACATTTGAGAAACTATATGTAAAACTACTATATTTTGTGTTACTTTTTGAAATAAGTAGCAATTCACATAAACTCTATATGTTTAAAAAGAATTAAAAGCCTGGACGCAGCAAGTGCGTTATGGTAGTGAATTTTCATAGAAATGATCTGGCACAAAATATTTTATTATAACTTTTTTTTCTTGTAACATAGAAATCTAAATTTTAGAGTATAGTTTACTTTTTATATCGTAAACCTACCTACCAAATTTGGTTATAGATTTTTTATTTTTTAAGATAAATTTTTTTTCAAATGAAAACTCAAAATTTTCCCGGAAAACCTCGTCCGATTTTTTTGATTAACGAACTTGTCAGTCATTTATAAAAGGAAGGTACATGACAAAGTTTATCAAAATCGGCCTATTATTCTTTGAGATAAAAATTATTTTCGAATGAAAACTCAAAATTTTCCTGGAAAACCTCGTCCGATTTTCCTGACTAACGAACTTATCCAAGCCATTTACAAAAGAAAGGTTCATGCAAAATTTTATCAAAATCGGCCCATTATTTTTTGAGTTATCGGTGTGATACATTTATATATATTATATATATATATATATATATATATATATATATATATATATATATATATATATATATATATATATATATATATATATATATATATATATAAACATATAAAAATTGAAACTGACCCCGGATATGGGTTCTAGGGGTCCTAGATCGCGCTCATTTGAAGAAATTTTTTCAAAATTCAAAAGTCGAGATCTCCTCATTAGTGAATTTTTTCTAAGGAAATTCACTAAAAATAATACACATGTTGGTCATCTCAATGAACTAATTATGCAGAAATTGCTTTCGTACATTACATTTAAGAAATTATATGTGAAACTACTATATTTTGTGTTACTTTTTGGAATAAATAGCAATTCACAATAACTGAACTCTATCTGTTTTAGAAAAATTAAAAATAATACACATGTTGGTCATCTCAATGAACTAGTTATACAGAAATGTCTTTTGTACATTACGTTTACGAAATTATATGTGAAACTACTATATTTTGTGTTACTTTTTGAAATAAATAGCAATTCACAATAATTGAACTCCATATGTTTAAAAACAAATTAAAATAATACACATGTTGGTTATCTCAATGAACTAGTTATACAGAAAGGTCTTTTGTCCATTACGTTTAAGACAGGTGAAACTACCATATTTTGTTTGCTTTTTGGAATAAATAGCAATTCATAGTAATTTAACTCCATATGATAAAAAAAAATTAAATAATACACATGTTGGTCATCTAAATGAACTAGTTATACAGAAATGTCTTTTGTCCATTACGTTTAAGACATTATAGGTGAAACTACCATATTTTGTGTTTCTTATTGGAATAAATAACAATTCACAAAAATTGAACTCTATATGTTTTAAAAAAATTAAAAATAATACACATGTTGTCATCTCAATGAACTAGTTATCCAGAAATGGCTTTCGTACATTACATTTAAGAAATTATATGTGAAATTACTATATTTTGTGTTACTTTTTGGAATAAATAGCAATTCACAATAACTGAACTCTATATGTTTAGAAAACTTAAAAATAAAACACATGTTGGTCATCTCAATGAACTAGTTATACAGACATGTCTTGTGTACATTACATTTAAGAAAATATATGTGAAACTATTATATTTTGTGTTACTTTTTGAAATAAATAGCAATTCACAATAATTGAACTCTATATGTTTAAAAAAAAATAATAATGATACACATGTTGGTCATCTCAATGAACTAGTTATATAGAAATGTCTTTTGTACATTACATTTAAAGAATTATCGGTGAAACTACCATACTTTTACTTTTTGGAGTAAATAGCAATTCATAATAATTGAACTCCATATGTTTAAAAAAATAATAATACACATGTTGGTCATCTCAATGAACTAGTTATACAGAAATGTCTTTTGTACATTACGTTTAAGACATAATATGTTAAACTACTATATTTTGTGTTACTTTTTGAAATAAATAGCAATTCACAATAATTGAACTCTATATGTTTAAAAAAAAAATTAATAATCATAAACATGTTGGTCATCTCAATGAACTAGTTATATAGAAATGTCTTTTGTCCATTACGTTTAAGACATTATAGGTGAAACTACCATATTTTGTTTACTTTTTGGAATAAATAGCAATTCACAATAATTGAACTCTATGTTTTAAAAAAAATTAAAATTAATACACATGTTGGTCATCTCAATGAACTAGTTTTCCAGAAATGGCTTTCGTACATTACATTTAAGTAATTATATGTGAAAGTACTATATTTTGTGTTACTTTTTGAAATAAATAGCAATTCACAATAATTGAACTCTATATGATATAGAAACGTCTTTTGTCCATTACATTTAAGAAATTATATGTAAACCTACCATATCTTGTGTTACTTTTTGGAATAAATAGCAATTCACAATAATTGAACTCTATATGTTTTAAAAAAATTAAAAATAATACATATCTTGCTCATCTCAATGAACTAGTTATACAGAAGTGTCTTTTATCCATTACATTTAAGACATTATATGTAAATCTACCATATTTTGTGTTACTTTTTGAAATAAATAGCAATTCACAATAATTGAACTCTATATGTTTCAAAAAAATTAAAAATAATACACATTTTGGTAATCCGAATGAACTATCTATACAGAAATGTCTTTTGTACATTATATTTAAAAAATTAATGGTGAAACTACCATATTTTGTTACTTTTTGGAATAAATAGCAATTCACAATAATTGAACTCTACGTTTTAAAAAAATAAAAAATGATACACATGTTGGTAATCTCAATGAACTATCTATACAGAAATGTCTTTTGTACATTATATTTAAAGAATTAATGGTGAAACTACCATATTTTGTTACTTTTTGGAATAAAAAGCAATTCACAATAATTAAACTATATGTTTTAAAAAAATTAAAATTAATACACATGTTGGTCATCTCATTGAACTAGTTAGACAGAAATGTCTTTTGTCCATTACATTTAAGAAATTATATGTGAAACTGCCGCATTTTGTGTTCCTTTTTGCAATAAATAGCAATTCACAATAAATGAATTCTATGTGTTTTAAAAAAATTAAAAATAGTACACATGTTGGTAATCCCAATGAACTAGTTATACAGAAATGTCTTTTGTACATTACATTTAAGAAATTATATGTGAACCTACCATATTTTCTTTTACTTTTTGGAATAAACAGCAATTCATAATAAGTAAATTCTGTTTTGAAAATTTTTAGTGAATTTTCGTAGAAATAATTACTAATGTAATAATACTAATACACTAATGGGGAGATCCCGACTTTTGAATTTAAAAAATTTTTTTGCAAACGAGGGCGAACTAGGACCCCTAGAACCCATATCCGGGGTCAGTTTCCATTTTTATATGTTTATATATATATATATATATATATATATATATATATATATATATATATATATATATATATATATATATATATATATATATATATATATATATATATATATATATATATATATATATATATATATATATATATGTATCACACCGATAACTCAAAAAATAATGGGCGGATTTTGATAAAATTTGGCATGTACGTTTCTTTTGTAAATGGCTTGGATAAGTTCGTTAGTCAAGGAAATCGGACGAGGTTTTCCGGGAAAATTTTGAGTTTTCATTCGAAACAAATTCTGATCTCAAAAAGTAATAAGCAGATTTTAATAAAATTTGGCATGTACCTTCCTTTTATAAGTGGCTTTGACAAGTTTGTTAGTCAGGAACATCGGACGAGGTCTTCGGGGAAAATTTTCAGTTTTCATTCGAAAAAATTTTTTATCTCAAAAAGTAATAAGCCGATTTTAATAAAACTTGGCATGTATCTTCCTTTTGTAAATGGCTTTGATAAGTTCGTTAATCAGAAAAATCGGACAAGGTTTTCCGGAAAAATTTTGAGTTTTCATTTGAAAAAAAATTTTATCTTAAAAAATAAAAAATCTATGATAACCAAATTTGGTAGGTAGGTTTACGATATAAAAAGTAAACTATACACCAAAATTTAGATTTCTATGTTACAAGAAAATAAGTTATAATAAAATATTTTGTGCCAGATCATTTCTATAAAAATTAACTACCATAACGCACTTGCTGCGTCCAGACTTTTTTAAATACACATCTTGATCATCTCAATGAACTAGTTATACAGAAATGTCTTTTGTACATTATATTTAAAGAATTATATGTGATACACAATAATTGAACTCCATGTTTAAAAAAAATTACATTTAAGAAATTATATGTGAACTAGCCATATTTTGTGTCACTATTTGGAATAAATAGCAAATCACAATAATTGAACTCTATATGTTTTAAAAACATTAAAAATAATACACATGTTGGTAATCTCAATGAACTAGTTATACAGAAATGTCTTTTGTACATTACATTTAAAGAATTATAGGTGAAACTACCATATTTTGTTACTTTTTGGAATAAATAGCAATTCTCAATAATTAAACTCTATATGTTTAAAAAAAAATTAAAAATAATACACATGTTCGTCATCTCAATGAACTAGTTAGACAGAAATGTCTTGTTCATTACATTTAAGAAATTATATGTGATACTTGCATATTTTGTGTTACTTTTTGAAATAAATAGCAATTCACAATAATTGAACTCTATATGTTTTAAAAAAATTAAAAATAATACACATGTTGGTCATCTCACTGAAATAGTTATACAGACATGTCTTTTGTCCATTACATTTAAGAAATTATATGTGAATATTTTGTGTTACTTTTTGAAATAAATAGCAATTCACAATAATTGAACTCTATATGTTTTAAAAAAATTAAAAATAATACACATGTTGCTCATCTCAATGAACCAGTTATACAGAAATGTCTTTTGTACATTACATTTAAGAAATTATATGTGAACCTACCATATTTTGTGTTACTTTTTGAAATACATAGCAATTCACAATAATTGAACTCTATATGTTTTAAAAAAAATTAAAAATAATACACATGTTGGTAATCTGAATGAACTAGTTATAAGGAAATGTCTTTTGTATATTAAATTTAAAGAATTAAGGGTGAACCTACCATATTTTGTAACTTTTTGGAATAAATAGCAATTCACAATAATTTAACTCAAAATGCTTTAAAAAAATTAAAAATAATATACATGTTGGTAATCTGAATGAACTAGTTATACAGAAATGTCTTTTTTACATTAGGTTTAAAGAATTAAGGGTGACAATACCATATTTTGTTACTTTTTGGAATAAATAGCAATTCACAATAATGAAACTCTATGTATATTCTCTTTATTTCAACAACACACCACGAGGGCTTACAGCCTAAATACTATCGTACCGTGGGTGTCGACAAGGAGGAAAGAGGCAACTTGTTAATTCTGGACTTGAAGGTTTGGAGGTTCGGGGGGAAGGAAAAAAAATGTACCGGAAAGGAATTCCACAACTTTGAAGTCCTCGGGACAAAAGATTGGGCATAACAAGATGTTCTATGTCTAGTGACCTGGACAGTAAAAGGTGCATTCGCTCTGTTCCCCTGGTAGATCTGTTGGGTGCAGCAGGTGGAGGAACTATGGAAGAAAGCTCCTCTGAGCACTGCCTGTGCAGATATCTGTAAAAGAGAGAGAGGTAACCAACGGCACGTCGGTGGGCAGGGGATGGCAGCCTTTGGGTGAGGGTAGGGTCACGGATGAGAATTATAGCTCTCTTCTGAATTGAGTCCAGGATAGCGAATGTAGAAGCGGCACCAGCACCCCAGATGTGGGAGCAGTATTCGAGGTTTGGTCTTATTTGTGAAGTATATAAGGTATAGAGATTAGCTGGCGAAAAGTATTTGCCAATTCAAATTCCGATCCACAGAAATGCCAACAAGTGAAAAGGACTCATTACTTTGAATAACTTGGTTGTTCATTGTGATGGGTCTAGAGCTTGTGTATCTCTTATGAGAAGAAAAGCAAGACTGTGATTTGGTATTGTTGAATTGTACAAGATTTCTACCTCCCCGCTCTAATATTTTTGGAGATCCACGAAGATAAAACCCTCCATGAGTCTGCGATCCTCATCTAATTGTGCTAAAGAGACAGGCTTAGAATATTGTATATTTAAGTGGAGGATGCTGTCGTCCGCGTAACTGTGAACTAGGTTGGATGTGCTAGAGAGAAGGTCATTGCTGTAGAGAAGAAACAAAGTAGGGGCTAAAGCTGGACCTTGAGGGACTCCTGCATTAATTGGATACAGTTTAGAGGAAGAGCCATCCGCGACAACAGAAATGCTCCGGTTGCAGAGGAAATTTGCTGTCCAGGTACAGAGTTTTGGTGATAGGCTATAGGCCGGAAGTTTATTAAGCAGCGCTGTTGACTAGTTATACAGAAATGTCTCTTGTACATTAGATTTAAAGAGTTATATGTGATACTAGTATATTTTGTGTTACTTTTTGAAATAATTAGCAATTAACAATAATTGAACTCCATATGTTTAAAAAAAATTAAAAATAATACACATGTTGGTCATCTCAATGAACTAGTTATACAAAAATGTCTTTTGTCCATTACATTTAAGAAATTATATGTGAACTAGCCATATTTTGTGTTACTTTTTTGAATAAATAGCAATTCACAATAATTGAACCCTATGTTTAAAAAAAATTAAAAATAATACAGATGTTGGTAATCTCAATGAATTAGTTATACAGAAATGTCTTTTGTACTTTACATTTAAAGAATTATAGGTGAAACTACCATATTTTGTTACTTTTTGGAATAAATAGCAATTCACAATAATTAAACTCTATGTTTTAAAAAACATTAAAATAATACACATGTTCGTCATCTCAATAAACTAGTTAGACAGAAATGTCTTTTGTCCATTACATTTAAGAAATTATATTTGATACTAGCATATTTTGTGTTACTTTTTGAAATAAATAGCAATTCACAATAATTGCACTCTATATGTTTTAAACAAATTAATAATGATACACATGTTGGTCATCTCAATGAACTAGTTATATATAAAAATGTCTTTTGTACATTACATTTGAAGAATTATAGGTGAAACTACCATATTTTGTTTGCTTTTTGGAATTAATTGCAATTCATAATAATTCAACTCCATATGTTTAAAAAAAATTAAAATAATGCACATGTTGGTCATCTAAATTAACTAGTTATACAGAAATGTCTTTTGTCCATTACGTTTAAGACACTATAGGTGAAACTACCATATTTTGTGTTACTTATTGGTATAAATAACAATTCACAATAATTGAACTCTATATGTTTTAAAAAAATTAAAAATAATACACATGTTGGTCATCTCAATGAACTAGTTATCCAGAAATGGCTTTCGTACATTACATTTGAGAAATTATATGTGAAACTACTATATTTTGTGTTACTTTTTGGTATAAATAGCAATTCACAAGAACTGAACTCTAAATGTTTTAGAAAAATTAAAAATAATACACATGTTGGTCATCTCAATCAACTAGTTATACAGAAATGTCTTTTGTACATTACATTTAAGAAATTATATGTGAAACTACTATATTTTGTGTTACTTTTTTAAATAAATAGCAATTCACAATAATTGAACTCTATATGTTTAAAAAAATTAATAATGATACACATGTTGGTCATCTCAATGAACTAGTTATATAGAAATGTCTTTTGTACATTACATTTAAAGAATTGTAGGTGAAACTACCATATTTTGTGTTACTTTTTGGAATAAATAGCAATTCACAATAATTGAACTCTATATGTTTAAAAAAAATTAAAAACAATACACACGTTGGTCATCTCAATGAACTAGTTATACAGAAATGTCTTTTGTACAATACATTTGAGAAACTATATGTAAAACTACTATATTTTGTGTTACTTTTTGTAATAAGTAGCAATTCACATAAACTCTATATGTTTAAAAAGAATTAAAAGCCTGGACGCAGCAAGTGCGTTATGGTAGTGAATTTTCATAGAAATGATCTGGCACAAAATATTTTATTATAACTTTTTTTTCTTGTAACATAGAAATCTAAATTTTGGAGTATAGTTTAGTTTTTATATCGTAAACCTACTTACCAAATTTGGTTATAGATTTTTTATTTTTTAAGATAAAATTTTTTTTCAAATGAAAACTCAAAATTTTCCCGGAAAACCTCGTCCGATTTTTTTGATTAACGAACTTGTCAGTCATTTATAAAAGGAAGGTACATAGCAAATTTTATCAAAATCGGCGTATTATTCTTTGAGATAAAAATTATTTTCGAATGAAAACTCAAAATTTTCCCGGAAAACCTCGTCCGATTTTCCTGACTAACAAACTTGTCAAAGCCATTTACAAAAGAAAGGTACATGCCAACTTTTATTAAAATCGGCTTATTACTTTTTGCGATAAGAATTTTTTTCGAATGAAAACTCAAAATTTTCCCGGAAAACCTCGTCCGATTTTCCTGACTAACGAACTTATCCAAGCCATTTACAAAAGAAAGGTTCATGCAAAATTTTATCAAAATCGGCCCATTATTTTTTGAGTTATCGGTGTGATACATATATATATATATATATATATATATATATATATATATATATATATATATATATATATATATATATATATATATATATATATATATATATATATATATATATATATATATATATATATATATATATATATATATATATATATATATATATATATATATATATATATATATATATATAAACATATAAAAATTGAAACTGACCCCGGATATGGGTTCTAGGGGTCCTAGATCGCGCTCATTTGAAGAAATTTTTTCAAAATTCAAAAGTCGAGATCTCCTCATTAGTGAATTTTTTCTAAGGAAATTCACTAAAAATAATACACATGTTGGTCATCTCAATGAACTAATTATGCAGAAATTGCTTTCGTACATTACATTTAAGAAATTATATGTGAAACTACTATATTTTGTGTTACTTTTTGGAATAAATAGCAATTCACAATAACTGAACTCTATCTGTTTTAGAAAAATTAAAAATAATACACATGTTGGTCATCTCAATGAACTAGTTATACAGAAATGTCTTTTGTACATTACGTTTACGAAATTATATGTGAAACTACTATATTTTGTGTTACTTTTTGAAATAAATAGCAATTCACAATAATTGAACTCCATATGTTTAAAAACAAATTAAAATAATACACATGTTGGTCATCTCAATGAACTAGTTATACAGAAATGTCTTTTGTCCATTACGTTTAAGACATTATAGGTGAAACTACCATATTTTGTTTGCTTTTTGGAATAAATAGCAATTCATAGTAATTTAACTCCATATGATAAAAAAAATTAAATAATACACATGTTGGTCATCTAAATGAACTAGTTATACAGAAATGTCTTTTGTCCATTACCTTTAAGACATTATAGGTGAAACTACCATATTTTGTGTTACTTATTGGAATAAATAACAATTCACAAAAATTGAACTCTATATGTTTTAAAAAAATTAAAAATAATACACATGTTGTCATCTCAATGAACTAGTTATCCAGAAATGGCTTTCGTACATTACATTTAAGAAATTATATGTGAAATTACTATATTTTGTGTTACTTTTTGGAATAAATAGCAATTCACAATAACTGAACTCTATATGTTTAGAAAACTTAAAAATAAAACACATGTTGGTCATCTCAATGAACTAGTTATACAGAAATGTCTTGTGTACATTACATTTAAGAAAATATATGTGAAACTATTATATTTTGTGTTACTTTTTGAAATAAATAGCAATTCACAATAATTGAACTCTATATGTTTAAAGAAAATTAATAATGATACACATGTTGGTCATCTCAATGAACTAGTTATATAGAAATGCCTTTTGTACATTACATTTAAAGAATTATCGGTGAAACTACCATACTTTGTTTACTTTTTGGAGTAAATAGCAATTCATAATAATTGAACTCCATATGTTTAAAAAAATAATAATACACATGTTGGTCATCTCAATGAACTAGTTATACAGAAATGTCTTTTGTACATTACGTTTAAGACATAATATGTTAAACTACTATATTTTGTGTTACTTTTTGAAATAAATAGCAATTCACAATAATTGAACTCTATATGTTTAAAAAAAAATTAATAATCATAAACATGTTGGTCATCTCAATGAACTAGTTATATAGAAATGTCTTTTGTCCATTACGTTTAAGACATTATAGGTGAAACTACCATATTTTGTTTACTTTTTGGAATAAATAGCAATTCACAATAATTGAACTCTATGTTTTAAAAAAATTAAAATTAATACACATGTTGGTCATCTCAATGAACTAGTTTTCCAGAAATGGCTTTCGTACATTACATTTAAGAAATTATATGTGAAAGTACTATATTTTGTGTTACTTTTTGAAATAAATAGCCATTCACAATAATTGAACTCTATATGATATAGAAACGTCTTTTGTCCATTACATTTAAGAAATTATATGTAAACCTACCATATTTTGTGTTACTTTTTGAAATAAATAGCAATTCACAATATTTGAACTCTATATGTTTTAAAAAAATTAAAAATAATACATATCTTGCTCATCTCAATGAACTAGTTATACAGAAGTGTCTTTTATCCATTACATTTAAGACATTATAATATAATATAATATAAATCTACCATATTTTGTGTTACTTTTTGAAATAAATAGCAATTCACAATAATTGAACTCTATATGTTTTAAAAAAATTAAAAATAATACACATGTTGGTAATCTGAATGAACTATCTATACAGAAATGTCTTTTGTACATTATATTTAAAAAATTAATGGTGAAACTACCATATTTTGTTACTTTTTGGAATAAATAGCAATTCACAATAATTGAACTCTATGTTTTAAAAAAATAAAAAATAATACACATGTTGGTAATCTCAATGAACTATCTATACAGAAATGTCTTTTGTACATTATATTTAAAGAATTAATGGTGAAACTACCATATTTTGTTACTTTTTGGAATAAAAAGCAATTCACAATAATTAAACTATGTTTTAAAAAAATTAAAAAAAATACACATGTTGGTCATCTCAATGAACTAGTTAGACAGAAATGTCTTTTGTCCATTACGTTTAAGACTTTATAGGTGAAACTACCATATTTTGTGTTACTTTTTGGAATAAATAGCAATTCACAATAACTGAACTCTATATGTTTTAGAAACTTTACATATTTTGGTCATCTCAATGAACTAGTTATACAGAAATGTCTTTTGTACATTATATTTAAGGAATTATATGTGAAACTACTATATTTTGTGTTACTTTTTGAAATAAATAGCAATTCACACTAATTGAACTCCATATGTTTTAAACAAATTAATAATGATACAAATGTTGGTCATCTCAATGAACTAGTTATACAGATATGTCTTTTGTCCATTACGTTTAAGACATTATAGGTAAAACTACCATATTTTGTTTGCTTTTTGGAATAAATAGCAATTCATTGTAATTTAACTCCATATGATATAAAAATTTTAAATAATACACATGTTGGTCATCTAAATGAACTAGTTATACAGAAATGTCTATTGTCCATTACGTTTAAGACATTATAGGTGAAACTACCATATTTTGTGTTACTTATTGGAATAAATATCAATTCACAATAATTGAACTCTATATGTTTTAAAAAAATTAAAAATAATACACATGTTGGACATCTCAATGAACAAGTTATCCAGAAATGGCTTTCGTACATTACATTTAAGAAATTATATGTGAAACTACTATATTTTGTTTTACTTTTTGGAATAAATAGCAATTCACAAGAACTGAACTCTATATGTTTTAGAAAAATTAAAAATAATGCACATGTTGGTCATCTCAATCAACTAGTTATACAGAAATGTCTTTTGTACATTACATTTAAAAAATTATGTGAAACTACTATATTTTGTGTTACTTTTTGAAATAAATAGTAATTCACAATAATTGAACTCCATATGTTTAAAAAAAATAAATACACATGTTGGTCATCTCAATGAACTAGTTATTTTTTTTTGTTCCCTCAGGGCTCGTCCGCGGCCTTGCCGCCCCGATAGCACCAAAATGAACTTGTTATACAGAAATGTCTTGTACATTATATTTAAGAAATAATATGTGAAACTACTATATTTTGTGTTACTTTTTGAAATAAATAGCAATTCACAATAATTGAACTCTCTAAAAAAAATAATAATGATAAACATATTGGTCATCTCAATGAACTAGTTATATAGAAATGTCTTTTGTCCATTACGTTTAAGACATTATAGGTGAAACTACAATATTTTGTGTTACTTTTTTAAAATAAATAGCAATTCACAATAACTGAACTCTATATGTTTTAGAAACTTTACACATTTTGGTCATCTCAATGAACTAGTTATACAGAAATGTCTTTTGTACATTACATTTAAGAAACTATATGCGAAACCACCATATTTTGTGTTAATTGTTGGAAGAAATAGCAATTCACAATGATTGAACCCAATATGTTTTAAAAAAATTAAAAATAATACACATGTTGGTCATCGCAATGAACTAGTTATACAGAAATGTCTTTTGTCCATTACGTTTAAGACATTATAGGTGAAACTACCATATTTTGTGTTACTTTTTGGAATAAATAGCAATTCACAATAATTGAACTCTATATGTTTAAAAAAATTAAAAACAATACACACGTTGGTCATCTCAATGAACTAGTTATACAGAGATGTCTTTTGTACAATACATTTGAGAAACTATATGTAAAACTACTATATTTTGTGTTACTTTTTGAAATAAATAGCAATTCACATAAACTCTATATGTTTAAAAAGAATTAAAAATAATACACATGTTGGTCATCTCAATGAACTAGTTATGCAGAAATTGCTTTCGTACATTACATTTAAGAAAGTATATGTGAAACTACTATATTTTGCGTTACTTTTTGGAATAAATAGCAATTCACAATAACTGAACTCTATCTGTTTTAGAAAAATTAAAAATAATACACATGTTGGTCATCTCAATAAACTAGTTATACAGAAATGTCTTTTGTACATTACATTTACGAAATTATATGTGAAACTACTATATTTTGTGTTACTTTTTGAAATAAATAGCAATTCACAATAATTGAACTCTATATGTTTAAAAACAAATTAAAATAATACACATGTTGGTCATCTCAATGAACTAGTTATACAGAAATGTCTTTTGTCCATTACGTTTAAGACATTATAGGTGAAACTACCATATTTTGTTTGCTTTTTGGAATAAATAGCAATTCATAGTAATTTAACTCCATATGATAAAAAAATATTAAATAATACACATGTTGGTCATCTAAATGAACTAGTTATACAGAAATGTCTTTTGTCCATTACGTTTAAGACATTATAGGTGAAACTACCATATTTTGTGTTACTAATTGGAATAAATAACAATTCACAAAAATTGAACTCTATATGTTTTAAAAAAATTAAAAATAATACACATGTCATCTCAATGAACTAGTTATCCAGAAATGGCTTTCGTACATTACATTTAAGAAATTATATGTGAAACTACTATATTTTGTGTTACTTTTTGGAATAAATAGCAATTCACAATAACTGAACTCTATATGCTTAGAAAACTTAAAAATAATACACATGTTGGTCATCTCAATGAACTAGTTATACAGAAATGTCTTGTGTACATTACATTTAAGAAAATATATGTGAAACTATTATATTTTGTGTTACTTTTTGAAATAAATAGCTATTCACAATAATTGAACTCTATATGTTTAAAAAAAAAATAATATTGATACACATGTTGGTCATCTCAATGAACTAGTTATATAGAAATGTCTTTTGTACATTACATTTAAAGAATTATTGGTGAAACTACCATATTTTGTTTACTTTTTGGAGTAAATAGCAATTCACAATAATTGAACTCCATATGTTTAAAAAAATAATAATACACATGTTGGTCATCTCAATGAACTAGTTATACAGAAATGTCTTTTGTGCATTACGTTTAAGAAATAATATGTTAAACTACTATATTTTGTGTTACTTTTTGAAATAAATAGCAATTCACAATAATTGAACTCTATATGTTTAAAAAAAAATTAATCATAAACATGTTGATCATCTCAATGAACTAGTTATATAGAAATGTCTTTTGTCCATTACGTTTAAGACATTATAGGTAAAACTACCATATTTTGTTTACTTTTTGGAATAAATAGCAATTCACAATAATTGAACTCTATGTTTTAAAAAAATTAAAATTAATACACATGTTGGTCATCTCAATGAACTAGTTTTCCAGAAATGGCTTTCGTACATTACATTTAAGTAATTATATGTGAAAGTACTATATTTTGTGTTACTTTTTGAAATAAATAGCAATTCACAATAATTGAACTCTATATGATATAGAAACGTCTTTTGTCCATTACATTTAAGAAATTATATGTAAACCTACCATATCTTGTGTTACTTTTTGGAATAAATAGCAATTCACAATAATTGAACTCTATATGTTTTAAAAAAATTAAAAATAATACATATCTTGCTCATCTCAATGAACTAGTTATACAGAAGTGTCTTTTATCCATTACATTTAAGACATTATATGTAAATCTACCATATTTTGTGTTACTTTTTGAAATAAATAGCAATTCACAATAGTTGAACTCTATATGTTTCAAAAAAATTAAAAATAATACACATTTTGGTAATCCGAATGAACTATCTATACAGAAATGTCTTTTGTACATTATATTTAAAAAATTAATGGTGAAACTACCATATTTTGTTACTTTTTGGAATAAATAGCAATTCACAATAATTGAACTCTATGTTTTAAAAAAATAAAAAATGATACACATGTTGGTAATCTCAATGAACTATCTATACAGAAATGTCTTTTGTACATTATATTTAAAGAATTAATGGTGAAACTACCATATTTTGTTACTTTTTGGAATAAAAAGCAATTCACAATAATTAAACTATATGTTTTAAAAAAATTAAAAATAATACACATGTTGGTCATCTCATTGAACTAGTTAGACAGAAATGTCTTTTGTCCATTACATTTAAGAAATTATATGTGAAACTGCCGCATTTTGTGTTCCTTTTTGCAATAAATAGCAATTCACAATAAATGAATTCTATGTGTTTTAAAAAAATTAAAAATAGTACACATGTTGGTAATCCCAATGAACTAGTTATACAGAAATGTCTTTTGTACATTACATTTAAGAAATTATATGTGAACCTACCATATTTTCTTTTACTTTTTGGAATAAACAGCAATTCATAATAAGTAAATTCTATGTTTTGAAAATTTTTAGTGAATTTTCGTAGAAATAATTACTAATGTAATAATACTAATACACTAATGGGGAGATCCCGACTTTTGAATTTAAAAAATTTTTTTGCAAACGAGGGCGAACTAGGACCCCTAGAACCCATATCCGGGGTCAGTTTCCATTTTTATATGTTTATATATATATATATATATATATATATATATATATATATATATATATATATATATATATATATATATGTATCACACCGATAACTCAAAAAATAATGGGCGGATTTTGAATATATATATATATATATATATATATATATATATATATATATATATATATATATATATATATATATATATATATATATATATATGTTTGCTTTTTGGAATTAATTGCAATTCATAATAATTCAACTCCATATGTTTAAAAAAAAATTAAAATAATGCACATGTTGGTCATCTAAATTAACTAGTTATACAGAAATGTCTTTTGTCCATTACGTTTAAGACACTATAGGTGAAACTACCATATTTTGTGTTACTTATTGGTATAAATAACAATTCACAATAATTGAACTCTATATGTTTTAAAAAAATTAAAAATAATACACATGTTGGTCATCTCAATGAACTAGTTATCCAGAAATGGCTTTCGTACATTACATTTGAGAAATTATATGTGAAACTACTATATTTTGTGTTACTTTTTGGTATAAATAGCAATTCACAAGAACTGAACTCTAAATGTTTTAGAAAAATTAAAAATAATACACATGTTGGTCATCTCAATCAACTAGTTATACAGAAATGTCTTTTGTACATTACATTTAAGAAATTATATGTGACACTACTATATTTTGTGTTACTTTTTTAAATAAATAGCAATTCACAATAATTGAACTCTATATGTTTAAAAAAATTAATAATGATACACATGTTGGTCATCTCAATGAACTAGTTATATAGAAATGTCTTTTGTACATTACATTTAAAGAATTGTAGGTGAAACTACCATATTTTGTTTACTTTTTGGAATAAATAGCAATTCACAAAAATTGAACTCCATATGTTTAAAAAAAATTAAAATACACATGTTGGTCATTTCAATGAACTAGTTATACAGAAATGTCTTTTGTCTATTACGTTTAAGACATTATAGGTGAAACTACCATATTTTGTGTTACTTTTTGGAATAAATAGCAATTCACAATAATTGAACTCTATATGTTTAAAAAAAATTAAAAACAATACACACGTTGGTCATCTCAATGAACTAGTTATACAGAAATGTCTTTTGTACAATACATTTGAGAAACTATATGTAAAACTACTATATTTTGTGTTACTTTTTGTAATAAGTAGCAATTCACATAAACTCTATATGTTTAAAAAGAATTAAAAGCCTGGACGCAGCAAGTGCGTTATGGTAGTGAATTTTCATAGAAATGATCTGGCACAAAATATTTTATTATAACTTTTTTTTCTTGTAACATAGAAATCTAAATTTTGGAGTATAGTTTAGTTTTTATATCGTAAACCTACTTACCAAATTTGGTTATAGATTTTTTATTTTTTAAGATAAAATTTTTTTTCAAATGAAAACTCAAAATTTTCCCGGAAAACCTCGTCCGATTTTTTTGATTAACGAACTTGTCAGTCATTTATAAAAGGAAGGTACATAGCAAATTTTATCAAAATCGGCGTATTATTCTTTGAGATAAAAATTATTTTCGAATGAAAACTCAAAATTTTTCCGGAAAACCTCGTCCGATTTTCCTGACTAACAAACTTGTCAAAGCCATTTACAAAAGAAAGGTACATGCCAACTTTTATTAAAATCGGCTTATTACTTTTTGCGATAAGAATTTTTTTCGAATGAAAACTCAAAATTTTCCCGGAAAACCTCGTCCGATTTTCCTGACTAACGAACTTATCCAAGCCATTTACAAAAGAAAGGTTCATGCAAAATTTTATCAAAATCGGCCCATTATTTTTTGAGTTATCGGTGTGATACATATATATATATATATATATATATATATATATATATATATATATATATATATATATATATATATATATATATATATATATATATATATATATATATATATATATATATATATATATATATATATATATATAAACATATAAAAATTGAAACTGACCCCGGATATGGGTTCTAGGGGTCCTAGATCGCGCTCATTTGAAGAAATTTTTTCAAAATTCAAAAGTCGAGATCTCCTCATTAGTGAATTTTTTCTAAGGAAATTCACTAAAAATAATACACATGTTGGTCATCTCAATGAACTAATTATGCAGAAATTGCTTTCGTACATTACATTTAAGAAATTATATGTGAAACTACTATATTTTGTGTTACTTTTTGGAATAAATAGCAATTCACAATAACTGAACTCTATCTGTTTTAGAAAAATTAAAAATAATACACATGTTGGTCATCTCAATGAACTAGTTATACAGAAATGTCTTTTGTACATTACGTTTACGAAATTATATGTGAAACTACTATATTTTGTGTTACTTTTTGAAATAAATAGCAATTCACAATAATTGAACTCCATATGTTTAAAAACAAATTAAAATAATACACATGTTGGTCATCTCAATGAACTAGTTATACAGAAATGTCTTTTGTCCATTACGTTTAAGACATTATAGGTGAAACTACCATATTTTGTTTGCTTTTTGGAATAAATAGCAATTCATAGTAATTTAACTCCATATGATAAAAAAAATTAAATAATACACATGTTGGTCATCTAAATGAACTAGTTATACAGAAATGTCTTTTGTCCATTACCTTTAAGACATTATAGGTGAAACTACCATATTTTGTGTTACTTATTGGAATAAATAACAATTCACAAAAATTGAACTCTATATGTTTTAAAAAAATTAAAAATAATACACATGTTGTCATCTCAATGAACTAGTTATCCAGAAATGGCTTTCGTACATTACATTTAAGAAATTATATGTGAAATTACTATATTTTGTGTTACTTTTTGGAATAAATAGCAATTCACAATAACTGAACTCTATATGTTTAGAAAACTTAAAAATAAAACACATGTTGGTCATCTCAATGAACTAGTTATACAGAAATGTCTTGTGTACATTACATTTAAGAAAATATATGTGAAACTATTATATTTTGTGTTACTTTTTGAAATAAATAGCAATTCACAATAATTGAACTCTATATGTTTAAAGAAAATTAATAATGATACACATGTTGGTCATCTCAATGAACTAGTTATATAGAAATGTCTTTTGTACATTACATTTAAAGAATTATCGGTGAAACTACCATACTTTGTTTACTTTTTGGAGTAAATAGCAATTCATAATAATTGAACTCCATATGTTTAAAAAAATAATAATACACATGTTGGTCATCTCAATGAACTAGTTATACAGAAATGTCTTTTGTACATTACGTTTAAGACATAATATGTTAAACTACTATATTTTGTGTTACTTTTTGAAATAAATAGCAATTCACAATAATTGAACTCTATATGTTTAAAAAAAAATTAATAATCATAAACATGTTGGTCATCTCAATGAACTAGTTATATAGAAATGTCTTTTGTCCATTACGTTTAAGACATTATAGGTGAAACTACCATATTTTGTTTACTTTTTGGAATAAATAGCAATTCACAATAATTGAACTCTATGTTTTAAAAAAATTAAAATTAATACACATGTTGGTCATCTCAATGAACTAGTTTTCCAGAAATGGCTTTCGTACATTACATTTAAGAAATTATATGTGAAAGTACTATATTTTGTGTTACTTTTTGAAATAAATAGCCATTCACAATAATTGAACTCTATATGATATAGAAACGTCTTTTGTCCGTTACATTTAAGAAATTATATGTAAACCTACCATATTTTGTGTTACTTTTTGAAATAAATAGCAATTCACAATATTTGAACTCTATATGTTTTAAAAAAATTAAAAATAATACATATCTTGCTCATCTCAATGAACTAGTTATACAGAAGTGTCTTTTATCCATTACATTTAAGACATTATAATATAATATAATATAAATCTACCATATTTTGTGTTACTTTTTGAAATAAATAGCAATTCACAATAATTGAACTCTATATGTTTTAAAAAAATTAAAAATAATACACATGTTGGTAATCTGAATGAACTATCTATACAGAAATGTCTTTTGTACATTATATTTAAAAAATTAATGGTGAAACTACCATATTTTGTTACTTTTTGGAATAAATAGCAATTCACAATAATTGAACTCTATGTTTTAAAAAAATAAAAAATAATACACATGTTGGTAATCTCAATGAACTATCTATACAGAAATGTCTTTTGTACATTATATTTAAAGAATTAATGGTGAAACTACCATATTTTGTTACTTTTTGGAATAAAAAGTAATTCACAATAATTAAACTATGTTTTAAAAAAATTAAAAATAATACACATGTTGGTCATCTCAATGAACTAGTTAGACAGAAATGTCTTTTGTCCATTACGTTTAAGACTTTATAGGTGAAACTACCATATTTTGTGTTACTTTTTGGAATAAATAGCAATTCACAATAACTGAACTCTATATGTTTTAGAAACTTTACATATTTTGGTCATCTCAATGAACTAGTTATACAGAAATGTCTTTTGTACATTATATTTAAGGAATTATATGTGAAACTACTATATTTTGTGTTACTTTTTGAAATAAATAGCAATTCACACTAATTGAACTCCATATGTTTTAAACAAATTAATAATGATACAAATGTTGGTCATCTCAATGAACTAGTTATACAGATATGTCTTTTGTCCATTACGTTTAAGACATTATAGGTAAAACTACCATATTTTGTTTGCTTTTTGGAATAAATAGCAATTCATTGTAATTTAACTCCATATGATAAAATTTTTTTAAATAATACACATGTTGGTCATCTAAATGAACTAGTTATACAGAAATGTCTATTGTCCATTACGTTTAAGACATTATAGGTGAAACTACCATATTTTGTGTTACTTATTGGAATAAATATCAATTCACAATAATTGAACTCTATATGTTTTAAAAAAATTAAAAATAATACACATGTTGGACATCTCAATGAACAAGTTATCCAGAAATGGCTTTCGTACATTATATTTAAGAAATTATATGTGAAACTACTATATTTTGTGTTACTTTTTGGAATAAATAGCAATTCACAAGAACTGAACTCTATATGTTTTAGAAAAATTAAAAATAATGCACATGTTGGTCATCTCAATCAACTAGTTATACAGAAATGTCTTTTGTACATTACATTTAAAAAATTATGTGAAACTACTATATTTTGTGTTACTTTTTGAAATAAATAGTAATTCACAATAATTGAACTCCATATGTTTAAAAAAAATAAATACACATGTTGATCATCTCAATGAACTAGTTATTTTTTTTTGTTCCCTCAGGGCTCGTCCGCGGCCTTGCCGCCCCGATAGCACCAAAATGAACTTGTTATACAGAAATGTCTTGTACATTATATTTAAGAAATAATATGTGAAACTAATATATTTTGTGTTACTTTTTGAAATAAATAGCAATTCACAATAATTGAACTCTCTAAAAAAAATAATAATGATAAACATATTGGTCATCTCAATGAACTAGTTATATAGAAATGTCTTTTGTCCATTACGTTTAAGACATTATAGGTGAAACTACAATATTTTGTGTTACTTTTTTAAAATAAATAGCAATTCACAATAACTGAACTCTATATGTTTTAGAAACTTTACACATTTTGGTCATCTCAATGAACTAGTTATACAGAAATGTCTTTTGTACATTACATTTAAGAAACTATATGCGAAACCACCATATTTTGTGTTAATTGTTGGAAGAAATAGCAATTCACAATGATTGAACCCAATATGTTTTAAAAAAATTAAAAATAATACACATGTTGGTCATCGCAATGAACTAGTTATACAGAAATGTCTTTTGTCCATTACGTTTAAGACATTATAGGTGAAACTACCATATTTTGTGTTACTTTTTGGAATAAATAGCAATTCACAATAATTGAACTCTATATGTTTAAAAAAATTAAAAACAATACACACGTTGGTCATCTCAATGAACTAGTTATACAGAGATGTCTTTTGTACAATACATTTGAGAAACTATATGTAAAACTACTATATTTTGTGTTACTTTTTGAAATAAATAGCAATTCACATAAACTCTATATGTTTAAAAAGAATTAAAAATAATACACATGTTGGTCATCTCAATGAACTAGTTATGCAGAAATTGCTTTCGTACATTACATTTAAGAAAGTATATGTGAAACTACTATATTTTGCGTTACTTTTTGGAATAAATAGCAATTCACAATAACTGAACTCTATCTGTTTTAGAAAAATTAAAAATAATACACATGTTGGTCATCTCAATAAACTAGTTATACAGAAATGTCTTTTGTACATTACATTTACGAAATTATATGTGAAACTACTATATTTTGTGTTACTTTTTGAAATAAATAGCAATTCACAATAATTGAACTCTATATGTTTAAAAACAAATTAAAATAATACACATGTTGGTCATCTCAATGAACTAGTTATACAGAAATGTCTTTTGTCCATTACGTTTAAGACATTATAGGTGAAACTACCATATTTTGTTTGCTTTTTGGAATAAATAGCAATTCATAGTAATTTAACTCCATATGATAAAAAAATATTAAATAATACACATGTTGGTCATCTAAATGAACTAGTTATACAGAAATGTCTTTTGTCCATTACGTTTAAGACATTATAGGTGAAACTACCATATTTTGTGTTACTAATTGGAATAAATAACAATTCACAAAAATTGAACTCTATATGTTTTAAAAAAATTAAAAATAATACACATGTCATCTCAATGAACTAGTTATCCAGAAATGGCTTTCGTACATTACATTTAAGAAATTATATGTGAAACTACTATATTTTGTGTTACTTTTTGGAATAAATAGCAATTCACAATAACTGAACTCTATATGTTTAGAAAACTTAAAAATAATACACATGTTGGTCATCTCAATGAACTAGTTATACAGAAATGTCTTGTGTACATTACATTTAAGAAAATATATGTGAAACTATTATATTTTGTGTTACTTTTTGAAATAAATAGCTATTCACAATAATTGAACTCTATATGTTTAAAAAAAAATTAATATTGATACACATGTTGGTCATCTCAATGAACTAGTTATATAGAAATGTCTTTTGTACATTACATTTAAAGAATTATTGGTGAAACTACCATATTTTGTTTACTTTTTGGAGTAAATAGCAATTCACAATAATTGAACTCCATATGTTTAAAAAAATAATAATACACATGTTGGTCATCTCAATGAACTAGTTATACAGAAATGTCTTTTGTGCATTACGTTTAAGAAATGAAACTACTATATTTTGTGTTACTTTTTGAAATAAATAGCAATTCACAATAATTGAACTCTATATGTTTAAAAAAAAATTAATCATAAACATGTTGATCATCTCAATGAACTAGTTATATAGAAATGTCTTTTGTCCATTACGTTTAAGACATTATAGGTAAAACTACCATATTTTGTTTACTTTTTGGAATAAATAGCAATTCACAATAATTGAACTCTATGTTTTAAAAAAATTAAAATTAATACACATGTTGGTCATCTCAATGAACTAGTTTTCCAGAAATGGCTTTCGTACATTACATTTAAGTAATTATATGTGAAAGTACTATATTTTGTGTTACTTTTTGAAATAAATAGCAATTCACAATAATTGAACTCTATATGATATAGAAACGTCTTTTGTCCATTACATTTAAGAAATTATATGTAAACCTACCATATCTTGTGTTACTTTTTGGAATAAATAGCAATTCACAATAATTGAACTCTATATGTTTTAAAAAAATTAAAAATAATACATATCTTGCTCATCTCAATGAACTAGTTATACAGAAGTGTCTTTTATCCATTACATTTAAGACATTATATGTAAATCTACCATATTTTGTGTTACTTTTTGAAATAAATAGCAATTCACAATAGTTGAACTCTATATGTTTCAAAAAAATTAAAAATAATACACATTTTGGTAATCCGAATGAACTATCTATACAGAAATGTCTTTTGTACATTATATTTAAAAAATTAATGGTGAAACTACCATATTTTGTTACTTTTTGGAATAAATAGCAATTCACAATAATTGAACTCTATGTTTTAAAAAAATAAAAAATGATACACATGTTGGTAATCTCAATGAACTATCTATACAGAAATGTCTTTTGTACATTATATTTAAAGAATTAATGGTGAAACTACCATATTTTGTTACTTTTTGGAATAAAAAGCAATTCACAATAATTAAACTATATGTTTTAAAAAAATTAAAAATAATACACATGTTGGTCATGTCATTGAACTAGTTAGACAGAAATGTCTTTTGTCCATTACATTTAAGAAATTATATGTGAAACTGCCGCATTTTGTGTTCCTTTTTGCAATAAATAGCAATTCACAATAAATGAATTCTATGTGTTTTAAAAAAATTAAAAATAGTACACATGTTGGTAATCCCAATGAACTAGTTATACAGAAATGTCTTTTGTACATTACATTTAAGAAATTATATGTGAACCTACCATATTTTCTTTTACTTTTTGGAATAAACAGCAATTCATAATAAGTAAATTCTATGTTTTGAAAATTTTTAGTGAATTTTCGTAGAAATAATTACTAATGTAATAATACTAATACACTAATGGGGAGATCCCGACTTTTGAATTTAAAAAATTTTTTTGCAAACGAGGGCGAACTAGGACCCCTAGAACCCATATCCGGGGTCAGTTTCCATTTTTATATGTTTATATATATATATATATATATATATATATATATATATATATATATATATATATATATATATATATATATATATATATATAATATATATATATATATATATATATATATATATATATATATATATATATATATATATATGTATCACACCGATAACTCAAAAAATAATGGGCGGATTTTGATAAAATTTGGCATGTACGTTTCTTTTGTAAATGGCTTGGATAAGTTCGTTAGTCAAGGAAATCGGACGAGGTTTTCCGGGAAAATTTTGAGTTTTCATTCGAAACAAATTCTGATCTCAAAAAGTAATAAGCAGATTTTAATAAAATTTGGCATGTACCTTCCTTTTATAAGTGGCTTTGACAAGTTTGTTAGTCAGGAACATCGGACGAGGTCTTCGGGGAAAATTTTCAGTTTTCATTCGAAAAAATTTTTTATCTCAAAAAGTAATAAGCCGATTTTAATAAAACTTGGCATGTATCTTCCTTTTGTAAATGGCTTTGATAAGTTCGTTAATCAGAAAAATCGGACAAGGTTTTCCGGAAAAATTTTGAGTTTTCATTTGAAAAAAAATTTTATCTTAAAAAATAAAAAATCTATGATAACCAAATTTGGTAGGTAGGTTTACGATATAAAAAGTAAACTATACACCAAAATTTAGATTTCTATGTTACAAGAAAATAAGTTATAATAAAATATTTTGTGCCAGATCATTTCTATAAAAATTAACTACCATAACGCACTTGCTGCGTCCAGACTTTTTTAAATACACATCTTGATCATCTCAATGAACTAGTTATACAGAAATGTCTTTTGTACATTATATTTAAAGAATTATATGTGATACACAATAATTGAACTCCATGTTTTAAAAAAATTACATTTAAGAAATTATATGTGAACTAGCCATATTTTGTGTCACTATTTGGAATAAATAGCAAATCACAATAATTGAACTCTATATGTTTTAAAAAAATTAAAAATAATACACATGTTGGTAATCTCAATGAACTAGTTATACAGAAATGTCTTTTGTACATTACATTTAAAGAATTATAGGTGAAACTACCATATTTTGTTACTTTTTGGAATAAATAGCAATTCTCAATAATTAAACTCTATATGTTTAAAAAAAAATTAAAAATAATACACATGTTCGTCATCTCAATGAACTAGTTAGACAGAAATGTCTTGTTCATTACATTTAAGAAATTATATGTGATACTTGCATATTTTGTGTTACTTTTTGAAATAAATAGCAATTCACAATAATTGAACTCTATATGTTTTAAAAAAATTAAAAATAATACACATGTTGGTCATCTCACTGAACTAGTTATACAGACATGTCTTTTGTCCATTACATTTAAGAAATTATATGTGAATATTTTGTGTTACTTTTTGAAATAAATAGCAATTCACAATAATTGAACTCTATATGTTTTAAAAAAATTAAAAATAATACACATGTTGCTCATCTCAATGAACCAGTTATACAGAAATGTCTTTTCTACATTACATTTAAGAAATTATATGTGAACCTACCATATTTTGTGTTACTTTTTGAAATACATAGCAATTCACAATAATTGAACTCTATATGTTTTAAAAAAAATTAAAAATAATACACATGTTGGTAATCTGAATGAACTAGTTATAAGGAAATGTCTTTTGTATATTAAATTTAAAGAATTAAGGGTGAACCTACCATATTTTGTAACTTTTTGGAATAAATAGCAATTCACAATAATTTAACTCAAAATGCTTTAAAAAAATTAAAAATAATATACATGTTGGTAATCTGAATGAACTAGTTATACAGAAATGTCTTTTTTACATTAGGTTTAAAGAATTAAGGGTGACAATACCATATTTTGTTACTTTTTGGAATAAATAGCAATTCACAATAATGAAACTCTATGTATATTCTCTTTATTTCAACAACACACCACGAGGGCTTACAGCCTAAATACTATCGTACCGTGGGTGTCGACAAGGAGGAAAGAGGCAACTTGTTAATTCTGGACTTGAAGGTTTGGAGGTTCGGGGGGAAGGAAAAAAATGTGCCGGAAAGGAATTCCACAACTTTGAAGTCCTCGGGACAAAAGATTGGGCATAACAAGATGTTCTATGTCTAGTGACCTGGACAGTAAAAGGTGCATTCGCTCTGTTCCCCTGGTAGATCTGTTGGGGGCAGCAGGTGGAGGAACTATGGAAGAAAGCTCCTCTGAGCACTGTCTGTGCAGATATCTGTAAAAGAGAGAGAGGTAACCAACGGCACGTCGGTGGGCAGGGGATGGCAGCCTTTGGGTGAGGGTAGGGTCACGGATGAGAATTATAGCTCTCTTCTGAATTGAGTCCAGGATAGCGAATGTAGAAGCGGCACCAGCACCCCAGATGTGGGAGCAGTATTCGAGGTTTGGTCTTATTTGTGAAGTATATAAGGTATAGAGATTAGCTGGCGAAAAGTATTTGCCAATTCAAATTCCGATCCACAGAAATGCCAACAAGTGAAAAGGACTCATTACTTTGAATAACTAGGTTGTTCATTGTGATGGGTCTAGGGCTTGTGTATCTCTTATGAGAAGAAAAGCAAGACTGTGATTTGGTATTGTTGAATTGTACAAGATTTCTACCTCCCCGCTCTAATATTTTTGGAGATCCACGAAGATAAAACCCTCCATGAGTCTGCGATCCTCATCTAATTGTGCTAAAGAGACAGGCTTAGAATATTGTATATTTAAGTGGAGGATGCTGTCGTCCGCGTAACTGTGAACTAGGTTGGATGTGCTAGAGAGAAGGTCATTGCTGTAGAGAAGAAACAAAGTAGGGGCTAAAGCTGGACCTTGAGGGACTCCTGCATTAATTGGATACAGTTTAGAGGAAGAGCCATCCGCGACAACAGAAATGCTCCGGTTGCAGAGGAAAGTTGCTGTCCAGGTACAGAGTTTTGGTGATAGGCTATAGGCCGGAAGTTTATTAAGCAGCGCTGTTGACTAGTTATACAGAAATGTCTCTTGTACATTAGATTTAAAGAGTTATATGTGATACTAGTATATTTTGTGTTACTTTTTGAAATAATTAGCAATTAACAATAATTGAACTCCATATGTTTAAAAAAAATTAAAAATAATACACATGTTGGTCATCTCAATGAACTAGTTATACAAAAATGTCTTTTGTCCATTACATTTAAGAAATTATATGTGAACTAGCCATATTTTGTGTTACTTTTTTGAATAAATAGCAATTCACAATAATTGAACCCTATGTTTAAAAAAAATTAAAAATAATACAGATGTTGGTAATCTCAATGAACTAGTTATACAGAAATGTCTTTTGTACTTTACATTTAAAGAATTATAGGTGAAACTACCATATTTTGTTACTTTTTGGAATAAATAGCAATTCACAATAATTAAACTCTATGTTTTAAAAAACATTAAAATAATACACATGTTCGTCATCTCAATAAACTAGTTAGACAGAAATGTCTTTTGTCCATTACATTTAAGAAATTATATTTGATACTAGCATATTTTGTGTTACTTTTTGAAATAAATAGCAATTCACAATAATTGCACTCTATATGTTTTAAACAAATTAATAATGATACACATGTTGGTCATCTCAATGAACTAGTTATATATAAAAATGTCTTTTGTACATTACATTTGAAGAATTATAGGTGAAACTACCATATTTTGTTTGCTTTTTGGAATTAATTGCAATTCATAATAATTCAACTCCATATGTTTAAAAAAAAATTAAAATAATGCACATGTTGGTCATTTAAATTAACTAGTTATACAGAAATGTCTTTTGTCCATTACGTTTAAGACACTATAGGTGAAACTACCATATTTTGTGTTACTTATTGGTATAAATAACAATTCACAATAATTGAACTCTATATGTTTTAAAAAAATTAAAAATAATACACATGTTGGTCATCTCAATGAACTAGTTATCCAGAAATGGCTTTCGTACATTACATTTGAGAAATTATATGTGAAACTACTATATTTTGTGTTACTTTTTGAAATAAATAGCAATTCACAATAATTGAACTCTATATTATTATTATTATTATTATTACCTTTATTGATTAAAATTATACAACATGTTTATTCAATAAGTCTAAGACTTGTGGTGAATATTAACATAATTTTATACATAGTTGCATCCAAAACTGCTTGACAACACTCCAAATTCAACAACCTTAAAATTTTGACATTCCAAAAAATGTATTTCCTGTTCCACTTCGTTCTTCTAATGATTCACCTGATACCTCCATTTACAATTAATACCAATCACTCCATAATACTTTTCCAACTGCAAACCTTTCTCAACTATCCATATTTTTGCCGAAATTGTAAATTTTGTACGAGACCAAAAAAATATGTTTAAAGAAAATTAATAATGATACACATGTTGGTCATCTCAATGAACTAGTTATATAGAAATGTCTTTTGTACATTACATTTAAAGAATTATCGGTGAAACTACCATACTTTGTTTACTTTTTGGAGTAAATAGCAATTCATAATAATTGAACTCCATATGTTTAAAAAAATAATAATACACATGTTGGTCATCTCAATGAACTAGTTATACAGAAATGTCTTTTGTACATTACGTTTAAGACATAATATGTTAAACTACTATATTTTGTGTTACTTTTTGAAATAAATAGCAATTCACAATAATTGAACTCTATATGTTTAAAAAAAAATTAATAATCATAAACATGTTGGTCATCTCAATGAACTAGTTATATAGAAATGTCTTTTGTCCATTACGTTTAAGACATTATAGGTGAAACTACCATATTTTGTTTACTTTTTGGAATAAATAGCAACACAATAATTGAACTCTATGTTTTAAAAAAATTAAAATTAATACACATGTTGGTCATCTCAATGAACTAGTTTTCCAGAAATGGCTTTCGTACATTACATTTAAGAAATTATATGTGAAAGTACTATATTTTGTGTTACTTTTTGAAATAAATAGCCATTCACAATAATTGAACTCTATATGATATAGAAACGTCTTTTGTCCATTACATTTAAGAAATTATATGTAAACCTACCATATTTTGTGTTACTTTTTGAAATAAATAGCAATTCACAATATTTGAACTCTATATGTTTTAAAAAAATTAAAAATAATACATATCTTGCTCATCTCAATGAACTAGTTATACACAAGTGTCTTTTATCCATTACATTTAAGATATTATATGTAAATCTACCATATTTTGTGTTACTTTTTGAAATAAATAGCAATTCACAATAACTGAACTCTATATGTTTTAAAAAAATTAAAAATAATACACATGTTGGTAATCTGAATGAACTATCTATACAGAAATGTCTTTTGTACATTATATTTAAAAAATTAATGGTGAAACTACCATATTTTGTTACTTTTTGGAATAAATAGCAATTCACAATAATTGAACTCTATGTTTTAAAAAAATAAAAAATAATACACATGTTGGTAATCTCAATGAACTATCTATACAGAAATGTCTTTTGTACATTATATTTAAAGAATTAATGGTGAAACTACCATATTTTGTTTACTTTTTGGAATAAATAGCAATTCACAATAATTGAACTCTATGTTTTAAAAAAATTAAAATTAATACACATGTTGGTCATCTCAATGAACTAGTTTTCCAGAAATGGCTTTCGTACATTACATTTAAGAAATTATATGTGAAAGTACTATATTTTGTGTTACTTTTTGAAATAAATAGCCATTCACAATAATTGAACTCTATATGATATAGAAACGTCTTTTGTCCATTACATTTAAGAAATTATATGTAAACCTACCATATTTTGTGTTACTTTTTGAAATAAATAGCAATTCACAATATTTGAACTCTATATGTTTTAAAAAAATTAAAAATAATACATATCTTGCTCATCTCAATGAACTAGTTATACAGAAGTGTCTTTTATCCATTACATTTAAGACATTATAATATAATATAATATAAATCTACCATATTTTGTGTTACTTTTTGAAATAAATAGCAATTCACAATAATTGAACTCTATATGTTTTAAAAAAATTAAAAATAATACACATGTTGGTAATCTGAATGAACTATCTATACAGAAATGTCTTTTGTACATTATATTTAAAAAATTAATGGTGAAACTACCATATTTTGTTACTTTTTGGAATAAATAGCAATTCACAATAATTGAACTCTATGTTTTAAAAAAATAAAAAATAATACACATGTTGGTAATCTCAATGAACTATCTATACAGAAATGTCTTTTGTACATTATATTTAAAGAATTAATGGTGAAACTACCATATTTTGTTACTTTTTGGAATAAAAAGCAATTCACAATAATTAAACTATGTTTTAAAAAAATTAAAAATAATACACATGTTGGTCATCTCAATGAACTAGTTAGACAGAAATGTCTTTTGTCCATTACGTTTAAGACTTTATAGGTGAAACTACCATATTTTGTGTTACTTTTTGGAATAAATAGCAATTCACAATAACTGAACTCTATATGTTTTAGAAACTTTACATATTTTGGTCATCTCAATGAACTAGTTATACAGAAATGTCTTTTGTACATTATATTTAAGGAATTATATGTGAAACTACTATATTTTGTGTTACTTTTTGAAATAAATAGCAATTCACACTAATTGAACTCTATATGTTTTAAAAAAATTAAAAATAATACACATGTTGGTCATCTCACTGAACTAGTTATACAGACATGTCTTTTGTCCATTACATTTAAGAAATTATATGTGAATATTTTGTGTTACTTTTTGAAATAAATAGCAATTCACAATAATTGAACTCTATATGTTTTAAAAAAATTAAAAATAATACACATGTTGGTCATCTCAATGAACTAGTTATACAGAAATGTCTTGTGTACATTACATTTAAGAAAATATATGTGAAACTATTATATTTTGTGTTACTTTTTGAAATAAATAGCAATTCACAATAATTGAACTCTATATGTTTAAAGAAAATTAATAATGATACACATGTTGGTCATCTCAATGAACTAGTTATATAGAAATGTCTTTTGTACATTACATTTAAAGAATTATCGGTGAAACTACCATACTTTGTTTACTTTTTGGAGTAAATAGCAATTCATAATAATTGAACTCCATATGTTTAAAAAAATAATAATACACATGTTGGTCATCTCAATGAACTAGTTATACAGAAATGTCTTTTGTACATTACGTTTAAGACATAATATGTTAAACTACTATATTTTGTGTTACTTTTTGAAATAAATAGCAATTCACAATAATTGAACTCTATATGTTTAAAAAAAAATTAATAATCATAAACATGTTGGTCATCTCAATGAACTAGTTATATAGAAATGTCTTTTGTCCATTACGTTTAAGACATTATAGGTGAAACTACCATATTTTGTTTACTTTTTGGAATAAATAGCAATTCACAATAATTGAACTCTATGTTTTAAAAAAATTAAAATTAATACACATGTTGGTCATCTCAATGAACTAGTTTTCCAGAAATGGCTTTCGTACATTACATTTAAGAAATTATATGTGAAAGTACTATATTTTGTGTTACTTTTTGAAATAAATAGCCATTCACAATAATTGAACTCTATATGATATAGAAACGTCTTTTGTCCATTACATTTAAGAAATTATATGTAAACCTACCATATTTTGTGTTACTTTTTGAAATAAATAGCAATTCACAATATTTGAACTCTATATGTTTTAAAAAAATTAAAAATAATACATATCTTGCTCATCTCAATGAACTAGTTATACAGAAGTGTCTTTTATCCATTACATTTAAGACATTATAATATAATATAATATAAATCTACCATATTTTGTGTTACTTTTTGAAATAAATAGCAATTCACAATAATTGAACTCTATATGTTTTAAAAAAATTAAAAATAATACACATGTTGGTAATCTGAATGAACTATCTATACAGAAATGTCTTTTGTACATTATATTTAAAAAATTAATGGTGAAACTACCATATTTTGTTACTTTTTGGAATAAATAGCAATTCACAATAATTGAACTCTATGTTTTAAAAAAATAAAAAATAATACACATGTTGGTAATCTCAATGAACTATCTATACAGAAATGTCTTTTGTACATTATATTTAAAGAATTAATGGTGAAACTACCATATTTTGTTACTTTTTGGAATAAAAAGTAATTCACAATAATTAAACTATGTTTTAAAAAAATTAAAAATAATACACATGTTGGTCATCTCAATGAACTAGTTAGACAGAAATGTCTTTTGTCCATTACGTTTAAGACTTTATAGGTGAAACTACCATATTTTGTGTTACTTTTTGGAATAAATAGCAATTCACAATAACTGAACTCTATATGTTTTAGAAACTTTACATATTTTGGTCATCTCAATGAACTAGTTATACAGAAATGTCTTTTGTACATTATATTTAAGGAATTATATGTGAAACTACTATATTTTGTGTTACTTTTTGAAATAAATAGCAATTCACACTAATTGAACTCCATATGTTTTAAACAAATTAATAATGATACAAATGTTGGTCATCTCAATGAACTAGTTATACAGATATGTCTTTTGTCCATTACGTTTAAGACATTATAGGTAAAACTACCATATTTTGTTTGCTTTTTGGAATAAATAGCAATTCATTGTAATTTAACTCCATATGATAAAAAAATTTTAAATAATACACATGTTGGTCACCTAAATGAACTAGTTATACAGAAATGTCTATTGTCCATTACGTTTAAGACATTATAGGTGAAACTACCATATTTTGTGTTACTTATTGGAATAAATATCAATTCACAATAATTGAACTCTATATGTTTTAAAAAAATTAAAAATAATACACATGTTGGACATCTCAATGAACAAGTTATCCAGAAATGGCTTTCGTACATTACATTTAAGAAATTATATGTGAAACTACTATATTTTGTGTTACTTTTTGGAATAAATAGCAATTCACAAGAACTGAACTCTATATGTTTTAGAAAAATTAAAAATAATGCACATGTTGGTCATCTCAATCAACTAGTTATACAGAAATGTCTTTTGTACATTACATTTAAAAAATTATGTGAAACTACTATATTTTGTGTTACTTTTTGAAATAAATAGTAATTCACAATAATTGAACTCCATATGTTTAAAAAAAATAAATACACATGTTGGTCATCTCAATGAACTAGTTATTTTTTTTGTTCCCTCAGGGCTCGTCCGCGGCCTTGCCGCCCCGATAGCACCAAAATGAACTTGTTATACAGAAATGTCTTGTACATTATATTTAAGAAATAATATGTGAAACTAATATATTTTGTGTTACTTTTTGAAATAAATAGCAATTCACAATAATTGAACTCTCTAAAAAAAATAATAATGATAAACATATTGGTCATCTCAATGAACTAGTTATATAGAAATGTCTTTTGTCCATTACGTTTAAGACATTATAGGTGAAACTACAATATTTTGTGTTACTTTTTTAAAATAAATAGCAATTCACAATAACTGAACTCTATATGTTTTAGAAACTTTACACATTTTGGTCATCTCAATGAACTAGTTATACAGAAATGTCTTTTGTACATTACATTTAAGAAACTATATGCGAAACCACCATATTTTGTGTTAATTGTTGGAAGAAATAGCAATTCACAATGATTGAACCCAATATGTTTTAAAAAAATTAAAAATAATACACATGTTGGTCATCGCAATGAACTAGTTATACAGAAATGTCTTTTGTCCATTACGTTTAAGACATTATAGGTGAAACTACCATATTTTGTGTTACTTTTTGGAATAAATAGCAATTCACAATAATTGAACTCTATATGTTTAAAAAAATTAAAAACAATACACACGTTGGTCATCTCAATGAACTAGTTATACAGAGATGTCTTTTGTACAATACATTTGAGAAACTATATGTAAAACTACTATATTTTGTGTTACTTTTTGAAATAAATAGCAATTCACATAAACTCTATATGTTTAAAAAGAATTAAAAATAATACACATGTTGGTCATCTCAATGAACTAGTTATGCAGAAATTGCTTTCGTACATTACATTTAAGAAAGTATATGTGAAACTACTATATTTTGCGTTACTTTTTGGAATAAATAGCAATTCACAATAACTGAACTCTATCTGTTTTAGAAAAATTAAAAATAATACACATGTTGGTCATCTCAATAAACTAGTTATACAGAAATGTCTTTTGTACATTACATTTACGAAATTATATGTGAAACTACTATATTTTGTGTTACTTTTTGAAATAAATAGCAATTCACAATAATTGAACTCTATATGTTTAAAAACAAATTAAAATAATACACATGTTGGTCATCTCAATGAACTAGTTATACAGAAATGTCTTTTGTCGATTACGTTTAAGACATTATAGGTGAAACTACCATATTTTGTTTGCTTTTTGGAATAAATAGCAATTCATAGTAATTTAACTCCATATGATAAAAAAATATTAAATAATACACATGTTGGTCATCTAAATGAACTAGTTATACAGAAATGTCTTTTGTCCATTACGTTTAAGACATTATAGGTGAAACTACCATATTTTGTGTTACTAATTGGAATAAATAACAATTCACAAAAATTGAACTCTATATGTTTTAAAAAAATTAAAAATAATACACATGTCATCTCAATGAACTAGTTATCCAGAAATGGCTTTCGTACATTACATTTAAGAAATTATATGTGAAACTACTATATTTTGTGTTACTTTTTGGAATAAATAGCAATTCACAATAACTGAACTCTATATGTTTAGAAAACTTAAAAATAATACACATGTTGGTCATCTCAATGAACTAGTTATACAGAAATGTCTTGTGTACATTACATTTAAGAAAATATATGTGAAACTATTATATTTTGTGTTACTATTTGAAATAAATAGCTATTCACAATAATTGAACTCTATATGTTTAAAAAAAAATTAATATTGATACACATGTTGGTCATCTCAATGAACTAGTTATATAGAAATGTCTTTTGTACATTACATTTAAAGAATTATTGGTGAAACTACCATATTTTGTTTACTTTTTGGAGTAAATAGCAATTCACAATAATTGAACTCCATATGTTTAAAAAAATAATAATACACATGTTGGTCATCTCAATGAACTAGTTATACAGAAATGTCTTTTGTGCATTACGTTTAAGAAATAATATGTTAAACTACTATATTTTGTGTTACTTTTTGAAATAAATAGCAATTCACAATAATTGAACTCTATATGTTTAAAAAAAAATTAATCATAAACATGTTGATCATCTCAATGAACTAGTTATATAGAAATGTCTTTTGTCCATTACGTTTAAGACATTATAGGTAAAACTACCATATTTTGTTTACTTTTTGGAATAAATAGCAATTCACAATAATTGAACTCTATGTTTTAAAAAAATTAAAATTAATACACATGTTGGTCATCTCAATGAACTAGTTTTCCAGAAATGGCTTTCGTACATTACATTTAAGTAATTATATGTGAAAGTACTATATTTTGTGTTACTTTTTGAAATAAATAGCAATTCACAATAATTGAACTCTATATGATATAGAAACGTCTTTTGTCCATTACATTTAAGAAATTATATGTAAACCTACCATATATTGTGTTACTTTTTGGAATAAATAGCAATTCACAATAATTGAACTCTATATGTTTTAAAAAAATTAAAAATAATACATATCTTGCTCATCTCAATGAACTAGTTATACAGAAGTGTCTTTTATCCATTACATTTAAGACATTATATGTAAATCTACCATATTTTGTGTTACTTTTTGAAATAAATAGCAATTCACAATAGTTGAACTCTATATGTTTCAAAAAAATTAAAAATAATACACATTTTGGTAATCCGAATGAACTATCTATACAGAAATGTCTTTTGTACATTATATTTAAAAAATTAATGGTGAAACTACCATATTTTGTTACTTTTTGGAATAAATAGCAATTCACAATAATTGAACTCTATGTTTTAAAAAAATAAAAAATGATACACATGTTGGTAATCTCAATGAACTATCTATACAGAAATGTCTTTTGTACATTATATTTAAAGAATTAATGGTGAAACTACCATATTTTGTTACTTTTTGGAATAAAAAGCAATTCACAATAATTAAACTATATGTTTTAAAAAAATTAAAAATAATACACATGTTGGTCATCTCATTGAACTAGTTAGACAGAAATGTCTTTTGTCCATTACATTTAAGAAATTATATGTGAAACTGCCGCATTTTGTGTTCCTTTTTGCAATAAATAGCAATTCACAATAAATGAATTCTATGTGTTTTAAAAAAATTAAAAATAGTACACATGTTGGTAATCCCAATGAACTAGTTATACAGAAATGTCTTTTGTACATTACATTTAAGAAATTATATGTGAACCTACCATATTTTCTTTTACTTTTTGGAATAAACAGCAATTCATAATAAGTAAATTCTATGTTTTGAAAATTTTTAGTGAATTTTCGTAGAAATAATTACTAATGTAATAATACTAATACACTAATGGGGAGATCCCGACTTTTGAATTTAAAAAATTTTTTTGCAAACGAGGGCGAACTAGGACCCCTAGAACCCATATCCGGGGTCAGTTTCCATTTTTATATGTTTATATATATATATATATATATATATATATATATATATATATATATATATATATATATATATATATATATATATATATATATATATATATGTATCACACCGATAACTCAAAAAATAATGGGCGGATTTTGATAAAATTTGGCATGTACGTTTCTTTTGTAAATGGCTTGGATAAGTTCGTTAGTCAAGGAAATCGGACGAGGTTTTCCGGGAAAATTTTGAGTTTTCATTCGAAACAAATTCTGATCTCAAAAAGTAATAAGCAGATTTTAATAAAATTTGGCATGTACCTTCCTTTTATAAGTGGCTTTGACAAGTTTGTTAGTCAGGAACATCGGACGAGGTCTTCGGGGAAAATTTTCAGTTTTCATTCGAAAAAATTTTTTATCTCAAAAAGTAATAAGCCGATTTTAATAAAACTTGGCATGTATCTTCCTTTTGTAAATGGCTTTGATAAGTTCGTTAATCAGAAAAATCGGACAAGGTTTTCCGGAAAAATTTTGAGTTTTCATTTGAAAAAAAATTTTATCTTAAAAAATAAAAAATCTATGATAACCAAATTTGGTAGGTAGGTTTACGATATAAAAAGTAAACTATACACCAAAATTTAGATTTCTATGTTACAAGAAAATAAGTTATGATAAAATATTTTGTGCCAGATCATTTCTATAAAAATTAACTACCATAACGCACTTGCTGCGTCCAGACTTTTTTAAATACACATCTTGATCATCTCAATGAACTAGTTATACAGAAATGTCTTTTGTACATTATATTTAAAGAATTATATGTGATACACAATAATTGAACTCCATGTTTTAAAAAAATTACATTTAAGAAATTATATGTGAACTAGCCATATTTTGTGTCACTATTTGGAATAAATAGCAAATCACAATAATTGAACTCTATATGTTTTAAAAAAATTAAAAATAATACACATGTTGGTAATCTCAATGAACTAGTTATACAGAAATGTCTTTTGTACATTACATTTAAAGAATTATAGGTGAAACTACCATATTTTGTTACTTTTTGGAATAAATAGCAATTCTCAATAATTAAACTCTATATGTTTAAAAAAAAATTAAAAATAATACACATGTTCGTCATCTCAATGAACTAGTTAGACAGAAATGTCTTGTTCATTACATTTAAGAAATTATATGTGATACTTGCATATTTTGTGTTACTTTTTGAAATAAATAGCAATTCACAATAATTGAACTCTATATGTTTTAAAAAAATTAAAAATAATACACATGTTGGTCATCTCACTGAACTAGTTATACAGACATGTCTTTTGTCCATTACATTTAAGAAATTATATGTGAATATTTTGTGTTACTTTTTGAAATAAATAGCAATTCACAATAATTGAACTCTATATGTTTTAAAAAAATTAAAAATAATACACATGTTGCTCATCTCAATGAACCAGTTATACAGAAATGTCTTTTCTACATTACATTTAAGAAATTATATGTGAACCTACCATATTTTGTGTTACTTTTTGAAATACATAGCAATTCACAATAATTGAACTCTATATGTTTTAAAAAAAATTAAAAATAATACACATGTTGGTAATCTGAATGAACTAGTTATAAGGAAATGTCTTTTGTATATTAAATTTAAAGAATTAAGGGTGAACCTACCATATTTTGTAACTTTTTGGAATAAATAGCAATTCACAATAATTTAACTCAAAATGCTTTAAAAAAATTAAAAATAATATACATGTTGGTAATCTGAATGAACTAGTTATACAGAAATGTCTTTTTTACATTAGGTTTAAAGAATTAAGGGTGACAATACCATATTTTGTTACTTTTTGGAATAAATAGCAATTCACAATAATGAAACTCTATGTATATTCTCTTTATTTCAACAACACACCACGAGGGCTTACAGCCTAAATACTATCGTACCGTGGGTGTCGACAAGGAGGAAAGAGGCAACTTGTTAATTCTGGACTTGAAGGTTTGGAGGTTCGGGGGGAAGGAAAAAAATGTGCCGGAAAGGAATTCCACAACTTTGAAGTCCTCGGGACAAAAGATTGGGCATAACAAGA
This sequence comes from Tillus elongatus, assembly GCA_964006375.1. Taxonomy (NCBI): domain Eukaryota; kingdom Metazoa; phylum Arthropoda; class Insecta; order Coleoptera; family Cleridae; genus Tillus; species Tillus elongatus. The sequence continues at coordinate 68,611,006 of OZ023269.1, read as the reverse complement.
TGTTCTATGTCTAGTGACCTGGACAGTAAAAGGTGCATTCGCTCTGTTCCCCTGGTAGATCTGTTGGGGGCAGCAGGTGGAGGAACTATGGAAGAAAGCTCCTCTGAGCACTGCCTGTGCAGATATCTGTAAAAGAGAGAGAGGTAACCAACGGCACGTCGGTGGGCAGGGGATGGCAGCCTTTGGGTGAGGGTAGGGTCACGGATGAGAATTATAGCTCTCTTCTGAATTGAGTCCAGGATAGCGAATGTAGAAGCGGCACCAGCACCCCAGATGTGGGAGCAGTATTCGAGGTTTGGTCTTATTTGTGAAGTATATAAGGTATAGAGATTAGCTGGCGAAAAGTATTTGCCAATTCAAATTCCGATCCACAGAAATGCCAACAAGTGAAAAGGACTCATTACTTTGAATAACTAGGTTGTTCATTGTGATGGGTCTAGGGCTTGTGTATCTCTTATGAGAAGAAAAGCAAGACTGTGATTTGGTATTGTTGAATTGTACAAGATTTCTACCTCCCCGCTCTAATATTTTTGGAGATCCACGAAGATAAAACCCTCCATGAGTCTGCGATCCTCATCTAATTGTGCTAAAGAGACAGGCTTAGAATATTGTATATTTAAGTGGAGGATGCTGTCGTCCGCGTAACTGTGAACTAGGTTGGATGTGCTAGAGAGAAGGTCATTGCTGTAGAGAAGAAACAAAGTAGGGGCTAAAGCTGGACCTTGAGGGACTCCTGCATTAATTGGATACAGTTTAGAGGAAGAGCCATCCGCGACAACAGAAATGCTCCGGTTGCAGAGGAAAGTTGCTGTCCAGGTACAGAGTTTTGGTGATAGGCTATAGGCCGGAAGTTTATTAAGCAGCGCTGTTGACTAGTTATACAGAAATGTCTCTTGTACATTAGATTTAAAGAGTTATATGTGATACTAGTATATTTTGTGTTACTTTTTGAAATAATTAGCAATTAACAATAATTGAACTCCATATGTTTAAAAAAAATTAAAAATAATACACATGTTGGTCATCTCAATGAACTAGTTATACAAAAATGTCTTTTGTCCATTACATTTAAGAAATTATATGTGAACTAGCCATATTTTGTGTTACTTTTTTGAATAAATAGCAATTCACAATAATTGAACCCTATGTTTAAAAAAAATTAAAAATAATACAGATGTTGGTAATCTCAATGAACTAGTTATACAGAAATGTCTTTTGTACTTTACATTTAAAGAATTATAGGTGAAACTACCATATTTTGTTACTTTTTGGAATAAATAGCAATTCACAATAATTAAACTCTATGTTTTAAAAAACATTAAAATAATACACATGTTCGTCATCTCAATAAACTAATTAGACAGAAATGTCTTTTGTCCATTACATTTAAGAAATTATATTTGATACTAGCATATTTTGTGTTACTTTTTGAAATAAATAGCAATTCACAATAATTGCACTCTATATGTTTTAAACAAATTAATAATGATACACATGTTGGTCATCTCAATGAACTAGTTATATATAAAAATGTCTTTTGTACATTACATTTGAAGAATTATAGGTGAAACTACCATATTTTGTTTGCTTTTTGGAATTAATTGCAATTCATAATAATTCAACTCCATATGTTTAAAAAAAAATTAAAATAATGCACATGTTGGTCATCTAAATTAACTAGTTATACAGAAATGTCTTTTGTCCATTACGTTTAAGACACTATAGGTGAAACTACCATATTTTGTGTTACTTATTGGTATAAATAACAATTCGCAATAATTGAACTCTATATGTTTTAAAAAAATTAAAAATAATACACATGTTGGTCATCTCAATGAACTAGTTATCCAGAAATGGCTTTCGTACATTACATTTGAGAAATTATATGTGAAACTACTATATTTTGTGTTACTTTTTGGTATAAATAGCAATTCACAAGAACTGAGCTCTAAATGTTTTAGAAAAATTAAAAATAATACACATGTTGGTCATCTCAATCAACTAGTTATACAGAAATGTCTTTTGTACATTACATTTAAGAAATTATATGTGAAACTACTATATTTTGTGTTACTTTTTTAAATAAATAGCAATTCACAATAATTGAACTCTATATGTTTAAAAAAATTAATAATGATACACATGTTGGTCATCTCAATGAACTAGTTATATAGAAATGTCTTTTGTACATTACATTTAAAGAATTGTAGGTGAAACTACCATATTTTGTTTACTTTTTGGAATAAATAGCAATTCACAAAAATTGAACTCCATATGTTTAAAAAAAATTAAAATACACATGTTGGTCATTTCAATGAACTAGTTATACAGAAATGTCTTTTGTCTATTACGTTTAAGACATTATAGGTGAAACTACCATATTTTGTGTTACTTTTTGGAATAAATAGCAATTCACAATAATTGAACTCTATATGTTTAAAAAAAATTAAAAACAATACACACGTTGGTCATCTCAATGAACTAGTTATACAGAAATGTCTTTTGTACACTACATTTGAGAAACTATATGTAAAACTACTATATTTTGTGTTACTTTTTGTAATAAGTAGCAATTCACATAAACTCTATATGTTTAAAAAGAATTAAAAGCCTGGACGCAGCAAGTGCGTTATGGTAGTGAATTTTCATAGAAATGATCTGGCACAAAATATTTTATTATAACTTTTTTTTCTTGTAACATAGAAATCTAAATTTTGGAGTATAGTTTAGTTTTTATATCGTAAACCTACTTACCAAATTTGGTTATAGATTTTTTATTTTTTAAGATAAAATTTTTTTTCAAATGAAAACTCAAAATTTTCCCGGAAAACCTCGTCCGATTTTTTTGATTAACGAACTTGTCAGTCATTTATAAAAGGAAGGTACATAGCAAATTTTATCAAAATCGGCGTATTATTCTTTGAGATAAAAATTATTTTCGAATGAAAACTCAAAATTTTCCCGGAAAACCTCGTCCGATTTTCCTGACTAACAAACTTGTCAAAGCCATTTACAAAAGAAAGGTACATGCCAACTTTTATTAAAATCGGCTTATTACTTTTTGCGATAAGAATTTTTTTCGAATGAAAACTCAAAATTTTCCCGGAAAACCTCGTCCGATTTTCCTGACTAACGAACTTATCCAAGCCATTTACAAAAGAAAGGTTCATGCAAAATTTTATCAAAATCGGCCCATTATTTTTTGAGTTATCGGTGTGATACATATATATATATATATATATATATATATATATATATATATATATATATATATATATATATATATATATATATATATATATATATATATATATATATATATATATATATATATATATATATATATATATATAAACATATAAAAATTGAAACTGACCCCGGATATGGGTTCTAGGGGTCCTAGATCGCGCTCATTTGAAGAAATTTTTTCAAAATTCAAAAGTCGAGATCTCCTCATTAGTGAATTTTTTCTAAGGAAATTCACTAAAAATAATACACATGTTGGTCATCTCAATGAACTAATTATGCAAAAATTGCTTTCGTACATTACATTTAAGAAATTATATGTGAAACTACTATATTTTGTGTTACTTTTTGGAATAAATAGCAATTCACAATAACTGAACTCTATCTGTTTTAGAAAAATTAAAAATAATACACATGTTGGTCATCTCAATGAACTAGTTATACAGAAATGTCTTTTGTACATTACGTTTACGAAATTATATGTGAAACTACTATATTTTGTGTTACTTTTTGAAATAAATAGCAATTCACAATAATTGAACTCCATATGTTTAAAAACAAATTAAAATAATACACGTTGGTCATCTCAATGAACTAGTTATACAGAAATGTCTTTTGTCCATTACGTTTAAGACATTATAGGTGAAACTACCATATTTTGTTTGCTTTTTGGAATAAATAGCAATTCATAGTAATTTAACTCCATATGATAAAAAAAATTAAATAATACACATGTTGGTCATCTAAATGAACTAGTTTTACAGAAATGTCTTTTGTCCATTACCTTTAAGACATTATAGGTGAAACTACCATATTTTGTGTTACTTATTGGAATAAATAACAATTCACAAAAATTGAACTCTATATGTTTTAAAAAAATTAAAAATAATACACATGTTGTCATCTCAATGAACTAGTTATCCAGAAATGGCTTTCGTACATTACATTTAAGAAATTATATGTGAAATTACTATATTTTGTGTTACTTTTTGGAATAAATAGCAATTCACAATAACTGAACTCTATATGTTTAGAAAACTTAAAAATAAAACACATGTTGGTCATCTCAATGAACTAGTTATACAGAAATGTCTTGTGTACATTACATTTAAGAAAATATATGTGAAACTATTATATTTTGTGTTACTTTTTGAAATAAATAGCAATTCACAATAATTGAACTCTATATGTTTAAAGAAAATTAATAATGATACACATGTTGGTCATCTCAATGAACTAGTTATATAGAAATGTCTTTTGTACATTACATTTAAAGAATTATCGGTGAAACTACCATACTTTGTTTACTTTTTGGAGTAAATAGCAATTCATAATAATTGAACTCCATATGTTTAAAAAAATAATAATACACATGTTGGTCAACTCAATGAACTAGTTATACAGAAATGTCTTTTGTACATTACGTTTAAGACATAATATGTTAAACTACTATATTTTGTGTTACTTTTTGAAATAAATAGCAATTCACAATAATTGAACTCTATATGTTTAAAAAAAAATTAATAATCATAAACATGTTGGTCATCTCAATGAACTAGTTATATAGAAATGTCTTTTGTCCATTACGTTTAAGACATTATAGGTGAAACTACCATATTTTGTTTACTTTTTGGAATAAATAGCAATTCACAATAATTGAACTCTATGTTTTAAAAAAATTAAAATTAATACACATGTTGGTCATCTCAATGAACTAGTTTTCCAGAAATGGCTTTCGTACATTACATTTAAGAAATTATATGTGAAAGTACTATATTTTGTGTTACTTTTTGAAATAAATAGCCATTCACAATAATTGAACTCTATATGATATAGAAACGTCTTTTGTCCATTACATTTAAGAAATTATATGTAAACCTACCATATTTTGTGTTACTTTTTGAAATAAATAGCAATTCACAATATTTGAACTCTATATGTTTTAAAAAAATTAAAAATAATACATATCTTGCTCATCTCAATGAACTAGTTATACAGAAGTGTCTTTTATCCATTACATTTAAGACATTATAATATAATATAATATAAATCTACCATATTTTGTGTTACTTTTTGAAATAAATAGCAATTCACAATAATTGAACTCTATATGTTTTAAAAAAATTAAAAATAATACACATGTTGGTAATCTGAATGAACTATCTATACAGAAATGTCTTTTGTACATTATATTTAAAAAATTAATGGTGAAACTACCATATTTTGTTACTTTTTGGAATAAATAGCAATTCACAATAATTGAACTCTATGTTTTAAAAAAATAAAAAATAATACACATGTTGGTAATCTCAATGAACTATCTATACAGAAATGTCTTTTGTACATTATATTTAAAGAATTAATGGTGAAACTACCATATTTTGTTACTTTTTGGAATAAAAAGCAATTCACAATAATTAAACTATGTTTTAAAAAAATTAAAAATAATACACATGTTGGTCATCTCAATGAACTAGTTAGACAGAAATGTCTTTTGTCCATTACGTTTAAGACTTTATAGGTGAAACTACCATATTTTGTGTTACTTTTTGGAATAAATAGCAATTCACAATAACTGAACTCTATATGTTTTAGAAACTTTACATATTTTGGTCATCTCAATGAACTAGTTATACAGAAATGTCTTTTGTACATTATATTTAAGGAATTATATGTGAAACTACTATATTTTGTGTTACTTTTTGAAATAAATAGCAATTCACACTAATTGAACTCTATATGTTTTAAAAAAATTAAAAATAATACACATGTTGGTCATCTCACTGAACTAGTTATACAGACATGTCTTTTGTCCATTACATTTAAGAAATTATATGTGAATATTTTGTGTTACTTTTTGAAATAAATAGCAATTCACAATAATTGAACTCTATATGTTTTAAAAAAATTAAAAATAATACACATGTTGCTCATCTCAATGAACCAGTTATACAGAAATGTCTTTTCTACATTAAATTTAAGAAATTATATGTGAACCTACCATATTTTGTGTTACTTTTTGAAATACATAGCAATTCACAATAATTGAACTCTATATGTTTTAAAAAAAATTAAAAATAATACACATGTTGGTAATCTGAATGAACTAGTTATAAGGAAATGTCTTTTGTATATTAAATTTAAAGAATTAAGGGTGAACCTACCATATTTTGTAACTTTTTGGAATAAATAGCAATTCACAATAATTTAACTCAAAATGCTTTAAAAAAATTAAAAATAATATACATGTTGGTAATCTGAATGAACTAGTTATACAGAAATGTCTTTTTTACATTAGGTTTAAAGAATTAAGGGTGACAATACCATATTTTGTTACTTTTTGGAATAAATAGCAATTCACAATAATGAAACTCTATGTATATTCTCTTTATTTCAACAACACACCACGAGGGCTTACAGCCTAAATACTATCGTACCGTGGGTGTCGACAAGGAGGAAAGAGACAACTTGTTAATTCTGGACTTGAAGGTTTGGAGGTTCGGGGGGAAGGAAAAAAATGTGCCGGAAAGGAATTCCACAACTTTGAAGTCCTCGGGACAAAAGATTGGTCATAACAAGATGTTCTATGTCTAGTGACCTGGACAGTAAAAGGTGCATTCGCTCTGTTCCCCTGGTAGATCTGTTGGGGGCAGCAGGTGGAGGAACTATGGAAGAAAGCACCTCTGAGCACTGCCTGTGCAGATATCTGTAAAAGAGAGAGAGGTAACCAACGGCACGTCGGTGGGCAGGGGATGGCAGCCTTTGGGTGAGGGTAGGGTCACGGATGAGAATTATAGCTCTCTTCTGAATTGAGTCCAGGATAGCGAATGTAGAACCGGCACCAGCACCCCAGATGTGGGAGCAGTATTCGAGGTTTGGTCTTATTTGTGAAGTATATAAGGTATAGAGATTAGCTGGCGAAAAGTATTTGCCAATTCAAATTCCGATCCACAGAAATGCCAACAAGTGAAAAGGACTCATTACTTTGAATAACTTGGTTGTTCATTGTGATGGGTCTAGGGCTTGTGTATCTCTTATGAGAAGAAAAGCAAGACTGTGATTTGGTATTGTTGAATTGTACAAGATTTCTACCTCCCCGCTCTAATATTTTTGGAGATCCACAAAGATAAAACCCTCCATGAGTCTGCGATCCTCATCTAATTGTGCTAAAGAGACAGGCTTAGAATATTGTATATTTAAGTGGAGGATGCTGTCGTCCGCGTAACTGTGAACTAGGTTGGATGTGCTAGAGAGAAGGTCATTGCTGTAGAGAAGAAACAAAGTAGGGGCTAAAGCTGGACCTTGAGGGACTCCTGCATTAATTGGATACAGTTTAGAGGAAGAGCCATCCGCGACAACAGAAATGCTCCGGTTGCAGAGGAAAGTTGCTGTCCAGGTACAGAGTTTTGGTGATAGGCTATAGGCCGGAACTTTATTAAGCAGCGCTGTTGACTAGTTATACAGAAATGTCTCTTGTACATTAGATTTAAAGAGTTATATGTGATACTAGTATATTTTGTGTTACTTTTTGAAATAATTAGCAATTAACAATAATTGAACTCCATATGTTTAAAAAAAATTAAAAATAATACACATGTTGGTCATCTCAATGAACTAGTTATACAAAAATGACTTTTGTCCATTACATTTAAGAAATTATATGTGAACTAGCCATATTTTGTGTTACTTTTTTGAATAAATAGCAATTCACAATAATTGAACCCTATGTTTTAAAAAATTAAAAATAATACAGATGTTGGTAATCTCAATGAACTAGTTATACAGAAATGTCTTTTGTACTTTACATTTAAAGAATTATAGGTGAAACTACCATATTTTGTTACTTTTTGGAATAAATAGCAATTCACAATAATTAAACTCTATGTTTTAAAAAACATTAAAATAATACACATGTTCGTCATCTCAATAAACTAGTTAGACAGAAATGTCTTTTGTCCATTACATTTAAGAAATTATATTTGATACTAGCATATTTTGTGTTACTTTTTGAAATAAATAGCAATTCACAATAATTGCACTCTATATGTTTTAAACAAATTAATAATGATACACATGTTGGTCATCTCAATGAACTAGTTATATATAAATGTCTTTTGTACATTACATTTGAAGAATTATAGGTGAAACTACCATATTTTGTTTGCTTTTTGGAATTAATTGCAATTCATAATAATTCAACTCCATATGTTTAAAAAAAAATTAAAATAATGCACATGTTGGTCATTTAAATTAACTAGTTATACAGAAATGTCTTTTGTCCATTACGTTTAAGACACTATAGGTGAAACTACCATATTTTGTGTTACTTATTGGTATAAATAACAATTCACAATAATTGAACTCTATATGTTTTAAAAAAATTAAAAATAATACACATGTTGGTCATCTCAATGAACTAGTTATCCAGAAATGGCTTTCGTACATTACATTTGAGAAATTATATGTGAAACTACTATATTTTGTGTTACTTTTTGGTATAAATAGCAATTCACAAGAACTGAACTCTAAATGTTTTAGAAAAATTAAAAATAATACACATGTTGGTCATCTCAATCAACTAGTTATACAGAAATGTCTTTTGTACATTACATTTAAGAAATTATATGTGAAACTACTATATTTTGTGTTACTTTTTTAAATAAATAGCAATTCACAATAATTGAACTCTATATGTTTAAAAAAATTAATAATGATACACATGTTGGTCATCTCAATGAACTAGTTATATAGAAATGTCTTTTGTACATTACATTTAAAGAATTGTAGGTGAAACTACCATATTTTGTTTACTTTTTGGAATAAATAGCAATTCACAAAAATTGAACTCCATATGTTTAAAAAAAATTAAAATACACATGTTGGTCATTTCAATGAACTAGTTATACAGAAATGTCTTTTGTCTATTACGTTTAAGACATTATAGGTGAAACTACCATATTTTGTGTTACTTTTTGGAATAAATAGCAATTCACAATAATTGAACTCTATATGTTTAAAAAAAATTAAAAACAATACACACGTTGGTCATCTCAATGAACTAGTTATACAGAAATGTCTTTTGTACAATACATTTGAGAAACTATATGTAAAACTACTATATTTTGTGTTACTTTTTGTAATAAGTAGCAATTCACATAAACTCTATATGTTTAAAAAGAATTAAAAGCCTGGACGCAGCAAGTGCGTTATGGTAGTAAATTTTCATAGAAATGATCTGGCACAAAATATTTTATTATAACTTTTTTTTCTTGTAACATAGAAATCTAAATTTTGGAGTATACTTTACTTTTTATATCGTAAACCTACCTACCAAATTTGGTTATAGATTTTTTATTTTTTAAGATAAAATTTTTTTTCAAATGAAAACTCAAAATTTTCCCGGAAAACCTCGTCCGATTTTTTTGATTAACGAACTTGTCAGTCATTTATAAAAGGAAGGTACATAGCAAATTTTATCAAAATCGGCGTATTATTCTTTGAGATAAAAATTATTTTCGAATGAAAACTCAAAATTTTCCCGGAAAACCTCGTCTGATTTTCCTGACTAACAAACTTGTCAAAGCCATTTACAAAAGAAAGGTACATGCCAATTTTTATTAAAATCGGCTTATTACTTTTTGCGATAAGAATTTTTTTCGAATGAAAACTCAAAATTTTCCCGGAAAACCTCGTCCGATTTTCCTGACTAACGAACTTATCCAAGCCATTTACAAAAGAAAGGTTCATGCAAAATTTTATCAAAATCGGCCCATTATTTTTTGAGTTATCGGTGTGATACTTATATATATATATATATATATATATATATATATATATATATATATATATATATATATATATATATATATATATATATATATATATATATATATATATATATATAAACATATAAAAATTGAAACTGACCCCGGATATGGGTTCTAGGGGTCCTAGATCGCGCTCATTTGAAGAAATTTTTTCAAAATTCAAAAGTCGAGATCTCCTCATTAGTGAATTTTTTCTAAGGAAATTCACTAAAAATAATACACATGTTGGTCATCTCAATGAACTAATTATGAAGAAATTGCTTTCGTACATTACATTTAAGAAATTATATGTGAAACTACTATATTTTGTGTTACTTTTTGGAATAAATAGCAATTCACAATAACTGAACTCTATCTGTTTTAGAAAAATTAAAAATAATACACATGTTGGTCATCTCAATGAACTAGTTATACAGAAATGTCTTTTGTACATTACGTTTACGAAATTATATGTGAAACTACTATATTTTGTGTTACTTTTTGAAATAAATAGCAAATCACAATAATTGAACTCCATATGTTTAAAAACAAATTAAAATAATACACATGTTGGTCATCTCAATGAACTAGTTATACAGAAATGTCTTTTGTCCATTACGTTTAAGACATTATAGGTGAAACTACCATATTTTGTTTGCTTTTTGGAATAAATACCAATTCATAGTAATTTAACTCCATATGATAAAAAAAAATTAAATAATACACATGTTGGTCATCTAAATGAACTAGTTATACAGAAATGTCTTTTGTCCATTACCTTTAAGACATTATAGGTGAAACTACCATATTTTGTGTTACTTATTGGAATAAATAACAATTCACAAAAATTGAACTCTATATGTTTTAAAAAAATTAAAAATAATACACATGTTGTCATCTCAATGAACTAGTTATCCAGAAATGGCTTTCGTACATTACATTTAAGAAATTATATGTGAAATTACTATATTTTGTGTTACTTTTTGGAATAAATAGCAATTCACAATAACTGAACTCTATATGTTTAGAAAACTTAAAAATAAAACACATGTTGGTCATCTCAATGAACTAGTTATACAGAAACGTCTTGTGTACATTACATTTAAGAAAATATATGTGAAACTATTATATTTTGTGTTACTTTTTGAAATAAATAGCAATTCACAATAATTGAACTCTATATGTTTAAAAAAAATTAATAATGATACACATGTTGGTCATCTCAATGAACTAGTTATATAGAAATGTCTTTTGTACATTACATTTAAAGAATTATCGGTGAAACTACCATACTTTGTTTACTTTTTGGAGTAAATAGCAATTCATAATAATTGAACTCCATATGTTTAAAAAAATAATAATACACATGTTGGTCATCTCAATGAACTAGTTATACAGAAATGTCTTTTGTACATTACGTTTAAGACATAATATGTTAAACTACTATATTTTGTGTTACTTTTTGAAATAAATAGCAATTCACAATAATTGAACTCTATATGTTTAAAAAAAAATTAATAATCATAAACATGTTGGTCATCTCAATGAACTAGTTATATAGAAATGTCTTTTGTCCATTACGTTTAAGACATTATAGGTGAAACTACCATATTTTGTTTACTTTTTGGAATAAATAGCAACACAATAATTGAACTCTATGTTTTAAAAAAATTAAAATTAATACACATGTTGGTCATCTCAATGAACTAGTTTTCCAGAAATGGCTTTCGTACATTACATTTAAGAAATTATATGTGAAAGTACTATATTTTGTGTTACTTTTTGAAATAAATAGCCATTCACAATAATTGAACTCTATATGATATAGAAACGTCTTTTGTCCATTACATTTAAGAAATTATATGTAAACCTACCATATTTTGTGTTACTTTTTGAAATAAATAGCAATTCACAATATTTGAACTCTATATGTTTTAAAAAAATTAAAAATAATACATATCTTGCTCATCTCAATGAACTAGTTATACACAAGTGTCTTTTATCCATTACATTTAAGATATTATATGTAAATCTACCATATTTTGTGTTACTTTTTGAAATAAATAGCAATTCACAATAACTGAACTCTATATGTTTTAAAAAAATTAAAAATAATACACATGTTGGTAATCTGAATGAACTATCTATACAGAAATGTCTTTTGTACATTATATTTAAAAAATTAATGGTGAAACTACCATATTTTGTTACTTTTTGGAATAAATAGCAATTCACAATAATTGAACTCTATGTTTTAAAAAAATAAAAAATAATACACATGTTGGTAATCTCAATGAACTATCTATACAGAAATGTCTTTTGTACATTATATTTAAAGAATTAATGGTGAAACTACCATATTTTGTTACTTTTTGGAATAAAAAGCAATTCACAATAATTAAACTATGTTTTAAAAAAATTAAAAATAATACACATGTTGGTCATCTCAATGAACTAGTTAGACAGAAATGTCTTTTGTCCATTACGTTTAAGACTTTATAGGTGAAACTACCATATTTTGTGTTACTTTTTGGAATAAATAGCAATTCACAATAACTGAACTCTATATGTTTTAGAAACTTTACATATTTTGGTCATCTCAATGAACTAGTTATACAGAAATGTCTTTTGTACATTATATTTAAGGAATTATATGTGAAACTACTATATTTTGTGTTACTTTTTGAAATAAATAGCAATTCACACTAATTGAACTCCATATGTTTTAAACAAATTAATAATGATACAAATGTTGGTCATCTCAATGAACTAGTTATACAGATGTCTTTTGTCCATTACGTTTAAGACATTATAGGTAAAACTACCATATTTTGTTTGCTTTTTGGAATAAATAGCAATTCATTGTAATTTAACTCCATATGATAAAAATTTTTTAAATAATACACATGTTGGTCATCTAAATGAACTAGTTATACAGAAATGTCTATTGTCCATTACGTTTAAGACATTATAGGTGAAACTACCATATTTTGTGTTACTTATTGGAATAAATATCAATTCACAATAATTGAACTCTATATGTTTTAAAAAAATTAAAAATAATACACATGTTGGACATCTCAATGAACAAGTTATCCAGAAATGGCTTTCGTACATTACATTTAAGAAAGTATATGTGAAACTACTATATTTTGCGTTACTTTTTGGAATAAATAGCAATTCACAATAACTGAACTCTATCTGTTTTAGAAAAATTAAAAATAATGCACATGTTGGTCATCTCAATCAACTAGTTATACAGAAATGTCTTTTGTACATTACATTTAAAAAATTATGTGAAACTACTATATTTTGTGTTACTTTTTGAAATAAATAGTAATTCACAATAATTGAACTCCATATGTTTAAAAAAAATAAATACACATGTTGGTCATCTCAATGAACTAGTTATTTTTTTTTGTTCCCTCAGGGCTCGTCCGCGGCCTTGCCGCCCCGATAGCACCAAAATGAACTTGTTATACAGAAATGTCTTGTACATTATATTTAAGAAATAATATGTGAAACTACTATATTTTGTGTTACTTTTTGAAATAAATAGCAATTCACAATAATTGAACTCTCTAAAAAAAATAATAATGATAAACATATTGGTGATCTCAATGAACTAGTTATATAGAAATGTCTTTTGTCCATTACGTTTAAGACATTATAGGTGAAACTACAATATTTTGTGTTACTTTTTTAAAATAAATAGCAATTCACAATAACTGAACTCTATATGTTTTAGAAACTTTACACATTTTGGTCATCTCAATGAACTAGTTATACAGAAATGTCTTTTGTACATTACATTTGAGAAACTATATGCGAAACCACCATATTTTGTGTTAATTGTTGGAAGAAATAGCAATTCACAATGATTGAACCCAATATGTTTTAAAAAAATTAAAAATAATACACATGTTGGTCATCGCAATGAACTAGTTATACAGAAATGTCTTTTGTCCATTACGTTTAAGACATTATAGGTGAAACTACCATATTTTGTGTTACTTTTTGGAATAAATAGCAATTCACAATAATTGAACTCTATATGTTTAAAAAAATTAAAAACAATACACACGTTGGTCATCTCAATGAACTAGTTATACAGAGATGTCTTTTGTACAATACATTCGAGAAACTATATGTAAAACTACTATATTTTGTGTTACTTTTTGAAATAAATAGCAATTCACATAAACTCTATATGTTTAAAAAGAATTAAAAATAATACACATGTTGGTCATCTCAATGAACTAGTTATGCAGAAATTGCTTTCGTACATTACATTTAAGAAAGTATATGTGAAACTACTATATTTTGCGTTACTTTTTGGAATAAATAGCAATTCACAATAACTGAACTCTATCTGTTTTAGAAAAATTAAAAATAATACACATGTTGGTCATCTCAATAAACTAGTTATACAGAAATGTCTTTTGTACATTACATTTACGAAATTATATGTGAAACTACTATATTTTGTGTTACTTTTTGAAATAAATAGCAATTCACAATAATTGAACTCTATATGTTTAAAAACAAATTAAAATAATACACATGTTGGTCATCTCAATGAACTAGTTATACAGAAATGTCTTTTGTCCATTACGTTTAAGACATTATAGGTGAAACTACCATATTTTGTTTGCTTTTTGGAATAAATAGCAATTCATAGTAATTTAACTCCATATGATAAAAAAATATTAAATAATACACATGTTGGTCATCTAAATGAACTAGTTATACAGAAATGTCTTTTGTCCATTACGTTTAAGACATTATAGGTGAAACTACCATATTTTGTGTTACTAATTGGAATAAATAACAATTCACAAAAATTGAACTCTATATGTTTTAAAAAAATTAAAAATAATACACATGTCATCTCAATGAACTAGTTATCCAGAAATGGCTTTCGTACATTACATTTAAGAAATTGTATGTGAAACTACTATATTTTGTGTAACTTTTTGGAATAAATAGCAATTCACAATAACTGAACTCTATATGTTTAGAAAACTTAAAAATAATACACATGTTGGTCATCTCAATGAACTAGTTATACAGAAATGTCTTGTGTACATTACATTTAAGAAAATATATGTGAAACTATTATATTTTGTGTTACTTTTTGAAATAAATAGCTATTCACAATAATTGAACTCTATATGTTTAAAAAAAATTAATATTGATACACATGTTGGTCATCTCAATGAACTAGTTATATAGAAATGTCTTTTGTACATTACATTTAAAGAATTATTGGTGAAACTACCATATTTTGTTTACTTTTTGGAGTAAATAGCAATTCACAATAATTGAACTCCATATGTTTAAAAAAATAATAATACACATGTTGGTCATCGCAATGAACTAGTTATACAGAAATGTCTTTTGTGCATTACGTTTAAGAAATAATATGTTAAACTACTATATTTTGTGTTACTTTTTGAAATAAATAGCAATTCACAATAATTGAACTCTATATGTTTAAAAAAAAATTAATCATAAACATGTTGATCATCTCAATGAACTAGTTATATAGAAATGTCTTTTGTCCATTACGTTTAAGACATTATAGGTAAAACTACCATATTTTGTTTACTTTTTGGAATAAATAGCAATTCACAATAATTGAACTCTATGTTTTAAAAAAATTAAAATTAATACACATGTTGGTCATCTCAATGAACTAGTTTTCCAGAAATGGCTTTCGTACATTACATTTAAGAAATTATATGTGAAAGTACTATATTTTGTGTTACTTTTTGAAATAAATAGCAATTCACAATAATTGAACTCTATATGATATAGAAACGTCTTTTGTCCATTACATTTAAGAAATTATATATAAACCTACCATATCTTGTGTTACTTTTTGGAATAAATAGCAATTCACAATAATTGAACTCTATATGTTTTAAAAAAATTAAAAATAATACATATCTTGCTCATCTCAATGAACTAGTTATACAGAAGTGTCTTTTATCCATTACATTTAAGACATTATATGTAAATCTACCATATTTTGTGTTACTTTTTGAAATAAATAGCAATTCACAATAATTGAACTCTATATGTTGCAAAAAAATTAAAAATAATACACATGTTGGTAATCTGAATGAACTATCTATACAGAAATGTCTTTTGTACATTATATTTAAAAAATTAATGGTGAAACTACCATATTTTGTTACTTTTTGGAATAAATAGCAATTCACAATAATTGAACTCTATGTTTTAAAAAAATAAAAAATAATACATATGTTGGTAATCTCAATGAACTATCTATACAGAAATGTCTTTTGTACATTATATTTAAAGAATTAATGGTGAAACTACCATATTTTGTTACTTTTTGGAATAAAAAGCAATTCACAATAATTAAACTATATGTTTTAAAAAAAATTAAAAATAATACACATGTTGGTCATCTCAATGAACTAGTTAGACAGAAATGTCTTTTGTCCATTACATTGAAGAAATTATATGTGAAACTGCCGCATTTTGTGTTCCTTTTTGCAATAAATAGCAATTCACAATAAATGAATTCTATGTGTTTTAAAAAAATTAAAAATAGTACACATGTTGGTAATCCCAATGAACTAGTTATACAGAAATGTCTTTTGTACATTACATTTAAGAAATTATATGTGAACCTACCATATTTTCTTTTACTTTTTGGAATAAACAGTAATTCATAATAAGTAAATTCTATGTTTTGAAAATTTTTAGTGAATTTTCGTAGAAAAAATTCACTAATGGGGAGATCCCGACTTTTGAATTTAAAAATTTTTTTTGCAAACGAGGGCGAACTAGGACCCCTAGAACCCATATCCGGGGTCAGTTTCCATTTTAATATGTTTATATATATATATATATATATATATATATATATATATATATATATATATATATATATATATATATATATATATATATATATATATATATTAATATATATATTAATATATATATATTAATATATATATATATATATATATATATATATATATATATATATATATATATATATATATATATATATATATATATATATATATATATATATATATATATATATATATATATATATATGTATCACACCGATAACTCAAAAAATAATGGGCGGATTTTGATAAAATTTGGCATGTACGTTTCTTTTGTAAATGGCTTGGATATGTTCGTTAGTCAAGAAAATCGGACGAGGTTTTCCGGGAAAATTTTGAGTTTTCATTCGAAACAAATTCTGATCTCAAAAAGTAATAAGCAGATTTTAATAAAATTTGGCATGTACCTTCCTTTTATAAGTGGCTTTGACAAGTTTGTTAGTCAGGAACATCGGACGAGGTCTTCGGGGAAAATTTTCAGTTTTCATTCGAAAAAATTTTTTATCTCAAAAAGTAATAAGCCGATTTTAATAAAATTTGGCATGTACCTTCCTTTTGTAAATGGCTTTGATAAGTTCGTTAATCAGAAAAATCACACAAGGTTTTCCGGAAAAATTTTGAGTCTTCATTTGAAAAAAAAATTTATCTTAAAAAATAAAAAATCTATGATAAACAAATTTGGTAGGTAGGTTTGCGATATAAAAAGTAAACTATACACCAAAATTTAGATTTCTATGTTACAAGAAAATAAGTTATAATAAAATATTTTGTGCCAGATCATTTCTATGAAAATTAACTACGATAACGCACTTGCTGCGTCCAGACTTTTTTTAAATACACATCTTGATCATCTCAATGAATTAGTTATACAGAAATGTCTTTTGTACATTATATTTAAAGAATTATATGTGATACACAATAATTGAACCTCATGTTTTAAAAAAATTACATTTAAGAAATTATATGTGAACTAGCCATATTTTGTGTCATCATTTGGAATAAATATCAAATGACAATAATTGAACTCTATATGTTTTTAAAAAATTAAAAATAATACACATGTTGGTAATCTCAATGAACTAGTTATACAGAAATGTCTTTTGTACATTACATTTAAAGAATTATAGGTGAAACTACCATATTTTGTTACTTTTTGGAATAAATAGCAATTCACAATAATTAAACTCTATATGTTTAAAAAAAATTAAAAATAATACACATGTTCGTCATCTCAATGAACTAGTTAGACAGAAATGTCTTGTTCATTACATTTAAGAAATTATATGTGATACTTGCATATTTTGTGTTACTTTTTGAAATAAATAGCAATTCACAATAATCGAACTCTATATGTTTTAAAAAAATTAAAAATAATACACATGTTGGTCATCTCACTGAACTAGTTATACAGACATGTCTTTTGTCCATTACATTTAAGAAATTATATGTGAATATTTTGTGTTACTTTTTGAAATAACTAGCAATTCACAATAATTGAACTCTATATGTTTTAAAAAAATTAAAAATAATACACATGTTGCTCATCTCAATGAACCAGTTATACAGAAATGTCTTTTGTACATTACATTTAAGAAATTATATGTGAACCTACCATATTTTGTGTTACTTTTTGAAATACATAGCAATTCACAATAATTGAACTCTATATGTTTTAAAAAAAGTTAAAAATAATACACATGTTGGTAATCTGAATGAACTAGTTATAAGGAAATGTCTTTTGTATATTAAATTTAAAGAATTAAGGGTGAACCTACCATATTTTGTAACTTTTTGAAATAAATAGCAATTCACAATAATTTAACTCAAAATGCTTTAAAATAATTAAAAATAATATACATGTTGGTAATCTGAATGAACTAGTTATACAGAAATGTCTTTTGTACATTAGGTTTAAAGAATTAAGGGTGACAATACCATATTTTGTTACTTTTTGGAATAAATAGCAATTCACAATAATGAAACTCTATGTATATTCTCTTTATTTCAACAACACACCACGAGGGCTTACAGCCTAAATACTATCGTACCGTGGGTGTCGACAAGGAGGAAAGAGGCAACTTGTTAATTCTGGACTTGAAGGTTTGGAGGTTCGGGGGGAAGGAAAAAATGTGCCGGAAAGGAATTCCACAACTTTGAAGGCCTCGGGACAAAAGATTGGGCATAACAAGATGTTCTATGTCTAGTGACCTGGACAGTAAAAGGTGCATTCGCTTTGTTCCCCTGGTAGATCTGTTGGGGGCAGCAGGTGGAGGAACTATGGAAGAAAGCTCCTCTGAGCACTGCCTGTGCAGATATCTGTAAAAGAGAGAGAGGTAACCAACGGCACGTCGGTGGGCAGGGGATGGCAGCCTTTGGGTGAGGGTAGGGTCACGGATGAGAATTATAGCTATCTTCTGAATTGAGTCCAGGATAGCGAATGTAGAAGCGGCACCAGCACCCCAGATGTGGGAGCAGTATTCGAGGTTTGGTCTTATTTGTGAAGTATATAAGGTATAGAGATTAGCTGGCGAAAAGTATTTGCCAATTCAAATTCCGATCCACAGAAATGCCAACAAGTGAAAAGGACTAATTACTTTGAATAACTTGGTTGTTCATTGTGATGCGTCTAGGGCTTGTGTATCTCTTATGAGAAGAAAAGCAAGACTGTGATTTGGTATTGTTGAATTGTACAAGATTTCTACCTCCCCGCTCTAATATTTTTGGAGATCCACGAAGATAGAACCCTCCATGAGTCTGCGATCCTCATCTAATTGTGCTAAAGAGACAGGCTGAGAATATTGTATATTTAAGTGGAGGATGCTGTCGTCCGCGTAACTGTGAACTAGGTTGGATGTGCTAGAGAGAAGGTCATTGCTGTAGAGAAGAAACAAAGTAGGGGCTAAAGCTGAACCTTGAGGGACTCCTGCATTAATTGGATACAGTTTAGAGGAAGAGCCATCCGCGACAACAGAAATGCTCCGGTTGCAGAGGATATTTGCTGTCCAGGTACAGAGTTTTGGTGATAGGCTATAGGCCGGAAGTTTATTAAGCAGCGCTGTTGACTAGTTATACAGAAATGTCTCTTGTACATTAGATTTAAAGAGTTATATGTGATACTAGTATATTTTGTGTTACTTTTTGAAATAATTAGCAATTAACAATAATTGAACTCCATATGTTTAAAAAAAATTAAAAATAATACACATGTTGGTCATCTCAATGAACTAGTTATACAAAAATGTCTTTTGTCCATTACATTTAAGAAATTATATGTGAACTAGCCATATTTTGTGTTACTTTTTTGAATAAATAGCAATTCACAATAATTGAACCCTATGTTTTAAAAAAATTAAAAATAATACAGATGTTGGTAATCTCAATGAACTAGTTATACAGAAATGTCTTTTGTACTTTACATTTAAAGAATTATAGGTGAAACTACCATATTTTGTTACTTTTTGGAATAAATAGCAATTCACAATAATTAAACTCTATGTTTTAAAAAACATTAAAATAATACACATGTTCGTCATCTCAATAAACTAGTTAGACAGAAATGTCTTTTGTCCATTACATTTAAGAAATTATATTTGATACTAGCATATTTTGTGTTACTTTTTGAAATAAATAGCAATTCACAATAATTGCACTCTATATGTTTTAAACAAATTAATAATGATACACATGTTGGTCATCTCAATGAACTAGTTATATATAAATGTCTTTTGTACATTACATTTGAAGAATTATAGGTGAAACTACCATATTTTGTTTGCTTTTTGGAATTAATTGCAATTCATAATAATTCAACTCCATATGTTTAAAAAAAAATTAAAATAATGCACATGTTGGTCATCTAAATGAGCTAGTTATACAGAAATGTCTTTTGTCCATTACGTTTAAGACACTATAGGTGAAACTACCATATTTTGTGTTACTTATTGGTATAAATAACAATTCACAATAATTGAACTCTATATGTTTTAAAAAAATTAAAAATAATACACATGTTGGTCATCTCAATGAACTAGTTATCCAGAAATGGCTTTCGTACATTACATTTGAGAAATTATATGTGAAACTACTATATTTTGTGTTACTTTTTGGGATAAATAGCAATTCACAAGAACTGAAGTCTAAATGTTTTAGAAAAATTAAAAATAATACACATGTTGGTCATCTCAATCAACTAGTTATACAGAAATGTCTTTTGTACATTACATTTAAGAAATTATATGTGAAACTACTATATTTTGTGTTACTTTTTTAAATAAATAGCAATTCACAATAATTGAACTCTATATGTTTAAAAAAATTAATAATGATACACATGTTGGTCATCTCAATGAACTAGTTATATAGAAATGTCTTTTGTACATTACATTTAAAGAATTGTAGGTGAAACTACCATTATTTGTTTACTTTTTGGAATAAATAGCAATTCACAAAAATTGAACTCCATATATTTAAAAAAAATTAAAATACACATGTTGGTCATTTCAATGAACTAGTTATACAGAAATGTCTTTTGTCTATTACGTTTAAGACCTTATAGGTGAAACTACCATATTTTGTGTTACTTTTTGGAATAAATAGCAATTCACAATAATTGAACTCTATATGTTTAAAAAAAATTAAAAACAATACACACGTTGGTCATCTCAATGAACTAGTTATACAGAAATGTCTTTTGTACAATACATTTGAGAAACTATATGTAAAACTACTATATTTTGTGTTACTTTTTGAAATAAGTAGCAATTCACATAAACTCTATATGTTTAAAAAGAATTAAAAGCCTGGACGCAGCAAGTGCGTTATGGTAGTGAATTTTCATAGAAATGATCTGGCACAAAATATTTTATTATAACTTTTTTTTCTTGTAACATAGAAATCTAAATTTTGGAGTATAGTTTACTTTTTATATCGTAAACCTACCTACCAAATTTGGTTATAGATTTTTTATTTTTTAAGATAAAATTTTTTTTCAAATGAAAACTCAAATTTTTCCCGGAAAACCTCGTCCGATTTTTTTGATTAA
Organism: Tillus elongatus; assembly: GCA_964006375.1. Lineage (NCBI taxonomy): Eukaryota > Metazoa > Arthropoda > Insecta > Coleoptera > Cleridae > Tillus > Tillus elongatus. The sequence continues at coordinate 68,589,017 of OZ023269.1, read as the reverse complement.
CGAACTTGTCAAAGTCATTTATAAAAGGAAGGTACATAGCAAATTTTATCAAAATCGGCCTATTATTCTTTGAGATAAAAATTATTTTCGAATGAAAACTCAAAATTTTCCCGGAAAACCTCGTCCGATTTTCCTGACTAACAAACTTGTCAAAGCCATTTACAAAAGAAAGGTACGTGCCAATTTTTATTAAAATCGGCTTATTACTTTTTGAGATAAGAATTTTTTTCGAATGAAAACTCAAAATTTTCCCGGAAAACCTCGTCCGATTTTCCTGACTAACGAACTTATCCAAGCCATTTACAAAAGAAAGGTTCATGCAAAATTTTATCAAAATCGGCCCATTATTTTTTGAGTTATCGGTGTGATACATATATATATATATATATATATATATATATATATATATATATATATATATATATATATATATATATATATATATATATATATATATATATATATATATATATATATATATATATATATATATATATATATATATATATATTGATGCTGACTACACTTTGGGGTCCCTTTTATTTCTTGGAATTTTTGGCACGAGTTTATCCTATACGAACCAACATTTAGCGTGGTACTCAAAATTTTCCTTTTCGGAGCATATTTTTTGAAAAAAAAATTAAAATAGCTTGTAGTATGAACTTTGGGGACATGTCTCAAATGATTGTATCCGTTAATACAACTAATGTATCTAAAAACATTCTAAACATCTTAAAACATTTCTGTATAACTAGTTCAGTGAGATGACCAACATGTGTATTTTTTTAACATAGAGTTCAATTATTTGAATTGCTATTGATTCCAAAAAGTAACACAAAATATGGTAGGTTTACATATAATTTCTTAGATGTAATGAACAAAAGACATTTCTGTATAACTAGTTCATTGAGATGACCAACATGTGTATTATTTTCAATTTTTCTAAAACATATAGAGTTCAGTTATTGTTCATTGCTATTTATTCCAAAAAGTAACAAAAAATATGGTAGTTTCACATATAATTTCTTAAATGTAATGTACAAAACGCATTTCTGTAAAGCTAGTTCATTGAGATAACCAACATGTGTACTATTTTTAATTTTTTTAAAACATATAGAGTTCAATTATTCTGAATTGCTATGTATTCCAAAAAGTAACACAAAATATGGTGGGTTCACATATAATTTCTTAAATGTAATGGACAAAAGACATTTCTCTATAACTAGTTCATTGAGATGACCAACATGTGTATTATTTTTCTTTTTTTTTTAAACATATAGAGTTCAATTGTTGTGAATTGCTATTTATTCCAAAAAGTAACATAAAATATGGTAATTTCATATACAATTCTTTAAATGTAATGTACAAAAGACTTTTCTGTATAACTAGTTCATTCAGATGACCAACATGTGTATTATTTTTAATTTTTTTTAAACATATAGAGTTCAATTATTGTGAATTGCTATTTATTCCAAAATGTAACACAAAATATGGTAGTTTCACATATAATTTCCTAAATGTAATGAACAAAAGATATTTCTGTATAACTAGTTCATTGAGATGACCAACATGTGTATTATTTTTCATATTTTTAAAACATATAGAGTTCAATTACTGTGAGTTGCTATTTATTCAAAAAAGTAACACAAAATATGGTAGGTTCACATATAATTTCTTAAATATAATGGCCAAAGACATTTCTGTATAACTAATTCATTGAGATGGCCAACATAAGTATTATTTTAAATTTTTTTAAACATATAGAGTTCAATTATTGTGAATTGCTATTTAGTCCAAAAAGTAACACAAAATGTAGTAGTTTCACATATAATTTCTTAAATGTAATGTACAAAAGCCATTTCTGGATAACTAGTTCATTGAGATGACCAACATGTGTATTATTTTTAATTTTTTTAAAACATATAGAGTTCAATTATTGTGAGTTGCTATTTATTCCAAAAAGTAACACAAAATATGGTAGTTTCACATTTAATTTCTAAAATGTCATGGACAAAAGACATTTCTGTATGACTAGTTCATTGATATGACCAACATGTGTATTATTTTTAATCTTTTAAAACATATATACCCAGTTTCACAAAGCTTGATTAAATATTTAACGGCCGGTTAGTTAATCAGAGATTTAGACGACCAATCACAGACTATAATTCGGGTTCTTGCCATGACAACCAAATATTTTGAAGCTGTAATTGGTCGTCTGAAGCCCTGATTAACTAACCGGCCGTTAAATATTTAATCGAGCTTTATGAAACTGGGCAATAGACTTCATTTATTATGAATTGCTATTTATTCCAAAAAGTAACATAAAATGTGGTAGTTTCAGTTATTATTTTTTAAATGTAATGTACAAAAGCCATTTCTGGATAACTAGTTCATTGAGATGACCAACATGTGTATTATTTTTAATTTTTTTAAAACATATACAGTTCAATTATTGTTAATTGCTATTTATTCCAAAAAGTAACACAAAATATGGTAGGTTTACATACACTTTCTTAAATGTAATGTACAAAAGACATTTCTGTATAACTAGTTCATTGAGATGATCAACATGTGTCTTATTTTTAATTTTTTTAAAACATATAGAGTTGAATTATTGTGAATTTCTATTTATTCCAAAAAGTTACACAAAATATGATAGTTTCACATATAATTTCTTAAATGTACTGGACGAAAGACATGTCTGTATAACTAGTTTATTGAGATGACCAACATGTGTATTATTTTTAATTTTTTTAAAACATATAGGGTTCAATTATTGTGAATTGCTATTTATTCCAAAAAGGAAAACAAAATATGGTAGTTACACCTATAATTCTTTAAACGTAATGTACAAAAGACATTTCTGTATAACTAGTTCATTGAGACGACCAACATGTGTATTATTAATTTTTTTTAAACATATAGAGTTCATTTATGGTGAATTGCTATTTATTCCAAAACGTAACACAAAATATGGTAGTTTCACATATAATTTCTTAAATGTAATGTAAAAAAGGCATTTCTGTATAGCTAGTTCATTGAGATGACCAACATGTGTATTATTTTTAATTTTTTTAAAACATATAGAGTTCAATTATTGTGACTTGCTATTTATTCCAAAAAGTAACACAAAATATGGTAGTTTCACATATTTTTTCTTAAATGTTATGTACAAAAGACATTTCTGTATAACTAGTTCATTGAGATGACCAACATGTGTATTATTTTTAAATTTTTTAAACATATAGAGTTCAATTATTATGAATTGCTATTTATTCCAAAAAGTAACACAAAATGTGGTAGGTTCGCATATACTTTCTTAAATGTAATGTACAAAAGAAATTTCTGTATAACTAGTTCATTGAGATGACCAACATGTGTATTATTTTTAATTTTTTTAAAACATATAGAGTTCAATTATTGTGAATTGCTATTTATTCCAAAAAGTAAAACAAAATATGGTAGTTTCACCTATAATTCTTTAAACGTAATGTACAAAAGACATTTCTGTATAACTAGTTCATTGAGACGACCAACATGTGTATTATTAATTTTTTTTAAACATATAGAGTTCATTTATGGTGAATTTCTATTTATTCCAAAACGTAACACAAAATATGGTAGTTTCACATATAATTTCTTAAATGTAATGTAAAAAAGGCATTTCTGTATAGCTAGTTCATTGAGATGACCAACATGTGTATTATTTTTAATTTTTTTAAAACATATAGAGTTCAATTATTGTGAATTGCTATTTATTCCAAAAAGTAACACAAAATATGGTAGTTTCACATATACTTTCTTAAATGTAATGTACAAAAGACATTTCTGTATAACTAGTTCATTGAGATGACCAACATCTGTATTATTTTTAATTTTTTTAAAACATATAGAGTTGAATTATTGTGAATTTCTATTTATTCCAAAAAGTTACACAAAATATGGTAGTTTCACTTATAATTCTTTAAACGTAATGTACAAAAGACATTTCTGTATAAGGAGTTTATTGAGATTACTAACATGTGTATTATTTTTAATTTGTTTAAAACATATAGAGTTCAATTTTTGTGAATTGCTATTTATTCCAAAAATTAACACAAAATATGGTAGGTTCACATAAATTTTCTTAAATGTAATAGACAAAAGACATTTCTTTATAACTAGTTCATTGAGATCACCAACATATGTATTATTTTAATTTTTTTTTAAATATATGGAGTTCAATTATTGTGAATTGCTATTTATTCCAAAAAGTAACACAAAATATGGTAGTTTCACATATAATTTAAATGTAATGGACAAAAGACATTTCTGTATAACCAGTTTATTGAAATGACTAACATGTGTATTATTTTTAACTTTTTTAAAACATATAGAGTTCAATTATTGTGAATTGCTATTTATTCCAAAAAGTAACACAAAATATGGTTAACTCATATATAATTTCTTAAATGTAATGGACAAAAGACATTTCTGTATAACTAGTTCAGTGAGATGACCAACATGTGTATGATTTTTTTTAACATATAGAGTTCAATTATTCCAAAAAGTAACACAAAATATGGTAGTTTCACATATAATTTCTTAAATGTAATGTACAAAAGACATTGCTGTATAACTAGTTTATTGATATTACCAACATGTGTATTATTTTTAATTTTTTTTTTAAACCAATAGAGTTCAATTATTGTGAATTGCTATTTTTTATTTTTTTAAAACATATACAGTTCAATTATTGTATCTTAAATGTAATGTACAAAAGACATTTCTGTACAACTAGTTCAGTGAGATGACCAACATGTGTATTAGTTTTAATTTTTTTTAAACATATAGAGTTCAATTATTTAAATTGCTATTTATTCTAAAAAGTAACACCAAATATGGTAGTTTCACATATAATTTCTTATATGTATTGTACAAAAGACATTTCTATATAACTGTTTCATTGAGATGACCAACATGTGTATTATTTTTAAATTTTTTTTTAAACCAATAGAGTTCAATTATTGTGAATTGCTATTTATTCCAAAAAGTAACACAAAAGATGGTAATTTCACCTATAATTCTTTAAATGTAATGTACAAAAGACATTTCTGTATAACTAGTTCATTGAGATGACCAACATGTGTATTATTTTTAATTTTTTTAAAACATATAGAGTTCAATTATTGTGAATTGCTATTTATTCCAACAAGTAACACAAAATATGGTAGGTTAACATATAATTGAAATGCAATGAACAAAATACATTTCTGTATAACTAGTTCATTGTGATGACCAACATGTGTATTATTTTTAATTTTTTAAAGCAACATATAAAGTGCAAATATTCTGAATTCCTATTTATTCCAAGAAGTGGTAGTATCACATAATTTCTTATTAAACGTTATGTACAAACGATATTTTTTAAATATAAAATCCAAATAACTTTTTGCATAGCTAGTACATTGCGATGGCAAACATAAGTGTAATGTTTTTCTAAATTTTATAAGATAACAACTACAATTATTTTAATTCGTATTTTTTACTTACTAGTAAGGAAATATGATGTACAGCGGTGATTTCCGTGTAGATAGCTTATTGAATGACAATTGTAAGTGGTTTAATTTGGAAGTATTATAAAGCAATCTTTAGAATACACTTATTATTTAATTTTCGCAAAAGCTGAAAAAATAATCTAATATATTGCAACAGTATATAAATATCATGCCAACATTTTTATATTGCACAAAAAATAAGGTTTGACTTCACCGCTTATTTTAGTCAACGTAAATAATCTTGCTGTCTAAATTACATTGAACTATATACTACGTATGTGGAAGGGGCATCGTTCGCAATGCGCATGCTAGGCGTTGAAGACGACAGTGTACACGTTCCAGTAACGTAGTATTACAGTTCAACGCTTAAATGTCCAATAGTTAAGAGTCACCGCAAGTGAACGTTTAGCCTTCAACCTACTAACCAAATGAACATACTCAACTGTTGGGTTCGTTGAAGGCATCATTTGATAAATATCTAACTACAAAATATTGACGAATCACTTATCCTGATATTACGCTTGCTATAACAATGAGTGATAATGTTAAACCGTTTTTAAAATAGCAAATGTTTGTAACACTCAAGGTTAAATCCACTTCGGCCAAGAGGGTTTGGCGCCAAGCTTTGATATTTTAGCAGTTTCCGGATTTAAATTGAAATCAATATGCTTTACACGCAGCACAAAAAGTTTTCTTGTAAAATAAGTCATCGTTAAATGAAGACATGGGCGAGTTCACCAGGCGACAAGTGCTGCCAGCAGCTGAAATGTCAACATTTTCTGATAAAGCAATTCCGCTGTTGGCGCCTGGTGAACCCACGCATTGGCTGAGTTCACCAGGCGCCATCAGTTAAATTTAGGCGCTTATCTGCTGGCTACCGATATATTTCAGCGGTTGGAGATTGATGAACGGCCTTCTGTTGACTTCAAGCACTGTTTTGTGACGTTTGTTTGTCATTCCGCTTTCATACATTGTAAACAGCTGAGTTCCAGCATGAACTCAGGGGTGGTGAATGCATATTTTGACACAATGATTCAACTGTTGGCGCCTGGTGAACTCGGCCACTATTGCATGTAGATTGTAGATTCAAGTAAATGGGCGAGTTCACCAGGCGCCGGTTGCTGCATTGTTATGTCAAAAAAAGGTTGACAAATGCCAATTTTTTTGTTGACATAATGCAGTTGCTGGCCATGGTATAATGACTTAGCGTGATTGTATGAGTAGAAATTATAAGAATATTCCATCATCGTATCTCGTTTTTCACCATTCATACAGCCAACGCCCAGACGTGTCGACGCGGTCTCATAAAAAGAAACTCCTCGTACCAGACACTGAATTTGAGGTCCGACCCCAAAGTGTACAAAAGACCTCAAAGTGTAGCATGTGTATGTAATACTGTCCCCAAAGTACAGGATACATGTATATATATATATATATATATATATATATATATATATATATATATATATATATATATATATATATATATATATATAAATATATATAAATATATATATATATATATATATATATATATATATATATATATATATATATATATATATATATATATATATATATATATATAAACATATAAAAATTGAAACTGACCCCGGATATGGGTTCTAGGGGTCCTAGATCGCGCTCATTTGAAGAAATTTTTTCAAAATTCAAAAGTCGAGATCTCCTCATTAGTGAATTTTTTCTAAGGAAATTCACTAAAAATAATACACATGTTGGTCATCTCAATGAACTAATTATGCAGAAATTGCTTTCGTACATTACATTTAAGAAATTATATGTGAAACTACTATATTTTGTGTTACTTTTTGGAATAAATAGCAATTCACAATAACTGAACTCTATCTGTTTTAGAAAAATTAAAAATAATACACATGTTGGTCATCTCAATGAACTAGTTATACAGAAATGTCTTTTGTACATTACGTTTACGAAATTATATGTGAAACTACTATATTTTGTGTTACTTTTTGAAATAAATAGCAATTCACAATAATTGAACTCCATATGTTTAAAAACAAATTAAAATAATACACATGTTGGTCATCTCAATGAACTAGTTATACAGAAATGTCTTTTGTCCATTACGTTTAAGACATTATAGGTGAAACTACCATATTTTGTTTGCTTTTTGGAATAAATAGCAATTCATAGTAATTTAACTCCATATGATAAAAAAAATTAAATAATACACATGTTGGTCATCTAAATGAACTAGTTATACAGAAATGTCTTTTGTCCATTACGTTTAAGACATTATAGGTGAAACTACCATATTTTGTGTTACTTATTGGAATAAATAACAATTCACAAAAATTGAACTCTATATGTTTTAAAGAAATTAAAAATAATACACATGTTGTCATCTCAATGAACTAGTTATCCAGAAATGGTTTTCGTACATTACATTTAAGAAATTATATGTGAAACTACTATATTTTGTGTTACTTTTTGGAATAAATAGCAATTCACAATAACTGAACTCTATATGTTTAGAAAACTTAAAAATAAAACACATGTTGGTCATCTCAATGAACTAGTTATACAGAAATGTCTTGTGTACATTACATTTAAGAAAATGTATGTGAAACTATTATATTTTGTGTTACTTTTTGAAATAAATAGCAATTCACAATAATTGAATTCCATATGTTTAAAAACAAATTAAAATAATACACATGTTGGTCATCTCAATGAACTAGTTATACAGAAATGTCTTTTGTCCATTACGTTTAAGACATTATAGGTGAAACTACCATATTTTGTTTGCTTTTTGGAATAAATAGCAATTCATAGTAATTTAAATCCATATGATAAAAAAAATTAAATAATACACATGTTGGTCATCTAAATGAACTTGTTATACAGAAATGTCTTTTGTCCATTACGTTTAAGACATTATAGGTGAAACTACCATATTTTGTGTTACTTATTGGAATAAATAACAATTCACAAAAATTGAACTCTATATGTTTTAAAAAAATTAGAAATAATACACATGTTGTCATCTCAATGAACTAGTTATCCAGAAATGGTTTTCGTACATTACATTTAAGAAATTATATGTGAAACTACTATATTTTGTGTTACTTTTTGGAATAAATAGCAATTCACAATAACTGAACTCTATATGTTTAGAAAACTTAAAAATAAAACACATGTTGGTCATCTCAATGAACTAGTTATACAGAAATGTCTTGTGTACATTACATTTAAGAAAATTTATGTGAAACTATTATATTTTGTGTTACTTTTTGAAATAAATAGCAATTCACAATAATTGAACTCTATATGTTTAAAAAAAATTAATAATGATACACATGTTGGTCATCTCAATGAACTAGTTATATAGAAATGTCTTTTGTACATTACATTTAAAGAATTATAGGTGAAACTACCATACTTTGTTTACTTTTTGGAGTAAATAGCAATTCACAATAATTGAACTCCATATGTTTAAAAAAATAATAATACACATGTTGGTCATCTCAATGAACTAGTTATACAGAAATGTCTTTTGTACATTACGTTTAAGACATAATATGTTAAACTACTATATTTTGTGTTATTTTTTGAAATAAATAGCAATTCACAATAATTGAACTCTATATGTTTAAAAAAAAATTAATAATCATAAACATGTTGGTCATCTCAATGAACTAGTTATATAGAAATGTCTTTTGTCCATTACGTTTAAGACATTATAGGTGAAACTACCATATTTTGTTTACTTTTTGGAATAAATAGCAATTCACAATAATTGAACTCTATGTTTTAAAAAAATTAAAATTAATACACATGTTGGTCATCTCAATGAACTAGTTTTCCAGAAATGGCTTTCGTACATTACATTTAAGAAATTATATGTGAAAGTACTATATTTTGTGTTACTTTTTGAAATAAATAGCAATTCACAATAATTGAACTCTATATGATATAGAAACGTCTTTTGTCCATTACATTTAAGAAATTATATGTAAACCTACCATATTTTGTGTTACTTTTGGGAATAAATAGCAATTCACAATAATTGAACTCTATATGTTTTAAAAAAATTAAAAATAATACATATCTTGCTCATCTCAATGAACTAGTTATACAGAAGTGTCTTTTATCCATTACATTTAAGACATTATATGTAAATCTACCATATTTTGTGTTACTTTTTGAAATAAATAGCAATTCACAATAATTGAACTCTATATGTTTTAAAAAAATTAAAAATAATACACATGTTGGTAATCTGAATGAACTATCTATACAGAAATGTCTTTTGTACATTATATTTAAAAAATTAATGGTGAAACTACCATATTTTGTTACTTTTTGGAATAAATAGCAAATCACAATATATGAACTCTATGTTTTAAAAAAATAAAAAATAATACACATGTTGGTAATCTCAATGAACTATCTATACAGAAATATCTTTTGTACATTATATTTAAAGAATTAATGGTGAAACTACCATATTTTGTTACTTTTTGGAATAAAAAGCAATTCACAATAATTAAACTATATGTTTTAAAAAAATTAAAAATAATACACATGTTGGTCATCACAATGAACTAGTTAGACAGAAATGTCTTTTGTCCATTACGTTTAAGACTTTATAGGTGAAACTACCATATTTTGTGTTACTTTTTGGAATAAATAGCAATTCACAATAACTGAATTCTATATGTTTTAGAAACTTTACACATTTTGGTCATCTCAATGAACTAGTTATACAGAAATGTCTTTTGTACATTATATTTAAGGAATTATATGTGAAACTACTATATTTTGTGTTACTTTTTGAAATAAATAGCAATTCACACTAATTGAACTCTATATGTTTTAAACAAATTAATAATGATACAAATGTTGGTCATCTCAATGAACTAGTTATACAGAAATGTCTTTTGTCCATTACGTTTAAGACATTATAGGTAAAACTACCATATTTTGTTTGCTTTTTGGAATAAATAGCAATTCATAGTAATTTAACTCCATATGATAAAAAAATTTAAATAATACACATGTTGGTCATCTAAATAAACTAGTTATACAGAAATGTCTTGTCCATTACGTTTAAGACATTATAGGTGAAACTACCATATTTTGTGTTACTTATTGGAATAAATATCAATTCACAATAATTGAACTCTATATGTTTTAAAAAAAATAAAAATAATACACATGTTGGTCATCTCAATGAACAAGTTATCCAGAAATGGCTTTCGTACATTACATTTAAGAAATTATATGTGAAACTACTATATTTTGTGTTACTTTTTGGAATAAATAGCAATTCACAAGAACTGAACTCTATATGTTTTAGAAAAATTAAAAATAATGCACATGTTGGTCATCTCAATCAACTAGTTATACAGAAATGTCTTTTGTACATTACATTTAAAAAATTATGTGAAACTACTATATTTTGTGTTACTTTTTGAAATAAATAGTAATTCACAATAATTGAACTCCATATGTTTAAAAAAAAATACACATGTTGGTCATCTCAATGAACTAGTTATTTTTTTTGTTCCCTCAGTGCTCGTCCGCGGTCTTGCCGCCCCGATAGCACCAAAATGAACTAGTTATACAGAAATGTCTTCTACATTATATTTAAGAAATAATATGTGAAACTACTATATTTTGTGTTACTTTTTGAAATAAATAGCAATTCACAATAATTGAACTCTCTAAAAAAAAAAATAATGATAAACATATTGGTCATCTCAATGAACTAGTTATATAGAAATGTCTTTTGTCCATTACGTTTAAGACATTATAGGTGAAACTACAATATTTTGTGTTACTTTTTTAAAATAAATAGCAATTCACAATAACTGAACTCTATATGTTTTAGAAACTTTACACATTTTGGTCATCTCAATGAACTAGTTATACAGAAATGTCTTTTGTACATTACATTTGAGAAACTATATGCGAAACCACCATATTTTGTGTTAATTGTTGGAAGAAATAGCAATTCACAATGATTGAACCCAATATGTTTTAAAAAAATTACAAATAATACACATGTTGGTCATCGCAATGAACTAGTTATACAGAAATGTCTTTTGTCCATTACGTTTAAGACATTATAGGTGAAACTACCATATTTTGTGTTACTTTTTGGAATAAATAGCAATTCACAATAATTGAACTCTATATGTTTAAAAAAATTAAAAACAATACACACGTTGGTCATCTCAATGAACTACTTATACAGAAATGTCTTTTGTACATTACATTTAAGAAAATATATGTGAACCTACCATATTTTGTGTTACTTTTTGAAATACATAGCAATTCACAATAATTGAACTCTATATGTTTTAAAAAAGTTAAAAATAATACACATGTTGGTAATCTGAATGAACTAGTTATAAGGAAATGTCTTTTGTATATTAAATTTAAAGAATTAAGGGTGAACCTACCATATTTTGTAACTTTTTGGAATAAATAGCAATTCACAATAATTTAAATCAAAATGCTTTAAGATAATTAAAAATAATATACATGTTGGTAATCTGAATGAACTAGTTATACAGAAATGTCTTTTGTACATTAGGTTTAAAGAATTAAGGGTGACAATACCATATTTTGTTACTTTTTGGAATAAATAGCAATTCACAATAATGAAACTCTATGTATATTCTCTTTATTTCAACAACACACCACGAGGGCTTAGAGCCTAAATACTATCGTACCGTGGGTGTCGACAAGGAGGAAAGAGGCAACTTGTTAATTCTGGACTTGAAGGTTTGGAGGTTCGGGGGGAAGGAAAAAAATGTGCCGGAAAGGAATTCCACAACTTTGAAGTCCTCGGGACAAAAGATTGGGCATAACAAGATGTTCTATGTCTAGTGACCTGGACAGTAAAAGGTGCATTCGCTCTGTTCCCCTGGTAGATCTGTTGGGGGCAGCAGGTGGAGGAACTATGGAAGAAAGCTCCTCTGAGCACTGCCTGCGCAGATATCTGTAAAAGAGAGAGAGGTAACCAACGGCACGTCGGTGGGCAAGGGATGACAGCCTTTGGGTGAGGGTAGTGTCACGGATGAGACGTATAGCTCTCTTCTGAATTGAGTCCAGGATAGCGAATGTAGAAGCGGCACCAGCACCCCAGATGTGGGAGCAATATTCGAGGTTTGGTCTTATTTGTGAAGTATATAAGGTATAGAGATTAGCTGGTGAAACGTATTTGCCAATTCAAATTCCGATCCACAGAAATGCCACAAGTGAAAAGGACTCATTACTTTGAATAACTTGGTTGTTCATTGTGATGGGTCTAGGGCTTGTGTATCACTTATAAGAAGAAAAGCAAGACTGTGATTTGGTATTGTTGAATTGTACAAGATTTCTACCTCCCCGCTTTAATATTTTTGGAGATCCACGAAGATAGAACCCTCCATGAGTCTGCGATCCTCATCTAATTGTGCTAAAGAGACAGGCTTAGAATATTGTATATTTAAGTGGATGATGCTGTCGTCCGCGTAACTGTGAACTAGGTTGGATGTGCTAGAGAGAAGGTCATTGCTGTAGAGAATAAACAAAGTAGGGGCTAAAGCTGAACCTTGAGGAATTCCTGCATTAATTGGATACAGTTTAGAGGAAGAGCCATCCACGACAACAGAAATGCTCCGGTTGGAGAGGAAATTTGCTGTCCAGGTACAGAGTTTTGGTGATAGGCTATAGGCCGGAAGTTTATTAAGCAGCGCTGTTGACTAGTTATACAGAAATGTCTCTTGTACATTAGATTTAAAGAGTTATATGTGATACTAGTATATTTTGTGTTACTTTTTAAAATAATTAGCAATTAACAATAATTCCATATGTTTAAAAAAAAATTAAAAATAATACACATGTTGGTCATCTCAATGAACTAGTTATACAGAAATGTCTTTTGTCCATTACATTTAAGAAATTATATGTGAACTAGCCATATTTTGTGTTACTTTTTTGAATAAATAGCAATTCACAATAATTGAACCCTATATGTTTTAAAAAAATTAAAAATAATACAGATGTTGGTAATCTCAATGAACTAGTTATACAGAAATGTCTTTTGTACTTTACATTTAAAGAATTATAGGTGAAACTACCATATTTTGTTACTTTTTGGAATAAATAGCAATTCACAATAATTAAACTCTATGTTTTAAAAAACATTAAAATAATACACATGTTCGTCATCTCAATAAACTAGTTAGACAGAAATGTCTTTTGTCCATTACATTTAAGAAATTATATTTGATACTAGCATATTTTGTGTTACTTGTTGAAATAAATAGCAATTCACAATAATTGCACTCTATATGTTTTAAACAAATTAATAATGATACACATGTTGGTCATCTCAATGAACTAGTTATATAGAAATGTCTTTTGTACATTACATTTAAAGAATTATAGGTGAAACTACCATATTTTGTTTGCTTTTTGGAATTAATTGCAATTCATAATAATTCAACTCCATATGTTTAAAAAAAATTAAAATAATACACATGTTGTTAATCTAAATGAACTAGTTATACAGAAATGTCATTTGTCCATTACGTTTAAGACATTATAGGTGAAATTACCATATGTTGTGTTACTTATTGGTATAAATAACAATTCACAATAATTGAACTCTATATGTTTTAAAAAAATTAAAAATAATACACATGTTGGTCATCTCAATGAACTAGTTATATAGAAATGTCTTGTGTACATTACATTTAAAGAATTGTAGGTGAAACTACCATATTTTGTTTACTTTTTGGAATAAATAGCAAATCACAAAAATTGAACTCCATATGGTTAAAAAAAATTAAAATACACATGTTGGTCATTTCAATGAACTAGTTATACAGAATTGTCTTTTGTCCATTACGTTTAAGACATTATAGGTGAAACTACCATATTTTGTGTTACTTTTTGGAATAAATAGCAATTCACAATAATTGAACTCTATATGTTTTAAAAAAATTAAAAACAATACACACGTTGGTCATTTCAATGAACTAGTTATACAGAAATGTCTTTTGTACAATACATTTGAGAAACTATATGTGAAACTACTATATTTTGTGTTACTTTTGAAATAAATAGCAATTCACATAAACTCTATATGTTTAAAAAGAATTAAAAATAATACACATGTTGGTCATCTCAATGAACTAGTTATGCAGAAATTGCTTTCGTACATTACATTTAAGAAATTATATGTGAAACTACTATATTTTGTGTTACTTTTTGGAATAAATAGCAATTCACAATAACTGAACTCTATCTGTTTTAGAAAAATTAAAAATAATACACATGTTGGTCATCTCAATGAACTAGTTATACAGAAATGTCTTTTGTACATTACATTTACGAAATTATATGTGAAACTACTATATTTTGTATTACTTTTTGAAATAAATAGCAATTCACAATAATTGAACTCCATATGATTAAAAACAAATTAAAATAATACCCATGTTGGTCATCTCAATGAATTAGTTATACAGAAATGTCTTTTGTCCATTACGTTTAAGACATTATAGGTGAAACTACCATATTTTGTTTGCTTTTTGGAATAAATAGCAATTCATAGTAATTTAACTCCATATGATAAAAATTTTTTTAAATAATACACATGTTGGTCATCTAAATGAACTAGTTATACAGAAATGTCTTTTGTCCATTACGTTTAAGACATTATAGGTGAAACTACCATATTTTGTGTTACTTATTGGAATAAATAACAATTCACAAAAATTGAACTCTATATGTTTAGAAAACTTAAAAATAATACACATGTTGGTCATCTCAATGAACTAGTTATACAGAAATGTCTTGTGTACATTACATTTAAGAAAATATATGTGAAACTATTATATTTTGTGTTACTTTTCGAAATAAATAGTAATTCACAATAATTGAACTCTATATGTTTAGAAAACTTAAAAATAATACACATGTTGGTCATCTCAATGAACTAGTACAGAAATGTCTTGTGTACATAACATTTAAGAAAATATATGTGAAACTATTATATTTTGTGTTACTTTTTGAAATAAATAGTAATTCACAATAATTGAACTCTATATGTTTAAAAAAATTTATAATGATACACATGTTGGTCATCTCAATGAACTAGTTATATAGAAATGTCTTTTGTCCATTACGTTTAACACATTATAGGTGAAACTACCATATTTTGTTTACTTTTTGGAATAAATAGCAATTCACAATAATTGAACTCCATCTTTTAAAAAAATTAAAATTAATACACATGTTGGTCATCTCAATGAACTAGTTTTCCAGAAATGGCTTTCGTACATTACATTTAAGAAATTATATGTGAAAGTACTATATTTTGTGTTACTTTTTGAAATAAATAGCAATTCACAATAATTGAACTCTATATGATATAGAAACGTCTTTTGTTCATTACATTTAAGAAATTATATGTAAACCTACCATATTTTGTGTTACTTTTTGGAATAAATAGCAATTCACAATAATTGAACTCTATATGTTGAAAAAAAATTAAAAATAATACATATCTTGCTCATCTCAATGAACTAGTTATACAGAAGTGTCTTTTATCCATTACATTTAAGACATTATATGTAAATATACCATATTTTGTGTTACTTTTTGAAATAAATAGCAATTCACAATAATTGAACTCTATATGTTTAAAAAAAATTAAAATTAATACAGATCTCAATGAACTAGTTATCCAGAAATGGCTTTCGTACATTACATTTAAGAAATTATATGTGAAACTACTATATTTTGTGTTACTTTTTGTAATAAATAGCAATTCACAATAATTGAACTCTATATGATATAGAAACGTCTTTTGTCCATTACATTTAAGCAATTATATGTAAACCTACCATATTTTGTGTCACTTTTTGGAATAAATAGCAATTCACAATAATTGAACTCTATAAGTTTAAAAAAAATTAAAAATAATACACATGCTGCTCATCTCAATGAACTAGTTATACAGAAGTGTCTTTTATCCATTACATTTAAGAAATTGTATGTAAACCTACCATATTTTGTGTTACTATTTGGAATAAATAGTAATTCACAATAGATAAACTCTAAATGTTTTAAAAAAATTAAAAATAATACACATGTTGGTAATCTGAATGAACTATCTATACAGAAATGTCTTTTGTACATTATATTTAAAGAATTAATGGTGAAACTACCATATGTTGTTACTTTTTGGAATAAATAGCAATTCACAATACATGAACTCTATATGTTTTAAGAAAATAAAAATAATACAAATGTTGGTAATCTGAATGAACTATCTCTACAGAAATGTCTTTTGTACATTATATTTAAAGAATTAATGGTGAAACTACCATATTTTGTTACTTTTTGAAATAAATACCAATTCACAATAATTAAACTATGTTTTAAAAAAATTAGAAATAATACACATGTTGGTCATTTCAATGAACTAGTTAGAAATGTCTTTTGTCCGTTACATTGAAGAAATTATATGTGAAACTACCATATTTTGTGTTACTTTTTGAAATAAATAGCAATTCACAATAATTAAACTATATGTTTTAAAAAAAAATTAAAAATAATACACATGTTGGTCATCTCAATGAACTAGTTAGACAGAAATGTCTTTTGTCCATTACATTTTAGAAATTATATGTGAAACTGCCGAATTTTGGGTTCCTTTTTGCAATAAATAGCAATTCACAATAAATGAACTCTATGTGTTTTAAAAAAATTCAAAATTATACACATGTTGGTAATCTCAATGAACTGGTTATACAGAAATGTCTTTTGTACATTACATTTAAAAAATTATATGTGAACCTACCATATTTTCTTTTACTTATTGGAATAAACAGCAATTCACAATAAGTAAATTCTATGTTTTAATTTTTTTTAAATACACATGTTAATCAGCTCAATGAACTAGTTATACAGAAATGTCTTTTGTACATTATATTTAAAGAATTATATGTGATACACAATAATTGAACTCCATATGTTTCAAAAAAATTAATAATAATACACAATTTGGTCATCTCACTTAACTAGTTATACAGAAATGTCTTTTGTACATTAAATTTAAAGAATTAAGGGTAAAACTACCATATTTTGTTACTTTTTGGAATAAATAGCAATTCACAATAATTAAACTCAATATATATTTTTTATTTCAACAACACACCACGAGGGCTTACAGCCTAAATACTATCGTACCGTGGGTGTCGACAAGGAGGAAAGAGGCAACTTGTTAATTCTGGAGTTGAAGGTTTGGAGGTTCGGGAGAGAAGGAAAAACATGTGCCGGCAAGGAATTCCACAACTTTGAAGTCCTCGGGACAAAAGAGCGGGCATTCCAAGATGTTCTATGTCTGGTGACCAGGACAGTAAAAAGGTGCATTTGCTATGTTTCCCTAGTAGATCTCTTGGGGGGCAGCAGGTGGAGGAACCATGGAAGAAAGCTCCTCTAAGCACTGTCCGTGCAGATATCTGTAAAAAAGAGAGAGAGGTAACCAACGGCACGTCGGTAGGCAAGGGGTGGCAGCCTTTGGGTGAGGGTAGGGTCACCGATGAGACGCATAGCTCTCTTCTGAATATAGTCCAGGATAGCGAGTGTAGAAGCAGCAGCAGCACCCCAGATGTGGAAGCAGTATTTGAGGTTTGATCTTATTTGTGAAGTTTATAAGGTATAGAGATTAGCTGGTGAAAAGTATTTGCGAGCCCGGTAGAGGAAACCTAATTTCTTAGCAGCCGCTTCTGTAATTGATGTGACATGTTGATGCCAATTTAAATTCCGATCCTCAGAAATGCCAAGTGAAAAGGACCCATTACTTTGAATAACTTGGTTGTTCATTGTGATGGGTCTAGAGCTTGTGTATCTCTTATGAGAAAGAAAGCAAGACTGTGATTTGGTGGGGTTGAATTGTACAAGATTTCTACTTCCCCAGTCTAATATTTTTTGGAGATCCACGGAGATAGAATCCTCCATCAGTCTGCGATCCTCATCTAATTGTGCTAAAGAGACAGGCTTAGAATATTGTATATTTGAGTGGAGGGTACTGTCGTCCGCGTAACTGTGAACTAGGTTGGATGTGCTAGAGAGAGGGTCATTGATGTAGAGAAGAAACAAAGTAGGGGCTAAAGCTGAACCTTGAGGAATCCTGCATTAATTGGATACAGTTTAGAGGAATGGCCATCCACGACAACAGAAATGCTCCGGTTGGAGAGGAAATTTGCTGTCGAGGTACAGTTTTGGTGGTAGGCCATAGGCCGGAAGTTTATTAAGCAGCGCTGTTAGCTATTTATACAGAAATGTCTCTTGTCTCTTGTACATTACATTTAAAGAGTTATATGTGATACTTGCATATTTTGTGTTACTTTTTGAAATAAATAGCAATTCACAATAATTGAACTCTCTATGTTTTAAAAAAATAAAAAATAATACACATCACATGTTGGTCATCTCACTGAACTAGTTATACAGAAATGTATTTTGTCCATTACATTTAAGAAATTGTATGTGAACCAACCATATTTTGTGTTACTTTTTAGAATAAATGGCAATTCACAATAATTGAACTCTATATGTTTTAAAAAAATTAAAAATAATACACATGTTGCTGATCTCAATGAATCAGTTATACAGAAATGTCTTTTGTACATTACATTTAAGAAATTATATGTGAAACTACTATATTTTGTGTAACTTTTTGTAATAAATAGCAATTCACAATAACTGAACTCTATATGTTTTAGAAAAATTAAAAGTAATACACATGTTGGTCATCTCACAGAACCAGTTAGAGAGAAATGTCTTTTGTCCATTACATTTGAGAAATTATATGTGAACCAACCATATTTTGTGTTACTTTTTGGAATAAATAGCAATTCACAATAATTGAACTCTATATGTTTTCAAAAAATTAGAAATAATACACATGTTGGTCATCTCAATGAACTAGTTATACAGAAATGTCTTTTGTACATTACATTTAGGAAATTATATGGGAAACTACCATATTTTGTCCTACTTTTTCAAATAAATAGCAATTCACATAAACTGAACTCTATATGTTTTAGAAAAATTAAAAATAATACACATGTTTGTAATTTCAATGAACTAGTTATACAAAAATGTCTTTTGTACATTACATTTAAAGAGTTATATGTGATACTATCATATTTTGTGTTACTTTTTAAATAATTAGCAATTCACAATAATTGAACTCTATATGTTTAAAAAAAAATTAAAAATAATACACATGTTGGTGATCTCAATGAACTAGTTAGACAGAAATGTCTTTTGTACATTACATTTAAGAAATTATATGTGAAACTACTATATTTTGTGTTACTTTTTGAAATAAATAGCAATTCACAATAATTGAACTATATATGTTTTAAAAAAATTAAAAATAATACACATGTTGGTCATCTCACTGAACTAGTTATACATAAATGTCTTTTGTCCATTATATTTAAGAAATTATATGTGAACCAACCATATTTTGTGTTACTTTTTGGAATAAATAACAATTCACAATAATTTAACTCTATATGCTTTAAAAAAAATTAAAAATAATACACATGTTGCTCATCTCAATGAACTAGTTATACAGAAATGTCTTTTGTACATTACATTTAAGAAATTATATGTGAAACTACCATATTTTGTGTAACTTTTTGGAATAAATAGCAATTTACAACAGCTGTACTCTATATGTTTTAGAAAAATTAAAAATAATACACATGTTGTCATCTCAATGAACTAGTTATAGAGAAATGTCTTTTGTCCATTGCATTTAAATTATATGTGAAACTTCCATATTTTGTGTTACTTTTTGAAATAAATAGCAATTCACAATAATTGAACTCTATATGTTTAAAAAAAAATTAAAAATAATACACATGTTGGTCATCTCACTGAACTAGTTATACAGAAATGTCTTTTGTCCATTACATTTAAGAAATTAGATGTGAACCAACCATATTTTGTGTTACTTTTTTGAATAAATAGCAATTCACAATAATTGAACTCTATATGTTTTGAAAAAATTAAAAATAATACACATGTTGGTAATCTCAATGAACTAGTTATACAGAAATGTCTTTTGTACTTTACATTTAAAGAATTATAGGTGAAACTACCATATTTTGTTACTTTTTGGAATAAATAGCAATTCACAATAATTAAACCCTATGTTTCAAAAAAATTAAAAATAATACACATGTTCGTCTTCTCAATGAACTACTTAGACCGAAATGTCTTTTCTCCATTACATTTAAGAAATTATATGTGAACCAACCATATTTTGTGTTACTTTTTGGAATAAATAGCAATTCACAATAATTGAACTCTATATGTTTAAAAATAAATAAAAATTGTACATATGTTGGTCATCTCAATGAGCTAGTTATACAGAAATGTCGTTTGTACATTAGATTTAAAGAATTATATGTGATACTAGCATATCTTGTGTTACTTTTTGAAATAATTAGCAATTCACAATAATTGAACTCTATATGTTTAAAAAAATAAATAAAAATAATACACATGTTGGTCATCTCACTGAACTAGTTATACAGAAATGTCTTTTGTACATTACATTTAGGAAATTGTATGTGAAACTACCATATTTTGTCCTACTTTTTGAAATAAATAGCTATTGACAATAACTGAACTCTATATGTTTTAGAAAAATTAAAAATTATACACATGTTGGTGATCTCAATGTACTATTTATACAGAAATGTCTTTTGTCAATTACATTTAAATTATATGTGAAACTACCATATTTTGTGTTACTTTTTGGAATAAATATCAATTCACAATAATTGAACTCTATATGTTAAAAGAAAATAATACACACGTTGGTCATCTCAATGAACTAGTTATAGAGAAATGTCTTTTGACCATTACATTTAAGAAATTATATGTGAACCTACCATATTTTGTGTTAGTTTTTGAAATACATAGCAATTCACAATAATTGAACTCTATATGTTAAAAAAAATTAAAAATAGTACACATTTTGGTCATCACAATAAACTAGTTATACAAAAATGTCTTTTGTACATTACATCTAAGAAATTATATGTGAAACTACCATATTTTGTGTTACTTTTTGGAATAAAGAGCAATTCACAGTAACAGAACTCTATATGTTTTAGAAAAAATTAAAAATAATACACATGTTGGTCATCTCTAAGAACTAGTTATACAGAAATGTCTTTTGTCTATTACATTTAAGAAATTATATGTAAACCTAGCATATTTTGTGTTACTTTTTGGAATAAATAGCAATTCACAATTATTGAATTCTATATGTTTTAAAAAAATTAAAAATAATACACATGTTGGTAATCTCAATGAACTACTTAAACAGAAATGTCTTTTGTACATTAAATTTAAAGAATTAAGGGTGAAACTACCATATTTTTTTACTTTTTGGAATAAATAGCAATTCACAGTAATTAAACTCTATATATATTCTTTTTATTTCAACAACACACCACAGCCTAAATACTATCGTACCGTGGGTGTCGACAAGGAGGAAAGAGGCAACTTGTTAATTCTGGCCTTGAAGGTTTGGAGGTTCGGGGGAGATGGAAGAAAAAGGTGCCGGCAAGGAATTCCACAAATTTGATAGTAAAAGGGTGCATTCGCTCTCTTCCCCTGGTAGTTCTGTTGGGGGCAGCAGGTGGAGGAACTATGGAAGAAGGCCCCTCTGAGCACTGCCCGTGCAGATATCTGTAAAAGAGAGAGAGGTAACCAATGGCACGTCGGTGGGCAAGGGGTGGCAGCCTTTGGGTGAGGATAGGGTCACGGATGAGACGTATAGCTCTCCTCTGAATGGAGTCCAGGATAGCGAGTGTAGAAGCGGCAGCAGCACCCCAGATGTGGGAGCAGTATTCGAGGTTTGGTCTTATGTGTGAAGTATATAAGGTATAGAGATTAGCTGGTGAAAAGTATTTGCCAATTCAAATTCCGATCCACAGAAATGCCAACAAGTGAAGAGGACTCATTACTTTGAATAACTTGGTTGTTCATTGTGATGGGTCTAGGGCTTGTGTATCTCTTATGAGAAAGAAAGCAAGACTGATTTGGTGGGGTTGATTTGTACCAGATTTCTACTTCCCCAGTCTAATATTTTTTGGAGATCCACGGAGATAGAACCCTCCATGAGTCTTCGATCTTCATCTAATTTTGCAAAAGAGACAGGCTTAGAATATTGTATATTTGATTGGAGGATGCTGTCGTCCGCGTAACTGTGAACTAGGTTGGATGTGCTAGAGAGAAGGACATTGATGTAGAGAAGAAACAAAGTAGGGGCTAAAGCTGAACCTTGAGGAACTCCTGCATTAATTGGATACAGTTTAGAGGAATGGCCATCCACGACAACAGAAATGCTCCGGGTGGAGAGGAAATTTGCTGTCCAGGTACAGAGTTTTGGTGGTAGGCCATAGGCCGGAAGTTCATTAAGCAGCGCTGTTAACTAGTTATACAGAAATGTCTCTTGTACATTAGATTTAAAGAGTTATATGTGATACTAGCATATTTTGTGTTACTTTTTGAAATAATTAGCAATTCACAATAATTGAACTCTATATGTTTTAAAAAAATTAAAAATAATACAATGCTGGTCATCTCAATGAACTAGTTATACAGAAATGTCTTTTGTCCATTACATTTAGGAAATTATATGTGAACTAGCCATATTTTGTGTTACTTTTTTAAATAAATAGCAATTCACAATAATTGAACTCTATATGTTTTGAAAAAATTAAAAATAATACACATGTTGGTAATCTCAATGAACTAGTTATACAGAAATGTCTTTTGTACATTACATTTAAAGAATTATAGGTGAAACTACCATATTTTGTTACTTTTTGGAATAAATAGCAATTCACAATAATTAAACTCCATGTTTCAAAAAATTTAAAAATAATACCCATGTTCGTCATCTCAATGAACTAGTTAGACAGAAATGTCTTTTGTCCATTACATTTAGGGAATTATATGTGATACTAGCATATTTTGTGTTACTTTTTGAATAAATATCAATTCACAATAATTGAACTCTATATGTTTTAAAATAATTAAAAATAATACACATGTTGGTCATCTCACTGAAATAGTTATACAGAAATGTCTTTTGTCCATTACATTTAAGAAATTATATGTGAACCAACCATATTTTGTTTTACTTTTTGGAATAAATAGCAATTCACAATAATTGTACCCTATATGTTTTAAAAAAGTCAAAAATAATACACGTTGCTCATCTCAATGAACTAGTTATACAGAAATGTCTTTTGTACATTACATTTAAAACATTATATGTGAAACTACCATATTTTGTGTAACTTTTTGGAATAAATAGTAAATCACAATAACTGAACTCTATATGTTTTAGAAAAATTAAAAATAATACACATGTTGGTCATCTCAATGAACTAGTTATACGGAAATGTCTTTTGTCCATTACGTTTAAGACATTATAGGTGAAACTACCATATTTTGTTTACTTTTTGGAATAAATAGCAATTCACAATAATTGAACTCTATGTTTTAAAAAAATTAAAATTAATACACATGTTGGTCATCTCAATGAACTAGTTTTCCAGAAATGGCTTTCGTACATTACATTTAAGAAATTATATGTGAAAGTACTATATTTTGTGTTACTTTTTGAAATAAATAGCAATTCACAATAATTGAACTCTATATGATATAGAAACGTCTTTTGTCCATTACATTTAAGAAATTATATGTAAACCTACCATATCTTGTCTTACTTTTTGGAATAAATAGCAATTCACAATAATTGAACTCTATATGTTTTAAAAAAATTAAAAATAATACATATCTTGCTCATCTCAATGAACTAGTTATACAGAAGTGTCTTTTATCCATTACATTTAAGACATTATATGTAAATCTACCATATTTTGTGTTACTTTTTCAAATAAATAGCAATTCACAATAATTGAACTCTATATGTTTCAAAAAAATTAAAAATAATACACATGTTGGTAATCTGAATGGACTATCTATACAGAAATGTCTTTTGTACATTATATTTAAAAAATTAATGGTGAAACTACAATATTTTGTTACTTTTTGGAATAAATAGCAATTCACAATAATTGAACTCTATGTTTAAAAAAAAAAAATAATACACATGTTGGTAATCTCAATGAACTATCTATACAGAAATGTCTTTTGTACATTATATTTAAAGAATTAAAGGTGAAACTACCATAGTTTGTTACTTTTTGGAATAAAAAGCAATTCACAATAATTAAACTATGTTTTAAAAAAATTAAAAATAATACACATGTTGGTCATCTCAATGAACTAGTTAGACAGAAATGTCTTTTGTCCATTACATTTAAGAAATTATATGTGAAACTGCCGCATTTTGTGTTCCTTTTTGCAATAGATAGCAATTCACAATAAATGAACGCTATGTGTTTTAAAAAAATTAAAAATAGGACACATGTTGGTAATCCCAATGAACTAGTTATACAGAAATGTCTTTTGTACATTACATTTAAGAAATTATATGTGAACCTACCATATTTTCTTTTACTTTTTGGAATAAACAGCGATTCACAATAAGTAAATTCTATGTTTTGAAAATTTTTAGTGAATTTTCGTAGAAAAAATTCACTAATGGGGAGATCCCGACTTTTGAACTTAAAATTTTTTTTTGCAAACGAGGGCGAACTAGCACCCCTAGAACCCATATCCGGGGTCAGTTTCCATTTTTATATGTTTATATATATATATATATATATATATATATATATATATATATATATATATATATATATATATATATATATATATATATATATATATATATATATATATATGTATCACACCGATAACTCAAAAAATAATGGTCGGATTTTGATAAAATTTGGCATGTACGTTTCTTTTGTAAATGGCTTGGATTAGTTCGTTAGTCAAGAAAATCAGACGAGGTTTTCCGGGAAAATTTTGAGTTTTCATTCGAAAAAAATTCTGATCTCAAAAAGTAATAAGCCGATTTTAATAAAATTAGGCATGTACCTTCCTTTTATAAGTGGCTTTGACAAGTTTGTTAGTCAGGAACATCGGATGAGGTCTTCGGGGAAAATTTTCAGTTTTCATTCGAAAAAAATTTTTATCTCAAAAAGTAATAAGCAGATTTTAATAAAATTTGGCATGTACCTTCCTTTTGTAAATGGCTTTGATAAGTTCGTTAATCAGAAAAATCGGACAAGGTTTTCCGGAAAAATTTTGAGTTTTCATTTGAAAAAAAAATTATCTTAAAAAATAAAAAATCTATGATAACCAAATTTGGTAGGTAGGTTTACGATATAAAAAGTAAACTATACACCAAAATTTAGATTTCTGTGTTACAAGAAAATAAGTTATAATAAAATATTTTGTGCCAGATCATTTCCATGAAAATTCACTACCATAACGCACTTGCTGCGTCCAGACTTTTTTTAAATACACATCTTGATCATCTCAATGAACTAGTTATACAGAAATGTCTTTTGTTCATTATATTTAAAGAATTATATGTGATACACAATAATTGAACTCCATGTTTTAAAAAAATTACATTTAAGAAATTATATGTGAACTAGCCATATTTTGTGTCACTATTTGGAATAAATAGCAATTCACAATAATTGAACTCTATATGTTTTAAAAATGGCTTTTGTACATTACCTCTAAAGAATTATATGTGATACTAGCATATTTTGTGTTACTTTTTGAAATAATTAGCAATTCAAAATAATTGTACTTTATATGTCGTTTTAAAAAACAAGTGAAAAATAATACACATGTTGATCATCTCAATTATGTAGTGAAGAAGAAATCTCTTTTCTCCATTACATTTAAGAAATTATATGTGATACTAGCAATTTTGTGTTACTTTTTGAAATAATTAGCAAATCAGAATAATTGTACTTTAGTGTTAAAAAAATAATAATACACATGTTGGTCATTTATAGTTATACATAAATGTCTTTTGTACATTACATTTAAGAAATGATATGTGATACTAACATTTTCTGTTACTCTCATTGTGTAATTATGAACAGAATTTCAAAATATAATCTTGTGAAGCTTAAGGATACTTAGGTGATATGAATATAAACGTTTTGTTTCAATTACACTTGATTATTTCTGCATTTCAACTGTAAACACGATATTGTCCTAGTTGCTAATGCAAATTCAAAGACGTAAGTGAAATTGCTGACTTGTATATCGTAAGATACAAGTGAATGGCAACTTTGCTATAACTTTTGTGTCTCTATAGCTATTTCTAGGCTTGTGATAATCCTTACCCATATTTACTAAGTCAACATTTCTTGTAAATCTATTTAATAATTAGATATATTAGTTGTATTAACGGATACCATCATTTGAGACATGTCCCCAAAGTTCATGCTACAAGCTATTTTAATTTTTTTTCAAAAAATATGCTCCGAAAAAGAAAATTTACCACGCTAAATGTTGATTCGTGTAGGATAAACTGGTACCAAAAATTCCAAGAAATAAAAGGGACCCCAAAGTGTAGTCAGCATCAATATATATATATATATATATATATATATATATATATATATATATATATATATATATATATATATATATATATATATATATATATATATATATATATATATATATATATATATATATATATATATATATATATATATATATATATATATATATATATATATATATATATATATATATATATATATATATATATATATATATATATATATATATATATATATATATATATATATATATATATATATATATATATTTACAAACTTTATTAAACTTTAAAATAACTTCCTTTAAGTTAATACATTCAACTCTAAACCCTAAAATTAGTTATCTGACCTCGACACACCTTTCTCCACTGTCACTAACTCCCCACCCCCTTCTTGGCGCGTTTTTTTTTTTTATGTCAACAACACACCACGAGGGCTTACAGCCTAAATACTATCGTACCGTGGGTGTTGACAAGGAGGAAAGAGGCAACTTGTTAATTCTGGACTTGAAGATTTGGAGGTTCGGAGGAGAAGGAAAAACATGTGCCGGCAAGGAATTCCACAACTTGGAAGTCCTCGGGACAAAAGAGCGGGCATAACAAGATGTTCTATGTCTGGTGACCTGGACAGTAAAAGGGTGCATTCGCTCTGTTCCCCTGGTAGATCTGCTGGGGGCAGCAGGTGGGGGAATTATGGAGGAAAGCTCCTCTGAGCAGTGCCCGTGCAGATATCTATAAAAGAGAGAGAGGTCACCAACGGCACGTCGGTGGGCAAGGGATGGAAGCCTTTGGGTGAGGGTAGGGTCACCGATGAGACGTATAGCTCTCTTTTGAATGGAGTCCAGGATAGCGAGTGTAGAAGCGGCTGCTGCACCCCAGATGTGGGAGCAGTATTCGAGGTTTGGCCTTATTTGTGAAGTGTATAAGGTATAGAGATTAGTTGGTGAAAAGTATTTGCGAGCCCGGAAGAGGAAACCCAATTTCTTAGCAGCCGCTTCTGCAATTGATGTAACATGTTGGTGCCAATTAAGATTTCGATCCACAGAAATGCCAACAAGAGAAAAGGACTCATTACTTTGAATAACTTGGTTGTTCATTGTGATGGGTCTAGGGCTGCTGTATCTCTTGTGAGAAAGAAAGCAAGCGAGTTTTGGTGGGGTTGAATTGTACAAGATTTCTACTTCCCCAGTCTAATATTTTTTGGAGGTCTACGGAGACAGAACCCTCCATGAGTCTGCGATCCTCATCTAATTGGGCTAAAGAGACAGGCTTAGAATATTGTATGTTTGAGTGGAGGGTGCTGTCGTCCGCGTAACTGTGAACTGGGTTGGATGTGCTAGAGAGGAGGTCATTGATGTGGAGAAGAAACAAAGTAGGGGCTAAAGCTGAACCTTGAGGAACTCCTGCATTAATTGGATACAGTTTAGAGGAATGGCCATCCACAACAACAGATATGCTCCTGTTGGAGAGGAAATTTGCTGTACAGGTACAAAGTTTTGGTGGTAGGCCATAGGCCGGAAGTTTATTAAGCAGCGCTGCGTGCCAGACCTGGTCGAATGCTTTGGATATGTCTAGAGCAACAATCTGGGATTCACCGTGTTGTTCCATAGACTTGTTCCAAGAATGGGTGACAAAGGAAAGGAGGTCGGCAGTCGATCTGCGCTGACGGAATCCATACTGCCTGTCGTGGATTAGACTGTGTTTTTCAAGGAATTTTAGTAGTTCGGTGTTTATATACTTTTCCATCACTTTAGAGATGACTGAAAGGAGAGAAATAGGCCTGTAGTTGCTAGGCAGCGCTTTGGATCCTTTCTTGGGGATGGGTTGTACTCGAGCAGTTTTCCAGTTACTAGGGAATATGCCTTTATTGTAAGATATCTGAAACAGACGAGTCAGGACAGGAGCAAGTTCTGGTGCGCATTTTTTGAGAACAATTGCTGGGATCTCGTCAAGGCCAGAGGCTTTCCTGGTATTAAGAGAAGAGAGCATCTTTCGTACCTTTTTAGTTTTGAAAATGATATCAGTCATTTTATGCGCGACGTTGGGGACTGTTGGTGGTTGAACATTTGGAGGTGGGTTGAGAGTAGAATTTCCGGCGAACAACGAAGCAAAAAGTTCAGCCTTGCCCAGGGCGGTAGAAACAATTTCATCACCGGAGACGAGAGGTGGGAACGTGCTCTTGCAGAAATTATTCCCAATAGACTTAGCAAGAGTCCAGAAGGGTTTGCCGCCGTTGGAGCTTGAGAGGACTTTGTTTTTGATGTGGTTATTAAACGAGTTTTTTGCCTCAGAAAGAATGCGGACATAGCGGTTTCTTGCGTCGTTGAATGCTTGACGATTTTCTTGACTGGGATTGTGTAGAAGCGTTTTGTGAGCCTTGACCTTTTCAAGTCTGGCCTTGTCACAGGATTTAGAGAACCAGGGCTTTTGAGTGGCTGAAGAGGTTTTCTGTGTACGTGGAATAAATAATTCCATGCCAGCTTGGATAATTTCGGTGACGTTTTCTGAGATATCAGAGGGGTCAGGATGAGAGAAGCAGACAGACGCCCATGGAAATGAGGAAAAGTAATCCCGCATTTCGTCCCAGTTTGCGGAGTTGTAGTGCCAAACGATACGTGGGTGTGATGACTGTGTGACCTCGGGTTGCATTGCACAGGAAGCAGTGACCATGCCGTGGTCTGAGCGACCAAGGGGGGCGGTGACTGATATCTTATAGCATTCAGGATTTGTAGTAAGAAGGAGATCCAAGGGATTTGAGCTGTGTGTTGGGATACGAGGAAAGTAAGTAGGTTGCTGAACCATATTGGCCAAAGAATTGCTGACTGCAAAGGCCTCCGCTGCTCTCCCTTGTGGATCGGTTTTTGAAGATCCTAGCCATTCCTTATTATGGACATTGAAGTCGCCAAGAATAGTGACCTCGGAGGAAGGATATTCAGAAATCAGATAGTCGGTTTTTTCAGAAAGGTAGTCAAAGAGCTGGACAAAGTTGTTGTCAGAAGGTGACCGGTAAATGCAACAGATGA
The DNA here is from genome assembly GCA_964006375.1 of Tillus elongatus. Classification (NCBI taxonomy): domain Eukaryota; kingdom Metazoa; phylum Arthropoda; class Insecta; order Coleoptera; family Cleridae; genus Tillus; species Tillus elongatus. Next base: position 68,558,850 of record OZ023269.1, on the reverse strand, counting down.
ATTTAGTTGCAGCCCTGAGAGAGAGTTTTATCCATAGTATGTCTTTTCTTCCAGCTTCTAAATTGAGAAGTCTGGTGCAGGGTAGATTGCTACGGACGTATGCGCACACGCCTCCATGCAATCTAAAGGCAGTAAGGAGCTCATACCCCGGGAAATTAAGGTGATTAGTGGCTGTTTTGGCACTGATTTGGGTTTCGGTGAGGAAGAGGAGTTGGGGCCTGTTAGCCTGGAGGAAATGGTGGACGGAGTTCAGGTTAGAATTTAGGCCACATATATTCGAAAAGGATATGTTAAATCTTGATGTTGGCCCCCCCTGTACACCCCTCTCCCGGAGATCCGAATAGAGGGGTATTTTGCCTCCGGAATATTTTATACAAGGAGGAGCCATCATCATTTTTGCTTATAAGGGAAACCGACTCATACACCAGAACCGGAAACGTCCGTTGGGACTTCACTGGCTCCTTGATGCATGGGGTGGTACCTCCTCGGGCGTGAAAAAATCCTTTACTGTTACATAAAGGAAAATTCCACTACCACCTGCTATGGATTGGATTGGATCAATGTCTACCCCTTTAAAAATAAGATTAATAAAGGGACTATCAATTGTCCAGTAGTTATGATTTTCGACATAGTAGGAGGATACAAAACATTTTCATCATTTTGCATCCATGCCTATTGTCGGTGACGTAGTTCAAATTAATAGTTAACACGGCCAATCCTGATTTTCCAGACTTTCACGGCTGGTTTCACTCACAACCCTTCCAATAATCCTTTACCCTAATCACTAAACATTTTACGTCACCTGTCACTTAATAACTTGGGTACGAACTGGCTGTTTGATCCTTCTCTTCTCTAGAACTTCCTTCTCTTCTCCTGCACCCTGTTCTTGTTGTTCTGGTGATGCGCCCTCTTCGTCTGCTAACCCATCACTCCCAGACTCTACGGAATTATCTGTGCTGTACTCATCCCCATCATCATCATCGGAATGTTCATGGTTTTGGTAGATTCTTAACTGTGATACATGAGCTGTTGTCTCCTAACTTAGACCCCTATCTGTTTCCTTAATACTTGAAACACGATATGTATCACTAGGTAAACACTCTATCACTACCAGAGGTCCTCGATATTTATACTGAGTTTTTGTCGGTTGTCCTGTACATTCAGGGACCCGCCTCATTACCACCAAATCTCCCACATGATATTTGATTCCTGCGAATCTTTTTCGATCACTTCTGGATTTATATTGCTGTTGAGCTCTTTCCAAATTCTGCACTACTTCGTCGCGTAATACAGCTGGAGGTGTATACTCGTTCTTACTTGCAATGTTTTTCACCACTATATTTTCATATTCTGGAATATAACCATAGAGATACTCAAACGCGCGTTTTCTCTGTACTCTGGTTCTCGGCATTATTCATTTGACTCTCGACTAATTTGATGCGTTGGTCCCACTGACATTCTTCCTTCATATTGGCTAATATAACTGGCACAAGACACCTATTCACTTGCTCCACCTGTCCATTGGCTTGTGGATGTCGGCTACTGTTCAAGGTATGATGAATTCGACGTTTCGAGCAGTATTCCTGAAATGCTTTGGACGTAAGGGCTGCCCCACGATCACTCACTATTTGGTTCATTAGTCCGTGCTCCAAGATGAAACTATCTAGAGCTTTTAATACGGGCTTTGCACTAGTATTTTTCACACAATAAAGCCTGACAAATTTTATCATTCCACAAATTATCACCAACACATGGGTGTTGCCCTTTTTACTGGTACTAAATGGTCCAACATGATCCATGTGCACCCTCGAAAAAAGTCTTTGCGGTATTGGGATTGGGTGTAATAATCCAGGTTTCTTGCCCCCCGGTACCTTCAATATTAAACACTAGAAACAGGCACGTATATGTTTTCGAATATACTGTCTCATTCCTCGAAACCAATATGTCCTTAATATCGCGAACACCGTTCGATCCACTGAAAAATGTCCCCTGTAGTCATGATACTTAACTACTATTGATTTTCTCATACTGTCCGGTATCACATACAATTGCTTTTGCTTCTTATTTACCCGCACTACACGCAAAAGTCTTCCGTTTTCTAACACTTAATCCTTACTCAGATTTTGTTCTTCGCGTTTTCTATCTTTTTCTGAACTTTGCATAATGTCTATGATACGGCTTAATCTAGTATCACTTTGAATCATCAGCACTCTGTCATAGTCCGATAATGTCACGAAAATTGCTACCCTTTCACTAAAGTCCCAGTTGTCACTGTTATCCACAGGCGCACGGCTCAAAGCATCTATATGACTCAATTTGTCTCCACCGCGATGATGTATTTCGAAAGTGAACTCACTCAGCAAATTAAACCACCTTGCTATTTGCGGATCTAAGGTTTTCTTTGTGTTCATATACACTAATGCTTGACAATCTGTAATTATCTCAAATTCTATCTCGAGTAAAAATTCTCTTAATCTTTGTACACTCCACACTATCGCCATCAATTCCAGTTTACTTGAATTATATTTCTTCTCGGTCTCAGATGTATTCTTGGAAATGCAATACACTAGGTGTCATTTCTGATCCCTGCCCTGCTGCAGTAACATTCCAGCAAGTCTTTCAGCGCTTGCATCAGTGTGTAATTGTGTTTTTGATCGTATAGCTTCAGTACAGGTTCTGCGCACAACTTATCCTGCAACTCTCGAAATGCACGTCCTTGTTCGTCACTCCACACAAATGGGACACCTTTTTTTGTCAACTCACTTAGAGGCCTTGCAATTTTTGCATAGTCCTTCACAAATCGCTCTAAACTCTCTGATGGCCTTGACCTTTCGCGAACCAGGCTGGATGCAACCTTCGGATATCACATAACCCAAAAACTCTACCTGACGTTTACCGAACTCACACTTTTTTAGTTTAAAGGTTAAGTTTGCCTTTCCTACGGCCTTGAAAACGAACCTAAGTTTGTTCAACATTTCCGTCCAATCTTCGCTTGCAACTAACACATCATCTAGGTACCAAGTCGCGATACCCTTGTCTAAGCTTTTCATTGTTAAATACATTAGTTTGGAAAACTCATACGGAGCCCCCGTTAACCCGAACACCATTCTTGTAAATTCACCAGTTTCATCTTGTGTGACGAATGCGGTTTTCTCACATGCAGACTGTGAAAGCGGCACTTGTAAATAGCCCTGCGCTAGATCCAGTGTTGTAAACAATGTTCCATCACTAAGGCACTCTAGTTGATCGTCGATATTTCTTGTTGGGTACACCTTTTTGACAGTTTGGTGATTGAGTCGCCTATAGTCCACCATTAGTCGTGATTCTCCATTTCTCTTTGGCACTAGTAGCACAGGTGAGGCATAAGCTGAAGTCATCTCTGTAGCTATACCGACTCTTTTCCACTCGGTAATAATCTCTTTAATTTTTTCTCGTTCACCAGCACAGGTTTTATAAGGTTTTGCACGCACAGGGACACCTGAGTCTTCAATGTTCATTTCGCTCAAATCTGTACAACCTAATTCATCAGCACTTAACGCAAGCCAGTCTCGATATGTATTCAGCAAGGTCATTAACCTATCGCGATTAGCTGACGGGATAGCGGACTCGATGTTTACCAATCTCGGTGGGATCGGCGTTTTCCCGACATGTGCGCGCTTCAGCATAGTCGTATGCCCAGAATTATTCGATATTCTAGTGATTTTGTCACCGCTCTTCAAGGTTATTTCTGAATCACCACTGTTCACTACGCCAACGACACAGTTATCAACGGATGTTTTTATCAATGTCACTGTATTCGGTGGTATATTAACATTCTCTGCTACCAAAACTTTCACTGTATTACTATATTCTGCAATGTCTGCATTCACATTTTTGAACGGAAAGTCATCGTTTCATGAAAATATCAATTGATCACTAATTCTCGTATATGCCGAATCACTATTTTCTGTAAATGGTCGTCCTACAGTTATATCCATGTTTTGTGCATTGTCTGGCACTACATAAAACTTAATATTGTCCACAAACACATCATTAATGTTTAACTTCGCACGTACCACATTTTTGGTAGTTAACACCGGTCTATCGCTACCGAAAGCGTAGATGCTTATGTCATTGTCCTTATTATATTTCAAGTTGTTATTGATCACTGCACTGGCTCTGATGGTACAAATCGCACTGCCCATGTCAATGAAAGCTGTCAAAACAAGTTCATCGTCCAACTTCACGTGTTTCAAGAATCTCTCGATTCTGGTATCGTCTTCTGAAGTTATTGTCAACATCGGTTTTTGCTGTTCACCGCGCATTTTAGATTCAAATTGAACACATTTCGGGCATCCGTCCCTTCTGTGTCCCCGTTCCTTGCATATAAAACACAATAATGTCTTTGGCTGTGGACACTTGGACGCGTAATGTCCTAGAGACAGGCAATTATAACATTTAACATCCTTTAAAGGTTCATTTTTAAAAGTAGGTGTGGCCACGTTGAAGGCTGCACTCCTTCCTTTCATCAGAGCACTAGGATTGTCTGATCGTGGCCCCTTTCTCACCGCAATAATGTTCTCGAATGACACAAGGTCTTTGAAAAGTTCGTCCTCGTTTAAATGCATTCTCGTAAGAATCATTGAGGCTAGTTCACGTGAGTTAACTTTCTTGTTAACACACTTGAATTTTTAAAATAATTTATTGATTATAGTTACACAAAATACTTATGAATAATAATAAAAATGATAAATATAAATGATGACAACTTAAAAGAGACTCAAGCAATAACAATGTAGGAATGTCCGTCCGTGGTCTGGTAACTTCCATATATAGTCCCTGGTGGGGCGTGGACCGAGAGGCGGTTTCCACCTAGGTTGCAGTCTTGAAGGTGATCCTGGCATGTGGCTGGTTGCTGAGTTGAAGGTCTAGTTGTTTACTCATCTATGAGAAGTCTATTATTCTAATTGCGCTGCTACTAATTAACTCATTCGTCAGCAACCTTGGGTGTTGAATCGGGATCTGTATTTCTTATATACATTGTATGAGTTGGCTATTGTTATCTCGCGAAAAAAGCCCGATTACAATTTGCTGTTTCGTTTCACTAAAACTAAGCTTCAAACATCTACACATTTTTGATTTTTCATGAAAGTAAGAATGTAAGGATTCCTTCGCACCTTGACTCTTAGCCGACATGGCCTTCCACTTGGATGTTAGGCTTTCTTCATGTACAAACGTTCTCACAAAAGCGTCTCTAAGCTGCTGCCAATTCTCGATATCCTCCTGTCTGCTATCAAACCAATGTCTCGCAGCCCCCTCAAGGTTTATGCGAGCTGTTTCATAGATGAATGCATCTGGCCACTTGTGAAGCATCACTGTGCTCTCCAACGTCTTCAACCAACCGCTTGCCTGATGTAAATTCTATCCATTAAACGATCTGATTGTTTTGCTTAGATCTGGCATAACACTGAAGTTCGTTGTTGTTGTGACTGCCTCGTTCTCTCTTCTTCCAGCAGGTGGCGTGCCTGAAGTCACCGTTTTCTGCACCCATTCGTTTTGAATCATGTTTAACATGAGCGTGTTTTGTTGTATCGCCTCGCGTAATGTCAACATCATATCATCTCTCTCCTGTACTGGCTCTGATTGGGTGCTGGCCGTTGTGCCATTCTGCGCTGTCGCACTACACATCTCTATCAACGGATGTTCTTCCTATGGACTCCATCCTTCCGCCATTTTGAACTTTTTCCCACCTGAACTTTGCTAATCCTTCAACAGTTGATCCTCCGCACCTGGATCACTTCCACCAGATAGGTCACACACATAGGACTGCCTCGTGCATTAATCACTGTAATGCCACTGCTCACACTCTCTTGTCTGGCTCTCTCCAGTAAAGTAACTCGGTGCTTGGTAACGCTCACCTGACTCGACACTGTTCTCGATTTCTCAATTACCTAGGCACTTGCAGGTAATATCCCGCTTCTGGCGTGTTAACAAACTTTGTTAAACTTTAAAATAACTTTATTATATCCCTTTAATTTAATACATTCAACTCTAAACCCTAAAATTAGTTCTCTGACCTCGACACACACGTTTCTTCACTGTCACTAACTCCCCACCCCCTTCTTGGCGCGTAGTTCAAATTAATAGTTAACATATATACAGGTCGCTGATAAGTCTGGAAACGGTCGATTATCCGGGAAAATATACAAGGTGTCGAAAAAAGTTTTATACAAAAGTTTTTGGGTTCTTCAATGTCTACTAGGCGGTGATAATTTTATTTATACAGGGTTGGTCATACAGGCGTGGCACACCAATATTAATTTTTTTTTAATGGAACACCCTATATATTATTCGATATTTCAATCCTTCTCTTAATTTTGAGCAACATTTATGAGAAGCATAATGTACCTAAACTCAATCGTTTCCGGGTAAAAAAATAAATAAAAATAAACTGTTTTTAAAATCTATTGGATGAAGAACAAAAATAAATGAAAAGTAGAATATCTCTTGAAAACAATCTGAGTGTGAAAAGAACCGGTTGCGATGTTTTTAACATTGTTTGGAATCCCAAGATAAGATAAGATGCCCATAAGAAACGCAGTATTATTCTTTTGTTTTAAAATGTTTCCAGGACAACGAATGTCAAACATTCATTCAGTGTCAACAGTTTTGAAACATTAGTAATTTAGTGTCAACAGTTTTTGTGCAAAATGGCAAGTTTAAGTGAAACCGAACGTATCGAAATTTTAATGATGATAGGGTACGGTGATAGAACACGAAGTTTTGCTCAAGTGGTGATTATGTTCAATGAGTTGCATCCTGAGCGGGAATCGATCTCCAAATCCACAGTTTCGAAAACTTTGCATCGTTTTCACGAAACTGGCGGTATCAAGGATAAACCTAGAACTGGAAGGCCAGTAACCGTTACAAATGAAGAAAATTCTTTGAATGTAATATTGGATGTGGTGGAAAATCCGAAAACTTCGGCACAGCAATTGGCTTTAAATCACAATATGAGTCGATATTCAATTCAAAAGATTACGAAGCGGGAAAAGTTCCGTCCATATAAAATTCATTTATTGCAAGAACTGAGTGAAGACGATTTTGATCGCAGGTGGACATATCATAGGACCTTATTTTATACACGGTAATTTGAACTCTGCTCGATATTTGACACTTTTGCAAGAATCAATTGTTCCAGACGTTAGTCGATTATTTCCGAACAATAACGACCCAAATCTACCAGCGGAAGAAATATGGTTTCAGCAGGATGGGGCACCCCCTCATTTTGGAATTGAGGTACGGGAATATCTGAATCAAACCTTTCCTGGCAGATGGATAGGGCGCAGGGGAACTATTGAATGGCCAGCTAGGTCTCCCGACATGACGCCGCTTGACTTTTTTTTGTGGGGTCATGTAAAAAATTTAATTTACCAAAATAGACCGCAGAATATTGAAGAGTTGCAAGCAAGGATTGTGCATGAAATTAATAACATTCCTCAAAACGCTCTTGTAAATGCAGTGCAATGTTTTGTTAAGCGAATTCATTATTGTCAGGAGGTCAATGGAGAACACTTTGAACATCTTATAAAATAGGATTTCAAACAATGTTAAAAACATCGCAACCGGTTCTTTTCACACTCACAGATTGTTTTCAAGAGATATTCTACTTTTCATTTATTTTTGTTCTTCATCCTATAGATTTTAAAAACAATAGCGTTTATTTTTATTTATTTTTTTACCCGGAAACGATTGAGTTTAGGTACATTATGCTTCTCATAAATGTTGCTCAAAATTAAGAGAAGGATTGAAATATCGAATAATATATAGGGTGTTCCATTAAAAAAAAATTAATATTGGTGTGCCACGCCTGTATGACCAACCCTGTATAAATGAAATTATCACCGCCTAGTAGACATTGAAGAACCCAAAAACTTTTGTATAAAACTTTTTTCGACACCTTGTATATTTTCCCGGATAATCGACCGTTTCCAGACTTATCAGCGACCCTGTATATATATATATATATATATATATATATATATATATATATATATATATATATATATATATATATATATATATATATATATATATATATATATATGAACACCCCAGGGAGATATTTAAAAACAACAGAGGCAGATAATTTTTGAAAAAAGTATAAGATTGATCATTTTGAAAAGCAAAATAGTAAGTAAAATTGTAAAAATATTATTAGATACAGGATCGGAAGGCTCAATAATCTCTGGGAGAATCGTAAAACACTTCAGCGCGGGGAGAGTAAAAATTCTAGAAATCACACTTGTAAATGCAACTAGTAAAAAGATTGGGGAGATCAATGAGACAATATCTGTGGAAGTAAAAATAAACGACGAGAAATTAGAGTTACAGCTTTTAATAATATGATATGGAATATGATGTAATAATAGGCACTGACGAAATGGTAAGACATAAACTTATAATCGATGACCTTACCAAGTATGTAATAATTCGCACCGAAAAGATTAGGATGGAAGGGTTAAATGAAAATAATTTAAATGGGGAGGATGGTAGTGTAGTTGAAAATATAGTAATAGAAGATGAAATTTTTAAAGATAAAGAGGTAAATATGGCTATATATGAAAGGAGGTATAGCAAATATGAAAATGGTATGTATGAAGAAAGTGGGAACAATGTGCAGATAAACTGCGATAAAAGATATATGAAACAAGTAGAGGAAGCATTAGAAAAGTATAATTGATTATAGATGAAACAAGGGTTGCGAAAACTTATGTCCATCAGTTTAAAGTAAAATGGTTAGAGAATTTTAAAGCCAAGTACATACAGGTATAGAGGTAGTAGAAGAAATTTCAAAAATGAAACAGAGGGGAATCATCGAAAACAGTAACACCCCATTTATTAATCTAGTAGTAGTAGTTAAACAGTCAAATGGCGAGCTGCGACTCTGTTTAGATGCCAGGAACATAAATAGTTGTTCAATTCCACAGTATGAAGCCCTAGTGAACATTGATTCAATTTTTAGAAGATTGACATGTTCAGAAGTATTTACAAAGCTAGATTTGAAGCATAGTTTTCGGCTAATTCCATTACACGAAGATAGCCGAGACTATAAAGAATTTACTGTAGACGGAGTGGTCTATAGATTTGCGGTAGTGCCTTACGGGATTCAATCAGCGTGTGCAGCTTTATCAAGAGCACTACATAACATATTAGACAAATACGAGCAATTCGTAGTACACTATGTGGACGATATTTTGATTAGAAGTAGAGAAGAAGACCACCAAAAGCATTTAGGAACCGTTTTGAGATAATTAGATGAAGCGGGTTTGAAAATTAACTTGCAAAAATGCCAATTTTACAAAAAAGAAGTGGTATTATTAGGGTACGTCATTGACCAAGTGGGTATAAGTATGGACGAACAACGTATGGAGGCCATCAGGGAGTTCAAACGGCCTACCAATTTAAAAACGCTCAGGGGTTTCATTAGTATGATCAATTATTCCAAAAGGTTGGTTCCAGATTTGAGTGAAAAACTGCACCCACTCATAAACATGCTAAAGAAAAACAAAAAATGGAATTGGGACAGTGAGAAAGAGGTATCCTTCAACAAAATAAAGAAGGAATTTTGTAAAGGGTTGAAAGTTTACCATCCCAAGTATGAATCTGAATTCACGTTAACAGATGCGTTGATTAACAAATTGGCAGGGGTATTAGTACAGATGCAAGATGGAATGGAAGTGCCAATATGTTTTGTGTCGAGAATTACGAAAGAGCATGAGAACAAGTATAGTGTGACTGAGTTGGAATTGCTGAGTGTAGTATTTTGTGTGGAGAAGCTACGATTTTATTTATTGGGGAACAAGTTCGTGATCGAAACATACCATCAAGCTTTGATCAGTATCCTCAAAAATAAGTTCGTAAGCAATCGAATACATATATGGGTGTTGATTATGCAAGAGTATACGTACGACATAAGGCATGTGAAAGGAAGTTTGAATGTAGTGGCAGATGCTTTGACGAGAGATGACGAAAGAATGTGAATGAATCTAGACGAATCAGATCAGGTATGGTGTATTGAGAGAAAACCAAGGTTTATTTTCGAAAGAGATGATTAAAAGAGACCAAGAATGTTAAATGAGAAAGAGAAACGTGGACCGAAAGAGAAGGAGAATGTGCTTGTGAAAACAGTGAACGGATATGAAGTATATGTCATAACGAATGAATTGGCGAAATAAATCAGTAGAAGTATACATGAAGAGAATGGTCATATAGGGAGACGAAAGGTGTGGATGGTATTCAGAGAGAACTACACAAACTTTGAGGAGTTGTAAATCATGCCAGATGAACAAACACAAAAATAGACATAATGTGGGAAGAATACCCAAAACAATAACGGCCAACGAATGCTTAGAGATAGTAGCCATCGATTTCATCAGTGAGTTAATGCCCAGTTGGCAGCTAAGCAAACATATAAGGGTCATGATGTTTTCTCAAAATATGTTAAATTATATCCTACAAAACGGACCAACAAACAGGTCACAAAGAAACTGCTAAGATCATATATCCAACACATGGGCAAACCAAAAACAATTTTGCTAGACAACGCCACATGCACGCGCAATACGACGGTTTTGTGAAAAAAATGCATTGAAATACAATATACAAGTATCAGACATCCTAGTAGTAACCCAGCTGAGCGATACATCCAAGAGGTTATCAAGTATTTGAGAATGTTGATAAACGATGACCAGATAGAGTGGGAAAGTCAGATAATGAATGTAGAGAGAATATTGAATGAGTGTCACAGCTTAAATACGGAAGAGATACCTATGTATGTAATGAATGGAAGAAGGCCCGAAAGAAAATGGATAATAGATGAAAAGTTGACGTATGAGAGAGTGGTTGAAAATGTGCGAAAAAGAATCAAGAGCAAGGCAGAAAAATACTTCAGCCGACAGAGAAAGAGAATAAGAAAAAGGGTAAAATTTAAGAAAGGATATCTTGTGGTTGTAAGGGCACATAGAGTTGGAAGTAGAGAATTGGAGAAATGTGCAAAACTACAACCAGTATTTGAGGGACCCTACGAAATAACGAATAAAAATTGGATAAACAGCTGTCAACTCAAGGATATCTAAACAGGACAGATCACAAGCATATTTCGTCAAGTATTTCTTGAAATAAGACTTTTTTTGGAAATTCTTGAATATCTGAAAAACTAGATAAAATGTTAAAAAAGGAAGTACATAGTTAGGTATAGATATAAATACATTTTTTTTTTCTGGAAACAGCCAAATAGTTCACATTTATTAGAAAATTATTTTTGTAAGGTTAATTACAGAATAAAAAAATTGAAAATTATAACAAGGCAAGCTTCTACAATTTGAAAATTAGTTATTGGGGATTTGAAGCGTTTTATAATGGAACAGGGATAGTTTTACACAAGTTATACTTAAAATATACTAATAAACAAACTGCAAAAACTATAACAAGTGCTAATAAAAAACAGTGTAGCGGTTAAGAAAGAAATTAATAGACAGAAAAGACTGTGAATAATAGGCTAATGATATGTTAAATAACAGTTTTTCTAGTAAGGAGACGTAAATATATTTTGAATGGATATAGGTTATGTAAGCTATAATCAAATGTCATGTTTAATTTATAAATAAGATAAGTTTTTTAAATAGAGAAATATCTGTAAATGGGAGTATAAAAATACTACGTGGTAACTAAGACATTGCACAATACAAACAATCTAGGAAAAATCTGAAATTAGACAACGAACAGGCCAGAGAAAAATTTTGATAGCAACGGTGGAGTTGTCACGTAAAAATAATAACAAAGGGATTTTTTCGATGCCATTTGAGTGAGTTTTTTATAAAATATATATTAAAATACTTACATTTTCAAACAAAGTAAAAAACTGGGTGGTAAATACACAACAGTTAAGCCACACTCAAGTTGATCAGTCTTAATATAAAGCCATTTTATCCAAATTACAAATACAACAAACAGTCAAAAATCGCCATATTTATTTATAACAATAGTTGAAAAAGCCACCACAGGAGGGGCGATAAGCTAACTTCACGTAAGTTGTTAGTAATCTGTTAAAGTCGTCGTATAGTTGTCTTAGGTCATGTATATGAATCATTCTCCATTTATCTTTCTCTGAAAAGGCTTGTCCCAGTTTGCGTGGTAGTATGCCTGGATTGTCTGTTAGGTCTTCTAATTGTGGGTTTACTCTGGTGAAGAGAATGAACCTGCAAAGTAAAGATTACGTAAATTGGTGATCGTCTGTTGGTCAGTTTTGTCGTTTAGTATTATGGCTTTATTAGTCAGTTTCTTACGTCATGTCTCGTTTGTCGATTATTCGAATATCTAGGTTCGACTTAGCTAGGTGATATAATCGGACTGTTTGTTTAATCTATTTAGTTGGAACGAGTTATTTTTTTCGTCGTTGCAATATTGGCAAGCTCTAATAAAGGCTTTGATTTTTTGTTTTATTTTTGGAAAAAGAAATTTAGTTTTCATCCTCAAATATGTCTCTTTAGCATTCCTGTGATTTCTTTTACTTTCGTGAAAAAATACGATTGCGTCGTTTATATTTATGGTTTTTTCTTGTTTATTTATATTATTTAATTTTGATTGAGTTTCGATATTTACGGGATTTACTTCCGACTTGTAAACCTTATTCTGTGAGAATTTCCTTTCTTTATTGATTTTATTATTTGTGAAATTGGTTCCTTACTTATTTGCCCATGGTCGTCCTGTACTTGAATTAAATTATTACTTAACTTATCATTTTTCGTGGTGCCCGTATATTTTATTTTGTTCGGGATAACCGCCCTGTAACAAGGTGCTTTTGTATTTGGGATAAACTCTTCGATTTTAACGGGTTGGTATATTTTATTGTGTTCTTTACACATTGAATATAAATACACAACAGTTAAGCCACATTCAAGTTGATCAGTCTAAATATAAAGCCATTTTATCCAAATTACAAATATAACAAACAGTCAAAAATCGCCATATTTATTTATAACAATAGTTGAAAAAGCCACCACAGGAGGGACGATAAGCTAACTTCACGTAAGTTGATGGATTCAGCGGGTATACAACCCGTGCTACAGCAGCCAAGCAAGAGAATTTGCCTACCATTTAGTTTTATAATAATAATATTAAAATAACGCATTGCAATACGATCCTATATTCAACCTTCCCTTAACTGCAACTAGCTTTACTCCTATGAACCAGACAACTTCGTGGTAACTGCATAGCCTTCGTGGCGCACTCCAGACTGTCTCCAACCAACCTTTCCTTGACCAGCCTTCGGGGCACTAGCCTTAGTGGCACTACCTAGCCTGTGTGGCATGTACCAACCTGAGTCACCTTCCCCTTAACTGCAAGTAGCGGTACTCCTCTTACCCAGCCATAGTTTTGTTCAGCCTTCGTGGCAATAGCCTGTGTGGCACCAGACTTCATGGCGCCGGCCTTCTTAGCGTTACCTGGCCTGTGCAGCGTACTCTAATAATTCTGACGGTTGGGCATACTGTAACTTGTGATATCTGTAGACTGTCGAGAAACCTTCGTTTGTGTCTATGGGACATCGTGGCACAGGATTGTGTGGCGCTCTTCCCAATTTTGTGGTATCAGCCGTTTCCTAGCTTTGTGGTATCAGCTTCGGTAGTTCATCTTTGACCTATGTGGTCTTAGATTAAGAGCTAACCCAGCTTCCTTTAAGTGGCGTACGTGGTAGTGGCCTGTGTTGGTTTATATTGTAAACTACCGTAGACTCCGTCTATTAGCTTAATGGTACTGGACTGTGGAGCGCTTCCTAGCTTTGTGGGATCAGCTTCGGCAGTTCATCCTTGGCCTGTGTGGCCTTACTTACGTTAAGATTTGACCTAGCTTCCTTTGAGTGACTGGTATGGGCCTATGTGTGGCACTACCCGAATCTTGCAGCTTGCCCTGAAGCCGCCTAGTTCAGTCGAAGGTAGCCTGTGTGGCATCAGCTTTGCGTTACCAAGTCATTACAACATAAAATTGGCTATGTGCGCTTACTAATGCTGTCTATTATTATTTTTCTTTCATGTAACTGCATCTTGTAATGAGACGACGGTGCTGAGGTGACTGATGATGGAAGATCACCGCTGGAAAAGTTGAAGCGCTGAGACAACGGTGTTACAATAAATGATGATGGATGACAACTGTTGGAAAAGCTGAAGCGCTGAGACAACGGTGCTACGGTGAATGATGACGGATGATCACTGTCGGAAAAGATGGAGCGCTAACCTGACTATTAGCCGCCATGACGGAGGTAGTTGTAGCCGGGAAGCAGAACTCGACTAGGCCTGAAAGGCCCCCGGTGAGTTGGCTGGTAATGTGCGTTCAGATACCATGAGTTGTAATCATTGTCTCTCTTTACATTTTAAGGTTGGCGCTTATGGATGTTCCATGCCAGTCCGGGGATCCGAAGAGTAAAACCCTAACTCTGTTTAGGTGGTGACTACTAACCCAATTAAAAAAACTCTGAACGTATAAAAATGGCCTCCTACAATATATAACTGCACGTGTGTAAAAGTGATCCCTTAGATAGTTGTTGCATAAGCAACCATAGGTTTTTATATATTTTGGAAAGCTTTTTTATCAATTCGTTTCGTTTCTAAATATTTCTTTAAAGTCTTCGATTTTGACGTTTCAAATCGCGACTTTGACGTTTTAAGAAGGAGAACTATATTCAAAGTTATTTTTCTGGTAATTCTTGACCTGTCTTTACACCAAGAACACTTAATCTTTGTCTGTAGTATTTGGTAGATCTTGTTAGCCGAACAAAATATTGTGGTTTGTACCATGCTCTATGATCACCAGTTGCACCCAAAGTTTTTTCTTTAAATGCCTATAACTTTTTTTTAACTTAGAGATCTAAGTTTTGGCATATAGTAGTATGATTTTTATAATATAAACCTGCGTACCAAATTTAATTGCGATTGCTTTGTTATTTTTAGAGATACAAAAATTTTCCGGAAGAAATTCCAAAATTTTCCCGGAAAAATTGGTTCGATTTTTTAGACTAACGTACCTATTTAAGCCACTCGCAAAAGGAAGGTATCTACCAAATCTAATTTAAACCGGGTTATTATTTTTTGGGTTATCGGTGTGATACATACCACACACACATTTGAAGAAATGTTTTCAAAATTCAAAAATTGAGATATCCTCGCTAGAGAATTTTTTTTACATAAAATGCATTTGCAATAGAATAACTTGCCCACTAAGTGAAGATTGGAACCTGTGATGAGGACTGATAAGTACACTTGGAGAACCCAAATCACCACAACACATCCTTCATAGACCGAGCGATCATTTCACTACCAAAGTTAGCGTCATCAGAGGATGAAAAATTCTAAACTACTTAACCACAAAACATCAGATTTATATTACGTCTTAGGTAAAAACCGATACAGAGAGGGACAAATCCCAGGCAAATTTTCTGTGTATTGTATTTGAATTGCCGGACGTCGTTTTTTTAATTCCTGTTAGAACTTTACCTGCCGAGTTTCGGAGGATCTTCCTCATTGAGCAAGGTAATAATGCACAAACCTTGCAGAATCTTTTCCAAAGAAAGTGTAAATTTGATAGATTACTTGCAGAAATCATCCCGTAAGTTTGCTGCAAATAACAAATCTTCCCCCCAGTGGCAATACAAGTGCAGGTGTTTATTTTGTAACCTTACTGCAAGTTTACTGTAGTGAGCTGTTATTAACTTTCTACATACTTACAAATGTTAACTTACAGCAAGAGCAAGGCAAAGTTGTTGTAAAATGTAAACTTACATTTGCAATTTATCTGCAATTGTATATATTATATACACAGTGCAAGTTATAATAATTCCAATTAATCTACTACAGCTTTTTTCAAAAATGCTGGAAGGAGTCAGATAGTATTTTCAGTTAGAACCTTTTAAAAAATATATTATACAATTTAATTTGTGCCAAAGGTTATTGATAATTTTTGTAAATGAAAACGTTAGCTTTTTGTTGACTATTTTTAAAGTACACGTCGAGCTATACAAAACCACCAAATTTTAAATTCTTATTATAAATCTTGAGTTGAAAGAACGAAAAAAATTTGTGTAGACTAAAAGTTCCCCGGGAGTAACATGAAATGTTCAAAATGAGTTTCGATTATTCCTTTTCAAACAATAAACTGTATTTTTGTGAATCTCGACAAATAAAAATTTAAAATCTGCTGGTTATCTTTCTTTAAAAATAGTCAGCAAAAACCTAAGGTTGATTTAAAGAAATTATCGATAACGTCATTTTTCAAATATGGGACATACTGTATATATACATATATATATATATATATATATATATATATATATATATATATATATATATATATATATATATATATATATATATATATATATATATATATATATATATATATATATATATTAAAAGACAGCAGCTTGAAATACTAATCAATGTGTCCAAGCATTTTTGAAAAAAGAAACTATTTGATTAACTGAATTTATTTAAAGTTACAAACTAACACTGTATATTATAGGTGTAAGTGTATTTATGCAAAATATATATTTCTTGTACAACTGTAAAAAAGTTAATTAAGACAATGTTAATTAGAATAAAATCTTTATTACATAAAAAAATAAAAGACTTGCGACACATTTCATTTCTGCGGATGCATATATATATATATATATATATATATATATATATATATATATATATATATATATATATATATATATATATATATATATATATATATATATATATATATATTATTGCCATCAAATGTACATGGTAAGTCACAGCCTTTACAAGTACCGAGTATAGTTACTAGATAGAGATAGTTAAAACAGAGTTTCTATGTTTAGGCTAAAATGCAGTTATAGGCAAAACTCGGCGACAAAACAGATAACTTAGCTCGTGATATTGTTATTGTCACGACGCACGTAAAATAAGTGCTAACTTTGATTGGACTGTATACGATTTAATTAAAATTATAGCGAACTACAGCTATAACCCACCTGGTTCAATTATCTATCTTGACTCTTCTTATCGCTGTCATGCACCTTTTACGGAATATTTTGCAGAGTTTCAAGAGTAGAAAATTATTAATACAAAATTACCAAAACCAAAACAGTTGTATCTTATATTAAAACAAAATTGCAAATATCTATGTAAATTAAAAATAAACAATAATAATTCAAACGCAGTATCGAGCATACCGTCGACCCTAAAATAACAATTTTAGCTCTAACTACCCAAAATATTAAATAAAACTATTTACAAAGTAATATGCAAATATTACAGCAATACTAATATTGATTTCGAAGCGAACACAATTTTGATGCAGGTCTCTGAAGGACACCCGTTGCAGTCTTAACCGTTGCAACTAGACAGATTCCATCCGAGCCTGGATGAATTGCTGTTACACGAACCAATAACCATGCCAACGGTGTGCGTAGCTCATTTTTTATAACAACCATGTCTCCTATTTTTAACGATTGATTTTGGTTTGTCCATTTATTTCGTTGCTGCAATGTATTAAAATAGCCAACGAGACCAAAAATCATTGTGCATACGCTGTAACAGTTGCCAGCGACTCAACGTGTTAAGATTCAACTTGGAAAAATCCCTTAAGAGAAATGATGTTAGTGATTCCAATGTTAAAAAATGGCCTGGCGATAACGCATTAAGGTCATTTGGATCCGTACTAAGAGGATGAAATGGCCTCGAATTAAGCACTGCTTCGATATGAACGAGGACCGCATAAAATTCTGCAAACGTCAAAATTTGCTTACCAATAACTCTAACTAAATGATCTTTAAATCTTTTAACACTCGCCTTGGGTAAACCATTAAAATTAGTACTCGAGGGAGGACCAAAATGCCACTAAATTTTTTCAGACTCCACAACATCTTTCATGAGATCAATGATTTCTCGATGTGCGCCGACCAAACTAGTTCCGCGGTCCGAAGGTATTACTAATGCAGCAACCTCTTCGAGCGATAAGTCGCCTAAGTGCAGCAAGAAAAGCATCCGTGCTCAAATCTGAAGCCAACTCCAAATGGATTGCTTTTGTATAAAAACACACAAAAACGCAAACATATGCCTTCTGGGATTTTATACCTCTGGACTTACCAAGGGTAACAAGAAACGGACTGGCATAGTCAATGGCAACCTCTTGAAAGGGCTTTAATTGACTAACGCGACCAACAGGTAAATTTCCCATATAAGGAATGATAGTTTTAGCATTAACTCGAAAACAACGAAAACAATTTGACAAACAAGAACGAATAACTCTTTTGCAGACAAAATCCAAAAGTTCTGCGAGGTCAAGAAATGCAAATGCTGCAAACCAGGATGAAGGTACTTCAAGTGAGTATCTTCAATAATGAGATTAGTCAAACGATGTTTTTGAGGAAACAACAAAGAAAATTTTCTGTCGTAAGATAATTGCAAATGTGTCAATCTACCGCCGACCCTAAAGACATCTCTTTCATCTACGTAAAGGTTTAACATTCGAAATGTCTTAGATCTACACATACCCTTTCGAATTTCGGAAATAAGATCAGAAAACACTTCACATTGCACCTGTTTAACTAAAACAAGAAGAGAATCGTGAAACTCGTCTTCACTCAAATTACCAACCTTTCTATTCTCAGAAAGATGAAAATCTAGACAAAATGCTATCTAATTTCTAAGTTAATGACGAAACCAAAACGATGCAACAAACAAGAACGAATAACTCTTTTACAGACAAAATCCAAAAGTTCTGCGAGATCAAGAAATGCAAATGCTGCAAACCAGGATGAAGGTTCTTCATATGAGTAGCTTCGATAATGAGATTAGCCAAACGATGTTTTTGAGGAAACAACAAAGAAAATTTTCTGTCGTAAGACAATTGCGAATTTGTCAATCGACCGTCGACCCTAAGGAAATCTCTTTCATCTACGAAAAGGTTTAACTTTCTAAATGTCTTATATCTACACATACCCTTTCGAATTTCGGAAATAAGATCAGAAAACACTTCACATTGCACCTGTTTAATTAAAACAAGAAGAGAATCGTGAAACTCGTCTTCACTCAAATTACCCACCTTTCTATACTCAGAATGACGAGAATTAAAAATGAATCTCAGAGAATAAGCAACTATTCTGAGAATCTTATTTAAAGATGAAAATCTAGACAGGATACTATATGATTCCTTAGTTAATAACGAAACCAAAACGATGCTTTTATCTTTTTTACTTATCTCGAGGCTACGAAGACTCTAAAGGCCAACCATTCGAATCCTCCATTAGAAAAGAAGGTCCGTTCCACCATACGCTATGTTGTACAATTTGCTTTGGGAATAAGCCTCGACTTGCGAGGCCTCCAGGATTTTTGCCTCAAGGGACATATTACTAACAAAGATATTCCATTTATGTGCCGGAGATCTTATCAACAAAAGTGCTACTTTGGAATCTGACCAGGCAAAAATTTCAGATAAACTAATATGCTGTGGAAAATTATAAAGTCTACAAGATCTGACAACAATACAGCAGCGCAAAGCTCCAAACGAGGTAAGGTTATTCTTTTAAGAGGAGCTACCTTCGACTTCGCTAGCGATACGTTAATGTTTTTCTGCATGTCGACAATTCCAAAATAGACACAACTTGCATAAGCAGTTTTACATGCATCACAAAATGCGTGCAATTCACATTCGAGATGCTTAATATTTAAATGTCTAGGAATCCCCTCCTTGATCACGGGTAATTCCGACTGAAACATTTTCCATTGCTTAACAAAGTCCAAGGAGGGTTCATCATCCCAGTCTAGTCCAACAATCCACAAATGTTGGGTCATACGCTTGGAAAACAGCGTGAGAGGTGTCAAACCCAGAGGGTCGAATATCCTGGCTAAATTAGACAACACAGCTAGCTTTGTACAAGTTGTGGATAGTTCATTAATTTGATATGTGAAACTGTCGTGGTTAGGTTCTCAACGTAAACCTAACACTATGGCATAACTAGGTTGATCTAAATCAAAACAGACGGGCTGCTGTTCTTCTAATGGAACATCCGCTAAGATCACCTCTGAATTGCTGGACCATTTTGCCAATGCAAATCCACCACTTGCCATTATCGATGCGGGTTCACGCCTAATATTCAAAGCTCCCTCCAAAGAATCAGCGCCTGTGAGTATATCGTCTACGTAGATATCCTCAGTCAGTATTTTTGAAGCTGCTGGAAAATCTTTTTCTTCGTCAGATGCTAACTGGCGAATAGTTATGTTCGCTAAATAAGGAGAATAGTTCAATCTGTATTCTTCGATAGGTGCTTGTCTATTGAATCTCCACAGAATCCTTTGGTAATCCCTATCTTCTGGACGAACAAGTGTTCTTAAAAACATTTGCTTTATATCTGTTGTAAGGACAAATTTGTGTACACGAAATTTTAAAGTATTGTAACAATATCCGATGCAATTTAGGTCCAACGTACAAAGTATCGTTTAAAGAACCGTTGTTTGTCGACTTCATAGAGGCGTCAAAGACAACTCTTACTATTGTCGTAGGGCTATCATTCTTTACAACACAGTGATGAGGTATATAAAATGAATTGTCCTTTGAAGCCGACTTGACAGGAGACATATAACCTAAATCCCAATAGTTCCTCATAAACTCTCTATACCCTGTCAACAATTCAGAATTTCTATATAATTTATTTTCTAATACATAAAATCGGCGAAGTGCCAAAGTCCTAGTATCCCCAAAGATAAGATTTTCAATTCGAAAGGGCAAGGCTACTACATATCGAAAATTATCAACACGATAAAAACTTTCCCTAAATAATCCTTCGCAAATTTCATCCTCTGGATAGGTAACAAACTTGTTTGGTATGGTTTCAATTTCCCATAACCTTTTTATACTTTTAACCAACGAATCCATTGAGCTACTGATTGTGCAAAAACTAGAAGCTGACGGAGAACCTTTGAGCTCGGTTTTACCCAATACAACCCAGCCAGACTGTTTCCATTGCTGTAGGAATTCTCGGCCTTTCGATGATACGATTAGGTTCTACAACAAAGGAAAATAATTCAGCTCCTATCAATAAATCTATAGGAGCCGCTCGATAAAAAAACTTATCTGCTAGACAGATCGACTCAAACTGCGACAAAGTATCTAGCGAGAATGTTTGTTCTGGTAGAGATGTACAGATTTCAGGCAAAATATAAACCTCTATATCAAACACTGGTTCCAAAGCACCGACGCAGTCAGTCATTCCCCTCGAAACAGCTTTCTTCAAGTTTCCGGTTCCAGAAATACACGACGATATTCCGCGACGAGACAAACCCAAGCCCTTTACACATCTTTCCGAAATGAAAGAGGCACTGGCTGCCGAATCAATAAGTGCACGAACAGGCATAAAATTGCCACTAAAACGGCCACTTCTACTAGAGCTGTAGGCAAAATAACCAATGATTTCGAAGACTCAGAAATGGTGGTAAAGGCAGAAGCGTTTTTTGTTGTAATTCAAGATTCATCCAAAGTACCAGAACTAGGTATCACCTCTGCTACTTCTGCACTAATCGAATTTTTGACTTATCAAAAAAATATATGCAATAACGAATGATGCCTAGATCCACATACCTTACAATTTCCAGAAGACGCACAGCCTTTTGCTTCATGCCCCGAATGTAAGCAATTTAAACATACATCTCTACTTTTACTGAATTGGTATCTAGCATATTGAGTTTTAGTCTCAAATGTTGAACACACTTCTGTTATGAGTACCATCGCAAAATACACACAATTATCTTTTATCAACCAAAATAAAAGAAGTAGTACTTTGCTTATGAGCCGACGAAAATTGTTTAAATCTACTATTAGCTTTTGTATATTTAATAGCGTTCGAAGTTTCTAAAGCTTGGCAATGTGCCTCCAAAAAATCTACTAAATTATTGGTAGGTAGACATTTCAACTTTTGAATATTCTATTTCGAATCTATTTCTGGTTGAAGTATCTAGTTTCTGTTACAGGTAACTTAAGCAACTTAAAGCTTCTAGGTTTTCTGAAAATATACTCACTAGACGCGAAAGGTCTTTTGTATTTTGGACCTTTCACAGAAGGGCTATAAAATGTCTTATTCCAATAAAACGCTGAAAGTAATCTCCTATTCTGATATTTTTTAACCAAACTGTTGTAAACTATCAAATAATTGTCTGCTGTAATCGGTAGCGTACGAACTAAACCTAATGGTTCTTTATCCAAACAACTAAGAAGATACTGAAATTTATATCTGATAAGGCAGTATTATTATGAATTAAACTATTATAAATATCAATAAAAGTCATCCACTCATTTAAATTACCACTAAATGTTTTTAACTCTAATTTAGGAAGTCGAACATTTGAGTTACTTGCATCATCGGATGAACTAGTATTTGGATAACTACCATTTTTCACAGTAAGTTCATAATGAATGGCTTTATATTCATAAAACGACCCTGTAATATCAACTCTAATTTTATCCCCCCCGATTAAATTCATCATTATCTTCATCGGAAATTAAACCAATAACATCATTGTGTACTTTTCTAAATTTATCAAAATCATCTAAAACATGTTTATCTCTAGCTTTTAATTCAATTATATTTGAGTAGGGGCCGCTGACACCTTCACAGCGAATTCACAATTTGCGAAAATACTATTACCTAAAGTCGTTCTGTGCTTAATAAGCTTGGCTAATTTATCGGAACTCATTTTATTAAACCAACTAATTACCTTACAACAACGAAAATAAATTAAATGTTTAAACCCAGCTCTTATCAACAGTTTATCTACGCTCACCGCGATAATATTTTTGAGTAATTTTAATTGCCAATATATGAATTATATTAGAACATACAAATGTATAAGTATCGAATGGGACGATACATTTTAATAGAAAATTGTCTAATCTATAGTTATCTTTGCATTCGATCTCCACCATAGGACCACAGGGCAGCAATTAACAATAATCGTTCCAGTGAGTGGACAAAGATAGTTCCATGAAAAACGAATATTTTCAGGATAGTTATTAATTACAATTTGTCGCACAAATCACCCGAATAAGGAGTCAAAAAACTATCAGGCTCGAAGGGCCCAAAAAAAATGTCACGACGCACGTAAAATATGTGCTAACTTTGATTGGACTGTATACGATTTAATTAAAATTATTGCGAACTACAGCTATAACCCACCTGATTCAATTCTCCATCTTGATTCTTCTTATCGCTGTCATGCGCCTTTTACGGAATATATCGCAGATTTTCAAGAATAGACAATCATTAATACAAAATTACCAAAACAGAAACAATTGCATGTTCTATTAACAAAAATTGCAAATATCTATGTATATTTAAAATAAACAATAATAATTGAAACGCAGTATTGACTAGTTATTAATTCACCCATTTCAAACATTATTACTTATAAATGAATATCAATTAATTATTTTTGGTATTGTTTTACTAAATAACTCTTAGTCGTCTAGGAAAACGTGTGAAACACAAATAACAAAAACTAAGTCTTCTACTGTATTACTTTTTTTGAGCAGAGAGAATTTTTTAAAATCTTTTAAAATATGTGGTAACATATGTGAGATAAAATATAGTCAACATATCAAATAATATTGTGAATAAGAAATATCCAAAACGGTGTATTCATTTCGATTTTAGAGCAAGCTTAATTAAGCAAACTTAAAAATATACAATGGATAAATCAATCACATGGGAACAAATACAACTTCAATGCAAAAATGGCCTTAATATGGCGACAGGCTCGGAAAGCGTTCACTTAACTATCTCTATCGGGTAACCGAAAAGTACCGACAACGTCTATGTACATTCAGAAACATTGAGTTAAAATAAAGCAAAATTATGACTACAAGGAATTACGTATATGGCTAGTGGAATTTGTCTTCCGAAGCTTTGCCAGCGCGCGCACACACACACACACACACACAGACACACACACACACACACACACACACACACACACACACACACACACACACACACACACACACACACACACACACACACACACACACACACACACACACACACACACACACACACACACACACACACACACACACACACACACACACACACACACACACACACACACTACAAAGAATACAAATAGTATGTAACACTATACACATTAGGTTAGAGCACTGATATATTCCGTCACTTTGGTTTTTTGTTTTATAATGTTGCAAACTTAACTTTCTTAATGGTTATTATCCAACATTATGGTAAGCTTAGTGGGTCTATCTCAAAGAGATAATGCAAACAAATCGTTCTATACTTAACACAGACCTCGAGACTTTTTCTGTGGCTTTACGAGTGCTTGTTTTCTTGTCTGCAACAGGCTGCGCTTTTTACTGAATCTTTAGGCAAACGAAATTTTTTTCTGCCAGTCACAGAAAGAGTATCTACGTTTGTGTGTATTTGGATATGATGGTACAATTTTTGTTGTATTTTATTAACGAATTTTCATAAACAAACTGGTTTTCTAATAGCGAATTTTTTGCTAATCTAAACTGAAGTGTATTTTTTTTGTTTCTCATTTTCTTATTTTTTGTGTAAAAAAATGTTTGGCCAAGTTTTGATGCAACATTGTTTTAGTGAAATTCGTGGAAAATAATGTTTTAATGAATTTTCGTGCAGAAAATTGGTTTTAGGGAATGTTATCAATTTGTACGTGAAATTTGTTCTGAAAAGTTTTTTAAAAATCATTTTTTAGCGAATTTTGGCGGAAACATTTTTTGTGGATTTTTGCAAACAGTTTCAGCACGTTTTTGTGACCTTTTGTTCTAATGTTCGTCGCAAACACTTTTTTAGCGAATTTGCGTAAAAAATTCACCTAGACGAGATTATGGCTAAGCATTTTTTTAAATTTCTTCGGATGAGCGTAAACTTATGATCCCTGTAACCCACACCTGAGGTCAGTTTCAGTTTTATTATATTTAAAGTTTTTTCTTCTTTAACGTCGGTTTATTTCCGCGACTATGGCCAATCACCGACGCCAGGGAGCAGTTTCACCTCACTATCCTGGAAATTTTGCCGAACCCTGCCTTTCTGTAAGGAGGGTAGGGATCTTTAACGTGCCCAACATCGCATGGACATGGGACCGACGGCCTTACGCCCCCTCCGAAGGGCGGAACGTGCAGACATTCAACTTGCTCAAATACAATGCCAGAACTTCGGTTGATGTTAATTCTACAGTTTGTACTGCAAAAGTTAAAGGAGTACCCTGGGATCGAACCCAGTACCCTTCGGTTCAGAGGCACACGTTCTTACCCCTGAACCACCGAGGTTCTTTATATTTAGGGTTGAACACACTGAGACATTAAAGATGATCTCCCGAAAAATTTGGAGAGTAGACATATTGAGGCCCCGTAATCGAACTACAACTCCATTTAGCCTTATTCACCGCTCTAAGGACTATGCAGTTTGGGGCCTTAGAGTGCATTTCCTTTTATATATACTTTTATACTTCCTTACCCTCCTGAAAATTGCTCCAAAACAGGATGTATAGATGTATATATATGTATATATATATATATATATATATATATATATATATATATATATATATATATATATATATATATATATATATATATATATATATATATATATATATATATATATATATATATATATATATATATATATAGGTAATGTGCTTTATCTATAAATGTGCAAGCTCCCACCAACAAGTCAGAGACTTGTCTTAATCCGAATCGAGCCTTGACCACGTATACTAATATAAAGATGTGTTTTGACTCACTGTAATGTATTTTAGAGCTAATTATAGTTGAAAACAGATGACCATACCCACTAAGCATGGTAACTTACAAATGCTTACCGCAACGTTAGATAATTTAACATTAAGCAAGTTAAGTTTGCAACATTTCTAAATGTTTGCAGCCAAAAAACCAATGCAAACTTACAAATAAAACTTTTACATAACTTTAAAATATAATATCTCCTTTGCCGGCTTGTTGTTTTTCTCCATTTGTAAGCTCACGTAAAGTTACAATTGTAATGTTTCTGAAAGTTTGTTTTAATTTGTATACATTTATTTGAATTCCCTCCTTTTTTGTGATCGTGTATGTTCGATCGTATGTCATCGTCGTCCAATAGCAACACAGCAACACCAACGCCAACAGCGAACTGACTCTAACATTGGGGCCACACTAACGTCTAATGCCGTTAATTGTCGCGTTATTTGACATTAAATACTAGTGTAGTCACGGTTTAACGCGTTAATTTACTATCGGCATTATAGTAGAGGAGCTGGCCCGAAATCCACTGAACGAGAGTTATCAAAATTTTAACTGATCTACTTCGACTTTGGGCTATCCCGGTATGCCAAAACCGACCGTCAGCCGCCTCAGGTGGTGTTACTTAACTAAGGGGTGGCCTTTAAAAAGAGGGGCTGTCTACTATATGGTGAACTACATTTATCAAAAATAATCAATAGACATTTGAATAATATGGTCGATCCGAAGTGTTTTTGTACTACGGCAGACGATCTTTACGAATTACTTTTATATAGCAGCGCCCGTCAATATGACAGAAAATCAAGTTTACTAAACAACAATTATCAAAAATAATTTTTGCGCCATTCGACTCGATATGTCATATATTACCTAAAAAAGACGTGGCAGACGAAAAAGTTGAAATACATTTTCGGGCAGACGCTGTCAAAGTGACGGGTTGATATTTGGTAAACAATAATTACCAATGCAAAATTTAACATTGTTAGTAAGATCGTGAATATGTGCAAACAATTTGGCTTAAACAGACGTTTTCTGCACTCGCCTAGAGTCTGGCAGACACCCGTCAAAATGACAGAAAATTAAGGTGACTAAACGACATTTATCAAAAATAATTTTTGCGCCGTTCGATTCGTTACGTCATATATTACCTAAAAAAGACATGGCAGACGAAAACATTGCAATACATTTTCGGGCGGACGTTGTCAAAGTTGGAGCTCCCTACTATGTAGAACTATAGACGGTGGACGGAGGTGCAACCAGATATGCCCGCGTCACCATGGAAACGGAGCAAACGGCATTTGCATAATAAGTAATCGGGTAAACTCGGTAGCTCTCGCTGGCATCGCTAGCTTATAGTGTAGTGACAGTGATATTTGCCGCATTCCGTTTCCAAATAAAGGAAAATAAAGCAGCGTTTTTGTCGGCTGTATTTGTGAAAAATGCATTATACCATTTGAACATGTTTTTATGAAGTACATTGCAAATAATATTGTGTACGTGCAGTTTTTCAACATCCTTAGTGTTTAATCAAGCCGATAAAATGGTATGTTTTGATATATTTTTTATTTTATTTTTACATACGTACTTACTTATTTTAAGTTAGTTATTTCAAGTTACTTATTAGAAGTTAGGTACTTTCCCATCCATTTTAAAACAAGATAGCATATTTATTAGACCGTTTAATTTCAAAAAATAAGTACCTAAATGATCAAATAATAATTTTTTAATTGGATAAACATTTTTCTTAATGCATTTAATGAAATTTTTACTATTTTTTGTATTATTTCATTCGGATTGCATTTAAGATTTTTCTTCACGCTACTTTTTTTCTACAGGATAATGCAGAAGCAGGTTCATCAAAAATGGTGCAGCAAGCCCAGAAAATTCCTGAAACCGAGACTGAAACTTCTGTCCCAGATCAAAACGTGTTGTATTATGTTGAAGCAGAGAAGTATCAGTGTGTTATACATGTTGATAACAAAACTGCCAAGAATGAACCAAAAACTTTTAAGGTATTTACTCCACAAACATTAGAAAAATGCAAATTTATTTCTTGTGTGCGCAAAAAGTTATCACTAAAATATAACTTAATATGTATACCGGATAGCCTCAACAATGTCTATGGATATCATTCTTCTTGCTACCGTCTTTATACAGCAGTAAAGAAAACTGCTATTGAAAAATATAATAATCTTCCAGAAGAAATCCCTTCCGAATCGTATGATTCTGAAAATATTTTACATACAGAATCAAGCAAAGATGGTGAGACTCGTGGTGAGAGAATATTGACTAGGAAAAGTTTGGTTATACCATTAAAATCAAAGACAACTGGCGTGTTTAAAAATGTGTGTCTCTTTTGTAACAACAAATATTTTTTACGTAATAGAAAAAGGTATGGGCTGATTAGTGTTGCCACGCAAAAAATTCAAAATAGCATATTATCTTGTATAAAAATATTAGACGATCCGGTTTTGCTAACAAAAGTTGGAAACGCTGATTTTATCGCAAAAGAAATAAAATATCACCAAATATGTCGCACTTTATATAGTAACAAAGCTATAAAAAAATTAAATAAAAGTAGAGTTAAAAAAACTTCGAACTATACACAAATGCGTATCATCCATAAAAAAAGTTTTGAACGTTTAAAAAAATATATTTCAGAAGAAATTATTGAAAATAACAAAGTCATGTATTTTGAAATCCTTAGAGATTTTTATGTCACAATTTTTAACGAGATTTCAGAAAATAACGACATAATATGTAGCAGCAAAAGCGTTATGTTTTTGCAAAATAAAATTCTAAATTCGTTTTCTGGAAAAATAGCCAAGAAATGTTTTAATAAGAACATATTATTTAGTACATCCTTAACTTTATCAGATAGCCTTTTGCAGCAAATTTCAGCTACAAGTTGCGTTGCGCCTGCGTAAAGATATCTTACAATTAAAAAGACAACCTCTTCCACAAAACCTCCAAGTTGAAGACATAATAAAAGGGGAATGTGATGTACCTGCCCCTCTAAAAACTGTTTTTCATTATTTAATTAATGGAACAGAAACTGCTACAATTAAAAACAACATTAAAGTGAACTCTTTAGCCGACGACACAGTATATAATGTTACAAGAGGTAAAATAAAACCAGCGAAACACTTAAAACTCGGCCTAACAGTTAAGACATTAACAGGCAGCAAGAAACTTCTGACATTGCTGAATAGATATGGACACACAATTAGTTATCATTTAGGAGAAGAACTAGAGACTGAACTCACTTATGCATCAGTAACAAATGAAAACATTCTACCTAAAGAAGTAACCTCATCTCAAACTAAGCATTGTGGCCTAGCTTTTGATAATTTTGATAGATACGT
Organism: Tillus elongatus; assembly: GCA_964006375.1. Lineage (NCBI taxonomy): Eukaryota > Metazoa > Arthropoda > Insecta > Coleoptera > Cleridae > Tillus > Tillus elongatus. Next base: position 68,529,655 of record OZ023269.1, on the reverse strand, counting down.
AGAAACTTTTAGCGGTAAGGACACCCTGCACGACACTGTAGGAATATTTTATCGAGAAGATCAATCCTTAACAACATTACCAGACCACTTGCAAAAACAACAAACCGCGGAACTTAAATTTCGTAGGCGTAAATTTGATATACAGGAAAGAAATATAGAACCGTATAGGAAAAAGCCGAAAATGACTGATACTTTTCTGGAACAGCAAGATCTCCAAAGAAACTTAAAACCAAAAGGTTTAGAGGACTATAAGAAGCAAGACCTACTATTTATAATTTCCCACGCAATTCTACCTGATGACTTACCAATGTGGGTTGGATGGAATTCAAAGTTCCATGTTGATACTCTCCCTCGTCAGAAGATTTATTATTTGCCTCAAATAAATATGTCTCCTACGTCATCAGCTGTTGTAGCCGAAACTCTTAATATGGCAAAAAAAAAATTGCGAAAGAAATCAATCAAAGTATAATCGCTGTAACCTACGACCTAGCAATTGCCAAAATAGCTTTTCAAATTCAAAACACCGAATCTCCTTTATATGATAGCATTTTTATTCAGTTAGGCGCTTTTCATATACAAATGGCATACTTCAAAGCAGTAGGTAAATTTATTGAGGACTCGGGCTTTACAGATGTTTTGATAGATACACAACTTATGGCAGCGGGATCAATAAAAGGACTGATTACGGGAACTCATTTTAATAGGTGTAAACGACTTCACACGCTATTTTGTACTGTTTTACAAGTTCTTCATTTTAACAGTTTTATAAAAACATATCCAGAATATAAAGGCATACCTGAAACTTTAATTGAGGAACTGAATACCATACAAGAGAAATTAAAAAGCGGTCAAGATTTGTCAGCTGAACTAAGAAAATTATTAGAAGAGTACGAAAAATATTGCGAAAAGACGTTACAAGGCTCACTGGGAAAAACTGCAAAGTTTTGGTATTTGTATTGCCGTCTGATACAGATATACTGGAATTTTTCTAAAAGTATACGGACTTCCGATTTTGACACATACTCGTTCACATTGCACGAAATATCTTTTCTCTTCTTCGTCTTTAATCAGCCAAATTATGCTCGATGGACCACAAGATTTCACGACAATCTATTAAAAATAGAAACAAAATACCCTAACTACAAAAGTCAATTTGTAAGTGGTTGCTTTTCTATTAAACGAACTAACAAACCGTTTTCCAGATCACCGGTAGATTTAACTCTCGAGCAGACCATAAATGCTGATGCTGCACGACGGTCAGGAGTGACTTCCATAACGAATTCTGTGGAAGCTCGGCAAAGATGGGCACTTAGTCATTCACTAAGAACTTCAATCGTGACACAAACATTTGAAGATGTAGGTTACAATAAAAAGGAAGATGTTTCAGCCGAACTGCAAGAACATCGGATAAAAAGAGACAAGAAGGCGTTAAATTCACTAATAACTACTATAGAGAATTTTATGAATCCCTTTTCAGATATACCTAAAGAAGAGCTGTTTAATATTGTTAGTGGAAAGGCTTCGTCTAGTCAAGCAGAAATTTTTCTTTTAAATGTTGAAGAAAGCGGAATTGAATTACGTGACAGATTTATTCAAGAATGTATATTGGATCCCACAAGGTTTGAGAAGCTTATAAAAAAACAGCTGTACATACTTTTGCCAACGAAGGTATTAAATACTCAATTAAACATAAAGAAACTATACGTGAACTTAAATTTGAGAGAGATTTAATGAGTAAACTTTTGATGTTATCAATAGATAATAAGCTAGACCTAGAGTTAGTGATGACTTATCCCTTAACGCCTGTTCCCTTATCGCTTTGTAATCTCGATGGAAGCATGATAAAAACAAACAAATCCACACTTCTTAAGATTTTAGAGAAAGTTGACAAAAACCCTGAAGAGCCAAAATCGATTGATGCCACGGTTATTGACGGATATTTCTTTTTACACCTATTGAAAGATCCTCCACCAACATTTGAAGGTCTGGCAAGATTTATCCTATCTAAATTATGTGGTTATAAGGGAAATGAAGTACACCTGGTTTTTGACAAAATTATTAGTCCTTCGTTAAAAGACGCTGAACGTGACCGAAGAATTTCAAATGGTTCTCGAGACGATAAGTATGTTATCACAGGGTCAAGTCAGCGACGTCCAGGTAATTTTATCAAAGCATTGCGGCAGGATGGCTTTAAAAGGGCTCTGGTTACGTATTTAGCAGCTGAGTGGCAAAACAATAACTACGCTGCAATAATCGGTAACAAAATAATATACCTAACAAATGAAAATATATGCTACAAATACTGCGCTAAAAATCAAGAAGTGCTTAAGGAAACAATTGACGATTTTTACTGTGAACATGAAGAAGCGGATACACGCATTGTATTTCATCTTTCAAAAACCAGCGCAAATAATATTATCATCAGAGCATCGGATACGGACATTGCTGTGATAACTCTCGGAAATATGGAAAAAATTAATGAACGCATCGTGAAAAAAATTTGGATGGAAACGGGCCTTATATCGAACAATTCATTGAGGTACATCAATTTAAGCAAATTGTTTGAAACTTTAGGGTCTCATCTGTGTAAGGCCTTGCCAGCTTTTCATGCATTTACTGGGTGCGATTATACATCAGCTTTTTATGGCAAAGGCAAAAATCGTCCCTTTAAATTGTTATCAAGCTGTGAAGAAGCTCAAAGGGCATTTTCTTCGCTGGGCTCATCCAGAGATATTCCGGAAGGCATTTGTAATATAATTGAAAAATATGTTTGTAAGTTATACAATCGACTAAAACTCTCCAGCCTGAATAAGGCACGGTTTCATACTTTTATTGACACTTATAAGTCCCAATCTGCAAACACTCCACTCTTTCTGAAAAAGTCATTTAATGCTCAGCTTTTGCCACCTTCTAGGGCTGTTCTTTTACAAAAAATAAAAAGAACGAATCAAATTGCGGCTATATGGACTAATGCTACTAAAACGATGCCAGTGTTTTATGATCCTCTTAACCAAGGCTGGATTCAAAAAAACAATTCGTACCAGATTCTTTGGTTTGAGGGTCTTCAAACACCTAACGAACTTAATGATATTCTAATACATGAAAATAAAAATGCCGATGAAAGTGATGACGACTTGTCCGTAACTTGTTCGAGTGATAGCGGTTCGGACACAGAGTAGGTGATATTTTTTTTCTTTTGTTATTATTTTTAGTAGGAAGACAGAATGTAACGATATGTCTACATAAAGGATATCTATACTGATTTAGTTAGTGTTAGTTAGTGGTTTTTTATATTTTTAAGTATATTTAAGAATGTACCCTATTTTACAGTTCCTTTTTGTGATGATTTTAACAACAGTTTGGAGGGTGATTTTATTTTGATCTCTGTGCTTTTATTTTATACATATACCTACATGTAAAAAACTAAATAAATCTGGATTAAAGAGCAAGGTTAGCGATTGTTTGTTCTTGTATGCTTGTTTAGATTTTTTAGCGATTGTTTTTAAGAAAAATAACTGTAAAATAAATTTTGCGTTGATAATTACCATGTACCAATTCTCAACCCGTTAGTTTGACAGCGTCTGTCCGAAAATGTATTGCAATGTTTTCGTCTGCCATGTCTTTTTTAGGTAATATATGACGTAACGAATCGAACGGCGCAAAAATTATTTTTGATAAATGTCGTTTAGTCACCTTAATTTTCTGTCATTTTGACGGGTGTCTGCCAGACTCTAGGCGAGTGCAGAAAACGTCTGCTTAAGCCAAATTGTTTGCACATATTCACGATCTTACTAACAATGTTAAATTTTGCATTGATAATTATCGTTTACCAAATATCAACCCGTCACTTTGACAGCGTCTGCCCGAAAATGTATTTCAACTTTTTCGTCTGCCACGTCTTTTTTAGGTAATATGTGACATATCGAGTCGAATGGCGCAAAAATTATTTTTGATAATTGTTGTTTAGTAAACTTGATTTTCTGTCATATTGACGGGCGTCTGCTATATAAAAGTAATTCGTAAAGATCGTCTGCCGTAGTACAAAAACACTTCGGATCGACCATATTATTCACATGTCTATTGATTATTTTTGATAAATGTAGTTCACCATATAGTAGACAGCCCCTCTTTTTAAAGGCCATCCCTTAGTTAAGTAACACCACCTGAGGCGGCAGACGGTCGGTTTTGGCATACCGGGATAGTTCAAAGTCGAAGTAGATCAGTTAAAATTTTGATAACTCTCGTTCAGTGGATTTCGGGCCAGCTCCTCTACTATTATTAATGGCGTTTAACGTTAGGCAATAGCTCGGGTGGCGGTCTTTTTGCACACATCAAAGGGGTTAACGTGTCATTTATCGCGCTGCTATGGCTACACTAGTGCATTGTTTATTGTGGACGCAACAAGTTCGAGCTTGAATCGTGGTTTAGAACTTTAAATCAGATCGAACGAAATGGAGTGATCTAACGAAAAAATATTAGAGTTTTTAGAATTGTTTCAAACAGAACCTTGCTTATGGGATCCTCGACAGCAGACACATAAAAATCAAGGTGACGCTTGGCGTCGGATTGTGCAGGCACTACCATTTCCAGCAACTGTAGAAGATTTAAAGAAGAAAAAAGACAATCTTATGGGATACTACAGAACTCATCTTAATAAATATAAGAAATCTTTAAAGTCTGGTGCAGGAACAAGTGACATATATACCACAAATTGGTTTGCATTTGATGTCATGCATGGCTTTTTTAAACCTATATACGAAGGCAACATTACATTGAACACAGAGGTATGTTTCTTGAAATATACAACTTATAACACGTCTTTGGTAAATATAATCTTTATTTTAGCCTACATCACAATTGTCAGTAAATGTGATGGAATCGGAGGCTACTGAAGGTGAAGAAACCAGTTGTGCTCGCGAAAGTCAGACACCTGAACCAAGTACACCACAACGACGTACAATACAACATCAAAGTGCTTCAGGTCAAGGAATAAAACGTCCTATTACGTGTAGTTCTCAATCCAATTTTAAACAGTCTGCAGCACAACAGCGCTTCGTTATGAAAAGCCTACCATCAGAAATAGCTGCCGCCAAAAAACAGCTGGATGAAGCTTTTACCTGCATAAAATCACTATCAAGTCAAAAAGAAAGTCGAGATTTTGACGAGTATGAGCATTTTGCATCATCGATAGCAGCGAAAATTCGAAAAATCAGTGATGTGGATGAAAGAGAAATTTTAATAAATTCTATTCAAAATTTAGTCTTTCAATCACTGATGAAAAATAAAAACACAAGCACTTCACGCAGTTCGTCGTCAGTATCCTTTTCAGTAGCGAGTGACAATCGACCAATTGACATAGAAAGCGTTTCATCATATTCAGTGCTATCAAACGACCCACAAGAAAGATCCTATTCAGCTCCCTTGTCAACAGATTGTACTAACATCTACGTTAAAGATATAGGGACAAATATTTCAGCTCAAGCGTTAACACAGATACAACAGTTGATGCCAAACAGTACATCACAAATGTTGTCTTCTGTTTCTGAAGTTTTCTATCAAGATCTGCTACCACCCAACGTCCCGCCAGAATCAGAAAGAAGAATTTTAAGATTATCTGAGACAGGAGGTGTTAAAATATTCTCTAATAAATGACATAATCGTGGTCAAAATTACTAATAATTATTGATAGTTCATTTGTTTTTTTATTATTAGATACTTGTTCGTGTGTTGGATATTGATAGATATAATCCTTTGTACCGATTTAACATTTAAAAAAAGGTTGAACGACATTTATATTAATACATTTTATTTCATAAATCAATATAAGACAACATGTTACACTTTCTTTTACTTTCCCTTAACTAGCTTGGTAAGATATATATATATATATATATATATATATATATATATATATATATATATATATATATATATATATATATATATATATATATATATATACTAATTCAGATACATTCGCCTGCTCGTTGATAATGATCATAGTAACCATCAGTTTTTCCATAATCCCTGTTCATGAAATGTTCAGCGAATTTATTCCTAACCTCTATTGCTGTTAAACCTGAACGTCTTGCGATTTGCCGTATTCGTCTGAAAGCTCCTTCACCTTCCCTTGTTTCTTGTCTCCAACTCCCTGGCGTTGTTATTTCTCCATTGCTAATTGTGTCAATGGAGCCTGGTGGGGTGTAAATAGATTTTGAGTTATTACTTTTTCTTAAGAAGTTGTGTAATAAAGCACAAGCCATCACCACTTTAGAAGCTTCTTCTGGTTGTAGAGCTATAGGTTTCCTGAGCACTCGAAATCGTGCTGACATTATACCAAATGTATTTTACACAACAATGCAAACGGAAGAAAGTTTCCTATTAAATTTTTTTTATACTCCCTTCAGGGTGATCTCCAGGAAAAGGTTTCATTAAGTTGACGTGGAGTGGAAATGCGTTATCAGTAACAAAAATATAGGGCATATTTACGTCACCATCAGAAAGTGGTTCAGGTTGTGGTAGATGTAACATATTTGTATGAAGTTTTTCAAATAAAACACTATTCCTGAATACACCACCATCACTGATTCTTCCTCTGCTTCCGACATCACAAAACATGAAACAAAAATTGCGATCTACCAAAGCCAACAGAAAAATGCTGAATGAATGCTTATAGTTAAAATATTCTGAGCCGCTGTGCATCGGTGATATTAATACAACATGTTTTCCATCAAGGGCCCCCAAGCAATGAGGGAACGTGTCGTTAAAATCAGGTTCCTTTTGTAACCATTCGTATTCATTCGCTGGCATCTGAAATTAAAGCATACTTTATTATGTAAGCAACAGGAAAAAATGCGTACTATTACAAAACATATTATATAGTGTATTTTTTTTAACCTTTATTTCACCCTTCAATGCAGTAACGAGGGCAGCGCAGCCATCCCTTACGATATTAGAAATAACTTGGTGAGACATCTTGAACAAGTAATGCAAGCTTCTGAAACTATCTCCTGAAGCTAAATATCGTAGAGTTACCGCTAAGCGTACCTTTGCTGGAATTGTTTCACGAAATCTAGTGTCTTGTTTTCTTATCAACGATCCTACGCTGTTAAGAATTTCTTCGAAATCAGTCGCTGACATTCGGAGGAATCCTTGAAATTGGTTACTTGGTTCAGCTAACAGATCACTAAATATATTTTTCTCCATTGCTCTCCTGCAATTGACAAAGTTTAAATAATTACAAAACTTGGTCATGGTCAATACATATGTTCTGCAAACATATAAACAGAACTGAAGTACAAACTCATCGTGTTCGTTCTCTGTGCATTTTTATCATCCACCATCTCCGCTTAAGCCTGGGTTTTTGTCTGATCCAGTTATAATATAATAAATTCATATTATAATAATTAACACTCATATGATACATCAGTGTAGCAGCCGCAACCTCCATCTTCAAATTACTTTCTCAAAACGCGTTAATTTTAATAACAGTAGACGTCAAAATGCTGGTGTAGCCATCCAAATTACCGCGTATTTTAATCCGTCAGTTTTAACGCCTCAATTATTGCGATAATGGACGTAAGACGTTAACGTTAGTGTGGCCCCAGCTTGACAAAGCACCCGGCATTAATGATTAATGACGGATTGTTGGTTATATTTATGATTTCATCACCATAAGCTGTTATTTGATCTGTGTTTATTTATTTTTCTGGGAGTTTTAAAGGTTGAACAATCTTATTGTAGCCTGAATTGTTTGAATTTTGGGTAATTAAGTAATTCGTTGTCTGGAGTGTGGATAATGAAACATGGAGTATATTGACAAACATGTCAGGTAAGAATCCCTAAAACAGCTATATACTAAATACATGTGTGAATTCAATAAAATTAGTACCGGTGTGATTTTAGCGGTCAAATGTCCAGCAGCCGATTCACGAAGACAACCGAACGTTTTACAGGACCGTAACAGGGATGACGCGCAAGATACATTATAAGTTTTTTTACACAATATCAGAAACGCATGGTGAAACAAATTAAAATCTAACAGGGTTATCAATACTTCTATATAATGCTGGCAACAAATGTACCCACGATCATTCACGCCCGCATGAGAAATGGCATATTGCTAGATATTTCACTTTTTACATGTACCTGTACATACTAAACGATTAAAACTTGGCAAGGCTATTGACAATGTTAAAAGCTATCATAAAAATACAGCGCCTAGCACTCGCAAGCCGTACAAGAGATGGGAGGGGAGTACACCATGAAAGTTATTTGTATTTTTATTTCAAAAACTATACATACTAACAGATTAAGACTAAGCGTGGTTATTGCTCCTATAAAATGCTATCAAAAAAATATAACCCCAAACACTCGCAAGCCGTAGGAGAGATGGGAGAGGAGGAAATCTTGATAGATAATTAAATGTTTAGGAGAGATTGAAGGGAAGAAAATGTTGACGACAGGGAAGTACAATTTTATTTCAAAAAGTATTGTTTGTCTATCTTTCAACATTTTTATAGTGAAACTACGAGCGGTTTTACCTTGATTTTGCTATACCAAGAAGTTTTAACATGAAATAAAAAATTTCCTTAGTAAGATTTAAAAAAAAAGATGTCAAGGGGGTGACTAGGATTCGATACTAGGACCAAGACTGTTTATTAAAATTTTTCGATCTTGCCAGATAATTAATTGTTTATTTGAAAAACTATACATACTAACAGATTAAGACTGAGCGGGGTTATTGCTCCTATAATATGCTATGAAAAAAAAATAGCCCCAAACGCTCGCAAGCCGTAGGAGAGATGGGAGGGGAGGAAATCTTTAAATATAATTAAATTTTTATTTCAAAAAATGTACCTACTATCCGTTTAAGATTAAGCGGGGTTATTGATCCTATAATATGCTATCAAAAAAATATAACACCAAGCACTCGCAAGCCGTAGGAGGGGCGGGAGGGGAGGAAATCTTGATAGTTATAAAAATTTATATTTAAAAAACTAAACATACTAACAGATTAAGACTAAGCGTAGTAATTACTTCTATAAAATGCTGTCAAAAAATATATCCAGAAACACTCGCAAGCTATAGGAGGGGTGGGAGGGGAGGAAATCTTTAAATACAATTAAATTTTTATTTCAAAAACTGTACATACTAACAGTTTAAGACTAAGCGGGGTTATTGCTCCTATAATATTCTATGAAAAAAATATAGCGCCAAACACTCGCAAGCCGTAGGAGGGGTGGGAGGGGAGGAAATCTTTAAATATAATTAAATTTTTATTTCAAAAACTGTACATACTAACAGTTTAAGACTTAGCGAGGTTATTGCTCCTATAATATTCTATGAAAAAAATATAGCTTCAAAGACTCGCAAGCCGTAGGAGGGGCGAGAGGGGAGGAAATCTTGATAGTTATTAAAATTTATATTTAAAAAACTAAACATACTAACAGATTAAGACTAAGCGTAGTTATTGCTTCTATAAAATGCTATCAAAAAATATATATCCACAAACACTCGCAAGCCGTAGGAGGGATGGGAGGGGTGGAGATTTTTAAAAATAATTAAATTTTTATTTCAAAAACTGTACATACTAACAGTTTAAGACTGAGCGGGATTATTGCTCCTATAATATGCTATGAAAAAATATAACCCAAGCACTCGCAAGCCGTAGGAGCAGCGGGAGGGGAGGAAACCTTGATAGTTATTAAAATTTATATTTAAAAAAATTAACATACTAACAGTTTAAGACTCAGCCGGGTTACTGCTCCTATAATATTCTATGAAAAAAATATAGCCTCAAAGACTCGCAAGTCGTAGGAGGGACGGGAGGGAAGAAAATCTTGATAGTTATTAAAATTTATATTTAAAAAACTAAACATACTAAGAGTTTGAGACTTAGCGGGGTTATTGCTCCTATAATATTTTATGAAAAAAATATAATGCCAAACACTCGCAAGCCGTGGGAGGGGAGCAAATCTTTAAATATAATTAAATTGATATTTCAAAAATTGTACATACTAACAGTTTAAGACTAAGCGGGGTTATTGCTCCTATAATATGCTATGAAAAAATATAACCCCAAGTACTCGAAAGCCGAAGGAGGAGCGGGAGGGGAGGAAATCTTGATAGTTATTAAAATTTATATTTAAAAAACTACACATACTAACAGATTAAGACTAAGCGTAGTTATGCTTTTGTAAAATGCTATAAAAAAATATAGCCCCAAACACTCGCAAGTCGGAGGAGGGGTGGGAGGGGAGTAAATCTTTAAATATAATTAAATTTTTATTTCAAAAACTGTACATACTAACAGTTTAAGACTTATCGGGGTTATTGCTCCTATAATATCCTATGAAAAAATTTTAGCCCCAAACACTCGCAAGTCGTAGGAGGGGTGTGAGGGGAGAAAATTTTGACGACAGGGAAGTACAATTTTGTTTCAAAAAGTATTGTTTGTCTATCTTTCAACATTTTTATAGTGAAACTGCGAGCGGTTTTACCTTTATTTTGCTGTACCAAGAAGTTTTAACATGAAATAAAAAATTTCGTTAGTAAGATTAAAAAAAAAAGATGTCAAGGGGGTGACTAGGATTCGGTACTAGGACCAAGACTATTTATTAAAATTTTTCGATCTTGCCAGATAATTAAATGTTTATTTGAAAAACTATACATACTAACAGATTAAAACTAAGCGGGGTTATTGCTCCTATAATATGCTATGAAAAAAAAGCCCTAAACGCTCGCAAGCCGTAGGAGAGATGGGAGGGGAGGAAATCTTTAAATATAATTATATTTTTATTTCAAAAACTGTACATACTAACAGTTTAAGACTAAGCGGGGTTATTGCTCCTATAATATTCTATGAAAAAAATATAACCCCAAGCACTCGCAAGTCGTAGGAGGGGCGGGAGGGGAGGATATCTTGATAGCTATTAAAATTTATATTTAAAAAACTAAACATACTAACAGATGAAGACCAAGCGTAGTTATTGCTTCTATAAAATTTAATTTAAACAAAGATTTCCTCCCTTCCCACCCCTCCTACAAATTTTGAGTGTTTGTGGATATATTTTTTTGTTAGCATTTTATAGAAGCAATAACCCCGCTTAGTCTTAATCTGTTAGTATGTATAGTTTTTCAAATAAACATTTCATTATCTGGCAAGATCTAATTTTTTTTATAAATAGTCTTGGTCCTAGTATCGAATCCCAGTCACCCCCTTGACATCCTTTTTTTAAAATCTTACTAAGGAAATTTTTTATTTCATGTTAAAACTTCTTGGTACAGCAAAATAAAGGTAAAACCGCTCGCAGTTTCACTATAAAAATGGTGAAAGATAGACAAACAATATTTTTTGAAATAAAATTGTACTTCCCTGTCGTCAACATTTTCTCCCCTTCCATTTCTCCTACGGCTTGCGAGTGTTTGGCGCTATATTTTTTTCATAGAATATTATAGGAGTAATAACCCCGCTTAGTCTTAAACTGTTAGTATGTATAGTTCTGCCCTGGTAAGTTAAAAGGCCCTAACTCCAACTTTTCTCTAAATGCGTTTTTTTGGTGTTTCTAAATCAGTCAGAAAAATAAATTATTTTAAGACATTAAAAAGCCCTAAATCTTATCAAACTGATGAGTTATGTTGGATTTTGTGTTGGCCCTAACTCCAATTTTAGGTCACTTTTAAGAAAAGGCCTATCTAAGAAAAAAATACTTAAAACACCCTAAATCCACAGATAGTTGTACTTAGGGCCTGTACTCTTCAAAATTAGTGTGTTGTCAAGGAATTGGGGCCTTTCTTCTTATGTGGTTACATGGAATCAGGGCTTTCTTTTATCAAAAATGTCAATGTGACTGACTGTTTTTGTTGCAGCACACAGCGCATGTCCATGCTATTCTGTCAGTTCAGCTTGCAGTGTTGACACAAATGTTATTATTGTTTATTATAAGTGTACCATTGAGTGAAAAAGTTCAGTAATTTCATTTGGTTGTATATTTTGTGAATGCTCTCACTTTCTTCAGGCAAGAATACTTTTGCTTTCTACATACATATAACAAGAATATCTGCTTATTATTTATGACGATTTTGAGAGGTTATGTTTAAAATTTTAAATAATTATTTTAAACTAACTGTTCAAATTATTAGCACACTACCCCTTACGGTATTCTACCCTAATATATATTAAATTGAGAACAGATAAAAAAAGCGATAAGAACGTCAGGTAATAAATGCAAATTATTGAAAGTGTTGTATGTTGTTGCAGCAGAAGTAAAAAAAATACATTTACCATTTTAGCAGATATTAACAACTTTATAATTTGGTCTTATCTAAGTTCGAAATTATCTAATTAGGCTTGTATTTGTGACCACTGTTGCATTTTGTAACTAACAATACACTTACAGGTAGGTACTGTATCAGTATCTTAAAGTGTATTTATTTTTTACTGCTTTTTATTTAATTCATAAGCCTTATCTTAATAATAATAACAGTAATTAGTACTTTAAAAACTGTCATTGCAAATCGCTGTTTCATTTATATAGTTTCTGAAGGTCATGCATTTATTTTTAGGTTTTCGGTATGCCCAAAAATTACATATCTGAACACGTTAAAACAGCAATGCTCGGACGTAACTTGTCAAGAGGAGGTTAAATGCTATCAATGTTGTCTGAAAAAAATCAACAAATCAACAGTATTGTAAATAAGTCCACACCAAACTCAGATAAGGAATCACTACCTGGTCGATTTGTACCAAGTGAAACTTCTTTAAGTACACAGACCAAAGATCAACACGATATGCAGCCTAATCAAATTTTAAGAGAAAATGCGTCTCAAGAAGATGTTATTGACAAAGACATCAGTGAAAACGATTCTTATTTAAATCAGGAAAATCATAAAATGCTAGATGTTTCTGTTACTAACGTGAATCCCTTAAATACTGTTGATGGTAATAATGAAGATGAAGGCACACTGACTTAGGCAACACTTGAGGTTATTGTTCCATCTACTTTTGAAAAGCCTGTTGAAGGTAACATTTGTACCGGCGTGAAGTTACCAGCTAAATTCCAGCGGCTAAAATTTCCAGCGGCTAATTTATAAAATTCACTAATATATTAGAAATAATATTAATTTCGACCTTAAAACCTTCAGTTGCATGTTTGCCGCCTAAATGGCAAAAAATCGAAATAATAATAATAATAATTTCACCATATACAAAAGAAAACATAATTGAGGCCAAATATGACCAAAACGAAAATAAAGTGCCAAGGTATTATTGAGTTATAATCAAAAGTTTTAAGTATATTTAGGTAGCAACCCTGTACTAACATTTCAAACGCTTGCTTGTCGTCCTATTTGGTGAAATATGCACGCAAATATAGACACAATTTTAAATGAGTAAAAAATTGGAAAAAAACGCCTTTTTAGCCAAGCCAAAAATGGGGTGCCAAGATATGTGATGATAATATTGAAAGCATATTTACATAGCAACCTTGTGCAAAAATTTCAACCCCTTGCTTGCCGTCCTTCGTAGTAAAGTCAGCACCCAAATAGTGAAAAGTAAAATAAAATGGCTTTTTTAGCCAAGACAAAAATGTGGTGCCAAGATAAGTGATAATAATACTGAAAGCATATTAACATAGTAACCTTGCGAAAAAATGTCAACCCCTTGCTTGCCGTCCTTCATGGTGAAGTCGGCGCCCAAATATAGAAATTGATTTTAATTAACATGAAATGTGATATAAAATGGCTTTTTTAGCTAAGACAAAAATGGGGTGCCAAGATAAGTGATAATAATATTGAAAGCATATTAACATAGCAACCTTGCGCAAAAATTTCAACCCCTTGCTTGCCGTCCTTCATGGTGAAGTCGGCGCCCAAATATAGAAATTGATTTTAATTAACATGAAAAGTGCTATAAAATTGCTTTTTTAGCTAAGACAAAAATGGGGTGCCAAGATAAGTGATAATAATATTGAAAGAATATTAACATAGCAACCTTGCGCAAAAATTTTAACCCCTTGCTCGCCGTCCTTCATGGTGAAGTCGGCGCCCAAATAGAGAAATTGGTTTTAATTAACATGAAAAGTGTTATAAAAAGGCTTTTTTAACTAAGACAAAAATGGTGTGCCAAGATAAGTGACAGTAATATTTAAAGCATATTAACATAGCAACATTGTGCAAAAATTTCAACCCCTTGCTCGCCGTTCTTCATGGTGAAGTCGGCGCCCAAATAGAGAAATTGAATTTAATTCATATGAAAAGTGTTATAAAATGGCTTTTTTAGCCAAGACAAAAATGGGGTGCCAAGATAAGTGATAATAATACTAAAAGCATATTAACATAGTAACCTTGCGCAAAAATTTCAACCCCTTGCTTGACGTCCTTCATGGTGAAGTCGGCACCCAACTAGAGAAATTGACTTTAATTAACATGAAAAGTGAAATAAAAGGCATTTTTAGCTAAGACAAAAATGGGGTGCCAAGATAAGTGATAATACTATTAAAAGCATATGAACATAGCAACCTTGTGCAAAAATGTTAACCCCTTGCTCGCCGTCCTTCATAGTGAAGTCGGTGCCCAAATAGAGGAATTGACTTTAATTAACATGAAAAGTGTTATAAAAAGGCTTTTTTAGCTAAGACAAAAATGGGGTGCCAAGATAATTGATAATAATATTGTGAGCATATTAACATAGCAACCTTGTGCAAGAATTTTAACCCCTTGCTCGCCGTCCTTCATGGTGAAGTCGGCGCCCAAATAGAGGAATTGACTTTAATTAACATGAAAAGTGCTATAAAATGGCCTTTTTAACTAAGACAAAAATATGGTGCCAAGATAAGTGATAATAATACTGAAAGCATATTAACATAGCAAACTTTCGCAAAAATTTTAACCCCTTGCCTGCCGTCCTTCATGGTGAAGTCGGCGCCCAAATATAGTAATTGGTTTTAATTAACATGAAAAGTGCTATAAAATGGCTTTTTTAGCTAAGACAAAAATGGGGTGCCAAGAAAGGTGATAATAATATTGAAAGCATATTAACTTAGCAACCTTTCGCAAAAATTTCAACCCCTTGCTTGCCGTCCTTCGTAGTAAAGTCAGCACCCAAATAGCAAGATTGATTTTAATTTACATGAGAAGTGTTATAAAATGGCTTTTTTAGCCAAGACAAAAATGGGGTGCCAAGATAAGTGATAATAATACTGAAAGCATATTAACGTAGTAACCTTGCGCAAAAATTTCAACCCCTTGCTTGCCGTCCTTCATGGTGAAGTCGGCACCCAACTAGAGAAATTAACTTTAATTAACATGAAAAGTGAAATAAAAGGCATTTTTAGGTAAGACAACAATGGGGTGCCAAGATAAGTGATAATACTATTGAAAGCATATTAACATAACAACCTTGTGCAAAAATGTTAACCCCTTGCTCGCCGTCGTTCATAGTGAAGTCGGCGCCCAAATAGAGGAATTGATTTTAATTAACATGAAAAGTGTTATAAAAAGGCTTTTTTAGCTAAGACAAAAATGGGGTGCCAAGATAATTGATAATAATATTGTGAGCATATTAACATAGCAACCTTGTGCAAGAATTTTAACCCCTTGCTCGCCGTCCTTCATGGTGAAGTCGGCGCCCAAATATAGAAATTGGTTTTAATTAACATGAAAAGTGCTATAAAATAACTTTTTTAGCTAAGACAAAAATGGGGTGCCAAGATAAGTGATAATAATATTGAAAGCATATTAACATAGCAACCTTGTGCAAAAATGTTAACCCCTTGTTCGCCGTCCTTCATAGTGAAGTCGGCGCCCAAATAGAGAAATTGGTTTTAATTAACATGAAAAGTGTTATAAAAAGGCTTTTTTAGTTAAGACAAAAATGGGGTTCCAAGATAAGTGACAGTAATATTGAAAGGATATTAACATGGCAACCTTGTGCAAAAATTTCAACCCCTTGCTCGCTGTCCTTCATGGTGAAGTCGGCGCCCAAATAGAGAAATTGAATTTAATTCACATGAAAAGTGTTATAAAATGGCTTTTTTAGCCAAGACAAAAATGGGGTGCCAAGATAAGTGATAATAATACTGAAAGCATATTAACATAGTAACCTTGCGCAAAAATCTCAACCCCTTGCTTGCCGTCCTTCATGGTGAAGTCGGCACCCAACTAGAGAAATTGTCTTTAATTAACATGAAAAGTGAAATTAAATGGCATTTTTAGCTAAGACAAAAATGGGGTGCCAAGATAAGTGATAATAATGTTGAAAGCATATTAACATAGCAACCTTGTGCAAAAATGTTAACCCCTTGCTCGCCGTCCTTCATAGTGAAGTCGGCGCCCAAATAGAAGAATTGACTTTAATTAACATAAAAAGTGTTATAGAAAGGCTTTTTTAGCTAAGACAAAAATGGGGTGCCAAGATAATTGATAATAATATTGTGAGCATATTAACATAGCAACCTTGTGCAAGAATTTTAACCCCTTGCTCGCCGTCCTTCATGGTGAAGTCGGCGCCCAAATAGAGGAATTGACTTTAATTAACATGAAAAGTCTAAAAAAAAGGCTTATTTCGCTAAGACAAAAATGTGGTGCCAAGATAAGTGATAATGATACTGAAAGCATATTAACATAGCAGCCTTTCGCAAAAATTTTAACCTCTTGCTTGCCGTCCTTCATGGTGAAGTCGGCGCCCAAATATAGAAATTTGTTTTAATTAACATGAAAAGCGCTATAAAATGGCTTTTTTAGCTAAGACAAAAATGGGGTGCCAAGATAAGTGATAATAATATTGAAACAATATTAACATAGCAACCTTTTGCAGAAATTTCAACCCCTTGCTCGCCGTCCTTCATAGTGAAGTCGGCGCCCAAATAGAGGAATTGACTTTAATTAACATGAAAAGTGTTATAAAAAGGCTTTTTTTTTTTAGCTAAGACAAGAATGGAGTGCCAAGATAAGTGATAATAATATTGAAAGCATATTAACATAGAAACCTTGTGCAGAAATTTCAACCCCTTGCTCGCCGTCCTTCCTAGTGAAGTCGGCGCCCAAATAGAGGAATTGACTTTAATTAACATGAAAAGTCTTAAAAAAAGGCTTTTTTAGCTAAGACAAAAATGGGGTGCCAAGATAAGTGATAATAATATTGAAAGCATATTAAAATAGCAACGCTGTGCAAAAATTTCAACCCCTTGCTCGCCGTCCTTCATGGTGAAGTCGGCGCCCAAATAGAGGAATTGACTTTAATTAACATGAAAAGTCTTAAAAAAGGCTTTTTTAGCTAAGACAAAAATGTGGTGCCAAGATAAGTGATAATAATACTGAAAGCATATTAAGATAGCAACCTTTCGCAAAAATTTCAACCCCTTGCTTCCGTCCTTCATGGTGAAGTCGGCGCCCAAATATAGAAATTGGTTTTAATTAACATGAAAAGTGCTATAAAATGGCTTTTTTAGCTAAGACGAAAATGGGGTGCCAAGAAAGGTGATAATAATATGAAAGCATATTAACATAGCAACCTTGTGCAGAAATTTCAACCCCTTGCTCGCCGTCCTTCATAGTGAAGTCGGCGCCCAAATAGAGGAATTGACTTTAATTAACATGAAAAGTGTTATAAAAAGGCTTTTTTTAGCTAAGACAAAAATGGAGTGCCAAGATAAGTGATAATAATATTGAAAGCATATTAACATAGCTACCTTGTGCAGAAATTTCAACCCCTTGCTCGCTGTCCTTCATAGTGAAGTCGGCGCCCAAATAGAGGAATTGACTTTAATTAACATGAAAAGTGTTATAAAAAGGCTTTTTTTAGCTAAGACCAAAATGGAGTGTCACAATAAGTGATAATAATATTGAAATCATATTAACATAGTAACCTTGTGCAGAAATTTCAACCCCTTAGGTTAGGTTAGGTTAGGTTAGATTGTGAGTGGTCCATATCGGTCCCTCCACCGCGACCATAAGGTCTATTGTGGCTCACGCCTAATGTCTATATTTCGCCCAACAAATCCAGCCTCGTACAGAGGTCGATAACCTTTGCGGGCGAAAGTTGATCCAGATCCTCTGGAGCAAGCTTTACCTTGCCAAAGAGCAGGTGTCTAGTCCTATCCGCTGCCGGACAGGAACACAGCACGTGCTCTGCTGTTTCGTCATTCTCCATACACAGCCGGCACTCGGTCTCCTGACCGATCCCAACACGGTGCATGTGATGCCGCAAGCGACAGTGTCCTGTATACAGGCCGACTAGAGTACTCAGTTGTTGTCTGTTCAACTCTAGAAGTTTCTTAGCCCTTGACTCAGACAGGCCATTTATGAAGGCCTTAGAGTGAGCTAATCCTGGAAGATTTTGCCAATATTGAATTGTCCTTCTATCTGTCCAGGTCTTTAAGGTGCGTTTTGCTGTGCAAGATGTTATTCCCAGCACCGGTTCTGGTTCGACAAAGTCACACTGGGCACCACTCTTGGCAAGCGCGTCTGCTGCAACGTTGCCATCATGGTCCGAGTGACCCGGTATCCAGACCAGCGACACCTCATTACAGCTGCCCAATTCGTTAAGGGCAGATTTACAACTCCATACCTTCTTTGAATTGCACCGGTAGGAACCAAGAGCCTTTATTGCAGCTTGGCTATCTGCATTTATCGATTTGTTTGTGCATAGGTCTTTTAAGCTTTCCCTTGCACACATCTCGATGGCATAAACTTCTGCCTGGTGTATGGTTGCGTCCTTGCCGAGGCTAGCTGATAGTCTAGCAGTGGTGCTGCCCCCATATGCGCCGGCTCCTACTCCCATATTGGTTTTGGAGCCGTCAGAGTACCAGCAGAGGTCCGCTCTCAACAGGGTCGATTGGTTCCGGTCCCAGTCCTCCCTTTCCGGGAGGACGGTCTTGAAAGACAGGTCTCTGCTGATTTTTGTAGGCATCAAGTCCGAGACCATTCCCAGAATCCTGTGACAATCACTGTCATCAAGGAGTCCGGACCCCCTCAGACTGACTTCCCTCGGCATGTTATCTGCCGTTTGTATTAGTCTGTACGTTGTCCACCTCGCCACCCTCTCCAACCATTTGTGAAGTGGGGGAATAATGAGGAGGACCTCCAGAGCGACTGATGGTGCGGTGCTTATCGCTCCCGTTATCATCAGACATGCTTGTCTCTGTAGATGAGCCAGTTTGGCCCTCGCGGTACCACGAAGTACCTTAGGCCACCAAACTATGGCTCCATATGTTATCATAGGTCTGATAACCACTACATAGGGCCAGTACATCTGTTGGGGGACATCTTAGCCCTGCGGATAACATTTTCTAACTGTCTGTCCCAGTTGAGCTTCCTATCTAGGATAACTCCCAGATATTTTGCTTGGTCCGAAAATGGAATGTTTTCCCCCATAAGATTAGGTGGTTTTAATTTGTCCAACCTTCTTCTTCTGGTGAACGGGACAATGATCGTTTTGCGAGGGTTCACAGACATCTGTTCCCTACGGCACCAATCATTGACTACATTTAGTGCTTCTTGAAGAGTACTAGACAGCTCCTCCTCAGATTTGCCTCTAACCATTATGACGAGATCATCCGCATACGCCTGGACCTCAACCTCCCAGAGTCCGAGGATAGCCAGCAGGTCGTCCACAAATAGGGACCACAACAGGGGGGATAGAACGCCCCCCTGAGGACACCCTCTCGCTGCCCTAACGCTGACCACCTCTCCCCGTAATGAGGTAATAATGGTCCGATTGTGCAGCATGTTTCCGATCCAGCCACAGATGGTAGGTTCCACCCCCCTAGCGATAGTGGCCTCGTAGAGGGAGATCGGTAATGCATTATAAAATGCTCCTTCTATGTCGAGAAATGCCGCCACCGCAACCTCTCCATTTTCCAGAGAGTGTGTGATCTTCTCGACGAGGTTATTGAGCGCTAACTCAGTTGATTTGCCAGTTTGATAGGCATACTGGTGGGTATTTAGGGGGTTCTTGGGTAAGATGTTCCCCCTAATGTGTCCGTCCAGTATTTTTTCCAATCCCTTCAGGAGGAATGATGTAATACTGAGAGGTCTCAGTGAAGTAGGTAGGAGGTCATTACGTCCCAATTTGGGAATGTAAACCCCCCTAACCACCGTCCAGCTGGAAGGAATATAGTTCCAGGCCAGACTGGCTCTGAACAGCCTGATAAGGAAGGGTAGGAGAATCTCCAGTCCCTTTTGTAGTAGGACCGGTACCACCCCATCCTCCCCTGGCGACTTGAATGGCTGGAAATGATTCACAGCACACTCCACTGCCGAGGCTGTAACTATTCTCCGAGCAACTAGCCAGTCCCCCCTTTGGGGACGTTTAGATCGTCCCTCAGCTGGTAGGACCTCACCGTTGCTCAGGATCAGACATTCTGGGAAGTGTGTGTGTGCTAAGAGCTCTAACGTTTCTTTCCGAGATTCAGTAAAGGAACCATCTGGTCGTTTTATCGATCCCAGTTCCTATACACGGTCGCGTGAGAG
The DNA here is from genome assembly GCA_964006375.1 of Tillus elongatus. Taxonomy (NCBI): domain Eukaryota; kingdom Metazoa; phylum Arthropoda; class Insecta; order Coleoptera; family Cleridae; genus Tillus; species Tillus elongatus. The sequence goes on along the minus strand of OZ023269.1, from coordinate 68,509,183 downwards.
AATCCTGTGGATTCTGGCGCTGCTGGGCAAATTATTAATGTCCCCGCAGAACCTCCTCCAGGACTCCCTCTTAGCGTTCCTGATCTCTTTATTATAATGTGTTAGAGCAGTTTTATATTGCTCCCAGTTGCCTGGAATCTTAGCACGATTGAAGAGACGTCTAACTTCTCTTCGTAGTTTATCGAGGTTATTATTCCACCAAGTAGACCCCCGACTGTCTCTCTTTGACCTCAGTGGACAGTTTTCGTGATAGGCAGAGACCACAGCTTCCCTAACCTGTTCGGCCGCAATCTCGATCTCATCACGATCCCTCACTGTGGGGATTGCGGACCCAAGTCTGCCGGCGAGGGACTGTTTGTATCCCTCCCAATCCGTCCTCCTCGGGTCCCTATACTCCACCACAGGTCTAGGGCCTGTTTCAATCTCAAATAGGATATGGGCATGGTCTTAACATGAGGGTTCAGACGACACCCTCCATTTGAGGATTTTTGAGCTCAAAAGCCTTGAGCTGATCGTAAGATCTAAAACCTCTCTCCGGTTAGCTGTAAGAAAGGTGGGTTCCGAGCCTATGTTGTTGACAACCAGCTCCTCCCCTAAAATGTATTCAAATAGTGATTCACCTCGTCTGTTAGTGTCCGTGCTCCCCCAAGCCAAGTGATGGGAGTTCGGATCACACCCCATTACGAGGTGATAGTTGTTCCTCTTGCAGTAGGCGATCAATTTCCGCACCTCTGCTGGAGGTGGTTGTTCTGCATCTCTGTCTCCAGGGAAATAGGTCGAACAGGCCACTACTTCCAGCCTGGTCCCCCCGGATGTGATCACGAGATGGATGGATGCCATGTCCTTGGTGCAGTACTCTGAAAGTGTAAAATACTGCAAGTTGTTTCTGATCCAGATACAGGCTCTGGGGTTAGTACCAGAGCCCACCTCTACTATCTTACCAGAAGTGTTACCCAGCCCTTTAGTTCGTTCCGAATTTGCGGTCCAGGGCTCTTGGAGAAGAGCAATATCTATTTGCTCTTCCTTTAATTTCATGCTAAGGAGGTATGTCGCAGCCTTAGCATGATGCAGATTAGCTTGAATGCACCTTAAGTTGGTGGGCATGGGGGTAGGAATATAGGAATGTATGGAGGAAAAAGGAGTAGTTTAAGGAGCTTAAAGGAAAAGGGAATTATGGTGCAGGTTCCTCCTCCTTTTTAGGAGCTCGATAACCAAGCTTCCTATAGGAGTGTCTACCTTTGGTAGTCGTCCTAGGGGTGGACTTTCCTTTCCCCTGTTGTTTCCCTCTGGAGGTTCCAGTGGAAGGTTGAATCCTGCCACCTCCTCTATTGGGTCTGTGTAAGTCGTGTCCATTTTTGGTCCCACGAGCAGCAAGGGAAAATACACCTCCATGGAAGAGCCCCGCATCCCATGAATAGGCATTTACACAGGGAGGTCGCCCGGTTTCCCTGGGGAGGGTTAACGTTAGCGACAGAATTACCATCCTGCCAATGCCCGGCCATATCGGCCAGAAGCATCATCGCCTCGGCACGAACCCGCCAACGACCTTGCGATGTGGAATTTTTATAGAGGACTCTCCTCGCAATGCCGGCCAATTAAGGCAAGCATTCCCGGCCCTCCTAAGACATGACTAGGAAGGGTTACGGTTTGGTTAGTTCATTTAGTTCACGTCTAATAGTAGACGCTATCCAGGGTGCACCACGGGGAGGCGAACTAACTTTACACCCCCAACCCCTTGCTCGCCGTCCTTCATAGTGAAGTCGGCGCCCAAATAGAAGAACTGACTTTAATTAACATGAAAAGTGTTATAAAAAGGTTTTTTTAGCTAAGACAAAAATGGGGTGCCAAGATAAGTGGTAAATGTGTTGAAAGCATATTTTCGTAGTACCCTTCTGCAAAAATTTCAACCCCTTGCTCGCCGTCCTTCATGGTGAAGTCGGCGCCCAAAGAGAAATTGAATTTAATTCACATGAAAAGTGTTATAAAATGGCTTTGTTAGCCAAGACAAAAATGGGGTGCCAAGAAAAGTGATAATAATACTGAAAGCATATTAACATAGTAACCTTCCGCAAAAATTTCAACCCCTTGCTTTACGTCCTTCATGGTGAAGTCGACACCCAACTAGAGAAATTGACTTTAATTAACATGAAAAGTGAAATAAAATGGCATTTTTAGCTAAGACAAAAATGGGGTGCCAAGATAAGTGATAATAATATTGAAAGCATATTAACATATCAACCTTGTGCAAAAATGTTAACCCCTTGCTCGTCGTCCTTCATAGTGAAGTCGGCGCCCGAATAGAGGAATTGACTTTAATTGACATGAAAAGTGTTATAAAAAGGCTTTCTTAGCTAACACAAAAATGGGGTGGCAAGATAATTGATAATAATATTGTGAGCATATTAACATAGCAACCTTGTGCAATAATTTTAACCCATTGCTCGCCGTCCTTCATGGTGAAGTCGGCGCCCAAATAGAGGAATTGACTTTAATTAACATGAAAAGTCTAAAAAAAGGCTTATTTCGCTAAGACAAAAATGTGGTGCCAAGATAAGTGATAATAATACTGAAAGCATATTAACATAGCAACCTTTCGCAAAAGTTTTAACCCCTTGCTTGTCGTCCTTCATGGTGAAGTCGGCGCCCAAATATAGAAATTTGTTTTAATTAACACGAAAAGTGCTATAAAATGGCTTTTTTAGCTAAGACAAAAATGGGGTGCCAAGATAAGTGATAATAATATTGAAACAATATTAACATAGCAACCTTTTGCAGAAATTTCAACCCCTTGCTCGCCGTCCTTCATAGTGAAGTCGGCGCCCAAATACAGGAATTGACTTTAATTAACATGAAAAGTGTTATAAAAAGGCTTTTTTAGCTAAGACAAGAATGGAGTACCAAGATAAGTGATAATAATATTGAAAGCATATCAACATAGAAACCTTGTGCAGAAATTTCAACCCCTTGCTCGCCGTCTTTCCTAGTGAAGTCGGCGCCCAAATAGAGGAATTGACTTTAATTAACATGAAAAGTCTTAAAAAAAGGCTTTTTTAGCTAAGACAAAAATAGGGTGCCAAGATAAGTGATAATAATATTAAAAGCATATTAAAATAGCAACGCTGTGCAAAAATTTCAACCCCTTGCTCGCCGTCCTTCATGGTGAATTCGACGCCCAAATAGAGAAATTGAAATTAATTCACATGAAAAGTGTTAAAAAAAGGCTTTTTTCGTTAAGACAAAAATGTGGTGCCAAGATAAGTGATAATAATACTGAAAGCATATTAAAATAGCAACGCTGTGCAAAAATTTTAACCCCTTGCTCGCCGTCCTTCAAATAGATAAATTGAATTGAATTCACATGAAAAGTATTATAAAATTGCTTTTTTAGCTAAGACAAAAATGGGGTGCCAAGATAACTGATAATAATATTAAAAGCATATTAACATCGCAACCTGCTGCAAAAATTTCAACCCCTTGCTCACCGTCCTTCATAGTGAAGTCGGCGCCCAAATAGAGGAATTGACTTTAATTAACATGAAAAGTGTTATAAAATGACTTTTTTAGCTAAGACAAAAATGGGGTGCCAAGATAAGTCATAATACTATTGAAAGCATATTTTCGTAGTAGCCTTCGGCATAAATTTTAACCCCTTGCTGGCCGTCCTTCATAGTGAAGTCGGCGCCCAACTAGAGAAATTGACTTCACATATCTTGGCACCCCATTTTGTCTTGGCTAAACAAGCCATTTTAATTCACTTTCTATGTAAATAAAATTCAATTTCTCTAGTTGGGTGCCGACTTCACCATGAAGGACGGCAAGCAAGGGGTTAAAAATTTTTGCGCAAGGTTACTATGTTAATATGCTTTCAGTATTATTATCACTTATCTTGGCACTCCATTTTTGTCTTGGCTTAAAAAGCCATTTGTTAACACTTTTCATGTGAATTAAATTCAATTTCTCTATTTGGGCGCCGACTTCACCATGAAGGACGGCGAGCAAGGGGTTGAATTTTTTGCACAAGGTTGCTATGTTAATATGCTTTCAATATTATTATCACTTATCTTGGCACCTCATTTTTGTCTTAGCTAAAAAAGCCTTTTTATTACACTTTTCATGTTAATTAAAGTCAATTCCTCTATTTGGGCGCCGACTTTACTATGAAGGACGGCGTGCAAGGGGTTAAAATTTTTGCACAAGGTTGCTATGTTAATATGCTTTCAATATTATTATCATTTATCTTGGCACCCCATTTTTGTCTTAGCTAAAGAAGCCATTTTATTGCACTTTTCATGTTAATTAAAATCAATTTCTTTATTTGGGCGCTGACTTCACCATGAAGGACGGCAAGCAAGGGGTTGAAATTTTTGCGCAAGGTTGCTATGTTAATATGCTTTCAATATTATTATCACTTATCTTGGCACCCTATTCTTGTCTTAGCTAAAAAAGCCATTTCATAGCACTTTTCATGTTAATTAAAATCAATTTCTAAATTTGGGCGCCGACTTCACCATGAAGGACGGCGAGCAAGGGGTTGAAATTTTTGCACAACGTTGTTATTTTAATATGCTTTCAATATTATTATCACCTATATTGGCACCCCATTTTTGTCTTAGCTAAAAAAGCGTTTTTTTTTAGACTTTTCATGTGAATTAAATTCAATTTCTCTATTTGGGCGCCGACTTCACCATGAAGGACAGCGAGCAAGGGGTTGAAATTGTTGCACAAGATTGCTATGTTAATATGCATTCAATATTATTATCACTTATCTTGGCACACATTTTTGTCTTAGCTAAAAAAGCCTTTTTATAACACTTTTCATTTGAATTAAATTCAATTTCTCTTTGGCCGCCGAATTCACCATGAAGGACGGCGAGCAAGGGGTTGAAATTTTTGCAGAAGGGTACTAAGAAAATATGATTTCAATATATTTACCACTTATCTTGGCACCCCATTTTTGTCTTAGCTAAAAAAGCCTTTTTATAACACTTTTCATGTGAATTAAAGTCAGTTCCTCTATTTGGGCGCCGACTTCATCATGAAGGACGGCAAGCAAGGGGTTGAAATTTTTGCACAAGGTTGCTATGTTAATATGCCTTCAATATTATTATCACTTATCTTGGCACTCCATTTTTGTCTGATCTAAAAATGCCATTTTATAGCACTTTTCATGTTAATTAAAACCAATTTCTATATTTGGGCGCCGAATTCACCATGAAGGACGGCGAGCAAGGGGTTGAAATTTTTGCACAAGGTTGCCATGTTAATATCCTTTCAATATTATTATTACTTATTTTGGCACTCCATTTTTGTTTTAGCTGAAAAAAAGCCTTTTTATAACACGTTTCATGTTAATTAAAGTCAATTCCTCTATTTGGGCGCCGAATTCACTATGAAGGACATCGCGCAAGGGGTTGAAATTTTTGCGCAAGTGGTTGAAATTTTTGCGCAAGGTTGCTATGTTAATATGCTTTTAATATTATTATCACTTACCTTGGCACCCCATTTTTGTCTTAGCTAAAAAAGCCATTTTATAGCACTTTTCATGTTAATTAAAATCAATTTCTATATTTGGGCGCCGACTTCACCATGAAGGACGGTAAGCAAGGGGTTGAAATTTTTGCGCAAGGTTACTATGTTAATATGCTTTCAGTATTATTATCACTTATCTTGGCACCCCATTTTTGTCTTGGCTAAAAAAGCCATTTTATAACACTTTTCAAGTGAATTAAATTCAATTTCTCTATTTGGGCGCCGACTTCACCATGAAGGACGGAGAGCAAGGGGTTGAAATTTTTGCACAAGGTTGCTGTGTTAATATGCTTTCAATATTATTATCACTTATCTTGGCACTCCATTTTTGTCTTTTTTTGCCTTTTTTTAAGACTTTTCATGTTAATTAAGTTAATTCCTCTATTTAGGCGCCGACTTCACTATGAAGGACGGCGGGCAAGGGGTTGAAATTTCTGCACAAGGTTGCTATGTTATTATGATTTGGATATTATTATCAGCTATCTTGGCACTTTATTTTTGTCTTAGCTTAAAAAGCCATTTTATAACACTTTTCATGTGAATTAAATTCAATTTCTCTATTTGGGCGCCGACTTCACCATGAAGGACGGCGAGCAAGGGGTTGAATTTTTTGCACAAGGTTACTATGTTAACATGCTTTCAACATTATTATCACGTATCTTGGCACCTCATTTTTGTCTTAGCTCAAAAACCTATTTTATAACACTTTTCATGTTAATTAAAGTCAATTCCTCTATTTGGGCGCCGACTTCACTATGAAGGACGGCGTGCAAGGGGTTAAAATTTTTGCACAAGGTTGCTATGTTAATACGCATTCCATATTATCATCACTTATCTTGGCACCACATTTTTGTCTTAGCTAAAAAAGCCATTTTATAGCACTTTTCATGTTAATTAAAATCAATTTCTATATTTGGGCGCCGACTTCACCATGAAGGACGGCGAGCAAGGGGTTGAAATTTTTGCACAACGTTGCTATTTTAATATTCTTTCAATATTATTATCACCTATCTTGGCACCCCATTTTTCTCTTAGCTAAAAAAGCCTTTTTTTAAGACTTTTCATGTGAATTAAATTCAATTTCTCTATTTGGGCGCCGACTTCACCATGAAGGACGGCGAGCAAGGGGTTGAATTTTTTGCACAAGGTTGTTATGTTAATATGCTTTAAATATTATTATCACTTATCTTGGCACCCCATTTTTGGCTTAGCTAAAAAAGCTTTTTTTTAAGACTTTTCATGTTAATTAAAGTCAATTCCTCTATTTGGGCACCGACTTCACTATGAAGGACGGCGTGCAAGGGGTTTAAATTTTTGCACAAGGTTGCTATGTTAATATGCTTTCAATATTATTATCACTTATCTTGGCACCCCATTTTTGTCTTAGCTAAAAAAGCCATTTTATAGCACTTTTCATGTTAATTAAAATCAATTTCTTTATTTGGGCGCCAACTTCACCATGAAGGACGGCGAGCAAGGGGTTGAAATTGTTGCACAAGGTTGCTATGTTAATATGCATTCAATATTATTATCACTTATCTTGGCACCATATTTTTGTCTTAGCTAAAAAAGCCTTTCTATAACACTTTTCATGTGAATAAAATTCAATTTCTCTTTGGCCACCGACTTCACCATGAAGGACGGCGAGCAAGGGGTTGAAATTTTTGCAGAAGGGTACTACGAAAATATGATTTCAATATATTTACCACCTATCTTGGCACCGCATTTTTGTCTTAGCTAAAAAAGCCTTTTTATAACACTTTTTATGTGAATTAAAGTCAGTTCCTCTATTTGGGCGCCGACTTCATCATGAAGGACGGCAAGCCAGGGGTTGAAATTTTTGCACAAGGTTGCTATGTTAATATGCTTTCAATATTATTATTATTTATCTTGGCACCCCATTTTTGTCTTAGCTAAAAAAGACATTTTATAGCACTTTTCATGTTAATTAAAACCAATTTCTATATTTGGGCGCCGACTTCACCATGAAGGACGGCAAGCAAGGGGTTGAAATTTTTGAGCAAGATTGCTATGTTAATATGCTTTCAGTATTATTATCACTTATTTTGGCACCGCCTTTTTGTCTTGGCTAAAAAAGCCATTTTATAACACTTTTCATGTGAATTAAATTCAATTTATATATTTGGGCGCCGACTTCACCATGGAGGACGGCGAGCAAGGGGTTGAAATTTTTGCAGAAGGGTACTACGAAAATATGATTTCAATATATTTGCCACTTATCTTGGCACTTAATTTTTCTCTTAGCTAAAAAAGCCTTTTTATAACACTTTTCATGTGAATTAAAGTCAGTTCCTTTATTTGGGCGTCGATTTCATCATGAAGAACGGCAAGCAAGGGGTTGAAATTTTTGCACAAGGTTGCTATGTTAATATGCTTTCAATATTATTATCACTTATCTTGGCACCCCATTTTTGTCTTAGCTAAAAAGCCATTTTCTAGCACTTTTCATGCTAATTAAAACCAATTTCTATATTTGGGCGCCGACTTCACCATGAAGGACGGCAAGCAAGGGGTTAAAATTTTTGCGCAAGGTTGCTATGTTAATATGCTTTCAGTATTATTACCACTTATCTTGGCACCACATTTTTGTCTTGGCTAAAAAAGCCATTTTATAACACTTTTCATGTGAATTAAATTCAATTTCTCTATTTGGGCGCCGACTTCACCATGAAAGACGGCGAGCAAGGGGTTAAAATTTTTGCACAACGTTTCTATTTTAATATGCTTTCAATATTATTATCACTTATCTTGGCATCCTATTTTTGTCTTAGCTAAAATGCCTTTTTTTAAGACTTTTCATGTTAATTAAAGTCAATTCCTCTATTTGGACGCCGACTTCACCATGAAGGACGGCGAGCAGGGCGTTGAAATTTCTGCACAAGGTTGCTATGTTAATATGCTTTCAATATGTATATCACTTATCTTGGCACTCCATTTTTGTCTTAGCTGAAAAAAGCCTTTTTATAACACTTTTCATGTTAATTAAAGTCAATTCCTCTATTTGGGCGCCGACTTCACTATGAAGGACGGCGCGCAAGGGGTTGAAATTTTCGCGCAAGGTTGCTATGTTAATATGCTTTTAATATTATTATCACTTATCTTGGCACCCAATTTTTGTCTTAGCTAAAAAAGCCATTTTATAGCACTTTTCATGTTAAGTAAAATCAATTTCTATATTTGGGCGCCGACTTCACCATGAAGGACGGCAAGCAAGGGGTTGAAATTTTTGCGCAAGGTTACTATGTTAATATGCTTTCAATATTATTATCACTTATCTTGGCACTCTATTTTTGTCTTAGCTAAAAAAGCCTTTTTTAAGACTTTTCATGTTAATTAGAGTCAATTCCTCTATTTGGGCGCCGACTTCACCATAATGACGGCGAGCAAGGGGTTAAAATTTCTGTACAAGGTTGCTATGTTAATATGATTTCGATATTATTATCACCTATCTTGGCACTCTTTTTTTGTCTTAGCTTAAAAAGCCATTTTATAACACTTTTCATGTGAATTAAATTCAATTTCTCTATTTGGGCGCCGACTTCACTATGAAGGACGGCGAGCAAGGGGTTTAAATTTCTGCACAAGGTTGCTATGTTAATATGCTTTCAATGTTATTATCACTTATCTTGGCATCCCATTTTTGTATTAGCTAAAAAAGCCTTTTTATAACACTTTTCATGTGAATTAAAGTCAATTCCTCTATTTGGGCGCCGACTTCACTATGAAGGACGACGAGCAAGGGGTTACAATTTTTGCACAAGGTTGCTATGTTAATATGCTTTCAATATTATTATCACTTATTTTGGTACACCATTTTTGTCTTAGCTAAAAAAAGCCATTTTATAGCACTTTTCATGTTAATAAAAATCAATTTCTATATTTGGGCGCCGACTTCACCATGAAGGACGGCAAGCAAGGGGTTGAAATTTTTGCGCAAGGTTGCTATGTTAATATGCTTTCAATATTATTATCACGTATCTTGGCACCCCATTTTTGTCTTAGCTAAAAAAGCCATTTTATAGCACTTTTCATGTTAATTAAAATCAATTTCTATATTTGGGCGCCGACTTCACTATGAAGGACGGCAAGCAAGGGGTTGAAATTTTTTCGCAAGGTTACTATGTTAATATGCTTTCAGTATTATTATCACTTATCTTGGCACCGCATTTTTGTCTTGGCTAAAAAAGCCATTTTGTTTTACTTTTCATGTAAATTAAAATCAATCTTTCTATTTGGGTGCTGACTTTACTACGAAGGACGGCAAGCAAGGGGTTGAAATTTTTGCACAAGGTTGCTATGTAAATATGCTTTCAATATTATCATCACATATCTTGGCACCCCATTTTTGGCTTGGCTAAAAAGGCGTTTTTTTCCAATTTTTTACTCATTTAAAATTGTGTCTATATTTGCGTGCATATTTCACCATATAGGACGACAAGCAAGCGTTTGAAATGTTAGTACAGGGTTGCGACCTAAATATACTTAAAAACTTTTGATTATAAGTCAATAATACCTTGGCACTTTATTTTAGTTTTGGTCATATTTGGCCTCAATTATGTTTTCTTTTGTATATGGTAAAATTATTATTATTATTTTTTCGATTTTTTGCCATTTAGGCGGCAAATATGCAACTGAAGTTTTTAAGGTCGAAATTAATATTATTTCTAATATATTAGTGAATTTTATAAATTAGCCGCTGGAAATTTTAGCCGCTGGAATTTAGCTGCTAACTTCACGCCAGTAACATTTGTTCATTGCAGAAGGAAACAGAGAATTTTAACTATGGTGAAACTTTAAACAATAATATACTAGTAGAAGAAGAACAAGAAACACGACAACAACAACAACAACAACCAGATGAAGAACAAAAAGGACTTGGCATCACAAAAAAAAGGAACAAAAAGGGTAAGGCAGAAAAAAAGTTTGACTCCAAAGGAAAAAACAAAAAATAGATTTCAAAAGTTAAAAGAAAAGCATCCTCCACGTGATGCTTGTGGTGACAAATGTCGCTACAAATGCAGCCAAATTTTTCCGGAAGAGTGGCGAAAGCAATGTAGCACGGAATGTTGGAATAAAAGTTTCACAGAAAGACGGGATTTCATCATGGTGTGTGCTACTAAACTTCCTGTTAAGAGACATCGGGGTGAATCGAAAACTAGAAACAATTCGTTTCGATATTTTTTATTGACAAAGAAGGCGAAAGAGTCAGAGTATGTAAATGGTTTTTTCTCACTACTCTTGGGTTGTCTAAAGAAAATAACTCAGTTGTTTATGACACTTTAACAGTTGTCGATAAAGATGTAATGACTGGTATGACATCACGTTCAACCGACAAAAGAGGAAAGCATCCGAATTCTAAGAAAATTGACAGAAGCAGAATTATAAATCATATAGAAAGCTATAATCCAAGTATTGCTCACTATAGAAGAGAACACGCATCAAATAGACGGTACCTGCCAAATGATGTGACCGTTCAAAGAATGTATAATGATTTTATACAGGCTAAGGACTCCTGCTTCTGTTCTTACGACCTGTATAGAAAGGTTGTCAATGACTTGAACATTTCATTTACAAAACTAGGCCACGAAGAATGTGGCACGTGCTTTAAGTTTAAGGAACATGACAAAGAACACAATCGGAAGAATTTGTCACCAGACTGGGAGGTTTGCATTCACTGGAAGAGCCATATTGAAAGGGCTGAAAAATCGAGAGATCTCTATAAAAAACATGCAAATCTACAGTCTTCCACTGATATCTTATACTTTTGTGCTGATCTACAAAAAGTGATTATGTTACCACGGATGGATTCGTTTAAAGAAGTTGTGTTTACTCCAAGAATGGTAATATTTAATGAAAGTTTTGTACCTATTGGTACCAAACAGAAGGTTAAACCTTTTGCAGTCTTATGGCACGAAGCAATAAGTGGAAGAAAAAAAGAAGACATTTTAAATGCATTTTATTCATTTTTTTATCATTTTAGAGATGTAAAGCATATCTGTATTTGGTTAGATAATTGCGCCGGCCAAAACAAAAACTGGACTCTTTTTACCTTTTTTGTATACGTTGTAAATTATTGCCCGCATATTTCTGTAGACACCATCGATGTTTTTTACTTTGAGCCAGGTCATACGTTTATGGCTGCCGACTCCTTCCACCACCAAGTTGAATTGGCTATGAAGCACAGTGGAAAGGTTTTTGATTTCCAAGATTTTGTTAAGTGTGTGCAACAAGCAAATTCAGGAAAAGTAGACACCAAAGAACTTAATATTGGAGACCTTTTTGCATGGAAAGACTGCCTTCAAAACAAAAACTTAAGCGCAGAGGTGACAACATACCTTATCTCACAGATGTTTTCAAAATAACTGCAAAACGAGGAAATACAAATCTTTTGTATTCTACCAAATATGAAGAATCTAGTTCAAAAGTATTAAACTTCTAACAAGCTAAATACATTAAAAACTTTCCCATGCCTCGAAAAATTGATAAAGTACGAGGATTCAACAAAGCAAAGAAAAAAGAAATAGTTGAAAACTTGTGCCCACTTATGCCGTCTAACCGCCGCGGATTTTGGTTAGGCATCCAAGAATCAGAAGAGCCAGACTTACTGAACGCCGACTGATAAAATAGTGATAAACAACATCCTTCCTTTATGTTATATATTACATGTTAATTAAAATAGTAAAAAATCTTTATGTTACAGTTGTTAAATGTTTTTTTATGCAAAACAATTATTTTAGGGTTTGTAAACATGAACAATTATTATTATAAAAAGCCTCAATATTAATAAAAGGAGTAAGGGTTTTTAGACCTTGTATTACTGCTCGAAACTTTAAATTAAAAAGCCCTATATCCGTTTATTTCCTTAAAAATTAAAAATTTAATTATAATGGCATTAACACAAGGATCTGCACATTAAAACGAACACTTTTACACATTAAAAGCTATTTAAAGTATTAAAACTTTAATGCAGAAGAAGAAATATGATTTTCCTGTTTCCTGTAAAATTTTGTCTTTCGGAGATAGGGCGTTCTATGTTATGAGGGCAGAGTTTTTGAAATAAAAATTTAATTATATTTAAAGTTTTTCTCCCCTCCCATCTCTCCCACGGCTTGCGAGCGTTTGGGGCTATATTTTTTTCATAGCATATTATAGGAGCAATAACCCCGCTTAGTCTTAATCTGTTAGTATGTATAGTTTTTCAAATAAACATTTAGTTATTTGGCAAGATCGATTTTTTTTTAAATAGTCTTGGTCCTAGTATCGAATCCCAGTCACCCCCTTGACATCTTTTTTTTTAAATCTTACTAAGGAAATTTTTTATTTCATGTTATAACTTCTTGGTACAGCAAAATAAAGGTAAAACCGCTCGCAGTTTCACTATAAAAATGTTGAAAGATAGACAAACAATACTTTTTGAAATAAAATTGTACTTCCCTATCGTTAACATTTTCTCCCCTTCCATCTCTCTTACGGCTTGCGAGTGCTTGGGGCTATATTTTTTTATAGCATATTATATGAGCAATAACCCCCCTTAGCCTTAAACTGTTAGTATGTACAGTTTTTGAAATGAAGATTTAATTATATTTAAATATTTCCTCCCCTCCCACCCTCCTACGCCTTGCGAGTCTTTGGCGCTATATTTTTTTCATAGAATATTATAGGAGCAATAACCCCGCTAAGTCTTAAACTGCTGGTATGTACAGTTTTGAAATAAAAATTTAATTATATTTAAAGATTTCCTCCCTTCCCACCCCTCCTACGGCTTGCGAGTGTTTGGCGCTATATTTTTTTCATAGAATAATATAGGAGCAATAACCCCGCTAACTCTTAAACTGTTAGTATGTACAGTTTTTGAAATAAAAATTTAATTATATTTAAAGATTTACTTCCCTCCCACCCCTCCTACGGCTTTCGAGTGTTTGGCGCTATATTTTTTTTATAGAATATTATAGGAGCAATAACCCCGCTAAGTCTTAATCTGTTAGTATGTATAGTTTTTCAAATAAACATTTAGTTATTTGGCAAGATCGAATTTTTTTTTAAAAATAGTCTTGGTCCTAGTATCGATTCCCAGTCACCCCCTTGACATCTTTTTTTTAAAATCTTACTAAGGAAATTTTTTATTTCATGTTAAAACTTCTTGGTACAGCAAAATAAAGGTAAAACCGCTCGCAGTTTCACTATAAAAATGTTGAAAGATAGACAAACAATACTTTTTGAAATAAAATTGTACTTCCCTATCGTTAACATTTTCTCCCCTTCCATCTCTCCTACGGCTTGCGAGTGCTTGGGGCTATATTTTTTTATAGCATATTATATGAGCAATAACCCCCCTTAGCCTTAAACTGTTAGTATGTACAGTTTTTGAAATGGAGATTTAATTATATTTAAATATTTCCTCCCCTCCCCCCTCCTAGGCCTTGCGAGTGTTTGGCGCTATATTTTTTTCATAGAATATTATAGGAGCAATAACCCCGCTAAGTCTTAAACTGCTGGTATGTACAGTTTTGAAATAAAAATTTAATTATATTTAAAGATTTCCTCCCTTCCCACCCCTCCTACGGCTAGCGAGTGTTTGGCGCTATATTTTTTTCATAGAATAATATAGGAGCAATAACCCCGCTAACTCTTAAACTGTTAGTATGTACAGTTTTTGAAATAAAAATTTAATTATATTTAAAGATTTACTTCCCTCCCACCCCTCCTACGGCTTTCGAGTGTTTGGCGCTATATTTTTTTATAGAATATTATAGGAGCAATAACCCCGCTAAGTCTTAAACTGTTAGTATGTACAGTTTTTCAAATAAAAATTTAATTATATTTAAAGATTTCCTCCCCTCCTACGGCTTGCGAGTATTTGGGGCTATATTTTTTTCATAGAATATTATAGGAACAATAATCCCGCTTAGTGTTAAACTGTTAGTATGTACAGTTTTTGAAATAAAAATTTAATTATATTTAAAGATTTCCTCCCCTCCAATCTCTCCTACGGCTTGCGAGCGTTTGGGGCTATATTTTTTTCATAGCATATTATAGGAGCAATAACCCCGCTTAGTCTTAAACTGTTAGTATGTACAGTTTTTGAAATAAAAATTTAATTATCTGTCAAGATTTCCTCCCCTCCCACCCCTCATACGGCTTGCGAGTGTTTGGGGCTATATTTTTTTGATAGCATTTTATAGGAGCAATAGCCATGCTTAGTCTTAATCTGTTAGTATGTATAGTTTTTTAAATAAAAATATAAATAGCTTTCATGGTGTACTCCCCTCCCATCTCTTGTACGGCTTGCGAGTGCTAGGCGCTGTATTTTTATGATAGCTTTTAACATTCTCAATAGCCTTGCCAAGTTTTAAGCTGTTAGTATGTACAGGTTTTGTAATAAAAAGTGAAATATCTAGTAATACGCCATTTCTCATGCGGGCGTAAATCGTGGGTACATTTGTTGCCAGCATTATATAGAAGTATTGATAACCCTGCTAGATTTTAATTTGTTTCACCATGCGTTTCTGATATTGTGTAAAATAACTTATAATGTATCTTGCGCGTCATCCCTGTTACCGTCCTGTTAAACGCTCGGTTGTCTTCGTGAATCGGCTGCTGGACATTTGGCCGCTAAAATCACATCGGTAAAATTAGTCACTTTTCTGTAGTGTAATAAAATTTTGGTATGTCGCTATTGGTGAATTACTTTTTAAATGGCTGCTCCTATTTATATTTTGTTTCTTTTTATGAAATCTACTCAACGAAAAAGAAAACCTAATTGCTAAATACGAATTTTATGAAGCAGCATGAAGATGTCTTACCTGGTCGGACCAATTAATTTTAAAACGTTAAATATGATTGACCTTTGGAAGCACGAGGCTTATCCAGAGCAATTGACTTCATAAGAACAGTGGAACAGTACAGTACCGATCAAGCTGCCAGGATTGCTTATTTTGCACATTGTCGCAATTTCCTATTGTATGGAACATTCATATGGTTTAACTCGTCAGCAGCGGTACATGTGTTTATCATGAACAAAAAGAGCAATAAGGACATTGTGTGCGTAGGTCAAAGAAAAAAGCTGTCTAGATGTGTTCGAGGCCAATGGGATACTTAGGTACCCTTCCAGCCAGATTCTTCTTCAGTATATGTATTCAAAATATCGCAACATCAATACTAAGTGCAGGCATGAAATAAAAATACGGTTGCACAAAAAGGAGAAAACAAAGCAGATGTTTGATTACTTGGGAATAAAGTTCCTCAATTTTCTACCTAATGTTATTAAGATGCTCACACTAACAAAATTAAAGTAGGCACTAGTGGATGTTATAAAACAAAAAACCAGGGTGAAGGAATTTATCGGTGCTCTAAACTAATGTGTATAGTGTTGCATACTATTTGTGTTTATTTATTGTAGTGTGTGTGAGTGCGTTAGGCAAAAGCTTCTGAAGGCAAGTTCCAGTAGCCACAGACTTTTTTTATATATACGTAATCCATTGTAGTCATAATTTTGCTTTATTTTAATTCAATGATTCTGAATGTACGCAGATATTGACAGTACTATACTTACTCGATAGGGATAGTTAAAGACATATGCGTGAACACTTTCAGAGTCATATTTAGGCTATTTTCGCATTGAAGTTGTATTTGTTTCCCCGCGCTTGATTTATCCATTGCATATTCTTACGTTTGCTTAATTAAACTTTCTCTAAAATCGAAATGAATGCACCATTTTAGATATTTCTATTTTCACAATAGTATTTGATATGTTGACTTTATTTTATGTCACATATTTTAGAAGCTAAAAAAATTCTTGCCGCTCAAGATAAATAATGCTGCAGTAGACTTCGTTTTTTTGTTATTGGTGTTTTACACGTTTTTCTAGACGACTAAGTGTTATTTAGTAAAACAATATCAAAAACAATTAATTGGTTTTCATTTAGAAGACATAATTTGTGAAATCGGTCAATTAATAACAATATCACGAGTTCAAGTTATCTATTTTGGTGCTGAGTTTTGCCTAGAACTGCATTTTAGCCTAAACATGGACACTTTCGCTATATGTCTTAACTATGTCTATCTAGTAACTATAGTCGGCACTTATAAAGGCAGTGACTTACCATGTACATTTGATGGTCAATAAAATCTATATATCTATCTATCAGCAGAAATGAAATGTGTTGTAAGTCTTTTTTATAAAGATTTTTTAACATTGTCTTAAGTCATTTTTTACATTTTCACAATAAATATATATTATGTATAAATACACCTACATCTATATTCAGTATTAGTTTGTAACTTGAAGTAAATTCAGTTAATCAAACACATTTCCTTTTTTTTAAATGCTTGAACACATTGATTAGTATTTCAAGTTGCAGCCTTTAAAAAAATATATACAGTATGTACCATACTTGAAAAATGACTTCGACGATAATTTCTTTAAATCAACCCTAGGTTTTTGTTGACTATTTTTAAAGTTCTTACATGTAGAAAACCAGCAGATTTAAAGTTTTTATTCATTGATAACTACACAAATTTTTTTTCGTGCTCTCAACTCAAGATTTATTATAAAAATTTGAAATTTAGTGGTTTTGTATCTCTTGATGTGTACTTTAAAAATAGTCAACAAAAAGCTAAGGTTGTCATTTACTAAAATTATTAATGACATTTGACACAAATTGTATAATACATTTTTGAAAAGATTGTAACTGAGAATATTTTTCGACTCCCAGCATTTTTGAAAAAAAAACTGAAGTAGATTAATTGGAATTATTCACACTGTATATATAATATATACAATTGCAGATAAGTTGCAAATGTAAGTTTAAATTTTACAACTTCGCTAGGCCCTTTTAAAATTGAAGCTTGCTGTAAGGTAACATTTATAAGTATAAAAAAAGTTTGTACCAGCTCACTACAGTAAACTTGCTGTAACGTTACAAAAGAAACACTTGCATTTGTAATGCCACTGGGGGGAAGATTTGCTGTTTGCAGCAAATTTGCAGGAGGCTCGCTGTAAGTAATCTATCAAACTTATACTTTCTTTGGAAAAGATTCTGTAAGGTAGGTGCAATATTACCTTGCTCAGTGGGTACACATTACGAAAACATAAATCTTTAAGTCAAATTACTGGCTTGGGCGCTTTTTGTTAAAAAAACAGTGAAGAAAAACTAGTTACGTAGACATTTTGTAGACGCCTTTGGTTATCATTAGGTGTTTAAAAGTTTATTTATATGTATACTGACGACAGCCATATCAATATTAATTAAAATTTGGTCTGAAAATTTGCAATTAGTGTCTGCCATATGGACAAAAAATGATCTACAGACAATTTAATTAAGCCGAGCTCAACTTTATCACGGAAAACTAATTGCTGTGAATATTAGCTATGGTGTCAGTTGTGGATATTATATTTTGTCCCGTTAATTTAGAAAATGGATTATATTTGCCTATGACCCATTTCTTTTCCTCATTAATTGCGTTTAGAAAGCTATATTAAATGAATAATATATAATAATTTATCCTTTCTCTCTCTCTCTCTCGCTATATATATATATATATATATATATATATATATATATATATATATATATATATATATATATATATATATATTATATATATATATATATATATATATATATATATATATATATATATATATATATATATATATATCTTATAAAAATTGTGGGATAGCTGTCAGTTGCAAGATAAAAACTCCGTATTATATTGCCGAGCCTTCGGAATTATTTACTCTATCATAAGGGTGGCAGAGAAAAATTACAATTTATCTAGAAAAAATAGAAGCATTGTAAACACTTGCGTATAAAGCTAGTTTTAAAACTGAACTTGAAAAAACTAATAAACCAAAAGAATTTACAAATTTTTTTATATTAAGTTTGAATGCAGTTTATAATGTCAATCTGATATATGCAAGCTAACTATTGTGTATTTAATTTTGTTTTTGTCAAAGAAATATAAATGGAGGTACTTAGTATTTTGAAAAGTTATTATCTTGATGTTCATTTAGTTTTCGTTAAATGTTATTTCAAAGTCTTCTAAACACATACTTGAGTGTATACAGAGTGTTCACGCATGTCTTAACTATTCCTAACGAGTAAGTATAGTACCGTCAATGTCTGTGTACCTTCAGAAACATTAAGTTAAAATAAAGCAAAATTATGACTACAATGAATTACATATATATATATATATATATATATATATATATATATATATATATATATATATATATATATATATATATATATATATATATATATATATATAAGGTCTGTGGCTAGTGGAACATGCATTCCAAAGCTTTTCCTAACGCACACACACAGCCACACACACACACTACAAATAACGAATATAATTAATATGTAACACTACACATTAGTTTAGAGCACCAATAAATTCCTTCACCTTGGTTTTTGTTTTCTAACATCCACTAGTGCCTACTTTAATCTTAGTTAATAACATTAGGTAGAAAATTGAGGAATTTGATTCCCAAGTAATCAAACATCTGCTTTGTTTTCTCCTTTTTATGCAACCGTATTTTTAATTCACGCCTGCGTTGGTATTGATGTTGCGAGCTTCACCATTCACTGGATATTTTGAATACATATACTGAAGAATAACATGGCTGTTAGGGTACCTAAGTATCCCATTGGCCTCGAATACACCAGGGCAGCCTTTTCTTGGACCTACGCACACAATGTCTTTATTGCTCTTTTTTCCATGATAAACACATATACCGCTGCTGACGAGTTAACCCATAGGAATGTTCCATACGATAGAATACTGTGACAGTGTGCAAAATAAGCAATCCTGGCAGTTTAATGGGTGTTGTACTGATCCAATGTTCTTATGATGTCAATTGCTCTGGATAAGCCTCGTGCTTCCATAGTTCAATCATGTTTAACGTGTTAAAATGAATTGGTTTGACCAGGTAAGATATCTCCAGGCTGCTTCTAAGGACATAACAAAATTCGTATTTAGTAATTAGGTTTTCTTTTTCGTTGAGTAGATTTCATAAAAAGAAACAAAAATATAAATAGGAACAGCCATTTTAGAATAATTTACAAATAGCGACATACCAAAATTTAATTATGCTACAGAAAAGTGACTAATTTTATTGAATTCACATATGTATTTAGTATATAGCTGTTTTAGGGATTCTTACCTGATAGGTTTGTCGATATACTCCATGTTTCCTTATCCACACTCCAGACAACGAATTACTTAATTACACCAAAAATCTAACAATTCACGCTACAATAAGATTGTCCAATCTTTAAAACTTCCAGAAAAATAAATAGACATAGATCAAATAAAAGCATATCATAAATATAAACAACAATTCGCCATTAATCATTATTGCCGGGCGCTTTGTCACGAGTCAGTTCGCTGGATTGCTGTTGGAGTTGATGTTGCTATGTTGCTATTGGACGCCGATTACATACGATCGAACATACACGAACACGAAAACGGAGGGAATTCAAATAAATGTTTACTAATTAAAACAAACTTTCAGAAACATTACAATTGTAACTTTACGTGAGCTTACAAATGGAGAAAAACAACAAGCCCGCAAAGGAGATATTACATTTGAAAGTTATGTTAAAGTTTCATTTGTAAGTTTGCATTGGTTTTTTGGCTGCAAACATTTAGAAATGTTGCAAACCGAACTTGCTTAATGGGAAATTATCTAACGTTGCGGTAAGCATTTGTATGTTACCATGCTTAGTGGTTTTTTAAACCTAATTATATGTTAACTTTAGTTTGAAATAAATGATCTGAATGGAAATTAATATACCTTTGTGTGGCAGTAGAAATAAGCGTAACGCAATTTACATACTAAAATGTTGTTAGGTCCAAGATTTTATTCTTTCATATAATCTACAATGTAGCCTAATTAAAGCCAGTGTTTACGTTAGCAGGCCTCTTGTCTGTCCTCCTCTTACAGTTACAATCTGCGATCGGGTCATGTGGCTCGGGAAGTGAAACGTGGTGAGTTCTATGTAAAGAATCAAAATAAAGTAAAGTGACCACAGAGAACACTTCCCTGAACATTAATAACTCAACAAACACCGCAGGTACAAAAGATAATACTATGATTCAGTTTATTGGTCCAGCTACCTTTTGGCTATTATAATATGAATAAAAAGATAGAAGCGTCCCTCTTGTAATTCTTATACCAGGATTAAGTACCAGGAGTAGTAAATTAGTTATAATACGAAGAGTAGTAAAGGAACTATGGTACGAAATGTAGTAAGGTTGTTATAAAACGAGAGGTAGTAAAGTAATCTTTCACGATGCTCGAACTAGTCGTTATTATACGGCGGTTAGATTGAATAATATATGGATGCGTAACCACCTTTAATCAATGGTGAATCCCAAGGTAGCATGCAGTCTAACTACTTGATAATATCTTAGTTCTAAGTTAGGTGATTGATGCTGGACCACCGTAAGAAAGCAGTTATGGAGACCGAAGAACACACGTACTGATTTCACAGAGTTGCTGGTATTATAACAACTTGTTTCAGAAGCCGCTACCAACCATTGTGTATCAGTATTCTATATTATATGTATACTTATAAGTTCTGAGTTTCGTGGCGCCAGCCTTCGTGGCATTACCTAGACTGTGTGGCATGTCCCAACCCGAGTCACCTGCTCTTAACTGTAACTAGCTTTTCTCCTAAGAACCAGCCAGCTTCGTGGTAATTCTATAGCCTTCGTGGCACACTCCAGACAGTCTTCCAACTAACCTTCCCTTGTCCAGCCTTCCTGCCACCAGCCTTCCTGCCACCAGCCTTCCTGCCACCAGCCTTCCTGCCACCAGCCTTCCTGCCACCAGCTTTCGTGACACTAGCCTTCGTGACATTACCTAGCCGGTGCGGCATGTCCCAACCCGAGTCACCTCCTCTTAACTGTAACTAGATTTACTCTTATGAACCAGCCAGCTTTGTGGTAACTCCATGGCGCACTCCAGATAGTCTTCCAACTCACATTTCCTTGTCCAGCCTTCATGGCACCAGCCTTCGTGGCACCAGCCTTCGTGGTATTACCTAGCCTGTTTGGAATGTCCCAACCAGAGTCGCCTCCTCTTAGCTGTAACAGCTTTACTCCTATAAATCAGCCAGCTTCGTGGTAATTCCATAGCCTGTGTGGCGGACTCCAGATAGTCCGCCAACTAACCTCCCCTTGAGCCATCGTGGCACCAGCCTTCGTGGCACTAGCCTTCGTGGCACTAACCTTCGTGACACTACTTAGCCAGTGTGACATGTCTCAACCCGAGTCACCTTTCCTTTAACTGCAACTAGCTTTACTCCTCTTAACTAGCCGTATTGTTTTCCAGCCTTCGTGGCAATAGCCTGTGTGGCACCAGACTTCGTGGCGCCGGAATTCGTGACATTACATATCCTGTGTGGCGTACTCTAACAATCCTGACTGTTGGCCATACTGTAACTTGTGATATCTGTAAACTCTCGAGAAACCTTCTGTGTCTATGAGCCTTCGTGGCACATGACTGTGTGGCGCTCTTCCTAGCTTTGTGGTATCAGCCGCCTCCAAGATTTATGGTATCAGTTCATCATTGGCCTGTGTAGCCTTACTTGTATTAGGACTTAACCCAGCTTCATTTAAGTGGCATACGTGATGGTAGCCTGTGTGGTTTTATGTTGTAAAGTACCTGAGACTATGTCTATTAGCTTTATGACACTGGACTGTGGAGCGCTTCCTAGCTTTGTGGTATTAGCTTCGGCAGTTTATTTTTGGCCGGTGTTGCCTTAGTTAGATTAGGAGATAACCCAGCTTCCTTTGAGTGGCATACGTGGTAGTGGCCTGTGTGGTTTTATATTGTAAAGTACCTGAGACTCTGTCTGTTAGCTTCATAGCTCTGGACCGTGGAGCGCTTCCTAGATTTGTGGTGTCAGCTTCGGCAGTTTATCCTTGGCCTGTGTGGTCTTACTTAGGTTCATGGTTAACCCAAATTCCTTTGAGTGACCAGTAGGGGCCTATGTGGCACTACCCGAGTCTTGTCGCGTGCCCTGAAGCAACGTAATTCAGTCGAAGGTAGCCTTTGTGGCATCAGTTTTGGGTTACCGAGTCATTGCGACATAGACTTGCTTATGTGCGCTTACTAATCCTGTATATTATTATTCTTCTTTCATGTAACCGCATCTTGTAATGAGACGACGGTGCCACGGTGAATGATGATGAGTGATCACTGCTAGAAAAGGTGAAGCGCTAAGAGACCG
The DNA here is from genome assembly GCA_964006375.1 of Tillus elongatus. Classification (NCBI taxonomy): domain Eukaryota; kingdom Metazoa; phylum Arthropoda; class Insecta; order Coleoptera; family Cleridae; genus Tillus; species Tillus elongatus. The sequence continues at coordinate 68,486,384 of OZ023269.1, read as the reverse complement.
GTGCTACGGTGAATGATGATGGATGATTACTGTTGGAAAAGGTGAAGCGCTAACCTGACTATTAGCCGCCATGATGAAGGTAGTAGCAGCCGGGGAGAAAAATCCGACTAGGTCTGAAAGGCCACCGGTGAGTAAGAGCTAAGAAAATACCATTCTCGATGTTATGTACGTGCTAATTTCAATAAAAACAGCGAGTGTGATTTCGATATTATAATTTAGTTATAAGTAAATCGCTACATACGTTGAAACTAGTTACTTGAGGGAGTTCATGTTCTGTGTCACCTAACATTCTTCTGTACCATGGCCAGGACCGATGTCATCTGTCACATTCAGATGTGCGGTCAGGGTTGGGCCAGCCAAACAATGTACAGGATTGGCATAGCCAATATAACATACTAAACATCCCCCCCTCTATCGCAAACGGGTTTACATTATTAATACTATAACAAATAGTCCTTAAATTTTTCCGGAATCTTTATTACTCGACCAGAACTTGTTGTACGTTGATGATTGATCGCATTGTGACTAACACTCTCACTTTTTCTGGCAGTTCGTATTTTACCACGGTAGTGACAGGCTACGAGTGTGCGATAAATTCGAAATTCCGTAAAAATAAAGTGCTGCTGAACAAGTTAATAGTCATTTTTAAGATAAGTATATATTGGTATATTTGGAGTATTCTCATTGTGAAAGGTAAGATTAGAATAGTAATTTAAATAGATTAGATTTAATAGTAAAAATGGACAGGGGCCCCCGGGGACGGGGGACAAACCTGATGTATCCAATGTCTTATCAGCAGGCAGCGATAATGTTCAGATGGATATTGTGAGGGTATCTGAAATAAACAATGTAAATATTCGAAATTTTGATCTATTGAATGAATATAAAACCAGCGACCCAGGGCCGTACTTCGTTTATGTCGAACATAAAAGACAAAATATTGGCAGATTGTTCCCTATGAAAGTGGGATATTTTTTACGGGCACATGAATATTTAAAAAATCTATTGTCGATATTAAGGTTGTAGGAATCAATCGCGTAAAGGTAGTATGTAATTCATATCAGGCGGCAAACAATATAATTGAACATGAATTAATTACAAAAAATGATCCTGTCGCGTACATTCCAACATTTTATACGCATAAGAAGGGTGTCGTAAGAATGGTCGATACATTTTTTTAATGAAGAATATTTAAAGCGCGAAATTGAAAGTAATCATCCAGTAACAGATGTGAAACGTATGAAAAAGAAAATCATTGAAGAAAATGGAGAAGTTAAATTTGTGGACAGGCAGATTATAATTGTTACCTTTAAAGGGTCCACCCTTCCACAGTCAGTTAAAATAAATAGCGTTAATTTTATTGTAGAACCTTATATCTACCCCGTAGTCCAATGTTATAATTGTTTAAGATATGGACATACTTCTAGGCAGTGTAAGAAATCTGACTCTTTATGTAGGGTGTGTGGACAAATCCACGATAAGGGTAATTGCACAAATTTAAAATATTGCAATTATTGTAAGAGTAATGCTCATGCAACAATAGACAAAACATGTCCGTCCTACCAAAAGCAATTAAACATTAAAAAAACTGATGTCCATAAATAATTTATCTTTTAACGAAGCTAGAATATTAGACAATAATTCTTCATATTCTAAAATAGCTACAAATAATAGATTTAGTATACTGGATAATTTATCAAACTTTCCTGAGTTGCCATCGCAAACATCTCAGTCAACAACACAAAGTTACCTACCATCAATAAGACCTAATGTAAAACCTACCACTTTTAGCCAAGGTAAAAAACGTAGGCAAAGTAGATCACCACCTAGACAAAATTCTAATGAGCAAAAAAGAAATAATACAGAATCCAAATCTATTTTACCTAACCCCTACAGAGAAGAATTTTTAGATTATAAAAATAAATTAACAGAACATATTATTCTATGCATAGAAATGAGAAAATCACGGTCAACAAAAACTAGCTTAAAATTCAGGAAACAGTTACAGAGGTGTTAAATAATATTACTCCAAATTATGATAGTGACAACGAATCGTAGGTCTGTAGGTCATTTATGCAAAATAAAGTTAATATGTTACATTACGTCAACAACAACCGTGTTGATGTAATTCTACTAAACGAAACTTGGCTCAAGCCAAAACATTTAAATTTCAGTTTAAATGGATATAATATCATCCGTAAAGACAGACCTGGAGGTAAGGCAGGGGGTGTAGCAATCGTTATAGATAACAAATTAACTTGGAAAGAAATAAATCCTTGTATAATTGTAGCAACAAGCTAGAGGTTTGTGCCATTTATGTTGAGAATGTTAATTTAAATTTGGTAACATTCTATAGACTGCCAACAATTAGTATAACTCAACGTGAGTGGAGAACTTTTCTTGGACAATTTAAGAGTAATTGTTCAATTATAGGAGGTGACTGCAATGCGCATCATAATTTGTGGTGTTCCTTGACTAACAACGCCAACGGAAATAAATTGGATGACGCTATTGATGAGACTAACTTTGTTGTATTAAACGATGGCACCGACACCAGGTTTGGAAGCCCATTGGAGTCATCTTCAGCTGTAGATATTATAGTTACTTCCCCTCTTTTGTCAAATAGATTAACGTGGGAAGTGGTTCCAGATAGCTGGGGGTCTGACATTTTCCTATTTTAATCAAATCAAACATTGACTTTTATAATTCTTGCACAAAGCCATATCTCAAATGGAAGGAGGAAACAGCTGACTGGGAGCACTTTCAACAAAATTTAGTAGATAAGATAATAGTTCGACCTCGGGGATTGCGCAAAGAAGACCAACTAAAATATCTTGTAGAAGTGCTGGAGGAAGCTGCAAATAATACTATCAACCAAAAATCTATTCCAACGAACAACAAACATAGAGTTCAACCTCCCTGGTGGGACGGAGAATGCGCAATAGTACTTCAAAATAAAAAGGCCGCCTTACAACAATACAAACATATTTCTAACATAGACAACTTCATTAAATATAAACGGGCAGAAGCAGTAGCAAAGCGTACCATCAAGACCAAGAGCAGAACCTGCTGGAAAAAATTTGTTGGACAACTAAACAAGGCGACACCATTGTCGGAAATATGGAGCTTTGTTAACAATTAAGCAATACAGGGGAAAGAAGTAACAAAAAAGTATTAAGCGAAGAGTTGGTAGAACAAATACTTATCACGTTAGCGCCACCTGATGTGGCACAATACATAGACCGTACACGAACCGCTGCATCAAATCATATGCTAGAGCAACTATTCACTATGAAAGAACTAGACATTTGCCTCAAAAGTACGAACAACTCTTCTCCAGGTAAAGATGGATTTACCTACAAAATGCTTAAAACAATGCCAAACATTGCTAAACGCTACATGCTAGAGATTTTTAACGCATGGTGGTGTAATGGAGACTATTTCAACAGCTTAAAGGAATTAGTCATTTGTTTAATTAGAAAGCAAAACAAGAATGTCGACGATCCAGCATCATATCGTCCCATCTCTTTGTTATCTTGTATAGCAAAAACCCTGGAAAGAATTATTAAAATGAGACTAGAGTGGTTCTGTGAACATCATGCAGTGTTATCGCCAAGTCAGTATGGGTTTAGAAAAGGAAAAAATACAATAGATGCTGTTACCGAGCTGGTTACTGACATACAAACAGCGTTTACAAAAAAATGAATATCTGGCATGTATTTTCCTAGACCTAGAGGCCGCTTATGACTCTGTAAAACTAGGCAAACTCAAGGAGGAACTTGTGACTAAAGGTGTACCAAACAATACGTCTATCAACCTTATAGATTTATTTATGGAAAGGATAATTTACGTAAGAGACAGTAACAACAATTTAGACGGGCCTCAAACTATCCGACGTGGGTTACCACAGGGTTCCGTTTTGAGTCCCCTGCTCTTCAATATGTACACTAGTAGTATCCATAATATCTGGAATGACAACACTCACTGCATTCAATACGCAGATGATATTTGTATATACACAATAGAAAAAACGTATGAAAAATGTATACAAGAATTGGAAAACATAATGAGAAACTTACAGACATGGCTTGGTGACCACAATTTTCAACTAAATACTGACAAAACAACAGTTATCTTTTTCACCAGGCGCAGAGTACAACCGCCACCCACTCTTAAGTTAAGAGATGTTGAATTATTTGTAAAGAACAGCTGCAAATCTTTAGGAATTATAATCGACCATAAACTACTATAGACTAAACATATTGAATGCAGGTGCGAAAAGGGACTTAATTTATTGAGAACAATAACTCACACAAAATGGGGGGCTGATGTTGAAATAGCCTTGCTTTTCTATAGATCCTATATAAGGTCTATTTTGGATTACGGTTGTACCCTTTATAGATCCGCATCCCAGAGTAACTTACTGAAACTCGATAGAGTACAGTACAAAGCACTACGGATTTGCCTGGAGGCAATGAGGTCATCTCCAGTCAAGCACTACTTGTTGAAGCTAATGAACCACCACTACAAATTAGAGGACAATATCTGGCCAACAAATATATAGTCAAGCTTAGATTTTACAAGGAAACACTACTAAATATAATTAGCTGGATAACGACAGAGTGTTTGACTAATAAATACTGGGCCAAAAAAAAAACACACCACCATTAGTGGAGTCATTTCTTCGCACCAGTGAATTACCAATAATTGTACCAACAGACATCTGTACAGTATTTCAAACACCATACGAAGTGACAGTACAGAAACCAAAGATCATAATTCTAAACTATACAGAACTACCATATCTAAACAGACATATTCTACAACAGCACTTGGACAAATATAGTACATATACCGGCATCTACACAGATGGATCAAAAGAACAAAACAACCTAGGGTGTGCCATTTATGTTCCCAGCTACCAAGTTATAAGCAAAATGAGACTGGATAAATATTTCTCAAACTACACAGCAGAAGACCGTGCTATCCTTATGGCTCTAAACTGGGCATTATATAATGAAAAAGACTCAGTTATACTCACAGATTCACAAGCCGTACTGAAAACTATTGAACATTTTTCTGTTAAAAAACACGATGATGCAACTGTGTGTGAAATAATTAAGAGTCACCACAACATCACTTTGAAGGGAAAAAAAAGAAATTTTTGTTTGGGTTAAGGGCCATGCCAGTCTTGAAGGAAATGAAGTGGCAGATAGTCTAGCAAAGGAAGCGTCTAAAGATAGGAGAATAAAGATCAGTTTTACGAAAGCAGATATAATCTCATATTACCGCTCAGAAATAAAACGAGACTGGAAAATAGCATGGAAGACTTTTGTAACATCGTCCAAAAATCAATACACTTTACTGAATCCGCAACTACCTGAATTTTAATTTTATAAGGACTCGGGTTTTTCAAAACAATTTTGCTCTACAATTGTACGGTTAAAACTGAACCATGGAAGATTACCAGCTCATCTCCATAAGATTGGTATTAGAAACACTCCAACATGCCAATGTGACAACGTTTCCACCGGGGACCTCAACCACATATTCTTTGCCTGCCATTTAAATGAACGAATGCGACAAACCTTACTTAAATATCTTCAAGACAAAGGCATACAACATCCTGTAAACCTAGCAAATCTAATCGCTACAAATGACAACGAAATATACAAAAGACTTGTTAAATTTATAAAAGAATCAAAAGTAGAAATCTAATATTGTACCCAAGTATATGTGTATGTATGTATGGTTGTATATATATATATATATATATATATATATATATATATATATATATATATATATATATATATATATATATATATATATATATATATATATATATATATATATATATATATATGTATGTGTATAATATGTGTCCAAATATATCTATGTTAGGTTAAGCACAGTAAAGAGGGGAAACAAAACATCATTTATTTTACGTAGGTTAAGTAACAAAAATATTGTGCATCTATAAACATACGCTCCTGTTGTCTCTCCTTATGTTATCAACCACCTCACCTAGTCTGGTCTGTTCTGAGAGGGTGGAGAAGTTCTGGCGGGTCCCTGAACTGCACTCTTGTATCCCTGTGTTTCCTTTTTATTATAGTTCAGTAAAAAAAGTATATGTATGTGTATATATATAAAAAATTAAAAAATAAAAAAATAAAATAATAAATTATCATTAAAATAATAATGGTAATAATAATGATACCAATTTAATTATAGAAATTATATAACTATATCTGTGGGTGTATACTAAGCGATGTGGTTTAAGCCTCAATTTTGTTGCTCGTATTGTTAGTAATAAACCTTTCCTTACCTCTCGTTTGTCTAATACAACAGTTTGTGGCTAATGGACCTGGTTTCCGAGGCCATCAGGATACAACACACACACACACACTTTTTTCTGGTAGAGTCTGCTAAGCCACTATCATTAGGATGACCAGAACTTGTTGTAGGCTGATGATTGATCGTATTGTCACTGACACTTTCAGTTTTTCTGGAGGAGTCTGCTAAGTCACTATCATTAGGATGTACAATAGGCATATCATCATTTTCAGTTGTAGGTACAATATATTGGTAAGGATTTGGCGTTAAATGTATGCTATTACGGACAAGAGTGCTGTTGTGCGATTTTACTACTTCATAGGACCGTGGATTGTTAGTTTTATCTCGAATAACGGCAGGCTCCCATAGTTTTGTTTTGAACAACAACACTCTGACCTTTATTAAATTCTGGTTTACATTTAGCATTTTTGTCATAGTAATATTTAGTTTTGTTGCTTACATTTTTCAGTTCGTTATAAGCATCTTCATAGACTATTTTAGGGACTAAGGATATTTTATTAGTACAGAGGTGTGTATTTAAGGTTCGTAACATTAAAATCTCACTAAGAGAAAATTGTGTACCGGCAACTGGTGTTGTACGGTATTCTAAAAGAGCCTGATATAACTTTAACTGACTTGAAGTTTTCTTTATTAATTGTTTTGCTATTCCTACCGCTTTTTCAGCAAGTCCATTTAACTTGGGATATTTGGGAATTCTAAACCTAACTTTTATTTGATTCTGATCACAGAAATGTTTGAATTGCAAACTATTAAAAGGATTGTTATCAGCAATAATCGTTTTTGGAAACCCTGACTTGAAAAAATTTTTATCAGCTCACTGATACACTCGCTTGAAGTCTTGTTTTTAACTTCACAAACTTCAATCCATTTTGACAAATAGTCAATGACAATAAGATATATCTTAGGGCCAAATTCAGCAATGTCTATTCCCATTTTTCTAAATGGTAATTTTGGTGTTTTCTGTGGAATCAATGGTTCCTAAGTATAACATCGTTGATGCTTTTGACAAGTAAAGCACATTTTTACATACTTTTCGATGTCATTATTAATTGAGAACCAGTAAAAATATTTTCTAGCTCTGTGTTTGGACTTAACAATTCCAAAGTGTGCTTTTCCATTAATTAAATTTAGATAAATATTTTGTAATTTTTTAGGTATAATAATTTTATCGTTTATAAAAATATGACCATTATTAGTGTATAATTGATCTTTGATCCTACAGAAATGTTTAAGTATAATATCATCAGTAGTTTCGGGATTAAATTTATGCCAATAGGTTTTTACAAACTTTACAATTAAACTTAGATCTTTATCTTGTTCAGTCTCTGATTTAATTTTTTACAAGTCTCTTACAGATAAGTTGAGGTAATCATGTAACTTTATGGTATGGACAACCTCAGATAACTCTGGATCTTCAGACTGTTCTGATTTTATATGTGCCCTCGATAGTAAATCAGAAATATACATTTCAGATCCAGGAACATTGTTAATAGTCAAGTCATATTTCGTTAATTTCAGTTTAATTCTTTGAATTCGACTTGAATTTTTGAAACTATTACTATGTAGAATATTAACAAGAGGTTTATGATCAGTATTGATTTCAATCTGATTACCATAGACATAGTTATGGAATTTATTACATGCAAAAAGAATAGCCAGAAGTTCCTTTTCTATAATCGGAATGTTACATTCTGATTTATTAAGGCTCCGAGATGCAAAGGCTACAGGTTGACCTTTGCAGTAAGCATGCGCCTATACCTCTGTTACTTGCATCTGTTTGCAAGATAATTTTTTCTTTGTTATTAAAGAATCTTAACACTGGATCAGAAGACACAACATCTTTAAGCCTATTGAAAGATTAAGACTGTAATTGAGTCCATTCAAATTTTTCATTTTTTGATAGCAATTTTCTTAAAGGATATGAGATTGTATTTAAATTGGGAATACATTTATGCAGAAAATTAAGCATACCTAGAAATCTCTGAATTCATTTTTTATTTTTAGGTTCAGGCATTTTTACTATTGCTTCAATATGCGACTTATCTGGTTGCATTCCTTCCTTTGAAAATTTAAATCCTAAATATTTAACTGAATTAATTTTAAATTGTAATTTCTCAGGATTAAACTTAACATTATTATCTAGAGCTACCTTAATCACTTTATTGAAAATTATATCATTATATCAAAAAATACTTGAACTCCAGGAATGTCCCCAAACAATTTCATATTCTCTCGTTGGAATACTTCGGGACTACTGGAAAGGCCAAAAGGTAATCTTAAGTACTTATATTTACCAAAAGGTGTGCTATACGTACATAGATCTGAAGACTCTGGAGACAATTCAATCTGATGAAACCCACCTTTCATATCAACAATAGTAAATATTTTCTTTCCTGACAAATTTGCTGTAACTTATTCAATAGTAGGAATCGAATAAAACTCACGCTTCACATATTTATTCAGCTCCATTGGATTCAGACACACTCGAATTTTTCCATTTTTCTTTTCAACTATAACCAAATCACTGCACCAATCCGTTGCATACTTTACTTATTCAATAATTTTTTCTTTTTCCATCCTCTTCAAAACTTCTTTCAATTTTGTTTTGATGACTTCAGGAAATCTCCTTGGTGGTCTTGATACTGGAACTGCATCTTCACTTAACCTGTTTTTGTATTTAGTAGGAAGTTTTCCAAAGCCTTGGAAGACCACTGAATTCTGCCTAACAAATTGCATTTTTTCTTTGTCATTTCCCTGCACAAGTTTTGTTTCTTCATTATTCACTTTTTTTATTTCATTCAACTTTTTTATTATTTTGAAATTTTGTGATGTTTTCAGCCCCAAAATTGGATGATCTTTGAGTTTCACAACATAAAACTGTACCTATACTTCTTTCCTATTTTCTGGTTGACATCGTAACATTATAGTTCCCACTATATCCAATTTTGAACCGCCAAATGCTACTATAATATTTTTTGTTGGTTGTAATGCTAAGGGTACATTCAATTTTTTGAAGACATTCATTGGCAATACATTAATTTCTGCACCGGTATCAAGTTTGAATTTGACCACTCTACCATTTATGGCTACTTTCTGTTCCCATTGCTTTGCTTCACTTATTTCTTCACACTTTAGTTTTAATTGATTAACAAGAAATTCTGATTCACTGCTGGATGACAAATCTTGTTCTTTCTTTTCAACTTCATGAACATTTTTACTTGTCCAGTTTTTCTGAAAATTGCTGAACTTCTTTTTATATTTTTTTGGGCAGTGTGACTGATAATGGTGTAATTTTTGACAAAAATTGCAGGTTCTTCCATAAGCTGGGCAGTTTCGAGCAGTGTGAGATAATCCACACTTTCTACAGTTGTACTTTTGTTGTACCTCATTTATTGATAAGGCATGCATTGCTTTTACTTGCTCTTTACTTACTTCATGAGCTCTGCAAAGTGCAATAGTTTGTTCAATGGTTAATTCATTTTCTCGTAAGAGTCTCTTGTAAAGTAGAGTCACGAATACCTATAATTATAACGTCCCCGATAAGACTGTTTTCTTGCTCTCCAAAATTGCAAACTTTCGCTAATCGTTTTGAATCGGTCGAAAACTGATCAAAAGTCTCACCTTCTGTTCGGCACCGTTTGAAAAATTTATGTCTAGCAAAAACAAGGTTTTGTTTCGGATTACAGTAATTCTCAAAGACTTCTACGACTTTATCGAACTTTTTTTTATCATCTTCAGCTAGGGTAAATGTATTAAAAAGTTCTATCCCATCATCTCCAACACAGTTCAATAGCATTGCAATCTTAGTTTCATCAGTTTTCTTATCATTTTCACTGGCTTTTAAAAATATTGATAACTTTTGATAAAACGATTTCCAACTTTCACTTAAATTTTTCACCAAATTTAAGCCACGCGAGTTTGGATAGTGCCCTTTTGGCACTTCAAAACAAAAAAACTTTATTTCGAAATTACAACAAGTTTAATTATAATTTTAAAACAAAGGAGAAATACACGATGTTTAATGTTGAAACACTCGTAATAAATTCTAACATAATATTGTATCTTACTTGTATATATAAAGTCAAATATGCTTAGCTAACATTATAAAATAAAACAACTTAAACTAAATAATTATGATGACTATGATTATTCAGCGGTTTCAGTACTTCCGCGTTGAACGACTGCTTCGATCCTATTACTCTACTGACACGAGATATCAGTATAGCATTATACAGGCTGCTGTAACTCCTCCCTTGCCAGATGAGATTTAGGGTACCTAAATCTTGAAATTGATGTCCTCCAGGGGAACTTCGTGGGTCTTCTTAAGTTCGTTGACGATTTCGGACTCGACGGCGGAACTGGTTATTCTGTCTTTAAATTTCCAAAAACAGAAACATGCTACTGTTAATAAAAGAACACAAACAGTTAAAGTAAAAACACTAATCGAAGTATGAATTACAGGAACACTTATTGTTTGTAGTAACTCCTTCTGATGCTGTGAAATTTAATTCTGTTTCCGTAATTGGGTCAAGTTTCAATGGCGAGTTTAATATTACTTGTACATGTTTATCTGTACTATTCAAGACACTCACATATGAAAAACCCTGATCTACGTTAACTAATGACTCTGGTATTTCTACTCCAGGTCGCAATGTTAATTTCGATAAAACGCCAGTATTTGTGGAACAAGAAACTGGTATTTTAATAATTTTCTCTGTTCTTGCTTCTATTTCAATTTTAAAATTTTGATACGTTCTTTTATAAGTATTATGTCGTTCAGACGGCAAATAAATTGGAATTACTGCTTTATCTGTAATTAATTTTGTATTTTTAAAATCTATTCTGGCTCCTAACCTTTGTAATAAGTCAGAGCCAATTAGACCATGATATTGGTTACTAATATCAAAAATGTAAAATTTATATTTTGCTTTTCCTGTGTTAAACATTAATGGTAAGGGAATTTTTGCAATTTCGTTATGTGTACTTGTCTGATGGACGGATTTGATTTGAAAATATTCATTTTCTATAAAATTTTTGTAATAAGTATAAGCTAAAGATGGGCACAATAAAGATTTCGTACTACCACTGTCCAACATGAATTTTAAATTTATACCAGGCACGATTACATAGGGTAGTTTTGGGCAATTATCTAAATTAACCTGTATTATCTGTTCTGATCTAAATTCAGGCTCGAATGAAAATTTTCTTCATGTTCAGTATAATCATTAAAATTATCTCTAGGTTCATAATAATTTTCAGGGTAAGGTTCTGAAAAGTTTTCAGGTTCATAATATTTAGAATTTGTTTCATTATATTCATAATTTCCTTGACTAAAATTTGTGTCGTTGTAGTCATTGTTTTGTATAGGTCTGTCAGATTGTACTTCGTGATGATAAAGTTCCTCACTCGTATATCGTATATCGTCTGTTTTGTGTATTAGGTATGGTATTTGTCGGTCTATGATTTCTGGTCGACGTTTCCATAGGGGTAGGCTTGTAAGTCGGAACAAAATTAGGGTTGGGTCGGAAAACATTTCTATTAGAATTTCTTGCGAAATTTTGTGAAGCAGGTTGATAATGAGGTCTCTGTTGTTGAATGTTTTGTTTTCTCTCAAAAGGATTTAGTTGTGGAAAATTATTTCTCGAAAATTGTGAATTAGATGGTCTTTGATTAAATGGTTGATTATTAGAAAATGGTTTATGAAAATTACCTAGATTTTGAGAAGTAAAACTATTTTGGAATGATTTATTTTGGAAATTGTTACTATTACTGTTTTTATTATGTGTGTTAGTATGCATATATTTCATTTGTTTTTCGCCATATTGGAAATTTTCTTCCTCTACGACTAATGCCATAGCTTGCTCCAAATGTATCGGTTTTTGTAATCTAATTGCAAGTCCTAATTGTCCGTGCAGTCCATGTAAAAAGGTCTGCAAGGCCATTTTCTCATAAATTTCATTTTTTACTAAACGAATATTGTTATCATCTATAGTTAATCTTAATTTACTTTGTAGCAAACTTCTAGCATCTTGTATTCGCATACCAAATTGATATGGCGTTTCATTTTGATTAGGTTTAAGTAACATTAAATCTCTGGCTAAACAATCTTCATCTCTCTGGTCTGAAAAATATTGTTGTAAGAGAAGTTTTATACGGGGCCAATTTGTGGCATCTTCTCTACTAGCGATTAAAGATTTTGCTCTTCCCTCTAGTTTATTAACTATTATTCTAAGTATCCAATTATTTCGGTCATTATTTAAATTTTGTGTATCAACAAACGATGATAAGAAATTTTCACAAGCTCCAATAAATAATGCCAAAGTGGCTTGATCCCCGTCATAACTGGGAATTGCATTAATATGATAAGATTCAATTTTGGTTTGTGCAGTAACGTTTTGTTCAGTCATTTTAATATTTGTATTTTCCAACGTAAAATTATTTTCTAAATTTAACACTAATTTGGCTGGTTTAATAATATTTTGTCTAGAAATATTCTTAAAAATTTTATCTGAGTCAGACATACACAATTATAAAATTTATGGGATAAATATATATAAAGGATAATGAAAATTACTCACAATAATTTTTCCATATGCTTAATTATGAAGTCGGCAATGTTGTCCTTCTTCGCTGACGATTTTTGGTCACTTCTATCTATACTTGACTTGGCCCTTCGAGGTTGGCGATGATGTCCTTCCTTTTGTGGCTGTGTTGTCTTCTGCTAGTGGTGGCTTCTGCTGTTGAGGTTGGCGATGATGTCCTTCCTCTTTGACGATGTTGGTCACTTTAAATTTTGTAGGTTGCAGGTTTTTAACGATAAAAATCGACGTGTACCTTTGCGATTTTTGTCAAAAATACACTTAAACCTATACTAACGACTGCGCCAGTTTGGATAGTGCCCTTTTGGCACTTCAAAACAAAAAAACTTTATTTCGAAATTACAACAAGTTTAATTATAATTTTAAAACAAAGGAGAAATACACGATGTTTAATGTTGAAACACTCGTAATAAATTCTAACATAATATTGTATCTTACTTGTATATATAAAGTCAAATATGCTTAGCTAACATTATAAAATAAAACAACTTAAACTAAATAATTATGATGACTATGATTATTCAGCGGTTTCAGTACTTCCGCGTTGAACGACTGCTTCGATCCTATTACTCTACTGACACGAGATATCAGTATAGCATTATACAGGGTGCTGTAACTCGCGGAGGTTTGAAACTAACCATTTTGTTTTCTTTCGACCTCGATCTTCACTTGAGATTTCTCAATTGTTCTTAATTTCAGTTACACAGGCAATCACTTATCGGTTTACCGATTTTCACCTGACACCATGTTATGTACGTGCTAATTTCAATAAAAACAGCGAGTGTGATTTCAAAATTATAGGGTGGCGGCGGCTACGCCCCCCAGTAAGAATTGGATTTTAGAATCTGAATCAAGATTTGATCTAACCTGCTAAATAATAAGGCGTATCATTTTTATTTTTTATTAAAATGACGTATGTAAAGATAGCGGTTTGCGCATGCGCAAACCAACTTTGTTATTAAATGGTGTAGAGGTATATTGTTTGGTGTCATGTTCCTCATCTTGATGAGTATATTTCAAAAATGATATCTACCGCCGCCGGAGGCGGTGGTGGAGTCGACGCAAAGCAACTTTGTTATTAAGTAACGTAGAGGTCTATCACGTGTCATGGTAATCGCCTCGACGAGTAGAAACCAAATTTGGCAACATGGTGTCCATCTTGATGAAATTGCAATAAACAAACACCGGATGTTTGCGGTTTTGCAAGTCTGATCACGCTCGGAATAGAAATTGTTAGTAAACTCTACATGATATAAAAAAGGCCGACCGTTTTATCGAATTTGTGCTTATCTCCCATAAGAAACCATGCAAAAAGGACAAATGTGAGCAGATTAACACGCAAGTTAATGTATTTTTGGTACACATGTTAAAGAGTCATGCAATTACCGTGCTTTTTGAAACGTATAAATGGCCAGCACATTTAATCATAATTACAGTTGAAACATTATTATGGAGAGAATCATACGTGATCGTAATAGATTTTCAAAGTTTACACAGAAGCCAAACAGAAAAATACAACCAATGAGAGTACATAAAGAAGGCAACGAAGGCAGCAGAGGGCAGCGATACCTATTTAACAACAAAGCATGCAGCAATAAGGTCAGTTCAAATCTAAATGTTGAAGATACTCGGTGTACGTAATTATAATTGTATCAACATGATGTATGATGCTAGTAATGATTCTGGAGTCACATATCCAGAACATAAGAGCAAACGGTATGATATAGACGAAAATGATGGTCCTGAGATCATCAGACCTGCTAATAACGATGTTTGTGAAGATTGTTATTGGGGTCAAATTGGTGGTGCTCTGCGACAGAATATTAGTCAGATTAAGCAAGAAAGTAGAATGCTGCTAGAAACAAGGTATACCATTACTCCAGCTTTAAGTGTTGCAATTGGTATATCAAAAGCGGCCGGAGTGATTCCAATAATTAAAATTGTAAATACAAGCTTATATCCACCAAATCCAAATATAACAATCTCATCTGGCTCATGGAAATGGGATTACTTTATTTCAACATTGACAAAAGCAGTTGAAGCGTACTTTACCAAAGGTAATAAGATTGGACCTAAAAATATTGGAATGTGTACCGTCAAACCAATTAAAATACTAAACAGTTAAGGTATATCAATCTCAGATGACTGTTACTTTTTATTTAACCGAAGATGCAATTCAACAGCTACTATATCTGGTTGAAATCGTCAACGAAAAGGTGAAGTTTCTAAGTAATTTTAACTTTGATATTCGACTTAGTGATTTCCTCTATTGTGTTGCTGATGTTCTCAAATGTGTTAATAAGAAGGAGCTACCGTGTGACGAGGAGGTTGTAAAACGTATAAAAGTCATGTTATAAGACTACGAATCATCATTCCCAGTTTGTATGTTAGAATGCTTACACTTTGGAAAGAAGTAAGTACTTAATCGTTTTAAAGAAATACACACGATATACAATGGCCTATTTTAAAGCAGGTTTCATCATCCTGGCCGCCCTAAGCCAAAATATCTTTTATATCTACAAACCACCAAATGTTACAGAAGTGAGAATTTGTTACGATGACGATAAGTCTATGAAATGGTTTAGTCTTCCAGCAACATACCTACACAACGATGAGATGCTTGAGGTTTCAACATACAACATATCCAAAATAAGAGTGATATGGTGCGCTATAAACTCATGTTCCTGTTTGATAACGGTACCCGTGATGAGACATCTGATTGGAGAACCCTCATATTAATTGATTCATATCGGTTCACTTCAAATTATATTTATATGTTTATATGAACTGGTTTTCTTGTATATCTAACTATATTTATGTTGATGTACTTTTCTTTTTAATATAACACTGTAATTAAAGATATATATCGTAAGCATGTTTGTTAATAAATATACATAAACTGAACACATATGTTTTATTTATTAGGTAAGTAAGACGTGTGAAACATATATTAATAAACACAGTTTTAAACCGCAGATGGTGTCAACATCCATTAATTGTCGTACACATTCGTGAGTTCATTCGAAAATTTAGTTGTCTTAGAAGTAAGACGTGCTTCACTCTGCTCTATCTGTTCAAATGGCCACATTAAGTGATGTGTGTTACCAGCAAATTAAAGACAAGTTTTGGTATGGTTTATTTGGAGACTTTCAATTAATTATTGATAAGAGCACTGGTTATTTCAATGCAACAAAATTGTTTAAAAGTGGTGAGAAAAGATTGAGGCATTGGTTGGAAAATAAGAAAACTAAAGAGTTGATTGCCTATTACAATAACTTAAAGTCACATTTAGAGTCACATCTCAACTACCACCAACAACAGCTACATACTTGGTGGACTTTGGTGGAACGCAGACTGAAAACAACTCGATATCTGGTACATATGTCTGTAAAGATTTGATATTCAATTTGGCTTGTTGGATATCTAATGAAAAGTGCAACCAAATTATATTGGATTTTTTCGTAAGCCAATTTAATCCAAAAAATCTCAGGACGCAGCAAGTGCGTTATGGTAGTGAATTTTTATTAAATGCTTCAAATTTGAATAACTCAATTTAAACTTAGAGAGTTTAATTTTGGTGTGTAGTAAGGTCTTTCCTAACGCAAGATATCCACCAAATTTCATTAAAACAACTTTGTAATTTTCGGAAAAAAAAAATGTTCGAAAGAAAATTTAAAATTTGAATAACTCAATTTTCTATAAACTTATAAAGTTGAATTTTAGTACGTAGTAAGATCTCTCACAAGGCAACACATACAGTAAATGTCATGAAAACAGCTTTGTTACTTTCGGAGAAAAAAATTTTTTTCCAAAGAAAAGTCAAAATTTTCCCGGAAAACCCCGTCCGATTTTTCTGGCTAACGAACTCATCCAAGCCATTAATAAAAGAAAGCCACTTGCAAAGTTTGATCGAAATCGGATAATTATTTTTTGAGTTATCAGACGGACACACACACACACACACACACACACACATATATATATATATATATATATATATATATATATATATATATATATATATATATATATATATATATATATATATATATATATATATATATATATATACATATATATATATATATATATATATATATATATATATATATATATATATATATATATATATATATATATATATATATATGTAAAAGCGTTCATTGCTGGACATCGGTTTTTATATGTCCATGCGTCATTAGCTGGACACTCTATATATTTAAGCGCAAATTGCTGGACAGTGCTGATGCAACGTTGCCTATGATAATAATACATGTTTCATTTCAAAGGGAGAGAAATTTGTAACCTCAGGCAGTATTTGCAATTTCATCTACTGAGAAAGAATTTTGTTTGTATCTAATAACTTTCTAGGATAATTAAAACTACACACGAATTTTTAACATTTTATTTTCTGTCAACTAGCGTGATACTGTGAAATACTGTGAATAAGACAGATAAAATCTATTATTTTTATTATTGGTAACATAAGTTTGAATAGAAATAAAGTGTGATTAGGTTTTGTATAAAAACATTAAAATATGGTGTGTGTAATTTAAAAATATGTCAAGCTCACAAGGTTTAATACACCCTTAGTGGACTAGAAAGATGAAGGATTTTACCTCATTGTTGTCCGGGGCGCAGTGGCGTACTGACCCTAATAAGAGTGTGGAGGTTATTGAAAGTGTTATCATTTAAATTATTCTAACTTCCAAACAACTTATCAGATTTTAGTGAATTAACGCTTGTTTTAAAGAATATTGTCAGTACTTTTAAACATCGTTTTTAGTGGTACACGATAGTTCTAAATAAGCGTGCTAGAAGACGCAATTCGCCATAATAGCAGCTTTTTTTATTTTGTGTAATTAAGATATTGTAGTTAAAAAGAAGATTAAATTTTTATTGAAAATCTTAAAACGGCTGTTCGATATCTTTGTTAGTTTTAGAGTTGTTGCCAAAATAATAATTTTTAACATTAGAAATTATTGTTTTCATAGTTTCGTGATTTAACATTCCATGGCATTTGCCACATATAATATTTAAATGACACTTAAAATAAACGTTGAAAACACCGGTTCTCGTCAGATCACCGAAGTTAAGGCAACGTCTGGCACTGCTGGCACTTAGATGGATGACCGCCAGGGAACACCGTGTGCTGTTGTCATTTTTTAGAGGAGGGCAATACTATCATATCATATTCCACATATCGGAGCCATAGTTGAAGTGACAAGGCGAATTGGCCTTTAGAATTTGATTACCGAAAATTTAAGTAGAACTGGCGTAAATGGACATGTGTTTTAAAATAATAAATGTAGATATCTATCCGTAAATCGGCAGGTTATCAAGTAGAAAAAGAATTGTCGCGTATTATTAAAATTTGTGGCACATACCTTAAAAATGGCTTACACGAATGCCGAGGTTTATGATATGCTGACTGAAAATGTCTAATGCGGCACATGAAAATGCTACCAAATATCCTAGACGAAGGCACTAGAGTAGAAGAGAATCTGGCTATTAGCAATACGTTTAAGACAACCGGGGAGTATACAACCCATTCCAGTTCCTTCCAGAAGGTGCCCATTAGGAAATGAAGATAATATTATAAACGTTCTTGTTATGTGCAAGTGGATCTTTATTTAAGCACAAGCGAAATTTGTTAACACTTACAAGTAATTCACCCTTAAGTTTTAAAAGACTTGCACCAGGCCCTTTAAGAAAATGATTTTGATAGGCGGCACGACAATTGCTATTGGCTAAGAGAGATGGGCAACGAACATACTCAAATCCTGACCCTCGTTTTATGATGAAGCCACTTTTACTGGTCGTGGCAAACTTAATTTGCACGATATGCACTATTGGTCGTAAATAAAACCTCATGGGACTCAAATTCTACGCCACTGACACGTTTCGTAAACTGCTAATTAGAACAGAAAGAAGCAGTTTTCGAGTAGTAAACGATATGTAAAATTTGGCTTTTAAATAACGAAGTGTTGTTGAGATATTAGCGAAAAAAACTATAAAAAAGTAAAAATGAACACCCTGTATCTCAAAAACTAAAGGTTTTAGGACATACATTTGTTAGAACTTTTGTCAGCTTTTTTAGATCCGCGATCACCCCCTTCTGTTTGTAAACCTTATTCTGTAACACTCTGTATATGTCGCCGTATGATTGTTAACATCGTTAGTTTATAATCACTTGCTATAATATAAACTGACGAAAAATTGTAAACTTTATAATTTAACTTATGTCGTGGAACTGTGGATTTGGTATTTGATTATGCTCCTTTTCAGGCAGGTGAGCGACGCGAACAATTACGATAATTTGTAAATTGTAAATGGTTGTTCGTTGCAGTTAACAATTTTTCGTCAGTTTATAATATCGCAAGAACTGAGAATCTTACGGTCACATATATGACTTATAGGCAGAGAAATAGGAACCATTTTTACCCAAATAAACTTATCCATGACAGAACTAGGTTGAGGGCAGAAGATATTTAATTTGGTTTTCAAACATTGAAGCGTTTTTGAGATATTTGTGAAAGACAATAAAAAACTTCAACACCCTGTATCTCGAAAAACAAAGGTTTGTAGGACATGTGTTTATAAATACTCGTAATAATTTGCCTTCAAATTGCCACATATAAGCACACTTCGAGAACCCAAATCACCACAACATATTTTAAAACGGCTAACGATCGTCTTGATAACAAAGTTAGCCTCATCAGAGGATGAAAATCTGATGAAGCTAACGTTGTTACCGAAACGATCGTTAGGTCTTGTAAAATGTGTTGTGGTGATTTGGGTTCTCTATTCTCTGAATACGGTTATACTCTAAAAAGTTCCTTTAACCCCAAAATCATAACGGCAGTGTAGGGTTTTTTAAGCCGAAAACCTGCCATGCGCAAACCCACTAATGTATCAAAAACGGTATAAACTTTTGACGCTAGTCAAATATGCATATAAACGCAGTAGAGTCCTTAAATTTAAAGAGTAAATGTCAGACGTTTCAGATTTTCGAAATTTGGACTTTAAAACGAATTATTTTAACATTGTACTTTACACACGGACAATGTACTGCTTTTGTGTCAGGTACTTTGAAAATATTTAATTAGATAATAAGTAATAACGATAATATGTAAGTATAATAAGAAAGCAATTATTTTCAAACCATCCAGGACTTCTAATTGCTAAACTATAATAGCGCCATCAAAATAAAAGTACGTCTGAACAAATTTTATATGGGGATAACCTGCTCTGTTGTTTAACTGCAAGCACTCAAATCTGGCAAGTGCGCCACACACAGAACAAAGAAGGTTTACAACACACATGTTTTAGAATTAGAAAGAATGGCGCAACATTGAAACAATGAAACAGGAAACTAGACGAAGTAACTTGTTATGGAGTTAGTCAATAGAATCTGTTCCCGCTAATTTCAAAGTTAAATGTTGAGCTCCGTTTTGTAATTGTGCGGACAATATAATTAATCAGCTGTTTTCTGCCCGTGCTCTTGATTTGTAGAATTTTTTAAATTTGATTTGTTTGCTACTTCTTGCATCTACCAGTGTAATGTGTTATTATTAACCACATTCAGCAATTTACATGAGGACAACATAAGATGACATTCTGGGCGACAATATAAACAGTGGGAGCGGGAAGTTGTAGTATTGATGTTCGTTGTAAACAATTAAGGCGGGAGAATCACTTGACATTAATTCTGTATACCATGAAAACAACTATTTTCAGATCAAAGTTATTTTTTGTGAAAATGTAGGTAAATTATTGTCAATGTCAGAGTACATACCTATATGCAAGGAAACAATAAGTGACAAATTATTATTCCCACAACTGACATACTGACAGAACATATAGGTAAATGTATTTAAATTTGTTTGTGAAAATTTTCATGTCGAAATCGATTTAAGCTAGGTTCATACAAGATCTATAAAACTTATTCCTATTGGTTCAGTTTAAATAATATGACGTTCTTATTTAAAATGAAACAATATAGAAAAAATTTCGTAATTCGGGAGTGTATGAACCTATCTTAACTATTATTACGTTTGGTTATTCACATGACATGGCAAGATCATGATATATAAATGGCGCCATAAGTAGAACAGACGATTATGGACCGCAAAATTAAATAACAATCTAGGGTCGAGGGAACGCGAGATAAATGGAGCCCAAACAATGGCCCATTATAATACAATGTCGCCTTCCCACGGTAAGAACCGCTGAGTCAGCCGCCGTCTGAACGGAGCCAAGAACTTGCAGGTCCAAAGTGCAAATAGAACGGAATATCACTGTGAGAATCAACATCAGCAGATTCCTTGTGATCCAGAGACAATAGTGCCACGCCTGGAGGAAAGACTATAAAGAGGCTAATCACAGTGGGAGAACAGTTCATTCTTGTTCCGAGTTAGTCCTTCGCACACCGAGTGCTGAGACTGTAGATCACATGTAGGTTGATCGTCTTATTTTTAGTATTATATATTATTCATTTTTGTAACTAAGTAATTAAGTATTGATTGTTCAAAAGTATTAAATAAATTGTTTTAAAAATTCAAACGTCTTAACCGTGAAGTTAAGTGGCGCAGTCGTTAGTATTGGTTAGAAAACCGAAAGCATATCGATTTTTAAGCGTATCGACGCCTAATAACCAATTCGAGCCAAGCAGAGCCAAGTTAAAGCAGAAGTAGTGGCCAAGCAGAGTCAAATGGAAGCAGCAACCATCGTATTATGGTAAGTTTACTGCTATCCCATTTTACACTTCCAATTTTTTATATGTGTTGTATTGTAACGTTATATGTCTGATTCAGAGGAAGAATCACAAAGTTTATGTAACATAGAATATAGATTTAGATCAATCAGCATTAGCGACAATAACCTAACAGTAAATCATTCTAATATTAATAAGAGTAGTAACAGTAGCAATATGACAGACCAATTCAAAGAATTTTTCTTAAAAGCTATTCCCGAGTTCGACGGGCAACCAGCCAACGTAGGCAACTTTTTAAAAGCATGTGACTTGGTCATGAACCAGTTCTACGTGCCAAATGAGAATCTGTATATGAATCACTTCTTGTTAAATTATGTTCAAACTAAACTAACGGGAACAGCCCGGCTTATAGTAAATACAAAGATAATTAATACGTGGGCAGACCTGAGAGAGGCCATTGTTCAGAATTTCAGTGACCAAAGAGATAGTCATAGTTTATTAGCGGAGATGTTAACCTTGAAACAGCGTAATGCTGAAGACGCACTGTCGTTCGCGAACAGATGCCGTCATATAGAGCAATTGCTCATCTCGAGTTTAATAGCCAACGAGCCAAATGAAGGCGTGCGCTTAATTAAGAAAGATATATACCAGAATCAAACATTAAAAGCATTCTTAGGAGGAATACGCAATCCGTTGGGTCTCGTCTTGCGCAGTCAAGGACCCACGAGCATAGAACAAGCTTTGAAATTCGTATTCGCAGAGGAAAATTTCGATTATAGAGATAAAACAATAAATAAGAATTTCAGTAATAGTAATAAATTAGAAGGACAAAACCGTACGTTCTTTCAGAGACAAAATAACCCACCTTTTCAGAATGTACAATTTAGGAGACCTAACTTCAATAATCAACCGGGTCGACCCAATGTAAATCATAATGCTAACAGAAATTATCACGAACCAATGGAAGTAGATAGTTCTAACACTAGACTGTCATTACCAAGGAGAGCAGCTCACGTAAACAATATAGAATTTAATGAAAACGAAGTAAATGAAACAAATTACGATGTCAATTATGTAAACGAAGAATTAAATTACGAAAATTCGCCAGCCGAGGAATACGATATCCAACAGCGAAATTTTCCCACGGCAGGGCCCTCAACGAGAGAACCGTAATAGATATAAATAATATGAATACATTATGTAAATTACCGTATATAGAATTAAATGAAATATCAGGTAAATTTTTGTTAGACTCAGGATCTTCAAAAAATCTTTTAAATCCTGCTGTAGCATATGAGAAGTTCCCTAAAAACATATTTACGCATGATTTTACCATACGCACAGTGCATGGCATTTCAAAACACTGTAAACGTGCACGTATTAAACTTAAATCGATTTCAGAGGAAGTACAAGAGTTTTGCCTGTTTAGCTTTAACACATTTTTTTCGGGATTGATTGGGATGGAATTTTTGAAACGAAACGAAGCTAAAATAGATTTTAAGGAGCACAAACTGTATATAGGCAAGAATATTATACCAATAAAATTCACAGATCTTAGCGTAAGTCGATCGGGACAAACAGAAACCAACGCAGATGGTTTAAAGCTACCCGAGACTAGTTTACGTTTAAACAATATAATAACCCAGCAGTATTTCATACGTAATGAAGAACTTGAGACAATTAATCACGTACTAAATAATAACCAAGCTTATAATGTAACAGATAGGCCATTCAGCAGATTAAATAAACAATATGCATCGGAAACCAGATATGGCTACGGGAGAAGCCCGTTTGCACCAGCAGTTATACAAAATAATAATTCGAGTACAACTCATATTAATAATTTAAACACTTACGATACGGGGCGTAATCAAAAACGGATTAATAATGAGAATGTCTTAATTGAACAAATAGATACAGGAGAATTAAATGACGAGGAAAAACAATTGTTATTTAGTTTATTATCAGAATATCAGGACATATTTTAAATAAAAACGAACCATTGACGCACACAAATGCGATAAAACATAGAATAAGGACAACAGACGACATACCTGTCCATTCTAAATTATATAGATACCCGTACGTACATAAACCGGAAGTAGACAGACAAATAAATGACATGTTAAGACAAAAAATCATTAGGAAAAGCCACAGCCCATATAGCTCACCTATTTGGGTTATATCAAAGAAAATGGACAAGTCAAATAAACAAAAATGGAGAATTGTGGTGGACTATAGGAAACTAAATGAAAAAACAATACCGGACAGACACCCAATCCCCAAAATTGATGAAATACTGGACAAAATTGGGCGAGCCCAATATTTTTCGACGATCGATTTGATCTCTGGGTATCACCAAATTGAAATGGACCCCAGGGACATAGAAAAAACAGCGTTTACCACCGATACAGGCCATTGGGAGTACACCAGGATGCCGTTCGGGTTATCTGGGGCTCCAGCGACCTTTTCTAGGCTCATGCAGAACGTATTAGAAGGCCTAATTGGACAAACATGCCTTGTATATATGGATGACGTCATAGTTTTCTCCACATCTTTACAGGAACACCTTGAGAAACTAAAACTAGTATTCGAGCGCTTCAGGAAGCCGAGTTTTTAGGACACGTGGTCAGCCCAGACGGGATCCGTCCGAATCCAAGGAAACTGGACGCAATAAGGAAATTCCCGATACCTAAAACCCCAAAGGAAATAAAATCGTTCCTAGGACTAGTTGGATACTATCGTAAATTCATAGAAAACTTCGCACACGTTACGAAACCACTAACAAAATGTTTAATAAAAAACTCGAAGATAAACGTGAACGACGAAGAATACATTGCTGCCTTTAACTCATGTAAAGACATATTAATGAATTCACCTGTACTTATATCACCGGATTTTTCTAAAGACTTTATATTAACAACCGACGCTTCAAACGTAGCAATAGCCGGAATATTAAGCCAAGGCGAACCCAATGCGGATCACCCGATAGCTTACGCCAGCCGGACATTAAACGACACCGAATCCAGGTACATCACAATCGAAAAAGAATTATTAGCCATCGTGTGGGCAACTAACTATTTTAGACCATACTTATACGGAAGGAAATTCACTATATACACGGACCATAAACCTTTAAAATGGTTATTTTCGTTGAAACAACCAAATTCAAAATTGCTCCGTTGGAGATTAAAATTAGAAGAATATGAATTTAAAATTGAATACAAAAAAGGAAAACTAAACTGCGCAGCAGATGCACTGTCCAGAGTAGAAATAAACCCACTGGACATAGATAATCAGTCAATGGCGAATAATATCGACGAAGAGGAAGAAATCATAGAAATTGACGATGACGACACAGCAAACTCGAATGCGGACTCGTATTCAGCACCAGGCATACCAATACTCGAGGAAGAAATCGTTAACAGCAAAACCAATCAGATAGTTTTTAAAAATACGGATAAACCGGACATATTCTCAGTCAGAAGAGATAAAAGAAATTTCATCTATGCAAACTTCAATTTAAATAAACCGGATCAGATAGAGAAATTTATAAAAGAATACTGTTTACCACAAAGGAAATATTATTGCATTTTTGTAAATGAACAAGATTACGAACTAGTAAGTTCGGCAATCAATAAAAACTTTAATAACGTAGAATCACCCAAATTTTATAGATGTCTGGAAATTAGGAATGAAATTAACGAGGACGAATTAACCGAGACTATAACGAAATATCACGAGGGGAAGAGTAACCATCGCGGGGCTGATGAGACTTACCTAAGAATGAAGAAAATATACTACTATCCCAACTTAAAGAAACATATAGAGGAATATGTACGAAATTGCGAATTATGCAAAACGTGCAAATACAATAGGAACCCGGTACAAATAGCCTTGGAGCACACCCCCACAGCATCTAAACCATTAGAGATATTACACATGGACACATTCCAAATTGAACAAGCTATCTTCCTAACAATTATAGATCCATTTAGTAAATTTGGCCAAGCATTTCCAATAAAAAGTAAAAGAGCTACGGAAATTGCAAAAAACTTGATCAAATACTTTTCACAGTATGGAGCGTGTAAAATAATAATCGCAGACCCAGGTACGGAGTTTTCAAACCAGGTAATTAAAGAACTATTAGAAACATATCAGATAGAGTTACATATAACAACACCGCAAAACCCAACATCCAATGGACCTATCGAAAGATTTCACAGCACGATTATTGAACATTATCGATTATTCAAAATGAAATTTAAAAATATGAAACCCATAGACTTAATACCATATTGTATATTCGCTTACAACTCGACAATACACTCACAGACACTAAAACCACCTTTTGATTTAATATTTGGCTACATACCCGAAATGTTTAACTATGACCCGGAAGTCATAATTACACAAGAATACAACGTACAACATAAAGATTTAATGCAAATTATTTATGAGATAGTCAGAAGCAGGATAGAAAATTCAAAAATAAAAACGTTACAACGGGCAAATAAAAACACGAACCAACCGTTCAAGGAAGGTGATATTGTCTATAAAAAGATACCACCTGGCTTTCATAAAAAACATAAAAACCCATTTTCAGGACCGTACTCAATAATATCCCTGTTAGAACATAACAAAGCTATTTTAATAAATCATAAAAATGACGAACAGACGATAGCACATTTAAGAAATTTACGTATTGCAGGTTCCTTGCCACGGGAATAACAGCCCAGATACAAGACTTGACAGACAACCCAGGCATGTTACCAAAGAAATTAGGCACAGCATACACTGAGACTAGCAACTGGAATCTGATACACATACATGACTTGACACAATTACATAGAGACTACAACCAAATAAAAAGACACTACGCAAATACAGTTACCTTCATGACAAAAGATTACCATTCTGGATATCATAATTTCATATTGACATTGAATTTCACCATAGATAATGTAGACGATATATTTTATAGGATTTTTCCGAATAACAATATTATTAATAGACGAAAACGTGGCCTAATAAACGGACTAGGTTCTATATTTAAGTCAATCACGGGGAATCTCGATTCACAAGACGGGGAACGCATTCAACAAACATTAGAAGTCTTAACGACAGATCAAAATAAAATTCATGAACTTTTTAGGTCTCAAAATTCAATCATGCTCGAGGCAATAGTCGAGTTTAATAACACGATAGTAGGATTGAGTCATAACCAAGGCACGATAATAAATAGGATAAAGGAATTAGGTAATACAGTAGAAAGCCTGCGAAGTGAACAATTAACTCACTATCATCGCATTAAGATCCTAGAGTTACTCATACAGCTAGGACAATTATTAAACAATATTCAAGAAATAGCACTAACAACAGAAAATGCCATCACTTTTGCAAAATTAGGAATCTTTCACACATCCATACTAAAACCAACATTTATAATAAAAGAAATCAATAAAATCCAAAAGTATGCAACTAATGCTAAAGTAATAACAACCACTGATCTAAATCTATACGAAAAAGTCTTTAAAATAAAAGCCGCCCAAAACAATTTCAAAATTATATTTCAAATAGAAATACCTCTGGTAGATGAATCAGAATATGATTATTATCAATTATATACATTACCTGTCCCTAGAAAAACACACCTTTTCACCATGATAATTCCTAGAACCAAATACCTTATCCTAAGCAGTAAACAATATGCCTATCGTAATGAAGAATGTCAAAATTTAAAGAACCAAATATATTTTTGCAAAGACGACAATCCAACAACCATGAATGATCAAAACCCATGTGAAATAAAGCTAATAAAATTTCAAAAACCTATTAACAATTGTAATCAAGAATTAGTCAAAATTAAGAGAACCACAGTTTCGAGATATGGAACCAGTCAGTATATAGTTATAGCACCCGAAGAAACTAACGCCAGAATAACTTGCAAGGAACAGGAGTGGACCAACATATCAAGGGTACAAATTTAATCAACCTGCAACCAAATTGCCAATTAACCATAGGCAACAAAATTTACAAGACCGGCCCAGCAACAGCAGAAACACAACAACTATTCAACCTGCCTACACTAGAAACCCCCATTCAAGAAGATCAACCAAATCCAGGACCAGTACCCGAAATATCATTAGAAAACGTACAGCTACACAACATTAATCAAATCCAACACCAACTTCAAAAAATTAAACAAAATATACCAGGACCTATAACAATACCAATCCATCACCTGAGTATATGGACAATATTACTGTACATAGCTGTCTTAATAACCATCACAACGATAGCCGTCCGAATGGGGTTGAAGAAACGAAGAAACCGCAAGGAAGATAAAAGAACAAAAACAGGAACCACCGAGTCCGGATTTCCGTTGAAAATCCGGAACGAACCATAGCTTCGTCTTCAAAAAGGGGAGGAGATAAATGGAGCCCAAACAATGGCCCATTATAATACAATGTCGCCTTCCCACGGTAAGAACCGCTGAGTCAGCCGCCGTCTGAACGGAGCCAAGAACTTGCAGGTCCAAAGTGCAAATAGAACGGAATATCACTGTGAGAATCAACATCAGCAGATTCCTTGTGATCCAGAGACAATAGTGCCACGCCTGGAGGAAAGACTATAAAGAGGCTAATCACAGTGGGAGAACAGTTCATTCTTGTTCCGAGTTAGTCCTTCGCACACCGAGTGCTGAGACTGTAGATCACATGTAGGTTGATCGTCTTATTTTTCGTATTATATATTATTCATTTTTGTAACTAAGTAATTAAGTATTGATTGTTCAAAAGTATTAAATAAATTGTTTTAAAAATTCAAACGTCTTAACCGTGAAGTTAAGTCGCGAATCATATTTGCTTGATTGCCGATTTTACAAATAATATACATTATTTGGTTTGTTCATGAATAGAAATTTAAGGATAGATGTATTCTCACCATAATTAGAAACGCAGACCGGTTTCGCTTTAATTAGAGCTCGTCAGTACGCTCTACTAATTACAGCGAGAACACACCTATAAGTTAATACGCCTATGATAGACAGTCTCCTAAAACATTGTGAGATGTACGACAGGGTCGCCATCTCGGTGCGGAACCAGGTAGTATGTTGTATCACGACAGCTCCAATTAACATAAAATGTTATAGAGACTACGTGTACAACCAACTAACAATTTTGTAAATTGTCAGCCCTGGCGCCCTGTTTTAAACAAATTACTTGCAAAATCAGTAGTAGTTAAAAGCTCATAGTGGACTACTATAAGGTTTAAGAATGTTAAAAAATAAGAGTGCAGGTAAGTATGACAAAAGTTAAATGTAGTATAGCTTGAGAATGATGAAAGTTTTATTTGAACTATCTGCCCAAAATGCTATCTAACAAACATGTTTTCTCTATCATTCAAGAAATCTCATTGCGAATTTTCAGAAATAGTTCCAAAATCACTTTAAGAGACAAGAAACGTTAGGTTTTGTAATTTCTGATAGTCGTGGGTCATTGCTTGTCACCACTCTATTCTGATATACCTATGTCTGGTCACGTAAAAAATATATTGGTAAATTTGCAGATTACTCCACAGTCAGCTTTCTGTATATATGTATTTTTTCTGAAATATATTTATTATATCCATGTATGCATAAACGACAAAATAAATGTTATGGTTACAACCTCCAAGCAATTAACCGTACCCGGAACGAATTAGGGTGCTGGGCGGAGAAAAAAAATTAAAAAGAGATTTAAGTGCAAAATGCGAAAAAATAGCAGCTTAGTTAAACTTCGATCAGAGGCTTTTTTTCATATTTTGCAGCTTTACTTCCTTTAATTATGTTTACCCCATACCACACCATGAGTCCCGTAACTTTCTTGGGGGTTGAAACCACAAGATTTATTTCGTGGTTTATAAAGGTGGCTATAAGCATGTTTAAAAAACAAAAAGAATCAAACGTTTAGCCACCACTTTCTTTACCAAAAGATTATTCAGTTTGTCCAAATGAAAAGCTAGGAATAGTCACATTAAAATGGACCCATATATAAATTTAGTATAAGTAGCTCGCTGGCATGGTTTGTAAAAAATCCGAAAACAGACCTCGCGCTACCCCTCCGTCCCCCATAAATGACGCCCTGGTCGCCCAAGGTCGAAAAGTGCAGCAAAAAAGATATTGTAGCAATAAGATATAGGTGTTATGCCCCCATGCAGATTTTGAGACACTGCTGAGCTTAGTTTGTCTCAATACTCTTATTTCTTCAAAAATGTATTTACAACCTGGCCAGAAATAGCCAGGCCAGTCTACAAGCAGTTGACCTTCTATGGCAAATTGGAATAAGTTAATAAAGATTGAGTGAAATTATACCAATGGCCAAGCGATTGCCATAGGTATTAAAAAAAATCTATGGTTTTACGTCAAACTCGCTATTAATTGAAGCTGAGCACCACTCATACGATCAATACTTGGACTTGGATGAGATAACCGGTTGGGTGTCGCTGATGTCACTCCGAGAGATAAATTTCAAGTATACGTAATATATAATACTTTTATTCTTTATCCAAGTGGAAGAAGGGTACTAAAAACGCAGCGTCTCCATCAGTTTTACGTTCTCCAGTGCCTTATACTTCTGGAATGAAAGCTCTTCCTCATGCGGAAAGAAGGTAAATAATTCTTTTTATCTTCCTATTTTGTAAACCTTTATTATTGTTAAAATTTATAAATTACCCGATAAAAATTGCAGTCAATCGTTATCATCAACTCTTACTGCCTTGGAACTATCATGTTCAACAGGTGCGGCACTTGGCAGCCCTCCTGAATTAACACCAAAAGCTAACATAACTCCAGGTCAAAAGTAAGTTAATATGCCTAGACTTAGAATTGAGGGAAAATACTAGAAACCATTTTTTAAAGTTATACTCTGTTCACTGAAAACTTACGAAATATCGTCCATTTTTTTAGAAAAAAACTTCGTTATTTTGGAGATATTTCCAGTTTATCAGGAACTCCAAAAACATCTTTCAAAAATGGTCTATTGCTAAACGAGTAATAAAAAACAAAAGAGGAAAATAAATATATTGCGCCACCAGAAAAGACGTCTTAAGAGTTTTTTACCAGAAATCGCTGATTGAGCATTTTAAAAGTAGTAAAAAGGAAATATGAGCAGAAAATGCGAAGAAAACGGGCTTGAAAGCTGTCTTTTTTCACATCTTGAAGCCATATCTCCCTTAAACCCTGCCGTCTCCGCACAGTACCCCTATTCCCCCAGGTGCCGTAACTTCCTTGGCGGGTATGAGCAAGACATTTTTCTTGTGGTTTATGTATGGTATTATATAACGAGGGTGGTTGTATGCACGCGAGAGAGGAAGGAAGATCCTCACGACGAAGCACACACACCCAGCAACATCCCATTCGCGGGACGGGGGGGTCCCGCCAACGTCACAAGTTGAACTGATGGTGGTGGGGAGTGTCAGATTCGTCGTAGGCATTTTCCTTCCCCTCTCGTGTGCATACAACCACCCTCGTTGCATAAACCACAAAAAAATGTCTTGTTCATACCCCACAAGGAAGTTACGGGACCTGGGGCGAATAGGGGTTCTGTGCGGTGTAGGCGGTGTTTAATGGGGATATGGGTTCAAATAGACAGCTTTAAAACAGTTTTCTTTGCATTTTCTACTCCTATTTCCTTTTTATTACCTACCCCCACCCAGCACCCCTATTCAATTCTAGTCCCGTAACTTCCTTGTGGGGTGTGAACAAGAAATTTTTCTTGTAGTTTGTGCATCCAGGGGGGTCCTAGTAATATTTTTGAAAACAATTTTTTGAAAAGCGTTCGGTGGCTAATCTGAAAATTTACCCAAGAAGGTTTAAAGGTTTATTTGCCGCATCCTGTAATCCATTAAAATGTATATATTTGCCTAGATGCTTGCCACATGATGAAATTAATAAGAAATTGTCCGGCAAGTTGTAGATCTATTAAACATGGCAGCACACAAATCAGGTAGTCATTTCTAGAAAAACTGGTAGAGCTGCAAGATATTGAAGGTTTTTCTTAATTTTTTTCTTACATTTTTGTTGAAAACACTTTTTACTGAATTTGCATAGAAAAAAATCGCTTGTGACGAGATCACAACATTGCAACATTGAGACTTTCAAACATTTTATTCGAGAAATCAATTCTATAAAAATTCATTACCATAACGCACTTGCTGCGTCCAGACTTTTTAGTTAATAGTATACTTAAATAATGTATAGGTGGTTAAACATCTTTTAAATTTTATTTTATTTTTTTAATCGTATTTATGAAAATTTCAATCCTAATTCTCGAGACGCCTATGGTCTAGGACCGTGTAGTGTAAACAGACCTTGTAGACAATGTTGGGTTCAAACCTTACAATGCATGCCATTGGGAGATGGTTGGTCTAACTGGCGTACAAAATGCAACTCTAGTTTTATTAAATAAGTGAAGTGTTACTATTTATCGTTAGATGGTGCGTAGATCATGGCTGCATTGTTTATGTCAAAAAATGTTGATTGTGCTGGCAGCTGCTTGCGCCTGGTGAACTCACCCGTTATTATTCTGAACTTTCTTTAACTGACTAAATAACAAATTCCTTAAATCCTAAAGAAACTTGATCTGTCAATTTTTGATGTTTTTAAGAAAATCCTGATTGCAAAAAGGAATCAATTGTTGTCAATTTGGCGTATTAACGTTCATAAGACATAAGAAAAGAAACAAAGAAAATTGTTTGCTCTGAATTTCAACCGAATTGCTTAATAATCTCTTCCGAAGATAATTACTAGCTGGGATTAGGATTTTTGTATTATAATTGAAAATGGAGACCCCGTATTGAGAATTAAGTACACTGTCAGCAAGTGAATTAATTTTATTTATTATTAGATTATAATATATAATCTTGATAATTGTACAATGAGTTCGAATTTTCTAAAAGAATTATTAGGTATGATGCTGTGTTAACCAAATTATTAATTAATAATAATTTCAACTGTCGCTCACTTTCTGTATGAGTAATAGTTTAAAATCAGTAGATCATTATTTATGTGAACTGATGTTCAAAGAAACTTAATAATAAATATAGCAAACTAATAAGATTACAGTGTCCATGTTCTAATTAGTCAATGCTAGAATGAAGCAGAGACAATTGACTAAAAATAACATTCTAATGTTAGTCAATACCAGGACTTAGTCCAGACCTTCGTGTGGCGCATTCTACTGATAAAATCAGAGAGCGTTAATGAAAACGATTTTTTTAGTATTGTCAGATAGGGAAGTTAAAAAAATTCGCTATTAAAAATGTAGAGAATATTTTAACAGAATAAGCGAACTATTAGTTATCAAAATTGATCAATATTAGTAGACAATAATTTAGGAGATTTAAAAATTTTGTTGAAGCGTTTGCGTTTCTGAATGGATACAGATCAATTAAATCAATTTTTGTTTGAACAACTTGCAATTTTGGTAATCTGAGACTTCAGGAAAACGAATATGTAACAGGTGTCGAAACCGAACGTTACGTGTCTCAGTGAACAGTTTGGACACTTGACGTGCTTGAAGAATGCTATACACGACATCTTGCTTCCGACTTCCGACACCCTACTCAAACTGCCCCGCACTGTACAAGCTTTCTACGAATTACCACACTTACCACCCGTGCGAAGCCGGGACGGGTCAACTAGCGCCCAGCCCTTAGGCAACTTTTTTAGCACTAACATCAACCGAGGTTGTAGCATTGTATTTGTGCAAGTTGAATGTCTGCACGTTTCGCCATTCGGAGAGGGCGTAAGGCCGTCGGTCCAGTGCCCATGGGATGTTGGGCACGTTGAATATCCCTAATATCCTTGCAGAACGGCAGGGCTCGGCAAAATTTCCAGGATAGTAAGGTGAAACTACTCCCTGGCGTCGGTGGTTGGCCATAGTTGCGGAAGTAAACCGACGTTAAACAAACAAAAACATACACATATTTATATGCTTCTAAGGCTGACTTAACATTAATTGAGCTAAAATTTCCATGGTTATAATGTTGAACAAAACATTTTTAAACAGTAATATATAGTTGTATATTTATACGACGACTTACGTACATAATTAATAAGACCATTATATAAGCACCTATGCACTATGCATTATTCTAAGTGAGATCTAATACACGAAACACGTGCCTCCATTTCGTTGCGGAACTAGATAGCCTACCTGGTTCCCCAACGAGATGGCGGCACGTGTTTCGTGTCTTACATCTAACTTAGTTTTGGGAGGCTGGCTACCATAACCGTATTACTTTATAGGTGTATTTTCACTGCAATTAGTATACCGTACTGACGAGCTCTAAGTAGAGCTAAACCGGTCTACTGTTCCAATTGTGGTAAGAATGCATCTAATGTGTATTATTTTATTAACACCAGGAGAATAATAGTCAATAAACCAATTTTCTTACCTTTGAGTTTGTAAACACCATCAACTAACTGTCAAACCGCCACATGAGAGCTACCTACCTAATTACACATCAATAATCAATAGGTAAACGTTTTGCAAGTGGCACTACCTAGACGCTGTCGTATAAAACTCTCGAATAATTCTGAGTTTTTGTATCAGAATTCTTGCTTTTTAATCTCAAAAATGTGACATAAAAAGTCAGAATTCTGAGATAAAAAACTAGAATTCTGATACAAAATATATTATATATTTTTTATCACAGAATTCTGACTTTTTATGTCACATTTCTAACTTCTTTATCTCAGAATTATTGGAAATTAATTTTTTAACGTGACCCCTTGACGCCGTCGTATCCAACCATCTTGACATTTATTTTTGTTTTTATGTCTAATTGAATTTTTTCTTATTATATTTGAGAAGTGTGTTGATTTCTGCTTCTCGACTGTTTCCTAAGTTGAGAACAAAAATATTTTTATCGCAAAACTTTAGTTTATAATCTGCAGGTTCTTGAAAAACTATATGCATAGAAAATACTTATTACAAGCTATTTTTCGTTTCATTATGAAAATACACAGTTTCATTATAATTTTATTAGGTATTATAATAGTTATAATATTCAAGACATATGTTTGAAGTTTAAAACTATTTGTTTTATATTTACAATAATTACAAAACTGTAGGAATACGAAGGAAACAAAGAATACTAAAGCATAACATATTTGGCAACGTAGCTAAAACTCATGTTTTTGCTTGTGTCCAGCCATTAACGCTAGTACTTATAAAGAAGTAGTGTTCATAGCTGGACGTCCAGCTATGATGCGGTTTGTCCAGCAACTTACGCATAGTCATATGATTTGGTCCAGCAAATTGCGCATTGACATATATATATATATATATATATATATATATATATATATATATATATATATATATATATATATATATATATATATATATATATATATAAAAATTCACTAATACAAGGACAACCTTGAGGAGATTGAAGTACAATTAATGGAGATAGATGATGAAGTGCAGCGCATGCGAGAAACAAACGCTAAAGTGACAGAACATCTTAAATATATATCCCCAGAACCAAGTAACCCAGGAAAAATAAGTGTGTTTAACAGAATAGAGACTGAAGTGAAATACAGGAGAAGTTTATTTAGGATATTATTGATTTGCGACATAATTTTTAATTGTATTAGTCTACGGAAAGATAAAAAAACATTACTTTTAAGAAGGACTTTTATTCTAAGTACATTAATACATTAAATATAAGCTTATCTAACATCATCTGAATTTATCCAAGAATTATGAGATTTATCAAAACCCAACCATTTACATAACGTTTCTTGCCTTTCCTCCTCAAGATGCGTTGTAGTTCTTCCTCGTAGAACCCTCCACTGATTGGTTTTCCTTGCATGTCTTCAAGAAGGTTTGTTATTGGATTTGCGAAATGCACACCAACAATTTTGAACACTCTTTCCCCCATTGCAGCCTTCTTTACACTATAAGTGCTGTAGTGATTAATGTTGTATTTTTTCGTTAAGGTGTTGAATTCAGAGTTATAGAATTCTCGACCAGGATCAGATTGAATGTTAGAGGGTGCTGTACTATTAACTAAAATATCGACCATAGCTTTAGTCACCTCTTCAGCATTTTAGATTTAAATGGACGAGTCCACACATACTTTGAAAGAGAATTTATAACCACTAAAATGTACTTGTAGCCAGAGTTTGTCGATGATAGTCAGTAAATTCACCAAAGTGAATCTGCCACAAGTCGTTCAAACCTTTTATTATGATACATCCACGTTTAGAATATACCAAACTATGGTAAAACTCATGGTCACATATGCATCTATGTAATGGTGGCCAAAATCAGACCAATCTCTCCAAGGTACCACCAACGACAGACAACTGTCTAGCAGGACAGACAGCGGTCGTACAGGACATACAGGTGTTGGACAAGTGTCTAGCACGACAGAGAGCTGTGCATGCTAACGAATTTTTATGAAATTATTTAACGAAACAATCGTTTTAAATGTATGTCATAATCTATTCCGAAGGAACCATCTCTATAGATCATACATTCACCCTCCTAAGTCTTCTTCACTCTTGCATCCTCTGATGAATCCACCTTGTTGACAAAACAATCGTTCCTCATACCAATCATCTCACCAGCATCTCAGGTTTCCAGGTTAGTTGCACACCACTGACCTGCCAACAATCATTCCTCAGACCAATCATCTCAGCAGCATCTCAGGTTTCCAGGTTAGTTGCACACCTCTGACCTGCCAACAATCATCCCTCAGACCAATCATCTCACCAGCAACTCAGGTTTCCAGGTTAGTTGCACACCTCTGACCTGCCCACCTGTCGACCGTCACCTATCACTATGATGTCCCCCAGGTCAGCTAGGTGGCGGGAACGTCGGGTCGGAACAGCCACGCGCCGACGCCCAGCGCCGGAGCGACGTCATAGTGACGTCACTGGACGGAGGACCAGTAGGGTACAAACCTGAGATGACGTAATCCAAGATGGCGGCCAAGATAACCGACCGGAAGTGACGTAACTATGACGTCGCTCCGGCGCCGCGTCTTAAGGTATTTCACTTCAGTCTTTATTCTGTTAAAGAGATTTATAGAATTTGGACCATACATGTTTAGAACCACTTCGGAATCGGGATTTTTATTTTTAAAGTTCTTAACCGCTCTTCTGAAGTTTTTCTTTTGAGTTCTTACAGCGTGATATTAGATAGCGTCTTTCTCATTTCTTGAAAGTAAACCAAACACACTTATTTTTCCTGGGTTACTTGGATTTGGGAATATATCTTCAAGATGTTATGTGACTTTAGCGTTTGTTCTCGCATGCGCTGCACTTCATGATCTATCTCCATTAATTTTACTCCAATTTCCTTGTATTTTTGATTACATTCGTTTACGAAAAAATCAAAAATAATTTGGTTGAACTTTTCATAGAAACGATTGGGTATCCAACAAGCCAAATTTAATATCAAATCTTTACAGACATATGTACCAGATATCGAGTTGTTTTCAGTCTGTGTTCCACCAAAGTCTACCAAGTATGTAGCGGTTGTTGGTGTTAATTGAGATGTGACTCTAAATGTGACTTTAAGTTGTTGTAATAGGCAATCAACTCTTTAGTTTTCTTATTTTCCAACCAATGCCTCAATCTTTTCTCACCACTTTTACACAATTTTGTTGCATTGAAATAACCAGTGCTCTTATCAATAATTAATTGAAAGTCTCCAAATAAACCATACCAAAAGATGTCTTTAATTTGCTGGTAACACACATCACTTAATGTGGCCATTTGAACAGATAGAGCAGAGTGAAGCACGTCTTACCTCTAAGACAACTAAATTTTTGAATGAACTCACGAATGTGTACGACAATTAATGGATGTTGACACCATCTGCGGTTTAAAACTGTGTTTATTAATATATGTTTCACACGTCTTACTTACCTAATAAATAAAACATATGTGTTCAGTTTATGTATATTTATTAACAAACATGTTTACGATATATATCTTTAATTACAGTGTTATATTAAAAACAAAAGTACATCAACATAAATATAGTTGGATATACAAGAAAACCAGTTCATATAAACATAGAAATATAATTTGAAGTGAACCGATATGAATCAGTTAATATGAGGGTTCTCCAATCAGATGCCTCATCACGGGTACCGTTATCAAACAGGAACATGAGTTTATAGCGCACCATATCACTCTTATTTTGGATATGTTGTATGTTGAAACCTCAAGCATCTCATCGTTGTTTAGGTATATTGCTGGAAGACTAAACCATTTCATAGACTTATCGTCATCGTAACAAATTCTCACTTCTGTAACATTTGGTGGTTTGTAGATATAAAAGATATTTTGACTTAGGGCGGTCAGGATGATGAAACCTGCTTTAAAATGGGCCATTGTATATCGTGTGTATTTCTTTAAAACGATTAAGTACTTACTTGTTTGCAAAGTGTAAGCATTCTAACATACAAACTCGGAATGATGATTCATAGTCTTTTAATATGACTTTTATAAGTTTAACAACCTACTTGTCACACGGTAGCTCCTTCTTATTAACACATTTGAGAACATCAGCAACACAATAGAGGAAATCACTAAGTCGAATATCAAAGTTAAAATTACTTAGAAACTTCACCTTTTCATTGACGATTTCAACCAGATATAGTAGCTGTTGAATTGCATCCTCGGTTAAATAAAAAGTAACAGTCATATGAGATTGATATACCTTAACTGTTTAGTATTTTAATTGGTTTGACGGTACACATTACAATATTTTTAGGTTCGATCTTATTACCTTTGGTAAAGTACTCTTCAACTGCTTTTGTCAATGTTGAAATAAAATAATCGCATTCCCATGAGCCCGATGAGATTGTTATATTTGGATTTGTTGGATATAGGCTTGTATTTACAATTTTAATTATTGGAATCACTCCGGCCGCTTTTGATATACCAATTGTAACACTTAGAGCTGGAGTAATAATATACCTTGTTTCTAGCAGCATTCTTTCTTGCTTAATTTCATAAATATTCTGTCGCAGAACTGCATCAATTTTACCCCAATAACAATCTTCACAGACATCGTTATTAACAGGTCTGATGATCTCAGGACCATCATTTTCGTCTATATCTTATGTTCTGGATCTGTGACTCCAGAATCATTACTAGCATCATACATCATGTTGATACAATTATAATTACGTACACCGAGTATCTTCAACGTTTAGATTTGAACTGACCTTATAATTGCTGCATGGTTTGTTGTTAAATAGGTTTCGCTGTCCTCTTTTCCCCTCTTCATGTATTCTCGTCGGTTGTATTTTTCTGCGTGGCTACTGTGTAAACTTTAAAAATCTATTACGATCACTTATGATTCTCTCCATAATAATGTTTCAACTGTAATTATGATTAAATGTGATGGCTATTTAAACGGTTCAAAAAGCACGGTAATTGCATGGCTCTTTAACATGTGTACCTAAAATACATTAACTTGCGTGTTAATCTGCTTGTATTTGTCTTTTTTACATGGGTTTTTATGGGATATAAGCACAAATTCGATAAAACGGTC
Source organism: Tillus elongatus (assembly GCA_964006375.1). Classification (NCBI taxonomy): domain Eukaryota; kingdom Metazoa; phylum Arthropoda; class Insecta; order Coleoptera; family Cleridae; genus Tillus; species Tillus elongatus. Next base: position 68,447,145 of record OZ023269.1, on the reverse strand, counting down.
GGCGTTTTTTATATCATGTAGAGCTTACTAACAATTTCTATTTCGAGCGTGCTCAGACTTGCAAAACCGCAAACATCCGGTGTTTGTTTACTTAGATTTCATCAAGATGGACACCATGTTTCCAAAATTGGTTTCTACTCGACGAAACGATTACCATGACACGTGATATACCTCTACGTCACTTAATAACAAAGTTGCTTTGCGCCCCCTCCACAACGGCCTCTGGTGGCGGTAGATACAATTTTTGAATTCTACTCATTGAGACGAGTAACATGACACCAAATACTATACCTCTACACCGCTTAATAACAAAGTTGTTTTGCGCATGCGCAAACCCCCATCTTTACATACGTCATTTTTATTAAAATGAAAATGATACCTCTTATTATTTAGACAGGTTAGATCAAATCTTGATTCAGATTCAAAAAATCCAATTATGACTGGGGAGCGTAGCCCCCGCCGTCTCTCACTACCGCCTCTGGTGGCGGCATTGCATTTTATTCGTCACCACGAGTAACATTGATACCAAACACTACACCTCTGCGTCTACTATTAACAAAATTTGGTTTGCGCATGCGCAAACCGCCATCTTTAAATACTTCATTTTTATAAAAATTAAAATGATAGGTCTTTTTATTAGGACAGATTCTAGAAATCCGATTCTAACTGGGGAGCATAGCCCCCGCTGCCCCTTACTACCACCTACGGCGGCGGCAATGCATTCTACTCGCCAAGGCGAGTAACGTGATACCAAACGCGTGGGGTTAACTTGAAAACTAACAAAGTTGGTTTGCGCATGCGAAAACCGCCATCTTTGTATACGCCACACTACCAAAAATCAAAATGACGGATCGCCTAACGTTGACATGTGGTGTCAGCTGTCATTTAAAAATTTAAATTTCTTGAGTTTTGCACTTCCGGTCGGCCATCTTGGACGCCATCTTCGATGACGTCACACCAGGGTGGCCCCCTATTGGCTCTCCGTCCACTGACGTCACTATGGCGTCACTCCGGCGCCTCGCGCCGGCGCAGTGGCCTGGCGGTGTGGCTGTGATTCCAGAACTGCTCATCTATACCTACTAATATTATTGGTAAGTATGTTAATTTGTATAACGATGCCTGAAAACAAATATTCTATAGAGATTTTGTTATATTTATATCCAATTCTGAGAAATGGCATAATAAGCACCAAAACACATAAAATACGAGTTTAACGGAAAACATATTCGTTTTGGGTTTTCACACAGTTCTTTCTAACCTCATCCACGTTTTGATAGATATATTATAATACTATGCTGCTATTTGAAAATTTTCATAAAATTTGATAAAACTAGACTCCTCTACTCTAACGCCCTCTGTATTTTGTTCATATGTGACTGTGGATTTAAAATACTAATACGTCGAATTTCTTATAAAATCCCTCTCGAACAAGTCAAAATTCTTGAAATTATATCAACTGGTTATCAAGTTATAGACATTTGTTTATAAAAAAATTCTCGCCCCTTACCTCCGCCACTGGTCCATAAGGAAACAATTTTTTAACAAAAGTTGTAGATAAGTGAACGTTGATTACAAATTACTTAAAGCCAGCTGATGTTATGCATCAAGATTTTCGAGAAATCAAAGATTTTAGTCATAATATTTTTGCCACCTAGCGGCTGATTTACAAAGCTGAAAATACTTTCTCATGGCCACTTAACTTATGCTAATTTTTTACGACAGCTGCAGCTGTGACGCTTTTCGAGATATAGCCGGTCCATGCCCTTATTTGAACACCTTGTATATGGATGCGTAACCATATTTAATCAATGGTGAATCCCAAGGTAGCTTGCAGTATACCTACTTGGTAATACCTTAGTTCAAAGTTAGGTGATTGATGCTGGACCACCGTAAGAAAGCAGTCCTGGACACGCAAGAACACACGTACTGATCTCACAGATTTGCTGTTATTATAACAACTTGTTATAGAAGCCGCTACCAGCCATTGTGCATCAGTATTGTATATTATATATATATATATATATATATATATATATATATATATATATATATATATATATATATATATATATATATATATATATATATACTTATAGGGTCTTAGTCTCGTAGCTTTTCCCAGAAGCTGCTAGCATCTACTATACCTGTAAGTTATATGCTGTATATGTTTATATGCTACTATTCGATGGTTTTAATGGTTTTCTTCAGTAGCTGTTATTATACGTTTATATGTCTCCTATATGTCGTTTATATTTGTACGTTCCTACTTATGCTAAATCGCGTAAGGGGAGTTCATCCAGGTTTTACTTAGTTTATATCGGCTTGGTACTTGACTATCAGCCTGTTTAATATCATCCCCCCGTGATAGTAGTTCCCTTGAAATCAACACCGGCCTTCGTGGCATTACCTAGCCTGTGTGGCATGTCCCAACCCAAGTCATCTCCTCTTAACTGTAACTAGCTTTACTCCTATAAACGAGCCAGCTTCCTGGTGAATCCTGTCACGTTATTTAAAGATAATATTTGCACAATTTATTATTCCAAGTTAAGATGTGTGACACTGTGACAGCTTTTCGTCAGAGAGCAGTTGGGTAGTGGGTATTTGAAAAATTTACCATATGAGGGAGACGATTTTAAGCGCCACCTACTTTTGTTGGAAGCACCTCTCCAAAATGCCCTGCTGAAGAAAAGCAGGAAACATCAGCAAAACCTGTGGAAATTGTCTTGAGCGACACAAATTAAACACTGGTTTGTCTCCATCGTGATTCAATTTGCAATAAATTTTGATATATGGAGAATTGATAGAATGGATAGAATTGACAGTTCGTTATAAATAAATAAAAATATGATATTTGATGAATAACGTTAATTAAAATTGATAATTGATGAGTAATGTGAACCAAAATTGACACTTAAGGAGTAATGTTAATCAAATTTTAAAGAGTACATTTTTCTATATTCTAATCCCTAAAAATGTCGTCTGTTGCGTCCTAAACGCAGCTGGGTTCTATGTATTACACATCATTAACGACCTTATTACATTAGAATGTCTTAATTTTTTCAAATATAATGAACACACATAATCTGTTCAAAAAAAAGGGAAATTTAGGTTGTCATTTTTTGTTGTTGAAAGAAATAATATTTGAAATAAAATTTTATACCTGGCCTGCATAATGAGGGGTATCTTTCCTCTCGCCCGTCCTCTCTAAGGTGCATTACAGGGTAGTGGATCCCGTCAAAATCCCAGACGTCCTGGAGAACTTCAAATATGACATAAGCTCGTTTACTTGAGCAAGGTGGTCCACTCAGATGCCGGACGACAGGTATTCATCCACTTGTTCAACAGCAAATAAATAGTATGTTTTGGAAACCATCGAGGCGTCTGAGACCAAAGTTTAAGGGACATCAACAAACTGGCCAGGTGAAAACGTGCGTCATCACCGGCACTGGAAAAGGGAGAGCCCTGAAAGTAATTTACAACGTGACTTCTGAAGCGGTTTTCAATTCGTTCGTTTCTTACCTTAGTCCAGCACAATAGTGGGTCCTAGAAATACGGGCTAAGTGCTACTCATGTCATGAAGACAACGTGTGCACATGAACTAGAGGAAACGCGTACACGCTCCATGGTAGTTGAAGGAAGAAGGCTTGATTGAGAACGAAAATGCATTCATAAGAATGTTGCTGCCAACCTCATCGGGAATCTCAACGAAACTTCAGAGCGAAATTCCTTTCCAAATGACAGATGGGGATTCAATTCAATCGAAATTCATGCTAACTTCTAGTCGGAAATGTTTGACAGCCAAAAACAAAGGACGATCTAATCAATCAATACCTGATATGCCGAGAGTAATATGATGTTCACATGACATAACCTCGTGTGTCGGAGCAGAAATAACCAAAATCCAAATTAGGAAGTTGCACTCGTAATCATTAATCTGACCACTCCACCCCCTGTACGTATTTTATTACCTTTTACTTCCTTTAACTGAAAGAATAATTCAGTTGTTTAAACATACGTTCTTACTACAACCACGGGAACACGCTAGTAGGTCAAATGTCCTAAAATATGTTAAGTTATCTACTTTCCACTGAAACAATTTAACCTTTTAATAACATGCACATGGCGCCAAATTCAAACAACAACTGAACACGCAGATATTTAAAATCGCTATCTAAATAGGTAATTTTTATACGCGACTTAACTTTACGGTTAAGACGTTTTACTTTTTTAAACAATTAATTTACTCTTTGAACAATTAATAATTAATACAAAAATGAATAATATAAAATAAGGATAAATATGACTATCAACATACAAGTGATATGAAGTCTAGCACGCGATGTGCAGAGTCTACTAACTTGGAACGAGAATGAACGGTTGTATCCTTGTGAGCAGTCTGTTGATACACTACCCTCCAGGCGTGGCACTATTGTCTCTAGAGGTGACTTTGGATCTGCTGATGTAGATTCTCACGAGTAATATTCCGTCCAACTTGCTAGTCTGAGCCTGCATACTTGCAGGTGCCTCCAATCCTACTGCTACTTTCTAGCATAAAGGTCCATTGTTGGGGCTCCATTTATCTCCTCCCTTTTTGAAGAACGAAGCTACGGTTCGTTCCGGATTTTCAAGGCTAATCCGGCTTCGGTGTTTCTTGGACTGTTTTCCTTGTCTTCTTTGGTTGTTCTTTTCTTCAAACCCATCCTGACGGCTACTGTTGTGATTGCTATTATAACAGCCACGTATAATAGTATGGTCCATATACCCAGGTGATGGATAGGTATCTTTATTGGTCCTGGTATATCCTGTTTGATATTCTGAAGTTGATGTTGTATTTGATCGATGTTATGTAGCTGTACGTTTTCTAATGTTAGTTCAGGTACTTTTTCTTGATTTACGTGATCTTCTGAAATGGGGGTTTCTAATTTAGGTAGATTGAATAGCTGTTGTGTTTCTGCTGTTGTTGGGCCGGTCTTGTAGATATTGGTGCATATTTTCAATTGGCAATTTGGTTGAAGGTTGACTAACTTAGTACCATTGATTATGTTGGTCCACTCCTGTTCCTGGCAAGTTATTCTGGCGTTAGTTTATTTGGGTAATAACTTTGTATTGACTGGTTCCATATCTCGAAACTGTGGTTTTATTAATTGTGACTAATTCTTGATTACAATTGTTGATAGGTTTTTGAAAGGTTTCTGAAATTTGATTTATTTGATTTCACATGGGTTTTGATCATTCATAGTTGTTGGATTGTCGCCTTTGCAGAAATATATTTGGTTCTTTAAATTTTGACACTCCTCATTACAATAGTCTTATTGTTTACTGCTTAGGATTAGGTATTTGATTCTAGGAATTATCGTGGTAAAAGTGTGTGGACTGCTAGGGGCAGGTAAAGTGTATAACTGATAATAATCATACTCTGATTCGTCTACTAGAGGTATCTCTATTTAAAATATAATTTGGAAATTGTTTTGAACTGCTTTTATTTTAAATATTTTTTTTGTATAGATTTAGATCAGTGGTTGTTATTAATCTTGCATTTGTCAAATAATTTTGTATTTTATTGATTTCTTTTATTATACATTTTGGTTTTTATTGATGTGTGAAAGATTCCTAACTTTGAAAAGTTATTGCATTTTCTGTTGTTAGTGCTAGTTCTTGAATATTGTTTAATAAATGGCCTAGCTGTGTGAGTAATTCTAGAATTTTTATGCGATGGTAGTGAATTAGTTGTTCGCTCCTCAGGCTATCGATTGTATTACCTAATTCATTTATTCTATTTACTATTGTCGTCTCCTGGTTATAACTTAACCCTACTATTGTTCTATTGAACTCTACTATTTGTTGGATTTTCATATTAAGCAAAGTTTCATGTTTTTTCAATCACCCCCTGTATTATATTAACTTGGACACTAGGTACCTTGAATTCTTTCTGAATATTGTGGGAAGGGTGTATACCTGCTTTATGTACCTGCGCACCACCACTTACCAGGATAGAAGGCATGCTGGTGAAGAATTTAAAAACATTATAGTATTATCATTCTTGCGATCATAACGATCAGTTCACTTAAGTTTAGTACCCCCTCTGTATTAGTGCAGCATTTCTGTAAATTTATATGTAGAATAAATATGTTAAGTTTATTCTTAACGTGTTCAATTATTTAAATTACAACAGTTCATCGAGTAATTACAAATCACAAGGTCCTTCGTGAGTAATTATAAATCACAACACTATTGCCTCAAGCATTACCGAATTCTGAGACTTAAAAAGTTCATGGATCATATTTTGGTCTGTCGTTAAGACTTCTATTGCTTGATATATGCGTTCACCATCTTGTGAATCGAGATTCCCTGTGATCGATTTAAAAATAGAACCTAGTCTGTTTATCATGCCACGCTCCTGTCGGTTATTAAAAATATTCCTATTTGGAAAAATCCTGTAAAATATATCGTTTATGTTGTCTATGGTAAAATTCAATGTTAATATGAAATTATGATATTCAGAATGGTAATCGTTTGTCATGAATGTAACGGTGTTTGCGTAGTGTCGTTTTATTTGGCTGTAGTCATTATGTAATTGTGTCAAGTCATGTATGTGTATTAAGTTCCAACTGCTAGTCTCAGTGTATGCTGTTCCTATTTTCTTTGGTAGCATGCCTGGATTGTCTGTCAAGTCTTGTATTTGGGCGGTTATTCCCGTTGTAAGGAACCTGCAAGACGTAAATTTTTTAAATGTGCTATAGTCTGTTCGTTATTTTTATGATTTATTAAATAGCCTTGTTATGCTCTAATAATGAGATTATTGAGTACGGTCCTGAAAATGGATTTTTATGTTTTTTATGAAATCCCGATGGTATATTTTTATAGACAATATCGCCTTCTTTGAATGGTTGGTTAGTGTGTTTATTTGACCGTTGTAAGGTTTTTAATTTTGAGCTTTCTATTCGGGTTCTGACAATTTCGTAAATCATTTGCATGAGTTCTTTATGTTGTACATTATATTCTTGGGTAGATATTATTTCCGGGTCGTAGTTGAACATTTCCGGTATATATCCAAAGATTAAATCGAACGGTGGTTTTACGGTCTGGGAATGTATTGTCGAGTTATAGGCGAATATATAGTATGGTATTAAGTCCATAGGTTTCATATTTTTAAATTATGTTTTAAATAAACGATAATGTTCGATGATTGTGCCGTGAAATCGTTTGATGCTGGGTTTTGAGGTGTAGTGGCATGTAATTCTATTTGATATGCCGCAAGTAGCTCTTTTATTACTAAATTCGAGAACTCCGTACCTGATCGTAACGATCAGTTAAGTAAAGTTAAGTACACCCTCTGTATTAGTGTAGCATTTCTGTAATTTTATATGTAGAATAAATATGTTCAGTTTATTCTTTACGTGTTCAATTATTTAAATTACAACAGTTCATCGAGTAATTAAAAATCACAAGGTCCATCGAGAGTAATCACAAATCACAACATTTTGGTCCAATTTTGAGCCGGATACTCAGCCACCACAGAAGCCACAGTTGCAGAGGGTCAGTCAATCACTTCCAGGAGAAGAGAGATAATACGGTTAATGGGTCATATCCTTTTCCCCTTAATCACATTTACCCTATTCATATTGTATATATCAGAATTATTTCATTCAAATTCAAAAAATATTAGTTATATACTTACAATGTCAGAAGATCAAGTAAACGAAACGTCAATTTCATCTGCTTTGTCACAGCTTATTGTTAAAAGAGGTCATTTAAAAGCGCGGCTTACAAGATTTGCAGCGTTTCTTAGTAAATTTGAAAATCGACAAAATATAACTGAATCAAAATTACGTTTATCTAAATTAGAGTTAATAGAATCGGATTTCGAAAGGCTACAGACAGAAATTGAATTACTAGATTCGGGAAATATCACTTATCATTTAGATGAAAGGGATAACTGTGAAACTACGTATTTCAAAATTGCGGGAGAATGTAAAGACATCATAGAGTCATCGGTACATATGCAGGCAAACAATTCCAGTAATCACGTTCAGAGTTCCCTCGATGAATCTAAGTCACACTTAAAATTACCTGAAATCAATTTACCACACTTCAATGGGTCCTATGCAGAATGGACAACGTTTTATGATAGTTATGTTTCATTGAAAGAAAGTAAAAAACATTTATCAAATGTAGAAAAGTTTCATTATTTAAAATCGTGCCTTGTTAATGAAGCGCGACTTAACTTCACGGTTAAGACGTTTGAATTTTTAAAACAATTTATTTAATACTTGGAACAATCAATACTTAATTACTTAGTTACAAAAAAATGAATAATATAATATACTAAAAATAAGACGATCAACCTACATGTGATCTAATGTCTGTGCACTCGGTGTGCTAATGACTAACTCGGAACAAGAATGAACGGTTCTACCTCTGTGATTAGCCTCTTTATAGTCTTCCCTCCAGGCGTGGCACTATTGTCTCTGGATAACAAGGAATCTGCTGATGTAGATTCTCACAGTGATATTCCGTTCTACTTGCACTTTGAACCTGCAAAGTTCTTGGCTCCGTTAAGACGACGGCTGACTCAGCGGTTCTTACCGTGGGAAGGCGACATTGTATTATAACGGGCCATTGTTTGGGCTCCATTTATCTCCTCCCCTTTTTAAAGACGAAGCTATGGTTCGTTCCGGATTTTCAACGGAAATCCGGACTCGGTGGTTCCTGTTTTTGTTCCTTTATCTTCTTTGCTGGTTCTTCGTTTCTTCAACACCATTCGGACTGCTATCGTTGTGATGGTTATTAAGACAGCTATGTACAGTAATATTGTCCATATACTCAGGTGATGGATTGGTATTGTTATAGGTCCTGGTATATTTTGTTTAATTTTTTGAAGTTGGTGTTGGATTTGATTGATGTTGTGTAGCTGTACGTTTTCTAATGATATTTCGGGTACTGGTCCTGGATTTGGTTGATCTTCTGGAATGGGGGTTTCTAGTGTAGGCAGGTTGAATAGTTGTTGTGTTTCTGCTGTTGCTGGGCCGGTCTTGTAGATTTTGTTGCCTATGGTTAATTGGCAATTTGGTTGCAGGTTGATTAATTTTGTACCCTTGATGATGTTGGTCCACTCCTGTTCCTTGCAAGTTATTCTGGCGTTAGTTTCTTCGGGTGCTTTAACTATATACTGACTGGTTCCATATCTCGAAACTGTGGTTCTATTAATTTTGACTAATTCTTGATTACAATTGTTAATAGGTTTTTGAAATTTTATTAGCTTTATTTCACATGGGTTTTGATCATTCATGGTTGTTGGATTGTCGTCTTTGCAAAAATATATCTGGTTCTTTAAATTTTGACATTCTTCATTACGATAGGCATATTGTTTACTGCTTAGGATAAGGTATTTGGTTCTAGGAATTATCATGGTAAAAAGGTGTGTCTTTCTAGGGACAGGTAATGTATATAATTGATAATAATCATATTCTGATTCATCTACCAGAGGTATTTTTATTTGAAATATAATTTTGAAATTGTTTTGGACTGCTTTTATTTTGAAGACTTTTTCGTATAGATTTAGATCAGTGGTTGTTATTACTTTAGCATTAGTTGCATAATTTTGGATTTTATTGATTTCTTTTATTATAAATGTTGGTTTTAGTATGGATGTGTGAAAGATTCCTAATTTTGCAAAAGTGATGGCATTTTCTGTTGTTAGTGCTATTTCCTGAATATTGTTTAATAATTGTCCTAGCTGCATGAGTAACTCTAGGATCTTAATGCGATGATAGTGAGTTAATTGTTCACTTCGCAGGCTTTCTACTGTATTACCTAATTCATTTATCCTATTTACTATCGTGCCTTGGTTATGACTCAATCCTACTATCGTTCTATTAAATTCGACAATGGCCTCGAGCATGATTGAATTTTGAGACCTAAAAAGTTCCTGAATTTTATTTTGATCTGTCGTTAAGATTTCTAATGCTTGTTGAATGCGTTCCCCATCTTGTGAATCGAGATTCCCCGTGATTGACTTAAATATAGAACCTAGTCCGTTTATTAGGCCACGTTTTCGTCTATTAATAATATTGTTATTTGGAGAAATCCTATAAAATATATCGTCTACATTATCTATGGTGAAATTCAATGTCAATATGAAATTATGATATTCAGAATGGTAATCTTTTGTCATGAAGGTAACTGTATTGGCGTAGTGTCTTTTTATTTGGTTGTAGTCTCTATGTAATTGTGTCAAGTCATGTATGTGTATCAGATTCCAGTTGCTAGTCTCAGTGTATGCTGTGCCTAATTTCTTTGGTAACATGCCTGGGTTGTCTGTCAAGTCTTGTATTTGGGCTGTTATTCCCGTGGCAAGGAACCTGCAATACGTAAATTTCTTAAATGTGCTATCGTCTGTTCGTCATTTTTATGATTTATTAAAATAGCTTTGTTATGTTCTAATAGGGATATTATTGAGTACGGTCCTGAAAATGGGTTTTTATGTTTTTTATGAAAGCCTGGTGGTATCTTTTTATAGACAATATCACCTTCCTTGAACGGTTGGTTCGTGTTGTTATTTGTCCGTTGTAACGTTTTTATTTTTCAATTCTCTATCCTGCTTCTGACTATCTCGTAAATAATTTGCATTAAATCTTTATGTTGTACGTTGTATTCCTGTGTAATTATGACTTCCGGGTCATAGTTAAACATTTCTGGTATGTAGCCAAATATTAAATCAAAAGGTGGTTTTAGTGTCTGTGAGTGTATTGTCGAGTTGTAAGCGAATATACAATATGGTATTAAGTCTATGGGTTTCATATTTTTAAATTTCATTTTGAATAATCGATAATGTTCAATAATCGTGCTGTGAAATCTTTCGATAGGTCCCATTGGATGTTGGGTTTTGCGGTGTTGTTATATGTAACTCTATCTGATATGTTTTTAATAGTTCTTTAATTACCTGGTTTGAAAACTCCGTACCTGGGTCTGCGATTATTATTTTACACGCTCCATACTGTGAAAAGTACTTGATCAAGTTTTTTGCAATTTCAGTAGCACTTTTACATTTTATTGGAAATGCCAAATGGCCAAATTTACTAAATGGATCTATAATTGTTAGGAAGATAGCTTGTTCAATTTGGAATGTGTCAATGTGTAATATCTCTAACGGTTTAGATGCTGTGGGGGTGTGCTCCAATGCTATTTGTACCGGGTTCCTATTGTATTTGCATGTTTTGCATAATTCGCAATTTCGTACATATTCCTCTATATGTTTCTTTAAGTTGGGATAGTATATTTTCTTCATTCGTAGGTAGGTCTCCTCAGCCTCGCGATGGTTACTCTTCCCCTCATGATATTTCATTATAGTCTCGGTTAATTCGTCCTCGTTAATTTCATTCCTAATTTCCAGACATCTTTAAAATTTGGGTGATTCTACGTTATTAAAGTTCTTATTGATTGCCGAACTTACTAGTTCGTAATCTTATTCATTTACAAAAATGCAATAATATTTCCTTTGTGGTAAACAGTATTCTTTTATAAATTTCTCTATCTGATCTGGTTTATTTAAATTGAAGTTTGCATATATGAAATTCCTTTTGCCCCTTCTGACTGAGAATATGTCTGGTTTATCCGTATTTTTAAAAACTATCTGATTGGTTTTGCTGTTAACGATTTCTTCCTCGAGTATGGGTATGCCTGGTGCTGAATACGAGTCCGCATTCGAGTTTGCTGTGTCGTCATCGTCAATTTCTATGATTTCTTCCTCTTCGTCGATATTATTCGCCATTGACTGATTATCTGTGTCTAGTGGGTTTATTTCTACTCTGGACAGTGCATCTGCTGCGCAGTTTAGCTTTCCTTTTTTGTATTCAATTTTAAATTCATATTCTTCCAATTTTAATCTCCAACGGAGCAATTTTGAATTTGGTTGTTTCAACGAAAATAACCATTTTAAAGGTATATGGTCCGTGTATATAGTGAATTTCCTTCCGTATAAGTATGGTCTAAAATAGTTAGTTGCCCACACGATGGCTAATAATTCTTTCTCGATTGTGCTGTACCTGGATTCGGTGTCGTTTAATGTCCGGCTGGCGTAAGCTATCGGGTGATCCGCATTGGGTTCGCCCTGGCTTAATATTCTGGCTATCGCTACGTTTGAAGCGTCGGTTGTTAATATAAAGTATTTAGAAAAATCCGGTGATATAAGTACAGGTGAATTCATTAATATGTCTTTACATGAGTTAAAGGCAGCAATGTATTCTTCGTCGTTCACGTTTATCTTCGAGTTTTTCCTTAAACATTTTGTTAGTGGTTTCGTAACGTGTGCGAAGTTTTCTATGAATTTACGATAGTATCCAACTAATCCTAGGAATGATTTTATTTCCTTTGGGGTTTTAGGTATCGGGAATTTCCTTATTGCGTCCAGTTTCTTTGGATTCGGACGAATCCCGTCTGGGCTGACCACGTCTCCTAAAAACTCGGCTTCCTTCCTTAGGAAATCGCTTTTATCTAGCTGGATCTTTAAGTTGCTTTGCCTGAAGCACTCGAATACTAGTTTTAGTTTCTCAAGGTGTTCCTGTAAAGATGTGGAGAAAACTATGACGTCATCCATATATACAAGGCATGTTTGTCCAATTAGGCCTTCTAATACGTTTTGCATGAGCCTAGAAAAGGTCGCTGGAGCCCCAGATAACCCGAACGGCATCCTGGTGTACTCCCAATGGCCTGTATCGGTGGTAAACGCTGTTTTTTCTATGTCCCTGGGGTCCATTTCAATTTGGTGATACCCAGAGATCAAATCGATCGTCGAGAAATATTGGGCTCGCCCAATTTTGTCCAGTATTTCATCAATTTTGGGAATTGGGTGTCTGTCCGGTATTGTTTTTTCATTTAGTTTCCTATAGTCCACCACAATTCTCCATTTTTGTTTATTTGACTTGTCCATTTTCTTTGATATAACCCAAATAGGTGAGCTATATGGGCTGTGGCTTTTCCTAATGATTTTTTGTCTTAACATGTCATTTATTTGTCTGTCTACTTCCGGTTTATGTACGTACGGGTATCTATATAATTTAGAATGGACAGGTATGTCGTCTGTTGTCCTTATTCTATGTTTTATCGCATTTGTGTGCGTCAATGGTTCGTTTTTATTTAAAAATATGTCCTGATATTCTGATAATAAACTAAATAACAATTGTTTTTCCTCGTCATTTAATTCTCCTGTATCTATTTGTTCAATTAAGACATTCTCATTATTAATCCGTTTTTGATTACGCCCCGTATCGTAAGTGTTTAAATTATTAATATGAGTTGTACTAGAATTGTTATTTTGTATAACTACTGATGCAAACGGACTTCGCCTTTGTATCTGGTTTCAGATGCATATTGTTTATTTAATCTGCTGAATGGCCTATCTCTTACATTATAAGCTTGGTTATTATTTAGTACGTGATTAATTGTCTCAAGTTCTTCATTACGTACGAAATACTGCTGGGTTATTATATTGTTTAAATTTAAATGAGTCTCGGGTAGCCCTAAACCATCTGCTTTGGTTTCTGTTTGTCCCGATTGACTTACGCTAAGATCTGTGAATTTTATTGGTATAATATTCTTGCCTATATACAGTTTGTGCTCCTTAAAATCTATTTTAGCTTCGTTTCGTTTCAGAAATTCCATCCCAATCAATCCCGAAAAAAATGTGTTAAAGTTAAACAGGCAAAACTCTTGTATTTCCTCTGAAATCGATTTAAGTTTAATACGTGCACGCTTACAGTGCTTCGAAATGCCATGCACGGTGCGTATGGTAAAATCATGCGTAAATATGTTTTTAGGGAACTTATAATATGCTACAGCAGGATTCAAAAGATTTTTTGACGATCCTGAGTCTAACAAAAATTTACCTGATATTTCGTTTAATTCTATATACGGTAACTTACATAATGTATTCATATTATTTATATCTATCACGGTTCTCTCGTTGAGGGCCCTGCAGTGGGAAAATTTCGCTGTTGGATATCGTATTCCTCGGCTGGCGAATTTTCGTAATTTAATTCTTCGTTTACATACTTTAAATCGTAATTTGTTTCATTTACTTCGTTCTCATTAAATTCTATATTATTTACATGAGCTGCTCTCCTTGGTAATGACAGTCTAGTGTTAGAACTATCTACTTCCATTGGTTCGTGATAATTTCTGTTAGCATTATGATTTACATTGGGTCGACCCGGTTGATTATTGAAGTTGGGTCGCCTAAATTGACTCGAAAAATTTTGCCTTGGTACAAATTGTTGATTTTGTCTAGGCTGGGAATTTGTGTGATTGTTTTGATTATGTTGTTGAAATGGTCTAAAGTTTGTTTGGAAAGGTCTCTGAAATTGTACATTCTGAAAAGGTGGGTTATTTTGTCTCTGAAAGAAAGTACGGTTCTGTCCTTCTAATTTATTATTATTACTGAAATTCTTATTTATTGTTTTATCTCTATAATCGAAATTTTCCTCTGCGAATACGAATTTCAAAGCTTGTTCTATGCTTGAAGGTCCTTGACTACGCAGGACAAGCCCTAACGGATTGCGTAACCCTCCTAAGAACGCTTTTAATGTTTGATTCTGGTATATGTGTTTCTTAATTAATCGCACGCCTTCATTTTGCTCGTTAGCTATTAAACTCGAGATGAGCAATTGCTCTATATGACGGCATCTGTTCGCGAACGACAGTGCGTCTTCAGCATTACGCTTTTTCAAGGTTAACATCTCAGCTAATAAACTGTGATCATCTCTTTGGTCGCTGAAATTCTGAACAATGGCCTCTCTCAGGTCTGCCCACCTATTAATTATCTTTGTATTTACTATAAGCCGGGCTGTTCCCGTTAGTTTAGTTTGAACATAATTTAGCAAGAAGTGATTCATATACAGATTCTCGTTTGGCACGTAGAACTGATTCATGACCAAGTCACATGCTTTTAAAAAGTTGCCTACGTTGGCTGGTTGCCCGTCGAACTCGGGAATAGCTTTTAAGAAAAATTCTTTGAATTGGTCTGTCATGTTGCTACTATTACTACTCTTATTAATATTTGAATGATTTACTGTTCTGTTATTGTCGCTAATGCTGATTGATCTAAATCTATACTCTATGTTACATAAACTTTGTGATTCTTGCTCTGAATCAGACATATAACGTTTCAATACAACACATATAAAAATTGGAAATGTAAAAATGGGATAGCAGTAAACTTACCATAATACGATGGTTGCTGCTTCCATTTGGCTCTGCTTGGCCACTATTTCTGCTTTAACTTGGCTCTGCTTGGCTCGAATTGGTTATTAGGCGTCGATACGCTTAAAAATCGATATGCTTTCGGTTTTCTAACCAATACTAACGACTGCGCCACTTAACTTCACGGTTAAGACGTTTGAATTTTTAAAACAATTTATTTAATACTTTGAACAATCAATACTTAATTATTTAGTTACAAGAAAAATGAATAATATAATATACTAAAATAAGACGATCAACCTACATGTGATCTAATGTCTATGCACTCGGTGTGCTAATGACTAACTCGGAACAAGAATGAACGGTTCTACCTCTGTGATTAGCCTCTTTATAGTCTTCCCTCCAGGCGTGGCACTATTGTCTCTGGATAACAAGGAATCTGCTGATGTAGATTCTCACAGTGATATTCCGTTCTACTTGCACTTTGAACCTGCAAAGTTCTTGGCTCCGTTAAGACGACGGCTGACTCAGCGGTTCTTACCGTGGGAAGGCGACATTGTATTATAACGGGCCATTGTTTGGGCTCCATTTATCTCGCGACAAGTTGTAGATGGACTTAGAGTCACCTCAGAGAATTACGAAATTGCCTGGAGTTTGTTTAGGGACAGGTATGAAAATAAAAAACTTATTTCTCAACACCACATTAATGCATTGTTCAATTTACAAACAGTTATTAAAGATTCTGCTAGCTCTCTTCGCCAATTGTTAGACAACATAACGATTCACCTGAAATCTTTATCAATATTGGGCTTGCCAACAGACCAATGGGATGTACTTATCATCTATTTAATTACGGCAAAATTCGATTTTTCAACTAAAAGGGAGTGTGAGTCGCATTCAAACGCGAAAGAATTTCCCACAATGGATGAAATAAAAACATTTCTTGCGCAACGGTGTCAGGTGTTAAGAGTCTTTGCAATTTGTAAAAAACAATATTCCCACACAAAATACGCAGACAAAATTCAAATCATTTCCCAGAGACCAACACAATTCACATTCTTTAAGTGCAAATGTTGTACAATCACAAGATAATTTATCTTGCGTAATATGTAAGAAATCGCATAAGATTTACAGTTGTGGAAAATTCATTGCAATGCCAGTCAATAAACGTATTGACGAGATCAAAAAACACAATTTATGTATTAGTTGTTAAAAAAAAATCACACTCAGTCAAATTGCTTTTATGGCGCATGTAAACATTGCTCTAAAAAACATAACTCATTGTTACATATAGACACTGCACAGAGCAGCTCTGGTTTTAACAATATCCAAGGGGATAACACATTTAATCAACAGCAACTACTGGCGTCAAATTCACATGTTAATAATTCAACACTTTTATGTCATTCTAATATTTTATTGTCAACTGCACTTATTAATTCATTTGATAAACAAGGCAACATTGTTCAATTACGAGCTTTGTTAGTGGCAGTCAGTCAAATTTCATTACGGAAGACATGTGTGTACATATGAATCTCGAGTGCAAGAAGGTCAATCAACCGATAGTAGGTATCAATCAAGAATATTTGGTAATTAACAAACTAGTGAACATTCAGATAACGTCCAAATACACAAACTACGCCACTATTATTTCATGTTTAGTAGTTCCAAGAATAACAAATGATTTACCATCGATTTCCTTTGACAAGAAATATCTGAATATAGCAAATAACGTAGAACTTGCAGACCCATATTTCAATAATCAAGCTAAAATTGATGTACTGTTAGGTAACGAATTATTTCTTAACTTGTTAAGGTCAGGTCAAATACAGTTAGGTAAAAACAGACTCATTTTACAAGAAACAAAATTAGGGTGGATCATAGGGGGTCCTAATATAGGGTCAATGTATGCTAAACCGACGTTGGTATGCAATATTTCCTTCCAAACGCTAGAGGCACAGGTAGCCAGATTCTGGGAAGGTGAAAATTATGGAGATAAACGGATTAGTACGCCTGAAGAAAAAATGTGCGAACAATACTTTGTAGAGACCGTCAAACGAGATACAGATGGCCGCTTCATTGTATCACTACCTTTTAGGGATAACAAACCCGAAATAGGAGATTCGACAAATACGGCATTAAAACGATTTGCATCTTTAGAAGAGTAGCTGAATAGGAATTTCAAACTTAAACAAGAATACGTCAAGTTTATGAAGGATTTCATAGATTTAGGCCATATGTCTTTAGATAACGATAAACACAAGGAATCTGAAAATGATCAATTTTACTTGCCACATCAAGCTGTTATAAAGGAAAATAGTTTAACTACTAAATTACGGGTAGTTTTAGACGGTTCGGTAAAAACATCTAATGGCCGTAGCCTAAACAATAATTTAATGATAGGGCCGACCATTCAAGAAGACTTATTTTCGTTAGTTATAAGATTCAGAACGTACCGATACGCATTAACGGCAGACATAACTAAAATGTATCGACAGATAAAGGTCGACCCAATTTACAGAAAATATCAAAAAATAGTGTGGCGCGAAAATACGAGCGACGAACTTCAAACCTATATATTAAACACAGTCAGTTATGGTACGTCATGTGCACCATTTTTAGCCGTAAGATGTTTACAGCAATTAGCACATGACGCAGCTAATCAACTGCTTAATGCTTCCAATGCCATTTTACACGATTTTTATATGGACGACCTATTGACGGGATCCAATAACGTAACCGATGCCATTCAGCTAGGACAAGACATAACGCATATCTTAGAAAACGGAGGCTTTCACCTATGTAAATGGAATTCGAATAATATTGACTTATTACCGGTAAACACCATCCAAACAAATTCTAATTTAATTATTGATCCAAATACACCAACAAAGATGCTGGGTATTACATGGAACAGTAAATTAGATTTAATTCAATATAAAATAGGTGAGTTCGACACGGCCGATATCATTTTGTCTAAACGAACGATTTTATCAATCACTGATAAGGTTTTCGATCCGCTAGGGATATTAGGTCCAGCAATATTAATCACGAAATTAATTTTACAGCCATTGCGGCAATTAAATCTAGGCTGGGATGATCAAATTCCTCAGGATATAGAATCCAAATGGAAACAGTTTGTAAGACAATTGCCAGTTTTAGAATCATTAAATATCCCAAGAATTGTTATAGCATATTATCCGTATGAAGTCATTGAGTACCACGGTTTTTGTGATGCCTCTCAAAAGGCGTATGGAGCGGCGGTTTATATAAAAACTTCTAATCTGGAAGGAAAACACGAAATACGTTTGTTATGTGCGAAATCGCCAGTTGCGCCTCTTAAGGTCATTTCCATTCCAAAATTAGAACTATGCGCAGCAGCATTATTAGTATAATTAACAATAAAACTCAAGGAATAAAAAATAAATTTTGATCGAACGTACTTTTATACAGATTCTACAATTGTACTATCGTGGCTATCAGCGCCACCAAACACCTGGCAAACGTTTGTTGCCAACCGAGTAACCAATATTCAATCACATTAAGAAGTATCCGATTGGTATCACATTAGCACCCATGAAAACCCTGCACACATTATTTCAAGGGGCCTATTACCAGATCAATTAACCCTTTAAGTAGCAAAACTGTGGGGCCAAAAATTTACCACTTTTGTACATTATATCTGTCATACACTTAGCAAGTTTAAAACAGTATTATATTTTCCAAAATGCTTGTGTTTTTTGAAAAAGGATGGTCAATATACCTACTAGCATCCACTCATATGTATATTTTTTGTTGGTAAATATTTTTACCACTTTTCCTTTCTATTGTTAGAAATATAAGACATAACAAGACCATACGTATTTTTATTAGCAGCAGGAGACATTTTCACGATCACCAACATAATGTATGGTAGTTTGGTCATCAATAAGTATAGTTTCCCTCTTTACACAACTACCTACATACATATATTTCCCATGATTACTAGGATACCGATAAATGCTAAAAATTCTGTTAATGATAATCCCAAATCCACGTTATTTTCCGCTGCATAAAGATTGGATTCGGCGACAATCTACTTCATAAATGGTACTGTAAGAATAGACACGACAATTTGTTTCGGGTTGTCTAAATTTAAATGAGCCCGTCCTGTAATGCCAAAATTGCATTTGAAAGTCGCATTTACATACTTATCCGGCTTGTGAGATGATCTCTCCCATGTGAAACTCTC
This sequence comes from Tillus elongatus, assembly GCA_964006375.1. Lineage (NCBI taxonomy): Eukaryota > Metazoa > Arthropoda > Insecta > Coleoptera > Cleridae > Tillus > Tillus elongatus. Next base: position 68,427,719 of record OZ023269.1, on the reverse strand, counting down.
ATCCGTACCAGAACGATGTGTTGACTGGCCTTCACTGGTTTCATTGGATTCAGGTACCAGGGTAATATCTGCTGACTCCTGACATATTCGTGGGGGGCTGGGTTTGGAGATGCTCTCTTCTTCTTCATCATCGTGATGAGTTGAAGCGATTCGAACGCTTCGTCGAGGTTTCTTTGCTGGTGGCTGTATATTCGTTGGTAGCGCATCATCTGCATTCACTTCCCTCTCCTCTTCGGAATCCTCAGCCATATCATCCGTTACAAACTGTGTTCAGTACTCAACATCCTCAGGATTGTTGAGATTGAACATCTGCTTATTTTCCATTGTATTTGAAAATAAAACTAGCAATGAAGCATTCTCCATTGATATCTGATCGCAAAACGATAAAATGTATATTCATGGCTTGTGCCATCCTCAATGGAGGTTATTGGTAATATATCTTACCAGTTTTACCCTAGTCATCTGTTATTTCGACGAAACACTTTGAATTACCATGAACAGGTATCGAATATTATGGCAACATTGATGGGTATCGTGTCTAACGTTTTCATTGTTATACATTCATTGGATTTTGAAAGAAAAATCCCAATGATTTCGTTTGGCTAGCGATTAATGGTACAATATTTTACCACTTATTTATTGCTTGAAAAATTAAGAAAAACATCTTATCGAGAAAGATCCGCACAATTCTAATTCCACAAACTGGTTATCTGGGATAATGACTTTACGAAACAGTTATTTTGAAACCATAGAACCGCATATAATCGGTAAAAAAGACTTTTCAAAACCACATGTTTTGTACAAAACATAACCTCGTTTTTCATTTATGCGATTCTAAATGAAATTACAGGTTTACAAATGCAAATTAAATGAACATAACAACAATAATTATTATTGTTATCAAATACATACCTCGAGAATGAAAAAAGGCACTTCAACTTTAACGATAACACAAAAAACTGCACAGCACATCGTTCAACCTGCCGGTGTATTACTGGTGAATAATTTTACCACTTCCTCTTTCACATAAGACTCTGGGCGACAAATATAAAATATGGTAAGAGCCTTTACTGGTAGCAGTTAGAATCAATGTATTCTACTAAACTATGCACAGTACTTGAAATTCCATAAGATAGTAAGCTCGGAAATGTAAGTGGTAAAAATACTTACCAGAGACTCTTAAAGGGTTAAGGGACAACACCTTATGGTGGAATGGACCGGACTGGCTCCATAGGAATAATTTACTAATGTCGGCACCGATTGATGGCGACTTAAATGACGTACCCGAAAGGAGAAGCGCGATTGTGTTGAGTAATTGCGTTCAGAACGAATTACCTGTTTTTAAGAAATTCTCATCGTTTTCTAAGCTAGAACGAGTCTTAGCGTATTGTTTGCGTTTTATTCACAATTGTAAAAATAATGTCAAAAGACGTGGCTTGCTAACCAGTGACGAATTACAGAATTCATTTAAGTTAATTATGAGACACGTTCAGTCTAAGTATTTTCAGCAAGAGCTTAATTGTTTAAGGTCAAATAAGCCTGTTAAAAATTCCAGCGCAGTAAAGTGTTTAAATGTATTTCTTGATTCTGACGACATAATTAGAGTTGGTGTGCGTCTTACAAACGCAACAGTTCCCTTTAATCACAAACATCCCATATTACTACCAAGAGGGGATTCAATCACCAAATGTGTTATTGAGGAAATACATCTACGGCATTTGCATGCAGGTATTCAAGCAACTCTATCGGCTGTCCGTCTAAAATTTTGGCCACTGGCAGCAAAAAATACCATTAAACAGATAATCCATAATTGCGTAAGTTGTTATAGGTTTAAACCAGTCCCTTACGAACAGCTCATGAGTAATTTACCTAAGGACAGAGTACAACCTGTAAGACCATTTCTTAACAGTGGTATTGATTACGCTGGGCCGATATTAATTAAGGAATCAAGGGGTCGCGGTAGAAAAACCATAAAATCATACATAGCATTGTTTGTCTGTTTATGTACTAAGGCAGTACATTTGGAATTAGTCACATATTGTACCACTCAATCTTTCTTAAATGCACTCAAACTTTTAATGGAAAGGCGGGGAAGGGTTAAAAATTTATATTCAGACAACGCTGCAACCTTAATAGGCGCCGATAGGGAACTCAAAACTATATATGAATTACTGCATGATGTAATTGAAGGATTAGTTAGCGATAGAATCACTTGGCATTTCATTCCACCACGATCACCGCATTTTGGTGGGTTATGGGAGGCCGCTATAAAGTCAACTAAATATCATTTAAACCGAATAATTGGCAATGTACGGTTAACTTACGAAGAACTATATACACTTTTAACGTTAGTAGGGTCATGTTTAAATTCCCGTCCTATTACCCCATTCTCCAATGACCCAAACGACCTGATGGCATTAACTCCAGGAAATTTTTTGATTGGCGCACCACTGATGGCTCCAATTGATCCAGATATTACACACATCAAAATGAACCGCTTGTCACGCTGGGAGTTAGTTCAGCAATTGCAACAGCATTTTTGGAAGAGATGGGTTACAGAATACTTATCAAACCTACAACAACGATCGAAATGGAAAAACACCACAGCACGCCTCCAAGAAGGTTATATGGTGTTAGCTCGAGATGATAATCTACCCCCACAACTATGGAGGTTAGGCAGAATCGTAGGAATCCATCCAGGCCAGGATGGACATATTAGAGTAGTGTCCATTAGGACATCAGGTGGCGTTATTAAACGCGCTGCTCGCAAAATTTGCATGCTACCACTGGAATCATAAGAGGAAAGTGAATAGTACCCTTAAAGTTTCATATTGGTGTAATGGTGACTTTTTTTGCCTGGAATAAGTGTAGTAATGTTGTTTTTTTATTTTGAAAGCGGTGCTTTCAAGGTCGCCAGAATGTTGGATTTTCATATTAAGCAAAGTTTCATGTTTTTTTAATCACCCCCTGTATTATATTAACTTGGACACTAGCTTGCTTGAATTCTTTCTGAATATTGTGGAAGGGTGTATACCTGCTTTAGGTACCTGCGCACCACAACTTACCAGGATAGAAGGCATGCTGGTGAAGAATTTAAAAACATTATAGTATTATCATTCTTGCGATCATAACGATCAGTTCAGTTAAGTTTAGTACACCCTCTGTATTAGTGCAGCATTTCTGTAAATTTATATGTAGAATAAATATGTTAAGTTTATTCTTGACGTGTTCAATTATTTAAATTACAACAGTTCATCGAGTAATTAGAAATCACAAGGTCCTTCGAGAGTAATCACAAATCACAACACTATTGCCTCAAGCATTACCGAATTCTGAAACTTAAAAAGTTCATGGATTTTATTTGGTCTGTCGTTAAGACTTCTATTGCTTGATATATGCGTTCAACATCTTGTGAATCGAGATTCCCTGTGATCGATTTAAAAATAGAACCTAGTCTGTTTATCATGCCACGTTTCTGTCGGTTATTAAAAATATTCCTATTTGGAAAAATCCTGTAAAATATATCGTTTATGTTGTCTATGGTAAAATTCAATGTTAATATGAAATTATGATATTCAGAATGGTAATCGTTCGTCATGAATGTAACGGTGTTTGCGTAGTGTCGTTTTATTTGGCTGTAGTCCTTATGTAATTGTATCAAGTCATGTATGTGTATCAAGTTCCAACTGCTAGTCTCAGTGTATGCTGTTCCTATTTTCTTTCGTAGCATGCCTGGATTGTCTGTCAAGTCTTGTATTTGGGCGGTTATTCCCGTTGTAAGGAACCTGCAAGACGTAAATTTTTTAAATGTGCTATAGTCCGCTCGTCATTTTTATGATTTATTAAATAGCCTTGTTATGCTCTAATAATGAGATTATTGAGTACGGTCCTGAAAATGGATTTTTATGTTTTTTATGAAATCCCGATGGTATATTTTTATAGACAATATCGCCTTCTTTGAATGGTTGGTTAGTGTGTTTATTTGACCGTTGTAAGGTTTTTAATTTTGAGCTTTCTATTCAGGTTCTGACAATTTCGTAAATCATTTGCATGAGTTCTTTATGTTGTAATTATATTTTTGGGTAGATATTATTTCCGGGTCGTAGTTGAACATTTCCGGTATATAGCCAAAGATTAAATCGAACGGTGGTTTTACGGTCTGGGAATGTATTGTCGAGTTAGAGGCGAATAAACAGTATGGTATTAAGTCCATAGGTTTCATATTTTTAAATTATGTTTTAAATAAACGATAATGTTCGATGATTGTGCTATGAAATCGTTTGAGGCTGGGTTTTGAGGTGTAGTGGTATGTAATTCTATTTGATATGCCGCAAGTAGCTCTTTTATTACTAAATTCGAGAACTACGTACCTGAATCTGCAATTAGGGTTTTACACGCTCCACATTGCGAAAAGTATTTAATTAGGTTTTTAGCAATTTCTGTGGCACTTTTACTTTTGATCGGAAATGCTTGACCAAATTTACTAAATGGATCTAATATTGTTAAGAAGATTGCTTGTTCAATTTGGAATGTATCTACATGTAATATTTCTAAAGGCTTGGATGCTGTGGGAGTGTGTTGTAATGCTATTTGTACAGGGCTTCTGTTATACTTGCACATTATACACACTCTTTTATATGTTTCTTCAAATTGGGATAGTAGTACTTCTTCTTTATTCTCAGTTATGTTTGATGGCGTGTTTTAGGGTGACTATGGTACTCAGTTTTGGCGGCAAATTGAATTTTATCAAAAAGGTGTGCGCCTGTGCAGAGTACATACATTTGTTGGATTTATTATTGGTATTCTGTACTCTGCACAGACACACACTCAATCACACACATACATAGATAAGGCTTACTAGGGGGTACTTGAAATGGGGAGAGATAGAATTTGTTTATATTATATACATATATATATATATATATATATATATATATATATATATATATATATATATATATATATATATATATATATACGAGGGGTACTCATTAGAAATAGAGACTTTAAAAATACACACACACATACACACACGTTTGCTGTGTACCACGTGTTGTTCTCACATGCGTCGATTTCACTAGTGGAATATACCAGGGTTGATCAAAATGCAAGTAAGAAAAATACAAGTGATTTACATACAATAAAGAAATTATTCAGGGTGCAACCTTAGGCTGTACATAGTGATAAATAGTGACATAGTAAATTATATTATTACATAATGGCTGTACATATTGATACATAAGTGTCATAGTTCCTATTATTACATAATAGCTCTAAAGATGCCAGTTAGAGGTTTATATGCCAATACACTGTCGTGAATAACTAAACAGTAAGCTCGTGTGTTATTGGGAAAATTTGCTTGGCTCATAAACTCTACTTTAATGTCTACCGTTGACGACTTGATCGACTCATTCTGGTGTTGACAGTCGATCACAAATAGAGCTCGGTCTTTAAACTCGTCGTAATCCAAGATAGGCTCTGACATGTTTTTATAACAGAAGCTTCTTTGAAAATCTGTATACATCTGATAGGCTTCAGCATATTTGGATTCCTCGAAATCCATATGCATAGATTCATAAGGGTAGCATTCTGAATTTAGAAACACTCGGAGATCCACCATACCAATGTTATCGAAAAAGTCTGCCTTCTTGCTTACGTTATCTTTGCGATCTATTTGAAAGGCTATAATTACATATCGAGGTCTTTCCAAGTTGGTTGCAGTTTTAACAGCCCACACGTCTCTGTTGATATCTCTGAGTGATGGTAGCTCATATATGTCCCATTTGCGATATGCGAGAAATATGGATGTGTCTTTTGCTATTTTATCCATTAGTTCCAATTTGATTTTATCATTGGGAACTACATGTTTTACCTTTAAAAACATATTAGTTACGGTAATTTTCGATCGTGCGGTACCTGTGCTGTAATAGCCGTTGGAATCATTTCGAGTTCTTGTAAATCGGAAAGTATGTTTGCCACAGAGAACTCCGTTGAAATGATGGAAGAAACTGAAGAGAAACCGAATAGGTATAAGCATGTGAAACTTGTTATCGTTTAAGGTGATGTGCTCCGACGACACATTCAGTCCGGCATTGCTAAGAGATTTGGCTTCATTCTTACTGAATGAAAGCAGACTTTTGATGGTTGCTGTGGTGTATGAGTCTCGCACTCATTCCACTTCTTTGTTATTTAACTCATGGGTCATCGATTCAAACAGAGCTGCTCCTCCTATTTGACAGATAACACTCACTATTGGCATTTTGTACTGCTAAAGGTTCCAGAGCACATTCGATTATTAGAGCTGACTCGGCCAGACATAGGAACGCCTCTTGTTGATTGATGGCTATTTCAATTTCATCGCTGTTACCAAACGATTTAGTTGGTGAATAGTAAGAGCGCAGTTCTTCTCGATCGATGGCATCATCAAACACGGGGTCTTTGAATATTTCTAGTTTTGACGACATGATAGCCCAGGCTTTTCACGAACTCAATATTATCGGGACAAAGTCTACCCTTTGAACAGTCTGCCTCAACTGAATTTGTTTTGGTGCATGCACTTGCTTTTATATCTTTAAAGACCAGCATGCTAAGCAATCTTCATAAGTTTCAAGCGAACATACACCTCTTCACCTTGAAAGTTGGCAGGAACTGAATCCTGATCGACGATGTCGATGCTTATATTAGAAATCTTTTGCTTGTTCGCCGGCAGGTAAATTAAATTTTTAGGTTATATGTCGATTGCGTAGCCCGGATTAACCATCGGAAGAAACTCATACAGCGAATGTGAGGGTTGTCCGTTATAATAGGAACCAGACACAATATTAGTTTCTATGCGAATCTGTCTAACATCCACTATTTCAACAGGTAAATCAGATTTATAAAAGATATCCGGTTGAAGAACCTGTTTTGAAAAGCCCAACATTCGCCCAATCGAACCATCAAATTCAAAACTGACATTTGTATAACACTTTAGTTTACATTTGATGGTATTCGGACTAGGTGTCAGAATCAGAGCCTGCTGCTTTTGTTCGTATGTTGCTGTGGCACCAACAAGCTTAATTTGAAGTAACTCTTCCAAGTGTGTTATTTCATATGCACCGGTGGGTATCGTGATGGTCCGCCAACCAGCTCCTTCTTTTACATGAAATTTGTTTTTACCTTCATAGATGTTAGGCATGTTGTTGTAGGTGTGAAAGCCTATCAAAGCAACAGCATAACTACCATCCAAAGTAGAGAGATAATGTCTGTTCTGGAACGACCTTGAGGAGGAGGAGGCATTTTCAAGGTCAAGGCCAGATGTATTTTCCCACGGTCACGGCCAGGTGTATTTTTTAAGGTTCAAGGTCAAGGCCAGATGTATTTTCCCACGGTCACGGCCAGGTGTATTTTTTAAGGTCAAGGCAAGATGTATTTTCCCACGGTCGCGGCCAGGTGTATTTTTTTAAGGTCAAGGCAAGATGTATTTTCCCACGGTCACCGCCAGAGGTATTTTCACGTTCAAGTTTACAAATTTATCCTTGAAATTTGTTTTTATATATGTACAGGAGATAATAAATGAATTCTACGTGTACTGTATGTATATTATTTCATAAATATCCACATCATTATAAATTATAACCCTACATATGATTGGCGTTAGAATACTGAAGCTACATTATATCTAAGGTGTACATGCTTTTTTTAATCAAATAAGTATATATTTATTTTTTTGGCGCACTATATATATCAAAAAATGTCCAAGTTATAGATACTATGTCTAATATTATATGCTATCTATCTTCAAGTAAGCTAATTCTCACATATGCCATTTAAAAAAATAATATACATGTTTTTTCAGTTATAAAAAAACACTATGTTTAATGTAAACGAAGTCAAAATAGATCAATTCTACTTGCATTATTCATTTATAGAAATTATAAATAAAATTCATACATATCTATCTTCGGGATACTTAAATTAAAATACTTCAGGCTATCTCTGTAGAATCTAGATATTACATGCATATTACATGCATCCTCCATAAATGGGATACCCATATAAGAATTCAATGACTAATTATTCACATTGTGATCGTGTACACTTGCCTAATATGGCGGATTTTAAGTGGCAGATTATACCTATATAAAGCGAGTTTATAAGGTATTATACCTATAGGAATCCAATAAACTGCATCATTATAATTGCAGGCGAGTTTTTAAATTACCATCGTTTATGTATAGCTGCAGACTTGTATATAATGAATTTAATAAGCCGCGTTGTCTGGTTGAATATCCATTCCCGGTCAGATAACCTTGGAAATATTAAGCCACTCCCCCAGAGAACCTTGAAAATGTACACATATGAAGGAGCGGCAGACGCGGCAGTATAGTTTTTATTGGACAATGAACAGTGTTGTTGTGGTGAATTTTTTAAGTGCGCATATTGAATTATTCCGGTAAGTGTCATCCTTTTGATTATCGATTTTAATTCTTAGTGAATTTATAGACCCTTTCTCCGATGCTTTGTTGAATTTTAGTAAAAAAAAAGAATAAAATTTAATATATCCATTATTATGCAAGATATGAAAAAAAAATTCTATAATCACAGGCTGGCCCATAAGTGATACAAATTTTCTTTTTAGTGAATTTTTATTAAAAAAATTCACTAATATTTATAATAATATGGTATTGTATTTTTTTGCATTTTCCTTCGAAATATTATGCATGTTTGTAAGAAAATAAATTCGGGATGCAGTAAGTGCGTTATGGTAGCGAATTTTAATTAAATGCTTCAAATTTAAATAGCTCAATTTGCTATTAGTGAATTTTCGTAGAAAAAAATCACTAATGGAGACCCCAACTTTTGAATTTTGAAAAAGTTTTTGCAAATGAGCGCGAACTAGGACCCCTAGAACCCATATCCGGTGTCAGTTTCAATTTTTATATCACACCGATAACTCAAAAAAATAATGGGTCGATTTTGATAAAATTTGGTATGTACCTTCCTTTTGTAAATGGGTTGGATAAATTCGTTAGTCAAGAAAATGGTACGAGGTTTTCCGGGAAAATTTTAAGTTTTCATTCATGACAACCAAATTTGATAGGTAGGTTTAAGATATAAAAAGTAAACTACACACAAAAATTTAGATTTCTATGTTACAAGAAAAAAAAAAGTTATAATAAAATATTTGGCGCCAGATCATTTCTATGAAAATTCACTATCATAACGTACTTGCTGCGTCTTTGAGTTTTAATTTATAAGGTTAACCATGAAACCATTTTTTTTTTCGGGAACATTTTAAGTTAACTTTCGGAATTTTTTTGTACATTTTCAAACAATAAAGTTATTTTGATGAAACATAGCACATTGTTTCCACTATATAGGTTATACTGGTAACCAAATTTGATGCCTGCTTGCTTAAAAACACATATTTAGTATTAAAAACAATTTTATGAAAATTTACTACTGTAACACACTTACTGCATCCAGACTTTTTTTGATTATCGTTTTTTAAATTTTTTTCTGGATTTTCTTACATTATAATTTAAATATATAACAACAACAAAAAATGTGCAGGGGGACACGAGGGAACCATTTTTACAATTATGCATGTTTGTGAAAAAAATTCGGGACGCAGTAAGTGCGTTATGGTAGCCAATTTTAATTAAATACTTCAAATTTAAATATCTCAATTTGCTATTAATTTATAAGGTTAATCAATAAACCATTGTTTTTTCGGGAACACTAAGTCTACATTCGGAATTTTTGTTGTACATTTTCAAACAATAAAGTTATTTTGATGAAAGATAGCACATTGTTTCTACTATATAGGTTATACTGGTAACCAAATTTAATGCCTGCTTTCTTCAAAATATTATGCATGGTATGGTAGCGAATTTTCATTAAATGCTTCAAATTGAAATAGCTCAATTTGCTATCAATTTATAAGGTTAATCAATAAACCATTTTTCAGGAACACTTTAAGTTTACTTTCGAAATTTTTTTGGTACATTTTCAAACAATAGAGTTATTTTGATGAAACTTAGCACATTATTTCTACTATATAGGTTATACTGGTAACCAAATTTAATGCCTGCTTTCTTAAAAACACATATTTAGTATTAAAGCAATTTAATGAAAATTCACTACCATCACACACTTGCTGCGTCCAGACTTTTTTTGATTATCGTTTTAATTTATTTTTTTGGGTACATTATTATATATATATATATATATATATATATATATATATATATATATATATATATATATATATATATATATATATATATATATATATATATATATATTTAATGATATATAATTTTTGTCAAATTTTCATTAAAAAAAATCAATAAAGTTTAATATATCCATTATTATATAAGATATGAAAAATAATGCATACATTAGAAGTAGGAATATTTGAAATACATCTTAAAAAAATATATATTTCTACAATCACAGGGTGGCCCATAAGTGATACAAATTTTATTTTTATAATCGAACATGCCTTATGTTTTTTTGTATTTTTTGCATTTTCCTTCAAAATATTATGCATGGTATGGTAGCGAATTTTCATTAAATAGCTCAATTTGCTATTAATTTATAAGGTTAATCAATAAACCATTTTTCAGGAACACTTTAAGTTTACTTTCGGAATTTTTTTGGTACATTTTCAAACAATAGAGTTATTTTGATGAAACAGCACATTATTTCTACTATATAGGTTATACTGGTAACTAAATTTAATGCCTGCTTTCTTAAAAACACATATTTAGTATTAAAGCAATTTAATGAAAATTCACTACCATCACACACTTGCTGCTTTTTTTATTATCGTTTTAATTTTTTTTCTGGGTACATTATAATATATATATATATATATATATATATATATATATATATATATAATCTATTAGATTTTTTCTAGCTTTTGCAATATACTTTTTGTCTAATTTTCATTAAAAAAAAAACAATAAAGTTTAATATATCCGTTAATATACAAGATATGAAAAAAATTGTATACATTAATTATAGGGTGTCTTGAGCTACATCTTTAAAAATATTTCTACAATCACAGGCTGACCCATAAATGATACAATTTTTTTAATAGAACACACCTTATGTTATTGTATTTTTTTGCATTTTCCCTGGAAATATTATACATGTTTGTAAGAAAATAAATTCGGAACGCAGTAAGTGCGTTATGGTAGCGAATTTTCATTAAATGCTTCAAATTTAATTTATAAGGTTAACCAAGAAACCGGTTTTTTTCGGGAACACTTAGTCATGATAGTTCAAAAAAATGTGTGGGAAGGGGCACGAGGGGGGATAGATGAAGCAAAAAAAATAGTTTTATACAGAAATAATAATGTTTCCGAGATTTTTAATTTTATTTCACGATTAGAATGCGATTAAAGAGGTATTTATTATAAGTATTTAAAACCGATAACTAAAATAAAACCACAAATATTTTTTGTGAAGCAATCATTTGCGCTATTTGTGAAATGTCATTTATAGATATAAAAGTAAGGGATCACTGTCAGTTAATGGGAAACTTTAGAGGTGCGACACGGCACCTACAACCTTAAGTTTAAAACCCCTTTGCAAATACCATTTTCCCATAACTTGAAAAAAATTATAATGCACTTCTTTTTCAAAATTTTTAGTAGACAACAAATTTTTTTTTGTCTAATAAAAATTGTTTCTATTCTAGAAAAAAAGATGGCGAGCGATGATTAAACAATCCCACATGGTGCCGCCGGCTAACTCGAAGATATAATCACAATAAGTATTTAGTGAGCAATTTTGTTGACCTCGGAATCACTTTATCAACATGAGTCTCACATGTACGACGTGTCAGAAAATCTTCACAAGAAAAGATAACCTTAAGCGACACAGAGATATACATTGCGTCAGCAAGTCGACAGATCTCATACAATATGAACCACTAGCAAAACTCCCTGACAACGCCGTCGACACGGCGACAATTTCAAGCATTGCTGGACCAAGTGGAATCAGGAATGTTGCAGTATCACTGACAGATAGTTCTAACGCTCGACAGTCGATAGCAAATCAATCAACTGTGACAAGAAAGCGTCATCACACAGGTATCGACACGGCGCCAATTTCAAGCATTGCTGGACCAAGTGGAATCAGCAATGTCGCAGTTTCACCGACAGTGCCAGCAAAGCGTCGTCGTACAGCTATCGACATGGCGACAGATATTGCTAGACCCGAACCATCGGCAACAAATCAACGAGTTGCAACTATACGCTGCAGTGCCTGCGACTGTGAAGTTCCTGCCAACATGTATGCTGGACATATCAGGAGCACCAAGCATAAAGCTCAATTTTGGAAACCTTTAGCAGATGGTGTTCGTGTGTGTAGGAGCACATTTAAAGGGAGAATAGTGAGTTATCAAATTACTTCTGACTATGTAGGACTAAATATAATTGATTATATGAAAAGTGTTAAAGATAAGTCTATTGATATGCTGAAAAATGAACTTTATAAACTAACAGCATTTAAATGTAATTTTGAATTATTCGGATTATATATTTTACCCTCTTGTAATATAAGGGAAGTTAAATCTCATAACACATCAAATAAAGTAGTAACATCTTCATCTGATTTAGAAAATTTGTTTAATGATTTTGTAATTAGAATAGACCAACGTGCTTCAGACTTCACAGAGAGAGATTCAGGCTGGGCGCTGGAAAAAATTTTATATTTGGAAATAAATATTAATAAGTATAATCCTTTAAGAGCTGCTTCATATTTGCCATTACCACGTGAAATCACATTAAAAAAAGCTATAATTAATATTAAAAATAATGATGTATATTGTTTTGCTTGGTCAGTAATAGCTGCTATTTAAAAACCAACTGGCTCAGTTTCTTCACCAAGCTTCTATCCAAATTTTAACGATACCTGTATCGATTTTACTAATTTATCATATCCTGTCGCATTAAAATCAATACCTGAATTTGAAAAAAAGAATAATATTTCTATTAACGTTTACGGCTTAGAGAAATTTTTTAAAAATAATGTCTATAAATATCAAGTTACGGGCCCTCTACATTACACACAGAAAAAGCAATCCACCCACATAAACCTATTGTTACTTGATGATTGTGAGGGAAATTATCACTATTGTCTTATAAATAATTTTTCTAGGCTCGTTTCTTCCCAGATATCAAAAAACACACGATCGAAGCATTTTTGCGATGGCTGTTTACAATATTTTGATTGTGAGCAAAAGTTACTTCGACATGCCCAAAATGATTGCAATTATGTGACTGCAAAAATTCCACAGTTAAATACAAGGATTGATAAGTTAGGTCATACGGTTTTAGATAACGTTTTAAAATTTGAAAATTTCCAAAAGCAGCTGAGATTACCTTTTTCTGTTTATGCAGACTTTGAATGCATTTTAGAACCTATAGAAGATAATACCGATAACAATAACAAAGAAACTTTTACTATTAAAAAATATAAGCATATACCTTGTTCTTTCGCCTATTACATAAAATGTTCATTTAATGATGAACTTTCAAAATTAGTTTTATACCGAAATAATGATGCCCCGGAGGTTTTTGTTTCACGATTAGAAAGTGATTTGAGAGATATTTATTATAAGTATTTAAAACCGATAATTAAAATGAAACCTTTAACATGTCAAGAACAAAAAAAATTCAATGACGCCACCCTTTGCTTTATTTGTGAAATGCCATTTACAGATTCAGATGTGAAAGTAAGGGATCACTGTCATTTAACGGGAAATTTTAGAGGTGCGGCACACAACGCCTGCAACCTTAATTTTAAAACCCCTTTGCAAATACCAATTTTTTTTCATAACTTGAAAAATTATGATGCACATCTTTTTGTGAAGCAACTTGCGCTCAATCAAGAAGAAGTGACTGTAATTCCTCAAACATTTGAAAAATACATATCCTTTGCGACAAAACTTCCAGTTGATAAATATATTAGTGCTGATGGCACAACAAAAACGATTTTTCTACAAATGAAATTTTTAGACTCGTATCAATTTTTATCCGCTTCATTAGATGAATTGGCTTCAAACTTAGATTCGCCACAATGTCGTGAAGTACGTAAATTCTTTTCTGGTGATCAAAAGTTCTCTATTATGAGGCGGAAAGGAGTTTTTCCTTATACATATGTAACCGAATTTTTAAAATTTCATGAAACATTTTTACCAAGTAAAGATAAGTTTTTTGACGAACTTCGAAATGAAGAAGCATCTCAAGAAGATTATGATAGGGCTTGCAATGCATGGCATGTTTTAGATTGTAAAACTTTAGGAGACTACTTTGACTTCTACTTAATATCTGATGTTCTATTGCTTGCCGATGTTTTTGAAAACTATAGGGACTTATGTCTCAAAACTTACAAACTTGACCCAGCCCACTACTACACAGCTCCAGGCTTAAGTTGGGATGCAATGTTACGATACACAAAAGTTGAATTAGAGCTATTAACTGATATTGATATGCTGCATTTTTTTAAAAAGGGAATTCGAGGTGGTGTGAGTACTTGCATTCGACGAAAAGCTATCGCCAACAATAAATTTCTTCCAAATTATGATCCCTCAAGGCAAAACTCATTCATAATGAACTTAGATATTACATCCATGTATGGCTTCGTGATGAGCCAGAAACTTCCCACGGGGAATTTTCATTGGCTCTCGCAAGAGGAAATTGAATCTTTACATAATACTGTTTCAAATATTCCAGACGATGCTGAGACGGGTTATGTTTTGGAAGTTGATCTTGAATATCCTACATATTTACATGACTGTCATAATGACCTACCATTTTGTCCGGAAAATTATAAACCCTATGGTAGCAAAAGTCGAAAATTAATTCCAAATTTGCAAAATAAAGAAAAGTATATTTTACAGTATAGAAATTTAAAACAATGTCTAAAGTATGGTCTTAAATTAATAAAAATTCACAGAGGTATACAATTTTCTTAATCGGCATGGCTTAAACCATACATAGAGTTGAATACAAAGTTGCGAAATTCTGCCAAGAATGACTTTGAGCGTCGTAGTTTTAAATTGAAAATAAATTGTATATTTGGAAAAACAATGGAAAATGTTGAAAACCGTGTAAATATAAAGCTTGCAACACAGTTTGAAAAAAATGTTAAAAGAAATGGTGCCGGAAATTATATAAGCAGACCCCATTTTAAAGAATCAAGAATATTTTGTGACAATTTAGTAGCTATTCAAATGCAAAAAACATATATTGAATATAACAAACCTATTGATGTTAGATTTTCAATACTAGATATATCAAAAACTATACTCTATGATTTTTTTTATGGATTTTTAAAACCATTATATGGTGATAATATATCTCTTTTATATACTGATACGGATTCTTTAATAGTTTATGTTGAAACTGAAAATTTTTATGAAGATATGAAACAGCACCTTGATAAATATGATACTTCTAATTATAGCCTAAATAATATACACAATATTCCAAAAAACTTATCGACTATAGGAAAAATGAAGGATGAATATGGTGGGAAAGTGTTAGAATCCTATTACGGTACTTCTGCAAAAGCATATTGCATTAACACTCCAGAGACAATTTCAAAGAAGGCAAAAGGAATAAATAAGTCCAGCATTAAAAAGCAGTTAGAACTTAAACATTATAAAGCAATTGTGGATGGAGAATGTTCAACCATACATTGTCTAATGTATATCTTTAAATCAGAATCTCATCAGATTTTTACCAACCTTATACGTCAGGTCGCATTATCTAATAAAGATGATAAACGATACCTCATCCCTTCATCAAGTGTCACTTTGGCTTGGGGGCATATAGATATACCATTAGCAAGTCTATCAGCTGACGAAAGATTAGATCGTCTTATTCAAGTAATGAAAGAGGTTGCTGAAAGCGACATTTAGCAATAGATTTTATGGAAGGGGGGTAAAATATATAAGTAGCATTTGATGTTAGCTTGTCAGTTACTTTAACTCTAAACATGAGTCAATACTTATATTCGGAACTTTTCTCTCGCTTATGTGGTGAAACACAAACAATTTGTAAGCGTACTTTGCGATATATAATTACTAGAAATGCTTGTGAAGAAAATTTACCAGTTGCTGTAGCTATTTTAAATAAAATAGCCGTTCCAGATGCAGCTTTTCGTTATATAGTTGATAGCGAAGTTTGCAGCAATAATTTAATTTCATTATTGGTGGAAAAAAAATTAAAGTTGGATAAGTTTATAGATGATGTGATTGAAGTAGTGAAGCATGGTGGCCATGAGTTTTTAAGTATTTTGGAATTGGACGATTTACTTGGTGAGAATCACATCACTTCACCGATTTGTGAAAAATACTATTTGTTTACTTTATTAACATGTGGAGATTTGAAAAATTTTGATGAAAAATATCAAGCAACAAATATTTCCTCAAAATATAGGAAAATTGATTCATTAATCGATGAAACTATTTGCAATGTTGCCCATTTTGCAGATGTTAAACTTTTAAAATGTATAATGGATGTAGTTAAACAATTTAATATTAAATTTCACTTTGAGCCAAATAATAATGATGAACATAAACAAGTTCATGCATGGTTAACAAAAAATATTGAGAAGGGGTTGAAAGGTGGTGATAATTTAGGGTGGGAAGAAGGACCCTGTATGGCCAAATGGCCTTCAACAAAATTTAAAGATTATATTGAAACTTTAAGTTGTTTGTATGAATGGTCTCATTAAAGGTTTTTTTTACATTTTTTTTGTGTATCATTATATTACTTGCATTATATCTAAATTTAATGTATTGTTTGAAAAGAAACAAAATGTCAGAATAAATAATTTATTCCTAATTTATCATGTTTAATTATGATTGTCACTAAATACTTCAAGATTGTATGTTAGAGTTATTCTTAAATTGTTCTCATAAATCTGCAGCAACTCAAGGATATCCTCCTCCATTCAATACTTTTGGAAGGGGAACTACTATAAGTTGAAGAACATGTTTATTATAGGTAGTTCTTAAACTTTTAATAAACAATGAATAACTACAACAATTGCCAGCCAGCTAACCAAGCAATTTCTGAAAAATCAGCTAAGAAAAATAATTTTGTTACAATTAATGAGAAACAATATCATCTCAACCCATCAAAATCAAAATATGTATGCTGTGCACTAGCTTACGAATTTAACTTTCAACCTTTGGTGATAATTAAAGGTTTGAAAGGTGATAGTGTGTTTTTAAATGAGTCTGAATGGAATGAGTTCCTGAAGCATCAAGGCATAGTAACCAACTATTTTTATACGAGTGGTGAAACTTTTCAACCACTAAAGTCTTCATTTACAATACATTTTGAATGGTTTAGAGATATAAAAATCATAAAAGTGGAAGATAAATATGGTAATGGGGTCTATTTAGCCATGGAAACTGTTAGCAAATTATTTGAACTGGCATCCCTAATCAACTATAAAGTAGATATGCTCAAGAAACAAGAATTTTCCAAGTATTTCGATACCTTGATCGACAGTGTCAATTCCAACATTGATGTTGGTCAGTTTATTTTAAATGAAGTGTCTACGACAGGCAATTCGGAAAATGTCAGTTCAGTAATGGAGCTGGTATATCAGTATCCGAATTTGAAAGTATTCAACAGATACAGCCCTTTTTCATTTTACAATCAACACTGAATATGAAGATGCACGTTACTTTTAATGAATCACGCAATCAAGTAAAATATATTACAGTTTGGAATTTTGCACATCGTCAAGCAAGAATTGGCAAATGGGAGCAATATGCAAGGGATCGTGATCGATTTCATCGTCGAATAAACAAAACTGCTGAAACCATTAACTACATTCTTGATAAAAGTCATAGACTGCGGATTTATGAAGAACGCTTTTTAAATTTTGTGTGCTAATTAGTATTTTATAAAATAATTATTTTTTGTCAGGAGGTGGTTTTTTTGTAAAATTATTGTGCTTTGTAAAAATTATAATAAACATATGTCACACTAAAATGTTTTATGTAAAATTATTGTTTAAAAAATTATAATAATAAACATATGTCTAACTAAAATGTTTTTATTATTTAGGAAAAATCTATAAACTTCCTGTAAAGACCTCTTTATTTAGGTAAATAATTACATTGCAAAAAAATATATAACACAAGGTAAGTATATATTTAACGTAAATTATACAAAAGTATCCTTAGGTATCCAAGAATTATTTGATTTATCTAGTCCTAACCATTTCACAAATACCTTACCCCCCTTCCTCCTAATAATTCTTTCTATTAAATATATGTCTGGATATTTTACTTTCTGAAGTTCTTCTTCGTAGAATCCTCCTTTAATTGATTGCTTTTTTCCATCTTCAAGATAATACATTGTTGGATTTGTCACTCTCACCTCAGCTATTTGAAAAATCTCATTGGACCAGTTCGGTGTATAACCTTTTTCAAAAAGTTCACGATGTTTACTTATACGAACAAAATCCCCAAGACGAAATTTTTTTTTCTTTGGATCAACTGTTTTCATATAACTAAATGCATATTTTAAAAGATGTTTTTCATGTTTCTTCTTAACTTCTGCCGGCCTCATACCAGTAGTACTGTGTACTTTATTATTATAATATGAAACAATGTTTTTTAAGGAGATCTAGCCATTTGTAATTTCCCTGCATGCTGAATTGCTTCCACATTAAAGTCTTCAATGTTCTGTTTTACACGTTCACATATACTAGCCTTAAGATTTGTATAAGTGGCGTAATGATTTATTTGAAACTGATCCATCAGGGATTTGAACTCGCGACCAAAAAACTCCATACCATTATCTGTCTGTACATTTTTGGGGCGAGTTTTCAGAGATTTTAGAATATTAGCCATAGCTTTGGCAACTTCTTTTGATGTTTTACTTTTTAATGGTTCAGCCCAGACAAACTTTGAAGAAGCATTAATTACTACTAAAATGTATTTGTACCCTTTATTGAATTTAGAATAAGGAAGCATTTCTACTAAATCTGCCTGAAACAAATCATTTAAACCCTTAACTATTACATGACGCCTTCTATAATTTCTTCTAGCGGGTTTGTGAAGTTCATTCACCACTACTTCTTTTACATTGATAGCGGACATTTTAGGTGTAGTTCTATGGCGCAAGCGATCGCTTTGCTGTTTGGAGAATGTTCAAAATAAAATGTATCTCCTGATTTTATCTTCACAACTAATTTTTTAGCAGATATTTTTGTATTATTTAGAAATATAGTAACTTCAGTTGAAGGATTTAAATAAATTTTTTAAATTTCCGCAGCATAGTCAAACAATATTGCATAGGATTCATTATTTAAATACCATCTATGGAAGTTTTGATTCGATTGATTTATATCCATTATATAGTAAAATTATTTTTTGTTGTAGTTTTGAATTGAGATTTCTGTTTATTATTCTACCAAATTTGTCTAAAGTCATATTGAGACTGATAAAGCGATGACAATTAATTATTATTTTATACTATTATACGATCTTCCTGTAATTCCTCAATCAAGGAGACTATCTCATTGTGGTTGCCGTTATTACCAGCATTTTGAGCCGCAATTAGAAGTCTTAGTCTATCAACTAATTCATTAGGGTCATCCCAGTGTATATAGTTTACTGGATTTTTGTTCCATTTCATAAAACCCTTTCCCGATCGCAAATCATACACTCTGCTAGGAAATGAACCCGAGCGTGGTCTCTGTCCAGGAGGTTTAATTACAGAAGTATATTTCTTTGAGGGATTACCTATTTTGGGGTTATTTGCATCATAATTTCGTCGGAGAGCATTTGTTCTTTCTAAAATATGAAGATAATCTTTATGTTCTGCTACTTTATATGGTGCTGGATTCTTTTTAAATAATAACTCATACAATCCTGTTGTTCCTTTATATCTGACACCTTTTACAACAATATCTTCGTTATCAAAATTAATTTCAGAGTCTCCAATATAAAATTTATCTGAAAGTAGGTCATGCCTAATCCCATGTGTATGATCAAAGGCATCATCGGAATCCCGTATCATTGCTTCTATGTATTGTCGAGGTAGTGGAGCAAATTGGTCCAAATATATCTCAAAGACTGAGCAGTCTTTGAAGTTCTGCTGTGCTAATTTCAGCGGGAGTTTCCGGTTCTTGTTCAGGTTCTGCGATAAATACCTCTTCACCTAACGGCTCTTCTTGAAATAAGCGACGCGGTCTCATTTTTGTCTCATATTTCGCGGATGTTTTTTCTGACTTGTTAAATTCTTCTTTTACTTTGGATGCATTTTTTTCCAGTTTAATATCTGAAAGTATCTTTTTTAAGGGTTCTGTAATAGGTTTTAATTCTTCCTCTCTCTGAATGGCAGACTCTACAACATCAGATTTTAGACTTTGCAACTTTCGTTTAAGTGCTTTTCTTGTTTTAATGAGTTGTCTTGCAACTGTTTGATCCATGTTTGCGCTGTCAATAGTTAATTAATACTAAAACTTTTTTTTTCATCCTTACGGATAAATATAGGCATCAAATCCTTTTCTATATCTGCCAGCCTGGAATGGAAATTCTTTATTTATAACCAAAAATCCGAATTTACCTTTCCAACAATAACAACATATATCTTTAAATTTCTGAAATGTCATATCAACATTAACGTGATCATCATAAATATGTTTCAGATTAGTATTATCTTGTTTAAATATTACAAGCAAATTTGCATTATCTCTAATTAATTGTTTTGGAATTGAGGAATAAGTTTGACATAGATAAAAACAATCTGCATTGTTATGGCGGCCGAAGCAAAAATAATCTCTCATAATGATTTGATTGCAGCAAACAATATCATCAAATATTATCATTGAATTTGACTTTATCTGGTCAGGGGGCACTATGTCATCACCGTTTTCATATTCAAAATATCCTATATCTGTAATAGGTTGCAAAAGGTGTTTGAGATATTTATATTTTGATTGGTTAAGTGACTTGGAATAGATGTAAATGTTTTCAAAACGTAATCCATTCGGATGTTCTAAGAGCGTAACCATTACATTTGTTTTTCCACAACCGGATGCTCCAACCAACAGACCTCTTTTACATTCACTACCCA
This sequence comes from Tillus elongatus, assembly GCA_964006375.1. Taxonomy (NCBI): domain Eukaryota; kingdom Metazoa; phylum Arthropoda; class Insecta; order Coleoptera; family Cleridae; genus Tillus; species Tillus elongatus. The sequence goes on along the minus strand of OZ023269.1, from coordinate 68,406,606 downwards.
ATAAAGTACCGTGTCGGCTGAACTTTTCTGCTAAAGAAATGTCATCGTGATCCTGAATCGGCAACTTTAATGCTTGTTGCGTCACCCTCATTTTATTTATGACAAATGGTTTGAATTAAGTAAATTAAATGTATTTATATGATGACAAAAAACAAACTTCAAGAGTATGTATAGCCCAATAGTTTCATAAATCAATCATACTTGTATTATTTTTCAACCTAATCACACAATATGAAGTTAAAACGTTTGTTGGCACTGGCACTTCGTAGAAAAGGTAAATTATTAAAAAAGGAAGAGGTTTATCTTTTTCCAAAATGCCTTTCGGCATTAAAGGAAAACATAAAAAATCGAAACGTAGTAAGAAAAGTAGAATAATACGTGCTCCCAAAATTGGTGGCTTTTTACCTTTCTTGCTACCTGCTTTGGGAGCGTTAGGTGCATTAGCCGGAGACGGCGCCAGTATAGCGAAAACCGTAGTTGATGCCAAGAATGCTGCAAAGGTATTACAAGAAGCAAAACGTCATAATATGGAGCTTGAAAAAGTCGCCAGATCATCTAAAGGTTCTGGGTTATTTTTAAAACCGTACCAAAAAAACTTCCGATAAAACTACCATCGCGACCTTTGACGAATATTGATTTACTAAAGTTTGCAAATTTGTTAAAGATAAAAAAATTTCGGGGCGTATACATGAGAGACAATCTACCAATCAAAATTAAAAACAACGAGTCTGGCATTATTAATCTTGACAGTAAACAGGGTAGCGGAACTCATTGGACCGCATATGTAAAGAAAAAAGCACATATAAATTATTTCGATAGTTATGGAAACTTACGACCCCCCAGCGATGTAGTTAATTATTTTTTTAGCGGTGATTATAATAACACAATCACTTATAATTATCAAAGGGAGCAAAGTCCCCATTCTTTTAGGTGTGGTCACCTGTGTTTGAAATTTCTATATAACACACAGTAATCTCTGCTGTATTGCCAGTTGTGTAACATGTCTTACGCTTTTACATTTTCGGGAAAGGAATCTGTGCTTAGCGCAGATTTTAATCCTCCAATATTTCTAGATGACAATTCACAATATGTGATTGGTCTAACAAATTTCGAGACTTTCAATGTTATCCCTAATATTGATGAAACCAACAATAAATTTTTCTATGGCAATGAACATGTTACAATTCCAACAGGTTCTTATGAAATTTCAGATATACATCAATATTTACAGAAAACCATAAAAAAAGAAACTTTAGAACTCGAAGCGAATAATAATACATTAAAAACTATTTTAAAATGTAGTAAAGATATTGATTTTTCAAAAGCCAATTCCATCGGTAAACTTTTAGGATTTAGTAATAAGCTTTTAAAGGCGAATTTAGTTCATGAATCAGAAAATCCAGTTGAAATTATTAAAGTAAATGCTTATGTATTGACTGCAACATATCTTCTGGTTCCTATAATAATGGTAAGCCGGTTCATACAATACATCAGTTTTTTCCCACTGTGCCTCCTGGATATAAAATAGTGGAAACGCCTCAAAACATCATTTACTTTCCAGTTACCGTTAAGACCATTACTCATATAACCATTAAGGTGCTTGATCAAGACGGAAATTTAGTAAATTTTAGGGGTGAAACGGTTACAGTAAAGGTGCATTTAAAAAAAGATATATAAATGGTTGTGAGATATAATGCTTTATATCTACCCTCTTGGTTGCCAGAGTATAAAAACAGAAACCTTCAGAAAAAATTCAGTATTCTAAAAAGGCCTAAGCTATTAACACCTTCCAACCGACAATTCTTACAATCACTTGGTTTTCAAGTAAAATGAATATTCTTGACGTTGCACAAAAAGTAGTTGTAGATGATTCTATTGTAGATTACCAGTACCATACCTACCAGGCATGTACATCTTCACAATTTGATTATAACGATGAACAGCGGATCACTGTTCAAGAACTTGATGCATATACACTTCCTTCTGACAGCTTTTTGTACATTGAAGGTAAATTAACCAAAACAGATGGTACAGTGTCAAACACATTGTTTTTTATTAACAACGCAATAGCTTTTCTTTTTAGAGAAATTCGTTATGAACTGAACGGTGTAGTAGTAGATTCCACACGCAATGTAGGACTTGCTTCAACAATCAAAATTATTTTTCATTAAATTCTAACGAAAGCATAAAACTTCAAAACGCGGGTTGGTTTCCTAAAAGCGAAAAACGCACAGATGATCGTATCAAAGTCGATGCGAATGGAAATTTTAATGTTTGTATTCCATGTTCCCACTTATTGGGATTTTTCGAAGATTATCGTAAAATTATAATGAATATGAAACAAGAATTAATCCTTATTAGAAGTAGTGATGATAAAGATGCTGTAATCTACATTGATGATCCTGCAGCTCCCACCCCTACAGTAGATGAGCCGAAAGTTACAATTGAGAAGGTGTCCTGGAAAGTTCCCCATGTTACCGTTTCTCTCGCACAGCAGTTACAGCTTTCCAGACAAATTCAAAAGGGGGTGGAAATTCCATTAGCCTTTCGAAGCTGGGAGTTAATAGAATACCCAGCTCTTCCAGAAACATCTAGACATACTTGGCCAGTTAAGACCACTACAAAACTCGAATCACCACGCCATATTCTTATAGGATTTCAAACTGATAGAAAAGGAAAGCTTTTAAAAGATATGAGTAAATTTGATAATTGTAACCTAAGAAATTTTAGAGCTTTTCTAAACACTGAAAGGTATACTTACCAGGAACTCAACTTAAATATTCTGGAAAATAAATTTGCCTCGCTTTACGAAATGTTTTCAAAATTTCAACAATCTTATTATCAAAAAGAAAATCAATCCCTCTTTACACCAACTGAATTTGCAAAATTAGCGCCTTTAGTTCATATTGACTGCTCCCGACAAAAGGATAGCATTCAATCAGGGTCGGTTGTAGTGAGACTTGAATTCGAAACAAATGCAAACATACCACATAACACATCCGTATACTGTTTAATTTTGCATGATAAACTATTTACTTACAATCCCCTGACGAAAATCGTAAGACAAATTTAATTATACTATTTAAGCTAGATGCACTCCTTTGCCTATTTCAATTTGATGATGACGTTGAGATATAAACAACAACTCAGTGCTCATTTAAAAAAACTAAAAGAACTCAAAAAAGTGATTTTCTTTTACGACATGAAGAAAAAAATGTATAAACGCTTTTCAAATCTATCATTGTAAACTATGGTACTCGTAATTGACATTCAAGGTTTCAAACTGGAAAATAATAAATTTCTTCCAAAAGAACTTGCATCGTTTGATGGTTCCAAGATCTGTCATTATGTTTTTAAAGCACCATTTAGTCTGGATTATTTACCTCAAAATTTACAAGTGCAGACGAAATGGTTAATAAACTATCATCATTGTATTGATTGGAAATCAGGTTTTACACCAGTACACAATTTTGCTGAAATAATCAAACATCTTACAAGCGACACCAACGTCGTTTATGTGAAAGGAAAGGAGAAAGCTGATTATGCAAAAAAATATTCATCAGCACTCGTTTTGGAATTAGATGAACAACCCACACTTCAAGCATCTACACCTTCTTGCATTTATCATTTAAATAATCATTGCGTTTGCGCCCTTACTAATGTATACTTTTTATTTAACAATCATGTTATGAATTAAGTTTTGTATTGTAAAAAATAAAGTGAGTAAAAAATAAAAGTAGTTAAAATATGTTTTTTTTTTATTTATTTATTTAAAGCGATGCATAGGAATACAATGTCTAATTACATTTCTTTTATTCTATAAATTTAAAATGGAACATAATGCGTAAGTATGTGTTCAATTTCTCCATTTTGCACATAAGCTTTGTATGATAGAACAAAAAACTCTTTTGTACAGTTACCACTTAAATATATGTTACACAATTCATACAAATATGAACTGGTCCAGTCATCTCCTTCAGACTCAAATTTTTCATCACCAGCTATGTTTCTTATTTTACAGACAATTATTCTAAACTTCTCTTCTAGCTCATCACTATCTATTTTTTCACACTGACATTTACTGTTCACATTCCCCATCATATTAAATTGTTTATACTGCACTGACGTTGACTGTGGCTTCTTAACTACTGACACTACTCACTGTTTCCAATATTCCCAGCTGGACTCATTCTTAAACAACTACACACAAAGGTCACTTCGGCAGGCTGCCTACACTGTTCTGCAGATCTATATTTTATTCGCCTGTTACAATGTGTGCAATGCGATATATACCTACTATGCACATGATATTTTACGACACTTTTGTCACGCAAAGTAAACATTGCATACCTAGCTCCTACCAGGCAATCTCCGCAAACTATGGAACCCATACAAGGATCCCCAATAAAATAAAATTTTTGACATTTTTCTTCACACACATCGACAGCCCTAAGGTGTGTCTCCATTAATGCCACAGCTTGAATATGGCGATTTTGCAAAACACTCCCTTCATAATTTAACACATATCGCTGGCGAATATTTGAAATGTCGCGTAAACTGTCCCAGTTAATCAAAAATTGTGATCAGACATTGTATTCCTAGTACTTTACACTAAATTATAAATAAACTCGAACTCTTGTATAGAGGATTCTAATAATATTAATTCCCTGAGATATCTCCTGTACATATATAATACAAATTTCAAGGATAAATTTGTAACCTTGAACGTGTATATGACCATGAAGTGTGGTTGGCCTTGACCTTAAAAAATATATCGCTGGCCGTGACCGTGGAAAAATACATCTGGCCTTGACCTTAAAAAATACCTCTAGCCGTGACCGTGGGAAAATACATCTTGCCTTGAGCTTAAAAAATACCTCTAGCCGTGACCGTGGGAAAATACATCTTGCCTTGACCTTAAAAAATACACCTGGCCGTGACCGTGGGAAAATACATCTGGCCTTGACCTTAAAAAATACACCTGGCCGTGACCGTGGGAAAATACATCTGGCCTTGACCTTGAAAATGCCTCCTCCTCCTCAAGGTCGTTCCAGAACAGACATTATCTCTCTACTATCCAAAGCAATTGGTGGATGGTAGTCTGACGACAGATGGGAGCTGCGATCTTTTAACACGAAGGTGTGCGCCATGACTGATACACACAGGCTACTGTTTGAGTCTTTTATTGCAAAAATTTGAAACACAAGTGACCACAATTAAAAGTATTATATGTTTGATACACATCATGATTATACAATATGGAATAGTCTTTAAGGTAATGTTGCAGCTCCACAGGAGGCTTCAAGTTTCCATACGAGTCAAAGTACTCGACGATGCCGTCACGTTTTCTCACAGCAACCCACTGACTGCCTGGCTCCGCATGTGTTTGTAAATTCATGATGAACAATTCGTGTTTACGGGGTCCATTGTGAGGCAGCTCATCTCGCATATATACACCTCGAAAATATGGTATTTTCATTTTACCAGGAAACTTGACAAAATCTACATTTATCAGAGGTCTTGCTGGTAAACACTTTAGTTTTTTGGCTTTTGCAGATACAACCCATAATCGGAGCGTTGTTTCTTGAGATACAGGCCTTTTCCCAGTTTCTTGCATTTTGGCTTAAATTTCAAACCACGGCCTCTCTTACCCATCGCAATAGTTTCCATTGTTTTGTTGTGACGTTCTTCTTCCTCTAGTTTCTGTTTCGCAGACTTGGCATCGTTCACGGCTTTAGCAATACCGGCAGCGCCACCACCCAGAGCGCCGAGTGCCGACAGACCACCAAATATCAGAGGCAACAGCGGAAGGAAGCCTCTGCTTTTATAATAACTCAAAGATGATAACTCAAAGGTTGAATAGTATTGTGCTCTGCCTAATTTATCTAATATGTTATCAATGCTGGGAATCAAATGCCTGTTGGGTGAAATTTTTTCTTTGTGTAGTTTCCTATATTTTGAATGTACTGGTACATTTTTTATTGTTTGTACTTTTTGTTTTATTACCTTGGTGTGAGTTAAAAGGTCGTCTTTATTTAACAAGATGTCCTGATACTCCGATAATAAGCTAAATAATATTTGTTTTTCCTCATCGTTTAAGTAATCCGTATCTATTTGTTCAATTATTGCGTCTTCATTGTTAATTCGTTTTTGATTGCCCCCCGCATTCCTGATATTCATATTATTCATTTGAACTGCCTGTGCAATGCTATCTTGTTTAACTAGTGGCTTACTTGCTATGCGTGTATGACTGTCTGGCGTATTGAAAGCGTAGTGTGTAATTAATCTGCTGACTTGTTGATTATGTGGGTTTACGTATCCTTGTTCATTGTCCATTAATATATGGTTCACCAGGTCAAGTTCCCTGTTATGATTAAAATACTCTCGTGTTATATTATTTAAATCTGTTGGGTTTTCTGATGAAAGTAAAGCATCTGCTTTGGTTTTTATCTTTACCGATTGAATATCGTTATTTACTTATGGATATATTATTTTAATGCATTGGTTACCCATGTGTAGTATTTGATTTTTAAAATCAATATTGGCTTCATTCAGCGTGAGAAATTCAATTCCTAAAAGGCCCGAATAATTCTCGTTAAAATTAAAAAGACAGAATTCTTGTGTCTTATCTGAAATTGACCTGAGTTTAATATTTGCACGTTTTAAATGTTTAGAATTACCGTGAGCTGTACGTATAACGGATTAGTGTATACTTGCCTAGAAAATTATAATAAGCTACTGCGGGATTCAAGAGATTTTTTGAAGAGCCCGAATCAAATAACAATTTGCCTTGAATTTCTTTAAGTTCTATATAAGGTAACCGGCTTAACTGATTAATATTATGTACATCTACTATGTTTCGTGAGTTGACGTACTGGCAACTGGAAAATTTTGTTGCTGAATGTCATATATTTCTGCTGGCGAATTTTCTTGGTTTAATTCGTAATTTACATTGTTATTCCGTAATCTACATTATTTATGTCGTCATTTAATTCATTATCAAGAAATTCTGTATTATTCAGGAGAGATACGTGCTTCTGTGGTTAATGGGACAGTCTCGAGTTCGAGCTGGCTATTTCAATCTATTCCGGGTACGTTTTTCTTATGTTGTGACCTAAATTGGGTCTTCCGTTTGGATTCACCTGATAATTAAAATTAGATCTTCTATATTGATTTGAAAAATTTGGTTTAGGTACGAATTGCTGATTCTGTCTGGGTTGGAAATTTTGTTGATTAATTTGTTGCTTATTGTTTTGTTGAAATGGTCTAAAATTATTTTGAAATGGTCTTTGGAATTGTACGTTACAAAAAGGTGGGTTATTTTGTTTCTGAAAAAATGTACGGTTTTGTCCTTCCGATTTATTATTATTGAAATTTTTATGTATCGTTTTGTCTCTATAATCAAATTTTAAGGCCTGTTCTATGCTAGCGGGGCTTATACTCCTAAGCACAATGCCCATTGGATTCCGTAGTCCACCAAGGAATGCTTTTAAAGTCTGGTTTTGGTAACGGTCCATTTTAATTAACCTTACACCTTAGTTATGTTCGTTTGCGATTAAATTTGATATGAGTAATTATTCTATATGCCGGCATCTGCGACAGTGCGCCCTCCGCATTACGTTGTTTCAGCATCAGCATTTCTGTCAATAGACTATTGTCGTCGCGCTGGTCTGTAAAGTTCTGTACAATAGCACTTCTCAGATCTGCCCACGAATCAATTATTTTAGTATTCACGATAAGCCGTGCTGTTCCTGTTAATTTCGTCTGTATATAATTTAACAAAAAAAATGGTTCATATACAAATTCTCGTTTGTTACGTAGAACTGATTCATGATCAAGTCACAAGATTTCAAAAAGTTGCCTACATTGGCTGGTTGATCATTAAACTCTGGGATAGCCTTAAGGAAAAATTCTTTGATTGGGTCTGTCATGTTGCTACTATTACTATTTAAGTTGCTCCCTGTTATCTTATTATCCCTAATACTGATCGATCTAAATCTATATTCTATATTAGATAAACTTTGTGATTCTTCTGAATCAGACATATAACATTTCAATACAACACATATACATACAATTATATAGGAAATGAAAAATGGGATAGCAGTAAACATACCATAATACGATGGTTTCTGCTCTCATTTGGCTCTGCTTGGCTACTGTTTTTGCTCTAACTTGGCTTTGCTTGACTCGAATTGGCTATTAGGCGTCGATACGCTTGAAAATCGATATGCTTTCGGTTTTCTAACCAATCCTACCGACTGCGCCACTTAACTTTACGGTTAAGACGTTTTACTTAGGCGTCGATACGCTTGAAAATATATATGCTTTCGGTTTTCTAACCAATCCTACCGACTTCGCCACTTAACTTTACGGTTATGACGTTTTACTTTTTTAAACAATTTATTTACTCTTTGAACAATTAATAATTAATACAAAAATGAATTATATAAAATAAAGATAATTATGACTATAAACATACAAGTGATAAAAAGTCTAGCACGCGATGTGCAGAGTATACTAACTCGGAACGAGAATGAACGGTTGTATCCTTGTGAGCAGTCTATTTATACACTACCCTCCAGGCGTGGCACTATTGTCTCTAGAGGTGACTTTGGATTTGCTGATGTAGATTCTCACCAGTGATATTCCGTCCAACTTGCTAGTCTGAGCCTGCATACTTGCAGGTGCCTCCAATACTACTGCTGACTCGGTTGTTCTGACTGTGGGGAGGTGACTTTGTAGCATAAGGGCCCATTGTTGGGGCTCCATTTATCATTTATCTCGCGACACACCCCCTTAACAAACAAAAAAGTTAATTTTGTAGAAATTTACTTTTCTACTAACCTGAAAAATTTTCAAATAATTTTATAATGCTCATAAAAAAAGGAAATAAGATTCTTAAGCAACTCACTAATGAATAACGTACAAAAACATTTTTTTAATGTTTACAGAATTTTTACAATGACGTTGAGTGTATTTATTGATAGAGCCTTGTATCTATGCGTACAACACGTCTTTGCGGAGACAACTGGGAAGGTCATGATCGAGATAGGACAATTTCAGGAGGGACCTCTCTAACTAATATAACAACCTATTAAGTCGACAATAAAACCTTGCTGGTTCTCTCAAAAAAATCCTAATCTAAATACCAATATTAATTTATTCTGGTCTAGAGAATAATATATTTACAAATGGCCATGAGTTCGAAGCTTGAGGCAGACAATCCTGATACTATCAGACTATCTCAAACAGAATGCAAATCAAATTCATTAATGATAGTCAAATAAACAAATCACCTAGTTAGGTAAATCAATTCTGTAGAATTGACAATAAGTAATAAATTTCGAGGAGTCATCCCACGGAAACATCTGAGTTTGAACCCAAGTATGGCTTCTAATTACTAACATGCCATGCACCGGAATCAGATCCATTTAAATGGTCCAAGTCATAAACAGGACGAGCTCTTTTACCTCGTACTCTACATAAAATGTATCTACTGGCCAATTTAGCGGAAAATTTGTTACTCTTCTCCGAAAGAATGCGGTTTCTTTTCCACACTTTGTTCCCAATATTGAAGACAACGTCTCGCCTTTGCAGATTATACACTTGTCATTTTGAAGGTACGCACGATTCAATATTTCTTGAACCTGTCTATATAGTTCCGGAAAGTTCATGAGCTCCTGAGCATAAGCCTGTCTGTCACCAGACTCCAACTCCAAATCCTTTGTAGATTCAATCATGCTGTAAAAATCACCAGAAATAGGTACTGTACGACCAAAATTGAGAAAGTTAGGAGTGTACCCAGTTACTTCATGAACAGAACATTGGATAGCGTGAGTAATTTTTAGAAGTACTTTATCCCAGTCAACGTGTTTATCACCGTCAATAAATCATCTGATGGATGTACCAATAGTCCTATTTAATTTTTCTACCGCATTTACTTTCGGATAATAATGAGCATTATACCAGATTTTCTGAACTTTGTAGTGATCGGCCAGACCTTTAAACTCAGAGCCCGTGAACTGCATCCCGTTGTCTACCACAATGATTTGACGTTCAATGTGCATGAAAAAGATTTCTTGCTCTATAAAAGCTGAGACAGCTTTGACAGTCGCTTCTCTCAACGGCTTGACCACTACAAATTTGGAAAACCAATCAGCAGCTACGACCAGAAAAAGATTACCCTCCCGAGATCTTGGAAATGAACCCATGATGTCTATTGAGACTACTTGCCATGGATAGGACGCTTTCTTCTCCTGTCCCATAAGACCTATACGAGATGCAGCGGCAGCCTTTTGGAATTGACATGACTTACATTGCCTGACATATTTTATAATATCCGTCCTCATCCCAGGCCAGTAATATTCCCCAGGCTCTCTATTTCTTATTTTGAAATAGTCTGAGTGTGTCACTAGAGGGGTATCATGAAATTGGAAGATGACTGTTCTGCGAAGGTATTTGGGAACTAGAAGTTTCCACTCCTCCACGTCCTTAATGTGCAGAAAAGCATCTTCGGCTTCAGAACTACAAATAATTTCTGCTTCTTGCTTTTTTTGCATTTTAGCAAAACGTTAATTACTGACACTAGAGGAGAGGAATGAGGAATAAATCGCCTGTATCAGGAGCACATACCTATAAAACGTGTGATCTCTGTAGGCGTTGTTGGTCTTTGGTAGTTGACCATACAAGCAACCTTGTCCGGATCTGTTCTTAGACCGGAACCTTCAACAATGGAACCTAAGTATTTAAGAGATTTTCTAAAAAACTGACATTTGTCTGAATTCACCGCAGGTTTGCATCATTCAGTAAATCTTTAACTTGCTGCAATAAGGCAATATGTTCTTCAACCGTTTTCAAAATGATGATCTATCATCAACATACATAAAAACTTTGCCGTCACATCTAGGACCAAAAATATAATCGAGATGGCGCTGGAGCGCTTGACTTGACGAAGCCAATCCAAATGGTAACCTGGTGAATTGGTACAATACGCGCCCAGAGACGGCAAAAGCAGTTTCCTCTTTGGAATTCATGATCTAGTGGGATTGGCGAGAACGAACTCTTTAAGTCGATGCTAGAGATAAAGACAGCATCTCTAAGCATATTCAAAATAAAATCAACTCTAGGTAACGGATAATCATCAAATTTTGTAACGGCATTGAGATATCTACCATCAAAACAGAACCTATGTTCCCCGTTCGACTTCGGAACAATGAAAACTGGTGAGCACCAAGGACTGCGTAACTCTTCGACAACACCTAAAGATAACATCTTATCTAGTTCTTGATGCAATATTTTTAACATGAATGGTGAGAGTGGATATTGCCTCACGCGCAAAAGTTTGGCATTAACTGAGCCGATGTGGCGTGTCATTCGGTTTGTTTTGCCACGACGGTTCTCTCCGCTTACTTCCTGAAAAAGTGTAATAATTTGCTGCTTCAGAATATCTTGATCAGCAGATAGTTCTACAGTGTTGTGTAGTGATGGTGTACATGGACCTTCCACCACTGCAATCTGATCCACTTCTGTAGACTGAACGAACCAATTATTATCCCTAAAGTTGATCTGTAAACCAAAGAATCGACAAAAATCGCTATCCAATATTAAAAAGTGACGTAAAGAAGGTACTACGAGAACTGGCACTACTTTGCAGTAGCTCTCAATACAAAAAGGCAAATGAACAATGCCAACAACAGGTTGCTTTCTTCCATTAGCCGTTGACACAAACTCATGTGAACTCTGGTGTATTTCTATTTCAAACTTGCTAAGCAAATCCATGCATTGACTTCCGAAAACTCAAAAATTGGCCACTGAATCAATCATCCTACGGTATCCTGATTATACAGCTTTAATTAAATATAAGGACGATTGTCAAAAGGCTTTTTCACAAAGAGTGGAGACAAATTTTGAACATGGTGATTACTATATTTATACTGACTGTCCATAAAGCTCTGAGTTTTATTGAATACTATTTTTGAACTTATTAAACTTTGACTTAAAATAATTTGAGGAAATTTTTGAGAACGTTTTTCTATCAAAATCAGAAACACGAACATTTTTTGAACTATAATTTAAAATTCGCGATGAGGAGTTTTTGAAGGACATTCTCGGGATCTTAGCAGGAGTAGCCAGCAATTGGTCCATCATTCTGACATCCTTGTGGTGTTTTCTGAACACCTACCACAAGTCGCTACAGTAAAATTTGCAGCACCTCACTTAAAACAAAGGTTCCTTTTTTGGAGCTAAACAAGTACGATAAGTGTGGTTCTCCAGCTGGCAATTGAAACAATTCATCGGTTGTCTCGGTGTAGAACTGTGTGATTGAGATTGCGAAGGAGGATGACTGGGTGCATGAGATATATTGAAGGAAGGGGGTGTTGCGGAGACTGAACAGTGAGACTAGAAACCTGATATTCAAGTTTCTTTGACCTCAACTGACTGACGTTTTTTAATATCATTAATCTCATCAATTTCCTACATAATTTTATCAAATCCTCACGGAAATTAACATCGGCAAAGGCCAACTGATTAACGTAACATTTGTAAACAGGACCAGATTTATTGATATGTGGAGTAATTATTTGTTGAATAGAGTGCGAACAAAAAGCTTGAGAGCAATTTTTCGGAGAAGGATTGCTTTCACCAGTTTTAAGTTTTTCATGTAAATCTGCTTCTAACATCAAACACGTTGCATATGATTCATTTTTCAAATTGAGGGAATGATCTAGCAAGTCCTGGTCAGGAACTCTAAAACGTTTAACTCTATTAGTCACATGGAATAGACGAGACATAATTCTCTTAGACTGACTATCAGATGTAGATGTGGCATCAAAATAATTAACATGTGTACGTATAGATTCAAGTGTGTCCGAAATAATGGTACGTTCAGTAGCATCATTATATTCAGAATCTTGAAATTGTAACTCTAAACGTCTATCTGTTTCTAATAGACGACGCAAAATTTTCCACTTTTCATTCGCATATTTATTACGTGAAACACATGATCTTAGTCTTAATTCATAGTCAAGCTCATTAACTAAAAGATGATTTGGATTCATTTTCACTGATTCCATTTAAAACGACAAATTAATATATAAATAAATTACTAAGTTCGGAATCCAAGAGTAAAAAAATATAACAAAAAATTACGAGCGAGTACGGGCATGAATGTGCTTCAAATTTTGACTCAATAAATTATTGTACAAAAAAGATGACAAATAAACGGAAGAATTGAGTAAACATTTGTTTCATGTCTAAAAACTAGTCAGAATCAACACAAGGAAGCAGTCAATGTACACAGGACAGTGAGGTATCAAATAAACCATAGGTACATGGTACAAACGATGAAACGGATCCCAAGGCAGATAAGATAAAATTTTATAAGTAGAAATTCAATTTCAGTTGCTCAGTGCATTTTGAGAGTGCGGGAAAAATATTGTATCAATTTTATGAAGTTATTTAGTTAAATTACAGTTTTACTTTAAGTTCTCAAGATGTGCAAGCAAATCACAAATCAGCCCTATCAGTTGGGCGCAATTTTTGTGTCACGTTATTTAAAGATAATACTTGCACAATTTATTATTCCAAGTTTAGATATGTGACACTGCGACAGCTATTTACAAAATGAGGGAGACAATTTTAAGCGCCACCTACTTTTGCTGGAATCACTTCTCAAAAATGCCCTGCTAAAGAAAAGCAGGAAACATCAGCACCTGAGGAAATTGTCTTGAGCAACACAAATTAAACACTGGTTTGTCTCCATTGTGATTTAATTAGCAATAAATTTTTACATATGAAGAATTTATAGAATGTATAAAATTGACAGTTCGTTATAAATAAGTAAAAATATGATATTTGATGAATAACGTTAATTAAAATTGGTAATTTGTGATTAATGTTTACCAAAATTGACACTTGAGGAGTAATGTTAATTAAATTTTAAAGAGTAAATTTTTTATATTCTGATTCCTAAAAATGTCGTCTGATACATTCTAAACGCAGCTGGGTTCTATGTATTACACATCATTACCGTACCTTATTACATTAGACTGTCTTAAATTTTTTTAATAAATGAAAATTAGGTTTGTCAATAATTTTTTTAAAGAAATAATACACACCTGCATAATAAGGTGTGCCTTTTATCTCGCCCGTTCTCTCTACGGTGCATTACAGAGCAGTGGATCCCGTCGAAATCCCAGACGTCCTGGAGAACTTCAAACGTGACATAAATCGTTTACTTGAGGAAGGTGGTCCACTCAGATGCCGGACGACAGGTATTCATCCACTTGTTAAACATCAAATAAATAGTATGTTTTGGAAACCATCGAGGCGTCTGATGAGACAAAATTTGAAGGGACATCAACAAAATGGCCAGGTGGAAACGTGCGCCATCGCCGGTAATCGAAAAGGGAGAGCCGTGAAAGTGACTTACAACGTGACTTCTGAAGCGGGTTTCAATTCGCTCGTTTCTTACTTTAGTCCAGAACAATAGTAGGTCACAGAAATACAAGCTAAGGGCTACTCATGTCATGAAGACAATGTGTGCACATGAACTAGAGAAACGTGTCTACGCTCCATGACAGCGGAAGGAAGAAGGCTTGATTGAAAACGAAAATGAATTCATAAGAATGTTGCTGCTAACCTCATCGGGAAAGTCAACGAAACTTCAGAGCGGAATTCTTTTCCGAATGACAGGTGGGGATTCAATTCAATCGAAATGCATGCGAACTTTCAGTCGGAAATGTTTGACAGCCAAAAACAAAGGACGATCTAATCAATCAATACCTGATATGCCGAGGGTAATATGATGTTCACATGACATAACCTCGTGTGCCGGAGCGGGAATAAACAAAATTCAAATTAGGAAGTTGCACTCGTAATCATTAATCTGATCACTCCACCGTCCGGTACCTATTTCATGGCTTTTCACTTCCTTGAACTAAACGAATAATTCACTTGTTTAAACGCACGTTCTTACTATAACCACGGGAACACGCGAGTAGGTCAAATGTCCTGAAATATGTGAAGCTATCTACTTTCCACTGAAACAATTTAACCTTTTAATAAGACGCACAGATATTTAAAGTTGCTAAATAAATATGTAATTTTTATACGCGAGATAAATGGAGTCCCAACAATGGGCCTTTATGCTACAAAGTCGCCTTTCCACAGTCAGGACAGTCGAGTCAGCAGTAATATGAGAGGCACCTGCAAGTATGCAGGCTCAGACTAGCAAGTTGGACGGAATATCACTCGTGAGAATCTACATAAGCAGATCCAAAGTCACCTTTAGAGACAATAGTAACACGCCTGGAGTGTAGTGTATAAATAGGCTGCTCACAAGGATACAACCGTTCATTCTTGTTCCGAGTAGTTAGACTCTGCACATCGCGTGCTAGACTTCAGATTACTTGTATGTTGATCGTTACCTTTAACATTATTTTATATTATTCATTTTTTTATTAAGTATTGATTGTTTAAGTAGTAAATAAATTGTTTAAAAAAGTAAAACGTCGTAACCGTAAAGTAAAGTGGCGAGTGAACTTTTTTGTTAATACACTCGAATTTTTAGAAGATTTTATTGACTTATAATTACATAAAATAGTTATAAATTGAAAAAAATACAAAGATAATCATATTTTATCTTTGTATTTTTTTCAAGTTAAAATGAGACTCAAGCAATAACAATGTAGGAATGTTCGTCCATGGTCCGGTTACTTCCATACTCTCATCTCTCACCTTGGCAGGTGGCTGGTTGCTGAGTTGGGTCTAGTTGTTTACCCATCCAAGAATAGTCTATTTTTCTTATTGCGCTGCTATTATTTAACCTATTAGTCAGCCAACTTGGGTGTTGAATTGGGATCTGTACTTCTTATATACAATGTATCAGTTGGCTATTGTTGTCTCGCGACACACCATAGCCATTGTCGCGCACTTCAGACAGACCTCCCACTAACCTTATCTTGTCCAGCCTTCGTAGCAAGAGGCTTCGTGGCACCAGCCTTTGTGGCACCAGCTTTCCTGGCACTAGCCTTTGTAGTACCAGCCCACGTGGCATTACCTATCCTGCGTGGCACGTCCCAAGCCGAATACCCCCACCGTAACTAGCTTTTCTCCTATGAACCAGTCAGCTTCGTGGTAACTCCATAGTCTTGTGGCGCACTCCAGATAGTCCTCCAACTAACCTATCCTTATCGAGCCTTCGTGGCACTGGCCTACGTTGCATTACCTAGCCTGTAATTAGCTTTTCTCCTATGAACCACCCAGCTTCGTGGTAACTCCATAGCCTTGTGGCGCACTCCAGATAGTCCTCCAACTAACCTCACCTTATCCAGCATTCGTGGCATCAACCTTCGTGGGACTTGCCTACGTGGCATTACCTAGCCTGTGTGGCATGTTCCAAGCCGAGTCACCTCCACTGTAACTAGCTTTACTCCTATGAACCAGCCAGCTTCGTGGTAACTCCATAGCCTTTGTGGCGCTTCAGACAGTCTTCCGACTAACCGTTCTTTGTCCAGCCTTCGTGACACCAGCCTTCGTGGCACTAGTCTTCGTGGCACCAGCCTTCGTGGCATTACCTAGCCTGTGTAGCATGTCCCAACCCGAGTCGCCTCCTCGCTAGCTGTAACTAGCTTTACTCCGATAAACCAGCCAGCTTCGTGATATATCCAAACACTGTGGCGCATAAAACAAAACAGGTTGAGTTAAAAATAAAATCAAGCATTTCAAGAAATGTATTTTTTGAAATGGATGTTTCCAGAGAAATATAACTCTATCATTTCTCAATGCTATCTTTGAGTAGCTTTAGTGAAATGAGGGCGAATCTGAATCTATGAAAACTATTTTGTTTACTTTTTTCACCTTTGATTTCATAATTTCTTTGCATTTCTTGAGGTTCCGACTAGTTTGTTCTTCTGGTGCATCTTTTTCTGGCGTGTCTGTGAGCACCGCATATTTTCGTTGTTTTTTTTTTACTTTTAAAAGTTGTTTTATGTTGCTCACCTTTACGTAGTGGGCGAATAAACTCGGGAAATAATGTAATTGCGTCTTTAGAAGTTCTTTGGGAACTATTTTCGTTCGATTTTGCTGTTTAAGTAAGGGGTTCAAGTCTATTACACTAGCCGAAAAAGTAGACGTGGCTTTTTCAGGAGTGCCTTGTTACTGATCTGCTAACGTCATATCAACAGTTACAGGACAAACTGTTTGGGAAAAGTGCGGATGGTGGTGGCGGCTGATCTGTCACGCTGGCTGGTAAAAATTCATCGTCACTAAATACATCCCTGTTAAAAAGTTGTATGCCAGAAGCTTTGAAGCCTTTTGTTATGTTTACTGGAGTGGCTGCTAATGGTAGCGCATCTCGAACAAGAGATGGGAGTCATAAATCGTCATTGACTTTCTAGGTTGTTTCGTAGCCAACTGTCTTGGGCAGACGATACATATTTTCTAAATGGACCATACACACTTCTGTCCAAAGACTGGAAACGATGCGAAAAATGGGTTGGAAATGACCACATTACCAGCCCGTTTTCTTTTGCGTAGTTTACTGTCTTTATTGCCAAATGGGACCCATGGTTGTCCAACAATAATAGGACAAGATTTTCTTTGGCTGGCTTAGCATGACTAATGAAGTATTGCATACATATATAAGTCTTCTACTGTCATCTATCCAGAACTATTACCTGTACCAATAGATTTTGGAGCATCATCTCTAATGAAGTGGTCCTGATATTTTTTTTCTGGCAGACAGAAAAGGAAAGGGGACGTATCATTCCTATGACACTTACGGCGACATACACAGTAACCAGAACCGCTCTTTCACTTGCGATGTAATAAATAATAATATAATAATATTTATTGTTGCACATTACTTACAAAACAATACAAATTACAGAAATATGCAAAAAGTACAGGTGATTAAACAGGACAAATAATACTGAATAAAATGAGTTACAGCAATACAAAATTGAAACAATCCACTAAAGGCAAACCTTGTTAGTGAAAATACTTAAAATTCAACGCCGTTCTCCCCTGTTTCGCTCGCTTGACCCTGCCGTCAGCCGTACACCGTACATGTCCCAGACACATCAGCATGCCAAAGGCGGCGTGCACAAGGAACTCCCGTTTGGGGGAAAAGTAATTTGCTGACCAAAGTTAGTTATTTTAGCTGACCGACTACTTATAGACTAAACTTTTTTATGAAACTCTATATCTTGGATGCCACCTACCAGCCGCATCTGCTACCAGAAAAGTATAGAAAAACACCCCTATTTAGGGGTAGTTTACTCTTAAGTTTTTTTCATTTTTTAGTGCGACCAGAAAAAGTGTGAATGCGACCAAGCTATAAATTTACACAGAATCACTGCTGGTACATATCTTTCAGCTACCAAAGTTTCACAAAAAAAATATTCATATTTAAGGGTAGTTTACTCGAGGTTTTTTAATTTTTTAGTGCGACCAGAAAAATTATGAATGCGACCAAGCTATAAATTTACGCAGAATCACTGCTAGCTACTGTCTTTCCGCTACCAAAGTTTCACAAAAAAATATTTATATTTAAGGGTAGTTTACTCTTTAGGTTTTTTCGTTTTTTAGTGCGACCAGAAAAAGTATGAAAGCGACCAAGCTATAAATTTGGGGTTAAGGAGTCGCGGGCCAAAGGACTCCAGGGGGCAAGCTGAGGAAGTGGAAATAACAACATAAACTCCCGATGAAGCTTTCCCCAAGACCGTCATGCGCGGTAAAAATCCGCATCCTGCACGAGGTGACCCTGCTAATAACTAAACATGACGGATCTAGACAAGGAGGTCGAACTAAACTCCCCCAATCTACGGTGTCACGTGACCCGTGCCTATGGATGGATGGCACCAGGGCGATGGTGTCGTGAACGGAACCTCTGGAGTACCAGGCAACCCTCCAGAGTAACCCGCCTTGCACCACACAGGGGGTTCTGATGGTGTGGACAGTATTTCCCCCATTCTCGTGGGAACAACATGAAGATTATAAATACATATAAAACCAAAACCAATGAGGCTCGAGGAGTGGCTCCGGCTACAGACTTGAGCCTTGAGTCTATCCCGGAAACGGAGACGAGCCAGGGTGCGGCAGCGGACTCTGGAGGTCCAACAGACCAGGCAAAGTCCCTGAGGCCAATAAGTCTCATGTCCTTCTTGCTGAAAACAGTGGAAAAACTGCTCGACCGGCACATTAGGGGCGGTGTACTGGAAGCATATCCTCTACACTGCGGACAATATGCATACAGAGCAGGATTCTCAACAGAAACAGCACTGCACCAACTGGTGCTGAAACTGGAGAATACGCTGGAGAACAAGGAGGTGGCGCTGGGGGCCTTCCTAGACATAGAGGGGGCCTTTAGCAACACCTCGTTCGGATCGGTTCTGGCAGCTGCCCGGGAGCGTGGAATAGAGGAGACCTGCTGCAGGTGGATCGGTTCCATGCTCAGGGACAGGGCGGTGTTCACCTCACTCGCGGGAGGGACTCTGCTGGCGGGGGTCGCGGCGGGGTGTCCGCAGGGGAGCGTTCTGTCTCCCTTGCTCTGGTGTCTAGTCGTGGACGGCCTGCTGGGGAGGCTCTCGGGAGGGGGGTATGAGGTACAGGGCTATGCGGACGACATTGTCATCATAGTCCGAGGAAAGGTCACACAGGCAGTGTGGGAGCGTATGCAGACTGCACTGAAAGTGGTGGAAGGGTGGACGGTTGATCAAGGGCTCGGGGTGAGCCCCGAGAAAGCAACCGTCGTGCCGTTTACGAGGAGGAGGAAGTGTGAAAGCCACAGAACTCTCACTCTATACGGTAGGAGCGTTCCAATGGCCAGGGAGGTAAAATATCTTGGGGTCGTATTGGACTCTAAGCTAACCTGGAATGGTCACATTGGAAAAATACTGCGTAAGGCAGTCATGACCTTAGCCGTCACTAGGCGGCTATATGGAAAAACGTGGGGACTAAGACCTAGTATGGCCCACTGGCTGTACACAAGGGTGGTCAGACCATCGTTAACATATGCGGCACTGGTCTGGTGGCCTAAGGTGACACAATCCAGTGCCAAACAAAAACTAGGCAAGATCCAAAGGATGGCTTGCCTAGGCATCACAGGGGCCATGTCTTCAACCCCAACAGCCGCCATGGAGGTGTTGCTGGATCTACCCCCCCTACACTTCGTTATTATGGGAGAGGCCAGGCTAGGACTATACAGACTAGCCTGCAATGGTAGACTGAAGATCAACCCAGGCTTCAGGGGCCACTGCAAAATTCAGGAGATCGTGAAGGAACCCATGCTTGAAATGAGGTCAGACTTCGCGAGCCCGCGAATGTGCAGGGAAAACAACTTCACAGTGGAAATCCCTGATCGCGGGGCATGGCGGGAGGAGACACCGGGCATACCACGGGACGCGCTCGTCTGGTTCACAGACGGATCTGGCGGGGAGCGTGGGACGGGGGCAGGTGTTTACTCGGAAGGACCGAGGGTAAGTCACAGTATTTCCCTCGGAGCCCATGAAACGGTGTTTCAGGCTGAGATGTACGCCATCCTGCACTGTGTGCGGGAGAACAAGAGGAGGGGCTACACCAACAAGCGGATCCTCATAGCCACAGACAGCCAGGCAGCCCTTAAGGCACTAAGTAGCCCACGGGTAAATTCCTGGCTGGTGAGTGAGTGCCGAGACGAGACGAGCGACCTGGCTGGGCAGAATGAGGTGACCCTCATCTGGGTGCCGGGTCACTCGGGGGTCAAAGGCAATGAAGAAGCTGACAGTCTCGCAAAGAGGGGGTCAGCAGAACCATTTATGGGACCAGAACCGGCTCTGGGCGTGTCAAAGAGCACTGCCAGGGGAGCCATTAAGTCCTGGGTCAGAAACCAACACAAGGTGTACTGGGCGGACTGTCCAGGGCTCAGACATGGGAAGTCAATAATTGACGGACCCAGTTCAAAGAGAGCTGTGGAGCTGCTAAACCTTAGCAGAGGACAGCTCAGAAACACAACAGGTCTCTTGACGGGACACATGGCCGTCAAGAAACACCTACATAAAATGGGGCGGTTCGAAGGGGACCTCGCATGCAGACTCTGCGGCGAGGGGGAGGAATCAGCCCAGCACATCTTGTGCGAGTGTATAGCTCTGGACCGGAAAAGACAACTGATCTACGGTCACTCTAGACCGGAGACAGAGCAATATAAAACTTCACCCTACCAATCGCTGTGCAGACTAGTTCAAGGCACAGTGATTTTGGAATGGGTGGAGTAAGACTAGGGGTATGCACAATCAACCAAGGGTTGCGGTGCTATCGGGGCGGCAAGGCCGCGGACGAGCCCTGAGGGAACAAAAAAAAAAAAAAAGCTATAAATTTACACAAAACCACTGCTGGCCACTGTCTTTCCGCTACCAAAGTTTTACACAAAAATATTCATATTTAGGGTAGTTTACTCTTGAGGTTTTTCGTTTTTTAGTGCGACCAAAGGAAGTATGAATGCGACCAAGCTATAAATTTACACGTAATCACTGCTGGTAACTGTTTTTCCGCTACCAAAGTTTCACAAAAAAAATCATATTTAAGGGTAGTTTACTCTTGAGGTTTTTTCGTTTTTTAGTGCGACCAGAGAAAGTATGAATGCGACCAAGCTATAAATTTACACAGAATCACTGCCGGTAACTGTTCTTCCGCTAACAAAGTTTCACCAAAAAAAATTCATATTTAAGGGTAGTTTACTCTTGAGGTTTTTTCTTTTTTTAGTGCGACCAGAAAAAGTATGAATGCGACCAAGCTATGAATTTACACAAAATAACTGCTGGCTACTGTCTTTCCGCTACCAAAGTGTCACAAAAAAATATTCATATTTAAGGGTTGTTTACTCTTGAGGTTTTTTGTTTTTTTAGTGCGACCAGAGAAAGTATGAATGCGACAAAGCTTTAAATTTACACAGAATCACTGCTGGCTACTGTCTTTCCGCTGCCAAAGTTTCACAAAAAATATTCATATTTAAGGGTAGTTTACTCTTGAAGTTTTTTAATTTTTTAGTGCGACCAGAAAAAGTATCAATGCGACCAAGCTATAAATTTACACAGAATCACTGCCGGTAACAGTCTTTTTGCTGCCAAAGTTTTACAAAAAAATATTCATATTTAAGGGTAGTTTACTCTTGAGGTTTTTTCGTTTTGTAATGCGGCCAGAGAAAGTATGAATGCGACCAAGCAATAAATTTACACAGAATCACTGCTGGCCACTGTTTTTCCGCTAACAAAGTTTCACAAAAAATATTCATATTTAAGGGTAGTTCACTCTTGAGGTTTTTTCGTTTTTTACTGCGACCAGAGAAAGTATGAATGCGACCAAGCAATAAATTTACACAGAATCACTGCTGGCTACTGTTTTTCTGCTACCGAAGTTTCACAAAAAAATATTCATATTTAGGGGTAGTTTGCTCTTGAAGTTTTTTCATTGCTGACCAAAATAAATGTTGCCGACCGAGGCTTTAATCTTTAAAGATTTTTTTGATGTTTCATATTTTGTATCCTAATGTTGATGTCCTTCCGCTACCGACGTTTCACAAAAAAATCTTAATATTCAAGGGTAGTTTACTCTTGAGGTTTTTTCGTTTTTTAGTGCGACCAGAGAAAGTATAACTGCGACCAAGCTATAAATTTACGCAGAATCACTGCTGGCAACTGTCTTTGCGCTGCCAAAGTTTCACAAAAAAATATTCATATTTAAGGGTAGTTTACTCTTGGGGTTTTTTCGTTTTTTAGTGCGACCAGAAAAATTATGAATGCGACCAAGCTATAAATATACACAGAATCACTGTTTGTGACTGTCTTTCCGCTACCCAAGTTTCACAAAAAAATATTAATATTTAGGGGTAGTTTCCTCTTAAAGCTTTTTAATTTTTTAGTGCGACCAGAAAAAGTATAAATGTGACCAAGCTATAAATTTATACAGAATCACAGCTGGTAACTATCTTTCCGCTACCAAAGTTTCACAAAAAAATATTCATATTAAGGGGTAGTTTACTCTTGAAGTTTTTTCATTGCTGACCAAAATAAATGTTGCCGACCGAGGCTTTAATCTTTAAGGATTTTTTTGATATTTCATATTTTGTATCCTAATGTTGATGTCTTTCTGATACCGACGTTTCACAAAAAAATCTTAATATTTAAGGGTAGTTTACGCTTGAGGTTTTTTCGTTTTTTAGTGCGACCAGAGAAAGTATAACTGCGACCAAGCTATAAATTTACACAAAATCACTGCTGACCACTGTCTTTCCGCTACCAAAGTTTTACACAAAAATATTCATATTTAAGGGTAGTTTACTCTTGAGGTTTTTTCGTTTTTTAGTGCGACCAAAGAAAGTATGAATGCGACCAAGCTATAAATTTACACAGAATCACTGCCGGCAACAGTATTTTTGCTGCCAAAGTTTCACATAAAAAGATTCATATTTATGGGTAGTTTACCCCTGAGGTTTTTTCGTTTTTTAGTGCGACCAGAGAAATTATGAATGCGACCAAGCTATAAATTTACACAGAATCACTGCTGGCTACTGTTTTCCTGCTACCAAAGTTTCACAAAAAATATTCATATTTAAGGGTAGTTTACTCTTGAGGTTTTTTCGTTTTTTAGTGCGACCAAAGAAAGTATGAATGCGACCAAGCTATAAATTTACACATAATCACTGCTGCTAACTGTTTTTCCGCTACAGAAGTTTCACAAAAAAAATTCATATTTAAGGGTAGTTTACTCTTGAGCTTTTTTCGTTTTTTAGTGCGACCAGAGAAAGTATGAATGCGACCAAGCTATAAATTTACACAGAATCACTGCCGGTAACAGTCTTTTTGCTGCCAAATTTTCAAAAAAAAAAAGATTCATATTTAAGGGTAGTTTACTCTTGAGGTTTTTTCGTTTTTTAGTGCGACCAGAGAAAGTATGAATGCGACCAAGCTACAAATTTACACACAATCACTGCTGACTACTGTTTTTCCGCTACCGAAGTTTCACAAAAAAATATTCCTATTTAAGGGTAGTTTACTCCTGAGGTTTTTTTGGTTTCTTAGTGCGACCAGAGAAAGTATGAATGCGACTAAGCTATAAATTTACACGTAATCACTGCTGCTAACTGCTTTTCCGCTACCAAAGTTTCACCAAAAAAATTCATATTTAACGGTAGTTTTACTCTTGAGGTTTTTTCGTTTTTTAGTGCGACTAGGGAAAGTATGAATGCGACCAAGCTATAAAATTACACACATTCACTGCTGGCTACTGTCTTTCCGCTACCAAAGTTTCACAAAAAAAAAGTTCATGCTTAAGGGTAGATTACTCTTGAGGTTTTTTCGTTTTTTAGTGCGACCAGAGAAAGTATGAATGCGACCAAGCTATAAATTTACAAAGAATCACTGCTGGCTACTGTTTTTCCGCTACCAAAGTTTCACAAAAAAAAATCATATTTAGGGGTAGTTTACTCTTGAGGTTTTTTCGTTTTTTAGTGCGACCAGAAAAAGTATGAATGCGACCAAGCTATAAATTTACACAGAATCACTGCCGGCAACAGTATTTTTGCTGCCAAAGTTTCACATAAAAAGATTCATATTTATGGGTAGTTTACTCCTGAGGTTTTTTCGTTTTTTAGTGCGACCAGAGAAATTATGAATGCGACCAAGCTATAAATTTACACAGAATCACTGCTGGCTACTGTTTTCCTGCTACCAAAGTTTCACAAAAAATATTCATATTTAAGGGTAGTTTACTCTTGAGGTTTTTTCGTTTTTTAGTGCGACCAAAGAAAGTATGAATGCGACCAAGCTATAAATTTACACATAATCACTGCTGCTAACTGTTTTTCCGCTACAAAAGTTTCACAAAAAAAATTCATATTTAAGGGTAGTTTACTCTTGAGGTTTTTTCGCTTTTTAGTGCGACCAGAGAAAGTATGAATGCGACCAAGCTATAAATTTACACAGAATCACTGCCGGTAACAGTCTTTTTGCTGCCAAATTTTCAAAAAAAAAAAGATTCATATTTAAGGGTAGTTTACTCTTGAGGTTTTTTCGTTTTTTAGTGCGACCAGAGAAAGTATGAATGCGACCAAGCTACAAATTTACACACAATCACTGCTGACTACTGTTTTTCCGCTACCGAAGTTTCACAAAAAATATTCCTATTTAAGGGTAGTTTACTCCTGAGGTTTTTTTGGTTTCTTAGTGCGACCAGAGAAAGTTTGAATGCGACCAAGCTATAAATTTACACGTAATCACTGCTGCTAACTGCTTTTCCGCTACCAAAGTTTCACCAAAAAAAATTCATATTTAACGGTAGTTTTACTCTTGAGGTTTTTTCGTTTTTTAGTGCGACTAGGGAAAGTATGAATGCGACCAAGCTATAAAATTACACACATTCACTGCTGGCTACTGTCTTTCCGCTACCAAAGTTTCACAAAAAAAAGTTCATGCTTAAGGGTAGATTACTCTTGAGGTTTTTTCGTTTTTTAGTGCGACCAGAGAAAGTATGAATGCGACCAAGCTATAAATTTACAAAGAATCACTGCTGGCTACTGTTTTTCCGCTACCAAAGTTTCACAAAAAAAAATCATATTTAGGGGTAGTTTACTCTTGAGGTTTTTTCGTTTTTTAGTGCGACCAGAAAAAGTATGAATGCGACCAAGCTATAAATTTACACAGAATCACTGCCGGCAACAGTATTTTTGCTGCCAAAGTTTCACATAAAAAGATTCATATTTATGGGTAGTTTACTCCTGTGGTTTTTTCGATTTTTAGTGCGACCAGAGAAATTATGAATGCGACCAAGCTATAAATTTACACAGAATCACTGCTGGCTACTGTTTTCCTGCTACCAAAGTTTCACAAAAAAATATTCATATTTAAGGGTAGTTTACTCTTGAGGTTTTTTCGTTTTTTAGTGCGACCAAAGAAAGTATGAATGCGACCAAGCTATAAATTTACACGTAATCACTGCTGCTAACGGTTTTTTTGCTACACAAGTTTCACAAAAAAAATCATATTTAAGGGTAGTTTACTCTTGAGGTTTTTTCGTTTTCTAGTGCGACCAGAGAAAGTATGAATGCGACCAAGCTATAAATTTACACAAAATCACTGCTGGCCACTGTCTTTCCGCTACCAAAGTTTTACACAAAAATATTCATATTTAAGGGTAGTTTACTCTTGAGGTTTTTTCGTTTTTTAGTGCGACCACAGAAAGTATGAATGCGACCAAGCTATAATTTACGCAGAATCACTGCTGGTCTCTATCTTTCTGCTGCCAAATTTTCAAAACAAATAATTCATATTTAAGGGCAGTTTACTCTAGAGGTTTTTTCAGTTTTTAGTGCGACCAGAAAAAGTATCTATGCGACCAAGCTCTGTACCAAAGTTTCACAAAAAATTATCATATTCAAGGGTAGTTTACTCTTGAAGATTTTTAATTTTCTAGTGCGATCACAAAAAGTATGAATGCGACCAAGCTATAAATTTACACTGAATGACTGCTGGTAACTGTCTTTCCGCTGCCAAAGTTTCACAAGAAGTATTCATATTAGGGGTAGTTTACTTTTGAAGTTTTTTGATTTTTTAGTGCGACCAGAAAAAGTATGAATCCCACAAAGCTATACATTTACACATAATCATTGCTGGTAACTATCAGTTTGCTACCAGGAGTTGATTGTAAAGTACCCTCATTTAGGGGTAGTTTATTGTTGACATATTTCACTTTATTGGCACTACCCCCGAAAGTGTTTAACTTACTGCACTCAATATATATATATATATATATATATATATATATATATATATATATATATATATATATATATATATATATATATATATATATATATATATAATATTCAATCCGGGTGGAAATTTAATATCGGAATATTAAAACTAAACAGTTTACCCTGAAATCCAAATTTTAGGTTAAAAACTAAGTAAACCTAATAAAAACGTCCCTTTCTTATATTAAATGTTCAAAATGTTCTTCATTCACTTGCACACAACGAAATAATCTGCTCTGGAATTCTTCCCTAACTCTGTTCAACACGTCAGGCGTTACGTTCATAATTTCTGTTGTTATTTTCCCTCTGTTTTTAAGGTATCCCCCAAAAAAGAAATCAAGGGGTATAAAATCTGGTGATCTAGCGCGCCATTCTACAAAACCTCTTCGTCCAATCCATCTTTATCGAAATACTTCGTGTAAATACTCCCATACTTTAAGAGCAAAGTGGGGCGGTGCACCGTCTTGTTGAAACCATATCCTTACATGGGGAATATTAGGTTTCATTACATTTGGATGCAATTCTGCTAACATTGGGACAACCTGTTCTCTTAGCATTTCTAAATATCTTGGACCGTTTAGATTTTCTATAAAAACAGGACCAACTAAGTGATCACAAATGCTACCAGCCTAAACGTTCAACTTCTGAGGACGCTGAGTGCGTGTTTGCTGCATCCAGTGGGGGTTTTGGGCAGCCCAGTATCTGCAATTTTGCCTGTTTACATTGCCATTCAAAAGAAGTGTTGCTTCATCGGAAAACAGAACGCCAGCAGAAGAAATAACATTTTATATGTAACATGTCCAGCAGTTATTCACAAAATTGCAGTCTTCTATCAAAATCACCGCTAATCAACACTTGAACGTGTTGTAGTTTATAGGGATGCATTTTTTCGTTTTTGTGGCACCTTAAAACTGTTGATTGACTAACATCATTTTCACGTGCAACTTGACGGGTAGAAGTTGTTGGTTCTTCTTGAAAAGCCAATAAAATATCGAGTTTTACATCTTTTTCAACAAACTTGGGTCTATTGTTTAACGTATCCATAATCACGAAACTGTGAATATATCTTGACACAGTTCCCTGGATTAGTGCGGGAAAATCTTTATGTGTTTAATTAAATAGGTTAACAACTTGTGCCTATGTTCTACACATATCACCATACCCAATCATCATTAATATTTCTGTTCGCACAGTTCCAGTTAAGTATCGCATTATTAGACCAAAAATTAATTGAAAACATCGGAACAAAACTACGACTAATTTATTAGGAGACCGTCCATTCAACACAATACACCACAAAATAAAACAGAACTGTTACATTTCACCTTTCACACTGCAAAAATTGGTAGTTAATAAGAAACGATTAATGATACCAAGTACGTTTTAGATAAAAGCCAAGATAAGAAATTTAAGATAAGAGTCAGTGAAGAATTCCAGAGCAGATTATTTCGTTGTGTGCAAGTGAATAGAAAACATTTTGAACATTTATTATAAGAAACGGACGTTTTTATTAAGTTTATTTTAGAAATTTGAATTTCAGAGTAAACTGTTTAGTTTTAATATTGCGGTATTAAATTCCGACCCTGTGTTGAAAACTGCAATATTAAACCATACATATGTGGTATCTCCGCATTCAGAAAAATTTGATCCATCGAATTGTGATGAAAAAATGTAGGTTTGCTATTTTAAGAAATGGTTAATGTGGTGGTGGTAAAATGGTGGGAGTTTAATTTTTTAACTTTCTTAACTATGATTATAAGATAATGTTCGACAAATCACACTTCACGTGTCTCAGCGTTTTCCACAAACACTATTCTTTGCTGAATAATTAATTTTATTCCATAACTGTGTTTCACACTGTATGTATGTATATATATATATATATATATATATATATATATATATATATATATATATATATATATATATATATATATATATATATATATATATATATATATATATATATACATACATACAGTGTGAAACACACTTATACATGCAAGTGAAACCCCTGAACCTCCTCCTATATTGGTACTACTAGTGGAAATTATTTTAGTGTAGGTGGCTGTCTTTTCTTCGATTTTCTGTCATTTTATGTGAGATTTTTCTAGGGAAATCTTTCTAATGAAATCCAGAGACACAATATAGTCTGGGCTGTTTGCGAGAGAGAAAGAGATCTGATCTGTATGTGCGAGAGAGCTCCGCCGCATCTCACGTTCGCTTCCAAATTCTGAGGGAGACCAGAAAAACATTTTTGCGCTCTCTCTCCCGGCTGCCGCATCACGTGACACTTGTGAAAAAACGAATGGGATCAGACCAGATGCGAACCGTGGAACCTCGGATGAAAATCCCTTAAGGTACGGGCGCTTGTTATTTTAGTGTCTAATATCGATTCATATATGCGACTAAAAAGGTTAAATAAGACACGGCCTATTAGTTAGAATACTTAAATCTCTATCTTATTAAATGTTTGTTTATAAACATTTAATATACGTTTGTATATAAATCAAATGCAATTATGAATGTGTTAAATAACCAAATAGTTTTTAATGTTAGCCGTAACCAAACACTTAATAATTAACATGTTACTTTAAATAAAAGCTCATACTTTTGTCATTATACAAACTAACGCATTTGATGGTTTTATTAGATGAATGACTAATCATTATCTCGTAAATGTTTTGTGGAAGAAAGGTATAATATTATTTACATGAAATTACCTAGCAGATAACTCTCAATTACCGTACATGTATCATATGACAAATAAAGTTAAAGGTGAATTTCGTTTAACATAACAACATCACACAGCTTACCAACACTAGAGGTCGCTCTAGCTCCTTAACATATTAATACCAAACAAATATGAGGCAGGGCATATACGAGGGGTACTAAAGTAAACAGTAAACTCAGGTTTCTAAGTGAAATAATAAGAACATGAATTTTAAATCAACCCATTCGATCTGACTTGTTAAAAATAATATAATCTGACATTTTGATTGGGTAGGGTAGCGTCAAATAAATACGAGGGACAACATATACGGGGGGCACTGAATAACTAAACAGTAAGCTCAGGTGTCTAAGTGATGAATGTGCATGTATGGTTAGAGGTTCAAATCCCGATGTTCGCGTGGCTACAGGTTCCAATCGTGATGTATATGTGTTGTATATTGTATCTGTGTATGTATGCACGTTGTTGTTTGTCTGTTGCATGGCTACAGGTTTAAATATTTATGCATATATGTAACTACATGTTCAAAACCTAATGTGTTTGTGTGGTTACAGGTTCAAATCTTTATGTGTGTAAGTGTGACCAGGTTACATTCATATTTAGATCCAGATCAGGATGGTGAAACCACCTTTTTGGCTTTCGATTTAGAGGACAAGTGTTTGGAGTCTTGTTACTCGTCTTAGTAAGCGGAATTCAAATATAGCATATGCGCACGCGCAAAACAACTTTTTTAGTTTTAGGTTTAGAACACTAAGAAATGAACAATTAGTTGTTTTCAAACATTCACATTCTGAGCTAGTTTCCCTAACAAATCAAACTAAATGTCTTGACGTGTGGCGTTAAATTTTTGTAAACCAGTAACCTCTCTATTGTTTCAGAGTAGCCTTAGCTATGTGACCAGTCGAACTAATTTTCTTGAGGTGTAGCTTTCAACTTTGTAACTCATCACATGTCAATCATTTTAGAGTAACCCATTCATGTCATTTTTAACCTAACGTATATACTTACACTTTGTTTTCTAACATATTATTGTAATATATATCTTAAGTATGGTAGCATATATATTAAATTACAAAAGAGGTACAAAGTACAAAACTAAGAAAATATCAGATAATTGTTTTCAAACATTCACATTCTGAGCTAGTTTACCTAACCAACCAAACTAAATGTCTTGAAGAGTAGCATTAAATTTTTGTAAACCAACACGTCTCAATCATTTTAGCGTGATCTTAGTCATGTAACAGTTAAACTAATTGCCTTGAGATTGGCTTACAAGATTTATTTGTTTTCATACATTCATATGAGCTAGTTTACCTAACAAGTCAAACTGAATGTCTTAACGTGCAGCGTTCAATATTGGTAAACCAACATGTCTCTAGTAATCTCAGTCATGTGACCAGTCAAACTAACTGTCTTGGGGTGTAGGTTTTATGTATGTATGTAATTTGAATTTCGATAGTGCAAAAATTAAAAAGTTGATATATAAAAAAGAAGACAAGAGAGTCGGTTGTTTATTTCAACAGGAAGTTAAAGGAACATTTGGGTAGCCGGAATACCGGCTACCTAAATGTTCTAGCAGAAGACCACTTATTACCTACGACTGCTACATACTTGATAACCATTAGTTTCTGTTGAGACTCCTGCTCTGTATGCATATTGCCCGCAGTGTAGGGGATATGCCTCCAGTACACCGCCCCAAATGTGCCGATCGAGCAGTTTTTTCATTGTTTTAGCAAGAAGAACATGAGATTTATTGGCATCAGGGACTTTGCCTGGTCTGTTGGACGCCCAGTTTTAGGAATGAATACAACCCTGGCCAGCCTTCATGCCCTCGGAATATACGCCAGAGCCAGGCTGACCCTCATAATGAAAGTAAGCGCCGGCGCCAGTATGGCTATACCCTGTTGGAGCATGATGGGCATCATTCCATCGAATTTGAATGACTGTTAATGATCCATCTGATTTTCCTTCAAGTAACCACCTCTTTAGCGATCGTCCAGTCTACTCTAGATGCCTGCCTGTACGGCGCCTCTATTTGTGAGTGTTCCCAGTGATTGGTTTATTATGTTGCAGCCGGGGAAGTGCATCCTCCCTCGAGCTTGCAAAGCCTTCCGTCGGTGTTTTAAGGGAGCCTATGTTGGTCTGAGTGCCCTTGGACAGGATCTTGTGTAGTCGAGTACTCTCGGATGTGCTCTCCACTTCCTCGCAGTGCCTCCTCCACGACTCCTTTCTGGCGCCCTCAGTATTTTGTTGTAGCTTGTTAGGGCATGTCTATATTCATCCCGTGCTCCCGACCTTTCGGCCGCGTTGAACAGCTTACGAACCTCCGTTCTCCTTTGCCTGAGGTCCTCGTTCCACCACGGGACGTTTCTGGTGGACTCTCTCATTTTCATGGGGCAGTTAGCGTTATAGGCCGAGGTGATTGGGTCTCACACTTGGGCTGCCGCAATCTCGAGGTTGGTTGTGTTGGTTGGTTGTAGAAATGATTGGATATCCAAATTTAATATCAAATCTTTACATACATTTGTACCAGATATCGAGCTGTTTTCAGCTTGTGTTCCACCAAAGTCCACCAAGTATGTAGCAGTTGTTAGGTGTTAATTGAGATGTGACTCTAAGTTGTTGTTGTAATAGGCAATCAACTTCCCTGTCTTCTTATTTTTCATATACTGCACTTTAAGACATTCAGTTTGACTTGTTAGGTAAACTAGCTCATAATATGGATGTTTGAAAACAAATAAAACTTGAAAGCCACACCTCAAGGCAATTATTTTTACTGGTCACATGACTAAGATCACTCTAAAATGACTGAGACGTGTTGGTTTAGAAAAATTGAATGCTACTATTCAAGACATTTAGTTTGGTTTGTTAGGTAAACTAGCTCAGAATGTGAATGTAATTTGTACCTCTTTTTGTATTTTAAAATAAATGTTACCATGCTTAAGATATATATTACAATATGTTAGCAAACGAAGTGTAAGTATAAGAATTAGGTCCAATGGTGACATGAATGGGTTACTCTAAAATGATTGACATATGATGGGTTACAAACTTGAAAGCTACACCTCAAGACAATTAGTTTGACTGGTCATATGGCTAAGATTACTCTGAAATAATAGAGAGGGTGCTGGTTTACAAAAATTGAAAGCTACACATCAAGACATTTCGTTTGATTTGTTAGGGAAACTAGCTCAGAATGTGAATGTTTGAAAACAAATAATTGTTCCTTTCTTAGTGTTGTACTATAACTCTTGATATCTTTTATTTTTAAATTAATGCTACCTTACCATACTTAAGATACATAGATACGTTGCTCTAAAACGATTGACTTGTCATGGCTTACAAACTTGAAAGCTACACCTCAAGACAATTAGTATGACTGGCCACACGACTAGGATTATTCTAAAATGATGGAGACGTGTTGGCTCCCAAACAATGAAATCTGTAGTTCAAGACAATTAGTTTCAGTGGTTAGTTTACTCTGAAATGGTAGAGAGTGTGCTGGCTTACAAAATTATAATCTACAATTCAAGACATTCGGTTTGACTTATTAGGTAAACTAGTTCAGAATATTATGAATGTTTGAAAAC
The DNA here is from genome assembly GCA_964006375.1 of Tillus elongatus. Classification (NCBI taxonomy): domain Eukaryota; kingdom Metazoa; phylum Arthropoda; class Insecta; order Coleoptera; family Cleridae; genus Tillus; species Tillus elongatus. The sequence goes on along the minus strand of OZ023269.1, from coordinate 68,373,497 downwards.
AAATAATTGTTCTTTTCTTAACATGTGATGGCTTAGATACTTGAAAGCTACACCTCAAGACAATTAGTATGACTGGCCACACGACTAGGATTATTCTAAAATGATGGAGACGTGTTGGCTCCCAAACAATGAAATCTGTAGTTCAAATCAATTAGTTTCAGTGGTTAGTTTACTCTGAAATGGTAGAGAATATGCTGGCTTACAAAATTAGAATCTACAATTCAAGACATTCTGTTTGACTTATTAGGTAAACTAGTTCAGAATATTATGAATGTTTGAAAACAAATAATTGTTCTTTTCTTAACATGTGAAGGCTTACATACTTGAAAGCTACGCCTCAAGACAATTAATTTGACTGGTCACATGACGAAGATTGACTGAAATAATGTAGACGTGTCGGTTTACAAAATTGAAGACTGCTCTTCAGGACATTTAGTTTGAGTAGTTAGACTACTTTGAAATGATAGAAACCCGAAATAGCATATATAAATCAAATCCACTCTTCACAACAAAGTATTGGTTTGCGCATGCGCAAACCCTATATTCTAAATCTGCTTACTGAGCCTAGTAAAATGATACCTCACATATGTCCTCTTGAACAAAAACTAAAAAAATTGTTTTGCGCATGCGCGTATGCTATATTTAAATTTTGCTTACTGAGCTGAGTAAAACGATACCCCATACATTGCCTCTAAACCAAAAACTAAAAAAAGTTAAAAGTTGTTTAGTTCATGCGCATATGCTATATTTGATTCCGCTTACTGAAACAAATAACAAGACTCCAAACACGTCCTCTAAACCGAAAGCTACAGGTTTCAGCATCCTGATCTGGATCTAAATATGATCTAAATCTGAATGCAACCTGGTCACATTTACACACATAAAGAATTGAACCTGTAGTTACGTATATGCATAAAGATTAGAACCTGTAGCCATACAACAGACAAACAAACAAACAACGTACATAGATACACAGATACAACATACAACACATATACATCAAGATTTGAACCTGTAGCCACGCAAACATCCGGATTTGAACCTGTAACCACACACGCACATTCACCACTTAGAAACCTGAGCTTACTGTTTAGTTATACAGTACCCCTCGTATATGTTGTCCTTCGTATTTGTTTGACGCTGCCATTTTACGGAGCATATATCGCGATTCGAACCTGTACCTCAAATAAAATCAAAATGTCAGATTCTATTATTTTTTACAAGTCAGATCCAATATGTTGATTTCATGTTCTTCTTCTTTTACTTAAAAACCTAAGCTTACTGTGCAGTTATTCAGTACCCCTCGTATATGCTGTCCCTTATATTTGTTTGGTATTAATTTGTTAAGGAGGTAGAGCGACCTCTAGTGTTGGTAATATGTGTTATGTTGTTATGTTAAACGAAATTCACCTCTAACTTTATTTGTCATATGATACATGTACGGTAATTGAGAGTCATCTGCTAGGTAATTTCATGTAAATAATATTATACCTTTCTTCCACAGAACATTTACGGGATAATGATTAGTCATTCATCTAATAAAACCATACAATGCGTTAGTTTGTATAATAACAAAAGTATGAGCTTTTATTTAAAGTAACATGTTAATTATTAAGTGTTTGTTAATGGCTAACATTAAATAAATAAAACTATTTGGTTATTTAACACATTCATAATTGCATTTGATTTATATACGAGTATAAACATTTAATAAGATAGAGATTTAAGGACGCCCTCGTGGCGCAGGTGGCTAGGTGTCAGCCTGCTAAGCGAGAGGTCCCGGGTTCGATTCCCGGGCGAGCCAAATTGACTCTGTCTGGAAAATTTTAAAAAATATTGAATGATGGGAAAGAATGTGCTAATGGCCTGAGATGCCGCAGTCAATAATATTAAATTAAAAAAAAAGAGATTTAAGTATTCTAACTAATAGACCGTGTCTTATTTACCCTATTTAGTCGCATATATGCATCAATATTAAGCACTAAAATAAAAAGCGCCCGTAGCTCAGGGGATAGTACATGGGACTTTCATCCGTGGTTCCACGGTTGACATTTTTTTTAAAGAGTCACGTGATGCGGCGGCTGGGAGAGAGAGAGAGAGAGAGCGCAGGACTCTCTCTCTCTCTCTCTCTGGTCTCTCTCAGCAGCTGGGAGAGGACGTGAAACGCGGCGAAGCTCTCTCTAGCACGACCTTCTCTCGCGCATACAGCTCAGATCTCTTTCTCTCTCGCACACAGCCCAAACTCTATTTTGTCTCTGTCTAAATTTCCTTATAAAATTTCCCTAGAAAAATCTCACTAAAAACCCCCCAGAAAACACACTTGAGCTGGTGCGATTCTCAAAAATGTCACAAAAGTGACAACAAAAAACCTTGGATTTTCCCATAAGGATAACATGAGAAATACACGATTTTGGGAGTAGAACCCCCAATTATATCCTACTTATAGACTAGTCGATTGATTATTGTTTGACGTGGTAGCAATGTACTGAAACGTGCCAGGTGTAAAGCAGCCGCGGGGTTAAATTAGACCTAAATGGGGGTATTGACGCAAATACACCCTCTTCTGATGTCTCCGTTGGAATGAGGAGAGAAGCCATTCCTGGCGGAAAACCGGAGAGGTGTTTAAATGTACAGAACATGATCGAGCGCCTCATACCTGTCGAGGACAGTTTTCAGGAAAACCATTATCCGATACGTGTGATGATTTAAACGAGAGGAAAATAACTTGGAACACAGAGACGTAGAGCCAACTGTATATCGCTATGGAGCGAGCTTGTAGGCCAGCGAACCCAAGTGAAGAATAAAATGCAGGAAATTGTTTACAAACAGTCCCGAACCCAACCGAGTAGTAGAAGGGCATGAAATAGGTAGTTGACAAACACCACCGAACCCCATAATATCATTTCAGAACGGGGGATGTAGGGATACGATTAAGGAATATCGAAGAAAACACAGCCACATACACTGAAGTAATATCCACCACTACTACCAGTGTAGGAGGTGGTTCAGGGGTTTATTTGTAAATATAAATTTATACTGTAACGTCCCCAATTAGGGGAATAAATACATACGCTTATATATATATATATATATATATATATATATATATATATATATATATATATATATATATATATATATATATATATATATATATATATATATATATAGACGTATAAACGGTTATTATGTAGCCCAATGAAGGTATAAACAGTCATTGTGAAGCCCGGAAAAACGTTGTTTATCCCACTTGCGGGCTAAACAGCGTATCGACCTTTAGACTGTGTCTACTTATATAAAAACATGTGTACAAGACAGCCAGCTACTTTTTCCTTGGGCCTCATAAAGCATTATTTACACCTACAACATACACCCGCTGATTCAAACGACTCAACTGAAGAGGGCGCGTTGATAGTCAACTATATGCACCGAAAGAAGATACACCACTTTTATGTAACCCGCACGCTATGTAGCCCAATATCTGGCAACAGTGTTATGACCCACAGTTGTGTTTGTTCGCAAACAAGTGGTTTATAACCGGATTTCTATTCAATGTTTACTACCAGGAAGAACTCGGCAATAATTTTACCTTGAAAATGATATTGATTTTATTTTTTTATTAAAGTAGTTTTAGGCAGCATCGCTTTAAAGGTTAACGTACTTATTTGTCAACATAAAAACATGCTCTGGTAACAAATTAATAATTATCATCGACGTTAATGCCTAATGTAACTAATTTTTTTTCTTTACAGAAGGCTATTATTTGACCTATATTTACATAGAACATTCGTTCATACATTTCCAGTTTCCAACCCTTAATTTCGTTATAGTTTTTATAATACGTTATTTCGTAAAACGGAAAAATATTTTTTCTAATAAAAATGAACATTTGAAAGTAAATATATAGATATAAACGTAACCTTTGCGTCGTCTTTTAGTATCGTCCACGTAAAAGTAAACTATAAATTAAAACAGTAACAACTATGACAGGGTATCTTACATTCGTTAACAGGTGTTAACATATTTATTAAACAATTCTTTTAAAAAAATCCTAACCTAAAACACATTATTTAATAACCTGACGATCGTTTCACTAACAAAGTTATCGTCATCAGAGGATGAAAAATGCTGTATTTAACATATTTTTTGATAAAAGGTCATTATTTAAAAATGAGTAGATAATGCCAAAATTTACAAATTATGTAGTGTTTTGAGTTATTTTTGAGCAAACCATGTATTACATATATTACATTTATCGGAAATGGAGTCATTAGCTAGAGCCTTTTACATAAACAAACAGGCCGCCGTTTCAAATTACTTGACTTTAGGGAAACATAACAAGAGACTATACATTTGACACTTCTTAAGGCCGTTGTAGAGCACTTTTTAATTTTTAATTGACTAATCGGTAATGATAGAAGTTTTACAAAAACTGCCGCTGTTTTCAAATAAGTTTTGCGAAAACTGACAAGATGGGTCATACTTTTTTAAAATTATATACAAATTATTATTATTATCATTATTATCATTATGGAATAGAATTATGTCGATATTATAAGTTATGAGATTTAAACATATATTATTTTACATTATTTAGTTAATAGTTTTCGTCGAAATGTTGACATATTATGCTTTCCAAACGTTATCAAGTGCAGATTTTGACGTACCAACATTTACTCTCCTTCTTCCCCCATCTGATGTTTCAAACCTTGTCTACATTTAATATAAATTATGATAATACCATCATTATTTTATTTAACCAGTAAAGAAGTAGGTATATATACAATTTCAGTTTTTCAATAGAAAAAAAAAGCAAAAAAGCACATTTAAGGTAATTGATCTTGCTACTTTTCTAACCACTTTGTTTTACATTAACAGGTATTGTATAGACTAAAGCCATTAGCCTAAAGATTTCTAGTTTTATGTTTACAAAACCATTCTGTAGACACTGGCGGCATTCTGAATTGTTTGAGTTTAGGGGAAAATGAATTACAAAACACTTTTCGTCTTGAAACTTGATCAAAAACAAATATAGGTAAAAGTGTAAAAAAACGGTCACCCTGTAAAAATAAGTGGGTTTAGGAAAAAAATAAATGGGTTTACAAAAGAGATTAAACCTGATTTTTTTAAGCCAATGACATAAATCTTCATACAAAAAATATTTACTTAACGAAATAGCGACTTTTTCTGATTTTGGGAAAAACAAAAAAGCATCTAGAAATGCATCTGATTCGTCTGATCTTATAATCAGTTATATTCTCGCAGATTGTATATACGTACCTAAGACGAGGTTATTAGCCCAAAATTTTTGAGATATATTGTGCCTACAAATACACGCTCGCACACACCCAAATACACACATACATGCCCGCACAAACGCACAGCCATGCACGCACGCACACAGTTTCGCCGCACATACACACAGATATCCGATATTAAGGCTTTGTTAATTCTAGGTTCAGAACGTTCCGAGGCGTATTACTGTGCAAAAGTTATTTTGATAAGACTTTAAAAATCCTATTACCATATAGTACCTATCTGACTAAGTGAAATAGGTATAATAACGTTTGTTTCACTAAAGTGAGGATTGAAGCCTGTGATGTGCACTGATAAGCCACTACTTTAATACAAGCATCAAACCGTCCAAGTACGTTACTCGTACCTTATAAAGGCGCTCTAATCTTATTCAGAGTAATACGCTGGTTTCTTATTTTCAGTGTTCCGACTATATTTTAGGTTTCTTATAAGTAAAAAAACATTCTGAGAGTATATTGTGATATTTAAATGAAACAACAGAAAAGATACATTTTTTTGCAAAAAATTTGAAAAGGTTAAACACAAAAAGTTATTTTTAACTACTTCAATGTGTTTTTTTTTTGATAATTAATTTTACACTTACTAGAATTGCATTAATGAGTAATAATCATTAGCACTGGTTTTCCATAACATTTTAATAAAAATATTAAATAAAACAAACGAATGTGAGATTCACAGTTGGTTTACTACGAGATCATTATTTGATCTGCTTCTTAAAAAATGTATTTACATTTTAAAATGTTTGCTGTTACGAAATTGTTACTATCGGTTTGTTTTGTTATATTTCGTTTTAGTTAGGTACGTAGGTAACATTTATATTTTTTATTTAAAAATTGTGTTTTGAGTAATAAAAATTAAAAAGGTGGAATTGTGGATGTGAAAAAAGAAACACAATTACTGCCAAATTAAACTTTATATTTTTAATTAAATCAAAGTAAAACTTAAAGAATTTATTTTTAAACTTTTTTGAGCTAAATCTCTTCTAAATAATACATCTACTTTTTCTTATAATAATTGTAAACATATGCTTTAATAGATTTCCAGTTTTTGTCCTTGAAAATTGTTTTCTTGTTCTTGATAAGATCTTCAACCTCTCCTTTTTTTGGAGGAATCTTTTTTGTGAAATGATCTTTAAAATACTCATTCATGAGATATTTTTGTTTCTCGGTCCACCTTCTTCTTTTATTTTTTTGGCTAATTTCTTTGCATTCTAAATCTGTAAAATAATGCGGCAATTAGTTTTTGATTTCGACTTGTTACAAACTATAAAGTTTACCCTGATTTTCATTTGAAACATCCTCCACATGTGATCTAGTTGAAGATTTTTTCTTCTTTTTTTTCCATTTAAATGCATATCTGCAACAGTAAAAAAAGTATTACTCTGATTGAACATGTTGAGGTAACTCTACCTTTATTTATAACTGAGGCACCCAGCAGGCTTCGATTATTATTCTCTTTATTTTTCTCTATGTTTAATTCAGTGTCAGAATTATCAGACTCATCAGAAATAACTGAATCGGAGAATTCTATTTCATCCAAGGTTTTTCCACTGTAAGAGGCACCCTTGCCTTTGTTAATAACCAGTAGCAGTTTGGATACCTTTGCCGTCTGGTACACGTCTTGTGGCAGCCTAGAAGTTCAGATAAATAGAGTAGCACACTTATTTTACGTGTCAACTATAGGAAGAACGCAGATAAATTTAACGAGACTAAAGTTATGCAAAATTTCTTTGTTATTCATAAAAATCTACAGAAAAAATTAAAATATCGCCTTTTTTGAGACATGTCTATCTTCTACAGAACAGGCTATAAATGACATATAGAAGATATTTAACACAATCATATACAAGACACTCTTAAATTAACTTTAGCTCGTCGTTCATAAAAATATCGCTGATGTATTAATTACAAGGAAAAAAACGTTCATTAATTGTTGTTGCCCTTGCTTGGTGAAACCGTTCCATACTAAATACAGATGTAGAGACTATTTCTCTGGCTTTACAAATCTTCGTTTCCGTTACTGTAAGCGGTTTCACTGCTTGACAGGATCATCAATCAATTTAAAAAAAATATCCTGTCTGATGTGCTGTCAAACAACGACACCGGTTACAGAGAAGAACACAAACATTGATGAATCCAAAGAAACAGTCTCTACGTCAGTATTTAGTACAAAAATGTTGCTATTATATCATCTTTTCACAAAACAAGTACATTTGACTATTTAAGTAATTTAAGCATTTAAACTAAATTGAAATAAAAAAATTACAAACCAACTTCTGCCTTTAAAAAACCTTTTTTCCATTTCTGTTTGTCCTACGTGTTTGTTACAGTATGTTTCTGCGGTGCACTAAACTCAAAATGTTATGTTTTGGCATATACATATAAGATAATAAACATGGTGTATTACCCAACTAGGTTTGAAGGCGATATATGCTGTATTATGGATATGTCGCTTAAAGAAAAAAGAGTATTTAAATTATTTATTAGATCAGATTAACGGTAAGATCGACATTATATTATTCTCACATGGCTGCTGTTTCGTCACCATGTGTCATCTTCAGACACAAAAGTTCACTTTGTATCTGAAGAAACCACATCGCAGTGAAACAGCTGTCATGTTATAATAATATAGTGTCAATCGTACATACATCTGTTTCATTAAATAATTTAAATACTCTGACTTGTGAACACAGTATTTGCAAATTACTTTGTAGTAAAGCTTTTCCTGTAGATACCAATTTTTCATTGTGAAAGTTTTTATATCATTAAACAAGGCATTCTCAATAAAGTAGATATACTTAAAAATTATTTAAAATTTATTATAGCTTACCTATAATAAGATTCGTGAGTCTTTTTTGTGTGGCCCATAAAATTGGCAAACTGCTCCATTTCGTTGTCGCTGACACTCAGCACTTGTAGAACTGTGGCAATCTGTTTACGTTTAGTAGAGGTAAACAGCTCTTGATTTTTTACACCTGCTTGATTAGACAACTTTTTCAGTACGTGGTATCCACTTAGCCTTTTATCTTTAACATATGAGTTGGCAAATAAGTATTCATTATTTGCTGCAACATATTTGTGTCTGACCTCCAACATAATATTTATGAATTTCTGAATATTTTTTGGATATAAAATTGCGACTGGTTTACTACCCTTCCCCACAGTTACAACTCGTTTGAAATTTTGAGTTAGGAGTTTTTCAGCTTCGGTTAAAGATTCCAAACACTCTTCCTGTTCACCTTGTGAGTTGCTTTTGCAATAAGTTTTAACTTTTAGGTATTGTACCTCTCCAATACGCTTTCTATTCAGTAATAAAGTAAAGGCCAGAATATTTTCGCACAACCTTCTATATTCTTTGTCGGCAAATTTTTCTCTGATCATATTTTCGGCAGCTTCTTTAGCTTCTTTTAAAACGTATTTTTGGAATTTTAATATGTCACTTGTAAGGGGAAACATTTTTGGTTTTTCCCATCTGTTTTCATTCAGATTTTTCAAAGCTAAACTAGAGACCTCTGAATTCCAGTGTCTCTCTATTAGAAGTCTTAATTGTTTAATATCTTTCAGTGACTTGTCTCTCTCGTTGCACCGAATAAAGCTGCTCTTTTTGATGAGAAGTTTGGTGGCTATATCGCACACTGTGCACTGCCTTGGTGATGTGCCCAGATGTAATGCCAGACTACTAGCCCTGAATGTTCGTAATTCGTGATCGTAGCCACTTATTATCTTAGCAGCCGCAACTATGTTGTCGAAAAATTCAGGTTTTAAAACATCAAACAAAATATGGGTTCCAGTAGTTTTTTTAAAGCTAGTAGAAGTCTACCCAGCTCTCGCATTTTGTTCGATATTACCGTTTTTATTTGTATTCTTTTATGCTTTCTTAGCAAACTCTCCCCGTAACTGCAGATAAGTATATCATTCATGGCAGTTTTTGATATTTCATCTGCTCGCATAATAGTAAAGACTTCATTTTTCAAGCGCAAGGTATCATAAAATTTACTATAAACCCCTGCACAGACAGTAGCTGCTTGTGACGCTGATAAGTGGTGTTGACGTTTTGTTTCGTGATTAGACCTCAACGGGCATATTTTTCTATGTCTTCTCAAATAACTTCTTTTAAAAAAACCAAAGTAATCATTGCAGGCCAAATATTTTTCGTTTCCATCTTCTATGTTTTTACTTTTAGAATTGTTACAATCAGGATCATTATTATCAGTATATTTTTCTCGTCTGACAGGTTTTATAAAATTTGTTTGATTGCTGTATTGGAAGTTTCCTTGCCTACGAATTGCATTTAACAGCTGTTTTCTTTTAGGATCACTAAGGGACATACCTTTTAGTTCCTTAACTGCCCCTTCCTCTTTATGGTTTCGAAACAAATGTCGCGGAAAATGTGTTACTTCTAGGCAACAATAGGGACACGCAGATTTTTTTGTCCACGGTCTGGTATTTGAAAAATATTCAATGCTATCTACAGGTTCCTAAAAATAAAATATTTAGTGGCCAGTACATAAATTTTAATCAGTGTTTTTTGCAGTTTTCAGCACAATCCAAAACTTACTTCAGTTATTATTCCAAATCTAAGAACTACTGCATCTAAGTTTCTTTCAACTGGGTTATCAATTTTTATGGATATTGGAGGTTCTTCTTCTGGGGTTACAAGATTTTTAATAAGATTTTCTCTTTCTTGGTACATAGTATGAACAGAAACCTCACACATTTTTTCTAAATCCACCATGTCACATACAAACTCCTCCTCTGCTTTGTTTTGACGATTTACAGATGAATTAATTCCATTGCCTGTTGCATCATACTGACTTAAGGCTAGTGTTTCTCTGTTGTCATCTGCATTGGTATCACTAGCATCATAGTTTGTCTTTTTATTCTTTCCCAACTTATCACTTTTAGTTCACGGTAAAGGCTCTTTGAAAATATCATTTCTTGTAACATTTTTGGCATCACAAACTTGAGACCCAGTATTTAATATGTGTTCTTCTCCAAGAATCTTAATTTTTTTTTCAATTAAATTTACACTATCTTGTGATTCATTGTCCTTATCAGTACAAGTGAGCACCTAAAGTAGAATTTGTAACATAAACATAAAATAAGACTCAATAGAAATTTAAATACAAATTATTTTAAAGTAAGTAAGGCAAATGATACCTGTGTTACCTCTGTTATATGTGTATTTGGTGAATATAGGTATGATTCTGAAGACGCAGAGTCCGAACAAATGGAAAATGAATCTACAGAGCTAATTTCATCAAAAGACACTGACGAACTAACATCACTGTTAGAATTTTGCTTACAGTAACTCATCTGCAAATTAGGAAATAAATTTGTTTAAGAATGTTTACAAGCTAATATGTCAAAAAGCTCAAACAGTGTTATTTATTTTGCTTTTACTAAGCGTTAAGTACTTAAAAAGTTTTCAAATTAATTTACCTAAAGTACTCACTAAAATGTGCAAAAAAATAGTTGTAAAATAACTAGCTTATAAAAAAATATAATTTTGTCGGGATATTGCACTGTTTTACTAAACTAGCTTATGTGCTTCAGAAAGTTAGCTTAAAAAAATGAAACCTAACAGGCTGCATTTGTATTAGTACCTACTGTATTTAACAAAACAAATAACTGGTTTATGTTTTCTAACGAATTCTATGAAGTGGTTTATTTTCCTGAAAAAGCCTAGTTAACGCAATCTCCGCAAATATACAGGGTGCTTCACGGTGAGTGGCCTATTAGACGTTTCTGGAGAACTATATCTATTTAAATTCTGAAAATTTGTATCCGCACGTTTTTGATACTGATCTTTCTAACTAAAATATTTTCAATTAGCCTGCACCTTCGGTTATACCGGAAGTCGACACAAACTTTGTTTTTTTAAATCGAACACCCTGTATATTATTAGCTTTTTGAATTGCACCTTCAATTTAAGGGCCACTTCATGACAACATAGTCGGGCTAGTTTGTACCGTTTCGGATTGATTCGCCGTTTTGTAGAAAAAGTTACGATTGGAGCGCTTTAGAAAAATTCCGATATCTTTAAAGACATGCAAGACAGAAACATGCGGTTTTCACTATCCAATAGAGCGTAAAAATTTCTACATACTGTTATAAACACAATACGATTTTAAGATAACTGTTATTTATAAAATACATTTGAATTTGAAAATTTTCAATCAGGATAAATTGATTTTTTTAATAAAAGGGTACCCATATGTCCCCAGCATCTGATTTGGCGTTAAATTCCCTATCTTCTAAGTATACATTACCCTATACCTATCTCTTATAGTTTTCTTTGAAAATTGATTTGAAAATAGTAATGGTCAGCGGGATAGCGCCAACCTTTGACTACTTCTGCCTTTAATGAGTGTCTTATTTTAAAAGGACATACAGTAACTTGCAGTTCCAACTGATTCCTTTTTTTGATAACTTTCCGACCTATATTGGGTATTTCCTATAGCTAAAAAGGACAGTTTTTGAGGTATTTAGAGACATTCAAAAACATAACACAGCATAATTTTTCCTTATACTATGGTTGAACGTCAACGTTAAGGCAAGTGTGCCATGATGAACAATTTATATTACATACTTATCATTCTAAATTATTCGATAAATGTACTAATGTACTAATGTTCACAGTTAAGATGGAAAATCATTATTCCAATGCAGATTATTTGAATTTACTTTACATCCATAGAGAATGTAACCGAATTATTAGTAGAACATGTAGAAGGTTTAATGAGTTAAATCCTAATCTGCCACCCATGAGTGAAAAGAAGTTTAGAAGGATTGAGTCAAATTTCCTAGAATTTGGTACTTTTAAAACACCCAAATCGAATACCAGTCCAGTGACTAGAGATGAAGATAACGAAATAACTGTCCAGGCTTATTTCGAAGCATATCCACATGCCTCTATTTACACTGCAGTGAACGACATAGGTATTCCTTACTCCTCTGTGGAAATAGTCTTGTGGAAGCACAAAATGCACAATTATAAGTTTACTTTAGTGCAAGCTCTGCATCCAGAAGATGCTAGTAAAAGGGTCCAGTTTTGGGAAACGATGTTAATTCATATTCAAGGAGATGATGACTTTAATATATATATATATATATATATATATATATATATATATATATATATATATATATATATATATATATATATATATATATATATATATGAGCTGATGAATCAAAATTTTCTCATGAAGGAATTTTCAATAGACATAACAGTCATCTTTGGGCAAATCAAAACCCTCACGCTATTAGGGAAAGGGGATTTCAAGTAACATTTAGTTTCAATGTGTTTTGTTTATTAAAAGGTATTAACTTTTTTTATCATATTTATGATGGAACCTTAATTTCTAATCGTTACATGGAAATATTAAGAATAATAGTTACAGACTTTTTATACAATTTACCATTATCAGAATATAGAACTTGTTGGTATCAACATGACGGAGCTCCTGCTCCCTCTACACGAGAAATGTCTAACACACTCGACGATCTATTTGAAGATAGATGGATTGGAAAGTGCGCTCCCTGGATATGGTCCGCAAGAAGTCCAGATCTTACCCCGCTTGATTTCCATCTTTGGGGAAAGATAAAAACCAAAGTATATGAAACGCCCGTCAATTAACGCGAAGAATTAGAAATCAGAGTAAGAAGGGCGTTTGAAGAGTTAGATAGGAATGAGATTCTGTCAGCAACCACTAGCGGCATTACGACACAAATATTAAAATGTTTGAGTGTTAATGGACAACATTTTAAGCAATTACTAGTTTAGGAGGTGTGAGTTGTTTTGTTACTCGTCTTGTAATAATACTTATAGGATTTATAAGATTGTGTAAGGTAATAATATCACTGTTGTTATCGCTAGAAATTTTTTTAAATTAAAAAAAAATATATTAATTACATAATTTTCAAACACAGTAACAATATTTCTTTATTATAATTTTTTACTTGAACATGAAATATTTTTGTTTGTACTGTATTTTTTTTGTTACGTACAAAAAAAATGACACCGCCCTGCTAACAATTACTATTTTCAAATCAATTTTCTAAGAAAACTATAAGAGATACGTGTAGGGTAATGTATACTTAAAAGATAGGGAATTTAACGCCGAACCAGATGCTGGATACATATGGATACCGTTTTATTAAAAAAATCAAGTTATCCTGATTGAAAATTTTCAAATTCAAATGTATGTTATAAATAACAGTTATCTTAAAACCGTATTATGTTTATAACAGTATGTAGAAATTTTTACGCTCTATTGGATAGTGAAAACCGCATGTTTCTGTCTTGCATGTCTTTAAAGATATCGGAATTTTTCTAAAGCGCTCCAATCGTAACTTTTTCTACAAAATGGCAAATAAATCCGAAACGGTACAAACTAGCTCGAATTTGTTGTCATAAAGTGGCCCTTAAATTAAACGTGTAATTCAAAAAGCTAATAATATACAGGGTGTTCCATTTAAAAAAAAAGTTTGTGTCGACTTCCGGTATAACCGGAAGTTCAGGCTAATTGAAAATATTTTAGTTAGAAAGATAAGTATCAAAAACGTGCGGATACAAATTTTCAGAATTTAAATAGATGTAGTTCTCCAGAAACGTCTAATAGGCCACTCACCGTGAAGCACCCTGTATATAGAAAGTTAATGGTGCCCAGATTAACTATGGCTATAAGCTAAAATCTATTTCAGTTTAAGTGGGTATCTTATAAAGCACCGGCAGCAGGTTTTTAAAATTATAGCACCAAAATTTTCCAATTATCTTTTAAAACTAAGTTTTTAAGGAAAATAGCAGACCTAAAACTACTCGTTTTTTGAAATATTATTTCCTTTGGTATATTTATTGTGGTCATCGAGTATAAGAAAGTTGCTGAATTAATAACTGATAGTAGTAGTATTTACGCATGAGTAAACAACCGGTTAGAATATTTTCCCATTTATTTTTACAGGGTGTTTATATATGCTTTCTGACTGCGGAAGCACTCGAACACAAATGAGTCATTTATGTCAAATTGAGAAAAGCTTATAAAAAATATTAGAATCACCCAAACCTGAAGCAAAACAATCCAGATTAAATATGCCTATATTTCAAATGTAAATGCGTCAGATTTTTGAAAATTGAAGGGCTCATAATTTACCTCATAAACAATAAATTCAGAATTGATAATTCAAAAAGGTTCGATAGCAAAAACAGCAAACATTATGTTGAAGATTTATGTTTGTTTTGTAAAGACTGGGATGAATATATATTTATTTTATCGTTTATTCGTATTCCTAAAATTTATTTTGTTTTAAATTTGATTCGTATGAAGGTTCTTAACTAAGTTACACTCGTGCTCTAAGCGAAAATGCTTTTGTTTTGAGGATGAGCAATTGTTTTATTATAATTTTATGACCTACGTGCAAAATTAGATTATTTCAGGCAATCAAGCAAATTGTATGTTTAATAATTCTTTTCACATGGTTGTTTTGTAAAACAAACAAACACGATCATTCGTCATTTAAAAACTGAGATGTCTTGTTTGAATATTTGAGTTTTTAAACATATTTTAGTATTTGATTATACTTAAACACCTTGTAAAACTGTTTATTAAAATATCTCACAAATTGTCGGTTCACGTTAAGATATTACTACTGCCAGTTGATATACCTATCTATTGCACTAGAACTGAAACATCGCACAAAAATCGTCTTGTAGCCTTTAGTAATTATTTGCTAAAGTTATAGTGTTTTAAAATGGCGGCCAGTTTAACACATTAAAGTACTTCAAGATATTTTCACTGTATATTACTCTAAGAAAAACTGAAATATAGTATCATGTTTGAAATTAAAATGATAGTCATTTATAAGATGGAAATCGCTAAAATATAGATATGGTTTTAAACCACAATCACCACACATCCCTGCTCAAAAATATCAAATGGTGAAATTTTTATTTTATTACGCCAGAAACTGCTCCATATTTCATACTACGAACATTTTTGTAAACTTTTGTAAGTGTAAAAAATATAAAAACCAGTGAATACATTAGGAACCGACAAATGCAATAATTTATGGGTCTTGCTTTTAAAAAAATAAAGTTATTTGCTCATAGTACTCTGTGGATAACACCCTCAACAGTTAAAATGATTGAAATAGTCACAATAAATTTAGACGTTTCTTTTAAAAAAATCTTGATATTATTTATGGTTTCTTTGTAAAATAACTATTAACTAACGGATCACAGTGTACGCAAATATAGTGTGCGCACAAATATTACAGTGGCAATAGTTAATTTTAAATTTTCAGTATTATTATTTATTATTCAGAATGAACAAATTTACCTAATCTAGAAATATTATTATATAATTCTAGTGGTCGTTTCTTTATAAACATATGCACCTACTTGTGGCAGGGTAAAAGGTATAAATCTTTTTTCTTTGCCAATTTTAATTATCTTATATACCTACCAGTCTACCTTGTCTTAGATTGTAAGTTCCTCTCGAAGAAAGGTTGGTTATTTTTTTTGATGGTTGACCTAAAGAATATTAACAACTATTTAGTAAATATATAAAACAGGAAATTATGTTATATGTACTTATTATTCCCAGCAGTTTTATTAGTTGTACCAAGCTACAATGTTTAGTATAAAAATGAATTTAAGAAAAATGTTTGTCGGCAACACAATTTGTTGCTCAGATGTTATTGAGAGCTATTTTTTATTTTTATGTTTGATAGGACAAATTTACCACCTGTTTGATTACAAGTTATTTAACTGATACTCAAATAGTACTTGTATATGAGTTTGATAGGTTTAGTTTAGTTTTGTTTTTTACCTTATTTAACATGAGCCTATTTTCGCGACGATAGCTAAACACCGATGCTAGGGAATAGATAAATTTCACCACCCGGGAAAATTTGCCAAACCTCTTCCCTCTATAAAGAGTGTATAATATTTAAAGTGTCTAACGTCGTATGGTACACATAATCAACGAGAGTTGAAAAAATAGTAACAGCTTGAAAAATGATTACCTGATTTTGGTCAAACCTAGTAGGTATTTTTTGTGTAAATAGCTCAAAAAATTTCCTAAATCAGCCCAAAAGCAGTCTTTCCAAAAAAAGAAAGACTCGATTCTACTTTTGAATTTTTTTGGAACTACAAAACTACAAAACTAAAGTTTTCAGGTTAATGTTAAATTAAATTATGGGCATCTAAAAATTTTTTCTGAAAAGTCGTTAATATACGTAACGCACTTCCTGCGCTTGAATTTTTTATACATGAGGCTAAAGGATCGAATATGGCATTGCAAAAACTTTGCGCCGTTTTTACCAGGTGGCATTTTACTTCCATTTCCACCCTGTAAAGTGACTGATCTAAAATCACAATAGTCGGTGCTTGTTTTTTTTTATGTATGGCGCCTGAATAAAAGGGGGGATGTCACTATTATTAGGTAGCCTATTATATTTTTTACATTGCGCTGTAACATGTCAAATTAAAGAAACCTACATTACTAACTGCTAATTAAATCTCCAAATACTTCTCAAACTTTAAAAACATTATTACGTGTCATTATAGACCTTATAAGCACATTTTCCTATAAAACACATTATAAAAAATTTGGGCAGTGGCGACTCAAGGATGACTTAGCAAAGTCACATGTTAATGGCTGATTTTTTCGTATCAATTTTAGATTACCCGAACATTTTTTATTGGCAAAAATTTTAACTTAAAAAATCCACAGGTGAGATGATCAACAAAACTAATTCCTAAAGGTGTTAGTATTGTTGCTATTCCTTTTATTTACAACTATTGTTAATTGTAACATACACATTAGCTTGAAGGGCTACTAAAGTCATTCATTACATTACATGTTTGGGACTTTTTACACACAAAAATTCAATTTGACCGTTCCGTTATCATTACCTATACTTCTACATGTAAGACGATGTGGAAATAATAAGTTAATGAGTAATTACCTACTGCATAAGTACAATTGGAGAACCCAAATCACCATAACACATCTTTTTAAAGACCTGACGATCGTTTCACTAACAGTGTTAGCGTCATCGGAGGATGAAAAAACAATTGAAGAATTTTTCATCCTCTGATGACGCTAACTTTGTTAGTGAAATGATCGTCAGGTCTTTAAAAAAATGTGTTGTGGTGATTTGGGTTCTCCAAGTATATTTATCAGTGCTCATCACAGGCTCCAATATTCACTTAGTATATACTGCATATTCTTATGAGTAACTGCTAACCCAAAAACAAATAAATCTTTTTTGATGTTAAAAGCTAAATTATTTTTTAATTTATCAAATACAACATGAAAGGTACTAACTATAATATAAGGGTAGAATTAGGCTATTTTAATAAGTACTTACCTGAATTTTTAATAGCCATCGACACTAACATCTTTCCACGGCGTTTTATTTTCGACGTCATTCGTCCTTGAACCACTAAACGCAACTTCAGAATACAAAAGATACATTCAGAATACATGTGAGTAGTACAGGTCTGGTTCACGGAAACGTAGAAAAACATGTGAGAGGCTATTAATAGTACGCAACTACATAGGCAACGCTGCTGGGCCGAACAACGTGCTAAGCATATCACGTATATATCAACGGGGCTAAATAGCGATATATTAATATATAGAGGGCCATACAAAGTATTCAAAATGTATAAAACTTTAGTCTTTCTTCCGACATTACCCCTCTCTGGTTGCTCATTAAAGTGCTAAACAAAGTAGCGAAATACACGTATTTAAATCGTTACATACTTTTCCTAAGCGACGGGTGGAACAACGCTCCGTCCATATAGTGGGCTACATAACATGCCATTTATACGTATATATATATATATATATATATATATATATATATATATATATATATATATATATATATATATATATAGAGAGAGAGAGAGAGAGAGAGAGAGAGAGAGTAGTCGGTTGACTATGGTTTGACGTAGTAGCAATGCACAGAAACGTGCCAGATGTAAACCACCCGTGGGGTCAAATTAGTCCTAAATAGAGATATTGACGCAAATACACCCCTTTCTGGTGTCGCCGTTGGAATGCGGAGAGGAACCATTTTTGGCGGAAAACCGGGTAGGTGTTTCAATATACAGAACATGATCAAGTGCCTCATACCTATCGAGGACAGTTTACAGGAAAACTATAATCCTATACGTATGATAATTTAAACGAGAGAAAAATAAGTTGGCACATAGAGACGATTAACCAACTGTTTATCGCTATGGAGAGAGTTTGTAGGCCAGCGAACCCAGGTGGGCAAAAAAATACACGAAATTGTTTACAAACAGCCAGGAAGCCAACCTAATAGTAGAAAGGCATGAAGTAGGTAGTTGACAAACAGTATCGAACCACATAATATCATTCCAGAACGGAGGATGTAGGGATAAAATGACGGAAGATCGAATAAAACAGAGCCACCTACACTGAAGTAATATCCACCACTAGTATCAGTGTAGGAGGAGGTTTAGGCGATCCACTTGCATGTATGTATGTATATATATGTATGTGTATGTATATATATATATATATATATATATATATATATATATATATATATATATATATATATATATATATATATATATATATATAAACATACTTTGAAGTACAGGCTACTTTCGGTTATTCCGGAAGTACCACATACCTCGTCATTTGCAAGCGATCACTCATGTATTATTGCATTCTTAAATTCCACGTCGCATTCTAGATCACATCGTACAAAGGCACGTTCTCGGGTTAGACAGATTTTTCGGAACATTTCCTAAATGACACTGGTCCATAGCAGCTATCTCCGCTTTTAAGCATTGCCGGAAAATCAGAGTTACTGAAGACACTGATGGAGCGTGGTTCTAATCTAACTTATACACAGGTTTCTGCAGCTTCTTTTATTGATAACTTTATCACCCTACATTTATCTGCCTGGTGTTATTGCCGATTAAAATAATATTAATAAATAAACCTATTACACTTATTTTCTTACAATTTCCGAGATACGTTGACTTTTCTTTTACATAATGTTGCAAAATATTCATTTATCTCCTCATACTCAGTTAAAGAGACTAAAAAACCCCCAGTGTTACATCAGATGATCTCAGACGCCATCATCGTGGCCTGCTTTACAACCTCCTATTTCATTCCTTACAAAGCTCACTGGAGCAATGAACAGGAGCCCCGTCTAGTTCACACCAACCAGAAATTCTACTACTATTTTCTGGTAAATAAAATAGGTTACCATGTTTATGAGAAATTCCAGCAATTTCCTTTGAGCATATCACTTTTCGCCATAAATATAACAGACATGCTTGTCAAAAAAGAAGCTCAGTCTAAGTGAGATATAAGAAACGAAGCACGTGTCGCCACCTTGTTGCGAAACCGAGTAGTATGTTGTCGCGGCAGCTCCAAATATCACAAAGTGTTAAAAAATAGAGACTGTATACAACCAACAAACAATTTAGTAAATTGTCAGCCCTGGCCCATTTCTACCCTAATAGGGGGACAAAATATGTAAGGCTAGATGCATTATCACGACAATTAGAACCGTAGATCAGTTTTGCTCCTATTAGAGCACGTCAGTAAGCCATACTAGTGGCAGCAAAAATACACCTATAAAGTAATACGGCTATGGTAGCCAGCCTTCCAACACTAAGTGAGATATAAGACACGAAGCACGTGCCGCCACTTTGTTGCGGAACCAAGTAGTATGTTGTCACGGCAGCTCCAAATAACACAAAGTGTTAAAAAATAGAGACACTGTATACAACCAACTTACAAGCAGGTGCTTCAAATTGTTATACTTTCTCTGGTCGCACTAAAAAAAGAAAAAAACCTCAAGAGTAAACTCACCCTTAAAGGTGAATATTTTTTTGTGCAACTTTGGTAGCGGAAATATAGTTACCAGCATTGATTATGTGTAAATTTATAGCTTGGTCGCACTCATACTTTCTCTGGTCGCATTAAAAAACGAAAAAACCTCAGGTGTAAACTACCCTTAAATATGAATATTTTTTTGTGAGACTTTGGTGGCAAAAATACACTTACCAGCAATGATTCTGTGTAAATTTACAGCTTGGTCAAATTCATACTTTCTCTGGTCGCACTAAAAATGAAAAAACCTCAAGAGTAAACTACCCTTTAATTTTTTTGAAACTTTGGTAGCAAAGAGACAGTTACCAGCAGCGATTCTGTCTAAATTTAGAGCTTGGTCGCATTTATACTTTCTCTGGTCGCACTAAAAAAAAAAAACCTCAAGAGTAAACTACCCTTAAATATGATTATTTTTTTGTGAAACTTTGGCAGCAAAGACTGTTACCGGCAGTGATTCTGTGTAAATTTAAAGCTTGGTCGCATTCATACTTTTTCTGATCCCACTAAAAAATTAAAAAACTTCAAGAGTAAACTACCCTTAAATATGAATATTTTTTTGTGAAACTTTGGTAGCTGAAAGACAGTTACCAAAGGTGATTCTGTGTAAATTTATAGTTTGGTCGCATTCAAACTTTCTCTTGTCGCACTAAAAAACGAAAAAACCTCAAGAGTAAACTACCCTTAAATATGAATATTTTTGTGTGAAAATTTGGCAGCAAAAAGACTGTTACCGGCAGTGATTCTGTGTAAATTTATAGCTTGGTCGCATTCATACTTTCTCTGGTCGCAATAAAAAACGCAAAAACCTCAAGAGTAAACTACCCTTAAATATGAATATTTTTTTGTGAAACTTTGGCAGCAAAGACTGTTACCGGCAGTGATTCTGTGTAAATTTAAAGCTTGGTCGCATTCATACTTTTTCTGATCCCACTAAAAAATTAAAAAACTTCAAGAGTAAACTACCCTTAAATATGAATATTTTTTTGTGAAACTTTGGTAGCTGAAAGACAGTTACCAGCGGTGATTCTGTGTAAATTTATAGTTTGGTCGCATTCAAACTTTCTCTTGTCGCACTAAAAAACGAAAAAACCTCAAGAGTAAACTACCCTTAAATATGAATATTTTTGTGTGAAAATTTGGCAGCAAAAAGACTGTTACCGGCAGTGATTCTGTGTAAATTTATAGCTTGGTCGCATTCATACTTTCTCTGGTCGCAATAAAAAACGCAAAAACCTCAAGAGTAAACTACCCTTAAATATGAATATTTGTTTGTGAAACTTTGGTAGCGGAAAGGTAGTTACCAGCGTTGATTCTGTGTAAATTTATAGCTTGGTCGCATTCATACTTTCTCTGGTCGCACTAAAAAACGAAAAAACCTCAGGAGTAAACTACCCTTAAATATGAATATTTTTTTGCAAAACTTTGGTAGCAAAAATACGGTTACCGTCAGTGATTCTGTGTAAATTTATAGCTTGGTCGCATTCATACTTTTACTGATCGCACTAGAAAATTTAAAAACTTCAAGAGTAAACTACCTTTAAATATGAATATTTTTTTGTGAAACTTTGGTAGCGGAAAGACAGTTACCAGCGGTGATTCTGTGTAAATTTATAGCTTGGTCGCATCATACTTTCTCTGGTCGCACTAAAAAACGAAAAAACCTCAAGAGTAAACTACCCTTAAATATGAATCTTTTTTTGTGAAACTTTGGCAGCAAAAAGACTGTTACCGGCAGTGATTCTGTGTAAATTTATAGCTTGGTCGCATTCATACTTTCTCTGGTCGCACTAAAAAACGAAAAAACCGCAAGAGTAAACTACCCTTAAATATGAATATTTTTTTGTGAAACTTTGGTAGCAGAAAAACAGTAGCCAGCAGTGATTCTGTGTAATTTTATAGCTTGGTCGCATTCATACTTTCTCTGGTCGCACCAAAAAACGAAAAAACCTCAAGAGTAAACTACCCTTAAATATGAATATATTTTTTGTGAAACTTTGGCAGCAAAAAGACTGTTACCGGCAGTGATTCTTTGTAAATTTATAGCGTGGTCGCATTCATACTTTTTCTGGTCGCACTAAAAAACGGAAAAACCTCAAGAGTAAACTACCCTTAAATATGAATATTTTTTTGTAAAACTTTGGTAGCGGAAAGACAGTGGCCAGCAGTGATTTTGTGTTAAGTTATTGCTTGGTCGCATTCATACTTTCTCTGGTCGCACTAAAAAACGAAAAAACCTAAATAGTAAACTACCCGTAAATATAAATATTTTCTTGTGAAACTTTGGTAGCGGAAAAACAGTAGCTAGCAGTGATTCTGTGTAAATTTATAGCTTGGTCGCATTCATACTTTCTCTGGTCGCACTAAAAAACGAAAAAACCTCAAGAGTAAACTACCCTTAAATATGAATATTTTTTTGTGAAACTTTGGTAGCAAAAATACAGTTACCAGCAGTGATTCTCTATAAATTTATAGCTTGGTCGCATTCATACTTTTTCTGGTCGCACTAAAAAATTAAAAAACTTCAAGAGTAAACTACTCTTAAATATGAATATTTTTTTGTGAAACTTTGGTATCGGAAAGAGAGTTAGCAGCAGTGATTGTGTGTAAATTTATAGCTTGGTCGCATTCATACTTTCCCTGGTCGCACTAAAAAACGAAAAAACCCCAAGAGTAAACTACCCTTAAATATGAATATTTTTTTGTGAAACTTTGGTAGCGGAAAGACAGTTGCCATTAGTGATTCTGCGTAAATTTATAGCTTGGTCGCAGTTATACTTTCTCTGGTCGCACTAAAGAACGAAAAAACCTCAAGAGTAAACTACCCTTAAATATTAAGATTTTCTTGTGAAACGTCGGTAGCAGAAAGACAGCAACATTAGGATACAAAATGTGAAATATTAAAAAAATCCTTAAAGATTAAAGCCTCGGTCGGCAACATTTATTTTGGTCAGCAAATTACATCGTCCCAATAAGATACTATACACATATGAAAAGATTTTCAAAACCGCAGGTGCGTGTGGAAAACATTACTGATTAACTCAACTTGCTTTTAAATCAAATGGTACCAAAAGTCTAAATAAAAGTTAATATTTTGCAAACCGGTTTCTGTGCTACTTTTAGTGCATTTTCGTAAAAAAGTCACTAATGGGGAAAGGCTCGACTTTTTAATTTTGAATTTTTTTCAAATGAGTCCCGAAGCAGACTCCCTAGAACTCATATCCGGGGTCAGTTTCAATTATATATAATTCGGTTTTGAACTTCAGGAGTTTTGATAAAAAATAAATTATTTAAACTCTAAAGTACAAACGTAATAAAATGAAAATTACAAGGATTTTGAATGAGCGAACAAGAGTTGTTGCTACTAGCAGAGACAATGTAATAATAATTTATTAATTAAACACTGGTATTACTTATAAACTAAAAGTGTTTACACTGCGGATCACACGGTATGTTTCAAGCTTGGAATCGTCTACGTTGCAGGAGCACGGATTGTCTAATGTAATCACAAGTAAAACCGTGGGAACGGCTCTATAGCAGGCAATCATCTGGTGACGTATTTCCTCCACCCTTAATGTGAAGGACGTCCTCGTTCTTTTTATTCAAGTCTTCTGGTGTTGAGCGTTTCTTAGGTTCCTGTTGTTTGATTAGCTTCCTTATCTTCTGTCTGAAGATGTAGCACAGGATGACCAATATGATGATCACGATGAGCGAAGCAGTTACTCCCATGTGGGTCGAATGTACCAAGGGATGTAGTACACGATGATGGTCCATTTTTTCTAACTGGTTTCTTAGTTCTTCAATCTTCTTAAGGTGTATTGGGTTGAATCTAACGATGTGTTGACGTGGTTGTTGTATCGGTTGTATTGATTGGTATCCAAGATATATTGGAACTTGTGTCTTCGTACATTTCACTATTTATTGTTATCTTGCAGTTATCTTTGCTGGCTATGAGGGTGTTATTGGTAGTTGTCTGTCTGTCCAATCTTGATGAACATTCTTCAGAGACGCTGGTCTTCTGATTGGTGATAAGTATGATATTTCTGTTGTGTGGTTGAACCGATGTATACGGGTTGCTTGTGGTAGCGAAGAGGCATGTTGTGATTTCGTCTAATTTGCATCTCTCTTCGTGTGGTTGATCAGAACATAGTATTGCTTCTTCGACAGATGGGCAATGTTCTGTAGTCAATAGATTTTTCTGAGGTGTCTCCAAGTAGAATGAAGTGGGTGGTACAAGGACTATTATGTTGAGGGGTTGGAATAATTCGGAAAAACGATCCTGGTGTGGGATGTAAGATAGAAAGTTTTAGGAGACAAAAATTGGTTTTTTTAAGGACAAGACATTAAATTTGGTGAACTCCAAAATTTTCAAAATGTGATTTGGATCGAAGCTAATCAATTCAGCGTTATTATAAATAAGTTTTTGATGCTCTCTAATAACCTTTAGGTCTTTTGCAGTAAATATCTCTGTGTTTGTTATTTGATTAAAACTAAGTGAAATTGTTCCTTGCAATACTTTTATATTTTGCAATAGTTTTGAACTAAGGGCTATCTGAAATTCTACAACGGCTTTATATTCTGCTTCTTGTTGCATCGTATCTAAACTGATTTTTAATGAGTCTAGATTTTTATTAATTGATTCCTGTTCTTCGAATCGCTGGGTCATGAGGTTAGCGAATGAATTTAGGTTATCTAACTGGACTATCATTTCGTCTTCGTTATCGTGTAATAAATTTATATTTTTATAAATCTCTTTTAGATCTTCCTGATCTAAATTTCTAGTGATCATTTTTATGACAGAGCCTGCACCGTCTATGAGACTTCTTTTATTTCTATTACGGGTTAATTTCAGCATTTCGTTCTTTATAATTCTTAATTGACTGTTTAAATTTCGGGTATAATATTTGTTAATTGAATCGGATTTTATTTTACTAATTTGGTAGGCATTGTACAGTAAGTGATTATAATTTTCTTCTAAGAGGGTAAGGTTAAAATAAAAGTAAAATCTGTGATAATGATTGAGAATTTTCGCAATTCCAATATAGTGTTTCAAATAACCATTAGTTTGGATTGGCTGAAGGTATAGGTACAGCATTCTGTAAAGAAGGAAATTTCTTTTGAGTTCTTTTGGTCTTAGTTATGTGGGGTGTTTGTTTTCTTGAATGGGGAAAAAGTAGCTTGTTATGTGGTAATTGAATTGGATCTGAATGTATTTTATAAAGAGGGTCTGCTTTTCGGACTGGTGGTACTCTTATAGCAACGTTTTCCTCATTTATTTGAATATTTTGTTCTCGAGCTTCGTTCGTTTTCTCGAGTAGCTCTGTTGCTTTTTGTTTTTGTTTTTGATAAATGGCGTTATAAAACGGAACTATTTCTTTCAATCGTTTATTGTTATATTCTTCAAAGACCGTTTGATGGGGATCGATAGGTGGTAAATCGTCGTATGGGCCATAAAGAAGTTTAAAAGGAGAGTGACCTGTCGAAGAATGTATTGATTGGTTATAGATTAAAACAGCTGTGATCATAAGAGATTGGGGACTCTCGTTAGGATTTTGTATTTTAAGGACACGTATTATTTCTAAAAGGGTTGAATGTAGCCGTTCTACGGGCGAATTAGAATTAGGAGTTTGAGGGGTAGTAACGTGTAAATCGATTTTGGATATTGAACAGAACTCCTTGAGTACAGAATTGTCAAATTCGCGGCCTGGGTCCGAGACCATTCTGAGGGGGTAGTTATGATGAGAAAAGAAGTGACGAAGCTTATTGACAGTGCTGTAGTATCTATGACATAATAAGCCTGTGCATATTTGCTAAATAAATCCACTATTGTTAGAAATTTACAGCTATCGAAACTAAATATGTCAATATGTATGACTTCAGAGGGTCTAGAAGCAACTAAGGGCCCTTGAAATGGGGGCTTATAAGGGTTGCAGTCATATTTTGCTTGTAAACATATCTCACATTTATTTATAAAGTCATTAATTTGAATTTTCATATTTGGCCAATAAAATTTAGTTTTTAATTGTTTATACGTTTCATTAATGCCGTTATGATTTTGTTCGTGGTAATCCTGAATTTTTCCTTTTTTTCTTGGATTTTCGTTACGTCTTGTGTCTTGTACATTTAATCACTTTAACAGAGCTATTGAAAAGAGTGGAAGCTATTAATCTAAAGCAGTGTTCAAGTTGTGGGTCCAAAAATGCTATGCCATAATTATTATTTGGATTAATAAAAGACTTTAAAAATTCAGTTATTTACTGTAATTCATGTTGGCGTTGAATGTACACTCTATATCGTTTATTTTTAAATACTGTGTCTGTCTTTATTTCGTTGTTAACGCCATAATACATAACTATTTGATATTTAAAATGATTTAGGGGGTTTTCTGAAATAGGCATATTGAAAACAGGATTTTCAGCAGAGGTGTGTTGTGTTTGAGAGTCAGAAGATTGTTCGTCTTCTTGAATGTTAAGTCCTAGTTCTCTGAGATCGTCATCAGTTAATACCCTAAGTTCCGATGGATCTAAATTATTGAATATTGACGCTAGATCGTCGTCGTCCTCAACTGCGTTGATTTCGACGCGAGATAAGGCATCAGCTACGACATTTTCTTTACCTTTCTTATACTTTATATCATAGTCACATTCTTCTAATTTTAACCGCCATTTTACTAAACGTGAATTTGTTTCTTTAATGGAAAATAACCATACAAGTGGTTTATGATCCGTTTCTATTGTGAATTTATTGCCAAAGAGGTAGGGGCTAAAGTGTTTGGTATTTTCGACTATTGCCAACAGTTCTTTTTCTATTGTTGAATAGTTTCTTTCAGCAGAATTTAGAGTACGACTATAATAAGCTATGGGCTTGTCATTTTGTGACAAAACACCTCCTATATCGATATGACTAGCGTCAGTGGTTAAGTGAAAACTTTTATTAAAGTCAGGGTAAGTCAATATCGGAGAATTTGTGATTAGTTCTTTTGCTTTTTTAAAGGCGTCAATGTATTCGACATTTTTTATGTCAATTGTGGAATCTTTCTTAAGACATTTTGTTAATGGGAATACGACTTTAGCGAAATTTTTAATGAAGCGTCTGTAATAACCTATCAAGCCAAGAAATGATTTTATTTCTTTTTGAGACTTTGGTATAGGATAATTTTGTATGGCTCTGATCTTATTCGGATTAGGGCGGATTCCTCGGGTAGTGACCACATGCCCTAGAAACTCGACTTCCTTACGGAGGAATTCAGACTTGTCTAGTTGTACCTTGAGGTTGACTTCTTGTAGTTTTGAAAATATCTGTTTTAGGTATACTAAATGTTCTTGTAAAGATGTTGAAAAAATGACTATATCGTCCATGTACACGAAACAAGATTTATAAAGGAATTCACTAAGGACATTATCCATTACGCGCTGGAAGTTGCTCGGCGAATTACGCAAGCCAAAGGGCATGCGCATAAACTAATAATGTCCATTGTTAACGCTAAAGGCGGTTTTCTCAATACTGTTTTCACCTAATTCAATTTGGTGAAAACCTTGGGCAAGATAAAGTGTCGTGAAATACATACATTTACCTAAACTATCAAGTATCTCATCTATTCGCGGTAAAGGGTATTTATCGTTAACGGTTTTCTCATTTAGTTTCCGATAATCGATAACTAAACGCCATTTCCGTTTCCCAGATTGGTCGATACGTTTCGGTACAATCCATGCAGGTGATGAATAATGTGATATCGATGGTCTAATAATTTTACTGTCTAATAATTTCTGTATTTGATCTTGAATTTCTATTTTTAGATTATAGGGGTACCGGTATGATCTTACGTATACAGGTTCGTCGTCTTTTGTTCTTATGTCGTGTTTAATACAATTAGTAAATGTAAGGTCATTATTTTCGTGATAAAATATGCTCTTATATTTGTGACAAAGAGAATATAATTTTGACTTTTCTTCTGGATTAAGATGTTCCACCCTTAATTTATCTAAAATATTCGGTTCATTTTGTTTTATAGGCTCATTTAACTCGTAGTAATTCTGAACGGGGGTGACTTCGATTCGTTCGTTAAAATAGATCTGGACATTATCAGGTGTATTTTTTGTTATAGAGATTGTACAAATACCTGAAAGCGAAGTAGCTATAGCTTGGTCTATAGTTACAGTGTTGTCAAATAGTTGGGGAATTAAAACTGTTCCGTTTTCTATGTTAACTGGAATTTGTATGTGATTTACACATATTTGTTTAAAAGGTTTAAAATTTAGTGGGTTGAGTTCAAGATAAAATGGAATTCCTATTTTGCCTAATTTTATAACTTGTTTTTCATAGTTAATGTGTGCCTTAAGTTTTTGGAAATGAGCCGAGTCAATTAATGCATCAAAGCGATCGTGCCATTGCATAACGTGAAAATCAAGTGGAAATTTGACACCATATTCCTGTAATAATAAGTATTGAATATTGTCGATACCTTTGGTAATTTTTCCGACAGATTTCATGGCGAACGGTTTTTTGTAAATATAATCGCTAAAGAACTCGTAAGCCGGACCTGGATTAATAATACTATCTGAGGCACCACTATTAATCAGAATTTTAAGGTCGAAAGAGGGAATACAGAAAAAGGGCAGTTTAGGCTGTAAGGCAATGTTATTCAGGTCTATATTTAGATATTTTCCGAGGCAGCATTGTGAAAATCCTGCTCCTCCTCATATTGATTAGTCGATTCGTTTATTTCCTCATCATAAGGATTTTCATCATCCAGGTAATTCTAACCTGTTTGTTAGAAATAAACAGGCTCTTGTTCCTGTTCTTGATACGACTGGTTATGGTTTAATTGAGGAATAAACTGATTTGGACGGGGAGATTATTGGTGTTATTCGTCGAAATTGACATAGGGGTTGGTTGAGATGTACGGCGTCCAAAAACTTGAGAATTAGTCGGATATGTACTATGTTGTTGAATGGGCCTAATATTAGAGATCGGTCTGCTAAGAAATTGTTGCCTGACAGGTGGCTGTTGGTAATAATTTTGTTGAGGGATGTTTCTGAATTTCGGGTAAAAATCATTTCTCATTTTGTTAATCACAGGTAGTTTTTGTGGTGGTGGATTTTTATTGCCTTGATGAAAATGCGCTTCGTCTTTCTCTTTAATAACCTTTAGAAAATTTACTTGCATCTGCTCATTGTCAATACGGTGACATTCGAGCAGTGCTGTTTTTAGATTGGAAATATTTAAAAGACGTAAGTGACTATTATATAGCTCAGAAATGCCAATTTTAAACGCAGTGACGGCTGCTGTTTCGTACTGTTTTTTCTCGTACATTTTTATGACTTCGTCCAGCGCCTGTAAAGCAATATGCTCATTGAGCATTTTTTGCTTTTCTTGAATAACATTATAGAAGTCTGTAGCTGTCTGCGTTTTTCTCATATGGCTAGTCGTTAGGTCTGTCATTAATAAGTCTTCAGATCTTGGATCTGTATATTGAGATTCTAACGCGTTTTCAAAATTTTCCCACGTGATAGTATCTAATATCATTAAAATATCCCTAGCTTCACCAGTAATTTTTGCTTTAATAAATTCTATAATCATGCGGTTACAATGCAGGTCGTCAGATGTGTCGCCTTGTCTTTTATAGCAAAGAATATAGGTTCTGCATTGATTTAGAAAATAGACCAATTGTTTTTGACCGCCATGGTATTCAGGAATCATTGCAGAAGCTTGACAAATTTGAGTGATTGATGTTTCAGGCATTCTGTTAAAATGTAAAATTTCTCGTGAAGGTGAAGCGGATAGTTCAGTGTCTAAAAGTGACTCGATTTCTTCTTCTAAAATGTGTGGGAGTCTGATAGAGGACCTGTCGCGAGTTTGGATAGTGCCCTTTTGGCACTTCAAAACAAAAAAACTTTATTTCGAAATTACAAGTTTAATTATAATTTTAAAACAAAGGAGAAATACACGATGTTTAATGTTGAAACACTCGTAATAAATTCTAACATAATATTGTATCTTACTTGTATATATAAAGTCAAATATGCTTAGCTAACATTATAAAATAAAACAACTTAAACTAAATAATTATGATGACTATGATTATTCAGCGGTTTTAGTATTACCGCGTTGAACGACTGCTTCGATCCTATTACTCTACTAACACGAGATATCAGTATAGCATTATACAGGGTGCTGTAACTCCTCCCATGCCAGATGAGATTTAGGGTACCTAAATCTTGAAATTGATGTCCTCCAGGGGAACTTTGTGGGTCTTCTTAAGTTCGTTGACGATTTTGGATTCGGCTGCGGAACTGGTTATTCTGCCTTTAAATTTCCAAAAACAGAAACATGCTACTGTTAATAAAATAACACAAACAGTTAAAGTAAAAACACTTATCCAAGTATGAATTACAGGAACACTTATTGTTTGTAGTAACTCCTTCTGATGCTGTAGTTGGGATTTCACTAAATTCAATTCATCTAAATTTATAGATTCTAGATGTAAAGGCACAATGTTAAGTTTTGAGTTCAAGGACAGTTCACTAAATTTGAGTTCGGGTAACGGCACATAGAAAAGTTTTTTAATTTCAGATTGGTGAGAACTTACGGTTTGTCCTTTGATTTTTACCTCACAGCCTTCTTCTATTTTTACCAGATAACTACCATCTATGGCCATGATTTTACGGTCATCGCTGCATCTGTAGTTGACTATATTTTCTACTGGAGAGATGATAATCCATTTACTTTCGCTGATCTTCTGAATCTTCACATCTTCTATTAAAATTTGGTGATGCTCACAATTGTTATACTGGGTGGAGAACTTTATTAATTGTATTTCACAAGGGCTGTTTGGACTGATGTGATTCATTGTTTGAGCTTGACACAGAAATTCAGTTGGTCGGACCTCTCGAGATGGTCCATCGTGGAGTTTGTAATTTTCATCATTCAAGGAAAGGTATTTTGAATGGGGAATTAATGTTAGGAATGTGTGGGTCAAACTATTACGAATGGGAAAGGCATATAAATGATAGTAATCGTAATATGCTGACTCGACCAAAGGTACATCTAAAATGAATGTTAACTGAGTGGTTTTGTAATAGCTTTTAATAGTAATTATTTCTTCATAAAGGGCCATATTATCTATATTTACCTTATATGGCAAATTTACTTTATGTCTGAATTTTATTAAGCTCTATCAATAAATCATCTGTTTCTAAAATAGAGGGATGCATTGTCTTTAATTTAGCAAACGTTATTGCATTAACTAAAGTCTCCAAAATATTTTTAATTCCCGTTATTTCGGTAATTAACTGAACAAAGAGCATTTGAGCTATAATTACTATGTCCATGTAATCCTGTCTTAAGTCTTCAGCTTCAAAATTTTTCGTTAGAAATTCAATACGATCTGCTATCTTTTTTTGATTGTTAGTCAAAATGTAAACTGTTTGATTAAATTTGGTAATAGCGGTTTATGTTAGTGACATTTGATTTTTTTGAATTATTTCTAATTTATTTTGGTTACTAGTTAGCTCTAAAATTGTTGAGTCATAACGTTTAGCATCATTATCATCTAAATTTCCTGTGATTGACTTAATTACTGTTCCGAGTCCGTTTATCAAACCTCTGTTGGTTTTATTATTTTTACTGTATTTTTATTTAAATATAGGTATTGATATTTGTGTTATTTGTTTTATTATGTTTTTGTTGGGCGCCTTTTGTTTTTTTTTATATTATTATACTTAATTAAATTATGAGTTTATTAAGAATATATATATATATATATATATATATATATATATATATATATATATATATATATATATATATATATATATATATATATAATTTTATCAAATTAAATATCTACCTGGTTTTTGATCTACTTACTATGCCACAGCTATTTTGTTGATACTCTTCTTACCTACAGGGAATGCTTAATAGTTGGGTCCACCAATATCGAAAATTCTTATTCTTGGTGCATATATATTATATTTGCTGAACTTTTTATATACTGCCAGAGGACTAATTGGTCAATGGACAGATATGTGTGACATTTACAGAAAATAAAATAATGAGCAATATATAATTTGAAATTCCTTTTTTTTTAATATTTATTATTATTATTTTTATCAAAAAGCTTTTTGTTTGGTTATTGACTTAATTTTATAAATTTAAATTCTTACTTGGGATCCCGTATATTACTAATTTTAACATACAAATATGCCAGCTTTATTAATGCAATTATGACTTATTATTGAGAATTTTATTTCCAATGCTTTGTTTAAAAAACAAAATGTTATGACTTGCTATGACGGATCTGAATAGTTTTATTGGCAATTATTTATCACCATGGTAACGTCGTTTGAGGTGAATTTTGTTGCTTGGCAACGGAAATATTAAAATGGAGGAAATAAGGTTGAATTTCTTACGTTTACTTATCGCCCTCTGGTGACTCTTACAAGTACTTCATAAATATTTTATATTTAGTTCTTCTTTTGGTATGATTGCCTTTGCAAATGACATTTAACTTCTTGGATTGACGTTGACATATTATTCTTTTATAAAACTTACAGGTTCATTTCTTGTTTTGTAGATATAATACACTTTTTAACAATTATTGATGTATTACCTTTGAGTTTACTTGGCGTGGGTCAATCTTCTAGCTTATTCACTGTTTTTACACAATTTATGTACGGTTATTCTTGATTGGAGTTGTTGTATAGCTGTTTACTGGTAGGTATAACCTATAAAATACTTTCACTCTAGTTTTTAATCATTTATATTAACTTTTTTGAACATTTTCTCTTGCTGCAATCTACTAGCTTGTTCCTTCCACCAGCGTCTTCTTCCCAATCTCCGTTCTTCCTACCGGAAGTTCTAATTTTTATCTTTTGTTTTGTAACTTCGAATCACAGTTGTTAATTATCATTTAAACTTGTTTATTTACCAATCACCATTTTCTGTTTCCAGATAAGCCAATAACATGATTTAACTACATTAGTCAAAAGAAAGTCATTTCCTGCATATAATTCAAGATTCCGATTTTATACATGTAAGTCAAATTGTGTTTGTTTTAAAATTTATAACCTATCAGTTTATTAACACATTAAACCTTATTTTTCTAGAATAATTACTAACACATAATTTCCCTAATTGATAATTAACAAATTTTTACTTATTTTCTATACATATTAACACAGTTTGTTAAAATCCCTAATCACATTCCTATTTAAATTCACTTTGTTCTGTCGAAGACAGTTTATAAATTTGGTCTTTTACCAGCTTGTTTGTGTTTGTAGCTGTCTATACCGGGTTTATATCACTTTGTATTTTGTTAAGCAGTTCATTCATTGTGAGTTTAATTGTTCAATGTTTTCTAATACAAAATGTTTTTTATGCCTTACCTAATAAATTTAAATTATGTCAAAATCTATTCATTGACGAATATATTTATATTTAATTGTTTTTAATTTGTAGGTTCAGTAGGATAAAAGGCTGCAATTTACCACCTGTGTCTGACTATAGCTAGGACAATAAATTGGATTTTTACTTCCAGGTAGGTGTTTATTTTAAAACATTTTTTTTAATATATAGCCATGTCTGTGCATGCAATAAATTTCCCCAATAAATAATTTTAAATCTGTTCGAGAATTGAAATTCTTTATTCAATACCTACTTTACATGAAGTGTTTATTTTCAGATTGTTCCAGTCATTCAAGGTTAAGATGTATCTGATATTTATTGTACAAAATTGATCAACCCTGTCGTCAGGTTTATCAGCTGCTTCAAGATACTTGCCATTCAAAATGAAATATACTTGCCGTTCAAAAAAAAATTTTTCATTGAAAAATATTTGTTATAGAAAATTGTTGTTATTCAAGACATCTGCTTATTGAAAATAACTACGCTACCCTGCCCTGAATCTATGTTTCTACCAACTTCCTGTATAGTGTGTGTTTGTGTTTTTAGTGCTTCAAAAAAAATATCTTAGTGTCGTGAGAAGTGCTTCGTTATCCTTTTGAAATGGATATCAACAATTATTCCTTTTTTAACTATATGCCTTTTTGAAAATCATGTTTGCAGAAGCAACATTAGACTTAATTTTTAAGTTACATGCTTTATATAGATATCTAAAGCAAATTTCGATTAATCGCTGAAATCAAATGTCAAATTGACCTTTACGTCAATATTTAAATGCATGCTCTATTTGTATATAGCAATTTGCAAACTAACGTTTAATAATACGTTGTTGGATTGACTTTTAAATCAACGCTTATAACCTCAAATTTACCCCCCTGTATAAATGATTCATGTGTGTGTGTGTATACGTCTTTATCTCTTGTTCGTTAGTCCATCGTGTATGTGTATATGCAACCAACATTACTTTTACCATTCATTTAAGTTCTTTCTGTTTAGTTATTTTAAGTTCCACACTGCTTTCGATTTCATTTAGCACTGCTTTAATATTGTTCATCATGTTTTTGCCTCTGGCGTTATTGTTTCAAATTTAAATTACCCCCTTCTGAAGTTGTTCATTTTAATTTTAAACCCTTTCTATTTCTTTTAGTATTTGCCAACCATCAATCTTCCCCCAAACTTGTATATATATATTTTTTTTTACTTCTGTATATCTACGACTTTCTTCTCTTTTATTTACGGTCTTCTATTTTCTTTATATCTGGTTTTTCTTGGCTTGTTCATAAATTTATTTTCATTAAACTACAATGACGTTTTATTTTATTCAACTTTACTTTCTCGGATTAGCAGCTTTTCAATTATCTTATTCTTTTGGTATTTATTAATATAATTCTAATATGGTTTCCATCTTCTTTAATCAATCATCCATTCCCCTAATATACTTCATTTCATTTTCATATACATATATAAATATTCATTATTCATTTTCATCAGAACCTCTCATTAGGCCTATTTTCTTCTATTTACTAGTAGCTACACCAACTTACTAACTCTTCTCTTTCCATATTAACACATATCTTTAGAATTCTGTAAATTTTCATTTTCTTAACCATTTTCATATATTTTCTCTTTTTGCTTGCTTTACCGTTCTCTGCGTTCATTGTCATTATTGTTGTCATTTTCATACTTCACTTTTCTTATATGCCTCGAATTTTTCCAATACGTTACTTTTCTCTCTTGCTTACAGCCCATTTCTTTTGATCTTATTTCTTTCTTTTGCCTTCTGGCATCTTGATTTTCAAAATTAAATTGCTTCTTTCTTACAAAATCATTCAATTTAATTCAAAATCCTTTCTTTCCTAGTCTTTTTGTAATATTGGCACTGCCCCTTTGAAATTTCCCATCTGTTTGCCTCCAGCCTCATTCTTTTAATTTTCTCTTTCTTTCCTAGTCTTTTTGTAATATTGGCACTGCCCCTTTGAAATTTCCCATCTGTTTGCCTCCAGCCTCATTCTTTTAATTTTCTCTTTCTTTCCTAGTCTTTTTGTAATATTTTGAGTTTGTTTATATATATTTTTTAAGTCGTTTATGTTAAATATACACATATCAGCTTTTGTTTTTGGGTCGATTAGCTCATATCAATGCCATTGTCATTTAGTAATCTATATGGCTGTTTTAATTTTGAATTTTGATAATTATTTTCCTAAATATCTTCGGTTCAGTTTAAATTCATATAAGTTGTTTCATTTTAATATCTCCACGAACTTATTTTATTTATTATTTGTAATGGTATACATCTGCTACGTTGAATATTCCTCTTATTTGACCTGTCATGGTATCTTTAACTTCACAGCTGTTTACGATGTCTTCGCTTATAATTTCATATGGACCTTCAAATATCGGTTGCAGTTTTGCACATTGTCCGAGCATTCTATTTCCTATACGTTGAGCTCTTATTACTACTAAATCCCCCTTTTTGCATACTACTCTGTTTTTGATTTTCTTTCTCTCCCTGCTTAAATATTTGTCCGCTTTTCTCTTTATCCTTTTTTGAACTTGTTCCATAACTTCCTCATACTCTCTCTCTTCTTTTACTATCCATTTTCTTTCTGGTCTTTTGCCCGTTAAAATGTACATTGGCGTTTCTTCTGTATTGAGGTTCGGACACTCGTTCACTATTTTCTCAATACTTGCGACCTTACATCCCCATTCTTTTTGGTCTTCTTTGATTGATATTCGCAAATATTTCACAACCTCTTGGATATATCTTTCAGCTGGATTACTGCATGGATGTCTTATACTTGTAAATTGCATCACAATATTTTCCTTTTCACAAATTTTTTTTAAGTTTTCGCTTCGAAAATAAGTGGCATTATCTAATAGTATTTTCTTAGGTCTTCCCACATCTTTTATGTATGATTTTATTGTTTTTATTACTACATATTTATTCGTTCGCCTGGTTGGGTACAGTTTTATGTATTTGGAGAAAACGTCCACTAGTATCAGTATATGCTTGAATTTTTGTCTGCTTGGTATTAAATCACTGACAAAATCCATCGCAACTACCTCCAAACATTCTTTTGTCACTATAGATTTAGGCATTCCTACGTTTCTCATATTTTTGCTCTTTTTGAGCTGACATACCCTGCAATTCCCCAGGACTTCCTCTGTTACCTTGAGATCTTTTTTGGAATTTTAGTTTTCCCTGAATATCATCCACGTCTTTTGCACTCCTACATGTCCATTCTCCTCATGTATTGCCCCAATTACTTCTTTCGCCAATTCGTTCGTAATCACATACAGTTCATATCCATTCACCTTTTTTATCCATACTAGCTCTTTCATAATCGTTCCTCTCTTTTCCACATCACTCAACTTTCTCTGATCATTCACAATTGCCTCTTTCGAGAACAATCCCTCGCGTTCTTTTAAAACATTTATTCTCATTCTTATTCGCCTAGATTAATTTACATTCACTCCATCATCTCTCGTCAAAGCATCTGCCACTACATTTAAACTCCCTTTCACATGCCGTATCTCAAAATCATACTCTTGCAACAATAACACCCATCTATATATTCTATTGCTGACGAATTTATTCTTGAGAATACTTATCAACGCCTGGTGATCCGTTTCGATGACAAACTTGTTTCCCAAGAGATAAAAACGCAGCTTTTCCACACAAAATACCACACTCACCAACTCTAGCTCTGTCACACTGTATTTTCTTTCATGCTGCTTAGTCACTCTAGACACAAAACATATCGGCACTTCCATTCCCTCTTGCTCTTGCACAAGCACTCCAGCTAATTTATTCATTGATGCATCCGTCCTCACAATAAACTTCCATTCATACCGTGGATGATACACTTTCAGTCCACTACAAAATTCCTTTTTAATTTGGTTGAACACCGCCTCTTTGTGACTGTCCCACTGCCATTTCTGGTCCTTTTTCAGCATATCTATCAATGGGTACAGTTTTTCAACCTTTTAAAATAATTTATCAACCCTATGAATCCACGTAATGTCTTTAGATTTGTGGGTCTTTGAAACTCCATGATGGCCTCTACTCTTTGCTCATCCATGGAAATACCTTGCTGGTCAATTACGTACCCTAAAAATACTATTTGACTTCGATAAAATTTACATTTTTGAAGGTTTATCTTCAATCCAGCCTCATCTAGTTCCCTTAGAACTATTTCTAAATGTCTTTGGTGGTCTCTTTCTTTGCTGTACACTAATATGTCATCAACATAGTGTACAACAAATTCTTCATATTTGTCTAAAATATGGTGTAGTGCTTTAGTAAGTGATGCACAAGCAGACTGAATTCCATATGGCACTACAGCAAATCGATATACGACACCATCGATAGCGAACCCGGTATAGTCTCGACTATCTACATGCAATGGGATCAACCAAAAACTATGTTTTAGGTCTATATTCGAGAATACCTCAGAATGTGTGATTCTCCCAAAAATCGAATCAATGTTGGCTGGGGCTTCGTACTGCGGTACAGAACATTTATTTATGTTTCTGGCATCCAGACAGTCTTAATTCGCCACTAGATTTTTTTACTACTACAATTGGATTTATGTATGGGGTTTTGCTATTTTCTATGATTCCCTGTTGTTTCATGACTGCTAATTCTTCTGCTACTTCTCTCCTATATTTATACGGGATGGGATATGACTTGGCTTTAAAGTTTTCTAAATCTTTTACTTCAATCTTATGTATGTAATTCTTGGCAACTCTCGTTTCATTTATTACTAAACCCTTATATTTTTTATTAATTCCCCCACTTGCTTTTTGTATTCTTCTTTGCAGTCTATCTGCTCTTCATTTATCAATTCATACTTATACTCTTCTATATCTTCATATATTATATTATTTATACTTTTTTCTTGACATTCTTTGTCAATCTTCTTACTCGTTTCTTCACGTATTTTCCCCATTCTTATTTTTGAGTTGCCCACCGTTACACACTTGTTAAGATAATCTATTATTACTTTGTTTTTTTCCATTTCGTCAGTCCCCAATATCATATCGTAGTCCATATTAGCCATTATTAATAATTGTAGTTCTAAGTTCTGCCCATCTATTTCTATTTCCAGAGATATTGTTTCATTTATTTCCCCAATCTTTTTTCCTTTTGCATTGATTAACGTTATTTTTGGTATTTTTATTCTTCCTATTTCTCAATTTTTGACGTTTTCCAGTACTTTTTCATATACGATGGAGGCTTCCGATCCTGTATCTAACATTATTTCTATTTCCTTATTATTTATTTTTCCCTTTATAAAAATTAACCCTATTGATTCCTCATTTTCTTCAGCCTCTTTATCGTTTTTGAATATTTCCCTTGGATGTTCATATATACATGTATTGTTGGTTGCGTCGTGTATGTCATTGTCGTCATAGGGCTTGTGCTTGTCTAAAAATTTGAATGGACGATGGCATGCTTGACAGTCCTGCTTGGACTTCTTGCCCTTGCCTCGTTAACTTTGCTACTCGTATATATTGCATTATACGTGTCATTTTGTTCTCTCATTTTTGGTGTGGCTCCTTCTCTCCCTTTGAGTTCGAAATTTTCCTCTCTGATCGTGTTTTGCCTCATTTGCTGTCCATTGTCACGCTCCTCCCTGCGTCTGGGATTATATTGTTCATTATTCCCCATTCGTTCACGATTAGAATTATCATTATTGAAATTTCCACCCCTGTTATATGGGTAGTTATTTCTATTATTCTCCTTTGGATAGTTTTCTTTACGATACCCATTGTCACCTCTGTTATTTTCCCTGAATCCATTGTTATATTTGTTATAATTGTTCCCTTGATTGTTGTATCTATTATTATTATTGTTATTTTGTCTATAGTTTTCTCTGTTCCCCGTATATCTTCCCCCTTGTTCATTTTGTGAGTCATTGTACGGTCCATATTGTCGTCCATTATACCTGTTCCCCCCATTTGTATCTTGTCTGTAATTTGGTCGATTTTCCTCATAGTTACGCCTCCTATTTTCATTTTTTTCTTTATTTTCATTCCGGGTGGTTCGCTGTATCCTTTGTAGGTAATCATTCATTTGGTCAAGCGTTCTTATGTTATAGATTCCTATCGTCCCTGATATTTC
Source organism: Tillus elongatus (assembly GCA_964006375.1). Lineage (NCBI taxonomy): Eukaryota > Metazoa > Arthropoda > Insecta > Coleoptera > Cleridae > Tillus > Tillus elongatus. The sequence continues at coordinate 68,333,757 of OZ023269.1, read as the reverse complement.
CTTGCTAAAATGTCTTGCTATGTACACTATTAGTTCTTCCTCTCTCATTCTCGGAGTTAAATGTTGCGCCATGTCATATATATGCAAAGCATAGCTCGACATTTCCTTTGAATCGTTCGGATTGTATCTTCCAAAGTATAATTTTTCTCTTACCAAACCTTGCTGCGTATCTCCTCAATAATGGCTCATAAATTTTCTTTCAAAGTCTTCTGCGTTCTCTATCCCTTCTTCTTTGCTGGTTAACCATACCAGCGCATCTCCTTTCAAGCTTTGCTTTATAATTTTTTTTATATCTTGGAGATCGTAAATATTTTTCAGCTTGTTCAGTAGACTGGTGACGAATACTTTTGGGTGTAATTTATTTATGTGTCCATCAAATTTAAGTCCTGTCTCGTTTGTGACTGGGTAAACAACTCTTTCATTCCTCATACCTTGCCTTATCTGACGTTCGATTCTTTCTAATTTCTGTTTCATATTTTCTTCTACTCCTTCTCTTATTCTCACAGTCTCTAAATTTAATCTCATCTCTGTCTCATCTTTCAATCTTTTCATCTCATCCACACTGACTCTTGTTACTTGTTCTACTCTTTCAACGTTCTCTTTCGTCTCAGTCAACTTTCCATTTATTTCACTTTGATAATTTTCAATCTTTTGTTCCATTATCATATTCATGCCAATCGTACTCTGATATCTTTCATTTCCCACCTGTATTATACTACTTATCTCATCCTCTGTCACTTTCATTCTCTCTAGCACCATCTTTCCTGTTTCCTTCATATTCTCAGTTATCTTGTCATCCACCTTTCTTTCTATGTCTATTTTCAAGTCTTGCATATCTTTCTCCATTTTTCCTGTTATTTTCTCATCCATTTCTTTTAGTCGTTCATCCATCTTCTTGATTCCCTCATTCATTTCCTTCTTAATCTCTCCTTTCAGACTATTTATATTTTCATGCATCATTCTCTCCTGGTTTTCCATTTTCTCATTCTTTAAACAACCCATATTTTCTCCAATTTTTTCTACTTTCTCATTTATATCTCGTTTTATACCACTTATACTTTCATTCATTTCCCTTTTACTTTCATTTATGTCTTGCTTTAGGCTATTTATATTCCTTTCTTGTTTGTCCATTTTCTGGTTCATACTTTGCAGTAATGTTAACATTCTATCGTAGTCAATGTCAGATTTTTGTTTGGGCGTAATTGTTTCTTCTACCTTGCCTCCGTCAAGTGTCTGTTCTTCTACCACTGTTACTTCTCTTACGTTTACCATTTCTTCGGCCTGTTCTTCTACATTCTCACTAATCTCTTGCTCATCTCTTCTCTCCTGATCCATTTCTATACTTTCTTGTGGTTCTTGTTCTCTGTCGTCACCCCTGTCCTGTCTGTCTTTTGAAGTAGTTACTTTTCTCCCTCTAGGCATTTTTATTTTTGTTATTTACGTTATTATCGAAATTTGTAAGAATTTTCGAAGCCCTCACGTTTGTGGCGCCAATTATTGTTTCGGGGGTGCGTATTGTTTGGGTGATTTTATATATTGTATTTTTGTATAGTGTATTGTGTTTTATTGTGATTTTGAAAATGATTATTGTAATATTGAAATAAATGTGTTATTAAAGTTTTTGTTGGTTTTATTATTTTTACTGTATTTTTATTTAAATATAGGTATTGATATTTGTGTTATTGGTTTTATTATGTTTTTGTTGGGCGCCTTTTTTATATATTATTATACTGAATTAAATTATGAGTTTATTAAGAATATATATATATATATATATATATATATATATATATATATATATATATATATATATATATATATATATATATATATAAATTTATCAAATTAAATATCTACCTGGTTTTTGATCTACTTACTATGCCACAGCTATTTTGTTGATACTCTTCTTACCTACAGGGAATGTTTAATAGTTGGGTCCACCAATGTCGAAAATTCTTACTCTTGGTGCATATATATTATATTTGCTGAAATTTTTATATACTGCTAGAGGATTAATTGGTCGATGGACAGATATGTGTGACATTTACAGAAAATAAAATAATGAGCAATATATAATTTGAAATTCCTTTTTTTTAAATATTTATTATTATTATTTTTATCAAAAAGCTTTTTGTTTGGTTATTGACTTAATTTTATAAATTTAAATTCTTACTTGGGATCCCGTATATTACTAATTTTAACATACAAATATGCCAGCTTTATTAATGCAATTATGACTTATTATTGAGAATTTTATTTCCAATGCTTTGTTTTAAAAAAAAAATGTTATGACTTGCTATGACGGATCTGAATAGTTTCATTGGCAATTATTTATCACCATGGTAACGTCGTTTCAGGTGAATTTTGTTGCTTGGCAACGGAAATATTAAAATGGAGGAAATAAGGTTGAATTTCTTACGTTTACTTATCACCCTCTGGTGACTCTTACAAGTACTTCATAAATATTTTATATTTAGTTCTTCTTTTGGTATGATTGCCTTTGCAAATGACATTTAACTTCTTGGATTGACGTTGACATATTATTCTTTTATAAAACTCACAGGTTCATTTCTTGTTTTGTAGATATAATACACTTTTTAACAATTATTGATATATTACCTTTGAGTTTACTAGGCGTGGGTCAATCTTCTATCTTATTCACTGTTTTTACTCAATTTATGTACGGGTATTCTTGATTGGAGTTGTTGTATAGCTGTTTACTGGTAGGTATAACCTATAAAATACTTTCACTCTAGTTTTTAATCATTTGTATTAACTTTTTTGAACATTTTCTCTTGCTGCAATCTACTAGCTTGTTCCTTCTACCAGCGTCTTCTTCCCAATCTCCGTTCTTCCGCCCGGAAGTTCTAATTTTTATCTTTTGTTTTGTAACTTCGAATCACAGTTGTTAATTATCATTTAAACTTGTTTATTTACCAATCACCATTTTCTGTTTCCAGATAAGCCAATAACATGATTTAACTACATTAGTCAAAAGAAAGTCATTTCTTGCATATAATTCAAGATTCCGATTTTATACATGTAAGTCAAATTGTGTTTGTTTTAAAATTTATAACCTATCAGTTTATTAACACATTAAACCTTATTTTTCTAGAATAATTATGGAAGTTAATTGCACTTGTTAATATTAAATCCATACGTAAACATTTAATATACTTTATTATTTCACTAGCTGAATAAACTATATGATACATTTAACTATAAAACAATCACAGACAGCACATAACAGATAACTGACCGAGCGTGGAGAGACGTATCTTCACTGTGTCGGTTGGTAGCGAGGAGAGAGAGAGAGAGAGAGATCCCTGGTGTCTCTTATATAGTAGTTCTTGACAGCTTGCTGTCGAATAACGTAACGCAACGTTTAGCTGTCAAGAGAAACATAGGGTAGTGTTGACGAAAACACTGCGGTCGGAACCACCGCCACATACTCCCCTCTCAGTGGCAACGCTATTAGTTCAAGTATCTTCGTGGAAATCGAACTCTACGTCCATGGCGTGTAGTTTGAACGGGAACGGGAACTTCACTGTCACTTTCACTAGGTGTTGGACTTTCACTGTCACTTTCAGTTTCACTAGGATGTCTCTGAGGCTGGAAAGTTGTCTGTTCGTTATCACAAAGAATGAATGCGGGTTTAAGACGGTCAACAGAAATTGTCTCTTCTCCGTGTGATTTCTTGATTTTGAAGACTTTATCAGTTCGGGATAACACTTCAAAGGGGCCGTCATAAACTGGTTCGAGGGTTTTTCGCGGAATATCAATGCGAACAAAAGCAAAAGGAGCTTCCATAAGCTTAGGATGGACAAATACCTTTTTTGCAGTATGATGTTTAAAAGGTACTGGTCGAAGTTTCCTTATGTCTTCTTTCAGCTGAGATATAAGTGGTGGAACATCATGAGCTTGTGTGCTGTTGAAAAAGTCGGTGGGAAGTTTGATTGATTCTCCGTAGACTATTTCAGCGGGTGTTGAGCGATATTCTGGAATTATGTACGATCTGAGTCCTAGTAACACAATTGGCAATTTAGCGACCCAGTTTTCGTCCATATGAGCTTTCAGGGCCTGTTTCAGAACCCTATGCCATCTCTCGATTACACCATTTGCTGCTGGGTGGTAAGCTGTGGTCTTGATGTGGTCTGCACCTAGTGTTTTAGTGAGGTGTGTGAAAAGGTGGCAATCGAATTGTTTACCTCTGTCTGTGGTGATGTATTGCGGAACACCGAAACGAGAGATCCAGCATGATAAAATACTGTTCGCTACTGTTTCTGCTGTAATATCTGACAATGGAATTGCTTCGGGCCATCGAGAAAATCTGTCTATTATTGTTAACAGATAGCGTTGACCTTGTGATGCTGGTAATGGTCCCACAATGTCAACATTTATATGCGAGAATCTTCTCATGGCTGGGGTGTATTGTCCAATGGCACTGGAAGTGTCTCCATATCTTGACTTTCTGGCAGGGAATGCAAGTTTTAGACCAAAGAGATACATCGCGTTTCAATTTGGGCCAACAAAATCTATCCTGGGCCAGATCGACTGAAGCTGATATGCCTGGGTGAGATAAATTGTGGATAGAATCGAAAATCTTTCGGCGAAATTTGAGCGGAATGAATGGGCGAAGTTTCTTTGAAGAAGAATCGCAAATAAGATTCATTCCGTTGTCAAGAGGCATGTTTTGAAATTTGTATGAGGAAGATTTAGACTGCAGAAGGTGTTTGAGTTCCTCACAAGATGACTGAGCTTGCGCAATTTCTTGGAGTGACACAGTGGAAGAAAGTGAAATTGTTTCAATGCGAAAAGAATAGTCTGCGGGAATGTTTGTAGGACCTGGTATGTAGCGAATGTCTGTGGTAAATTGACCTAGGAAGTCTAAATGTCGTAGTTGCCTTGGAGATGCTTTATCGACGCGTTGTTCAAAAGCGTATGTCAAAGGTTTGTGGTCCGTATAAATGGTGAAATGGCGACCTTCTAGGGTATATCTAAAGTATTTAACTGCCTGATAAGCAGCTAGAAGTTCGCGATCGTAGGTGCTGTAAGATTTTTGGGCTGAAGTAAGCTTTTTAGAGTAGAAACCTAGGGGTTCTAGTGTTTGATCACGTAATTGTTGGAGGGAAGCGCCTACGGCATAATCAGAAGCATCGACATGGAGAATCAGTGGTAGCGAAGAAGACGGATGAGCTATTAGTGTAGCGTTTTTTAGTGCCTCTTTCAAACGTTCGAATGCTTCTCGAGTCTGAGGAGTCCACTCGATTTTACGTTTGTCGCGTTTTTTGGGATTCTGGCAGAGGTCGAATAGTGGTTGCTGAATTTCCGCAGCACGTGGAAGAGAACGACGGTAGAAATTTATGAGACCTAGAAATCTTCTAAGTTTTTCAATGGTATCGGGAAGAGGTAGGTCGGTAATAGCTTTGATGCGTTCAGGAAGTGGAAATAATCCAGATTTATTTACACGAAAACCTAAAAATGAAATTTCGGCCACTCCGAATTCACATTTAGATGAATTGATACGGATGCCGTTGTCTTGAAGTGTCTGAAAAAGTTTTGCTAGATGCTCTTGATGTTCTTTTTCAGAGGCTGATGCAACGAGAATATCGTCAAGATAGGAGTAGGCAAAGTCAAGATGTCTTAAAATTGAATGTAAATATCTTTGAAATGTTTGTGCTGAATTACGAAGGCCAAATGGGGTTTTAACAAATTCGAATAACCCAAATGGAGTTATGACTGCTGTTTGGGAATATCTTGAGGTGCTACTGGGATATGATGGAAAGCGCGAATGATATCTAATTTTGAAAAAATACGTTTGCCTTCTAACTGGGCATTAAAATCCTGCAAATTTGGAATGGGATATTTGTCTGGGATTATTTTAGCGTTTAGTGCTCGGTAATCCCCACATGGTCTCCATGAGCCATCCTTTTTTTGCACCATGTGGAGGGGGCTTGACCATGGACTTTTGGAGGGTCTACAAATTCCCAAGTCCATCATGTGCTGGAATTCTAGCTTTGCTTGAGCTAGCTTTTCCGGGGGCAATCTTCTAGCTTTTGCAGTGACAGGTGGTCCTTCCGTACTTATAGTATGGAAGAACTCACCCTCTGGAAGGTTGCTAGAAGAAGTTTCCTTAAACAGGTCAGGAAATTGTTGTAGCAATTTGAAGTACTGGTGTGTCGGGTCTACGAGATGAATCTTAGAATTAAATCCTGGTGGTGGGTTAGCACCGGCCATAGAGAGGTTTGTCTTTGTATCGATTAAACGTCTATGTTTCATATCTACAAGTAAAGCAAACTCTGCTAGAAAATCAGCGCCTATAATTGGTTGCTTGATATCGGCAAGTGTGAAGGGCCAGCAGAACCTACGGCGTAAACCTAGATCCAAATCTAATAATTGTTCGCCATAGGTATGAATAGATGTCCCGTTTGCAGCATACAAGGTACGTTTCGATTGAAATTTCCGTTGGTCGTGAGTGGGTGGAATAACTGAAATATCCGCTCCAGAGTCGATTAGAAATTTCATATTGGAGCGTCTATCAAAAATAAAAAGGCGGCGTGTTAGGTGGCTCTCGTCTCCTGCCGCGTGGAGGGAGTGCCTTATTAGTTTTCCGACACATGTTTTGCTTTGAAATTGCAAGGTTGGATGCAACGTTTGGCCTTGTTGCCAAATCGTTCATGATACCAACACGTGGAGGTTGAGGAATTTGCGGTTATGGAATTTCGAGAAAGCTTGGGTCTTTCTCGGGAGGTAGATCGGGAACGCGTTCGCAATTCGTTGACTGATGCTGTTAGCTTCTCTAATTGCGCTTCTAACTTGGCTAGCTTGTCGGGCTCGCGTGACTGAATTTCAGCCACGTTGTATTTATCTCCGGAAAATTCCACGATTTTGTCTGCTGTAACCGACAAATTTTCTAGAGAATCGTTGCTCAAAGCCAAAATTGAACGAACGTTGACTGGTAAACGTTGTAGAAATAAAATTTTAAGGAAATTTTCTCCAATCTGACTACCGGCTAAAAACTTCATTTCGCGTAAAAGTTGCGATGGTTTTCTGTCGCCTAATTCTAATTCTGTTAAAAGTTTATTTAGTTTGCGACTATCGGACTCTTCAAATTCTAATTAAAGACGTTTCATTAGATCTGAATAGGGGGTTGATGATAATGGTTGGGTTAAAAAATCTGAAATTGACTCTGCGACATCAGGATCGAGTATAGCGAGTACATGACTGAATTTTGTCTTTTCAGAACTGATCTGCGATACATCAAACTGGGCGTCAACCTGCATTTGCCAGATTTTCACGTTACGTCTCTATATAGGAGGTAATTTTATTGCAACCCTTGCCATGATATTGCTGCTTGAAGAATCTTCGGCCATTGTGAAAAAAATCAGATAATTTTTAAATTAGAAAAGACTGACCTGTTTAGATATTCGTTTTCTGTAGGCATGAGCACGTGCGTGGAAGTTAGGCGACGTCGGCTGGAACATCAGGCTGGGCATCTTCGGCTTGCGGCACGGGGTCACCAATATGGAAGTTAATTGCACTTGTTAATATTAAATCCATACGTAAACATTTAATTTACTTTATTATTTCACTAACTGAATAAACTATATGATACATTTAACTATAAAACAATCACAGACAGCACATAACAGATAACTGACCGAGCGTGGAGAGACGTATCTTCACTGTGTCGGTTGGTAGCGAGGAGAGAAAGATCCCTGGTGTCTCTTATATAGTAGTTCTTGACAGCTTGCTGTCGAATAACGTAACGCAACGTTTAGCTGTCAAGAGAAACATAGGGTAGTGTTGACGAAAACACTGCGGTCGGAATCATGGCCACAATAATTACTAACACATAGTTTCCCTAATTGATAATTAACAAATTTTTACTTATTTTCTATACATATTAACACAGTTTGTTAAAATCCCTAATCACATTCCTATTTAAATTCACTTTGTTCTGTCGAAGACAGTTTATAAATTTGGTCTTTTACCAGCTTGTTTGTGTTTGTAGCTGTCTATACCGGGTTTATATTACTTTGTATTTTGTTAAGCAGTTCATTCATTGTGAGTTTAATTGTTCAATGTTTTCTGATACAAAATGTTTTTTATGCCTTACCTAATAAATTTAAATTATGTCAAAATCTATTCATTGACGAATATATTTATATTTAATTGTTTTTAATTTGTAGGTTCAGTAGGATAAAAGGCTGCAATTTACCACCTGTGTCTGACTATAGCTAGGACAATAAATTGGATTTTTACTTCCAGGTAGGTGTTTATTTTAAAACATTTTTTTTAAATATATAGCCATGTCTGTGCATGCAATAATATATATATATATATATATATATATATATATATATATATATATATATATATATATATATATATATATATATATATATATATATATATGCATTATGTCTTATACGCCTCCAAAATATATACGCGTTCAAAGAACTCGCCTCCAAAACCGGAGGTGACTACGAAGAATCGGAGGCCAATAGGCGTCTCTGTGTATAACGACTAAACCATGATCTATTCATCATTAAACGGTGAATTCTAAATTTTTGGTCGGAGGCCGTTTGGCAAGGTACACATATACAGTTACACAAACCAGTTCACGGTACCTCTAACAGGTGGCGTCACCATTTAATACACATTTCACGGTACCTCTAACAGGTGGCGTCACCGTTTAATACACATATACACTTCATACGACGGCCCAGTAGGCTTTTCCTCCGAGTATTTTACATACCAATACGCCTCAGAAATATTGCAACAGTGCACGGAGGTCTGTTGTGACTGCGTGTGTGCGAGAGTTAGCTTGGAAACAGGTCCTTTAGTCATAAAAAACAGAGGTCTGTTGGTACGATGGGTTTCGTTAAAATCAATAAACATATATCTACTATCTTTTCAATGTTTACTTTACTACTCTATATTAGTGATTTGCTTTTGCTTAAGGCTTTGTTCCTTGACGATTTGTTTACTGTTACATACAGTTTGCACTACATTCCTGTAAAATTGAAAAAAATGTATTTTTTTGCGTACAACTAATTGAAACAACTAATTAAAAAAATTATAGACACGATGACTTCGGAATCGCACATTTAGTTATCTGCAAATTTATATCAAAATAACTTTATTCGCTGTAGAAATTTACGATTTTATTATATGTGGGTATTGATAAAGTGATACATGTGATTAGAGGGTGTGTGATGGTACCTACTGCAATTTGACATTATGATAATGGAATTAAAACTTGACCTATTACGCAAAATAAGAGCTAACTTATTGACATAAAATTCTAAAGTATGAGCTAACTAATAATTTAAAAAGTTAGAGCGTCTAAAAAAAGGCTGGACGCAGGAAGTGAGCTATGGTAGTGAATTTTCATAAAAATGTTTTTAATGGCAAATATCTATTTTTTAATGAAAGCAGGCATCAGATTTGGCTAAATATTTTTTACACAAAATTTTGCTGAAAGAATACATAAAATTTAAATTATATACCTAATATGTAGTTAAAACAGAAAATAAAATCGAGAATCCATAAAAATCTTCTTTTCGGCGAATTTCGGTTAAAAAATGTTCCAAGTGAATAATTTTTCATACAAATATTTTCAACAAATGTTTCTTTAAAGAAATATCATTAAATTCATTCATAAAAAAATTCGCTATTAAAAGAACATTTTGTACGAGAAAATTCGCTAATAAAAATAAATTACAGATGTTTAAAAAAACTCTTCCGATTTTTTAAGAAAATCCGTGAACATTTTTTTTATAATAACTTATTAAACATTTATCATTAGTTACCAAAATTTCACAAAAGCATCTTAAAATGATTTCTACGAAGCACAATTTTTTTTTGCGAAAACTGGCTAAATATATTTTGCCAAAAGAATACATAAAATTCAAATTATATACCTAATCCGTAACTAAAATTGAAAATAAAATAATTTGTTTACACAAAAATCCATTAAAACCTCATTTCCGACGAACTTCGTTTAAAAAATGTTCCATCAATTGAATAAATTTTCATATAAAAATTCGCAACAAATGTTTCTTCAAAGAAAATTCATTACATTCATTTATAAAAAAATCGCTTTTAAAAGAACATTTTGTACAAGAAAGTTCGCTGTGGCTTCACAGAGAACATTCTTTTGTGTGTGGATGCTGTAAAAATTGAATTCGGTTGTAGAAAAGAAAACAACCTCTTCTGATGTCATAAAGCTCTACGTCTATGTTAACTGTGGAACGGTTTTACCAACTAAGGGCAACAACAGCTGCTATTGAACTTGAATTAAAAGTCTTAAAAGTGCTTATCTTTCATTTTCAACAAAAAGTCGCTAAAAAATATTGGAATTACACAATCTGATCAGCTGGCGTTAAAATTGAATCAAAGACGAAAAAAAGTAAGTTCTCTAGCTAGGATTAGAATTCGTCACGTGGGAGTCGATTACACGATGTACAGGGACCTAGCCCACTGAGATACGCACTACATGCATTTACTAGCAGGTATATCCCATTGTTTAACGGTTTAACAATTTACACAAAATCATTTTGATTTACAATGGATTTTTGCTCATATTTGAACGAAATCAAGCAAAATAACGACTTAGACACATATCTAGGAGCTTGTTAGTCATTTCTTGTAGTATTTTTCACTCACATTCTGATTAATCAATTTTGAAGTTTTAACTTTCTTGGATCAGATTCAAGTAATTAAAAATTAATTTACCTCTAACTTTTTTGTCTTTTAAGATAGATATCAGAATTTTGGTGCATAGGATACCATTTATGACAGAAATCAGGGTATCAAATTTGGTTGCCTTTACTTTGTTATTTCCGGAGATATAATTTTTTTCTTTGAAAGAAGATACATAATTTTCCGGGAAAACCTGAGCCGATTTTCCTGACTAACGAACTTATCCAAGCCACTTGCCAAAGTAAGGTATCTGACCCTGGATATGGGTTCTAGGGGGCCTAGTTCGCGGTAATTTGAATAAATTTTTTCAAAATTTTAAAGTATGGATGTCCGCATTAGTGAATTTTTTTAAACAAAATTCACTAGATACAGTAAAAAGCATTCAATATAAGTTTAAAACTTTTAAATATATGAGTATCAAAATTGCTTACAGCCGACAGCGATAATTACCAAAACTTCTACTGAAATATACACGAGTACCCAAAAAAAGATTTGAAATGTTTAATATAAAATTAAGTCAGTTACTGAACTTGATGCTTAGAGGAAGTAAACTGTTTCGTTATTAATTTACTAGTACACATTGTTAACAGATTTGTTATTAATTTGGGGACAACTCAATATATCCTTGATATTCGTGTATTTAACGGCCAAGAAACTGTTCACTAAGTGAAGATTGGAACCTGTGATAAGTACACTTAGAGAACCCAAATCACCACAACACATCTTTTTAAAGACCTGGCAATCGTTTCACTAACAAAGTTAGCGTCGTCAGAGGATAAAAAATTCTAACTACTTTACTAGTAACATCATCCTTTATACTGAATCTTAGGTAAAGAACGACAGCGAGCGGGAGGCTAAATCGCAGGCAAATTCTTCAGTGTATTGTTTTTTAACTGCCGGACGAGATTATTGAACCTCCTTTATCATTTTACCTGAAAGGTTTCGGAATGTCTATCTGCATCATTATTGCCCTAGAAATATAAATACTCTCGTAGCATCTAGCTCCGCTGGCCGTTTCAAATTTTCTGTATCAATGTGGTGGTTATTATCACAAATATGTTGTGCCACGCATTACTTGTCCACGCTATCGTATCTAGGCTGTGCCAGATGTTCACGAAATCTAGTCTCAATGGTTCTCTTAGTCTGCCCCACGTATCTAAGGTTACAATATTTACAACCTATCTGGAGACCTCTTTTGATACCCAGTTCAAAAGGTAGGCAAACAATTTTTTCTCTATTTAATCTTTTTTGAATGTCGTTAATTCCGTTAACATTTTCTTTGTTCTGTGTCTATTAATTAATTTTTTCACTAAGCAATCCAATATATAACGGATATCCGGATTGATTAATGTGTGTTGTAAATATTGTAATCTTAGATACGTTGGGCAGACTAAAAGAACCATTGAGACTCGATTTCGTGGATATCTGGCACAGCTGAGATACGGTAGTGTGAACAAGTCATGCGTGGCACAACATATTTGGGATGATAGCGATCACATTAATAAAGAAAATGTGAAACTTGTCAAAAATGTTAGACCGCCAGCGGAGCTGAATGCGTACGAAAGTATTTATATTTGTAGGGCAATAAAAAACAAAAGTTCCTTAAACCGAGCCCCGCCACTGCTTTGCAGTCCTCTGTTTGCGCTCTGTATTTGATGAAGATAAACGTACCTGTCAGGTAAAGTGATAAAGGAAATTCAAAAACCTCGTCCAGCACTTAAAATACTGAAGAATTTGCCTGTGATTTAGTCTCCCTCTCGGTATCGTGCTTTACCTAAGATTCAGTATAAAAGGTGATGTTAGTAGTAAAGTAGTTAACATTTTTTATCCTCTGATGATGCTAACTTTGTTAGTGAAACGATCGTTAGATCTTTAAAAAGATGTATTTTGGTGATTTAGGTTCTCCAAGTGTACTTATCAAGAAACTGTTATTATTATTTTACAGGCTGTTTACCTGTTTTAAATTATTGTTTAAAATGTGTTTTGTTTTATCCTCCCACACTGTTGCAATAACCAAGCCATTAGTTTTACGTAGGTACATTAGTCTATTCCCAAATATTTTTAGGTTAAAACTAGTTATTTGTGGCATATTCTGAATAACTTCATTTTAGTATGGAACCGTTTCACAAAGTAAAGGCAACAACAATTAATAAAGTTTAGAATACATGTTTTAATTAATTTATGTCATACTAGTTCATTATTGTGTTTTTATTGCTTAGTTAGTAATTTTTTGTGCTTCGTAGAAATCATTTTAAAACGCTTTTGTGAAATTTCGTAACTAATGATAAATGTTTAATAAATTATTATAAAAAAAATGTTTACGAATTTTCTTGAAAAATTGTTTGCAAATTTTCACGAAATTATTGTTGACGGCGAAAAAGTTTTTGTGGAAAATTATATTTTGGTAGGTGGCAACATAACTTGGAACGGTTCTTTGGCCAGGAAAATCGGACCAGTTTTTTTTAAATTTATGTAATTTATTTTTATTATAGGGAATTTTCTCGTACAAAATGTTCTTTAATAGCGAATTTTCTTATAAATGAATTTAATGATTTTTCTTTGAAGAAACACTTGTTGAAAATATTTGTATGAAAAATTATTACTTGATGGAAAATTTTTAACCGAAATTCGTCGAAAAGAAGGTTTTTATGGATTCTCGATTTTATTTTCTGTTTTAATTACAGATTAGGTATATAATTTAAATTTTATGTATTCTTTCAGCAAAATTTTGTGTAAAAAATATTTAGCCAAATTTGATGCCTGCTTTCATTAAAAAATAGATATTTGCCATTAAAAGCATTTTTATGAAAATTCACTACAATAACGCACTTGCTGTGTCCAGACTTTTTTTAGACGCTCTAACTTTTTAAAATTATTAGTTAGCTCATATTTTAGATTTTTATGTCAATAAGTTAGCTCTTATTTTGCGTAATAGGTCAAGTTTTAATTCCATTATCATAATGTCAAATTACAGTAGGTATTACCACACACCCTCTAATCACATGTATCACTTTATCAATACCCACATATAATAAAATCGTAAATTTCTACAGCGAATAAAATTATTTTGATATAAATTTGCAGATAACTAAATGTGCGATTCCGAAGTCATCGTTTCTATTTTTTTTATTAGTTTTTTCAAGGCGGAGTGTGCAAAAAATACTTTACATTTTTTTAATTTTACGGGAATGCAGTGCAAACTGTATGTAAATGTAAACAAATCGTCAAGGAACAAAGCCTTAAGCAAAAGCAAGTCACTAATATAGAGTAGCAAAGTAAACATTGAAAAGATAGCAGGTATATAAGTTTTTTGATTTTAACGAAATCCATCGTACCAACAGACCTCCGTTTTTTGTGACTAAAGTACCTGTTTCCAAGCTAATTACCTCACACACGCAGCCACAATAGACCTCCGTGCACTGTTGCAATATTTCTGAGGCGTATTTGTATGTAAAATACTCGGAGGAAAAGCCTACTGGGCCATCGTACGAAGTGTATACGTGTATTAAACTGTGACGCCACCTCTTAGAGGTACTGTAAACTGGTTTGTGTAACTGTATATGTGTACCTTGCCAAACGGCCTCCGACCAAAAATGTATAATTCACCGTTTAATGATGAATAGATCATGGTTTAGTCGTTATACACATGGATACGTATTGGCCTTCGATTTTTCGTAGTCGCCTCCGGTTTTGGAGGCGAGTTCTTTGAACGCGTATATATTTTGGAGGCGTATAAGACATAATGCATCTATATATATATATATATATATATATATATATATATATATATATATATATATATATATATATATATATATATATATATATATATATATATATATATATATATATATATGTATGTATGTACTCTGTCAGTAAAAAGAGAACCAGTTTGAATAAACAAACGCATATGATAATTAACGTGTTTCTTATATATACATACATAATATCGTAAAAAAAGGTTAATGTTTGCAGTTTTTTATGTGGGCGTTCTCTTTTAAAGTGAATCTGACTGAATACATCGTTGAACAAGTAGTGTATATATAAGGAATGATCAAGAATAAAAGTAACAAACTCAATTTTAAAAGAAACAAAAAATCAACTATGATATACGACGGTTGTTTGACATGTGTTGTTTGAAATGAATGCAAACAGACTGTTGTTGTTTGACAGTGTAGATGACATACATAAGAGTGGAATCAAATGGGCCAAGCACATTGATATATGAATATACGAGGGTTGATCAAAATGCAACAAAACAAAACAATTGATTTACACACAATAAAGAATTTATTAGGGTTAATTAGCCCCCAGGCTGTACATATTGATACATAAGTGACATAGTAAGCTATATTATTACATAATGGCTCCAACGATGCCCGTTAGAGGTTTATATTCCAATACACTGTCGTGAATAACTAAACAATAAGCGCGGGTGTTATTGGGAAAATTGGCTTTGCTCATAAACTCTACCTTAATGTCCACCGGTGACAACTTGATTGACTCGTTCTGATGTTGACAGTCGATCACAAATAGAGCTCGTCATAATTCAAGAGAGTTTTTATAACAGAAACTTTTTTGAAAATTTGTGTACATCTGATAGGCTTCAGCATATTTGGATTCCTCGAAATCAATATTCATAGATTCATAAGGGTAGCATTCTGAATTTAGAAACACTCGGAGATCCAGCATACCTATGTTGTCGAAAAAGTCTGCCCTCTTGCTTACGTTGTCTTCTCGATCTGTTTGAAATGCTATAATCACATATCTAGGTCTTTGCAAGTTGGTTGCAGTTTTAACAGCCCACACATCTCTGTTGATATCTCTGAGTGATGGTAGCTCATATATGTCCCATTTTGGATATGCAAGAAATATAGATGTGTCTTTTGCTATTTTATCCATCAGTTCCAATTTCATTTTATCATTGGGAAATACATGTTTTACCTTTAAAAACATATTGGTTACGGTAATTTTCGATCGTGCCGTACCTGTGCTGTAATAGCCGTTGGAATCATTTCGAGTTCTTGTAAATCGGAAAGTATGTTTGCCACAGAGAACTCCTTTGAAATAATGGAAGAAACTGAAGAGGAACCAAATAGATATAAGCATGTGAAACTTGTTATCGTTTAAGGTGATGTGCTCCGACGACACATTCAGTCCGGCATTGCTAAGAGATTTGGCTTCATTCTTACTGAATAAAATCAGACTTTTGATGGTTGTTGTGGTGTATGGGTCTCGCACTCGTTCCACTTCTTTGTTATTTAACTCATGGGTCATCGATTCAAACAGAGCTGCTACTCCATTATTTGACAGATAACACTCACCATTGGCATTTTGTACTGCTAAAGGTTCCAGAGCACATTCGATTATTAGAGCTGACTCGGCCAGACATAGAAACGTATCTTGTTGATTGATGGCTATTTCAATTTCATCGCTGTTACCAAACGATTTAGTTGGTGAATAGTAAGAGCGCAGTTCTCGATCGATGGCATCATCAAACACGGGGTCTTTGAATATTTATAGTTTTGACGACATGATAGCCCAGGCTTTTCAGGAACTCAATATTATCAGGACAACGTGTACCCTTTGAAGTGTCTGACTGAACTGAATTTGTTTTGGTAGATGCACTTGCTTTTATATCTTTAAAGACCAACATGCTAAGCAACCTTTATAAGTTTTAAGCGAACAGACACCTCTTCACTTTGAAAGTTGACAGGAACTGGATCTTAATCGACGATGTCGATGCTTATATTGAAAATCTTTTGCTTGTTCACCGGTAGGTAAATTAAATTTTTAGGTTCTATGTCAATTGCGTAGCCCGGATCAACGATCGGAGCAAATTCATACAACGTATGTGAGGGTTGTCCGTTATAATAGGAACCAGACACAATATTAGTTTCTATGCGAATCTGTCTAACATCCACTATTGCAACAGTTAAATCAGATTGATAAAAGATGTCCGGTTGAAGAACTTGTTTTGAAAAGCCCAACATTCGCCCAATCGAACCATCAAATTCAAAACTGACATTTGTATAACACTTTATTTTACATTTGATGGTATTCAGATTAGGTTTCAGAATCAGAGCCTGCTGCTTTTGTTCGTGTGTTGCTGTAGCACGAACAAATTAATTTTGAAGTAACTCTTCCAAGGGTGTTATTTCATATGCACCAGTGGGTATCGTGATGGTCTGCCAACTAGTTCCTTCTTTTACATGAAATTTGTTTTTACCTTCATATATGTTAGGTATATTGTATGTGTGAAAGCCTATCAAACCAACAGCATAACTACCATCCAAAGCAATTGGTGGATGGTAGTCTGATGACAGATGGGAGCTGTGATCTTTCAACACGAAGGTGTGCGACATGGCTGAAACAGTGAGGACTAGCGTTTGAGTCTTTAATTGCAAAAATTTTAAACACAAGTGACCACAATTAAAAGTATTATATGTTTGATACACATCATGATTGTACAATATAAAATAGTCTTTAAGATAACGTTGCAGCTCCATAGGAGGCTTCAAGTTTCCATACGAGTCAAAGTACACAGCTGTGTCACCACGTTTCCTCACTGCCCGGCTCCTTGTTTGTTTGCAAATTCATGATAAACTATTCATTTTTACGTGGCCCGTTGCGGGATCAGAGCATCTCGCATGTATACACCTCCAAAATATGGGAGTAGGTAATAATAGCGGGTTCTACAGCACTCCTCCCAAGGTAATTACTCCTCCCAAAGCCAGCACTCATCCCAAGGTCCTTACTCCTCCCAAGGTCAGCACTCCTCCCAAGGGCACTTACTCCTCCCAATGACACTTACTCCTCCCAAGATCACCCATTCCTCCCAAGGCCAACACTCATCTCACTCATCCCAAGGACACCTACCCCCAAGGCCACTACTCCTCCCAAGGTTGCCTCCTCCCAAGGTCATTACTTCTCTCAAGGTCAACGCTCTTCTCAAGGCAGCTCCCCCCCCTCCTCTCTAGGCCACTTTGAAGCTATAGGCAATCAAATTTTATTTCTGAAGTTTTAGTATAGTCGTTCACGTGAAGTAGAAAAGTTCTCTAGCAGTAATATGTTTTATGGAAAGTCTATGATAGAATGGAAAAAATTTAAAGAACGTAATTTACAACGGTTTCCGTAGTATGTAAGTGAAAACCATGCTGTGCAAAGGAAAATATTTTTGGAAGTATCAGCGCTCTATGAATCATTGAAGAGAGGCATAGAATGTATTAAAGAAAAGTGTCAGATTATTAATGTGTTGGTTGCTTTAAATAAATCGTCGACCGTTTGTAACGAATGTCTGCCGTCGGCAAGATATGCAGCATTTGGATTGTTTGTACAAAAATCTATTTAATAAAGTATTGCAAAGATATTGTCTTTTTATTTTAGCCTTACATTCTAAGAAAGCATGTTTATTGAATAATAATCGCCCCCAGGAGTTGTAATTTTTGACAAATGTTTAATATTTAATAAAGTAGTGAGATTCTGGACAAGTATAAAGCAAGGTAGTGTGCGTTCAAATAAGAGAAACTAATTGCGAGGGCGACAGTAAATAAATGATAATTTAAATATGCTTGCGACATCGCATAAAGATTGTGATGATTGCAACATCGACTTAAGATTGTGGTGACATCACATTAAGATTGTGGTGACATCACATTAAGATTGTGATGATCGCGACTTTAACAAGTTTGGAAGAAGTCATTTTAAGATTTAAAAATGTAAATTAACTGTATAAAATAAAGTATTGCAACGATATTGTGTGATTATGGTGACTTTAACAATGTTAGAAGAAGTCATTTTAAGATTTTAAAAATGTATAAAAAATAAAGTATTGCATTTGCAATGCTAGTGAAAGACTAATTAAAAGTCAATATATTTTGACTTTTAATTAGTCTTTCACTAGCACCTGCAATAGTTTGCATTTTGACGGATGTTCACTATAATAATAAAGGATAAGCGGCGTTTTATTTGTTTCATATAATTAAGCTAATATTGATCGAGGTCAAAACAACACCTTTATGCCAGACAATAAAGAAAATATGTTGACTTAATGTAATGCATATCTGGACATCGAACTTCAACCGATCATCCTTTGTAAGAACAAAACATTTTATTCTCACGGTTCCACATTTATCGCATATAAAAGGGGCTTTAATACAGAAAGGGTTCTGTTCAGTACGGGTAAGCCTTCTTAAGTTTTACTTTATATGTATATCATGTATATTGTAAAAAGATTAGAATTTTTTATGTGTATTATTTTATAAAAGTCTGAACGCAGCAAGTGCGTTATTGTAGCGAATTTTCATTAGAATATGTCATAAAGTGATATTTATTTGATGTAGTTAATACACAGACCATTCAGTGTAGTACAGGTTTGTCTTCTTAAGTTTTAATTTATATGTATATGATATATAGTGTGAAAAGATTATAATTTTTTATGTGTATTGGTTTATAGAAAGTCTGGACGCAGCAAGTGCGTTATTGCAGTGAATTTTCATAAGAATATGCCATAAAGTGATATTTATTTGATGATGATATAGAATAGATTGTTTTTAGTATGGCGTCAAATCTTCGTTAGAAAACGCTTAGCAGTCCATATAAGATAGAAAAAATTAAACTTAAAGCCAATTTGTGACTGTATTAAAAGTTGTAGGCATTATATATATATATATATATATATATATATATATATATATATATATATATATATATATATATATATATATATGGTAGTGAATTTTCATAGAAATGATTTTTTGCAACGATCATTCTTTACAATATATTCAGTAAGAAATCATAACAGAAAGTTAATTGTGAGAGTTATAATTTATTACGTCCAGTATATACAATATAATTTTAATTCTAAAAACTATCATATCCCGATTCACTTTAATCAGAGGATGGCGGCCATTCCCAAAGAAAAAAGTTATTTACTAGTGCGCAATAGAAACGCTACGAACATGACACTTACACCTATATAGTTCCCTTCCACTAAACCATCGTCATCGGAAAGCATCTCAATATCGAAATCCTCAAGCCCCCAATTCCCCTCTTCTTCCTCCAGGTCCTGGAGAGCTTCCAGCAGGTTCTGGACAGCTTCCTCCAGGTTCTGGAAAGCTTCCTCATCATCCATCTCTTCATCTTCCAGCTGTTCAGCAATCTCTTCATCCTCATTTTCTTCATCCTCCAGGTCTTGGAGGAGAGCGTTGCCGACAGCTTCATCATTGAGCACGATGGTTGAGGCATTCGTAATTTCGGCAGGTATTACGAGGCGTTCACACATAATGACGATCTAACAATGGATGAATGCGTCGCAAATGAATGCGTCCCAAATTGTTAACCTTAGAAAAAGTGGACGACCTTGACCTTGGAAATTTATTTAGACTTCACGTTGACCTCGAGAATTCCCCCCACAATTTATCGTGGAGAATGTGTAAATAGGAAACAAGAGAGCAGGAGCGACAGTTCAATTCGTGACAAGTTTAAGTTAAGCAGTAAATGTGAAAATGGCGCCCCCGTGTTATAGTGCAGGACTACATAGATCTAAATATTGTACTCTGTCACAAAGTAATCGCCCTGTTTTCGAGAAAGTTCTAAATCCGAAAAAGCGTCGATTACCATTTTCATGTTTACGCGAAAATTGCGCAGATTGTCAGGAGCCGAAGAGGATTAAGATTCTCCAGAACGTGGTAGTTCGACAGGGAGATAAAGCAAGTAGCAGCAGGGCTGACGGAGAACTTCATGAAGATGTCGGAGCCATTGTGAATGACGTCAGCGAAGTTGCCATGGTTGACGCTACATCACAAGGGTTTTGAGCAGAATTTATTGCTTAAAACTGTGGTGTGATTCAGCCTGATGCAGATGCGCTGTCAATCACAATCGCTCCGGCAGAAGACTCGAGGGATCGCGGCGGTTATGGTGAGGGAGGATTGATGATAGGTGATGAAGTGGACATTGGGGTCGGTGGGGACAATGTTGTGAACGGCGATTTCCCCTCTGAAGTTGGTGGTGAAGGGCAGTTAGCCAGGATCAGTGGGGAAAATAGCGTTGGTGAAGCGGACATTGCGGTTGACGTTTTTGACAGTGAATGGAATATTTTGATGGGACAATTCAGTGAAATTTCATCCCGCATCACGGTTTCAACTGGTGTTAGTAATGTTGTGAACAATGAGGTCCCCGCTGAGGTTGGTGTTGAAGAACAGTTGGCCAGCATCACTGGGGGCGATAGTGTGAACAATGATCCCCAAGTTGGCGGTGACAGTGCGGGAGGTGACATTTTTTCGAATGATGATTCCTTCAACGGGATGGCATGGACACAAATTGAGGACACTCATAGACAACTTTTTTCGGGTGAACATTTATATGACTCGATAGGGAAAGAGTGAGACTTTTATGAGAGCATATATTCTCTGGGATTGTTGGACGTTTATAGGACTATGTTAGGTTAGGATCGCGTGTAGACATTTTTTTTCTGGACTTGCTCCCTGCATGCTTCTGGACTGAATATTCAGTGCTTATAAACAAAAAACTTGTCTGAGCAGAACTTGCCAGGTTCTAATGGTGAGACAAAGCACTTTTTTGTAGACGACAGGACCTATATCAATTTTTTGTTTCAGAATTGGCAAGTTCGATTAATGGTGATAAGGGCCGTCACCTCCTCGTGTTCCCACTGATTATGACAGAGATAGGCTTTCACATTCAGGTATTTGCAGCTAAGGTGAGTGGAAATCGTCGAGAGAGCATATATAGATGCGAGATATCTCCTCAATGTTTCAGATTTCAAAAGGGAGCTTTACCGATAGCAACGATAAGAAAAATGGGTCTTCATTGTCCGGGAGGTTACGCCACCTTCACAAGGAGTGATAACTTGAGAAGGCATATTCGAAATGGACATTGCGTTGGAGAGCCGATTTGTAAGCGAGCCCGATTCCACAATTCACCAAGCGGTAAGAATACCTGTAAAATACTTGAACAAAATTTTTATTCTCTTTTATTGTTTGACACGCTATCGACTAACAGACCATCCCAACAGCGTGGTGCACAATCAACATCAGCGTTTACTAATCTGATGCAGAATCAGACCCCATCGACGTCAACCGCTGCTGATATACCTCCATCAGCCGATTCGCAACAGACAGGTGCACAATCGGCCTCACCGTCTACTGATCCGATGCAGCAATCAGTATCAATTACTGCTGATATGCCTTCACTTGAAACATCAGGCTGTAGAGTTTCGCAGCGGCCTGGTGCATATGCCACATCAACGTTTATTGATGCAAGGCAGAATCAGCTACCATCAACATCGACCGCTACTAACACACCTTCACTTGCAATACCTTCAGCATTAGACTGCGGAGTTGGTGTTCAATCTCACGCTTCGGATCAATCATGGTCATCTGGAAACCAAAGTGTGAACCCAGGTACCAAATATAATATTCCTTGTGATCGAACTGTTCCATATAACTGTTATTCAACTCACATTAGATCACATAGATCACACTTTTGGAAACCTTTAAGTAATGACATTAAAATTTGCAGAAGCGCCTTTAAAATGCGCATTTGTAGCTATCAAGTGACGTCTGAATATGCGGGGTTATCTATTCGATATTATTTAAATAGTGTTAAAAAGAAAAAAACTAAAATTATTAAAAATTGAACTTGCGAAGCACACTTCATTTAAATGTAATATGGAACTCTTCGCTTTGTATTACCTTCCCTCTAAGGTTGTTAGAAAAATAAAATCACATAATACTGCAAATAAAATAATTCGCTCAACAAATTTGATTGAAATTTTTGGTTTATATATTGAAGAAATTGATCAGAAAGCTTCTGACTTTGCCGAGAGACTCGGGGTGGGCGCTTAAAAAAATTTTATATTTAGAAGTTAATATTTGCAAATTTAACCCTTTAAGAGCTTCATCATACTTACCATTGCCAAAAGAGGTTTCAAAGAAGAAGGCTATAATTAATATCAAGAATTATGATGAATGTTGCTTTGCGTGGGCAATAGTGGCAGCGCTCATTGAACCTATTGGTTCTTGCACTTCTACAAATTCTTATCCACACTTTATAAATGTTCCAAACCTAAATTTCGAAAACTTGCAATTTCCAGTTTCTGTAGAATCTATCAAAGACTGAATATAAAAATAATATTTCTATTAATGTTTATAGCTTAGATAGACTTTTTCTAAACAGTAAATGGACTCATCAAGTCATCGGGCCGTTACATTATACTGCAAATAAGCTACCCGTTTATATTAACTTGCTGTTCATTGACGATTCTGAGGGCAAATATCATTATTGTTATATAACAAATTTCTCAAGGTTAGTTTTTTCACAAATATCAAAACATACAGCTCTCAAACATTTTTGCGATGGATGCTTGCAATACTTTTCCTCTGAAGTAAAGCTTTCAATAAACATGGCTCACGACTGCAATTTTATCGTTACAAAATTGCCAGAGCAAATTGCTAAAAAGGATATATTAGGCCAAACGGTCGTGGAAAATGTGCTAAAATTTGAAAACTTCCAAAAGCAAATTCGAACGCCTTTCTGCATATATGCAGACTTTGAATGCATCCTTAGCCCGGTTGAAAACGAATCTTCTGATGATGACAAACGACTATAAAAAAAATATAAGCATAAGCCTTTCTCTTTCGCATATTACGTTAAGTGTTCATTCGATGATTCCGAATCAAAGCTTATTCTATACAGAAACGAAGATGTTGCTGAGGCGTTTATTTCCAAACTCGAGGAACACTTAAAACTATTACATGATAAGTATTTGAAAAGAATTGTTCCAAGAAGAATGTCGAAGCAAGATAGTTTATATTTTCAAACTGCCACATCCTGCCACTTGTGAGAAAAATCGTTCGCTCCTGCACACTAAAGTGAAGGATTATTGTCATTTGACGGACCGCTTTAGAGGTGCTGCACATAACAACTGCAATCTGCTTTATTAAGCACAATTGAAAATTCCACAATTTTTTTCCCACAATTTGAAAAATTATGATGCTCATCTCTTTATTCGCACTTAGCGAAAAAGTGTGCAGAATTGACAGTAATTCCGCAAACATGAAAAAGATGTATCTTTTTCAAAATTTCTACCTGTTGACAAGTACAAAAACGAGCAAGGTGATATTAAAACTATAAAGCTGCAAATTACATTCCTGGACTCGTATCACTTTCTAACGTCTTCTCTTGACGAGCTTTCAACACTTTTAGATAATTGAGTGTCGCGAGGTGCGAAGCATTTTTTCAGACAATGACAATTTTTTATGTATGAGACGAAAAGGTATTTATCCTTATACCTATGTTACGGATTTTTCTAAATTTGAGGAACAAGTTCTGCCCGATAAAGAATGTTTCTATGATGAAATACGGGATGAATCTGTTTCGGATGAAGGGTATTCCAGAGCCGCTAATGTTTGGAATTTATTCCAATGTAAAACGTTTGGAAACTACTCAGATTTGTATTTAACTGCTGATGTTTTATTATTGGCAGATGTTTTTGAAAATTAGCGACTTGTGTCTGAAGCTTCATCCGGCGCATTATTATACGGCTCCAGGCGTAAGTTGGGGTGCCATTTTGCGATATACAAAGATCGAATTGGAAACGCTCACCGACATCGATATGATCCACTTTTTCAAACGGGGCATACGTGGAGGAGTAAGCACATGTGTCAGTAGAAGAGCAATAGCGAACAACAAGCTCCTTCCCAACTACGACCCGTCAAAAGAATCATCATATCTTGTATACTTTAACGCCACTAACTTATACGGCTATAGTATACTACAGTATCTTCCAATTACAAATTTTGAATGGTTAGGAAGTCAAGACATTGAACGCTTGCAAAAGTCTGTTTTTGATTTATCTGATACATCATCGACACGATATGTTTTTGAAGCTGACTTGATTATTCCCAAACACCTTTACGATCACTTCAACGATTTGCTCTTTTGCCCAGAAAATTATAAACCTCCTGGCAGTGAAAGTGAGAAATTAATACCAAACTTGGAAGATAAAAAACGGTACATAATTCACTATCGAGCTCTGAAACAATGCCTGCGAAATGGTATAAAACTCACTAGAATTCACAGAGCGCTCAAATTTTCACAGTCGCCTTTTTTTAAACCTTACATAGAACTCAACACTAATCTGAGAAATTCTGCCAGAAATACTGGACATCTCAAAAACAGTCATTTACAACTTTTTTTACAATTTTCTTAAACCTATCTATAAAGATAACGTAACCTTGCTATACACGGACACCGATTCGTTAATAATATATGTGAAAACTGAAAATGTTTATGAAGATATGAAAAAACATATTAGCGAGTTTGACACTTCAAATTATCCTCATATAAATATGCATGATATGCCAGTAACGGATTCCATTATTAGCAAAATGAAAGATAAATATAAAGGAAAACCTTTGATGGAATATTATGGCACTGGCGCAAAAGCTTATTGCGTAAAATCCATTGATGATGTTTGTAAGAAAGCTAAAGGAGTTAGTAAATATAGCATTGCAAAACAATTAGATTTTGGTGCTTTATAAAAAAATAATAGAGGAGGAGCGCCGGCAGGTGTACTGCAACATGTACGTTTTCAAATCGCAATGTCACAGAAGATCTACAAACTATTTATGTAAAATTGCATTGTCCAATACCGATGATAAGAGCTACTTCCTGCCTTCTTCGTTTCACAGTTTAGCCTGGGGTCACAAAGACATACCTTCGATTTCAAATCCCTCCGATGAACATCCTCTAGATATGCTCATACGTTTATTGAATGAATGTCAGAACGAGGATTCCTGAGGGGGGAGAGAATCTACATTCTTATTAAAAAAGACTTACTTTCAAAGATGTCTTAGTTTAATTTCAAATATGAGTGAAAACGCATACTTTACTTAATTTTTGCGCCTCTGTAGTGTTACACGCAAAATTCTTAATAATGATTTGAGAAGAAATTTAAAGAATTGTGTAACTGAAAATGATATTAGATTCTTAAGAACCATTTTAGATACACTTGTACCTGATGAAACTTTTCTGTGGGTTGCACACTCTGACAAAGGCACCGCGGATACTGTATCATCGATAATCGAGAAGAAGCTGTTACTTGACAAACTGATTGCAGACACTTTGAAAGCGCTTACAGATAATAATTTGGAATCTGACATTGACACCACAGTGTATGAAAAGCATTATCCGATAACACTGCTCAGCCAAAATCGCTGTGAAGAAATCAACAAGAAATATTCTGTTGAAAATCTTTCCAATTTTTATAATAATACTCAAGAACTGCTCGATGAGTGCATTTGTGACACTGCATATTTTGCGGATATTAACCTATTAAATTCAATCTTAAAATCTGCAAGCCATCACGGTGTAAGTTTTATTTTCGATCCGGAACGCAATCAGCGACATAACAAAGTTTTAAAATGGCTACAGAAAAAATATAGATAAAGCCTCTCTCAATGAGAACGTTGGATGGATGTATGGGCCGTGCTGTGGTAAATGGCCATCTACGAAATCTGAAGATTATGTTCACTCATTGAAATGTCTGTACAATTTTTTATCAAAGTAATTTATAAATTTAGTATAACACCGTGACTGCAAATAATTGGGCACTCTTATTGTTAGCAACTTAGCTGTAGTGGTACATTATTAAGAATTCCTTTAGGTTAGGGGGAGGGGATGTAAAATTACATCTGCAATGTTGTGAGAGGAGGTGAAACGCAGTATAAAGCTCTGCGTTTAAAAATGCCGTCATCAGTGCACATCTAACTTATTGTTAGCAACTTAGCTGTAGTGGTACATTATTAAGAATTCCTTTAGGTTAGGGGAAGGGGATGTAAAATTACATCTGCAATGTTGTGAGAGGAGGTGAAACGCAGTATAAAGCTCTGCGTTTAAAAATGCCGTCATCAGTGCACATTTAACTGTTGACAATGAATACCTGCAGTGTTTCAAATACAATTAAAAATGCCGCTCTTGAGACTTCCAAAAGACAGTGTTCATAAATCAAAATCCAGAAAAACATTTCAACTACAATTTGTATGTGTTGGTTTAGCCTATGACTTCAATTTTCAAACATTTATTGGAATACAAGGTCTTAAGGGTGATTCAGTCATTTTTAATGAAGAGGAGTGGATAGAGTTTGATAGAGTTTCGGGGTTGTAAAGGACTCATTAGGAATTATCTATATTCGAATAATCAGGATGAGTTCTGTTACCAACAAATATCTGCAATCAACATAACATTTGAATGGTTTAAAGATATTAAAATTGTGAAAATAGAAGATAAGTGTGGCGGGTGTGTATATCTGGGGATTGAATCTGTTTGCAAGTTATTTGAACTAGCAAATATCATCGCATACAAGATCGATATGTTGAAGAAACAAGATTTTTCGAATTATTTCACATCTTTAGTGTTCAATGTGTATTCGGGGCACGTCGACATTGCTAACTTTATTCCGAATAAAGTCTCAACAACTCCGAATTCAGAAAACGTTTGCACTGTGATGGAGCTTATTCAGCAATATCCGAATTTAAAAGAGTTCAACCGATATCCACAACAGAATTTTTACAATCAACGTTCTCTTTTCAACTAGTTGTAGATGTTGTTTTACATAAAGTGTTAATCTATGATTGTCTAGTGATATTTGAAAAATGTAACACATTTCATTTTGAAACATTTTATTGTGCATAAAAAATAGCTTTATATTTGTAAAACTATTTTAATATTTTAAAATGTAACCACATATTTATTGTCATATCGTGAACATTTTGACTGTGCATTGTTCATTTCACGACATGTTACTATTGTCACATTTTAAAAATTGTAACTT
Organism: Tillus elongatus; assembly: GCA_964006375.1. NCBI lineage: Eukaryota > Metazoa > Arthropoda > Insecta > Coleoptera > Cleridae > Tillus > Tillus elongatus. Next base: position 68,306,195 of record OZ023269.1, on the reverse strand, counting down.
AATTATGTATCATTCGCATTTACTTTGTTAATAAATATGTTACAAAATTTACAGTTTTTTGTTAATTAACTTAGCTCTCATTTATTCATCGTTCATTATCTCCAACACAATTTTAGGAATAAAACAATTTTTTCTGTTATAGTTTTTATTGAACAAAAACATTACATAAAAAAGAATATAATTTTATACAATGTGATTTTTAGGAATCCATGAATTGTGCGATTTGTCGAGACCCAACCATTTCACAAACACATTATCAGCTTTTCTCCTGAGAATTTTTAAAATCAAGTGTACGTCAGGATATTTTACTTTCTGCAGTTCCTCTTCATAAAATCCTCCATTATGGGCTGCTGTTTTTCATCTTCCAGGTGGTACATGCAATGGTTAGTTTCTTTAATCTGCATAATGTGGAAAATTAATTCGGCGTATAACCTTTAGCAAAAATTTCTCGATGTTTGCTGATGCGGACAGAGTCGCCAACTTGAAATTTCTGCTTCCTCGGATCAACGGTCTTCATATGACTAAAAGCTGATTTTAAAATAGCTTTTTCGTGCTTCTTCAGCACAGCAGCAGGTTTCATTCAAATGGTTCTATGTACCCGGTTGTTATATTGCGAAACAATTTTGGGAAGTAAATCTAGCCCCTTATAGTTTCCTTGCATGCTGAATTCTTTCCACAGCATAGTTTTTAATGTTCTATTAATGCGTTCACATATGCTAGCTTTCAGATTTGAATAGGTATTGTAATGATTTATTTTGAATTCGTTCAGTAGAGCCTTGAAATCTGAATTCATATATTCCTTTCCGGGGTCTGTCTGCAAATTTTTTGATGCATTTTTTTAGTGATTGTAGAATTTTCTTCATAACTTTTGATACTTCTTTAGCCGTTTTACTTTTTAAAGGTTCCCAGACAAACTTTGAAAAAGCATTGATCACTACTAAAATATATTTATATCCACGATTTAATTTCGAATAAGGAATCATTTCCACCAGATCAGCTTGAAACAGATCATTCAACCCCTTCACTAATACTCGTCTCACTAATACTCGTCTTCCTCTATAATTTCTCCTTGCCGGTTTGTGAAGTTCTGTCACCACCCATTCCTTGACAGTTTTAGGGGACATCTTAATGTCATTTCTATGAAAAACTCGATTCTACTGCTCGTCGAACTTTATTTGAAATATATATCATCACCCGGTTTAACTTTCACACCAACTAAATTATCTGCTGACGTTCCTTTTCCAATAAAAAAGATGATCACATCAGATTTAGGATTTCCAACAACCCCATCTATTTCTGCATCGAAATCAAAAATATAGTTGTGGGAAGTATGGTCGATCAGAAAGATTCTGCGGGGAACGTCTTGGGATTTCCCTCCACGGCTAGATATTATGTGTTTGACATAGTTTTTTTCTTATCATGTTAACATCTTCATCGATTTGTCTACCAAACTTATCCAAAATCATATTTAGAGCGAGTGCTTGCTTTATATGTCGGTGATGAACTTAAGTTATCTTCTATTTATAATTGCACTCATGCAATTGAGACACTTTTAAGAGGACATCTTAAAGTTATTGAAATGCATGCTGTCACCAGACTTTATTTTCCTGTCAACCAATTCATCTGCAGATTTTTGTTCTCCATTAAAAAAGATTGTCACTTCAGATGCAGGTCTTATATTAAGTTTATCTATTTCCGCATCAAACCTAAAGATTTTTGTATGCGTTAAATTGGGTGCTAGAAAGATTCTGTTATCAAATGATTTTTTACCAAAATATGTTATTGTTGTTTGCGACAGTTTTTCTTTAACTTATCCACATCCTTAATAATGTTTTTTCCGAACTTATCCACGGTCATGGTCGCACGGGTAATGTACAATAAAAATAATGTTTACTGATACGTTTATATCTTTTTCCCGAAACTCTTCAATTATTGAAATAATCTCATTTTCATTGCCGTAATTGCCAGCATTCCTCGATGCAAGGAGTCTCACTCTATCAACTAACTTGTTAGGATCATCCCAGTAAAGATAGTTTGTTGACTTCTCATTCCACCTCATAAGTCCCTGCCCCGTGTGCATTCTTGTAGGAAACGTAAAAGTAGGTTGTGAACCAAAGAGATGCGTTTCGCAGTTGGTTGAATTACAGTCCTATACATTCTGGATTTATTTCCGGCAATTTGTTCATTGGGATTATAGTTCCTGCGAATTACACCGGTTCGCTTTAGAATGTTATTATGGTCATACGCATCTTTATCCGTATATCCAATGGGTTCTTTCTTAAACGGTAGTTTGTATAGACCCGAACTACGTTTATATTTGACTCCCTTAATAAAGATATCATCCTTTTCAAAATTAACTTCGGAGTCACCGATGTGAAATTTGTCAGGCATTAAGTTATGCCTTATTTCATATTTATGATCGAAACGATCATTAGTGTCTCTTATCATCTCTTCAACACATTGCCTATGTAGTGCTGAATATTGTTGTAAATAAACAATAAAGGATGGATCATTTACCATTCTATCAATATCTGCTCTTGTACTTTTAAGAATATTTGCTGAGGTGTCAGAAATTTCAAGTTGTGCAGAAAACACTTCTTCATAATTCTAAAATTCGGGTGGAAATAAGCGTTGATGTTGTTGTGATGAAGCGGCGTTTGTAGGAGTAGACATTTCTTGTTTTTCCTCTTTAGGCTGAACTTTTGGAATGATCTTTTCTGTTTTTATATTAGAAATTAGTTTTTTTAGAGGTTCGGAGATGGGTTTCAACTCTTCTCTTTTGAGTGAAGATTCCAAAATATCAGCTGTTAAACTTTGCAATTTCCGTTTCAAAACTTTTCTTATTTTTAAAAGTTCTCTGGTAACGTTTTCACTCATCTTGTTCACTTGTTTGACATATACTGATGAACTGAAATCGTGTTTAATCTATATATAAATAAACGTCAAAACCTTTCCTATATCTGCCGCAATGGATAGTAAATTCCTTATTTATAACCAAAAACCAAACAACTCATTCCAACAGTAAGAACACAAATCCTTAAATTTCTGAAACGGCATCTCAACATTAACGTGATCGTCATATACGTGTTTCAAATTAGTGTTATCTTGTTTGAATATGATTAACAAATTTGCATTATTTCGAATCAGCTGTTTCGGTATTGAAGAATAAGTTTAACACAAATAAAAGCAATCAGCTTTATTGTGGCGCCCGAAACAAAAATAGTCCTTGATAATGCTTTGATTACAACAAACTGTATCATCGAATATAACTACTGAGTTCGGTTTAATCTGATCAGGGGTGATTATCAGATTTCCGTCATCGTATTCAGAATAGCCGATCTCTTTCATAGGTTGCAAAAGAGACTAAGTGAGTGGCGAACGTGTCGCCACCTAGTTCGGAACCAAGTACTATGTTGTCACGCCCGCGGGCGTGACAACATAGTACTTGGTTCCGAACTAGGTGGCGACACGTTCGCCACTCACTTAGTGTTTTAAGACTGGCTATACGATAGCCGTGTTATTTTTGGTGCATTTTTGCTGCAATTAGTATGCCGTACTGAAGAGCTCTAATGAGAGCGAAACCGGTCTACGGTTCTAATTGTTGCGAGAATGCATCTAGTCTTACTTGCAAAAGAGATCTGAGATATTGATATTTCGGTTGGTTCAAGGACTTAGAATACACATATATATTTTCAAATCTAAGACCGTTTGCATGTTCCAAAAGTGAAACCATAACATTTGTTTTTCCACAACCAGATGCGCCTACTAAAATGCCTCTCTTAATATCATTTCCTAGTAACGCGCCATGTCTATTACACTCTTCACTTCCAAAGGTGCTGTCATGGTTTTTGATGGGTAATTGCAACTTTTGCTGTTCCGCTCTCATGTTACAGTGTGCATCGCCCAAATGGGAGAAACGACTTATATACCAAGTGCGGATGCCGCCGAAAAGTGGTTGTTTACGAGATGGAAGAGCTAAATGTTACATTGATGCTTTTAGGATAATCGAAAGTATATATACTGGCAAACAACTTGCTAAATTTGTCACAATTACTACGTCTTCTAACACGACAAGATGAGAGTGAATCCGTCGCCTGTTAAACTAAAGCGATTGTTTGCAACAGGGTTCCGCAAAATGAGGAATTCACTTAAAATAGGTAGGGGTTTGACGAAAAAGAGGAAGACGAATTAAAAAACAAGACGATCTAAAAAAAGCAGAATCATAAGATCTCCTAAGATTGGCGGTTTTTTACCAATGTTATTACCTGTTTTGGGACCATTAGGTGCTTTAACCGGAGGCGGGGCGAGCATAGCCAAGACAGTAATTGATGCGAAGAATGCAGCTACAGCTTTGCGAGAAGCGAATAGAGATAATAAAACTATGGAAAACAAAGTGTCACGTTTATTTTAAAAACCGTATCAAAAAAACTACCGCTAACAATTCCAAATCGAGCGTTGACCAACATCGATATTCTTAAATATGTAAATCAATTAAAAATAATAAAAAATTACCAAAAAAAAATTAATTTTCGGAGTGTGGAATTTAGACGCTAAAGCAAATGAAGGTACGCACTGGACAGCTTATATAAAACGAAATAAAAATGCCGATTACATCGATAGTTATGGCAATTTGCGACCGCCGTAAGAACTAATTAATTATTTGTTAAGTGATGGAGTTGATAATATAATTACTTATAATTACTGGAAACAGCAAAATGTTAAATCCTTCAACTGTGGGCACCTATGCTTACGATTTCTATATAATAAGCAAACATTCGTTTAATTTATCACTCGCAACGATTGAATCATGTCTTATGCATTTGCGTTTTAGCAACCTCGATCAGTGTTAAGTTCAAATTTCAATCCCCCAATATTTCTTGATGAGAACTGAGAATATGTGATCGGTTTGACCAATTTTGAAACATTTAGTGCCATCCCCAATATAGATGAAACAAATAATACCTTTTGTTATGGTACGCAAACTATAATTATTCCAACAGGTTCTTACGAAATAACAGATATGCATCAATATTTGCAGAGTAAAATTTGAAAAGAAACATTGGAGCTCAATGCGAATAACAACACCCTTAAAACAACGTTACAATGTAGTCAAAGTATCGACTTTTCAAAACCCAATTCCATCGGCCAACTTTTAGGCTTCAGTAATAAGGTTTTGAAAGCAAATGTTGTTCATGAATCGCAGAAGCCTGTGTAAATTATAAAAGTAAATGCTTTATGTATTGATTGCAACATCTCTTATCTGGCTCATATAATAACGGTAAACTGGTCCACACAATACATCAATTTTTCGCCACGGTACCGTCAGGGTATAAAATAGTAGAAACACCTCAGAATGTCATTTACTTTCCAGTCACCATAAAGACAATTACTAATATAACCATCAAGATTCTTGATCAAGACGGAAACCTAGTCCACTTTAGAGGTGAAACTGTCACAGTCAAAGTGCATTTGAAAAAAGTTAGCTAAATGGTTGTTCGCTATAATGTTTCTCACACGAAATGCCAGGCGCTAGAGTATAAAAATAAGGATGCAAAAGAAAAAAGCCATAGTGTAAAAACTTCTAAGCAGCGGACAACACGTAATCGCCGTTTTCTAAAATCGTTAGGTTTTCAGCTTGAGTATTCTAGACGTCGCGCAAAAGGTGGTTGTTGATGATTCCTTGGTAGATTATCAACTACACTACTATCAATCATTTTCCTCTTTAAAATTTGAGCAGAACGATGAAATGCAAATATCGATACAATAATTAGATGCATATACCCTTCCTTCTGACAGTTATCTATACATAGAAGGTAAATTAAGGAAATATGATGGAACTGTAGGAAACACATTATATTTTGTCAACAATGGCATAGCACACCTGTTTAGGTAAATTCGCTGAGTTAAACGGTGTTGTGGTAGATTCAGTGCGAAATGTAGGACTCAGTTCAACTATGAAAGGGTATGTGTCAGTAAATTCTAATGATGGTGCCAAGTTGCAAAATGCCGGATGGTTCCCTAAAAGCGAAGGAAGAGAAGGTAAACGTCTAAAAATTGATAACAACGGACATTTCAATTGTATTCCTCTTTCACATTTAATGGGATTTTTTGAAGATTATCGCAAGATTATTATAAATATGAAACAAGAATTAGTTCTCATCAGAAGTACTGACGACCTAGACGCTGTCATCTAAATTGAAGATCCCGCCAATGTAGCTCTAGTTGCAGATAAGCCAAAAATTTAGCTTGATAAAATGTACTGGAATGTTCCTCATGTTACACCTTCCGTTTCTCAACAATTGCACCTTTCTAAGCTAATTCAAAAAACATTGACATTCCCCTCGCTTTTAGAAGTTGGGAACTAATAAAATTTCCTGCTTTACCTCAAACAACAAGACATACTTGGCCTGTGAAGACGAGCACAAAACTCGAATCGCCAAGTCACATAATTGCAGGTTTTCAAACAGTCAGGAAAGGAGATGTTAAAAAAGATATTGGAAAGTTTGATCATTGCAACCTGCGAAACATTAAAGTTTTCCTCAATAGTGAAAGGTATCCGTACCATTATTTGAATTTAAATTTTGATGAAAATAGTTTCGCATCACTTTATGACATGTATTTAAAATATCAACAACCTTATTACGAAAAAGAAAACCAACCTATTTTTACTCCCAATGAATTTAAAGAGATTGCTCCACTAGTGCATATAGACTGTTCTCTCCAATCAGGGGCTGTTGCTCTTCGAATTGAATTTGAAACGAACACAGCCTTTCCGAAAGATAGTTCCGCTCACGCTTTGATTTGTCACAATAAATTGTTTCTCTACAACTCGACAAAAATCCTAAAGCAAGTGTAGAGTACACTCTGCACATGCCTTCTCCTGCAAGTGTAGAGGGTGCTCATTCACTCTGCGCGTGCCTTGGAGTAACTATTAAAGCAATTATATCCACATCTCTTCACTCATTTCAATTATGTCCGTCACGTTTAAGGATGTCTTGAAGACACACATAAAAAATTAAACTAAAAAGTCAAATAGAGTCCTACTGTGTGATGAGTAAGATTGCTAAGAACTTTTTTTAAATTAAATTGTAAAAATGATATTAGTTTTTGATGTGCAAGGTTTCAAATTGGAAAATAATAGATTTCTTCCCAAAGAATTAGCAGCGTTTGATGGAGTAAGAAGTTGCCACTACATATTCAAACCGCCTTTCAGTATAGATTCCCTTTCACCTGACATATCAAGACAAGTCAGATGGCTTATAAATTATCATCACTGCATCGATTGGAAAACGGGTTTCACTCCAGTTCACAATTTTGGTGAAAGTGTCAGCACCCTCACAAAAAACGTTAATTGCGTGTATGTGAAAGGAAATGAAAAGGCTTCCTACATTAGAAAATATTCTGCCGCACCAGTCCTGGAACTCGATGAATAACCAACTATACAACCATCGAAACCTTCTTGTTTCAGTCACTTAAATAATATCTGCGTTTGCTCACTTACAAATGTTTTTACGTATATGATATTTTGTAATGAATTGTGTACAATAAAATAGTAGTTGAAAATGTATTTGTCTTTTATTTATTCTTATTCAAAAATTGACTCACAATCACAACCCTTCTCATTCATGTACTCAATGGTTCGCGATAACACTCTTTTATATTGGGATATCAACGTCAACTCTTCACTATTTAAGTTTTCTTTTTTCTGCAAGCGTTCTTGCTCACGATTCAGTTCGCGACAAAGATAGCTTAGAGCTAATTTTAAATTCATTTTTGTTATTACACACTTGAGAGGTGTGTTGACCTTGAGAGGAGTGTTGACGTTGAGAGGAGTGTTGACGTTGAGAGGAGTGTTGACATTGAGAGGAGTGTTGACCTTGAGAGGAGTGTTGACCTTGAGAGGAGTGTTGGTCTTAGGAGGAGTGAGAGAAGTGTTGACCTTGAGAGGAGCGAGAGGAGCGTTGACCTTGGGAGGTGTGTTGACCTTGGGAGGCGTGCTGACCTTGGGAGGCGTGCTGACCTTGGAATGAGGCAACCCTGGTAGGAGTAATTACCTTGGGAGGTGTGCTTGCCTTAGGAGGAGGTAACCTTGGGATGATTAATGACCTTGGGAGGCGTGCTGGCCTTGGGGGGAGTAATTACCTTGGGGAAAGTGCTTGCCTTGGGAGGGGTAATGACCTTGGGAAGAGTGCTGTAGAACCCGCTATTATTACGTACTTATGGGATTTTCATTTTACCAGCAAATGTTACGAGGTCTTTATCTGTAAGTGGTCTTGCTGGTAAACATCTTAGTTTTTTGGCTTTTGCAGATACAACCCATAGCCGGTGCGTTGTTTCTTGAGATACAGGCCTTTGCCCAATCTCTGGCATTTTGGTTTAAATTTTAAACCACTTCCTCTCTTACCCATAGCTATGGCTTCCATTCTTTTGTTGTGACGTTCTTCTTCCTCTAGTTTGTGTTTGGCTGCCTTAGCAACGTTAATGACTTTAGCAATACCGCCAGCGCCACCACCCAGAGCGCCTAGTGCTGACAGACCACCAAATATCAGAGGTAACAGTGGAAGGAAGCCTCCGCTTTTAGGTATAAGAATAACTCGAGGTTTCTGCAAATTCTTACGCCCACCAATTTTTCTAGCGATTGCATGAGCTATATCAAACACAGTGTTCTCTGTAGGGATAAGGTCTCTATCTTTTATAACTTCCCAGTAGATATAGATGAGCGGTTCTGGAGTCGCTTACCGCTACTGAGCATGCGTGTGACGTAACAAATATGGCGGCTATATTGAGGATAACGTAAGCTACAAATTGAGATGACGCATTCCAAGATGGCGGCCAAGATGGCCGACCGGAAGTGAAAAACCTGGGGAATTTAAAATTTTAGACGATAGTTGGCGCCACCTGTTGAAAGAGGAGGCTCCGACATTTTGATTTTTGCAAAGATTGACGTACCAAATATGACGGTTAGCGCAGGCGCAATCTCATACTTTTTAGGTTTTGGTTTAAGCCTTAAGTGTGAGGTGTCATTTTACTCGGCTTAGGAAGCAGAATTCAAATTTAGGATATACGCATGCGCAAACTCATACTTTGGAGTTTTCGGTCTAAGCCTTAGGTGTTTGGTGTCTTTTTACTCGGCTCAACAAGCAGATTTTAAAAATTTAGAATATACGAATGCCCGGCATGCTAAATCTGGCAACATAGCAACAACTTCAAATTTGAGAACAACCTTGACGGACACATTTGACAGAAAATGAGTCATATGTTTTCAAATTTGAGTGTGACCTTCGACAAATGTATGTGACCTCCTACAAATGTATGTGACCTTCTACAAAAATGCAAACAACAACGATGACGTTTAAATGAGTTTCAGTAACAATTCAAACTGAGAGCAACCTCTGGGGGGCCTCTTTTAATCGAGTATATAAATATGTTGTGTTAGTTCGTTTTCAGTTGGGTAGAAGCTTAAGCAGCATAATGTATAACGAGTTGTGGTGCGCTAGTAAAAATAAATTTGCTGATGAAGTAAGCGAATATAGACTACAAAAGTTAGTGTTGAAGATACAGCAAGAAGCTTTTACTGATGAACGTGATTCTGAAGGTGAAGATTATGAGAGTGCCCATATAGTTGAACTATGTTACATATATTTGGCAGTTGGCTGCTCTACACAATTCTTTGCTGTAGCACTGATTAGATACCGCCCGGGAGCTCCATTAAGCAAACCGTTTTTCAAATATTTACCCGGAGAAGCTCAAAATCAATATAGAGGATATTATTATTGTGACAAAGGAGTAACAACTTCAGATGTTTAGTTTACACAGAAAACAGTGGTATGAAGGTAAAAGTAAAATATATAGTGAGGAAAACAAATCGAAAATAAGACTGTTAGTGTTGAAGATACAAAAAGAAACTTTTAGAAATTAACGCAAGTCTAAAGGTGGAGATTTTGAAAGCAGACATATAGTTGAATTGTGTGACATATATTTGGTAGGAGGTTGCTCTACACAATTCTTTGCTTTGTCACTCATTCAATACAACCTGGGAGCTCCTTTAACCAAACCATTTTTCAAATATTTGCTCAAAGGAGCAGTAAATCAATACAAAAGTTATTATGATGATGATGACATCTCAACAATAGAAATTGAGCCACCAACTGAAGCAGAAATTAAACAGGAAACACTCGAAATGATGAAAGAGGGGTATAATAAAGAATTCGAATTTTCCAGCTGTGATGATCTACACAAATTTGGAGATCATCTGTATGATTTACTACTATGCGATTATAAATCCCACAGTGAACGTAGTAAATCCTTAAATTTTTTAACACGAAAACTTAAAAGAACAGATGTTACCGATATGTTATATACAATTTGCGGAGAATATTTTGACAATCTTCCAACCAATGCTGATTGGGATAAATATGAGAATGGAGATTGTGTTGATGTAGTCAAGTTTGTTAAAGTTTGGCATAAACATCTTGTTGACCATCATGTACAGTACGAAATATTTTAATGTATTTAGTTATCGCAACAGATTTTTAAAATTTAACAGCAAACCAATGAAAACAATACAACCAATGAAAGTGGAGAGGGAAAACCTACTTAACAGCAAAGATTGCAACAAGCTTAGTCTAACGTTGAAAGTTACTTGTGGTTGTGGTTGTCTCAGCATGATGTTCAATGTAGATGAAAACGATGGTCCTGATTTCACAGATCATCAAAACAAAAGAGTGCTGTTCAACAAATATCAAGATGACAATAGACTACTACCACTTCAAACATCAAACGGTCTCTGAAATTATTAGTTACTGGGATCAGTGTAAGAAATGACTTTACAATACTTGTGAAATTTATCAACCCACTAGCGTTGGATGAAGAAAACCAATATTTAGCATTGGAAGATTGGGAGTTTTATGAGTTTATGGATAACATATGTGCATTATATTTAAAGTGGTTTAAAGATAGAGAAGAAACTCACGCTGTGACTCAGATTACAGGAGAATAAGTTCTACACGTATTCTAAGTGAAAAAGTGTTATGTGTTGATAATTGTTTTACACATATGCATATGTATATTGTGACGAGGCCTTGGCTTGCAGACCGTTTTTCGGTGACCAGGATTGACTGTTACTATCGGAGGATCTCGGGCGCCAGATTTTTAAAGGGTTTACTCCCTGTTGAGGATGTCTGCGACCTCTTCACTGAACTCTGACCGATATACCGATCAAAGTACCTGGGTAACTCTGTGGAGAAGGGTTCGGTGGCCTTTAGGTAATATAGGCTAACTTTAGTGACCCCCGAGTGAGCGGGCTTTAATCGCTGACTCGGCGTGATCCGAGTCTGTTTTAACGAAAGGTGTAGCAGATTTTGTATGTTAAGGGGTTGGATAATAATTAATCAAGGTCTTTAATTTACCCAACCCTATATTACAGATTTGAAACTATTTACAAAATACATATATACAGAACAATATTTACAAAATATGTACAAATAAAATATGCAGATACTAACATCAATCGGAACGTGGACCTCGCTAAAGCGGTAGAGGTCAGTGCGAGACGAAGCGTACGGATTCGGTCAGGTATATATGACACGGACGGTATTTCACTCAAGCGAGGATACGGCAGGCGGGCAACACACAGCGATAGACAACATCAGACTACTAGCTATAACTTCTCCGTCGAAGCAGGGGACAGCGGAGACGAAAAAGTGCAGACAGGAAAGACGGGATGACAGTTCCCGGAGGCCTATGCGGACTGTGAATTCTCAACGTCTCCGCTAGGGTCAAATCGGGACGAAAACATCTTGATTACTTTAGTGAGCTGTGAATCCTCAGCGTCCTCACTAAAATAACACAAGAGATTATACTGTATGGGGCGGAAAGCCGGGAGCCAGATGAAATGTACAGGGCTAATTGGAAAGGAAGGTATCACTTGGAGTGACCTAGATAGGCTGTGAATCCTCAGCGTCCCTATCGGGATCAAACCAAGATGAATATATCTCGATTATTTATGTAAGCTGTGAATCCTCAGCATCCTCACAAAAATAATGCAAGACAATCTAACATACGGGAATTGTCTATAGGGACGGCGGCAGGTCAGGAAAAGCAAAAATAATTCACTTGAGGAGATTTGGACTGAGAAGCGTGATGATTTAAAAGTATGAAAATTCGCTACAAAATATGAATTACTTAAGACGGATAATTCTCACCTATAACAATATTTTCGGATACGGAAATCGACCAACCAGGTGCGCTCGGACAGCAAACGGAAACGGAATCGGTGCGGACTCGTGGCGACTTAATAATTTAACAGCTGAATTAACAATACTACTTGTGCCCCGTGTTGCTTCTCCTTTTAGTGAATTTTCTTAAAAAAAATTCACTAATGAGGAGATCCCGACTTTTGAATTTTGAAAAAATTTCTTCAAATGACCGCGAACTAGGCCCCCTAGAACACATATCCAGGGTCCGTTTCAATTTTTATATGTTTATATATATATATATATATATATATATATATATATATATATATATATATATATATATATATATATATATATATATATATATATATATATATATATATATATGTGTGTATCACACCGATAACTCAAAAAATAATAGGCCGATTTTGACTAAATTTGGTGGAAAAATTCCTTTTGCAAATGGCTTGGATAAGTTCGTTAGCCAGGAATATCTGCCCAGGTTTTCCCGGAAAATTTTGTATTTTCTTTCGAAAAAAATGTATATCTCCGGAATTAACAAAGTAAGGGCAACCAAATTTGGTACGCTAGTTAATATCCTTATAGGTAAGCCACCTACCAAAATTTAGCTATGTAGGTCAAAAGACAAAAAAGTTATAGGCATTTAAAGAAAAATAAATTGGGGTTTTCCTCAAAACGTCAAAGTTGCGATTTAAAACGTCAAAATCGGCAACATTTAGGCAAAGAACTTGAATCTAATACGGGATATGGAAATCAAATGTCTCAAGAAGGATCTTTTACAAACTCTGAAGTCTTAGTTTCAACCGTCATTGTCCTTCATTTTACTAAAATGTTCCCAGAAAATTCATTTCAAATAGACCCTTTCTCTGATGCTTGGCAGTAGCCTTAGCTTTAGAGTTTATCGTTTAATGGTATATAATTTTTGTCGAATTTTCGTAAAAAATCAATAAAGCTCAATATATCCGTTATTATACAAGATATGAAGAAAATTTGTATATATTAATTATAGGGTGTCTTGAGCTACATCTTAAAGAAATATTTCTACAATCACAGGATGGCCCATAAGTCGTTGGTGATACAAATTTTCTTTTTTTTAAATCAAACACGCCTTATGTTATTGAATTTTTGAATTTTTCAGCGATGCATGTTTGTAAGAAAAGAAATTCGGGACGCAGCAAGTGCGTTATGGTAGCGAATTTTCATTAAATGCTTCAAATTTGAATAGCTCAATTTGCTATTAACCTATAAGGTTGACCAAGAAACGAGTTTTTCCGGGAACACTTTAAGTTTACTTTTGGAAATTTTTGTACATTTTCACACAATAAAGTTATTTTTATGAAACATGGCACATTGTTTTTACTATATAGGTTATACTGGTAACCAAAATTGATGCCTGCTTTCTTAAAAAGGAAACACACATATTTGCAATTAAAAACATTTTTATGAAAATTCACTACCATAACGCACTTGCTGCGTCCAGAGTTTTTATATGAATTTTACAGCCGGACCAAAAACTCTACGATGCTTGGAATTTTATCACCTTATCACAACCGGATAAGATAACAAGTATGAAATACCTGTTCAATTAAATATAAATCGCCTTAAAATATTTCATGGTGAAAATATTTTAGCAAATATTTATATAGTTTGTATTTAATTATTTTCTATTTGATTAATTATTTAATTAGAAATTATGCATTTTGTACCCCAGACCGATAGAAAATAATACTTCATCACACACTCCCCTCACTTTACAAAAAAAAAATATTTTTTTAGACCGCAATGAAATACGAAAAACTTAACTTAATCCCTAACCGTAACTCACTAGTGTCCAAAGAAGTCTCTTTATCTTAATCTAATTTAACCTAATCCTATCACTACACTACACTAAACACTGTGTCTTTAGCACGTCTTTCACAAATGGGGGGCAATCAACCACTTTAGGGTCTTCTTCGTGGGGCTCTGAATACCGACGTCGGTGCACGGCTTCCATTGCTGTCTGTTTGACTACGGCGGGTCTTTCCATCAAATGACACCGTATTGTCGCTGCCCGGTGTCGGTGTGGATGGCGCGTGGTATGGCTTCAGGTCTTTAATGTGAACATGGCGAAGCCACTTACCGTTCGCATCTTTGAGGTCATATACCACTGGTGAGACGATCTTACCGACGGTGTAAGGTCCAGCATATTTTGGAGCTAGCTTGGCTGCAAAGCCGCGCGCTGCGGATGAAAGCTGGCGGTCAACTCTTAACACGCGGTCGCCTAGAGCGCATTGCCAGTCGCGTCTTCTCAGGTTGTAATGATGACTTTGCTGTGAAAAGGCCCTGTCGAGGCTAAGCCTTACCAATTCAAATATATCACGTAACTTTTCGAGGCGGTTTAAATGCTGGGCGACCGTTGGGGTAACAATTTCAGTGTCGCCTTCGATATTCGGATCTACTGCGGGTAGCATGTTCGGAACTTCTAACTCACGCCCAAAGTTAAGAAATGCTGGAGAGAAGTCCGTCGACTCGTGTTTCGCAGTATTCATAGCAAATACAAGTTCTGGTAAACGCTCATCCCATCGACTCTGGTCCTGGTCGCAGAACTGTGATATCATAGTTTTGAGCGTACGATTGCTTCTCTCTACCGGATTCGCCTGGGGTGTATATGGAGGAGTTAGGCGATGTTTGATGCCCAGCCCTTTTAACATCCCTTTAAAAATTCGACTATCGAATTGAGTACCGTTGTCACTTATGACGGTTTTTGGGCACCCAAATCGCGTAATTACTTGCTCGAATAAGGCATCAGACACAGCTTTGGCTGACGCCTTCCTCACTGGCTTAACTTCTACCCATTTGGTAAACTTATCCAACATTACCACCATATAACAATTTCCTTTTTTAGATCGTGGTAACGGTCCTACCAGGTCGACACTGACAATTTCCCACAGGCCTTTTGTGGCGAAGGGCTGCATCAACCCCGGCGGCTGTTGCTGTGATACCTTGTACTTCTGACACCGATCACATTGACGTACGTATTGGGCTATGTCACGGAACATCCCCGGCCAGTAGTAAGTACGGGCTATCCTGCTAATTGTCTTAGCTACCCCTAAATGTCCAGCGGTCGGCGCGTCGTGGTTTTGCTGCAGCACTTCTCGTCTAAAGTTTTTGGGAACGCATAACTTCTACGGATTGTAGACGTCGGGCTCGGTGTAGTCATTGGAATTCCAGAAATGACGGTACAGTTTTCCCTCTCGAATTGCATAGTCTGGAAACAATTCGGGATTTTTCTGTACTGCTGCCAGTTTATTTTCATACCAGGGACACTTGGCGTCTTCGCGGGTGAAGTACGCATATTCTCCTGGTTCCTCACTTATCGGTAACGGATTTCGAGACAGCGTGTCTGCCACCCGATTCAAAGAACCCTTTCTGTATTTGATATCAAAATCGTACTGCTGGAGGAAAACACTCCAGCGAGCCAATCTTCCAGAGGGATTACGGATCGACTGTAGCCACCGTAGAGACATGTGGTCAGTCAGGACTGTGAACTGGTAACCCTCCAGATATGGTCTCATCTTGTCTATACCCCATACTATGGCCAGACATTCTTTCTCCGTTACAGAATAGTTCTTCTCGGGAGGTGTCAATGTGCGGCTTGCGTAGGCGATTACACGCTCGCCATTCTCCATTTGCTGCGTCAGCGCAATTCCCAGACCATCATTAGAGGCGTCCGTTTGCAATGTGAAACGCATTGAAAAATCAGGACATGCCAACACCGGTGCCTCCGTGAGACCAGTTTTCAGTTCTTCAAACGCCTGTTGCTGACTTTCATCCCACCTCCATTTCTCCTTCTTTTTTAGGAGTTTGGTCAGAGGAGTAGTCACTCGAGAAAAGTCCCTTATAAACCTTCTGTACCAAGAACACACTCCCAAAAATCGTCGCAGACTTCAGATGTTGTGAGGTGGCGGCATGGACCTAATTGCCGCTACCTTATCGGGGTCGGTATGTATGCCCTGGGCGTTGACTACGTGTCCTAAATATTTAAGGGAACGGCGACAGAATTGACATTTCTCGGGATTTAATTGAAGGTTGGCCTCTCGTAACCGGCGGAATACCTCTCTAAGGTTATAGAGGTGCTCCTCAAAAGTTTCCCCTAGTACGATCACGTCGTCCAAGTATGCAAACGCTACATCGTCCATATCCGGTGTTATGGCAGCATCTAGTAGGCGTTGGAACGTTGCGCTCGCTGAATGCAACCCAAAACTCATCACTCGAAACTGGAACAGCCCCCTTCCCGGGACGGTAAAAGCGGTAACGGGCTTGCTTTCGAGAGTCAGAGGAATTTGCCAATATCCTTGGCGCAAGTCGAGGGTGGAAATATATTTAGCGCGTCTTAACTTATCTAATATGGCGGAGATATACGGCAAAGGGTAAGCGTCCTTGACAGAAACTTCATTCAACTTCCGGAAGTCTATACAGAAACGGGGCGTCCCGTCCTTTTTTTTCACTATCACTATCGGTGAACTCCAGGGACTAGACAATGGTTCTATTATACCCTCTTCTAACATGCGGTCCACTTCTTCGTTAATTATTTGCTGCATTTTCGGGTTTCTAGGGCGGTATCTTTGCTTGATGGGCTCTGATTTAATTAGCCGTATGTGGTGTTCAATCAGATGCGTTGTTCCTTTTATCTGTTCAAACGCAGGCAGTTCGGTGGAGAGAAATTGATCGAGACGTCTCTGTTCTTCGGGAGATATTTCAGGCAGATGATCTATGTCGGTGGCAGACGGTTCTGGATCAGTGAGCTGGTGACATACCACGGGAGGCGGCGTGATCGGTTCGCTATCTAGAAAACACTGAGCGGAACGGAGGTCGATCCTAAATGCATACTCTTTTAAAGTGTCCATTCCAAACAGAAGATCGACCGGTAAGGATGGTAAATATAGCAATCTGCGTTTTATTATACGTGACCCAATTTTTAAATCGAGGTCGAACGCCTGTCTTATATTTACGGAGTTGCCATCTGCAACACGGGTGATTACATCAGGAACGGTCGTTGGAGAAATGCCTAACGCCAAACAGTACATGGCGACTTTATTCCCCATAAATGAGCGAGTCACCCCGGTATCCATTAGTACCTTAAAGGCCTGTCCATCAATAGTCGCCTGGATAAAAGGGCGGTTGTCATCTTTCGCGGTTGTTTCCGAGGACTCAACGGACGGAAACTGTAAGGGCCTCGGTCCCTCACAGCTTCGTTCTAGTTTTCCTGCCTCGCTGGGCATGGGCAATCTCTGGACAGGATGTCTTGTCGACCGCAGCGTGAGCAGAAGATGCGGGCCCTCGGTAGCTGGCACTGACTTCTCATATGGCCGGGGCGGCCGCACCTCCAGCAGGTACTGTTCCCAATATCAAATCTTACGGTTCTGCGGGCGGGTGGCGGCGTACCTTGGAAATTTTTCCCACAGTGTTCACGGTAATTTTCCCTGGTCGGTGAAACAGCATAGTACTGGTTACTGGTCGTCGGTGATGCTGCTCTGATCGGGTGACGAGACGGAGAGAGGGTGCGGGTTGTACTGCTCTGCTGTGGGATCTGATTTGGCACGGATATACCTGGGCGAGGACAAGTTTCTTTTAATAAAGCTTCTGCGGACTTGGCCTTGTCTACAAATGTTTTGATGTCCGGAATTTCTCAGTTCCATAGCATTTGCCTGTAACTTGGCAGAAGGTTTCGCTGGAGCCAAGTCAGCTCCTGTTCTGAGGACATGTTACCATGTCTCCGGATCAAAGTCTGTAAGTCGGTAATAAAATTTGTGACCGGCTCGTTCGGTTGCTGTACCCTTCGGCTTATGGCGGTTTCCAGATCGAACAAGTAGTTTACCGGGAAATAGAACTGGCGAAAGCAGGCCAGAGAATCTTCCCATCGTCTTGTGCTGCGGTTGTTACGATACCAGGGCAGGTCCTTCCAATAATTGGGGTAAAGCGGTTAGCAAATGGTCCCCATCAATACCGGCATGCTCACGGATCTCTTCTAGTCGTTCCAGAAAAGCAGCTGGATCGGTGCTTCCATCAAAGTGCAAGTTCCAACAGAAAACGTCGGATGGCTGGATGGCATGGGACTGCTTTTGGCCGGTTTCACTGTCTAGTGTTGGTGTTGTCGGGGCTTCTTTCGGATCGGACATAATAACAAACAGATACGGATTTTCTACGGAATCGGAACGGTATCGGAACGGAAGGTGTCGGAACGGAAGGTGTCGGAACGGAACGGTATCGGAACGGAACGGTATCGGAACGGAACGGTTTGCTTCTATTTTCCAGGTCCCTGCTCGGGCGCCAAATTGTGACAAGGCCTTGGCTTGCAGACCGTTTTTCGGTGACCAGGATTGACTGTTACTATCGGAGGATCTCGGGCGTCAGATTTTTAAAGGGTTTACTCCCTGTTGAGGATGTCTGCGACCTCTTCACTGAACTCTGACCGATATACCGATCAAAGTACCTGGGTAACTCTGTGGAGAAGGGTTCGGTAGCCTTTAGGTAATATAGGCTAACTTTAGTGACCCCCGAGTGAGCGGGCTTTAATCGCTGACTCGGCGTGATCCGACCACTTCTGTTTTAACGAAAGGTGTAGCAGATTTTGTATGTTAAGGGGTTGGATAATAATTAATCAAGGTCTTTAATTTACCCAACCCTATATTACAGATTTGAAACTATTTACAAAATACATATATACAGAACAATATTTACAAAATATGTACAAATAAAATATGCGGATACTAACATCAATCGGAACGTGGACCTCGCTAAAGCGGTAGAGGTTAGTGCGAGACGAAGCGTACGGATTCGGTCAGGTATATATGACACGGGCGGTATTTTACTCAAGCGAGGATACGGCAGGCGGGCAACACACAGCGATAGACAACATCAGACTACTAGCTATAACTTCTTCGTCGAAGCAGGGGACAGCGGAGACGAAAAAGTGCAGACGGGAAAGACGGGATGACAGTTCCCGGAGGCCTATGCGGACTGTGAATTCTCAACATCTCCGCTAAGGTCAAATCGGGACGAAAACATCTTGATTACTTTAGTGAGCTGTGAATCCTCAGCGTCCTCACTAAAATAACACAAGAGCTTATACTGTATTGGGCGGAAAGCCGGGAGCCAGATGAAATGTACAGGGCTAATTGGAAAGGAAGGTATCACTTGGAGTGACCTAGATAGGCTGTGAATCCTCAGCGTCCCTATCGGGATCAAACCAAGATGAATATATCTCGATTATTTATGTAAGCTGTGAATCCTCAGCATCCTCACAAAAATAATGCAAGACAATCTAACATACGGGAATTGTCTATAGGGACGGCGGCAGGTCAGGAAAAGCAGAAATAATTCACTTGAGGAGATTTGGACTGAGAAACGTGATGATTTAAAAGTATGAAAATTCGCTACAAAATATGAATTACTTAAGACGGATAATTCTCACCTATAACAATATTTTCGGATACGGAAATCGACCAACCAGGTCCGCTCGGACAGCAGACGGAAACGGAATCGGTGCGGACTCGTGGCGACTTAATAATTTAACAGATGAATTAACAATACTACTTGTGCCCCGTGTTGCTTCTCCTTTTATATGAATTTTACAGCCGGACCAAAAACTCTACGATGCTTGGAATTTTATCACCTTATCACAACCGGATAAGATAACAAGTATGAAATACCTGTTCAATTAAATATAAATCGCCTTAAAATATTTCATGGTGAAAATATTTTAGCAAATATTTATACAGTTTGTATTTAATTATTTTCTATTTGATTAATTATTTAATTAGAAATTATGCATTTTGTACCGCAGACCGATAGAAAATAATACTTCATCACAATATGAATGAAGAAACCATAGAAAAGCTGATGGATTGTGAAGCTATTGTTAAAGAAAGAATTGAGTATGTGAAAGAAACACAAATTGTATGGACATACGATTTTTTCCTTCGACACATAGTTCAAACTTTAAGAGATGTATTTTAGATGTTAGTGCAGCACAAAGCATCCGAGTGATAAAAACCCAACTTAACAACACTTCTCCCACATTCATATATTACATGTCAGAGTGTTTGCATTACGCTCAAGAGGAAGTGTTAACCGATTGCAACAACCTTAACAATGACTCATCTTAAAACAAGTTTAATTATCCAGACAGCACTGTGTCAAAATGTGTTTTATTATTACAAACCGTCCAATGTGAAAGAAGTAAGAATTTGTTTCGATGACTGCACGAAATGGTCAGCCCTTCCAACAACACATCTACACAATGATGAACTTATCAAACTTTCAATGTACAACATGTCCAAGAGCAAGTCTGAAGTGGTGCATTACAAACTTATGTTTCTGTTTGCTAATGGTACACTTGGTGAGACATCTGATTGGAGAACTCTTGTATTAAATAATTCTTACCTGTTCACCTCAAATTATATTTCTGTGTTTATAGCAACTAGTTTTCTTATATGTCTTGCATTATTTATGCTGATGTACTTTTGTTTTAAATATAGTATAGTACTTAAGGATATGTATCGGAAACATGTTTGTTAATATAAACATATATTTGTTAATATATCTATTTAAACGAAACACGTGTGTTTTATTCATTAGTTAAGCACTCGTAGTTAAGATGAGGTATTGTGAATCATGCTCGGTACAAGTGGAAAAAAATATATTTTCTGGACATTTACATAGTGAAGCCCACAAATCAAAAGTATGTGAGCCATGGCAAGTTGAACAAGTACAGATGTTAGCTCAAGCTTTTAAAAATAGAGTGGCCACCTACCGTATTAGCTTAGATGGTAATGACATAAGACTTGCCTTGGATACTATGAAACATACATTGTTTCATCTGATTGAAACTGCTTTAGCTAAACATAATCAAATTAAAATGAACTTGGAATTGTTTAGATTATATCTGCTCCAAAGAAGAAATTTAAAAGAAATGATGTCATTCAATACTAAAAACAAAAATGTTACAGTTTCAACTGATTTCGAAAATATATTTAAGGAATTCAGCAACGAGATTTATACAAAAGTTTTGAAGTTTACAGAAGCCGATAGTGGATGGATGCTGGAGACTAATGTGGTTGGAAATTAATATTAGTAAATGAATTTTAAAGTAATTTAAAATAAAAAAGCAGATATAATTTACAACTTTGTTTTATTATGGTAGTAAGCTTACAATATATGAAAATAATGATATATAGTTATTTACACTACATATGCAATTTATATTATACCCCAGAGTATGTTCCATACATAAAGGAATGTCAGACACCCGGGGCTGTTTTCCAAGTTGATAACATCCACTCGATAATCACAATTTAACAGTAAATGTAACAAAAACCTTTGTTTATTTTCTCCTTTAACATAAATTCTATCCACTTGTTGGGCAATATAATGTTTGGCTAATATATTTGGTAATTCTTCTAAATTAACATTGCCATAATTATAATCAATACAATGGTGTTAAGCTTGCAGGAACTTCACTTGTTTAATTATGTCTGCATGCAGGAAACGTAGCGGTGTATGTGGCTTAAATACATAATGCACTGTTTGGAAGCCATTATAAATCACTAGTTCTTTAGGTGTAAATTCGGGAAGACAAAAACATTGAGTATCGACAACTACGAACCTCATCTTGACACTGATCTGCTCCAACCTTACTTCTACATAATATAGCGTACAACATTAGAGAGTGGGAAGGACTCGATGACGCTATCATGTATACAGAAACCTTTCGTGTGATCTGGGAAGTTCTGACGACTCTCCATTTCCAATTTGACATCGACAGTTGATGGTTTTGTAGAATCGCTATACTTGGAACAATCAAACACAAACATAGGAAACTTTGCAAAGGCTCTGTAATCCACTGTAGGTTGAGGTTCTCTACCAACATACTACCGTTGAAATTCAATCATGTGCCTCTAAGTAGTTTGCTTGGCCAAAGTTCAGATTCATACCTTCGGTGGGGATTTGTTTGAAGTTTAGGTGAAGTTTTACATCTCTAATATCCACATGGTCAAATTCGTTGATATCTCGCCTAGGATTGTGGTGTAGATCCGTTTGAAATACTACAACAACAAATCTAGGTCGTTCAGTATTTGAGGAAGTTTTAACAGACCACAAATCCTTAGTTGAATTATTCAGATTCGGCAATATATACATCTCCCATTTTCTAAATGGTATAAGATCTTTTTGTCTTGAGCAATAGATTTTAACAACTGCTGTTGTATAACATCACTAGGGTGGATATGTTTGACTTGCAATACCATATGTTCAATGTTAAACTTTATAGCTTTGTCAGAATCTTGTGCACCACTCAGAATATAACAATTTCTATTATTCTGAGCTCGAGTTATACGTATCAATAAGCGGCTGAAAATCACTCTTCTATAGTCTTTGAAAATATTGCACAGGTAGCTGAGAGGTATACAATAGCAAAATCGATTGTTTTTCACCATTGCATTTCTTTTGGCAGGATGCCAACCGGCTGGGATCAGAGATCGTGCTTTATCGCTGTTTGCTTGCAAAAATGTTCGAACTGTTGTAACTACACCGGGATTTCTAACATGTTCAATAATCTGATTGCACAATTCAACAGCAACAGAGGAAAACAAATGAGCTGATGCATTATATGTTACTACAACATCTCCTGTGGTGCCTGTCGTCTCAGTTGTACCACTAATTAGTAGAGCCGCTGAAGACCAATCGTAAAACACATCTTGTTGATTGATTGCAAACTCACATGTATCGTTGTAATTAAAAGATCTAGTTTGAGGAGCGTACGTATGTATTTCTTCTCCCCTGATTGACTGGTTGTGAACAGGGTCCGCGAAGATATGTAGTTTGCTCGACATTATAACCCAAAGATTTTAGAAACTGAATGTTCTCCAACTATAGACGTGTCTTCAATGCAGGCAGTGAAGATACTGAAACTGCTTGGGTTTGCTCAGGGTTACTTATAACTAACATGCCGGCGTCCTGTTCAACTGCAATATAACAATGATCTCTTCACCTTGAAAATTCACAGGTACTGAATTCTGATCAATAATGTTTACATTTATATGTGAAATGAATCGTGTAGTGACAGGCATGAATAGTTTACTATGTGGGTTTATGTCGATCGCATAACCCGGATCAACCATCGGAGCAAACTCATAAACTGTGTGTGTAGGTTTACCATCATGGTAACACCCGCTCGCTATGTTACACTCTAAACGAATCGTTTTCACTTAAACAATTTCCACAGGTTAATCTGATTCGTGGACCATATTTTTAATGAGAGATCTATTTGAGGCAAAACTTCAGAGAGGAGCTATTGAAGCATCTGCTGTAAAATCGATATCCTACTTGCACAGTATCTCACATTTCAAAGTGTTGTTGTTGGCTTTTGAACTGAAAAGCTTGGTTGCATCTACAACATCATCAGGTTGTAAATTATTTAACTTAAGATATATACGAGCCATCTCATTTTGGATACATCGTTCCATATCTCTAATTTCATAAGCTCCATTGGGAATTATTATTTCCTGTAACACACCATCTTTCTTTGGTTCGGCATCCAATGTAAAATAAAAATGTAACTAATTACATCCAGGTTCTATGTTTGGTATGGTGTTGTATGTGTGAAAATTTGTAAGTGCCAACGAATGATCAAACCGAGGGTCTAACACTATCGGTGGAAATATTTCCAACGACAGAGAAGACGATTTACCTTTCAACTCGAACGTTAGCGACATGACTGAAGCACAGAGGTTACTGTTTAAGTCTTTTATTTAAAAATTTTAAACACAAGTGACCACAATTATAAGTATTATATGTTTGATATACATCATGATTATACATTAGAGTAGAGTCTTTAGGGTAACGTTGCAACTCGACTGGTGGATTCAAATTACCATATGAATCAAAGTACTCAACTATGTCACCACGCTTCCTAACTGCAACCCAATGACTACCAGGCTCCTTGTTTGTTTGTAAATTCATGATAAACGATTTATTTTTACGTGGTCCACTTCGAGGTAGATCATCTCGCATGTATACACCTCTGAAATAGGGGATTTTCATTTTACCAGGAAATTTTACAAGATCTACATTTGTTAGAGGTCTTGCTGGTAAATGCATCACATGTTTTTTGGCTTTTGCAGATACAAACCATAACCACTGCGTTACTTCTTCATATATAGACCATCACCATTACCTTTCTTACCAACAGCAACAGCCTCCATTGTTTGATTGTGACGTTTTGCTTCTTCCAATTTTTGTTTAGCCGACTTCGCATCGTTTACGGCTTTAGCAATACCAGCAGCACCACCACCCAGAGCTCCATGTGCCGATAGACCGCCAAATATAATAGGTAGCAGCGGGAGGAAACCCCCACTTTTTGGTACGGGAATAACTCGGGGTACTTTAACTTTCTTACGACCTCCCTCATTTTTGATAACTTTTTTTGCTACATGTAGTAAATTTTTCACAGATGGATCTTGCTCACCCACATTTATAGCATTTCGCATTAAACTTAAGATGTTTTTAAATGGTATTTTACCACCACATCTTACTTTTTTACTACTCCTGCGTTTGATGTTTGTCTTTGATTTCACACCCATACCAAGTTTTCTTTTAACTTTTATTGTTTTTGCTACACTCCAAGCAGCCACTTTTTTACCAAAACTTGCGTCTTTCGATTTAACTCTCTCCCTAGCTTGATTCTCCAACACCTCGTCAGCTCGGTGTCACTCAACTGTTTTGATTGAGAGTAAGCAATGTCGTGGTCTCGACAAGCACGGTCTAGCAGATTGATACCTTGATCACCTCTAGCAAGACGTTCTTTAAGTTTAGTACCCGGACCACAAAATTGATAACTAGGTATGTGTAACTCAACGGGTAAGACGATAATGAGTGTGTTTACAAGGCCCTCACCTTTAAATACCTATATTGATACTGATGCAAATATGTATTAAACGCGACTATTTATTTATACATGAAGTGTCAATTTAGTTAACGATGCGTATCGTAAAACACACAACTGAAACCGTACCAGTCACAAACTTGGATGATGTTGTTTTTGTTGAAACAGTTAAACAACATCGGCATGGTCTTCTTTTACCAGACACAGTTAGATGTTTGATATGTGGTCCTAGTGGGTGTGGTAAAACAAATGTTATGTTGAGTTTATTGTTTGAACCGAACGGTTTAAAGTTTGAAAACGTGTATGTTTATTCAAAGTCTCTATATCAACCCAAATACAAGATGTTAAAGGATGTGTTGGAGGCAACAAAAAATATTGTATATTATCCGTATAGTAAAAACGATGAAACATTAGACCATGCAAATGCTTTGGGTAACTCAATTTTTATATTTGATGATGTGGCGTGTGACAAGCAAGATAAAATAAAATGTATTTTTGTATGGGACGGCATAAAAACATTGATTCATTTTATCTCTGTCAGACATATAGCAAAGTACCAAAGCAATTGGTACGTGACAATGCCAATGTAGTTTCATTTAAACAAGATGAAACAAATCTTAAACATGTGTATGATGATCGTGTTACAACAGATATGACTTTTGAATATATATATATATATATATATATATATATATATATATATATATATATATATATATATATATATATATATATATATATATATATATATATATATATAAACTGTTCTTGTTTCTGTTAGACTTTGTGTTTGACATACTGTAAACATGTCGAAAAAATCTAAAAGTCATCGTCGTCAGCAAAAACTATCAACACAGCCACCCAATATAAAACTTAAAATAGCCGATTTATCAAAGATTATTCGAAACAAATATTTAGCTTTGAAGCTTGGCAAAACACAGACAGATGAAACATTACAACGTTTATATAAACCCATCTTAAAACATTTGAGTGATATATCGAAAAGCACAGCCACCACAGCATTGGCTACTGCTCAGTAGCAACCGACTAAAACTGCCACAGCATTGGATACTACTCAAACTACTCAACAGAAACCGACTAAAACTGCTACAGTATTGGCTACTTCTCAAACAACTCAACAGAAACCGACTAAAACTGAAGTTGATGTCAAACCAACAGTAGCAGCAGCAAAGGAGGAAATTCCATTCCTTAGCGATGATGAAACGTTTGAATTGGAAGCAGAGTCACCTGAACCTGAATTATGGGTTACGAAAGCTTATAGAGAACGAGATGCTGCAGCAAATATACCGGAAGCCATTTACGAACAAGCGTTAAGTTCGTATCCTATAGTTGTTAGATATTATGTTGATAAATATTTCACAGATAATCATTCATGTGATCAAACATATGCTGTTACTTATGATAAAACCACCAATACTTGGATGCTTGGAAACAAACCTATTAAATTTGTTGTTACTGATGTAGATTTTAGAAATAGAGAAAGCTTTCAAATTGTGGTTGGTGACAGAAGATATTACGGCACTAATCATCTGTTGGAATTGATATTTTTGAGAAAACCTGGTATGAGTGCTATGAAAAATCAGGAAGCTTTACGTGACTACGCAGACATTATGGCAACCACTAGTCTTCACAGAAAAGAGAACAATCCTAAAGAAGACGTTCTACGAAACACCTCTACCAAATATCAACATGTAATAAAACCAATTTTAGAAAAACAAGAAGGTGCTAGAGCACGATCTTCCTCAGTAACTTTAGGTCGTGGTATGTCATACATGTTGCATAGTAAGAAACGGAAAGAATATGTGTATTTTTTATTTTATATTTATTTTATATTTATTTATTTTATTTTATATTTATTTATATTTTATATTTATTATTTATTTTAATGGCTTCCCAAGCTGCCGGTAATAATGCTCATAACAATGAAATTCAGTCAATCATAGAAGAACTGAAAGAAGCTCGCATCATATAAAGAGTTCACTTTACACGCTAGTCTTCAGTTTCATCATGCCTATCGACAAGTTTGGTCGTACTGCTGCAAAATCCAGCAAGTTTATACATTGTAAAGTGGTTCAAAGAGAGATTTTCCTAAGAACTACAAGCGGTGATTTTGATGTGCAAAACCACAAATTGTGTAACGTTGGTGATCCAATCTATCCAACAGATGGTGTAAATAAAAAATTTGTTGATGCATGGATAGATGACTATCAGAAAAACGAAGATGAAGTGACACAAAGAATAAATGCCATCTTATTTGAAGCTGTGCACAGTTGGAAGATTTAAAAAACGAATTTGAAAATAAATTGAAAAATTTAGCTAAGAACATAACTACTCAAGTTTTAAAAGATATTGATGTGTCAAAGAATAACAAGTTGAAGAAGAAGTTGGGTGACAAAGACAATAAACTAAAAGATTTACATAAGTGGATACTGTTAAATCCGTCATCACCATGAGTGAACCATCTGATGCTAAGAAACAAATTATAAATGAGCTGTATAAACCAGCAAGAATCAATTTTAAACGTAGGCGTACCATAATCAAAGGTTTAAATGACTTGTGGCAAATTGATTTGGCAGAGGTTACAGAGTATCATCGTGAGAACTCTGGTTACAAGTACATTTTAGTGGTTATCAATTGTTTTGAAAGTATGTGTGGACTCGTTCTCTTAAATCTAAAAATGCTGTAGAGGTGACTAAAGCTATGGCTGATATTTTAGCTAATAGTACAGCCCCTACCAACATTCAGTCTGATCTTGGTAAAGAGTTTTACAACTCCAAATTTAATGCCTCGATGAAAAAATACATCAATCACTATAGCACTTATAGTGTGAAAAAAGCTGCAATAGTGGAAAGAGTTATACGTACCTTAAAAGAGAAAATCTACAAAAATTTCAACTTGTTTGGCTCCTACAAGTGGTTCAATACACTACCTGATGTCACTGCTAACTACAACACTACAATTCATAGAACAACTGGTGTAAAGCCTAAAGATGTTAATAAGAAAAATGCAGAAGCTATCCGTAAACAAGTCTACTCAAATATCAGTGTTTAACAAAAATAAATTTAAAGTGGGTGATGTTGTACGTCTAAGTAAAGCTAAAACATTATTTGAAAAAGGCTATAAACCACGTTGGTCAACGGAATTGTTTAAAATCACTAAAGTTCACTACACCAATCCAACCACCTATTTAATTGAAGACATGCACGGCAAGACTATCAGTGGAGGATTTTGCGAAGAAGAACTACAAAAGACTCTATCTTCTGACATGTATTTAATTGAAAAAGTGTTAAGAAAAAAAGGTACCAAGTCATATGTGAAATGGCTTGGTTTTGATAAAACCCATAAATCTTGGGTTAACACTAAAGACATTAAATAATTTGTATTATACTAATTTATATTAAAATAAAACAAACATTGTAAAATATATGTTTTTTTATTTAAACAATCCAATCAACAATAAAACTCGAAAATCATTTTTATTACCAAAAATGTTAAAAATCAGCAAATTTAATTTTTTATTCAAACTCAATCGACATTAACAATAGTATTAAAGAAAATAAACAAATTTCTTCAAACCTAAACATTAGAAACAATTTTAACAATTGAATAAATATATAAAAACAGTCTAGATACTAATAGTTTGAATAAATATATGCATAAATATAAGAATAAATAGTAGGAATAAATATAAGAAAAAATATACGAATAAATAGTAAGAATAAATATGTATATGAAAATATGTATATAACAATAAATACTTAGCCTAAATGAGCTGCGAATGAGTTGCCTTATGAAAACGACTTGGTTAGGTATTGAGCTACCTTAAGAATGACATTTCCTGTTTACAGGATGGTTAAACATTTCGGCTAGTGAAAGAGCAGTCCGCGAGTTACTCTTTCACTGCAATATCTTTATGTCCCCAAGCTAGGGTTTTGTATGAACCGGGTATAAGGCAGCGTTTATCATCGAAATGTGATAGTGCCACCTTATTCATCATTTGAGTATACACATCATGCATGCTTGTACGAAAAACACTCATACGTTTAAACACTCGCCCATCATTTACCAACACATGCCTATCATCATCCATCTTTGTTCCACCCATACTATCCACAACATTTCTGTAATCATCCGCACTCAAATACCTTTCAGTCACACATGCTTGCACACCTTTAGCTTTTTTCGTTAAAATACCCTCCCCATCAACCATGTACGATTTAGCACCTGTCCCTACCATTTCAAAGAAAATTTTGCCCTTGTACTCATCTTTCATTCTTCCTAACACTCTCATTTACCGGTATTCCGTGCGGGTTGTCAGCCGAGTAGTTCGAAGTGTCGTATCTGTCAATAACATCCTTCATGTCATTATAAAAGTTTTCTGTCTACTAAAACCATCAAAGAGTCGGTGTCAGTGTACAGTAAAGTCACTTTGTCGCCATATTTAGTTTTTAAGTATCCATACAAAAAGTCATATATGACGGTTTTTGATACATCTAATATAAATAAACCTACATATATGGGTCTGTTGTATGTCACGTGAGCCCTCTTTAGTTGGATGACTACAAAGTCGTCCGTAAAAATTGAGTGGTTTTTGAAATTAGGCTTATTTATATAAGCCGCAGCTCCCGGTTTACGTCCTAAGTTGTCCCAGTGCGTCACAAGTTTAACATCAACCCTCTTGTCCAGATTCTCCATGGTTTTGCCGAATACTGCGTTGTTCATCAATTTAAAGAAATCCCGTTCGAAATCAATTTTGGATTGGTTGCGTAATGTTGTGTTTTTGTCGGTGTAAATTTTTAACCATGGAGATTGCCTAAAAGTCACTGCGCGATGTATCTTCTTCAAGACTAACCCGTTAGCCAAACTTCGTTTCAAGTTTCTATAATGAATGATATATTTCGTTTTATTGTGTAAATTTGGAATAAGTTTCGGCAATTTTGAGCCTGGGGGATGAACGGTTCAGGACAAAAGGGTAATTCATTATGTAGGTCGTGTAGGCTCTCCGGATACTCCAAATCAACTTCGTAAACATAGCGAAAATCATCGGTGTCCCCCAAATTTTCAATTTTTAACTTTTGAATTTCTTCTTCGGAGAGCCAACGGAAGCTATCGCTCGGTAATGGTTGGCGCATGCTCATACCATACAAATTAGTGGCGTCATATAGATAAGCCATGATTTAGGCTTTGTTTTGTCATAGTTCAGCGTGTGTTCGTTGTTAGCTACTGCCCTCCTAACACTACACTGACTGACGCCGCCCCGTATACCTTTTTTGAAAAAGTGATGCATCTCGATATCTGTTAGTAGTTCAAGTTCCACCCCAGTAGCTTTTAGGGCAACATTCCAAGCAAGAGATGGTGCTGTAACGTGCTGACAGGGATCGAGATTATACACCTCAAAACAAACATTCTTGAAATTTTCAAACACATCCGAAGTAACACGTCTGATTTTAAATATAGATCTGAATATTCCCCTAAAGTTTTACATCCAAACATCTGCCACACTTTGCATGCACGCTCATAGTCAGCATGTAGGATGTGTTCACCTCTCACCGAATCATAGAACCCTTCTTCAGATGGAAGCTTAGTTTCTTCTAGCTTTTTAAATGAATCAACATACGAATAAGGAAATACGCCCTTCTGTCGAATTAAAATTTGTTTGTGTCTGCGAAATATTTCTTAACCTCCCTACACTGATTATCTTGTAAATTTTTAGCTAATTTCTCCAAACTTTTAGCCATAAACCTGAACGAATCTAAAAATCTAAGTTTTATGTATGTCTATTTCGTTTTGTTGCCTTCAGACTCCTCCTCCTCCTCTTGATCAACCAAAACATGTTTGCTAAAAGTGATGGATCGCTCTTTGTTTTGAGCAATAACATCTAATTTTGATTCGTACTCTGCCAACTCTTTGATGAAGAGATGAGCATCGTACCTGAGAGATTGTGGGAAAATCCTGGAATGAATTTTGGAACTTTATAATTTAGATTACAGATGGAGTAAGCCGGGCCTCGATAATTATTGAAGTCGAGCAAATGATCGTGGTCACGAACTTTTTCCTCACCAGCCTCAAAAGGTATTTCACATATGTGACACAATTTCGAATTTTGAAATTCACGCTCTTGCTCATCGGTTAAAGATGTCATAGGGCAAACTTTACCAATATGGTTTTGATACATCTCTAGTATCGTTTTCTAAACGTTCAACAAAAACTCGAGCGGCGTCCTGGCCACGATAGGTTTCAAATTTTGACAGCGAGTCATCGGAAGAGCATTTAATGTAATACGCGAACGAATAAAGAATATGTTTGTGAGTCTTTTGTGTGAATGCAACAATTTTGAGACTGTTTAGTTCCTAAAGGGGACAAAAGACTCAAAATCTGCATACACAACGAAAGGGACACGCATTTTCTTTTCGAAATCGACAATCCTAAGTAAATTTGCGGGTGCGTATTTGCCATATTTATCCTTGCGCAACTCGGTTGAAGGTAAATTTACTCTAAGATGATTGCAATCATACTTTTGATGCTCAACTAATTTTTCTTCACTGTTAAAAAAAAACTAAAGAACCATCACATAAATTTTTTGTGTGTTCACGTTTCGAAATTTCACTTCCGACGAGACGAGACATCTTTTATTAAACAATAGTGAGAGTTGTTCACGAGTTTATCAGTCAAAAGTAATAAGTTAATATGTTTAGTCTTGCGAGAAGTTGTAAAATATAAGGGTCCGCAAATATCTACTTTAAATATCCCCTCATCAAAATGTTTATCTAACCCATAAACATTAATAGAAATGTCATTCTGCTGTTCAAACTGAGCAATTTGATTTAATGAAACAGGAAACTCAATACCTGTAAAGTCCAATTCGTTTTCATATGGTAGATAATGAGATAAGCGATGAGGGCTATATTCAGCAGGATGAAGCGCAGCGAGGATAGACCACATGAAGCATCGGTTGTCTGCATTCTGGATGTTCAAACACGCCTTCTACGCCATGATGCTCTTAGGCAGCTCCATGTATGAGCTACCTGCTAGTGGAGAGTATTTGGCAACACTAACCTCAAGCCAAAGCCATTTTTGTAGCAACCATCCTGAAAATCGAAAAAAGTATAAGTAAATGCATACAACATTTTGAGAAAAACATGTAAACCCTCAAAGCAATGCCTAAAAATTGTAAGAGTGGAGGAGGCTGAAATAAAAAAAGATCTCTTCACCATCTGCTAAATCTAAAAAATATTTCCAAAAAATCTAAAAAATTGTTCCAAACACAAAATCTAAAAAATATTCCAAACACAAAATCTGAAAAATTGTTCCAAACATAAAATGTAAAAAAATTATAAGCTTACCGCTTTCATGATGCTGAAACTCAACAGCTTCGGCTTGCATGGTGTCTTCCAACCTCTCCACTACTTCAGCTGACTCTTCTGGTGTAGCGATCATTGTTGCCCGGGTGTTGAAGCTTTTGATGTCTTCGAGTTGTTTGACTGGTTGATGGAATATTCCAAACAACTCGAGGCTGATCTTCAAACATCCGAGCTGCTCCATTTGGTTCCCTACAGTACGCAAAACTTTCGGCCGGGCGTACTGTAGAAATTCGTCGATGTCAATCGCTACACCTTGGGTTGGTATCCTGAAGGTAGTCAGCCGAGCGTTGAAGGCGTGTTTGATAAGTTTAATGCCATCTTCGCCATCGATACATGCTTGTTTTATGTTGTATGCTGCGAAGATGACTTGAGAACGATGTCTGCAACAAAAATATTAAAGATATTTCCCAAAGAACAAACCCATTTATTGTTAAAACTCACTTTCGAGAAAAAATACATAAAAACAATATTTCTAAATTTATTGTTTAAACTTACTTTTAGTACATCCAGATTGCAGATGAGACATTTGATGCTTCTCGCCGTCTTTTTAGCTGGTTTTTGTTGGTGTGTGGTCGTCTGTCGCTTCATCCCGCTAGTTGATGGTTGTGGTGGTGTTGCTGATGATGATGATGATGATGATGTTAATGCTGCTGATAATGCTTATGTTGTTTCTGAAACAATAGAAAAGCAATAAACAAAAATGTATTATTAAACTGAATTTAATGAAAGTGAGAGAGAGAATAAAAATTCAGCAACGCTAGAATGTAATTTCCTAAAAGAACTCAGAGCTGAACAAAATAAAAATTCGGTAACGCTCAAATGTAATTTCCTAAAATAACTCGGAGTTAAACAAAAAACAAAAATTCGGTAACGCTCAAATGAAATTTCCTAGAACAACTCGGAGTTAAACAAAAAATAAAAATTCGGTAACGCTCAATGTAATTTCCTAAAAGAATTCAGAGCTGTACATAATTATAATTCGGCAAGGCTTGAATAAAGGCAAACTATTCCTAATTTTTCTTATAGTAATGCTTCATTAGACGTTAAACAATAAAAAAAATTATAATCTAAGTTATAAATCGAATAGAATCAAAATATTTTTCCTACGAAAATTCGCTAAAACATATATATATATATATATATATATATATATATATATATATATATATATATATATATATATATATATATATATATATATATATATATATATATATATATATATATATATATATATATATATATTTAATTAATTAAAAATCTACTTACCATGGTATCTCTTGCGATGCTTTTGATGACAAACACTCAGTACAACAGAATAACTGCGAGTTGGACTTGCAGTTATTCTTATGTCGTTGGAAAATATATTTTCTTGAAAATTTTTTGGAACACTCTTCGCACTTAAAAAGACTAATTTTTATTATTATTATTGGTAGTAGTAGTAATAGTAGTAGTACGCTGTATAAAAATTTTCACAATACTGAATTGTTTCTGATGTTGTTTGCCTTAAATAGCCTGTATTTCGCTTGTTTGTTTCAACAATATTTACGTGGGCGTTAAGCCGTTTGAATATTGTGAAATATCTTTAATTAGCACACCGGATGTTACTCCGAGTAACATCCGGTGTGTATTGCGCAACACTTGTTTTCTTCTAAAACCTAATTAGCATAATATTTCGCAATTATATTCAGTTGAAAATATTCTTGCACAAGAATTCGCAGCATTATGTTAGCTCTCGTTTCCTGTTTACAAGACATGTGTTTCATTTTGAACCTAATTAGCATAATATTTCAACATAATAAAAATATGTTTAACGTATTTATTATTGAAAACAAAAACGTTGCTTTAGCACTTAGGAAAAATATTTAAATAGTTAAAAACATGTTGGTGCTTAATTAACATAATAAATGTTTTCGACATAATAACTCTGTTTTAGCGTATATATTATTGGAAGTAAAAACATTGTTTTAAATTCATTTCAACTCATGAAAATAATATGGTTTTGTCTTTAAAGCAAAAAGTTTTAAACGTTTAAACTATTCATTATATATTTTCATTTTTTTTAAATTACATATTAGTTGGCTTAAAATTACATGGTGTTCTGTATATTCTCTAGCAGCTACATGATATACAGTGTGTTTATGTGCTAAAAAAGTATATTCAAATAATTCTTGTCTAATTCTACAAATAAACCCTTCGAAATCTGGATACCATTTTGTTTAAAATAGCCTCTAAAATATGTCTTAATGTCTTTAATTCCCGCACGCTTATATCAAAATTATTTGGATATCTCTGGTTTTCATATATAACACTAAATCGTACATTTTTTCTGGGTAGTGTGAACACTTGATAATTAGATAAAATATAACCCAATGCTTCACCATTATTTTCTTGTAAGTTTTTGAGTTTGATGTGTGTTTGCTTGAAATCGCCTATGTTTGAGAGCACCACATTTGAAAATTCTCGAAACGTTGCGAATTTGAACTGATTTTTCGCAATAATGCTATTGGCTTGAAACTATATTGTGGACATAGTCCTACACTAACATAGCTAGATCCATTTTCTGCTTAATAAAATGTTTTCTTATCTAATAGCCTTAAATATTCTACTGTTGCTGTTTTATTCATAATTTTCTGCTCCAAACTTAACAAACAGTGTGTAAATATTTCATCTTGTGTATTGGTAGAAGTTGGCAGGAAAAATTCATCTATTATGCTCTGAAGTGTATCATTCGGTGTTGTATTAATTTCTAACAAATTACTACATTCTGGAAACTCGGTTTTCACCACTGTATTGTCCAACACTCGCTTTTGTCGCATTGTTCACACTACACATATTTTTTCTTCTTCTCTTATTCACTGTCGACATAACGGCAAATTTCTAACAAAACTGAATAACTAAACAAGAACTCTCAGCGTTTTATACTAACAAGCTATTAATATTATTATTCCTATTGGTTGTTGCTATGATGTGTTTGTTAAAACTATATTTGTCGAAGGTCACTGTCAAATTTGAAAACATATGACTCATTTCCTGTCACATGTATCCGTCAAGGTTGTTCTCAAATTTGCAGTTGTTGCTATGTTGCCAGATTTAGCATGCCGGGCATTCGTATATTCTAAATTTTTAAAATATGCTTGCTGAGCCGAGTAAAATGACACCAAACACCTAAGGCTTAGACCGAAAACTCCAAAGTATGAGTTTGCGCATGCGTATATCCTAAATTTGAATTCTGCTTCAGGGCTTAAACCAAAAACTAAAAAGTATGAGATTGCGCCTGCGCCAACCGTCATATTTGTTACGTCACTCTTTGCAAAAATCAAAATGGCGCAGCCTCCTCTTTCAACAGGTGGCGCCAACTATCGTCTAAAATTTTAAATTCCCCAGGTGTTTCACTTCCGGTCGGGCATCTTGGCCGCCATCTTGGATTGCGTCATCTCAAGTTGTAGCTTACATCATCCTCAATACAGCCGCCATATTTGTTACGTCACACGCATGCTCAGTAGCGGGAGGCGGCTCCAGAACCGCTCATCTATACCTACTCTTCCCCAATCAGACTTATTATGTTTTTAAAGGCAACTTTTTTTTTGGCTCCGAGTTGATTACATCAAGACCCATATCAAGTTTTGGTTTAACTTTCATGGTATTTGTAACACTCCAAGCGGCAAACTTTTTAACAAAACTTGCGCCCTTCTTTGTTAATAGCTGTCACGGCCCTCACCCTGTGACACCAACATTCATGCTGATTGTGTGCCTCACTTGCATCTATACACACACACACACACACACACACACAAATAGTTTAGTTCAAGTCAAGATGCGTACCATCAAACACGCTTCTGCCTTACCCATTATAAATATAGACGGTGTTGTTACGATACAGCAGAACAACAACTGAGGCATGGTCCTCTCTTTTCAAACACCGTTCGATGTATCATATGTGATCCTAGTGGATGTGGTAAAACAAATGTCATGATGAGTTTATTGTTTGAAGCAAATGGTTTAAAGTTTACCAATGTGTATGTGTATTCAAAGTCTCTGTATCAACCGAAATACAAGATGTTAAAGGAGGTGTTGGCTACTATCCGTTCAGTGAAAACGATGAAATTGTAGATCCAGCAGAAGCCATAGACAACTCTGTGTTTATATTTGATGATGTAGCTTGTGACAAACAAGATAAAATTAGAGCATACTTTAGTATGGGCAGACATAAGGATATTGATTCATTCTATCTCTGTCAAACATATACTCGAATACCCAAACATCTGGTACGTGATAACGCTAACGTTTTGATTCTCTTCAAGCAAGATAAAACCAATTTAAAACATGTGTACGACGATCATGTGACCACTGATATGGACTTTAAACAATATAAAAATATATGTTGCCAATGCTGGAAAGACAACACGTATGGTGTGTTGGTGATTGTGAAAGAAAATTATGTATACAAAGGCAGATATAGCAAAGGATTCGATAGATATATATTAATCTAACTGATCACAACCAATGAAATAGGACAGACAGCTGTCATACAGCTGTCTAACAGGACATAAAGTTGTCTAACAGCTGTCATACAGCTGTCTAACCGGACAGACAGCTGTCTAACAGGACAGACAGCTGTCTAACAGCTGTAATACACCTGTATAACAGGACAGACAGCTGTAATGCAGATGTCATATAGCTGTCATACAACTTTCCAACAGCTGTCTAACAGCTGCCATACAGCTGTCTAACAGCTGTTTGACATCTGCCATACAGCGGTCTAACAGGACAGACAGCTGTATAACAGGACAGACAGCTGTCTAACAGGACAGACAGCTGTCAAACAGGACAGACAGCTGTCCAACAGCAGTCATACACCTGCCTAACAGGACAGACAGTTGTCATACAGCTGCCTAACAGCTGTCATACAGCCGCCTAACAGGACAGACAGTTGTTTAACAACTGTCACACAGCTGCCTAACATCTGTCTAACATGACAGACAGCTGTCATACAGCTGTCCATCAGCCGCCATACAGATGTCCATCAGCTGCCATACAGCTGTCTAGCTGGACAGACAGCTGTCATACAGAAATCCAACAGCTGTTATACAACTGTCTCACATGACAGGCAGTTGTCATACAGCTGTCATGCAGCTGTCATATATCTGCCCAACAGCTGTCATACAGCTGTCTAACAGGACAGACAGCTGCCACGCAGCTGCCCAACAGCTGTATAAGAGCTATCTAAGAGGACAGAGGCTCGCATATCGCTGTCATACAGCTGTCTAACAGGACATACAGCTGTTATACCGCTGTCTAACAGCTGTTGTGCTAGATAACTAACAATAGATAAGAAGACATACAACAACTCGGAGTCAGTATACCTTAAACCACCACACAGCTTGCATCGCTCTAGCCAGTGTTTAGACCAACAGGTAACAACAAATAACTTTAACAGGATGGAGGTGATGGGTAAACAAGAGAGAAAAGTTAAGAAGAAGATTTTACAACTTGCTGAAAATATTTGAAAAAACATTTAATGCTCTTGGTGAAGCCGAGAATTATGATGCTCTGCAACGTTTATATAAACCAATTGTTGAGCCACTAAGTGAAATATCTAAAAACACATCAACACTTAAACTGCAGCAGCCGCCAGTGGCCGAAAAAATCAAAGAAAAAGTTGATATACCAGAAACTAAACCCAAAGTTGAGTTCCTTGAAGACCATGAAGTTTTTGAAGCTGTACCTGAGCTGGAGACAAGTTCCGATGAGAATACCCCAACATTTGAAGAGCTTGAGGCAGATCTACAAACTATCACAACCAACCCAGCATATCAAGAATTTTTGGAGCAATATACTGAACGAGTTAGATAATATGTAGACAAGTATTTTACGGAACCGCCGTTGATCAAACGTATGGTGCTCGTTACGATAAAGATACCGGTAAGTGGAGTCTTGGCAATAAACGCTTGGACTTTACTGATGCTGAGATTCAACTGGATCAAAGGAGATACCCACAAACACAAGGTCTGCTAGAATTGATATTTATGAAAAGACCAAAGGCGTACACGTATGACGATCTTCAACACTATAGAGATATTCTAGAAGCAACTAGTGTTCATAAAATGAACCACGATCCCAACGCACGAACCAAGGGTTGTTCCTCGGAAAGTATCTGACTAATAAAACCAGTTCTAAATCCACGAGGGCGAAGATCCTCAACTCCTCAAGGTTTTGGTTACGCCTACAACGACGACTTCGCCAGACATCTTAACAAAAAACAAAAGACTGCACCTAAAGGTCAGAGTGATAAGAGCAGCGGTAGCAACAGCATCAGCACTATCATCTGTACAAAATAACAAACAAATAGCATATGTGTATTGGGATGACATAAACGAGTTGGATGATAGACTTAGACTTTTAGTGGCTTCCCAAGTTGTTGCTGGTAATAATGCTCATAACAATGAAATTCAGTCAATCTTGGAAGAACTAAAGGAAGCTAGTGTTATCGCCTAGTAAACCTACATAAGGTCAGCCTAGCTATTGCTTAGTATAAAAATGTCTGTCGATAAGTTCGGATGTTTCCAGTCCAATAAACGTTTAAAGTTTAAAATTATCGAAAGAGAGACTTTTCCAAGAACAGCAAGTGGTGATTTCGATGTGCAACGCCGTAGATTGTGTAACGTCGCCGACCCTATCGATTCCACAGATAAGGTACCTAAAACATTTGTTGATGCGTGGGTAGACGACTATCAGAAACATAAAGCTGAGTATCTGAAGAATAAAGATGAAGTGACACAAAAACTAGTGGCCATACTGTTAGAGGCTGTGCACAAGACAGAGTTGGAAGATTTGAAAAACGAATTTGAACAGAAGTTGAAAAATTTAACCAAGAACATAACAGCTCAAGTTTTAAAAAATATCGATCTGTCAAAGAACCACAAGCTGAAGAAGAAATTGGGTGAAATAGACAAAAATCTAAAAGATTTGCATGACAAGTAACGCTGAACCATCTGATGCTACGAATTCTATAAATGAATTCCAAGAACCGGCAAGAGTTTTCACACTTGTAATTAGAATCAAATAAAAGTCTTTGTTAAAATTAATGTGTTTTTATTTTATAATAAAATTAAAACTGATGTCGTAAAGCAATAATATCCTGAATAAACTCCTCTTGCGGTACATCTGCTATTTGTACGTTGTTTCTATGCGCCGTAATGTATTTCACTTCGGTCTTTATTCTGTTAAAGAGATTTACTGAATTTGGATCATACAACATGTTTAGGATAACTTTGGCATCGGGACGTTTATTTTTAAAGTTCCTGACAGCTCTTCGAAACTTTTCTTTTTTGTTCTTACAGCATGATATGGATAGGGGGCGTGTTTCTCGTTTCTTGCAAGTAAATCAAACACACTTATTTTTCCTGGGTTACTTGGCTTTGGGGATATATCTTCAAGATGTTCTGTGACTTTAGCATTTGCTTATCGCATACGCTGCACTTCATCATCTATCTCCATTAATTTCACTTCAATCTCCTCAAGGTTGTCCCTGTATTTCTGATTAAATTCGCTTAGGAAAAAATCAAAAATAATTTGGTTGCACTTGTCATAGAACTGATTGAATATCCAACAAGTCAAATTTAATATCAAATCTTTGCACACATATGTGCCACATATCAAGTCGTTTACAGTCTGAGCTCCACCCATTTTTACCAAATATGTGGCAGTTGTAGGTACTGCTTCTACTGGAACATTTGGACCAACGGAATTCCGTGCGTCCAAATGTTCCGCCAGCTTGTTGTAATAGGCAATTAACTCTTTGGTTTTCTTATTTTCCAACCAATGATACAAGCTTTTCTCACCACTGTTGCACAATTTTCTTGCATTAAAATAACCAGTGTTCTTATCGATAATTACTTGAAAGTCTCCAAGTAGACCATACCAGAAGTTGTCTTTAATTTGCTGGTAACACACCACTTAATGTAGCCATTTTGAAACAGACTTGGATAGAGCAAACTGAAGCACGTCTTTTCTCTGCGACAACTCAATTGTAAATGAGCTTAAGAGTGTGTGCACCCTAATTTATATATGTTGACACCGCCTCCGTTTTTTAAACTGTATTTGTTTTCACATAGGGCGTGACTAATAAACCACATGTGTTTCGTTTATATATTTGTATTAGTAAACACGTTTGCGTTACATGTGAAGTAAAGCGCTATATTTACAACAAAAAGCACCTCAAGATAAATGTGATAAGACATGTGAGAACGCCAGTGGCTATAAACACAGACATATACTTTGAAGTGAACAGCGGGGTAATCGTTTAGCACTCAGATATCTCACCACAGCTACCGTCATCCGATAACGTTCATCTAGCGAACTCTAACAGAGAAACTAGGTCATCGGCAGGGAAAAAACTGATAACGTTCATTTGCCACGGTCTAACTCTGAAAACTAGGACACCTACCGGAATACCTATCTTCAAAAGGCTGAATTTTGCACACAGACACAAGTTTTCAATACAAATCAAATATCCCGCCAAAACTAAATAACATAGCAACCACACAACAAACAAACACACCATCAAAACATACAACACATAGGAGAGAGACTTAACCTCAACAAACATTCAACATATGGTGAGCTTATATGACAGCTGTGTGTGTAACCTACAAACAAAAACAAACAAACATAGCCTAAAAAACGTTGGTAAGCTAGCAACAAACAAACATTCGACTAGCGGGGTAGCCGGCAGCCGACATAACCTAAAATACAACACATAGAGACTTAACCTCAACAAACAGTCGGGTAGCGGGAATCGGCATGGAACATAACCACAAATTACCACATGGAACTTATATGTCAACAAACATCAGGCTAATTGGTACATGTCATAACAACCTAAACAAACATACAACACGTGGGGAGACTTAACCTCAACAAAAAAACCGTCCGATAACATGAATCAGCATGCTTATATGTCATAACTTAACAACCTAACATACAACATGTGTGTGTGAACATAACCTCAACAAACAAACAGTCCAATAGCGGGAATCGGCATAACACATGGAGACCAAACCTGATCGGCCATCTTGGAACATTTGACGTCATCTGACAGGTCAGGTGACAGCTGACAGGTCAGGTGACACATGACAGCTGACAGGTCAATGACATATGACAACTGACATTGACAAGTCAGTTGACAACTGTCAGCTGTCAACGTCATTCGCATGCGTGTGACGCCACGACGCATGCGCAGAAAAAGTGGAGGGGGTGGTCCCAGGTGTCGCCCTGTCTACTCAACTCTCTCCTATTATTGTTGCATTGTTTGACAGTTTATCTGCTTCTTCGTTGCCCTTGATAGGTGCATGTGCTTTTATCCACTGTGACGGCCACTTGGGATGGCCGGGGGTTAATACTAGTTTTCCCTAACCTGGAGAAGTTCGGGATGACTTCCGGGACACGGCTTTCCTACGGGATCATGCTCGGACGCCAGCGTTTATAGAGTTTGTCAGGGAGTAAACGCGCTCCCGCTGGATGCCCCCCTTCTCCCGAGTCACTGTCAACGGATACACTAGCCCAGGGTAGTTTCTAGTGGAGACAGGGTCCTCCTAAGCCAAGACAAAGTCCCTCCGGGACTTCTGGTTATGGTCTTTATTAAAGAACTGGAGTCAAATTGTATTTGGGTGGACATTCTGGGAGAATAAATGAAATATCGAGTAAATTAAAATAAAATTCTATTCACTAATTATATACACAAGGAAATAACGGGGTCCTGTTACCAGGAAGCCTAGCAATTATGGGCGGCCAGAGGCAGAGGTGGTTACTTGACTTTAAATTATTGTTACGCGCGGATTGTACGGCGACGGTAAATCGGCAACGTTTAAGCGGTGCAGGGTGGTGGCAGGATAGTGATTAATAGCGGGTTTACACCCCTCCTGAACGGGGCCGCGGACGGCCCGGGACGCCAGGCGCCGCCTAGCTGTTTCAATCTGGACCAGCGCAGTCGCTGCTCTGTCCGAATCTACTCCAGCCAATGCAGCTCCCAACCCCCAGAGCAGCCCGTCAGCGGAGACAGGGAAGAAACGGTCCCCTCTAAGGTTCCCAGTGTTATTGTGAGGCGTTCCACATTTCGACCACAGGTAATAGAATCAGGTTTTCACCTACCTGGGGTATTCTCCGGTGACGAGGTTCACTAAGCAATCGCTGCGATGGCGGCGGTCTCGCTCGGCTTACTGGTCTTCTCGTGAACCTCACGGGCTTTATAATTTCACTTCTTGGCGACGGACGCACTAGCTTGTTCGCGGTCACTACCCAACTGCCCACTCTCCGTCGGCGTTCCATCCGGTCACACTTCTTTTCCGAAATCCCCGCCGCCTAATTGTCCCCTCTACTAATTATTCCGTTCGACATACCGGATCTCGTATATTCCTCCACAGAAAATGTTGGGAAATATTCCAACCTTCGCAATTCTTTCGTACATTACTCCAGTGGTTATGGTGGTAAATTAGGCCTGGTAATCTATCCAGGATTAGTCACTCCGTGACACCTTCCCCCTACTTACGGAAGAAAAAACGCAGTTTTTTCTTAGCGCGTGAACCTGACGGCCCCTGGCTACCCCCTTGTACAAAACGGCAACTATTTACATCGAACAGGAGCGGACAACAGAGCCAATGGGACCTCTCTTGTCCCTGCGTCTGGCAACAGGACTCACATAAAAGTACTTCCTGAATCCTGAATACTTACATCTAGCCAAAACATAATTAGCTACAGAAACAAAATAAAATACCATAATTCCTAATTAATGTTGAACTAAACTAACGTATGCACCACAACAAAAAATGTCAACTGGCGGGAAGCGAATAATTAAACAAGACTTCAGGTCCTTACACACTAAACTGAAACAAAACACAATTTGCCAACTGGCTCAGATTATACTGTCCTCACCTATTGTCCGGCTGTCTCTGCACCATCGGGGTGGCGCTCTCTGGAAGTGTCTCACACACTCGTGCTTGACACTGCACTCACTGTATGTAGAGCGGCCGCCTGTTGCAGAGCTGTAGTCGCCTTGGCGTGGTCCTCCCTGTCAGGTCCATGGCGTGTCGGCTGGTACCACGTGGTATGGCCTGTCTTGATAGCAGCACACGTCCCGAGAGGTGGCCTCCAAGTGGGCTGGCTCGCTGGCTGGTGGCTCCTGCTGGTTTGTAACAGATTACCTCGGGTTTCCAGCTGTGGAGCAGTCAGGCTGCCACTCCTTTCCTTCGTGGCTGCAGCTGCCTTTCTTGGCTTTGGGCACAGACATTCTCTGGACATAATGCCTACCTTGCCACAACGGGAACAGAACAATTTAAGCGGTCGATTGCAGCGGTAACGTGTGTGGCCAAAGTGACCACACTTCCAACATAAACTCCGTTCCTTAACTGGTAAATATTCCGGGTCTCTTTCGACTTTTGGCGTTGGCTTTTTACTTGACCAGCGGATCGGACGTGTTTTACGGTCGGTAGGGCCATCGGTACGAGCAACAGGCTCTCTGGCCATGAACTCATCCATCGGATGGTACTGTTGCGGTATCCCTTCTCCCAGGGTGTTAGTTTCTATAATATGTATCGGGACCGCTGGTGGGGGTGGAGCTGCTGTAGTTAGTAACTCGCCCTCTAGGAAGCCTTGGGTGGTCTGCCAATCTATGCGAAAGTCGTACTTGCCTAGGGTGTCCATTCCCAGTACGATGTCTACCGGGAGGTGTGGCAGTTATAATAGATCACCCTGTATCCTCTTACCACCTAACTCCAATTGCGTCGTATACATTTGTTGTACGGAAACCAGTCTTCCATCTCCGATGCGGGTATTTGCCTCTGGTAAGGGAATGGCCTGCATATATTGTGCATCGATTTCGTCCAGTGCGGTCTTGCTTAAAAAGGAACGGGTTGCCCCTTTATCTAACATGGTATTGAAATACTTCCGGCCGATTCTT
Organism: Tillus elongatus; assembly: GCA_964006375.1. NCBI lineage: Eukaryota > Metazoa > Arthropoda > Insecta > Coleoptera > Cleridae > Tillus > Tillus elongatus. The sequence goes on along the minus strand of OZ023269.1, from coordinate 68,261,717 downwards.
GCCTGTATTACGGGTCGGTTGTCAATTCTAGTTCGCCTGTCAATAGCCGAGACCTCTGAGAGCTCGGTCATAGGCGCGGCTGAAGGTGAGGGGCGACTCTTCAGGGAGGAAGTGGCATGCCAACTTTCCTGTCGCCCTGAGGGAGGCCTTAGCGTGTTCTCCTTTGTCCCCTTCAGCTCTTCTAACATTGACTCAATTGCCTTAGTCTTTTCTATGAACACCCTGATGTCCGGCACGTCGCAGTTCCAGAGCATTTGGCGAAGTTCAGGACGCAGATTTCTCTGTAACCAGGTCAATTCCTGCTGCCTGGTCATGTTTCCACGTCTGCGAATAAGCGTCTGTAGCTCTGTGATGTAGGAAGCTAAGGACTCGCCGGGTCTGTGCAACCGGTGACTTATTTCAGCCTCAAGGCCCTCAAAGTAATTCACGGGGTAATAGAAGCGCTTGAAGTCGTCGATAAAGTCTTGCAACGACGTCCAGTCAGCCTTATGATTTCGGTACCACAGCAAAGCTTGGTCTTCTAGAACCTGGGGTAGTGCCAGTAGGAGACGGTCTGAGGAGATGTTAAAATATAAGCGCTTTTCCTCCAATCGTTCCAGAAATGCTACAGGGTCGGACTTGCCGTGGAAATGCAAGTTCCATTCACCCACATTCAGCGGTGGGACCGGCACTTGCGCGGGCGGCGTTAAGTGTTGTAACAAGTCCCTCATTGGCGGTGGCGGTGGCACGGCATTGTCAGGCAGTGAGGCTGCCTCGGTGTGTAGCGATCTTCCTTCTCGTAAAAAGCTAATCAGTTGTTTCCTCATTTCCTCAACGGTAACCTGCGGTCGCAGACTAAACGTCTGCAACACCATCTCCAATTCAGGCTTCTTAAGCCTGTATACCCATCCTATCCGGCCATCAAATATGTCTGGGTCGGGTTTCTCTGGATGGTCAGACTAGACGGCACTATCAGCTTTCGGGTCTGACATTCTCTCGCTTATATAACAAAACTGTAAAGCGGAAAAAAATAATGTGACTCTGTCAGGGGCGTCAAAAGAGTATCAGGTCGTCGTTATTCGGGTCGGTCACGGTATCTTTCCTCAATCAGCAATAGTTTAACAGTACTAGTAAATTAAAAAAATACAAACACAACGGAAAAATTCGGTAAATACGGTAAAAAAAAATATATCTACTGTTCTAAACTAAAGCAAACAAAGCAAAGATCTAAACCTAGAATTAAATTTGTTGATAGAAAAAAAAACGTGTTACCTAGCGGTAAAAACTTATAAGGTCCAAAAGTTACCACCAGGAACTATACCAAAGCATAAACAAAGCAATTTAATTATCGAGGTTCTACAAAGTAATGATGATACGGCGATGGCTGTCGTAGATAATAATATTAAAGAATGTGTACACTCTGCCTCTGTTTTAAATAAAATAAAACGGATTATTTAAGATATAATCTCTTATCTCTTGTTTCTAAAAGTTCTTATCGCGTTTCATTTTAAATTATATGCATTAAAATTTACATATTCTAAAATATTTGCAGCTCCTCGATAAATTCACTTTTCTCTAATTTAACTAAAATATAACGGGTTCATCAGGATATCATATCTTATCTAAAATACCTGAAATTTTCTCTCGTATTTAATACCAAATTATATACATTAAAATTTTCAAGTTCTGAAATATTTACAAATTCTCCATACATCCACCTTTCTTTAATTTAAAATAACTTAGGTCCCATGCTCGGGGCTGCCATTTGTGACGGCCACTTGGGATGGCCGAGGGTTAATACTAGTTTTCCCTAACCTGGGGAAGTTCGGGATGACTTCCGGGACACGGCTTTCCTACGGGATCATGCTCGGACGCCAGCGTTTATAGAGTTTGTCAGGGAGTAAACGCGCTCCCGCTGGATGCCCCCCTTCTCCCAAGTCATTGTCAACGGATACACTAGCCCAGGGTAGTTTCTAGTGGAGACAGGGTCCTCCTAAGCCAAGACAAAGTCCCCCGGGACTTCTGGTTATTCTTTATTAAAGAATTCTTTATTAAAGAACTGGAGTCAAATTGTATTTGGGTGGATATTCTGGGAGAATAAATGAAATATCGAGTAAATTAAAATAAAATTCTATTCACTAATTATATACACAAGGAAATAACGTGGTCCTGTTACCAGGAAGCCTAGCAATTATAGGCGGCCAGAGGCAGAGGTGGTTACTTGACTTTAAATTATTGTTACGTGCGGATTGTACGGGGACGGTAAAGCGGCAACGTTTAAGCGGTGCAGGGTGGTGGCAGGATAGTGATTAATAGCGGGTTTACGCCCCTCCTGAATGGGGCCGCGGACGGCCCGGGACGTCAGGAGCCGCCTAGCTGTTTCAATCTGGACCAGCGCAGTCGCTGCTCTGTCCGAATCTACTCCAGCCAATGCAGCTCCCAACCCCCAGAGCAGCCCGCCAGCAGAGACAGGGAAGAAACGGTCCCCTCTAAGGTTCCCAGTGTTATTGTGAGGCGTTCCACATTTCGACCACAGGTAATAGAATCAGGTTTTCACCTACCTGGGGTATTCTCCGGTGGCGAGGTTCACTAAGCAATCGCTGCGGTGGGAAGCGGCGGTCTCGCTCGGCTTACTGGTCTTCTCGTTAACCTCACGGGCTTTATAATTTCACTTCTTGGCGACGGACGCACTAGCTGGTTCGCGGTCACTACCCAACTGCCCACTCTCCGTCGGCGTTCCGTCCGGTCACAATTCTTTTCCGAAATCCCCGCCGCCTAATTGTCCCCTCTACTAATTATTCCGTTCGACATACCGGATCTCGTATATTCCTCCACGGAAAATGTTGGGAAATATTCCAACCTTCGCAAATCTTTCGTACATTACTCCACGGAAAATGTTGAAAAATATTTCAACCTTTATGGTGTAACATAATGCAGTGGTTATGATGGTAAATTAGGCCGGGTAATCTATCCAGGATTAGTCACTCCGTGACACCACATAAATATAACCGTTTTTCCAGACCTCGCTAAGTTCATGTAATTGGATCTAATAATGCCTATAAGTGAGTCCTTGAATACATTACAGGAGTAACGACTTGCTGTTGGTTATTATAAATTTGGAGTGGGATGCTATTTCATGGCCATTTCAAGAGCTTTGATAACTGCTACTGTTTCTGCCGTATATATGCTCTTCGAATCGCAGTATATGCTACACCCTATGGAATTAGAAGTTTTGGATCCATCGGTAAATATTAGGCCAGATCCTGGAAACCTCTGGATATTTTCACGTTAATAGCTTTGAACATCTATGTCTTAACTATAGCAAACTGGTAAAACAACAATTGGTTTCCATAGTAAAATTTCATATGACAACGTAAACACTTCTAAATCGTAGATTATGGTTGGCGTTACTATTGTGGATGTGTACGATAAAGCTTTTGTCAATGGTGGTGAGTTCTTATGTCGCTAGTATGTGTTATTTTGGATATGCGACAAAATGGTGTTAGTTTGGGTGCTGAATTTTCCTTGCAATGGTTGCTTTATCAGGAGATTCCAGTCTTACTTTGAGGTGGCTCATTGGCCAAGGTCAAGATTAAATCTGTGGGGGTTAATTTTATTAGCTCATTGACTAATCTTAAAGCTTTATATTGCATTCTGTCAATTTTTTCTTAAGTGTGTTTCCGTAGCAGACCCATAGAAAATTGAGCCGTAGTCTATGATCGACCTAGCGTATGACCCATTAAATTTCATCGCTGTTTTGGGATCTGCACCATATTTCTTTTTGCATGTATATTTCCAAATTTCCAGACTTTTTCCCCCTTGCTAATACAATGATCAACATTTTCCTTCCACAAAAGTTTTTGATCGATTATTACACCTAAGTATTTGTAGCTTTTGTGACATGGAATATTTTCTTCAAAAATCGCAAGTAGTGGAGTAAGTGGTATTCTATGTCTTGTACAAAAAACTACTGAAGATTTATTGACAGACATAGTATGCCTTGATTTTATACATGATGTAATTTAAGTGTTTAATACATAGACTATAAGAGTTTTGTTTGGTATATATGCAGAAGTCATCTGCGTATTGGATTATCTCTGCATGGCCATCAAAAAGGCTGTGGAAGTCATATGTATGTATGTATATATATATATATATATATATATATATATATATATATATATATATATATATATATATATATATATATATATATATATATATATTAAAAAACAAGGGGCTTAAAACAGATCCTTGCAGTAGGCCTGAATAACACGTTCGTGGTTCAGTATATGCCCCATTCGCTTTTATATACACTATTCTGCCAGCAAAGATCTTAACGATATTCGCTGCCATGTTTTCAGGTATGCCAACCTGGGTCATTTTTATAAGCACGTGTAAATCTACGTTATCGTAGGCCGCCTGCAGATCCAAAAACATAACTGCCATATATTTATTTTCAGAAAGGCTTATGGGAATATCATTTACTAAGGTCGCAATACATTGAGTGGTACTTTTATTTTTTCTAAAGACAAACTGTTGTGCTGATAATAAACAATTTTGCTGAAGATACCAGTGAAGTCGTTGTTTTATAATGTTTTCAAACATGATAGTAATGTAATAGGCCTATAGGAGACGTTAAAGTCCCCGCCGGGTTTAGGCAAGAGCACCACCACAGTAGTGGCGTGCGGTCCATGGAAGCAAGGGAAGCATTGCTTCCCTTAAAATAACGACTACATACCTAAACCGCATTATTTAAAATCCCTTTTGTATTTTAAATATTAAATTTCAAATTCTGAAACTAATTTAATTATTAAAATTTTTATTTCGCAGGCTCACACACATAATTATTTATTATGCAGCATACTGTATTTGTATATACACTCCTAGCAAGGTGAATGCGACCGATTGCGGACAGCATGAACCTGATCTGATACTAGGAGTGGATGCATACAATGATTTCAGTTAAATACACGTAGTCTGCAGGCAACTTTATAAAAGAAACATCGGCTCGGCGCGATGTACGCATGTTTTTAGAACGTGTTGTACTACGAAGACTGGGTGCGCGTTCAAAGCGAATGTGCCTGATTATTTCGTTTATATAAGCAGTCGAGTAAGTTAAATACATTGGCATTTTATGAGTATTAATATGGCTGCAAGTAGATCAGCTTTTAACAGCGGTGACGGTGGGTATGGGGATTTACAAACTTTACAAACAAGTGGTAATAATAACTGTGATTGTATTGTATGTTTTTTGATAACTAAAGGATTTTCAGCTTTACTGTTTGCTGAAAAACTTGCTTTCATTAATATAGGTAGGCCGAAACCTACTATAAAAAACTTAAATACAAGAATTAAACCATGCACCTATTCGACATTTCAACGCGGAAAAAACTCATAAAGAATATGAATGGTTAACGGGTTGTGAAAACAGGAATAAACTGTTTTGTTGGTTTTGTAGTCTATTTGTGACTGAAAAGGGATTGTGGAATAAAAGTGGGTTTTCCGACTTGAATAATCTACATAAACTAGTACAAAGACATGTTGTGTCTAAAGCGCATTTACAGACCATTTTAAAATTAAGTGCCTTTGGAAAAACGCGACTTGAATACGCCTTTGACAAGCAGATTGAAATCCATCGCCAACACAATGAACTGGTTGATAAAAACAGAAACATATTAAAAAGACTTATTGATGCTCTGTGTTGTCTTGGTCGCAGCATGAATTGGGCTTCAGGGGTCATGACGAAACAACTACATCTGCAAATAGAGGAAACTTTCAAGACCTAGTTTCTTTAATAGCCAAATACGACATTTGTTTAAAAAATCACTTGGAACAGTCTAACGTTTTTCGCGGGACATAAAATCGCATTCAGAATGATTTAATTTCGGCTGCTGCCACTATTATTTTGAACATAATTCCATCTGAAATTAAACAGACTCGTTTCGTTGCTATTGTTCTAGATGAAAGAATCGATGTAACTAATTTAAGTCAACTATCTGTAGTAATACGCTACGTAAAAATGGATGGGAGTGTACAAGAAAAATTTTAGGCTTTAAAAATGTGACAGAAGATCGTACCGCAAACGCTCTATATAAAATTGTGCTTAATATTATGAAAGATATTGAGGAGGCGGATAATAAATTAATTGCCCAAATCTATGATGGGGCTGCCGTTATGACCCGACGTTTGGGAGGTCTTCAAGCTAAAGTGCGGGAAACGTTCTCCATTGCTCTATTTGTACACTGTTGTGCTCATAAATTAAATTTACTTTTATCCCAATCTATAAATCATATTAAAGAATGTAAAGTGTTAAATGGGTGCTTTTTTTCCAAATCTACGAAGCGCACACAAGCCACCCAATTGTTAAAAAACGTTTACCCAAAGTAGCTGCAACCCGATGGAACTACAACGGCAGGGTTGTGTTAACTATATTTGAACACCGTGAATCGTTAATTGAACTTTTTGAAAACATCATGGAAAATAGCAAAAATTGGGACGCAGAAACAATAAATAGTTCTAGAGGATTTTTGGATGGTTTGAAAGGAGACTTTAATTTTAATTTTTTACTTAATATATTTTTGGAAATATTTCCGTTTTCAGATAATGAATTTAACATATTGCAATGTAAAATAAATGACATTGGTTTTTGCCTGAAAAAAATTAGTGAATTTAAATCCATTATAATTCAAAAAAGTAATGAATTTGATAAGTTCTGGGAAAAAACAATTGAATTAGGAGAAGTGGAGCCACGCCGCCGCCTTTTCTATGAAATTATAGATCAAATTCAGCAGCAAATTAACTGCAGATTTGATCATCTCAGTGACCTGAAATTTCTTGAATTGTGTAATTTTGGAGGATTTAAATGGATACCTTTCCCAGAAGATTCATTCAAATCATTATTTAACCACTATGGACATTATTTTGACCAAGCCTTATTACGATCAGAACTTACAGTCATTTATGAACCCGATGTTATTGACACAAAAACTTACGCTAGTGAACTTTTAACTTTCTTAAAACAATCAAAATTGGAAAATGAATATCCTGAAGTGTTCAAATTATGTGAATTAGTATTAACAAGTCCTGCTAGTAGTGCGTCTATATTTTTCTACATTGAAACGTATCAAGAGTTTTTTTAGAAATTCAACAGGACAGGAAAGACTTTCCCAAATTTCAATTTTGTCAGTTGAAAATAAATTCGTCCAGGAAATATCCCAGAATCCACAGTTACATGACGACATTATTAACGAATTTTCCAAAAACAACAGAAGAATTGAGTTACACTATAAATAGGTAAGTTTGTGGGAATTGCTTCCCTTATTTCAAATGTCACCGCACGCACAGGCTCCTTGATAGCAGTGCAGTCACAGACATCTCTGCAATACTGCTATCTATATATATATATATATATATATATATATATATATATATATATATATATATATATATATATATATATATATATATATATATATATATATATATATATATATATGTATATATATATATATATATATATATATATATATATATATATATATATATATATATATCACAAAGAAGTATTTTTGCAATTAGGGGTAAATGGTATATCAAGGTATAGATTATAACATCTTTTTCAGGTGGCGAGTTTAGAGTGTTTTTACAGTTGATGTCAATTTCCTCTATCGTGATATGTTTATTTAGATAACTATTTGTCTGGTCATCAACATCAAAATTCATACTTACACTCGGAGGCGCAATTTTTTCTGAGACACTATCCAGAACACCCGCCGAAATATTTATGTCTTTTGAAGTTCGCTTACTTTTAATACCATTGGCTCTCTCCATATTTCTGAAGGATTTGAATGCGCATTTAACGAATTGCAGAACTTTTTCCAAGACTGCTTGGCTTTTAACTTAAAAACTTGTTTAGATCGGACATTAATTTGTTGGTATTCAAGAAAATTATTGATGATCTGATTTTGTCGAAATTTCCTAAAAATTATGTTTCTACGATTATTAAGTTCGCTACACTCTTGGTGCCACCAAGGTGGGTGTTTATATTTTTGTTCGTGCTATGAGTTCTCTTAGGAATTTTATTATCGTTAGTTGTTTCTAAATGGGGTTTTGTTAAAAATATTTTATTTGTAGCAAGCTGATATAAATCCCAGTTAGCTCTTTTGTCTGCCAAGCAACGCATGGGACCGGGATGGAGCTCGGGCACATTTGTGTTAAATATACACCTAACGCTAGTAGTATTGGCAAGTGATCAGACCCATAGGTGTCTTGAATAGTTTCCCAGCTAGAATTGTGAATTAAATTTGTTGTCATTATTGTAATGTCTACTGCAAATTTAATTTCATGAGGTCAAGTGATACGTGCAATAGACCCATCGTTACGTATAACAAAATTAGGCAATTCTTCAAGTGATTCCAATACCACTTCACCCTGTATTTCCACCTTTCTAGATTCCAAACTAGCATGATGGGCATTAAGGTCGCCGCCTATAATGGCAACTGGTCCAAGTTGTGTCATTAGATTGACATAATCCATAATACAAAGAGAAATATTAAGTGGTCTGTACACCGAAGTCAATGTCACATTTTTACCATCTTTACTGATAGAGATAGCACAACATTCTCAATGTTCATTAAAATTAAAATTTATATTTATATTGCTAAATGAAATTTTATCTGATATTATCATTGCTACACCACCCGCTCCGTGTGCGCGGTCTCTTCTAACTATATTATAACCTGGAATGCGTACCAGATGATGCGGTTTGTACCACGTTTCGCTAATAAGAGCAACATCAAATTTAGTTTCTTCAATTAGTTTCTTAAGGAACAAAGCATTACTAATCGCTGACCTAGAATTCCATTGTATCCGTAAATTTACCATTAGATTGCGTAGCTGGATTATCTAATAGCGCATCGTCAATGATCTTATTTATATATTCTGTGATGTCTATATCTCCCAGATTACCGCCGTCACCACTGCATATATTATTCACATAGCTTACTAAGGTTTGCATATTATTTTTCAACATTAATTTAATTTCCTTTAAAGTTTTTTGTTGGGAATTATGAGGGTTATTTAATATAGGATTTCTAAAAAATCGCCAAGTTGTTTCAGTTGGGAAACTAGTAGGCGATGGACTATAGTCAACTTTTCTCCGCTTCTTATTTTGTTTCACTATATTTTGTTTACTCTGAAAATGATCACTTTAAGGTTCACAATTTATAGACTGATGCTTTTTTTGCAATAAACTGGGAAATTCTTCAAAACAACAAATTAAAGGTGTAAACAAATTTGTGTTTGTTTTGACTTTGTTTAAAAATATCAACAGCTTTTTCATCTTCTTTAAATGAAACATTAACGAGCGTCATAATCTCTTTAATTCTTTTTTGTTTTGAGAATATTGGACACCCTCTATATGTGGTTTGATGATCTGAATTTTTGCAGTAAATGCAAAAATTTTTAGCGTTACATGCAGCGTTTCTGCACAATTTTTACATGTAGAAGTTTTCCTTTGGCTAATATGGACCAATGGTCGCTCAGACCACGGCATGGTAACTGCTTCCTGCGCAATGCAACCCGAGGTCACACAGTCATCACACCCACGTATCGTTTGGCACTACAGCTCCGCAAACTGGGACGAAATGCGGGATTACTTTTCCTCATTTCCATGGGCGTCTGTCTGCTTCTCTCATCCTGACCCCTCTGATATCTCAATTATCCAAGCTGGCATGGAATTATTTATCCCATGTACACAGAAAACCTCTTCAGCCACTCAAAAGCCCTGGTTCTCTAAATCCTGTGACAAGGCCAGACTTGAAAAGGTCAAAGCTCACAAAACGCTTCTACACAATCCCAGTCAAGAAAATCGTCAAGCATTTAACGACGCAAGAAACCGCTATGTCCGCATTCTTTCTGAGGCAAAAAACTCGTTTAATAACCACATCAAAAACAAAGTCCTCTTAAGCTCCAACGGCGGCAAACCCTTCTGGACTCTTGCTAAATCTATTGGGAATAATTTCCGCAAAAGCACGTTCCCACCTCTTGTCTCAGGGGATGAAATTGTTTCTACCGCCCTGGGCAAGGCTGAACCTTTTGCTTCGTTGTTCGCAGGCAATTCTACTCTCAACCCACCTCCAAATGTTCAACCACCAACAGTCCCCAATGTCGCGAATAAAATAACGGATATCATTTTCAAAACTAAGGTACGAAAGATGCTCTGTTTTCTTAATACCAGGAAAGCCTCTGGCCTTGATGAGATCCCAGCAATTGTCCTCAAAAATGCGCACCAGAGCTTGCTCCTGTCCTGACTCGTCTGTTTCAGATCTTATAATAAAGACATATTCCCTAGTAACTGGAAAACTGCTCGAGTACAACCTATCCCTAAGAAAGGATCCAAAGCGCTTACTAGCAACTACAGGCCTATTTCTCTCCTTTCAGTCGTCTCTAAAGTGATGGAAAAGTATATAAACACCGAATTACTAAAATTTCTTGAAAAACACAGTCTAATCCACGACAGGCAGTATGGATTCCGTCAGCGCAGATCGACTGCCGACCTCCTTTCCTTTGTCACTCATTCTTGGAACAAGTCTATGGAACAACACGGTGAATCCCATATTGTTGCTCTAGACATATCCAAAGCATTCGACCAGGTCTGGCACGCGGCGCTGCTTAATAAACTTCCGGCCTATGGCCTACCACCAAAACTCTGTATGTGGACAGCAAATTTCCTCTCCAACCCGAGCATTTCTGTTGTCGTGGATGGCCATTCCTTTAAACTGTATCCAGTTAATGCAGGAATCCCTCAAGGTTCAGCTTTAGCCCCTACTTTGTTTCTTCTCCACATCCAACCCAGTTCACAGTTACGCGGATGAAGCACCATCCACTCAAATATACAATATTCTAAGCCTGTCTCTTTAGCCCAATTAGATGAGGATCGCAGACTCATGGAGGGATCTGTCTCTGTGGATCTCCAAAAAATATTAGACTAGGGAAGTAGAAATCTTGTACAATTCAACTCCATCTCAGTCTTGCTTTCTTTCTCACAAGAGATACACCAGCCCTAGACCCATCACAATGAACAACCAAGTTATTCAAAGTAATGAGTCCTTTTCTCTTGTTGGCATTTCTGTGGATCGAAATCTTAATTGGTACCAACATGTCACATCAATTGCAGAAGCGGCTGCTAAGAAATTAGGTTTCCTCTTCCGGGCTCGCAAATACTTTTCACCAGCTAATCTATATACCTTATATACTGCACAAATAAGGCCAAACCTCGAATACTGCTCCCACATCTGGAGTGCCGCTGCCGCTTCTACACTCGCTATCCTGGACTCCATTCAAAAGAGAGCTATACGTCTCATCGGTGACCCTACCCTCGCCCAAAGGCTGCCATCCCTTGCCCACCGACGTGCCGTTGGTGACCTCTCTCTCTTTTATAGATATCTGCACGGGCACTGCTCAGAGGAGCTTTCCTCCATAGTTCCTCCACCTGCTGCCCCCAACAGATCTACCAGGGGAACAGAGCGAATGCACCCTTTTACTGTCCAGGTCACCAGACTTAGAACATCTTGTTATGCCCGCTCTTTTGTCCCAAGGACTTCCAAGTTGTGGAATTCCTTGCCGGCACATGTTTTTCCTTCTCCTCCGAACCTCCAAACCTTCAAGCCCAGAATTAACAAGTTGCCTCTTTCCTCCTTCTCGACACCTACGGCACGATAGTATTTAGTCTGTAAGCCCTCGTGGTGTGTTGTTGAAATTTAAAAAAAAATGGCCGTACCTCAAGCATTTGTAACACCGCACAACAGGTGGAATGAATACCTCGACTGGACACCTAACTCTATCAATAAAAACGTAATCAGGGATTACAGAACCTCGAAATGAACTTTGCACCATTTGTCGTGGTATTTGTTGTCTTTCACCGGTTTCATTTGTTATATTCATTTTCATCCGTTTAACGCTTGCTACAGGTATAGCAGACTTAATTGTTTTTAATAACGTTTCTTCAGAAATTGCAGTATACACGTTTCTGACTAGTGCTTTTTTATACGTTAAATGCATTGGAATATACGCATTAAGCTGGTTTTATTTAAAAACTTTGTGGCGGACAAGCAAATTTGCACTAGTAGCTGACTTTGTTATTATTTTAATTCCGTTTACGCCCACCGGCGCTACTGCAATTATTTCCGACTGGAGTTCACCCGTCTTGTTTAACATTCGGGCCACTCTCATTGGATGTATTTTACCTACATGTAAATTTTCAGATTGGTGTTCCACAAATATGTAAAATGGTCCCTTATGAATGTTAAGTCTGTTATCAAAGTTTATCTTTCTTTCATGTTTATTATTACTGTTTAACGGGTTTAATAAAATATTGTCGTCTTTATTTACTCTATTAGTATCACTAATTACTATTATATTTTCGTAATTACCTGTAATATTTGTACTTACTTTATGGTTTTCGTGGTCTGGGGGACTACCTCTCCCTTCCCCATATGATCCACTCGACATAATACTTATATGCTAAGAATTCCTAGCCTAACTATGTTACTTCACCAAACTTAAATTAATTTTATTACTTACCAGTGTAACTAATACAAGCCACTATAATTTGGTAATATAATAACTTAGCTTACCACCTTTAATAGGTTTTAACCAGCGGAGCACACGAACACACGTCCTTACTCTGCCACGGTCAATGACCTCTCTGCTGATTGCCTTCAATAATTAATTATCTTTTTTTACCTTATCCTCGCACTAAAAGAGTTATAGCAAATATTAATTTATATATAATATTTTTCTTGATAATTTGCCAAAATCAAATTTTTATTTTTATTTATAGTATTAAAAGCAATAAGTTTTAGCAGACAATATATATATATATATATATATATATATATATATATATATATATATATATATATATATATATATATATATATATATATAGAAAATTTTATTAGCCTTTGATCAAGTACATACAGGCACGTCAAAGAACCAGATAAAGATAAAATATCAGTCTTAAATAATTACAAAAAAATTCACAGTCACACCGGTGCTATTTTTACAACCACTATTATCATTCTCTCCGTTTATCAGGGCCTGTAAACCTTTCAGTAAATTCACTGATATTATAAAAATAATTGTCAACCAAAAATGAGTTTAACTTGTTTAAAGCAACTCAGTGTATCCGCCGCCGCTTCCCTGCAGAGCGCCCAGTTTTACTTGAAATTCATCAGATCTAACACCGTCCACTGAGACTACCAATCACATGTCTCTTACAATCGACACAAGCCAATCACTAACAGTTCCCCTATGTCCCACCGCATTTAATTTTCTTTCGGGGAAAATACAATTAATGGTGTTAAAAGCGAGAGGCATGTCAAAAATATGCCTACGGCGAGATGTTTTTTATCAACACAATTCGCAATATGCTGTATCATGCCCGCGCAGGCCAGTTCGGTGGAATATCCCTGGCAAAAACCACGAACTAGTAATGTACTAGTAATAGAAACATTGCATTTATGGAAAATGGAGAAAATTGGCATCTTAAACATATTTGTGGTTCTATAAAAAGAACACAGTTTTCTGATCGATACCTTACATAAATCTTTCATCTTAAGTCAAAAAAATATTTTTATTGTCCAATATACTTTAATTTATATAATAGGAAAATAAGGTAACAGACACATATTTTTTTTAGTAAAACATATACCCATCCATATATGTGAGCATTTATGTAGCCACAACTTGTTAAAAAAATCATTTGCATTTGAGCACTAAAAAATAATTGTTATGCCTACAATACATGTATAAAACTGTCTACTAATGGAATGTGTTAGTGATATGTGTAACTTATCTTTTTTATCTGCGCGAGCGACATTATCAATAACTGATATGATTGCCTAAGCAGCAATATTGTCAAGGCGATCGCATGAATTGGCTCTCAGGTTACACAAGAAGTTTAGTGGTTGTCGTTGCACCTTTGCATAACTTTTTGTGATGTTTTTTTTTGTAGCGTTTCTTTTAATAGTAGCAACAGAACAATACGAGTGGCAAGTGAACCAGTTAAAACCCCCATGGCCGGTTGCAAATTGTGAAAGAACTTCAAGAAGTGTTTGTGTGAATGACAGTCTTAAGCCCTGTGAAAAATTTTGCAACGAAACGGGTCATTGTTCAGTTAGAGCAGCGGTAATTTTGCCCAATAGTAGCGAATATATTGTTAATCTGCAAGAGGTTAGTAAAAAAAAAATGAAAATTACTTGTATGGCTCATTCCAGTAACTGCTATATGGCTTACGTATGTATGGAAACAAAAACTTTATGAGAGAGGCAATGTAACTTTTAATCTTAATCTGAACATGTCTGTATTAATATGAGAAGCACTTGTGTCTCTTTTTAGTTAGGTACTTTATCAATTTATAATTTGAAAGGTCAAAAATACTTTATTGTCACATCTTTTTGATAAAATATTTTTCTTGTTTATCAGTGTAGAAGTTATAAAAATCTATACAGAGCAGCAAGCAGAATTGCATTTTACAGTTCTACAGTTGTCTTTTGAAATTTTTAACATTGTCAAATATTTTTGTTTGTAGATATTAATTTTTTAAACGAAGCTTATGATAAGTAAAACTGATCTTTGTACACGATTCGAATGTCTGCATTTGCCAGCATGAAAGCATTATTTTCTTTATTTCATTTAGAAGAAAATTCTAAATTCGCTTTGAAGACCACAATCGTGGCAGAAGTAATTTCTAAACACATTAACAATTGGTTAATTTTTATATAATGTAAAGTAAAGATATAGTGATAACTAGTTTAGTTTTACTAGTAAATAAAATAATTTTTATAGTGTATCGTTTTTCCATTTTGCTTAAAAAATTTTGGTGTAATTATTACGCATTTTTTACTCAACGATAAAGTCTTATTAATAATATTATTACAATACATGATCTGCTCTGCATTTATTACGCTTCTGTTGTAGTAATAATATTAATGTATATGTATTTAAGTGAACAATAACAGATACACTATACATAAACATAAAATGAGTGCAGTGCTTACAGTAGCACAATTGTGTCAGTATTTAAACACCTCAATTATAGTGTATACGACAAACATTTGTTCAAAAATCAAAAGTCGAAATCCCTTCACTATTGACTTTTTTCTGCGACAATCCTTTGAAAAGGCGACCAGTTTGTTGGTCCTAGTTCGCGCTCCTTTGAAGAATTCCAAAGTTGCAATATCTTCAATAGCGTATTTTTTCCATGCAAAATGCTAAAACCAATAGACTATATAATCACAAATTACAACTTAAACTACTGCCATGTCAAAGCATCAGAAGAAAGGTCTATCTGAAATTAATTGTCTGCTAATTATGCAGTAAAGTGAAGGACAATGGCGGTTAAAGCAGAAACTTAAGGCTTTGTAAAGAACACTTTTTACAATATTTCTTCTACATAATAGCGTATTTTGCCATGCAAAATGCTAAAACCAATAGACTATATAATCACAAATTCTACAACTTAAACTACTGCCATGCCAAAGCATCAGAAGAAAGGTCTATCTGAAATTAATTTTCTGCTAATTATGCAGTAAAGTGAAGGACAATGGCGGTAAAGCAGAAACTCAAGGCTTTGTAAAGCACACTTTTTACAATATTCCTTCTACATAACTTGCATTCGTTTTAGAATATTTGTTTAAAAGCCCCAAATTTTTACGTTTTAAGAAGAAACACTCTAAACTCGTTAAAGTAATTTTTTGGTACTTCTTGACATTTTGCGCCAAAAAAACTCAATCGTTTGTAATATTCAATAAATTTTATTAACCACAAAAATGCTTTGGTTTTCAGTCATTCTTTGATCAGCAGTGGCACCCAATTTTTTATTTAATTGCTTATCATTTTTTTTTCTTTTACCTTAGACATCAAAATATAATTATATAGTATACTTTTTATAATATACACCTGTGTGTCAAATTTAGTTGCAAAAGGATTGTTTTTTTAAAGATACAAAACTGTTGCAAAAGTAAATCCAAAATTTTCCCGGAAGAACTCTACCGATTTTCCTGAATAACTAACTTATCCAAGCCACTTACAAATGGAAAATCTGACAATTGTATTTTGAGTTTATCGATGTCATAAAAGATATATATATATATATATATATATATATATATATATATATATATATATATATATATATATATATATATATAGTATATATATATATATATATATATATATATATATATATATATATATATATATATATATATATATATATATATATATATATAAACAAAACAACAAAAATTAAAAGCGACCGTGGATATGTGTTCTAGGGGGGCTGTTTCGCGCTCATTTGAAGATATTTGTTCAAAGTTCAATAATTGAGAGCTCTTCATTGGCGAATTTTTTTCTACGAAAATTCACCAAATGTCGACCAGTTTGTTTATCTGTAACGATTTGTAAACATCATTCTTTTCGAAAGTCTAAGTGAAAAAGATATACAGCATTCGGCTATATCGAATGTTACCGGCATCTTTTACTTTTTCTATAAATTTTTATCTTCTCAAAGCTTTGTAAAATACTGTAAAAACTTTTAGAACGATTACAATATATTCCAGCCCAAATCCGTTCAAAACTTAAAAGATGGTTGGAACGAGATTAGAAATGTATAATGTGCTCCATTTAAAATACCCACTCTAATTAAAAAAACTATTAGCTAAACTAAACTCCCTTAATCAGATATGACATAACCCAACAACTTGAAAATCTACTCCTTGTACAAAAGGTCTTTGAGATGCTAAGAAAAAGTACAAGGTTTACAAATCCATTTTTCTGGTACTTCTTGACCATTTACGCCAAGAAAACCTAATCTTTGTCTCTAATATTCAGTAAATTTTATTAACCACTCAAAATATTTTGGTTTTGTGTCATTCTTTGATCAGCAGTAGCACCCAACTTTTTTTTTAAATTTAATTGCCTTAAACTTTTTTCTTTTAACTTAAATATCTAAATTTTGGTATATAGTATACATTTTATGTTATTGCCAAATTTGTTTGTAATAGCGTTCTAATTTTGGAGGATACAAAATTGCAACATTTTCCCGGAAAACTGCTCCGATTTTCCTGGATAACGAACTTACCCAAGCCATCTACAAGGGAATATCTGACCATTATTTAGAGTTTATATATATATATATATATATATATATATATATATATATATATATATATATATATATATATATATATATATTTATTTATTTATTTATTTATGCCTATGCGGAAGTAGCTGGACCAAGCGTGCAATAGCTGGAGGTCCAGCTATTTCCATGCTGGTATTAATATGTACATGCGTTATTGGCTGGACCTATTTCATGAGAACACTAAAAGTAAAAATTAATGCTCCTGTGCGATGTTGCCAAATGCTCAAAATATTAATTATATTTAAGTATTTACATGTTTTAGTGAATTTTATGTACACTAGGATCGCATAAAGCATAAGGTTACTTAAAACTGTATTTAATAATAATATCGACAGGATATTTCTTACGAATTTCTGGATTGAGAATGATTATTGCATGAGTAATCATGTAAAATAGCAAAAAATCTACAGGTGGTTTGTAAAAAGAATATTTTGTATGACATAATTTTTTGAAGAGAAAATTTTTACTATTAACTGTAGCATCTATCTCCTTAAAGATATTCAGTTTGCGTTGTGTTTTATAGTCTGTGTACTTCTTATTTCACAATAAATACTATAGTTTTCAATTTGCTACGTAACGAATGTTTGTCCTCATAAATTTTACGTAGACATTTTTTTATTGGAAAATTATTCGCCAATATCTACAATTGAACACATTGAAATTAAAGAAACTATGTTGGACACTGTGGATGTAACTTAAAACAGAAAACAGAATCACCCCAAAACTTTCAACAAGAAAAATGAATACTTATTTCGACAACGAATTTGTGTTCCTCCGTATCTGTCAGTAATTTGTTCTAGTTTGTGGAAAGATTCTGCTTTTGGTTTCATGTCGGACCTAATACAACTTTAGCACAAAGTCCCTAAATAGTCAGTGCCGCGCAAATAAAGTTCCAACGGGTACACAACTTCTTTAAATAAAAACTTTATTATACTGAAACAGGAGTTTACACAACAAGAGCTGGCTATAAACTAAACTAGAATCTAATTATTTTACTGCATAATAATTCCCTCTATTTTAAACGTTATCTTACAATACTAAGAATCCTAGATGGAATAAACAACACGTGTGCCTTACAATGTGATGACACTGCATTATAATATAACATAACCACAGCATAATCAACATCTTCTTGTGCTGTGATATAACTCTTGCATCCAAACGGTACGGGCTTCAATCAATACAACGCTAGATTATGCTCCACCATTCTTTAACTATAACCACATTTACAGGTTAAGCTAAGACTTACCTGTGCATACCTGTATTATCAAGTCATAATTGTCTTTTTGGCTTTGAGTAAAAAATTCATGCGTACATTGAAGCTACCTAAACAAACACCTTGATTAATCATTATGCACCTCAGGTGCGCCATTTCATGTAAAATTAAGTAATATAAAACCGCCCAGTTTCATTGTCTCCAAATTCTTAATATATGTTCTTCTTACCAGGTATTCAACATATTTGTTAACAAAAAAGTGAAACATTATTTAGTTCTGTCACAATTAATTATTAATTTTCTGACCAGGTGCTATATTGCGTGCAAACGCTAATAACATAAAACTGTCCAGTTGTATTATCCTTAAACTTTCTACTTACATTCTACTTTACACGTGCTTTTATCTATTAAAAAGTTGTGGACAATTAATTATTAATTCTCTAACCAGGTGAGATAATGCGTGTAAACGCTGTCATAAAACAGTTGTATTGTCTCTAAGCTTTCTATATACATTCTCTTTTATAGGTGTTCTTAAAATATTCTAACAAAAGTGTAACATTGTTTGCTTTTTCCACAATTAATTATTAATTCGTTGGCAAAGTGAGATATGGCGTAACGCTGATAGCACATAAATATCCAGTTGTATCCTCTCCAAATTTTTAGCATACATTCCTCTTTACAGGCGTTCTTAAAATCTGTTTAAAAGAAAATGTAACATGCTTTGGTTCTTCCACAATTAAGTATGAATTCTCTGATCAGGTGGGATTTTGTGTTTAAACGCTAATAACAAAACTGTACAGTTGTATTATGTCTAGATTTTCTGCATATATCGTCCTTTGCAGGCGTATTTAAAATTTACTAACAAAAAATTGTAGCATAGTTTGGTACAGGCACAATTAACTATTAATTCACTGAACAGGCTCGATATTGTGTCAACGCTAATAACATAAAAGTGCCCAGTTGTATCGTCTTCATATTTTCTAGATGCAATCTCCTTTACAGTTATTTCGTAATTGTGCTAAGGAGTAAATGTAACATGTTTTGGTTATTGCACAATTATTTACTAATTCTCAGCACAGGTGAGCACTTGCGTGTAAACGCAAATAACACAAAACTGTCTAGTTGTATTGTCTCTAAACTTTCTACATACATTCTTTTTTACAGATGTTCTCAAAATATGCTAAAAGGAAAGTGTACGGTAGTTTTCTTTTTCCATAATTAATTATTAATTCTCTGACCAGGTGAGATATTGTGTGTAAACGCTAATAACACAAAACTGTCAAGTGGTATCGTAGCTAAATTTTCGACATACACTTTCCTTTTCAGTTGTACTTAAAAACTATTACCAAGAATTTGTAACATAGTTTCGTTCTGGCACAATTAATTTTTAATTCCCTGAACTGGTGCACAGTTCTGCGTAAAGCCAAATAACATTAAACTGCCTTGATGTATAACCTCTGAATTTTCTGCATGCATTTTCGTTTACAGGCATTCAGAACTTCTCTGAAACTATCCAATTAATGCAGGAGTCCCTCAAGGTTCAGCTTTAGCACCTACTTTGTTTCTTCTCCGCATCAATGACCTCCTCTCTAGCACATCCAGCCCAGTTCACAGTTACGCGGCCGACAGCACCCTCCTCTCAAATATATAATCTTCTAAGCCTATCTTAGATGAGAATCGCAGACTTATGGAGGGCTCTGCCTCTGTGGATCTCCAAAAAATATTAGACTGGGGAAGTAGAAATCTTGCACAATTCAACTCCACCAAATCTCAGTCTTGCCTTCTATCTCATAAGAGATACACCAGCCCTAGACCCATCACAATGAACAACCAAGTTATTCAAAGTAATGAGTTCTTTTCACTTGTTGGCATTTCTGTGGATCGAAATCTTAAATGACACCAACATGTCACATCAATTGCAGAAGCGACTGCTAAGAAATTGGATTTCCTAGTCCAGGCTCGCAAATACTTTTCACCGGCTAATCTCTATACCTTATATGCTTCACAAATAAGGCAAACTTCGAATACTGCTTCCACATCTGGGATGTCGCTGCCGCTTTTACACTCGCTATCCTGGACTCCATTCAGAAGAGAGCTATACGTCTCATCGGTGACACTATATCACGCAAAGGCTGCCATCTCTTGCCCACCGACGTTCCGTTGGTGACCTTGCTCTCTTTTATCGATACCTGCACCGGCACTGCTCAGACGAGCTTTCTTCCATAGTTCCTCCACCTGCTGCCCCCAAGAGATCTATGAGGGGAACAGAGCGAATGCACCGTTTTACTGTCCAGGTCACCAGACCTAGAACATTTTGTTATGCCCCCTCTTTTGTTCCGAGCACTTCCAAGTTGTGGAATTCCTTGCCGGCACATGTTTTTCCTTTTCCTCCGAACCACCAAACCTTCAAGTCCAGAATTAACAAGTTGCCTCTTTCCTCCTTCTCGACACCCACGGCACGATAGTATTTAGTCTGTAAGCCCACGTGGTGTGTTATTGAAATATTAAAAAATAGTAATAATAATCTTTAAGTACGTTACGCCCCAACATCTACTATAATTACTGAAAATAGTCCAGGATCAATTTGACTGACTTATTAATTTAGACAACATGTCGATTTATAAATTTCGGTCGGAATATTTTTTGAGAATAAACTTTGGCAGAAAATTTTTAAAACAAGTTATATTTCTTAGGCAGACTAAATAGTTTAATAAATTACCAGTGCTTTCTTTAGACAGAGCCTACAATAAGTTTTGTTTGTGTACTCGTTAATCAAATGACCTTGTGTGTAGAACATATTTTATGGTAGTAAAATACAGTTATATTTTCACTTACCAACAACCATTTTAAAACATTCTCTTTGGTACAGGTATTTGAATCGCGTCTTGGGGAACTTTATAAGTAGTCTCATTCTGACTTTTCTAAATTAATAAGAAAATTAGGCAAACAACAATGACCAAAAATGGATTTATTTGAAATAGTTAATTGTTTTAATTGACTATCTTTAGCTGGTGGTACCTGTTTATTTTTGTTTGCGTAAAATTATCCATAAATTGTCAGCCATAGATTCACACGTAGGGTCAGCAGAAAGCGGGAAGGATCGTCGCGATCACAATATCAGTGAAGCGGATTCAACGTAGTAAATTTATGGCTGGCCATAGATGCCAGCCATAGATTGCTATATGCTACTGCACCTTACCGAAGAAAAAGGAATTTGTCTTAAGTGTTTTGCACTAACACAATAACAGTAAACCAATTGTTTATTATTAACATAGTCATAGAGGAAAATCAAATTTAAGTATGTATTATTTTTTATTTTGGTTACATGTACTCAAATGGCAAATATTCCACAGTAAAGCCAAGGCCCTAATATAAAAATAGACATAAAAAACAGTTACCAAAGACCTAGGGTATAGCAACCTAAGCAAATTATTTGCTGTCACCATCTGGAAAAAATAAATCATTTGAACATCGGGATACTTATTACTTATTAGTTTTTTCAAATATGACTTATTTTTTGATATTTACAGTTAATGTGCAAAATCATAAAAGCGCAAAACTATTACCAAGGCCCTAATGTATACTAACTCATGCAAATTATTTTTGTCACTTTTTGCAAAAGTGAAAAAATGCATAAGCAAATCGGGATAGCAATTAAGAAGTTTCCGAAATATGAATTATTTTTTGATATTTGCAGTAGATGTGTCAAAATCATGAAAACCAAAAATAATTACCAAGGCCCTAATGTATAATAAGATATGTAAATTATTTTTGTCACCCTTTGTAAAAGTGAAAAAAATGCATATGAAGATCGGGATAGAAATTAAGACGGTTTCCAAATAATTATTATTTTTTCGCATTTGCAGTTAATGTGTCAAAATCATACAAAAAAAAATATTACTAAGGCCGTTATGCATGAAAAACCATGCAAATTATGTTTTGTCGCCTTTTGCAAAAGCGAAAAAAAAGCATAAGAAGATTGGGATAGCAATTAAGACGTTTCTGAAATATGAACTATTTTTTGATATTTGCAGTAGATGTACCAAAATCATAAAAACAAAAGATGATTACCAAGGCCCTAATGTATAATAAGATATGCAAATTACTTTTGTCACCCTTTGCAAAAGTGAGAAAAATGTATATGAAAATCGGGATATAAATTAAGACATTTTTCAAATATTTATTATTTTTTCGCGTTTACAGTTAATGTGCCAAAATCATAAAAACAAAAAATTATTACTAAGGCCCTTATGTGTGAAAACCCATGCAAATTATTTTTTGTCACCTTTTGCAAAAGCGAAAATAAAGCATAAGAAGATTGGGATAGCAATTAAGACGTTTCCCAAATATGAATTATTTTTTGATATTTGCAGTTGATGTGCCAAAATCATAAAAACAAAAAATGGTTACCAAGGCGCTAGTGTATAATAAGATACGCAAATTATTTTTTGTCACCCTTTGCAAAAGTGAGAAAAATGCATATGAAAATCTGGATAGCAATTAAGACGTTTTCCAAATATTTATTCTTTTTTCGCATTTGCAGTTAATGTGCCAAAATCATTAAAACCAAAATTATTACTTAGGCCCTTATGTATAAACAACCATGCAAATTATTTTGTGTCACCTTGTGCAAAAGTGAAAAAAATGCATAAGAAGATCGGGATAGCAATTAAGAGGTTTTCCAAATATGTATTATTTCACTTTTGCAAAGGGTGACAAAAAATAATTTGCATATCTTATTATATATTAGGGCCTTGGTAATCATTTTCAGTTTCAATGATTTTGGCAGATCTACTGCAAATATCAAAAAATAATTCATATTTCGGAAACTTGTTAATTGCTATCCCGATCTTCATATGCATTTTTCTCACTTTTGAAAAGGGTGACAAAAAATAATTTGCATATATTATTATACACTAGGGCCTTGGTAATCATTTTTTGTTTTTATGATTTTGGCACATCTACTGCAAATATCAAAAAAGAATTCATATTTTGGAAACGCCTTAATTACTATCCCGAGTTTCTTATGCATTTTTTTCACTTTTGCAAAAAGTGACAAAAATAATTTGCATGAGTTAGTATACATTGGTAATAGTTTTGCGCTTTTATGATTTTGCACATTAACTGTCAATATCAAGAAAGAAGTCATAGTTGAAAAAAACTTAGTAATACGTATCCCGATGTTCAAATGATTTTTTTTCCCGATGGTGACAAAAAATAATTTGCTTAGGTTGCTATACACTAGGTCTTTGGTAACTGTTTTTATGTCTATTTTTATGTCTATTTTTATATTGGGGCCTTGGCTTTATTGTGGAATATTTGTCATTTGGGTACATGTAACCAAAATAAAAAATAATACATACTTAAATTTAGTTTTCCTCTATGACTATGTTAATAATAAACAATTGGTTTAGTGTTATTGTGTTATTGCAAAACACTTAAGACAAATTATCTTTTCTTCGGTAAGGTGCAGTAGCGTATAGCAATCTATGGCTGGCATCTATGGCTAGCCATAAATTTACTACGTTGAATCCGCTTCATTGATATTGTGATCGCGACGATCCATCCCGCTTTCTGCTGACCCTAGGTTTAAATCTGTGGCTGGGAATTTATGAATAACTTCACGCAAACTTTATTTTTTACAAGTCTTTACTGTAAGTTTTCAAATGGCGGAAAATATTTAAAGACCACAGTCAGACTTGAATAGTGAACGTTGTATAATGATTATGATTTATTGCACTAGGGGGTAAAGCCGTTACCACCCTTGTCCGAATTTCTAAAGGCTTTCTTAAGCAATTACGGAGCAAGGGGGTTGGGTACTGCCCACTAGACGATGTACGTTAACTAAACGTTTATTATGAGGCTACTACAACAATTAAATAATGTTTAAATAATTAAGGCATTATGGGAGCCGAGACTATGATGTAATATGTGGGAAGTGTCATCCTTGCATTTTGTATTATAAAATACACATTATCGTGTTGGGTGACTCCTCCCCTGTTAGATGGGATTTTATGGGGCGCATAAAATTAAATTTGCAAAAATTTATATTCTAAGGTAAAACATTTAAAATGATCAAAAATTGAAAACAATTACATCAATAAATCAATACATTCGATAAAATTTAGAAAATATAACATATAACATGGTTATTCTTTAGGCAAAGAAAAAGCCTTTTGTTTGCTGCATTTTCGTTAACTTGTACGGAATTTTAAATATCAAGTATTTAAAGTTAACAATAAACAATGATTATGGAACATCCGTTGAAAGTAGCTTCCGCAATATACACTCTATCACTGTTGCACTTACTATAAGCTTAGCATAAACAATATGTTACTGTTTTCCTCTAGGTAAAGAAATATCTTCTTCAATTTCTGCGTCTTCCTTAAAGTATTTTTTTAATTTTCAATTTTGAATGAACTAAGTTTATTCATCCCCTTGATGACGCTAACTTTGTTAGCGAAACGATCCCCACTAAGCATGGTAACTTACAAATGCTTACTGCAACGTTAGATAATTTACCATTGAGCAAGTTTGCAACTTTTCTAAATGTTTGCAGCCAAAAAAACAATGCAAACCTACAAATGAAACTTTAACATAACTTTCAAATGTAATATCTCCTTTGCCGGCTTGTAACCTCACGTAAAGTTACAATTGTAATGTTTCTGAAAGTTTGTTTTAATTTGTAAACATTTATTTAAATTCCGTCCGTTTAGGTGTTCGTGTATGTTCGATCGTATGCCATAGTCGCTAATAGCAACACCAACGCCAACAGCGAACTGACTCTGACAATGCGCTCGGCGCCCGGCAATAATGATTAATGGAGGATTGTTGTTTATATTTATGATATCATAAGCTGTTATTTGATCTATGTCTATTTATTTTTCTGGAAGTCTTAAAGATTGAACAATCTTATTGCAGCCTGAATTGTTTGACTTTTGGGTAATTAAGTAATTCGTTGTCTGGAGTGTAGATGTGTGATGAAACATGGAATATATCGACAAAATGTCAGGTACGAATCCCTAAAACAACTATATACTAAATACATGTGTGAATTCATTAACATTAGTCACTTTTCTGTAGCATAATTAAATTTTGGTATATCGCTATTGGTGAATTATTTTTAAATGGCTGCATTTATATTTTTGTTTCTTTTTATGAAATATACTCAAGGAAAAATAAAACCTAATTGCTAAATACGAATTTTGTTATGTCCTTAGAAGCAGCCTGAAGATGTGTTATCTGGTCAGACCAATTCATTTTAAAACGTTAAATATGATATATCCAGAGCAATCGACATCATAAGGAACAGTACAGTACCCATCAAGTTGCCAGGATTGCTTATTTTGTACATTGTCGCAGTATCCTATCGTATGGAACATTCATATGGGTTAACTCGTCAGCAGCGGAACATGTGTTTATCATGCAAAAAAGAGCAATAAGGACATTGTGTGTGTAGGTCCAAGAAAAAGCTGCCCTAATGTGTTAGAGGCCAATGGGATGCTTAGGTACCCTTACAGCTATATTCCTCTTCAGTATATGTATTCAAAATATCCAGTGAATGATGAAGCTTGTAACATCAGTACTAGGTGCAGGCATGAATTAAAAATACAGTTCCACAAAAAGGAGAAATCAAAGCAGATTTTTGATTACTTGGGAATCAAATTCCTCAGTTTCCTACCTAATGTTATTAAGATGCTCCCGCTAACAAGATTACAGTAGGCATTAGTGGATGTTATAAAACAAAAACCAAGGTGAACGAATTTATTGGTGCTCTAAACTAATGTGTATAGTGTTACATGCTACTTGTATTAATTATTTGTAGTGTGTGTGTCTGTGTGTGTTAGTGCGTTAGGCAAAAGCTTTGGAAGGCAAGTTCCACTAGCCACAGACTTTTTTTATATATACGTAACTCATTGTGGTCATAATTTTGCTTTACTTTAACTCAATGTTTCTGAATGTACACAGACATTGACGGTACTAGGGATAGATAAGACATATGCGTGAACACTTTCACAGACATATTTAAGCTATTTTCGCATTGAAGTTGTATTCATTTCCCTGTGCTTGATTTATCCATTGCTTATTCTTACGTTTCCTTGATTAAATTTTCTCTAAAATCGAATTGAAGGCACTTTTTTAGGTATTTCTTTTTTCACAATAGTATTTAATATGTTGACTTTATTTTGTCACATATGTTACCACATATTATAGAAGCTCAAAAAATTCTCGCCTCTCAAAATAAGTAATGCTACTTCGTTTTTGTTATTGGTGTGTCACACGTGTCCGTAGACGACTAAGAGTTATTTAGTAAAACAATATCAAAAACAATTAATTGGTATTCATTTAGAAAAAAGAATTTTCGAAATCGGTCAATTAATAATCATATCACGAGTTCAAGTTATCTATTTTGTTGCTGAGTTTTGACTAGAACTGCATTTTAGGCTAAACATGGACACTCGCTATAGGTCTTAACTATTTCTATATAGTAACTATAGTCGGTACTTATAAAGACAGTGACTTACCATGTACATTTGATGGCCAATAAAGTGTATATATATATATATATATATATATATATATATATATATATATATATATATATATATATATATATATATATATATATATATATATATATATATATATTGTCACGGGGTGACTAATCTTAAAGGGATTATTTAGCTCAATTAATAAATGCAGCAACAGTAAATGCAACCGCGTAATAAACCGCAATTATCATTTACAAGAGAGGAAGGATTCGCGTACGGTGGCAGTTGAACAAGATGCGGCCGTCGAGCGACGTGCGTGGTGAGGAGGGGGCAAGGATAGTCACGGCGATCGAGAATATCAACCGCAGAGAACGGAGACGGCCGGCAGTACGAGTGTCGCCGGTCAGAAGTAAGTACGTCGACCGTGAGGGAGCCGTGGTACGTGACAGTGGAATTGTGTGGTGAAATTGTTTAACGCTCTGTCGCGGCGCTGGATGCTTTCGGACGAGGCCTGCTGAAAACCGCTGTGCGTTAGCATCGCCAGGGGCGGTGCTCGCGGACTTCGCCTGGGTGGTTAGGGGGCCACGGTCCCGCGGCTCCGATTCCCCCGGGATTACAAGGGAAGCGGCCGAGCAGAGGGATAGTGTGTCGGGACGGTTGGAGTGATTGCACTCTCCGTTTCAGTCAAAAACGACCCTCTGGGAAGCTGCCCCCAGTATCCCGAATAAGGGAGTCGGAGTGGGGATGTTACTGGTCTGTCATCGGTTCAGGCGCAGCGATTGCGTTGGCTTGAACTGGGGGCAGCCCGGTGGTCTTCTGCCTCCAGGTCTAGTTCGGGTGGGCCTCTTCTGCGCCGAACAAGACTCCCCGAGCGTGCGGGAGAGAGCGTGCGAATGATAGGCCGTGGCTAATGCTTGTTTGTGCCATACGAATTAGTGCGCAGCTAGCTTAGCTCGAGGTGGTGTTCGACGCACCACGTAAGTTGCATGCCCGCCTGGGAACACCCGCTATTAACAACTATCCTGCCACCACCCTGCACCGCTTAAACGTCGTTGCCGCATTGCCGCCCCGTATAATCCGAGCGTATCCAACATTTAAAGCCAAATAACCACCTCTGCCTCTGGCCGCCCATTATTGCTAGGTTTCTTGGTAACAGGACCCTGTTACCACCGTGTGTATATAATTAGACAATAGAATTTTATTTTAATTTACTCGGTATTTCATTTAGCCTCCCCAGAATATCCACCCAAATATAATTTAACTCCAGCTCTTTAATAAAGACTATAACCAGAAGTCCCGAGGGACTTTGTCTTGGCTTAGGATGACCCTGTCTCCACTAGGAACTACCCTGGGCTAGTGTATCGATTGACAGTGACTTGGGAGAAGGGAGGCATCCCACAGGAGCGCGTTTACTCCTTGACAATCTCCATAAACGCTGGCGTCTGAGCATGATCCCGTAGGAAAGCCGTGTCCTGGAAGTCATCCCGAAATTCCCCAGGTTAGGGAAAACTCGTAGTAACTCTCGGCCACCCCAAGTGGCCGTCGCAAATGGCAGCCCCGAGCATGGGACCTAAGTTATTTTAAATTAAAGAAGGGTGGATATGTGGAGAAGTTGTAAATATTTCATAACTTGAAAATTTCAGTATATATAATTTGGTATGAAATACGAGAGAAATTTCAGGCATCTTTGATAAGATATGATAGCCTAATCAACCCGTTATATTTAAGTTAAATTAGAAAAAAGTGAAGTTATCGAGGAGCTGTAAATATTTTAAAATTTGTGAATTTTAATGCATATAATTTAATATGAAATGCGATAAGTAATTTTTAGAAACAAGAGATAAGAGATAATATCTTAAATAATCCGTTTTATTTTATTTAAAACAGAGGCAGAGCTTACACATTCTTTTAGTATTATTATCTACGATAATCATCGCCGTACCAGCAATATTTTGTAGAACCTCGATAATTAAATTGCTTTGTTTATGCACTGTTAGAATTCCTTGTGGCAGCTTTTGGACTTTATAAGTTGGTTTTTTTTAGAACTAATAGCTAACACTGCTTTAGATAACGCTTGGTGAATTTTTACCGCTATGTAACACGCTTTTTTTTCCTATCAACAAAGTTAATTCCTGGCTTGGATCTTTGCTTTGTTTGCTTTAGTTTAGAACAGTAGATTTTTTTTTGTTATTTTTTTTAACCGTATTTACCGAATTTTTCCGTTATGTTTGTATTTTTTTAAAATTTACTAGTACTGTTAAACTATTGCTGATTGAGAAAAGCTACCGTGACCGACCCGAATAACGACGACCTGATACTCTTTTGACGCTCCTGACAGAGTCACAACATTATTTTCCCGCTTTACAGTTTTGTTATATAAGCGAGAGAATGTCAGACCCGAAAGCTGATAGTGCCGTCGAGTCTGATCATCCAGAGAAACCCGACCAAGGCATATTCGATGGTCGGCTAGGATGGGTATACCGTCTTAGGAAACCCGAATTAGAAACAGAGCTACAGAAGTTTAGTCTGCGTTCGCAGGCTACCGTTGAGGAGATGAGGAAACAACTAATTGGCTTTTTGCGAGATGGGACACAGCCGCATACCGAGGCAACTCCGCCGCCTAGCAATACCGTATTACCGCCGCCATCGTGACCGCCAACGGGAAATTTACTCGAGCACCTGACACCGCCTGCGCAAAAGCCATTCCCCCCGACATCGACACCGCCGATGCCGCTGGTCAGTACGGCTTCGACGTTTCGACTACGGGAGCCTCCTAACGTGTTCGCATGGAACTTACATTTCCGGGGAAGATCCGATCCCGTGGCATTCTTAGAACGTCTAGAAGAGGTTCGGTTGCACTTTAACGTATCGCCGGACCACCTTCTACCCGTACTGCCACAAATCATAGAGGACCAAGCGCTGTTGTGGTACCGAAATAACCGAGCATACTGGGCATCGTGGGAAGACTTTGTGGAAGATTTTAAACGCTTTTACTTTCCGGCGAATTACTTTGAAGATTTGGAGGCTGAAATAAGTCGTCGGCTGCATAGAGCCGAGGAACCCGTGTTCACCTACATCACGGATTTGCAGACACTCATCCGCAGACATGGAGGCATCACCAGGCAACAAGAACTGACCTGGTTACAAAGGAACATACGTCCGGAGTTCCGCCAAAGGCTTTGGAACTGTGACGTACCGGATATACGCACGTTTATTGCAAAGACAAAGGCCATCGAGTCGCTGCTGAAGGAGTTGAAAGATACAAAGGGAAGTTCACCGAAACCTAGCAAGCCTCCTCCGGAGAGACAAGAAGGAGGGAACCTCACTTCCACCCCTAAGAACCGCCCCACACCCCCAGCTTCGCCTGCAGTTGACTGATCGGAGGCTGGTAAGCAGGTTCGTTTCGCTGTAACGCGTGCGACCTGCTGGAATTGTGGGGAGACAGGGCACATGCGAAGCCAATGCCAGAGAGCTCCACGACTATTTTGCTCACGCTGTGGCAAAGCGGGAATTTTATCCCGGGATTGCAAATGCCCGGGAAACTAAACGGGAGCTGTGGAGGGCCGAGGCTCCAACAGTTCCACCCCAGCGACACCTCGGCCATTGACCGACCAACTCGAACGGACAATAGACCCCTGGTTAAGACAAGGATAGGGCGGAAAGGTTTCAGTGCCCTGTTAGAAAGCAAACACGCACTTGAGGGAATTGACGCGAACGACCTACGAATCGTTCCTTTACCAGCAGTAAACACCCGCATCGCAGATGGAAGGCTAGTACCCGTGCAACACATGTATGTGACGCAGTTAATAATGGGTAACAAGAAGATACAGGGCGACCTGTTATATTTGCCCCACCTCCCGGTAGACATCGTATTGGGGATGGATATTTTGGGCAAGTATGACTTTCACATAGATTTGCAGACCTCCAGAACCTACCTCGAGGGGGAGCTGCTGACGTCTGCAACTCCACCCCCACCAGCCGTTCCAATACAGACTATGGAGACAAAGATCTTGGGGGAATTAAAAACACAAGAACAGCATTGCCTAGATGGATTTTTGGAAAAGGAACTTAGGTATTTTGATCAAATATCTGGCCCTACGGGCCGGGTGCAACATCACATCCGCCTGTCAAAAAAAGAACCGATTAAACAGCGATACCGCCCACAAAATGATGAGGTTAACCGAATGTTAGAGGAAGGGATCATAGAACCCTCTAGCAGTCCGTGGAGTTTGCCCGTAGTGATGGTTAGGAAAAAGGACGGAAAATACCGCTTCTGCGTAGACTTCAGGGAAATCAACAAGGTTTCCATCAAGGACGCCTACCCGCTGCCCTATATTTCCGGCATACTAGATAAACTTCGTAGGGCCAAATATATAAGCAGCCGGGATTTGAAACAGGGGTACTGGCAGATTCCCCTGACGCCGCCCAGTAGGCCAATTACCGCCTTTGCCGTTCCAGGGAGGGGGTTGTACCAGTTTAAGGTTATGCCTTTCGGAATTCACTCGGCTCCAGCGACATTCCAGCGCCTGTTAGATACCATAATAGGCCCCAATATAGAACCGCACGCCTTTGCCTACCTGGACGACGTGATTGTGATGGGCGAGACCTTTGAAGAGCACCTGGAGAACCTGAAGGAAGTGTTCCGAAGGCTGAGACAGAGTAATTTACAGCTGAACCCGGAAAAATGTCACTTCTGCCGGAAATCACTGAAATATCTGGGACATATGGTCACGGCTGATGGCATCAGCACAGACCCCGAAAAAGTAGAAGCCATAAAGGCCATGCCGACTCCGCGAAACGTAAGGGATGTCCGCAGATTCTTGGGAGTCGCCTCCTGGGATCGCCGCTTCATTCCGCAGTTCTCGCAGGTGGTGACACCCTTGACTAAGCTACTAAAGAAGTAGAACCGTTGGAATTGGGGTGAAGAACAAGAACAGGCGTTTCAGGAACTGAAGAGGCTGCTCACGGAGACGCCCATATTGACATGTCCTGATGTTTCGAAAGAATTCGTCTTGCAGACTGACGCCAGTGATAATGGCCTAGGCATAGCGCTGACTCAGAACATCGACGGGGCCGAAAAAGTCATAGCCTATGCAAGCCGAACGCTTGGCCCAGCTGAGAGAAATTACTCCGTGACAGAAAAAGAGTGCCTAGCCGTAGTATGGGGGATTGAGAAAATGCGCCCCTACCTGGAAGGGTACCATTTCACGGTGCTGACGGACCACCAGTCCCTTCGGTGGTTGCAAACCATTAAGACCCCAACAGGACGGGTAGCCAGGTGGAGTGTCTTTCTGCAACAGTACGACTTCACTATAAAATACAGACAAGGAACGCTAAACCGGGTAGCCGATGCTCTATCCCGTGCGCCGTTGGAAACCTACGCAGAGCCCGCAGAGGAAAATATCTGCTTCACGGAGAAGGAAGCCAGCTGCTCGTGGTACAGGCATAAATTGATCGAGGTGGAAAAGAACCCAGAAGCATTCCCCGAATATTCCATCAGAGGGGGGAGGTTATACCGACACTTTTGGGACACATCTAACTTAAGCGAGCCCGAGATGAGCGACCCCTGAAAGTTGTGCATCCCTAAGAACGTACGTAGAAGAATTCTGCGGAAAAACCACGAAGAACCCACCGCCGGGCATATGGGTATCTCCAAAACCATT
The DNA here is from genome assembly GCA_964006375.1 of Tillus elongatus. Taxonomy (NCBI): domain Eukaryota; kingdom Metazoa; phylum Arthropoda; class Insecta; order Coleoptera; family Cleridae; genus Tillus; species Tillus elongatus. The sequence goes on along the minus strand of OZ023269.1, from coordinate 68,229,155 downwards.
GCCCGGATAGCCGGCCATTACTACTGGCCAGGGATGTTTCGAGAGGTCGCTAGCTATGTAAGGAAATGTAACCGCTGCCAGAGATTCAAAGTCTCCCAACAACAGACCCCCGGGAAAACGCAACCCTCCTCGAACAAAGCACCGTGGGAAATCGTCTGCGTAGATTTGGTAGGCCCTCTGCCGCGGTCCAAAAAGGGGCACAATTTTGCCATTGTCGCCCAAGACCGCTTCACGAAATGGGTGGAATGTCGGCCGTTGAGAAAGGCCACCACCCCCGCTGTCAACAAAGCCTTATTTGAAATGATAATCACCAAGTTCGGCTGCCCGAAGACCCTGATTTCCGATAACGGCAAACAATTCGTGTCTTATGAACATAAAGCTTGGCCAAAAGAGTTAGGAATAACCCAGCGATTAACCCCAGTGTATACCCCTCAGGCCAATGCGGTGGAAAGGGCCAACCGCACCCTCAAAACCATGATCGCCCAGTTTTGCGAGCATGATCAGCGACGATGGGACGAAAGACTGCCTGAACTGGGCTTCGCCATCAACACGGCCAAACAGGAATCGACCGGATTCACCCCAGCGTTCCTGAACTTCGGTCGCGAATTGACCGTACCGAAAGTCGTGCATGCCGAGCAGGAAACCCGAGCCGAAGGTCAGCTAGAAGACCAAGAAGCGACACCAGAAGAAATCGAAGACCGCCATGACCGTTTACGGAAGCTACGAGAAACGTTCCAGCTGGTGCGACTGAATCTGTCCAGAGCGTTCACCCAACAAAGTCACCACTATAATATGCGCCGTAGGGAGTGGCGCTGCAAAGTCGGTGAACAGGTGCTGCGCCGAGAACATGCGCTGTCTTCGGGTGCGAGCGGCTTCGCCGCAAAACTAGCGGCGAAATATTCCAGCCCCTATACAGTGGTCAGAGTGGTGTCTCCGGTGGTCTACGATCTCCGCGACACCAAGGGCAAGCTGCTGCGGTTTATACATATTAAAGATCTTAAAAAGTTTCATCCTCCTACAGATGCCGAGAGCCGTGAGGGGCCGATTACCAGGAGAACCCCCGCGGGGGGCTGCCGTTCCCCAAGTATTCCACATGGCGGTGGAGGCCGCCCAGGCGGGAGATAGGAAGGAACGACGCTTGCAGATAGTCCGAGAAGCCGCCGAACAGTTGCGTCGAGAGGACGAGTACCTCGAGCTGCGCTCGCTAGGTGCGGGAGCCTTCGGAGAAGTAAAACTGGCAAGGACGAAGACAAGCGGCAAACTGGTGGCACTGAAGCGGGTCCGAGCCAGTTTGGAGGTGAGACAGGCAGAACTGCGGGCCATGGAAGGGCTCGCCCACCCCAACGTCGTGCACCTCATCGACACAATACCCGGGCCCAACCATCACACATTTGTGCTGGAGTGGATGGAAGCGGATGTGGGGTACATGCTGCATAAGAGAGGGCCGTATCGGGGCCCCACCTTGCTGACAGCGTTGCGACATCTTTATCGAGGTCTGACCTACTGCCACCATCTTGGGGTGGTCCACCGGGACATACAGCCCGGAAACCTCCTAGTGAGTGGAGAAATCCTCAAGTTAGCCGACTTCGGGGTGGCCACGCGACTGACCCCACACCGACCCACCTCGACAAGCTTCGCCGGCACCCCGGGATATATGGCTCCGGAGATCATACTGCAGCGGCCATACAGCACCGAGGTGGACATCTGGTCTGCTGCAATAGTGGCCATCGAGATGGCTGGGGGACCCAATCCGTTCCGGCCGCCGGAAGGTGGCAGCGGCCCGCTGGAAAATCCGAAACACCAGGGCCCATACAAGGGTCCCGAACTCAAACCACTGCCCTCCACCTTAAGGGACCTGATGGGGGAATGTCTGTCCACAAATCAGTGGCCGAGACTGTCGGCAGGGCAAATTCTAGCCGCCCTGAGTCAAATAAAGCAAGTGGAAGCCGAACCATACACCCCGGCGGAGTCTATCCCGGACTCACTCCGCCCCGGGACCGTGAAGGCACCGGCCACCCCGCCCCAAGAGAATTTCCAAGAGATCAGGAAAACGCCGCCACTAGTACCGGGGAAAGAGATGCCACCCGGAGCAGCCAAGGAAAACATCAAGTGTCCACTGGCGGTTGGGCCAGCCACGGCAGATTATTTGAGAGAGAAACCGCGCCCGGGGATGTGGGGAGACTCATTTCTGGACAAAATGCAACGACACGTGCCTAAGGGCTTCCACAAACCCGTCATCCGACAAAGATTGAGGCTACCAAACGGCACGTTGCAAAGAGTACGCATCCCCGTGCGCAGGAAGCCATGAGCCAACGAGGCAAAGCATTAATGACCGTTTGTTTTCTGATTCCAGCCACCGTGGAAACACCCGGGAATCACCATGGCAACACTGGCCCTGTACGACACCTGGTCGTCAGTGGAAGAAATAAAGGAGACGATGCCGGGAGCCTCGCCGGAGCCGCAAACACAAAGTGCCACCTGGTCATCGCGAGAAGAGACACCTCGACGGAATGGGCCCCCGAAGAGGGAAGTTAGAGCCGCGCCCTTGGAGCCAGAGTACCTACCCGTTCGAAACAGGAGGTTATGCTGGATATGTGGGCAATCTGGACACACCCGCTATCGTTGTGAAAAGCCCTTCAGACTGTTCTGCTCCCAGTGTGGGAGAGTGGGCGTCATGTCCCGAGAATGTCCGTGTCCGAACCGGAAGGGACCGCAGCCGGTCCAGAAGACGAGAAGTAGCACCAAGGCTACCCAATGTGTCCCACGAGTTACTCACGTGGGGACACAGTGTGACATAGTACGGGAAGGCAGGAACCACAGGGGTCCTTACCGGGACGAGCCACGGCGGGTGGAGATCAGCCCAGGGGCTACACACTGCTGCCAGGACAGACATTATCGCCTAGTGCCAGCTGGGGCACCATGGATCCGGCGGAGAGGACCACGGCCGGCGTAGCGCCGTGGCAACACTGGCTGCACCCTACGACCGGCCTACAAACAGTAAGTGTAGTGCGGGTCGCAAGTGAGTGAGACACTTCCACGGAGTGCCACCCCGACGGTACAGAGACAGCCGGACTATAGGTGAGGACAGTTTAATTTAGACCAGTTGGCAAATGGCGTTTTGTTTCAGTTTAGTATGTAAGGACCTGAAGTTTTGTTTATGTATTAAAAATTAGGATCTTTTGTTTTCGTAGATAGCTTAGGTATTGAATTAGTATGTAAGGACCTGAAGTTTTGTTTATTTATTCGAAATTAGGATCTTTTGTTTTCGTAGATAGCTTAGGTATTGGATTAGTATGTAAGGACCGGAAGTTTCGTTTATTTATTAGGAATTAGGATCTTTTGTTTCCGTAGACAGTTCAGGCATGGAATTAGTGTGTAAGGACTTGAAGTTTTGTTTATATATTAGAATACAGGATGTATTTTTACCGGGGTCCGGTTGCCAGAAGGTGGGACATGGGAGATCCCACTGGCTCTGTTGCCCGCTCCTTGCCGTTTTGTACATGGGTAGCCGGGGGCAGTCGGGGTTCGCGCAATAAGAAAAAAAACTTAGTTTTTTTTCCGCGAGTAAGGGCGAGGTGTCACGGGGTGACTAATCTTAAAGGGATTATTTAGCTCAATTAATAAATGCAGCAACAGTAAATGCAACCGCGTAATAAACCGCAATTATCATTTACAAGAGAGGAAGGATTCGCGTACGGTGGCAGTGGAACAAGATGCGGCCGTCGAGCGACGTGCGTGGTGAGGAGGGGGCAAGGATAGTCACGGCGATCGAGAATATCAACCGAAGAGAACGGAGACGGCCGGCAGTACGAGTGTCGCCGAGTACAAAGTGCAGCTCAAGAGAAGGAGCATAGAGCAAGGCCAGTGCAGGGCACCGCAGGAGAGTCTGCCGTGTGAACGTCGCCGCCGAGGAAAGCCCCAGGTACGTGACAGTGGAATATTATTTAGCAGGCCTGTGGTGAAATTGTTTAACGCTCTGTCGCGGCGCTGGATGCCTTCGGACGGGCCCTGCTGAAAACCGCTGCGCGTTAGCATCGCCAGGGGCGGTGCTCGCGGGCTTCGCCTGGGTGGTTAGGGGGCCACGGTCCCGCGGCTCCGATTCCCCCGGGATTACAAGGGAAGCGGCCGAGCAGAGGGATAGTGTGTCGGGACGGTTGGAGTGATTGCACTCTCCGTTTCAGTCAAAAACCACCCTCTGGGAAGCTGCCCCCAGTATCCCGAATAAGGGAGTCGGAGTGGGGATATTAGTGGTCTGTCATCGGTTCAGGCGCAGCGATTGCGTTGGCCTGAACTGGGGGCAGCCCGGTGGTCTTCTGCCTCCAGGTCTGGTTCGGGTGGGCCTCTTCTGCGCCGAACAAGACTCCCCGAGCGTGCGGGAGAGAGCGTGCGAATGATAGGCCGTGGCTAATGCTTGTTTGTGCCATACGAATTAGTGCGCAGCTAGCTTAGCTCGAGGTGGTGTTCGACGCACCCCGTAAGTTGCATGCCCGCCTGGGAACACCCGCTATTAACAACTATCCTGCCACCACCCTGCACCGCTTAAACGTCGTTGCCGCATTGCCGCCCCGTATAATCCGAGCGTATCCAACATTTAAAGCCAAATAACCACCTCTGCCTCTGGCCGCCCATTATTGCTAGGTTTCTTGGTAACAGGACCCCGTTACCACCGTGTGTGTATAATTAGACAATATAATTTTATTTTAATTTACTCGGTATTTCATTTAGCCTACCCAGAATATCCACCCAAATATAATTTAACTCCAGCTCTTTAGTTAAATAATACTCTTCTCTTTTGGTGTTCTGTGAAATCGGGACCGTCGTTTTTATCAACGGCGGCATAGTCGTCACTGTCGTTGTTGTTACTCCCCGACATCTTCATGTTAATACAATCACAAGTGGACATGTTTACACAAACTCGTTGACGTTTCAACTGACACTTGATGGACGTGTTAAGTAGGTTTTGTTGTTCTCCCACCACAGCCTTTGGTTGTATGGTTCTGCTTGGTTTATTGGTAAATTTTAAAAATCTATTGCCATCACTAAATACCGTATCATATTTCGTGCTATACTCCATAATCTTCCAGATGCTTCTGCCAGACTTTAACAAACTTTTCTGCAGCGACACAATCTTTGTGCTCATATCTATCCCAATCGGCATTGGTTGGCAAACTGGCGAAATATTCTCCGCAAATTGTATATAACATGTTCGTCACATCTGTTCTGTGAAGTTTCCGTGTGAGAAAATCAATGGATTTTGTACGTTCAGCATATTCAGCATCAAGAGATTTATAACGGTGTTTTAATATATCGTCCAGATGGTCTGCAAAGCAGTATATATCATCGCAGCTTCCAAACTCGAATTCTTTATTAAATCCTTCTCTCATCGTCTCGAGTGTTTTAGTTCTGCGTCGGTTGGTGGTTCAATTTCTACGTTCCTCATTGCGAGTGTGTCCTCATCATAATAACTTTTGTATTGGTTTTTTGCTTTGTCGGGTAAATATTTGAAAAATGGTTGACTTGCACCTGTCCCGGCTTGCATTGAATGAGGGCCAATGCAAAAAATGGTGTAGAACAACCGTTAACTAAATATACATCGCACAACTCAACTATATGTCTACTTTCATATTCTTCGGCTTCAGACTTACGACCGTCTCGATAAGCTTCTTTTTGTATCTTTATCACTATCAGTCTGAGTTTTGTGTCGTCTTTCTCGCTATGTATTCTCGTTTTATCTGCATACCACATCTTCTTGTGTAAACTAAAGTTCTGCGGTGTGGTTGTCTTGTTCATCGTAATAACGTATGTATTGATTGTGTGTGTGTGTGTGTGTGTGTGTGTGTGTGTGTGTGTGTGTGTGTGTGTGTGTGTGTGTGTGTGTGTGTGTGTGTGTGTGTGTGTGTGTGTGTGTGTGTGTGTGTGTGTGTGTGTGTGTGTGTGTGTGTGTGTGTGTGTGTGTGTGTGTGTGTGTGTGTGTGTGTGTGTGTGTGTGTGTGTGTGTGTGTGTGTGTGTGTGTGTGTGTGTGTGTGTGTGTGTGTGTGTGTGTGTGTGTGTGTGTGTGTGTGTGTGTGTGTGTGTGTGTGTGTGTGTGTGTGTGTGTGTGTGTGTGTGTGTGTGTGTGTGTGTGTGTGTGTGTGTGTGTGTGTGTGTGTGTGTGTGTGTGTGTGTGTGTGTGTGTGTGTGTGTGTGTGTGTGTGTGTGTGTGTGTGTGTGTGTGTGTGTGTGTGTGTGTGTGTGTGTGTGTGTGTGTGTGTGTGTGTGTGTGTGTGTGTGTGTGTGTGTGTGTGTGTGTGTGTGTGTGTGTGTGTGTGTGTGTGTGTGTGTGTGTGTGTGTGTGTGTGTGTGTGTGTGTGTGTGTGTGTGTGTGTGTGTGTGTGTGTGTGTGTGTGTGTGTGTGTGTGTGTGTGTGTGTGTGTGTGTGTGTGTGTGTGTGTGTGTGTGTGTGTGTGTGTGTGTGTGTGTGTGTGTGTGTGTGTGTGTGTGTGTGTGTGTGTGTGTGTGTGTGTGTGTGTGTGTGTGTGTGTGTGTGTGTGTGTGTGTGTGTGTGTGTGTGTGTGTGTGTGTGTGTGTGTGTGTGTGTGTGTGTGTGTGTGTGTGTGTGTGTGTGTGTGTGTGTGTGTGTGTGTGTGTGTGTGTGTGTGTGTGTGTGTGTGTGTGTGTGTGTGTGTGTGTGTGTGTGTGTGTGTGTGTGTGTGTGTGTGTGTGTGTGTGTGTGTGTGTGTGTGTGTGTGTGTGTGTGTGTGTGTGTGTGTGTGTGTGTGTGTGTGTGTGTGTGTGTGTGTGTGTGTGTGTGTGTGTGTGTGTGTGTGTGTGTGTGTGTGTGTGTGTGTGTGTGTGTGTGTGTGTGTGTGTGTGTGTGTGTGTGTGTGTGTGTGTGTGTGTGTGTGTGTGTGTGTGTGTGTGTGTGTGTGTGTGTGTGTGTGTGTGTGTGTGTGTGTGTGTGTGTGTGTGTGTGTGTGTGTGTGTGTGTGTGTGTGTGTGTGTGTGTGTGTGTGTGTGTGTGTGTGTGTGTGTGTGTGTGTGTGTGTGTGTGTGTGTGTGTGTGTGTGTGTGTGTGTGTGTGTGTGTGTGTGTGTGTGTGTGTGTGTGTGTGTGTGTGTGTGTGTGTGTGTGTGTGTGTGTGTGTGTGTGTGTGTGTGTGTGTGTGTGTGTGTGTGTGTGTGTGTGTGTGTGTGTGTGTGTGTGTGTGTGTGTGTGTGTGTGTGTGTGTGTGTGTGTGTGTGTGTGCGTGCGTGCGTGCGTGCGTGCGTGCGTGCGTGCGTGCGTGCGTGCGTGCGTGCGTGCGTGCGTGCGTGCGTGCGTGCGTGCGTGCGTGCGTGCGTGCGTGCGTGCGTGCGTGCGTGCGTGCGTGCGTGCGTGCGTGCGTGCGTGCGTGCGTGCGTGCGTGCGTGCGTGCGTGCGTGCGTGCGTGCGTGCGTGCGTGCGTGCGTGCGTGCGTGCGTGCGTGCGTGCGTGCGTGCGTGCGTGCGTGCGTGCGTGCGTGCGTGCGTGCGTGCGTGCGTGCGTGCGTGCGTGCGTGCGTGCGTGCGTGCGTGCGTGCGTGCGTGCGTGCGTGCGTGCGTGCGTGCGTGCGTGCGTGCGTGCGTGCGTGCGTGCGTGCGTGCGTGCGTGCGTGCGTGCGTGCGTGCGTGCGTGCGTGCGTGCGTGCGTGCGTGCGTGCGTGCGTGCGTGCGTGCGTGCGTGCGTGCGTGCGTGCGTGCGTGCGTGCGTGCGTGCGTGCGTGCGTGCGTGCGTGCGTGCGTGCGTGCGTGCGTGCGTGCGTGCGTGCGTGCGTGCGTGCGTGCGTGCGTGCGTGCGTGCGTGCGTGCGTGCGTGCGTGCGTGCGTGCGTGCGTGCGTGCGTGCGTGCGTGCGTGCGTGCGTGCGTGCGTGCGTGCGTGCGTGCGTGCGTGCGTGCGTGCGTGCGTGCGTGCGTGCGTGCGTGCGTGCGTGCGTGCGTGCGTGCGTGCGTGCGTGCGTGCGTGCGTGCGTGCGTGCGTGCGTGCGTGCGTGCGTGCGTGCGTGCGTGCGTGCGTGCGTGCGTGCGTGCGTGCGTGCGTGCGTGCGTGCGTGCGTGCGTGCGTGCGTGCGTGCGTGCGTGCGTGCGTGCGTGCGTGCGTGCGTGCGTGCGTGCGTGCGTGCGTGCGTGCGTGCGTGCGTGCGTGCGTGCGTGCGTGCGTGCGTGCGTGCGTGCGTGCGTGCGTGCGTGCGTGCGTGCGTGCGTGCGTGCGTGCGTGTGTGTGTGTGTGTGTGTGTGTGTGTGTGTGTGTGTGTGTGTGTGTGTGTGTGTGTGTGTGTGTGTGTGTGTGTGTGTGTGTGTGTGTGTGTGTGTGTGTGTGTGTGTGTGTGTGTGTGTGTGTGTGTGTGTGTGTGTGTGTGTGTGTGTGTGTGTGTGTGTGTGTGTGTGTGTGTGTGTGTGTGTGTGTGTGTTTCAATATCCTTATGGCACTTTGTGTGTGCATAAAGCTGTGGTCTGGCACCGTCCAGAATTACGGCACCATACACACGATGCCATAAGGAAATTGGCTACAAATGTCGACCAGATAGAGTTTTGTGTTCGATTTTCAAATTTTTTTTACTTCACACAATACTCTGTCTCTTCCAAGAGGCCAAACGTGACGTTAATGCCAATTACTTCAGAATAAATTCAGTCGTGTGTATGTTGCCATAATACTTGTCTTTGATGTGTGTTCACACAGTCATATTTGTGGCATCTAAATTGTGTCTGTGTGGTGGCGCCCTCTACAAATAATGTTAACTAAGGTTGCTGCGTTGCGATATCTCAGTATTTGTATGCTGCACGCTATTATACTGATATAGGCGAATAACTATTGACAAACCTCGCTCGCTCATTTCGACTTGTGTATTACGTCATTCTAACCTTGAGCGCGTCTAGAGCAGGTATGGAGATAGGGCTACTCGGGTTTTTATTTATTGTTTCTTACAAGAGCGTGAATATTAGAAGTGTCTGCATATGCAAAGACAAACGGCCACATAATAATATCGGTTTAGGAAAATATGAGTAGTCAGGCCAATAAACCGAAATAATAAATCTTATTCAGTAAAAACACGAGTGTCTATTTCTGGCAAATGTTTGATTTTTATTATCCAGGTGTATAGTTATTATCAAATTTATATAATGTGTGCGTTAAAATGTAAAACAATTAAAATTAAATTAAAAGAAATATAGTTGTTTGGAAAAATCCTCAAACGGATTAATTTTATTTAAAAAAAATGCATAATATTCTGCTAAATGATTTTCCGTTATTTAGTTGTTCTAAAATGATGATGTCAAGGGATTTTCTTTTATATATAAAAACCCGCAATTTTCTTCGCTTTTTAGAAAGATCATTGGATTATCTAAATGACAACATTAAAAAATGGCGCAGCAAGTGCCTTATGGTAGCGATTTTTTAAAGAAAGTGCCTTATGGTAGCGATTTTTTAAAGAAATAATCCAAATTACGAAAAATAACAAAGTAACTTTTGTCGGAAATACAAATTTGTTTTGAGAAAAACTTGTTTGTCAGAAAACCGCTTTGACTGGGTCGGCTAATGAACTTATCCAAGTGATTACCGAAATGTATAAATTTGGCAGGTAAATAGCTTATAGTTAATTAAAAAAACCGATACAAAAAGCAAAATCACTCCAAATGACCACAAAAATAATAACAAAAAGTTATGCGCTAGATGCGTCTTTCGACAACGAAGTTCTCTTCATCAGTAGTTGTCGCTAAGTTAAAATTAATTTAGCGACGGTAGTTTAACGACAGCTACTGATGAAGACAACTTCGGTCTCGAAATACGTATCTAGCCCACAACTCTTTGTTATTATTTTTGTGGTCTTTTTGGGGTCAGAATCACCCCAAAAGACCACAAAAATAAGTTACGCGCTAGATATCTACGTATTTCGACATTCGACAACGAAGTTGTCTTCATTAGTAGTTGTCGCTAAACTAGTTTAGCGACAGTAGTTTAGCGACAGCTACTAATGAAGACAACTTCGTTGTCGAAATACGTATCTAGCGCATAACTCTTTGTTATCAATTCTGTGATCTTTTGGGGTTAGAATCACCATAAAAGACCACAAAAATAATAACAAAGTTATGTGCTAGATACGTATTTCGACAGCGAAGTTGTTTCATCAGTAACTGTCGCTAGTAGTTTAGCGACAGCTACTAATGAAGACAACTTCGTTGTCGAAATACGTATCTAGCGCATAACTCTTCGTTATTATTTTTGTGGTCTTTTGGGGTGATTCTGCTTGCCACAGTGTCCACGCTCAATCTTTAAAAAAACCGATGTTGAATAATAACTCACTGTTATATTATTTCCGTTATTTTGAGGTGATTCTGACTTCTGCTAAGTAAGTTTTTTTTGCCAGCCCATTAGAACCAGTTTTTATAGGATTTTTTTTTACATCTTCCGGAAAATTGTTGTATTGTCGAAAATAAAAAAATGTTAACTAAAATTCTACACACAAGTTGCTTATGTAGAGACTAGTAGGTACATACCAAATGTGAAGTTTTTAGCTTCATAAAAAATTTAGTTATTTGCATACATTTTTTGCCTTCTGGATTCGAAAATAACACAAGAATACATATTTTTAATGATGAAAACAGCTTATTCAATTTCACTGAACAAAAAAAAACCTATGTTCCTAGACAAATACATTAAAATTATTCTTTCCTTGGAAAGGTGCATAACGTCTTTTTTTTACAAAAATTCGCAAAGAGGTCTCCTACATATGCTAAAACAATAGACTATATATGTTTATACAATATGTTTATACTAAAATTGCCAGAAAAATGTTTGCCTTGAAAATTGTCGACAGTTCTTTTTCTTCAGAATAACTCATTAAAAATATTTGTTTATTCCAAATCGCCATAAAAATGCGAAAAAACATTTTCAGAAAAAATCACTAAAATTTGCCTAAAAATGTTTCTCACAAAAATTCACTAAAAAAAAGTTGTCTGCAAACACCAGATCCGGGATCACAAATCGGTCACCCACTACCAGTCTCATCAAAAACATCCGTATGTAACATATCGTGAATTCAATGATCTGTATTCAAAAAAGCCGCTCTTTCCAATTGTACCGTCAAAAGTAGGGGTTACCATTTGAAAAAAAAAATGACAATAACGCCATATCTGCGAGAGAGATGACGTTACAAAAAATTTTCGATGTGCACATTTAAACTTATGTTCTACATATGTCTCAGAGAATTTTTTTTGCCCCGTTAGGATTTTATGGAATTTGTTCCATTCTATGCGGACTCACTGGATATATATTATTGACATTTATATATGTTAAACAATGTTTGAAAATTTCCTCAGAATTGGTAGTACATATATTTTCGAAAATGAAGAACATAAAAAAGATTGATTGAGTGCAGAAAGTGTTAATAACTTAGTTTGAGTTTGAGAAATAAATGCATTGGGTAGAGTTAAGGACATACAGATATATTAATGAAGCAAATTGACCATGTTTACAAGTGTCAATTATACCACCTACTTTGGATAAACCTATAGTAGATGTGATTTGGACAAGTTGTTACCTTTTTTTAACGTCGGCCTATTTCCGCGACTATGGCTAACCACCGACTCCAGGTAGCAGTTTCACCTCACTATCCTGGAAATGTTGCCAAACCCCTGCCTTTCTGTAAGGAGGGTAGGGATCTTTAACGTGCCCAGCATCGCATGGACACGGGACCGACGCTCTCCGAAGGGCGGAACGTGCAGGCATCCGGCTTGCTCAAATTCAATGCCACAACCTGATGTTAATTGTACAGTATCTATTGAAAAAGTGAAAGGGTAACCCTGGGAATCGAACCCGGTACCCTTTGATTCAGAGGCACACGTGCTTATCACTGAACCACCGAGGCTCAAAGTTGTTACCTTATTCGTCAAAATGTTATAATGTACAATTATTTCAATTTCAAAAAATTATCAATCCATTTTGATGAAACTTGGCACGTGGGTTCCTTTCCTTAATAGCTTGGATGATTTCGTTAGCCAGCGCAATCAGAACAGTTCAAAAAATTAAAACTAAAAAAGTTGTATCTTGAAAAATAACAACGTTATTTAGATCAAATTTGGTATACATATTGCCCTGGTAGAGGGCAGTATACACCAAAATTAGAGATTCTAGACTGGTGGCAAATTGAGATTCAAATATAATGAAGCATTTAATAAAAATCTTTTAGAATTCGACCTGACCTCAGGCTTTTCTGAAATATGCGTTTCCTTAATATTAATTCATTTTATTCAAAATCTATGCTTGTTTGAGTAAATCACCAGATTTTTTCTCAATAGTACCTACAGTAAATCGTAGACATAATGAATGTGATAAAAACATATCCTCTACTTTAGACCTAAATCTCTCGACCCATAAGTTAATCGAAATTTTTTCAGATTCAAATTTTATTTACTAAAATGTATTACAGAGCTAATGGATTACCTGAAAAATGTGTACACAATGAGAATCTAGTGATAGATTCTATACAAAATAATTGTATTTAGTAAAAAATAAAAAAATAATTGTCTCAAAAAATAATCACACAGAAAGAGACATCTTCTCTGGCTTCACGAATCCTTGTTTTCTCATATGCAACCGGTTTCGTCCTTTACGGCATCATAAAATACAAAACTGGTTGCAGAGAAGAAAACGAGCATTTGTGAAGCCAGAGAAAAAGTTTCTACGACTGTATTTAGTATAAAACGGTTTCAATAAGTAAGGGGAAACAACATTCAATTAATCGAAAAATAAATTCTAATGAGATGAGTCAAACATACAGAAACACTACTGTTTGGACTAATTTTTAACGAGAATCTTGATAGAAAGGGTGTTTTAGATTTGATCTGGCCAAAGTATGACATATAACGTCTGTTAAACTAAGACAAAACTGACTTGTACGTTTGGGCAGCTGCTTTTTGCATTTCTGTGTAATGATACTTGTTAGTCTGAAGTCTTTGGACGTGAAGGCAAAGTCTTCGGCCCCAAAATAGTAAACTAATGATACTCGTCAACCCATTTTACCAATAAATACTGCTACGATTTTTATAACTAACATGTGTTATACTATAGAAAATAAATATATGCTCACTGAAACAACTAAAACAATGAAATAATTGTTATATTTAGCATCAGAAC